>JAJQWJ010000002.1:79149363-80439363 GCA_023637945.1 Phaethornis superciliosus
AGCAGGAGAAGAGTCACAATTCTGAACTGGTGCTTAAGTGGTTGATTCAACAAGGCAATGCCAACAGGTGATGACCTTTTGGCTCTCATATTTTCACACAGAGAGCCAGACTGTCTAGCATTTTATAAACTTGTGCGCCATACAAAATGTCAGCAGGGACCCAGCATTTAAAAAGCAGTAGATGTGTATCATGAGAGTTCTCTTCTTTGCTTAGGAGAATGTCTGCTTGGCCTTGGCTCATGGTGACAAAATTATAAAAATAAAACACTACAGTCTTAGCTAGCTTCATTTGAATCAATATATCACAAGCATGAAGGCTTAGTAATAATACATAAAAAAATGTAATACCATTTAAAGACCAGGGTTTAGGAAACAAACAGAGTTAATTCAAAGAGCAGATTTTCTAATACGCTCCTATGCCTAATTTCCTAAAAGGGATTAAAGGACCTGAGAATAACTGTTTGTGCTCAGCTAGTTTTTAGCATCATACACACCTGCTTGCTGATAAGAACTGGTGAAAATCATTCCAAGTTTTGCCATTGTGCCAGCAGCTTGCCAGAAGTGCGCCTCCAACTTTTTCAGTGTTGATGGTGAGACAAGTGACACGTACTCTGCTTTCCATCTGAAAATAAGATTATGCAGTCAGTCATTTTTCATCCATCCTTCTTTCTATGTTAAATATCTTTATCAGTGTGGTCATCTTCTGCTCAATATTTTAAACTCTTGTGCCTCTTCCTAATCAGCACTTTACTGTGACTATCTGGGACAACTGCCTTTCCCAGCAGCAATTCCTCATGTTAACAATAGCAGAGAATTGCACTGTAACCTCTGCTGGCCTTGGTAATGACAAGCTGATTAGCACATAGCTTCTGTCAAGCAGCAAGTGATGAGCCTCTCGGAAGATAGATTTCCTTAGAAAAGGGTAGACAGCTGGTTTCTAGAGGTTTAGCAGAACATAGCATCTAAGAGGTGAAATGTGCATGAAGTAGGTTCAATAAATAATATATGTGTTTCTGTAGGAATGTTAATGAACAACAAATCAGATTAATTTACTCCATTCTCACCAGTCCCTCAAAAATAATCTGCAAATATCATTGAGTGCACACTTTAATAGTAACTGTGTAGTCCCATAAATACTAAATTTTTTTTCTAGACATCAAAAGCTATTGCTGTCTACCTTTTAATGGACTTTTATTACAATACTTAAAATAATTGCTCCGCATGCACAGTTTGGACAATCAGGAAATGAATGTTTTTATAGAAATGTAGGGACTGACACATGAATCTGAGGAGCTTCAGAATTCTAGGGAAACAATTAATAGTATAATTTAGTTTAACTTCTATCTATGTACATGATATTCAAACAATGAAAAATATATGTTAATTTTCAGAGGGAATTAAAAAATACTATCCCACAATGTCAATTACCACATTTTTAAAGACAGTGAACAAATTTGATATTTTGCTTCAATGAACTGCAATTTCTTTTCAATTTTGATTTGTATGATTTATGAAGTATTTTGTTAAATACTCTTTGGCTTTCTGATTTAAAATAATGATAATCACCATAAAATGATAGCTGATGTTAATAGTTATTTTTTAATCTAATAAATAGATCTGAAAATAGAAGCATGTAGGGTATCATCACTCAACAAGAGCATCTTAACAATCTAATCAGAAATCCATTTTTGGCATGTTATTTTTATTAACAGTTTGGAAATATAAATAAAATAATTACCAGTAAATGTTACATATGACAGAAATTTGTAGGATTTTAGATATGCAGAGAAATCTTGCTTAAAAAACAAACATATATTTATCCTAATAAATTTCAGATAATTTTCCAGAGTTTACAGAGAGCCAGCAAAAATTCATATATTGTTGCAGGTGTCATGCCTAGGAATGTAATGTTGTATTTAGTGTATTATGCTAATAGTTTGTTAGGCAATTAATAAACATGATCCTTGATGTGAACATAAAGTAGAAGATGAACACAGCATTACATTTTTAGTGACATTGTTATTCCAACTTCAGTGCCAGCTGAATGTGAGCCAGCAGTGTGTCCAGGTGGCCAAAAGGGCCAGCAGCATCCTGGCCTGAATCAGAAATCATGAGTCCAGCAGGATGAGGGAAGTGATTGTCCCTCTGTACTCAGCATGCCTGGGGCAGCACCTTGAATGCTGTGTTTGGCCCCTCACTACAAGAAAGACATGAGGTGCTGGAGCATGTCCAAAGAAAAACAGTGAAGCTGGTGAAGGTTCTAGAGCACAGGTATTATGAGGAGCAGCTGAGAGAGCTGGGGTTATTTGGTTTGAAAAAAAAGGAGACTGAGGGAAGATCTTGTAGCTCTCTACAACTACCTGAAAAGTGGTCGTACAGAGGTGGATGTTGATCTAACCTCCCAAGTAACGAGCAATAGAACAAGAAGAAATCATCTCAAGTTGTGCCAGAAGAGGTTTAGGATCCATTCCCTTATAACTCAGCTACTGATATGAAAATATGTCTTTCTCTTATAAGATACAGTTCTCAGAACTACATATCCTATGTTAGATGCATCTGTCCATGATTTCTAGTAACATCTATGTATACTGATTTGCTGTTCATCTCAGAAAAGAGTAAGCAAGTTCTTTACTCTGTTCTTTCATGGTAAATTAAAAACAAAATGCTTCACAACATTCTTCACCTACCTTCTCTGTAAAACTGCTAGTAATTATATGAAGGAACAGAGGTAGGACTTTTACATACCAAAATTTAGATGCAAAAAAGATAGTTGATTCTTTTAACTCCCAAATTTTTTGCTGTTTACTTCTTGCATAAATTAATAATGCCCTAGTTTGGAGAATCCTTGGGAAAATAAATGTAATAAATACAAAAAATATAGAAAACCCTTTGTCTTGTTTCAGCTATTCTACTTTTCATGTTTACATGGATAAAACCATAAAACAATAGGAAAGTTTTGCCAACTTAAAATATTATTGCAACAATTTTTAAAATATTCATCATGATAAAAAACATTTCTGGAGGAAAATTGCTCCATGTAGGTGTTTAGATATCCTGTGTCAGTGCGGGATTTCTTGTAATCTCAAAGGTTTTATTTGTGACACATTTTCCTCAGTGATCTTAGCTATTCTACATACCTAGTAATAATTTACATATTCATTGTCTGACTGTGCATAATATGCAGCACCAGATCAAAGGCTTATCCAGCCCTCTACACTCTCTCCATCACTTAGAGGAGTGTTTCTCTGCTCACTGACAGATACTGGAGAAAAGAGTACAAGAAAGTGAACAAATAAAGCACTTTAGGTATTATTAATGAACAAAGAGAAAAGAAAACAGAAGACAGGACTGTTTGTTCAGGTCTTGAATAGTTTTTGATAATTCTGATTTCTTCCCTATCTGGAAGAAACCCTTAATAAACACACAAGCAAAAAAACCTATTAAAAAAAAAAACAAAACTCGAACAAACAAACAAATAAACAAAAAACGTTTTAAGCCTGGAAGATGCAGAGTTCTGATAAGGAGATACTTGAAGATAAACATTATCAGTGATTCTCTGATCTGTCTAATGGCCCATGACAAATTAGGCTAAGACACTGCAGTCTGGATTTCATGGAGCTGTAGAGAAGCCATAGAGTAGAGAACTGTAAAAATCAGTGTTAATGGGATAGTGAGCATGACTGTGCTGGTTAGCTGGGTTGTTTGTTTATTTTATTGTCTCTTCTAGTACAATGACTTAGGGGACATCGAATGAAATGATATGAGGAAGGTCAAAGCAAATGTTCTTTTCTATGTACATTCTCTCAGTTATTAATTATTTAGAAGACCTATGTAATTCCTTTTCTCATTGCTTTTGTAAAAAATCTGGTTTTTTTCTCTTTTGTTCTTTGTATGTTCCACATATCAGACAGTCCTTTTTGACTTTCTATTTCCTTGCCATTTCTGTTTGTTTCCTTTTAATACAGAAATCATAACTGCATGTAGTATTCAAGATAGGGGCGTATTACTGCTCTATATAATGATCTCACTTTTTCCTGATCTTTCTCAATAGCTCCTTACAGCTCACCTAACTTGTTGGACATATTCCCAGAGTTCTTCTATCTGTGAACTTTTGTCAGGGAATAATAAATACAGTCACACTTTAACTATTTTTTTTTTCTTTTCTTATGCATTAAGACTCATCATCCATGAATTTTATTTGCTGTTTTATTTCTCAGACCCTTCAAAGTTCTTGACAGTCAGCTTTGATAACTAATGACAGATTTTGCCATTTGTTTCTTTTATTCTTGTTTCTGTATCCCTTATGAAATTAATTAAATAGCTATCATTCCACTACTCTTTATGTTAAAGTACATAATTTGGATACTGAAAAAATAGTAAACAAAGTCTGGTGAAGAAAAAATATATATATAATTAGCTATCAATCATTTTTGTATTTTTTTTTCGTATGTTGTCACTATGAGAAGGGAATTAAGCTGTTCTGGGGGAGGCCAGCAAGAGGCTAGGGATTGCACAAGACCACAATCTCCCTATGATGGAGTTAACTTTGTTTTAAGTTAAGAAGATGTTGTTATTATTCTATTCACATCGACTCAACAATTGGAAGACCAGTATGACATCCATGGCATCAGGTAACAAAAGATGATAATGGCTGTGCTTCTTCACCAAGGTAGATAAGTGCCAGTAGAGTCTTTCTTGAACACTTTGGATAAACAATGAGTGATATGGAATGAGAGAGAGACGTATGCAGGAAAACTATAATGTTTCGGCAAAAACTCATGAAAAAATAGAAACCTGAGGACCTTTTTGGCATTTTAAAGAAAGCTTTTCCATTCCAGTCCTGCAAATGCATTTCCTGATTGCCACATTTATGGAAATTAACAATGCTATTTTGGCCTGGTCAGATATTCATTCATCCTTAATAAAAATGTTGTATAATTTTCACCTATGAAATATTTGTTTAATTCTGAAGAGAATATTTTGCTACAGAGAAACTTCACAGGTTTTTCCCTCATGCCCCATTAAAGAAAATCCTCTTTAAAAGGCTTGCTTCCATCTGTTCTGAACAGTTGGTTCTAAGTAGATAACCACTACACTGTTTTTTTTTTTCACTTTCTTTTTATTTTGGTGATATAGTGGTTTTAGTTTTGTTCTCAACTAGACAAGCATTTGAGTACAATTTTGTTTAGCTAAATTTTATTATTATTATTATCACTCTCATTATTATCATTGTTATCGTTATTATCATTATTACAGGTAGTGACTTCTAGCACTGCATTCCAGGGTTTGAAGCCATATATTAGCAAATGTCAGTAGTAAATCTTAGCAATCTTAACCAAGTCTGTGTAGATTTAGATTACTTATTTCCATTTTCTTTGATAATAATTTAAGTCCCCGTGTACAAAAATACTAAAATAATAATTCCAGACAATGAAAAACAACTTATTCTTTTGTTACATGCTGCTCTGGGAAGTTTTTGTTTTTGTTTATTCCTCATTTTAACACCCGGATAGGATTCTGTATCACACACACAGCATGCGTGTAGCTCATCCAGATGTTCTGCAGCATTGCCAAATAGTGGTCTTGTATCTGTTTCTAGCAGCTCTGTCTCAAGAATCTTTCCACTAGGTTCATTTTAGTAAAGGTTTTTGATCTTGTAAATCCACCATTCTAGATATCTGAAAACTCAGATATCAGACAGACTGCTGATTTATTTTGTCAAATAACATGGTTTGACACATTTAAATATAATCCAGGGGTCAATGTAGATGTAAGTTTGGTTTTGAAAACCCTAATTTTCAAGAAGAGTTTGTTCATTTCAGTAATTTTGTTTTTTTCCCAAAGAACAAAAAAAATATGCTAGGAAAAAACACAATAATAATAACACAACAATTTAAATGTTTAATGAAATTTAAATAAGGTAGAGATTTTGAGGTATCAAAGAATGCTTTTGTTGTAAATAAGAGCAAAATCTGGAATGTGTCTGTATTTCTTGTAATGTGTAAAAAACATATTAGAAGACAAGAACTTTTTTTTGGTTTTCATAGCCTCTGAGGCTATTTTCCATTAGTATAAAGCAGAAGACAGTAAAAATATAAATTTTTTGGTTACAAAATTACCTTCCTTGTGTCCAAAAATCTTTTAGAGGAACTTGTGTGTATCAATATATTTTAATACTGATAGAACTAAAGTTTTGGATGAAAAATGGTTTTGTCTTTTCTTTGATATCTTTTCTGATATGACTGAATATGACTGCTGATATATTAAACTTACTTTTTATACACAGAAAATTCAGTATTGTAAATAACTTTGAATTTGTTTTGAGCTTTCAGATGAAGCCTGGAAAATGCTCTAATAAAACTGAACAAGATTTTCAAATCCAATCTTGTTAATTTAGAAGTACACCTTTATTTTCACATAAATTTCTGCTGTATTCTGTGCAGTATTTTCATTCAGCAAAGAAAAAACAAACATTTGTGTCCTATGTAGTGAAAGAAATTGAACTTACTGTAGTTGTTAAAGCAGTTAAAAGCAGAAGTGAGTCAGTTTTATCTCTGGAAAATAATTTGGTTTCATCTGTGTCTATTAATTATTTGCAAACAAAAATTTGCTGTCCTTGGCTATAGTTGGGGAACCACTTAATTACACACCAGACTTGCAAGCAGTGGGATGAGGCCTCATTACGCACTTAAGGACTTAGTGAGATGAGGTCTGGTTTACATTCAAAATATGCTGAATCAAATGTCATTTTTGCATCAACTATATTCTTACCGCAATACACAGAAGTTTAGCCTCCGAAACAGTCTTCATCTGGAAAAAATCTCCTAGCCCATATTTTACAAGGAAATGGAAATTTTTAAGTAGGAAAACTCCAGTCAGTTGTTTTCAGTTGGTGTTTAATATATTTTTGAAGACAAGTCAGAACAGACTGAATTTGAGAAAAGAAAAAAGGGAGGATGAGAAAGTGAAGAAAAAATCTAAGAGACAGTGACATATAGAAAAGGACTCAGTCTCTTCCTTGAAACATGTACTTTTCCTTCAGGAAGGTGTGATTCACTTAAAGTAGGTGGTATATCACTGAATTTATGATAACAGGGTAACTTAGTATTTTAAAGAAGGAAAGAGCTGATAGTGAGTTGCTTGTTATCTTCTATGACACACAGGTGCATTAGGTCTAGTTCTCAAATGGAGAGAAAGAGGCTAAAAATTAATTATTTGTATTTTTCATTGTAAATAGAGTGTAAATAGTTGCACAGAAAATAAGGCAAAATTAGATATTTTTATTTACACACCAAGTACTTAACAAATGTATCGTGTCTAACAAGGAAACATTTCAAAGTGCCTAAAAAAGATTGACATGAAATTATAATGTGTTTATTTTACTTGTTACATAATAATATATGTTAAGTAGCTGAATCTAAACATGAAATTCTGAATTGTATTGTTTATATGAAAATAAACATGCACTTTAAATTACACATTATGAATCACAGACTTATCAGAGTTGGAAGGGACTTCTAGAGATCATCTAGTCCAATTCTCCCACTAAAGCAGGATCACCTGGAGCACATTACACAGGACTGCATCCAGGCAGGCTTTCAATATCTCCAGATAAGGGGACTCCACAACCTCCCTGGGCACCCTGTTCCAGTGACTTGTCACCCTCCTAGTAAAAAAAACCTTTTTCGTATGTTTAGATGGAACTTCCTGTGTTCCAGCTTGCGCCTACTGTCCCTCATCCTATCACTGGGAACTACTGAGAAGAGTCTGGCCCCATCTTCCTTGGCACCCACCCGTTAGATACTTGTAGACATTGATTATGTCTCCCCTCAGCCTTCTCTTCTCCAGGCTAAAGAGTCCCATCTCTCTCTGCCTTTCCTCATAAGAGAGATGCTCCAGTCCCCCAGTAATCTTTGTTGCCTTTGGCTGGACTATCTCCAGTAGATTCCTGTGTCTCTTGAACTGGGGAGCCCAGAACTGGATGCAGTATTCCAGCTGTGGCCACACCAGGACAGAGTAGAGGGAGAGAATTACCTCTGTTGACTGCCCACACTCTTTATGCAACCCAGGATTCCATTGACGAAGGGCACGCTGCTGGCTCATGGATGATAACTCCCTACCAGGACCCTCAGATCCTTCTCCTCCAAACTGCTTTCCAGCAGGTCCACCCCTAACCTATATTGGTGCTTGGGGTCCTTACTACCCAGCTACAGGACCCTACACTTGCTCTTGTTAAACCTCGTTAAGTTCTTCTCTGCTGCTCTGGCTCTGGGAACACCACCAACACCACGAACACACACTACTGTCTTTCTCCTCCTGAACTCTCTCCTTGTGGTTTGAGATAAGCTCTGGTATTACCTCTTTTAAATTTCCTGCAGTGTCCTCTCTCATGATAGCTTCCAATTTCCAACTCTTTCCCGGTCTGGCTTCCCTGTCTTCAGGAAGCCCCCCGCCATCTCAATCTATCACTATTGTTTAAAGGCACAGCACTCACTGCTGCCTCTCTCCTCATGGCTCCTTTCCTCATGGCCAAAAAAAATGAAATATGGTATATATATTAATTTACTCATTGGGAAAAAAAGCCTCACATTTACTCTGTCCTGTTATCTTTAAAGACCAGAAATACTTGTTCTTTAAGATATAGCCATGAATTTTCACTCTCTTGCCAAACATACCTTGTAGCTAGTCTTCTTTCACAAAACATATATATCAAATAACTTATGCGGCAATAGAGGATGCTGATATAACAGGCATGTCATGCTTCCACAAGAAGAATATGTACATTTCAGGAAAGAGACGATAATAATTTATAGAATATCATAGAGTCAAAATCTCTTAGTAAACAACATAAAAGGCTTGTGGCAGAACATATGAAGGATAAAATGTTTAATCAATTTTTAAATACTTTATGGCATCAGAAATCCTAAATAATGGAAGTTCACTTATGTTTCTATAATACATTTCATTTTAACAGTAATACAAAACTGGTAAAATAATCAGGTTTGAAGATAAATATTCCCTAATTCATGAATTCCCTAATAAAATGTTTCTGACTTGTCACTGTTACATGACATTAAGTTTCAGAAAATAGTGGTGCCTTACTAATGTTTCTGTCAACACTTACAGAACTCAGTGGATACTTAATGTTTTGTAAAGTTTTGTAATTGGTAAATTTCAGTTGTTTATAAACTTGTGTTACCGATTATGCTTTCCATTTCAGCTCGACCATACTTCTTAGTACAGCTGTAGATACAGGTCATGAACAGTGTTAAATTGTTTATATCTGGTGAATGAAATGAGATGAGACGTGCTATTTCTGTAACTGTATGATTGCAAGGACGAGGCCAGACAGCTGGAGCTAGCAAAAAGAATCTGGCTGGTATGTAAATAAATATGTTTGAAGATCTAGCTGATGGTGCTACTTTAAATGCAATTCACTCTTTTAGCTTTCCTTTGTTTCTAATTTTCTGCTGAAATAGTTCAAAGAGAATTTTGTTCACTTTTAATGTTACTGAATTGAGTCTGCAACCTGTGAGCAGAGGTATAACACAGCTGGTCCTGAAGGTCAACCTGTAGCATTCCCTTTAGGCTGACCTGGTGAATTGACACAACCTAGTACCTTTCCAGTGTTTTATATGACATGTCACCACTCACAATGTGTATGCTGCACCAGAATTTCCAGACGACCCCTTCCAGCTATGTACACAATTTCTTTATTGAGGAGTCTTCTTTAAATTTCAGCAGAAAAACAATGCTTTCTGCACTTTGCTCCTGTCCTGTCTTTAAGATTAGCTGTCCAGGTGTTGAGGCTGTGTCCCACAGATTGAACATATGTTTATAATGTTTTACTGAAGAGATTTTTTCTTTTTAACTGCAACTTATCCTCTACGTAGTGACACAGATATTAACTGTGTTCTTTTAAGAACATATAAGGTTAAACAAATGTATATGAATTTAAAGATTCAGTGCTATGAGTGATACAAAAGATAATAATAATGAACTTTCTATATAAAATACTGCAGAAGTTGGTAAATAAAGATTGGTACAAGGGAGAAGAAGGGAGTTATACAAACCCCTTATTCCTCTCTTCAAGCACCTGATATTGGACTTGATAGGCCTATGGAGTGGGTGATTTTTTCCCTTAGTATATCCAAATAAGTATTACATGATTACATGCACATATTCTCAAAATGTAGATATTAGTTATATTTTTTTTTTGGTGACAAACCTGTATTGAAAAAAAATTCAAAAAGAAAAAGAATTCCTACTCTAACTCTGGCTCATAATTACTCTTTCCCGATGCATTTACAGTTCACAATGCTTTATTTTTAACCTGTATATCTGTTCATCTGCTAACCAGATTACTGATACGAACCAAGCCAAAAGCAAATGTAAAAAAAAAAAAAAAAAAAAGGTTTTATAGTACCTCTGTGTGTTCATGCGTGTGTTAGTTCAAGAAAATCGTGTTCTTGTGAATGTGTTTGAAGAGTTCCCTACAAGCTGTTGTTGTACTGGGAAAAAATGAATGGGTGGCACTGATTCACAAACAGAAGTGGGAGTGAAGACACCCTAATGCAGTTCCATTAAAGGAAGTGAGGACAGGCTGAAAGAGTTGAGTTTTTTCAGCCTGGAGAAGAGAAGGCTGCCAGTAAATCTCATAATATCCGAAGGAGGCCTACAAGAAAGCTGGGGAGGGACATTTTGCAAGGGCATGTAGTGATAGGCCAAGGGATAATAGCTTAAAATTGGAAGAGGATAAAGCTAAGCTAGACATTAGGAAGAAATTCTTCAGTTTGAGCACGGTGAGACATTGGCACAGGTTCCTCAGGGATGTTGCAGACACCTCATCACAGAAAATATTCAGGGTCAAGTTGGATAGGACTTTGAGCAACCCAGTCTAGTGGGAGGTGTCCCTGCTCATGGCAGGAGCACTGGAACTAGATGATCAAGTCCCTTTCAACCCAAATCATTCTGATCCTATGGTCCCATGAAAATTTTTACCTGTCCCAGTGGTTACAGGCACGGAATGAGGACTTGCTGGTGCCTGTCCCTTATATTTTATTTGCAATTCTCCTCATGATAAAAATATTTTTGAAATATATCTCGTCAAATTTACCTTTAGGTTCCAGACATCCTAGCTGCATGTTTATGCATTTGACAGACCAGCCTTTTAAGTTTTTAAATGCTCAGTTTGACAAAAGGTTTTGCTGGGCTTTGTCCAATCTGGACAAATATCTATGATCTTATAAAGTCACATATAAATGTGAATTACACAGGGGAAATAATTTGTATTTTGCAACAGCTTGAAAACTACCTCAGTTTCTCTGCAGAATGTCGATGGCTAAACTATTGAATTCACCTGGGTGCTCATTTTTGTTGTTGTTTTGCTTTTCCAACCTTAAGCATTACCAGGAGGATTTAATGGGCAATGATTCATTCCTTAGTCATTTTAATTAGTGCATGGTTCCTGAACTAAGGAAATGTGGACAGTTAGTTCTTCCTGTCTTGTACTGTGCTGGACCTTGTTATGGTGATGCTTCATCCTGTCTGGTTCTGACTGATGGTCTATTGCACCTGACCACTATAATTCTGTTGTTGTACGACATTGTCCTTTTTATCTGTGCTGCTGACTGCTGCTCTGCCATCCTGACCCTCTTCAGCTCCTGCACTTCTCATCACCTGTACCCACCATCCTGTATACAGGAGAGATGAAGTGTGATACAGCTCCAGCACATTGAGTCAACAATAGTGTGCACAATGTATGGCTGTGGAATTACTGCTATGTTCTGATCCAGTCCAAACAATCAGAAGTCAGTGCCTTAGGTAATAATTACTCTGAGTTTAAATTTGGTATATGCATAGTTCATATGTAGCATGCATATGAACACTAATTTTGGTATTAGAAGATAAAGAAGAGGGAGAGAGGGAACAATATGGAATATCTAGAGCAAAAAGAGTTTTTAGAAGTGTCTGATTATAATTTTCACTGTTCTCTGAAACTTTTGAACTACAGTTTTGTAGTTTTATTTTGTCATGTCTGATCTTTTTGGTTTATTTAAACAGAGTCCTAATTTTAGTGGCATGACTATTTCAATCTATTGCTCTTTAAACTGAGATTTGATTTGTTCCCAGATTCAACTACCTTTTATATTTGATGTAAATAATATACTTTCTCTAAAGATTTTGTGTCTTTGTTATGTGCAGCGTCTTTCACAAAAAAGCTACAATACATTGCTAGTCAAGGTAATGAAGTTTTGTTTTTTTTTAAAAAAATCTTATAAACCTTTTAAAACCTGGTAGGATCCACAAGGCATAAAAATATTGTAAAGACTGTGATAATTCATCCTATAGTATAGCAAAAGCATTTAATTTGCACAACACAAAAATGAGAGCTTACATTGGCCTTTTATACACTGCAAACAGTCAGGGTTTTCCCTTCTCCAAAAACTGCACACAAGCAAGCTATCTTTTTTTCCTTTCTCACTCAATTCGTACCCTTCATCACAAAATATCAGCTTTAGCATGCCACACAGTCATTTCTCTGCTGTGACAGAACAGAGGAAAGAGCAAAGGGGTAGACAGCTAGGGAAATCCCTGACACCAGTCAGCTGGCTCAATGGAGTTCTGCTTGCAGACTGCACCAAAGAAGATGAATTGTTTGCACAGAAGGAATGGACAGAGAAGGTCAGAGAAGCTGCAGAAAACTTACTAGACTTTGTCCTCTCAAAGCCAGATGAGAAGCTGCTATGCAGATCTTTCAGGATATAAATCTGTAAGGTGCCACGGCAACAGTTTTCAGAGGCAGACTGAGCCATAAATTTTACAGGACCCCATATCTATCAAACACCAGGGAAGAAAAAAGACACAGAGCACGTGTATGTGCTATGGAAGCAGTGCCTAAGGTCTGTCATGCACTCTCAGAAGGCCAAGTTTTCAACTGCATGAGAAAACACAGTACCTTTGTGTGTTTCACTTTGCAAATCAAAGTTTTACTCTATAGGACTGATAATAATGTACAGTTTGGGTAAAATAATTTCACAGAATGAAAATTTGGAAGAGTTGAGATGGTGGTAGTATTATCATTGCACAGACAGCACTCCAGACATTTTGGTGATTTCTTTTGTTAAAAATGTTTTGTCCAGAAAATGCTTCCAGAAAATCACGTTAAAACTAGGCAACAAAACAGGGATTTTAGTTTGTCTTTGTTTGTTTGCTCGTTTGCATTTTTTAAATCCAATTAGAGGAAATGAGATAAAAAATAATGTAATACAGGTGGGAGTGTTAATAATCAGGAAAAAAAAAATTATTGTTGCAATCAACATTGGGAAAATGCAGGTTTGCATATCAATCAAAACTCTTCTGAGATTTTAGTTTTTGCTTATCCTCCTTACTTGGAGAAATCCTTAGAAATATTTTGTCAGAAAACTACCTCTGCCTAAAAGAACCATCCTAATTTCACAACATTTACTTCTCAGTGGTAGAGGGACATACAAATACTTTTTGTTGTTTCTGTGTACACTAGGTCACAAATAATCCAGTTGAAGATCTTGACATGCTATACCGGGATTTTAACTGCTTAGGTGCTAATGGCAAATCTCCATTGTAAACTTGTAAAATTTCCTTGATAAGTGTTTTGTTAAAAGTTAGAAGTTCCTGAAAATTTTTTTCTGAGAAGAGTTAGTAATTCACAAATGAGAGTCTTGATGACAACATCTTAGCCACCTTTAACTCTAATGTAAATTAGTTTTTTGGGTTTCTTAATGGAAATTAAATACTTTTGTTTAATATACTGTTTTTCCCAAGGATTATTTACTTTTCGATTTTTACTTATTTTTAATAAATTCTCCCTTTATTTTGGTAGTTATTTAATAAGGTTTTTGTCTCCATGCTGCATAGTAATATATAACATTTTGAAACAGATGGAGTTTCTTAATGTGTATTTATTATTGGGATCTTGGAAGCTTCATCAGCAACAGTATCACTCATAAATGATGAATTTAAGTTTTCAGATTCAGTATATGATTTGATGCTTTATTTGGATCTTTTAGCAGACCCATCTATTATTTATTCTTCAGCAGTGTAATTTCATAATAAGACCTAAAAAAGGCAAAACAATTTTTTTTTGTCTAAATGGTTCACAGATTTTACATTAGTTTTAAATGAAATTAAATTGGTGACGATGAAGAAAAACTTTAAAATATCCTGAAACTGTATAGTATCCATATTACAAGTATTATATTAACATCTCTTACAAATATATGTAGTCAAATATAATATCTTCCTTCTGGTTTAATGTTTTCTTATCTATTGATATTATTAAATACATTTAGAGCATGTAACGTAAGTGAGGATAGATAATGGGATGAACATTTACATTCATATTTAATGTGTAATTTCTTGTATTTTCTTGCTGTAAACATCACTGTATAACACTTGAGTTATTTTCTCTATTTCTAAGCAAACATTTGAGTTACTGTCTCTTTATTTCTAAGCAAACCAGAAAATTTTTCATTTTGGATCAGGTGATGAGGGCTTCTGGTGTCCCCAGGGGTATGCCTAAGCAAAGAGGGTTGTTCCCTTTGAATCAACATTTTGAGCAGCCAGGGCACAAGCTGGCAGGGGACTTAATACTGCTTGGCACAATCTGAATATGCCCCACCACAGTGAAAGTAGAGATGGATCTCACTTACTCTTTCCTATGTTTGGCTGGACAAATACACTCATGAGGCTCTTGTATACCCACTTTCTGATCTGACAGAGATATCACCTACCATCTCTAAGGTTCCTCAAGGTTACAAATGCAATACTAAATTTACTCAGTAAATGAGACACACATAATAAATGAGAGATTTACTCATATATTAAATACAATAATTGACAATTTTAACTATATTTAATAATTTTAACTACCTTCATGCACTGTTAGAAAGAAGTAAAACCTTTGCTTACATTTAACTTTATTATTTATTCCAGTCTTCACTGCTATTGTAACATTACTTTTTATTTCTTCTTTGTGGCTTCAGCATTAAATCAGCATTAAACAGTGTACACTGAGTGTTGTAACAATGCTCACAAACTAGCTTTGAAAATAAAATGTAACATTTGAAAATAAAATGTGGCTATAATTCAGAAATTTCTAGGAACCCTTCACATGTTGTAATTACTGAAAGTCTCATTATGTGTGGTTTTTTCCATAAGGAAGTTTTTCAGTTTCCAGTACATTATAAGCAAATGTCAGATCTGTCACAAAATACTAGAAAATGATGTTTCTCTTTTGTTCAAAGACGTATTTCCTGACTCTCAGAACATATTCCTATATTCTTTTGCTTTATGTGCAGCCTCTTATTAGTTTAATGAATGACAGTTATGGTTCTATTCACAAAATGGTTCTATTCACAGTTGCTGCTAGTTTTGTATTTAAGAAAGTAGTTATTAAAAAGTCATCTACTGGCAAGATGGCTTTCTAAGGAACAACATTGTTTTCCAAGGAATGTAAGAAAATTTCATGGGGCAGAATAGAATAGACCTGGGGCTGACACACATCAGAAAATAGGATTAAAAGCATTTAAAAGTGAGAAGCCCAGTGAATTTCAATATGTCTTAGTCTAGACTTAATGACTGCTACACAGGTTACACCACGGCTTATACCTAAACAATGCTGTGATATTTCACACTCATTGTCTTGCAGCACATTGTTTCGGTTATTGGGTTCCAGGTTTAATATGCAAACACATCATGCTTAGGAAACAAAACTGGCACTTAGGGCAATCACTTGCAGATGTTCAGCTAGCATTCTCCTCAGGCTCCAGTCCCATCTTTTCTTTCAAGCTGTTGCAAATCAACTGCTCTAGGTTTCACTCAGGCTGAGATCTTTCATTTTTCATGTATTCGTTTTTAGTGTAAATGGGTTAATGTTTGTCTATATTTTGGGACCATCAATCATTAATTGTACTTGTAGGAATATGACATTTACCACCAAGCCACAGAGGCCCATTAGTTATCATTGCTCTTTAATTTTAAGGATCTTATTTGCAAATATTCTTCCATATCTGTACCGCTCTCATATCTTGCTTTGTTTTATTTCTCTCATAGCTTTTGGCATGTTCCACATCTTCATGGTCACCATCTCAGCTTCATATTTCTTTGTATGCCCAGCGTCTTAGAACATCAGTTCTTGCTTTGCCTTGTTTTAAACTTAGCATGTCTAATTTTTTTACTTTTTGTTTTATTCCAGCCCTACACAGGGTATGTGATACTGTAATATTTATTTAAAATTTTCATTTTCACTCAATGTTAATTTTAAATGTTTTTAAAACTCATTTTCCATACTAAATACGAAATTAGTTTTTGATAAAGAACTATTTAATATGCCTACAGTAGAATGTAAGTTTTTCATTTTTGTTCCAGCTTCAGTGTTTCAGTTATCAACTGAAGAGTAAATAACTGTCAGCATACATTCTTATACTAAAGAGGGTCACAAATATATCTTGTCTCAGTGCTTTGAGTGCTTCTGTTTCTCATAGAAATGTCATACTCTTATTTTTCATGGCTCTATTTAAAAAAAAACACCTCCTCCAAGTTTTTTGTGGTGTGTTTTTTTGTTTGTTTTTTTGGTTTTTATTTTATTTTTAATCCGCGTGATCTTCTAAGAATAACATTTCAGTTACAGCTCCCATGCTACTGAAGTGATTTTATTGGGGGTGTGAAGTATTCTCCTTTTTTCCCCCCCATGTTTGATCCGTTTCTGTGCTGTTAGCCTTTCCGTAATCTTCGCTTTTATTTGAAATTTGAGTGTTACAACAGCAGCAGATATAGCTTTTTCTCAAATGATTGCCTCAAAGCAATAGGATTATAGCCTCAAAGGGTTTTAAAATGGGGTTAGAGAGAATGAATCTGGACAGTTACCATACAGCATCTGCTTTGTACTTGAGATATTTGATGTGTGGCTTAGCCCTAGGCCTAGCCATAGCCCTAGGTGAGTAGTAGAGGGGGGGCTTCTGTGAGGGTGGTGAGAGGTATGAATGTCAGATCATTTTGCATGAGAAGGGAATTGACTTTGGTTTCCTTAGAAACTGCTGTAATCTCTAGTCTGTTTTAAAATTCCTCTCTTCTCCTCCTCCTTCTTTGACAGACAGGTTTTAAGTGAAAAGAGTGAATCAGTTTTCTATAATCAAAGGAGTTTAAGTGCAGATTGGATTCCAGACTGTGAATCCTACTTTCACATAAGCATGTAATCTGGTCTGCACTTGGGAACTTAAAAGAGGGAGACAGCATTGCAGATCATCTCTATCTATGAAAATTTTTGTTGGCTGGCTTATGAATTTTGGGGGGTTTAGGTAGCTGATAACTGTGGAGCCTACTCCTGGGCAACGCCATAACTCTGTTCATTCTACATTGTATTGAAACATCCGGCTTTGGTTCATAAACTCATTTCACAGTTCTAGAAAGAAAAAAATGTTTGGCCCATCATAACTACATATAGTTCCTTTGGAGAAACTGAAGCTTAGGCTTGGCTTGTTAGAAGTGCAGGCCAGAATTATTATGACTATATTTAGGATCTAACTGTCCCTGAACAAACTAGGAGCTATAATACATTAAAAATCTCAGTTAGTGCCCAATAGCTTTCAGCAGTCCATGTGTTAGGAGCTCAGTCCTCAATTAAAAGAGATTTTAGGATTCTAGCTACCAATGTGTTCTTGCTTCACAAAAACCACAGGCATGTTAAAAACACTTAAATGACTTCCAAAAGAAAATTAAGATTAGCTGACTTAGAAAATATATATTGTCTCTTTTCTTTTTTCTGCTAAATTAATTTTTCCTTCTTCCTACTTCTAAATAAATCTCATATTTTTAGGAACTGTAATAACAGTATTTGTGGATTTTTTCTAAGAAATTTTTGTTGATTTGAAGGGTCTTTTCCCCATTACCTGTTACAGTGCATAATGATCTTTTGTGGTAGGGGGTAAGTGAAAATTCATTTCATTCTCTTGACTTCTGAAATTTATCCAAACTGGCTTTCATAAAGACCTCTTTGTATAACCACACTTACTTGGTTAATAAATGACATTTTCCCTCAAGTTTTTGAGGCTCCCTAAAAGTCATTTTGCAGACTTAGCTCTTGTGTGCCCATTATGCTTGTTGAACACAAGGGTAATATCCAGATTTAAATGGCCCATTCTTCCTCCTGTGACCCAGTTCATCATCGGCAGAGCAATACTTAGTATCTTGCTTTCAGACATGAAAGACAAAAATCCAGCCACTGTATTAATGCAATATCAACAGCTGGGAAATAAATTACAATGAATAATTTTTTCACCCTGAATTGTGATGTTTCCTCATTTGCAATCTCAGGCAAAACTTTCTTAAGCACCTCATTAATTTAGGTATTTATATCACATTTTTCAATATGGAATAAGTAGTTAAGCTGTGTCTCTTCTTCCCTAAGCACACAAGTGAGATCACAATTCTTTCCCTGTTTATCTACTTCCTTCAGTAGTCATTGGATTATGATTTTTATCATGTATTTATAGGTATTTGGCATAATGGGGGATGAACTTTAATTGCGGCCTTGGGTACTACTATAATATAGGCAGTAAGCAATAATTATAGTAGCAGATGTTGCCATCTTTTCACTCCATTCTCAGGGAAATTCAAACTCCTTTATTTGAGAATTCAACTCTTCAGCAAGAGTTTTTATTTATTTGTCTCTAATAAGTATTTGTCTCCTTTTTGAAAGCAGATATTACCCCACACATTTTTATTCTCTTAATGTTCTGATTTGATTACATTGTCTTTTAAGTAATTGTATTTTTTTTCAGAGGTTTCTATATACTGAGTATAGAAACCCTGATTGGCTTCATTCTAGCATGTTCTCAGAACTTTTTTCTCCTTCATATGACCCTTCTACATCTGAAAGATGCAGCAAAAGCAAATCCTTCAAAAACATCCACTAGTTAACTATACTTATCTATAGAATTGATTCCTTAATTTCATCTACTTCCTAAAACTTCCTTTTCAAATCCTATTGAAATCACTTAACTTGCTCCTTGAACTTCGCTAGACTAGTTATTTAGTGTTACACCTATTAATTTATTTTCTCATAATGCTCCCCCTTTGGATACTTACTCCATGATTCAATTAAAGCTGCAACACTCTGGGCTGCCTTATGGATGTTCTCAGTTTAAATGGAAGTTCTCATCACATGTATAATTAGGATTTTCCTTACATTTCCCTGGCCCTTGATTTCACATCAAAGTGTTATGAATTTTGCATTGTCTCTTGACCCTCAGTGGCTTCTTGCATCAGTTGAGTAGGAGAACAAATAAAAACCAAAAAGTACTTACTATAAATTGAACCATTGTTCATCCCCCAAGTTTTCCTCCAGATACACAAGCGTAACTCTTAGACATTGTAATAGGAAACAAAAAACACCAAAATAGTTACTGAGGATGGAATGTGGCTGTTACAATGAATGTGAGATTCAACCACTGCCTCTGAAAATAGTTCTGTGTGAGTGTATAAGCAGCTATATATATGCAGAAGTGGTTTTAAAGAAAGTCATATTTAATTTTCTTCCTGCTTTTGCTTTTGTTTTGGGAAGAATGAGGAAATACATGATTTTCCTCTCCAGTAGTTCACTTGTACATGGGACAGCAAGTATATAGATCTCAGCAAGCTCAGAAATAAGTGGCTTGTGTTAAAAATAATGTAAGGAAGATTGTCAATACAGAGGAAAAATACAGTGGATAAATGCAGAAGTCAAAAGGAATATATGTTCTTAAACATATTCTTAGTATTCTTAGAATTTTGTGCACTTTATCCTTTGGCATAATGCAATTTATAACAGTAAGAATTCATCATGGAATCAGTGGTCCAGTAAAACTGAAACCAGGCTTCAAAAATACATCATCCTTTATTATACTGGATATATAATTTCTGGATAATTTTACTTTTTACTGGTTTCTCAGTCTCTTTAGTGACATTATATTGTGTTGACTAATAGATGTGTGCTGCTGTCTTAATCCATAGAAGAAAACCACTATACGTTATTAAGGAAAAACAAAACAAACAAAAAATGAAAACTGAATATGAAAACTGAATCCTATGATATATATTTTTTCTTATTAAAATGAGGATGATAAAAGAAGTATAGAATAGTATGAGGAAAAAAAATTGCAATTAAAAAAACCCAAAAAACCTAACAACTAAATTTACAGATTTTGAGTCTATTATGCATAAAGAATGCATCTTTACTATTTTTGCACTAGGCTGTCATCCCAATGGAAAGTTTTACCCATTAAGAATGGATATAGACATCAAGAATTAGTCCTGGTCTAATTCTAGATTAATTAAGAAATTAATCCAAAGTAGTTATCCATTTCTGAAACCTTCAGTTTTAAAAAAAAAATGACACTTAACAAACTCCTTTTTTCTTTATTTCTCACATGTGCTTATGTTTTCTGTGTTTTCTGCTACATAGTTTTACTGCTTTCTATTTGGTTTTTTCTTGGTTTTTGGTTTTTTTTGTTTTGATTTGTTTTTTTGTTTTCTGTTTTTTTGGGGGTTTTTGTTTTTGTTTTAGTTTGGTTTGCTTTGTTTTGTTTTGTTTAACAAAGGCTCAGGACTACATATTTATTCTTAGCTTTCTTCCATGATTGCCTTTTTCTCAACTTAAGTGAAGATTTATTATTATCCCATCCCCAGTTTTCTAGCACCTCTTGCTGTAGCAGGTAAGAACAAACTCCCCCTGGGACCTTCTGGAGTTCTGTATAGCCACACACAGAAGAGAGTCATACACAGTTTGTCCCAGAAGACCAAAATATTCTGTGTGAGGAGCCTAAGCCAAAAACACTTCCCCTGAATTTTTCAGATCTTTGAAAAAGATCTTTCTCTCCACTCTTGTTTATTCTTTTTATTTTAAATATTCTTGGATCTGTTTACCACTAAAGTTCAAAATAAAGTTTTAAAAAATGAAATTTTTCTCTGACTTTTTGAAGCCTGACAATTTTTTTGTATTAAGCAACCTAATAACTAAATCATTAGCTTCTACACATACTGCTAATTCCTGTTCATTATACTGAGAATAATAGTGGACACATAAGAAATTCATAGATTGTAAGGATCCAAGTTTGAAAGTTTGTAAGTACTGACTGTTTGCTTGAAAACAGTCAGTAAGTGGAAGAGAAGGAATTAAAAAATTCTTCTAGTGAAGTTTTATTTTCTTGTTCATATACTGGGTGAAAATTGTAGGTAGTGTTTATTCTGATTTAAGGTATTTCTTCATATGTGGCCTAGAGAGGTAACTGAAACCATGTCTGGCAGAGCAAGTTGAACACAGAGGAAAAATACTCTTCCCACACAGGAGAAATCCTGCGTGCTTTCGATTTGACCACAGTTCATTCTTTTACTACAAAAAATAGTTGTTCTTGCTTTGAATATGTAATGCAATCTAAATTACACAGGTTGTGGTGTTCGTAAGGTAGAAAAAGCCATGAATCCATTCATGCTTTCAATGAGTTAGATGCTTTTGTTTCTAATTGTACTTTGGCTTACTGGCAGTAGCAACTGTTCAATCTGTATACTCCCCAAAACAGTAGATTTCACCCTAGGATGTGTGTGGCACAGCAAACCCAGCTCCAGGTTGGGCTTTTAAATTTCTTTGGGTTTTTGCTTGTTTTACTATGGTGGATAAAAATGCTACAATCCTGTGTATCAGTGATCATTGGCTGTGTTAAACTCTCGAACTTGTACAAGTTTAGGGAAGATTTTCATATGTGTAGTATGAAATATAACTATGAAGTTAGTATAAATTATTAAGGTTCCCATAAATCTTTGTGTTTTGTACTGTATCTGATCCTCAACTTGCCAGAGATAAGTCTTTCAGGAATAACGTTTTTTTATGTTTAAAGAATGTAATTCAGGACCAGATGGAAGAATGTACCTTATGAACAACATACTGAGAAATCTGGTAATAATACAAAGCTAGGTTCCCTGAATATCACATGGATGACAGTGCACAGCTGTTTGCTTTGTGATTTACTCTGTTTAACCAAAACATTTACACACTTATTCACTATATTAGTGGAAAATTCCTGCATCTATTTGTCTACATTCAGGCTTAGCAAGGACATGGACATTTCTTTCTGATTTTTCCTTGAAGACTGACTTTGGAGCAGAAGAAAACTTCAGGAGAATGTCGTTGTTCTTGGTGTCACTATTTGGAGAGATAGATAAGAAAAAAGATTTAAGTTGTTATCTATCTAACTATAACCATCTACCCATCTGAGGCATGTGAAGTGTGCTGTTTTGACATTGGTTCTCAGCTGGAAGTATTTGAATTTCCCCATATTGCTGCTGGCTACTTTTCCTGTGCTTTTTGTTTCTGGGGAAAAGGATATCCATTGAAAGAAAGGAAAGATCAAGCAGTCAGTGGTGTCTGGTTCATTTGTTCCCTCCTTCATTCCATCTGTCCTTCCATTCTTCCTTTTCCATCAACTGTTAATACTGAATATTAGTTCTTCAAAAAGAACAAAAGAAAAAGTGCCTGATTTCTACCCCAAACTAAGCGAGATGGATGGCCCATACAGTATTTCCTGAAGATTGGGAATAAAAGAGAGTGTCTGTAAGAGCTGATTTACTTGAGAAAAGAACAGCACTGTCTTCCTCCAAAAGAGTAAAACACAGCCATCTCTGAACTGGAGCTCTAGATTTGTTATTTGTGCTTGGGATAGTATTTCAATGGATAAATTTCTGTGATATTACCTCTGACAAATTTAAATTACACTAATGGTATGGAAACATTCATTTTCCTCCTGGTAATTTGTTGATTAATGAAGCCAGAACTATTGTTTGTTCCCTATGCAATTTCAAAGACAAAATCTGCATCTCAGTTATGTCACAGAGGGTGAACAACACTGGACACACAGTGTCCTTGTCATTCTCCACTCCTTGGTAGCCTTTATTAATTTACAAAGTACTGAGTAAATAGATAATAGCTGATAGAAGTAATGTACAAACTATGCCGTCAGAAGGAGTCAAATAAAATCAGCAGACTTTGAGTGAAATATATGATGCTTCTAGTAAAACTCCCTAGACTACTGGAAGCTTGAAATGTGCTTATGTTCAGATAATAAATTTATAGCTTTCTCTTTCCAATATTAATGAATGCAGAGATTATTTGCCTTAGGCATATTACAGTAGCACAGCCTTGAAACTGGCAATAATTCACCCTAAACAATATAACTGTATATTTTTTAACATTTTAGCCATTGCTTTAAGGGTCTATATGTACGCTTAAAAAAGCCTGCATGATTTTTTCAGCAACTAACACTTCTCTTGCATTTGAAAACTGGTTTGCCTCCAAATAAGTCACATTGCTTTCATTGTACATATATAAACATTTTTCATTATGTGAGCCTGACTCAGTATGGGCTTAAAGTTTAATCAAACTAAAAGCCATGGTCCACTGATGTTCTATAACCTGCTGGGTTCAGAGCTGTTACTAGAAGTGTTCCCTTTGCAGCTGCAGAAAGTCAAATTAATTACCATGTTATTCCTTCTGAAGAACAGAATTGCTTGGGTAGACTTTAAATATGAATGCAGAACTGTAGTACCTTCACTCTCATAATTACACACACAGCCCCAAACACACCCCCAGAATTACACACACACACACACTCCCACCCAACAATTACATTCACACCCCCAACAATTACATTTTCAGTAATCAGCATATACTATTTTAAAATAACCTGAAGTATTATATGAAATGGAACCTTTTCCTCAATTCCTGTGTGTGATTATAGATGTGAGAAATATCCCATTTTTAACTCTTTGTATCATTAAAATGTTACTAAAACTAACTAGTAAACCTGATGTATCTCATCACCATCTAGATAAACTCTCAGTTCTAAAGGGTTTAAGAACAATGTAGATTGTAACAGCTGATACATTCAGTGTTCTCTCCGACTTCAGATGATTTGTTGTTGAAGTTTTATTTCTAAAGACTTCCAGTTAATGTCTATGTGCTTTAATTGGGTGTCAGTATGCTCATCTTTTGATCGCAGTGCAAGCAGCAAAACATGGTTGGATAAATCTTGAGGGTATTTGCAGCTTGGTGGATTGTGAATGTGACTGTCACTCCTTGGTCACACAGGATCCAAGGTCAGTTATTAGGATGATGCAAACCCTAAGCAAATCACAGAACCTAACCACGCTACTAGTAGTTCCATGCCGTGCCATAGCTTAAGCATGGCTTTAAAGAAATGGAGAGGAATAATAGCCCCATTTCCCTGATAGCATTTAGTTGTTAGTCCTCTAGGTGAAGCTGAAGCTGAGAAACAATGGTGCTGAAGTTAATTACCATTCTCAAGGTGTTTCACCAGATAATTATGTTCAGTTCATGTGTCTTCTAAAAATTAGGAGGATCTCTTCTCATACCTGTTTTCAAACTCAGAAAATAAGTGGAAAAAATATCTGCATCCCCTAGCTTAGAATAGTCTCTTAATCTTTTATTCTTCACTGATATTGTGAAGTTATCCTGAGAAGTGATTGCCTCATTAATTATCTTTGTGTTGACACTCTTATGGTCAGACTTGGTCAGTTTATTATTGGCCATCATATTATTGTTAGTGTCCTTACAATTAAAATTAGTTCCATGCAACTGAATGTTTGGTTTGCTTGTTTGGTTTTTATTTTTAATTTGTATAAAAAAAACCCTCATTTTTCAATGAAAATTAGGAAAGCAGAATTATCAGATGCAATAACCTAGTACAGATGAGTCTGCCCATAGTATACAGGTTTTGAAACCAAAATGAGTCTTACCCTGATTGTTTATATATCATAATTTTCATTATTTTAATCATATAAATTTCTAATCTATTCTTATTTTTTATTTATATGGCCAATCATTTGATCTAAGTGATTTAAATGGCAAAAATTACTGGCTATTTGTGACATCAGAAGGTTCTCTTTTATTAATTTTATATCTGATTGTTCAGGTTTATTTAGTAACTAATTGTGCTGGCATTACTAGAAAAGGAGACAGTGGATCATTATTTAGCTTTTAATACACGTTATTATGGTATACTTTATATTCTGTCATCTTTAATTTTTGTTCCTTCTGGATTCTATTCAGTCCTTCACAATTCTGGAGGACCCCATGTATCAAAGTGTCTATTTCTGTCAATTTTTTTAAATGGATTTTTCTATTTTGGTAAAGCTATTTCAGAGAACTATACGTGAATGTATATCAAGACACGTATACACAAAGAAAATATAAGTGTTTATGTGTGCAAATATTATATATGTATATTTACATATCTATGTGCATATATAGAAATATGAATACATGTATATATTACATACACACATATATGTAAATGCACATATGCTAAAGAAAGACATAATTATCTTAGAAAATGACATTACTCATACTGTAGAAAATATTCCTAGGATTTGTAGGGTATACATACTTTAATCACAGCATGTTATGTTATGGGCTGTCCAGAAGTTCATTCAGCCTATTCAGAAAATAAAGATTCTGTTGAGGTGAATTAAATAAAACTAGATCTAATATTTAGAAGAGATACATAATATGAAGTTTAAAGTGAACTGTTTTTGCTTGAATTTATTTGTCATATAAAAGTTTTTGTTCAGTTTTGTCTCAACAGAAGTGTGTAGAAATTTATTTGAGTTAGAAAAAAATAAAAGCAGATTAGTATTGAAAAGAATTCTTAACCAATAAGAAACAAAATTCTTATTTCTAGCTTACAAATAACTCAAAATTATACTGTTAAATTGTACATAGCCATAATTTTTCACAGGGGCAGTTGGATTTTCTCAACAAAAAGACAATCTTTCCAAAAGCAAGCTCTAATTTTGTCTTAAAAATATGATTCTGGAACATTTAGTTATCTTAATTCTTTGACATAGCTTTGACAGTCTCAGCCTGTGATTTCTGTTATAAATTATTATCAATTTTATGGTTAGGTGGGGCTATTTCTGATAAAATTGGAGCAAGTATGTTTACCAGTTGATGATTTTATATAACAAAAGGCAAATAATGTTGATTATTAGTGGTAAAATCCAAAATAAACCAAACTGGTTTAATATTGATAATTCATATATTGTCAAGCAGAACATATATTGCTAGCTAATTAATTATGTATTTGTCTTTGCTGTTTAGAACTATTGGAATGATGGAATACAATCAAATACAAAGATACATATGACCACAGAATTATATGTATGTATAAATAAATCTGTATGTAAAATACATGACGGAGATTGTGAAATAAGTTACTTTGTGTTTTTTTCTGTCTCCAATGTCCATCATATCTACTGGGATGTTCCATAGAACTCTTAGTTCAGTGTATTTACATCTCCTTCTACTGTTTTTTATGCTAGAGCTTTGTCCTTGCTCCTAAACAACTCACTTTTCTGACCACTTTAAGAGAAAATTAAGCACAAGATAGTCTGTGTAACAGCCTGAAATACAGAGGTTGACTGAGAAGCTAGAAGACACTAGAGTTATTAAAAAATCCTTTCTTATCAAGGAAAGTATCAATTCAGGGTGTCTCAGTTGCTCTAGGAATATTTAGGCATGTATAGGCAGAGATTGTATTAAAATGTATTTGTTGTTTAGCTTTATAAAAATGAAGCTCTCTGTATGTGACAGAATAAAGGTAGGGGTCCAGCCTGCATGATGTGTAGAAATATGAAAAAATGTTTCACTGTGGCCACACCTTCTCCTAAAAATCCTTATCATTTATCCATACATGAATCATGAGATAAAGGTTGAACCTACTAGCATGCTTTTACTTCTTGCTGAAAAATTCTTACTCATTTTCTCACTATTCCTGTTAGCCACTTAGAAGTCACATCTCTAAACAGCTATGTGAATTCCCACAAAAAATATTTTTATCAAAGCTTTGAAAAATAGTCTGTCTGCATAAGCCCAGCAGTAGGCTAACATACAGCTCAGTGAATATTTTAGGCCATAGATACTTTTTCCCTCCTGGAATCTTCTCTCTATCTACTTCTCCTGTTTCTTTTAATATACATTTTTTTTTAATTCCTTGTTGGATGTTTAAATGAAGAAATGCTCCATCTCCCGTCATGTACCAAAATTCTGGTGCCTATACTGGCAGTCCTTGCTATCTTTATTAAACTTGTCCACACTTTTGGGCTTCCTCATTACTGTCTTTGTGTAATCAGCATAAATAATTTCCATTTAGACAAGAAATGTAATACTGGAATAAAGGGTGAGTCTTATTCTAATTTTTTATGTATAAAAATACTTTCACAATATTTTATTGAGTAAAATGTCTTTAGATTTGTACAATAAGAATATCTTTTAAGCAAAAAAATACCTCCTTTCTTTCTCCTAGGAACTGTATTGTTCAGAACCCAAAGGTGGTATAGTTTTATAAAATATACTGTAGAGAGTATATAAATAGATATATAAAAATCCTGGGATCTGTAATAGATCTAAGCCTGCAAAAATAGTAAGATGGGCATTAGATCTCATTTGTATATAGTTCTGATCTGAAGAACATGATCCATACACACTTACTTGTAAACACTGGAATTTAAAACTTAACCCAGAACTGAGATGCTTATCTTAGAGACAACTTTTGTCTTTAATGGAGGGACAAGACATACTGTTCAAGATATGGATTCCTATCTTGTTTATGTCCTCAATAATTTTATTTTTAGAGCAATGTAAGGGGAAAATACCTGTGATTCTCAGGTAGGTTTTGAATAGATGTCCAGAAACAATTCATAGCTAAGGAGTGAAATATTGAGAGAAATTCCAATAACTTGTTTTGATACTAATATATTCTGTGTGGAACATATGAAAAAGTAGGGGTTTTCTTATTGCTTATCTCTTATCTGACAGTATAAATAAAGTCAATTAATACATGTTTAGTGGCTGTTCTTGCCATTTTGATAAATGTCATTATAAATGAAAACTGACTAATTGCAACCTTAGGTGTAGCTTGAAAAATTAACCTCGTGCCCCCAGTATGGAACTGAATGAAGAAAAGTTATTTGAAAACATGCTGCTGAGAATTAATCTTGCACATCAGTGGGGAAAATGCTCGCTGTTTGAGAAAGAGGAAAAAAAATGCAGTAGCTGAGCTGTTTTCATTTATTATAGTTCCACGAGACAGGCAGCCTTACCTCTCTTTGGACTACATGTCAGAGATGGCTTCTCACATTCATATTGTGTTTATACCGACCATGGATTTATTTCAGCTAGTGATTCTGTGTTCTGCTCTTTTCATACCCTTGTGACTCTCTCAAAAGTGGGACACTACTGTTACAAGACACGTCATTGGACAAAATACCCCTGTGTCAAGCCTGGGAGTTACAGAGATTGATAAGAGAAATAGTCTAGGATCACACTGACAGCAACAAAAGTGCTGCAGATTCACTGAGAAAATGAGGTTATAGTATGCTAGAGCACAGTTATCTACGTGGTACAAGTCAGGATGCACAGGTCTTCTCTTCATTGCCTCAAACTGAGGTGGCATGTTTTCTCCAGCTGTACTATTTTGTTTATGCTTAAAAAGCCCTAAATTACTGTTTGGCATCCCCCCCAGTCTTCCTCTGTCTCTCTCTCTTTTTTTTTTGTTTCTTTTTTCTTTTTTTTTTTTTTTTTTTTTTTTTTTTCTTTTCTCTCTTTCTCTTTTCTTTTTTCTTTTTTTTTCCCTTCAGATAATGGTTGCTAAAGCAGTTCATGGTGATTGATACAGAGTGCTTCTGAATGCTGTAAACATATCTAGTAATTACACTGCTCAGACCTGAAGATTGTATTACCTCAAATTACCTGGAATGATGTCTATTTATCAAAATTCCTGTGAGAAGTTCATCTCTGCTGTAAAGCAATCACTTCTCTCTCTGTTAGCTTGCTTTATCTAATACAGAGGGTCCATAGGGGATTTATCCACTCTCTTTTTCACCCTCATCCTCTTTAGGATTCTTCTAGACCAGTGGGGAAAAATGAGAGTGGTTTTTTTTACTGCCTTGTTTATTTTATCATCTTTCAGTGCAGTGGAGGGAGAGGATGTATAATTTGATTTGAAAGCCCAAGACAGTTAAGCAACAGAGCTTTGACAGAGCAGCACCAATCATGTCTGCTTACTGAGGTAAAACATGGTCGTTTGTATTCCAGAAAGAAGATTTCAATTACTCTTGTTTAAGACTAACAGATTAAAAAGTACAGAGATTCATTTCCTACTAAGCACTGTTTTGGTGAGTCTTTAATACAAGTATCAAAGTGTTGGTTGTTTCAAAGGATGTTTTCCTGTCCCTTTAATGTTGCCAGAATGAAGAGAACATGTTTGTAACATTTCTCTGCTCCTTAGAGATCAAAGGGTGTCCTACAAAATGATTTTTACCTTTTGGGCTATCAGCAACAGAATAATTTACTTAAAGGTATCTTTGCAAATGTAGCATTCTTATCCTTTTTCCATGGCGTCATCTCAGTGCTTTCATATTACATGACCTAAAAATAAATTTAGGTTAATAGGAGACTTGCATTATTCAGCAGACAGTTAATCAGTGATAATCTAGACTTTTACCAAAGACGAACATGAAACATGATTTCTTAATAACCTGAATTCATATTTTTTTTATCTGTGTGCTTTCAGTTTTATGATACAGACATACGTTTTTACATGACTTAACCCCATGTCCTTAAGTTCTAGATACTGTTGTTCAGCAGTTGATTTCCCGGTCTCAACTTTTTCTCAATAAAATGTGAGCCAGACCCCAATATTTTATTTCTGTGCTATTTCTATGGTGCTATATAAGTACTAAATAATTTTAAGAATTCAATGGTCAGACATGCAGACAATTCAGTAACAGCGAATGCTAACTAAAAAATCAGTGCTGGAATGTGTCATCTGTTTACAAGGTTCTTGTTAGCTGAAATAATACAGACAGCAAAGTCACCAGGTATATTCTCTTAGCCAATATTGACCTTTAAAAGAGAAGCCTAAAGAGGGCTGCTCTGGTGCCTCCAAAATGTCCCATTTCTCCCTCTCTTGAGTGGAATTAAACTGTCTTAGATTCAGAGTTTATCTAGAGTCAGCTGCTTCCAACATTTCATCTGAAGGAGGAACTTCCAACTGGGAAACTAAAAAAAACCTTCTGAGACTGTATTGACTTTACTCAGAATAAAAGGAATGCTTCGTTGCCTTTGTGTTTTACAAAGACACCCAGTCTCTTTAATCCTTGAGGCGGTTCATCCCCATGATTTAACTAATTAGGAAAACCCAATGCTGTATAAATTCTGCTGCTTAAGTATGACAAAAACTCCTACCCTTGATGTATAGTCTAGAGCACTACTAAAATAACAGTTAGTGCACTCATCAAAGGTCCTGCTAACAAGAAACGAAATAAGTGCTAAAAAAAATCTGAGCCAGGTTTTGTATCCTTTGATAGCACTTCATCTTGTAATTTTCATACTATGTGGCTTCTACTTCTATATCCTACAGTGCCAACATTTTTGGTATTATCAGGATTTTGTTCTTGATATGAATGATATTATATTCATAACATTTCTTCATGGGGTAACTCAGGGAATAATTCAAGGAATTCCTGAATTATTAAAAAAATCAGTCATTAAGTCCAAGTTTGGTTTAGGCTTACTAATTAGCAGACATATTCAAATCTCTTAATCAGAAAACACTATTATTTATGTAAAATATAATCTCTAAATGACTTGCAACAATGAAACATCTTTTATATTATATTTAAATGGGCAATTACAATGTTATTTCCATGCCTCTTAAGAACCACTCCAATAATGACACTTCACAATGTTATATGTTGTTTCCATCCACACTAAGCAGCTTAAAGACTGTTTAGTTACTTGATGTCTCAGATTTTTTTTGCATATGTGTTAACTATGTCTTTTAATGACCTAATGAACTACTTCAGACATCCTCAGTACAATCTGTCTTGAATTGCCTCATTCCAGAAAGAAAACCTGTTGTTGCTATGCCTGCTGTTGCTACTAGATAACATGGCATAAAAATCACTGTCCAGTGAGGAAGATCACATTGTCAGCAGTGTCTGCCAAAGAGACACTGAACAATTTAGGTCCTATCTCCCACTGTGCCGTATTCCAGGAAGGCACTCAGGGAAAATAAAATGACCAGAACTTGCTATCAGGTTTAAGTATGTCTTCTGTAAAATATGCTGTGAATAATTCTCTTCGTCACCATTTCCTTACAACATTAAGTCTCCTGGGGAAAGATGTATAATTTGACAGTATTTTCCTACTGTGAAATAAGAATTTTAGCTCTATTGTCAAAGTATGTGCATTAATATCTTTTAATGTATCCTTTTTTTAAGTATAGGAAAATTCCAAGTCTCTAATCAAGGAAAAAGGAAGTTAATAAAGACTAAGACCTTGACTGTACACAATATCTCCCTATTCACCGCTAATTGCAGCTGAAGTTTTTTCCAACTTCAGACAACTAAGACAATATAGACCTGTATTTGGACAGAAAAAAGATGCTGATTTTGGAAAAAAGCCAAAACACATTAATTTAGTTTTATGCATACAGCAAGGGGCTAGTAAGTAGTCTCATATCACTTTAAATAGTTATGTAATGAGAAGTATATCCCAAATTATTTTAAAATATACATACCTCCGTGGAAGATACCATCTTTAGTTTTCTTTTTGTAGTTGCTGCTGTTGTTGTTCATGACATTTTTACAGTATGAACTGGTTTTTAATATACTTGGATTGAATGTCATAACATATTTCGGGCTGAAGTTTTTTCAAAGGGATGGATGGGTTTTAATTCCCGAGAGAGTTTTTCCAAGGGGCAAGTGTCATTGCAAGGTAGATTTTATACAGCAGTTGGAAACATGACACTGCTATCTTGTGGGATTTTTTTTTTTTTTTTTCTCTCCTTTATGTTGTGTCACTTCCCCATCTCCCATTTTCAGCAGAATTTGGCTCAAAGAGCACAGCTGGCTCTCCACATATACAAATTCCTAACAGGCAAAAAGGGCTTAAGCTTTCCTTAAGAAAAGGAAGTGGTTTGTATGGAAGCAGGTTTGGGTTAGTTATATCTGTTTTCTTACTTTTTCAAGATGGCGTAATTCATAGTCCCTTTAACACATACACAGAGGTGTTTATACAGTACTTAAGAATTAATAAGATAAAATGTAACGTCCTAGTTAAGGCAGAAGTAAGGTGGGAAATTAGGGAAATCATAATATGATTCCACTTGCTCTGGGAATAGGATGAGGCAGCAGCAAAACTGTTTCTACCTTATGCTAACTGCAGGGTTTGAAGTACTCTCTCCATGGTAGACCACTCAACAGGCATCTTGAGGCATTCAACACTGTGTATAAAGCAAATTTAACATCAGTGGTAAGGGAGAGGTTGGACATTTTTCAGGCTATGAGCGCAACAGGATAAAAACAAAGAAAAAAAAAAAAGAGAAAGAGGCATCAACAGAAGCTGTAAGGAAGAGGTGAGAAGTGGGGGACTTAAGAGGAAATTAGAAGGCTGAGAAGTCTTTTTTGTTTGTTTATTTTTACCCCACCCTCTTACTAATATAGCGTGCAACCCCTTCACTGATCTGACTTTGAAGAAGTATATCAAATGTGTACTTCAGGGTGATCCCCTTTTTCCTCTGTTCCTGACTACGTACTGTTCAGGTACCTTAAGCTCCCATGATGCTTGAACATGAGTGGGAGGAGAGAAGGGACAGAGGGAAGGAAGAGGAAGAGAAGAGGGTGGGGATAGGGTTGATGGCAATGAATACAAGAAAGGGGCATGAGGTGTATATGCAAGAGACTATAAATGTGACAGGGCAGAGCCTGCTGCTCTTGTGAAAGGATTCTTTCTCTCTTTCACCACACTCACAGCAGCTCTCCTTTTTGTGTCTCCTATGATGGCAGTCATATCCAGGTCTTGTGTCCACTATCACAATAAGTGGTTTTCGTGTGTTTAGATCTAATTCAAGGGTTTAGAAATCTTCTACTGTGGTGTGGGTCAGTCACTGTACCTGTTTGAAACATCTGGACTAATGTGATGTGATTCTGAGCCTCAAAACTCTTGCCAAATTATTAACAAATAAAAGCACTAGGGAAATCTCCCTACTGTATCTTTCCCATCAAACATTTGACAAGCATATTCAGAAAAAAGGGAGGCATGAGAGGCAGGAAGATTTTGATTTGCTGTCCTTTTTTTCTTCTTTAGCATAAAACTGAACATTTAAGAATTTGGAGAAGTCTTTGAGCTGTGTAAACACTTGGCAAAGGGAGAAAGAATTTTTTAAAAAAGATTCTTCAGATATAACCACCTGGCATCATCATTTGTTTAGTATTTGACATACAGCAAGACCAACTAACAGGTAAATAGGTTCTGGGAAAGGAGGGGTAAGTAAAAAGGAGCAGGGAAAAATCAATAAACAGACATATCTGTGGTGATATTCTCATCAGATGAGCTGGAAACTGGAAGTTGGAAAACATCTTTTCACCTTGAGTCATCAATAATTTTCAAACATCATCCTCAATAAAAGATGTGGACCTGATAGGTGGTGATGGAGTGCTGATTTGCTTGTTGGCATTGGTATAAAAAAAAAAAAAAAAAAAAAAAAAAAGAAAAATGAAGCGTCCTCTGCACCCTCACCTATTTTTTTTCAAGTAACTATTCTAGTATGAAGCTTTTAAATATTTTATATCTAGAGTGCCTTTTTCATTAAGAATACGCTTTTATTTCCTGACATTGAGAAAATGGATCAAGATCTTCACTTTAATTTTTTTTTTTTTTTTTTTGTATAAATGAAGATTTTGAATGGCTGCCAGGACTGAATAAAAAAGTCCCTACAGAACAAACTATAAAAATCAATAGCGTTCTTTCCAGGGAGGTTTATTTGTCTGGTCATGTCTCCTTGCTGTAGTAGTTTTTGTCGTTTTGAGCCTTTTTTTCTTTCATACAAGCAATTCTTTGTACCTGGTTAAGTTAAAAAGAACAGTTGCACTTTATGGGCCTTGAATAAATAATTGATTGTCATAATTAAACAGGCACTTCTTAAGGATCTTTTTAATTTCCCATTTCCAATACTGGAAGGAAGAATTCCAAATTATATTTAAAGCTGTTCATGAACATGTTATTGGCTCATACATACATACATATATACATATATATATATCTATACACGTATATATAGGTTATAAATATACATATAACCTATATATACACACATGTATATATATATAAACCACTTTTGCACAACCTTGGATTACTTTGCATTCCCCTTTGCATTTTTTCCCTCATTTTTCTGAGTGAAGGAGAACTAGTCAAAATGAAGAATAAAGTTTGGCTGAGGGCTTGACAGTTTGTTTTTTTATACCTGTGCCTTCTGGAGAGATCTTTGTATCCAATGAGACCCAACCTCATCCTTCTTCTTGTGACAGTTTATTCATATTCAGCAAACCTACACACATGTATAAAAGCCTCATTTCATGCAAGTAAAGGCTTCTCAAAAGGGACTTCTTAATATTTTAACCACTTTACAGTTTTTACAGGAAATAAAGGAGAGGTTTTGTGGCAGAAGATGTACAGGAACAAGAGTCCCTGTGGTCTTATGTAAATGTTGAAAACCAGTTCTTAATAAGTGAAGAAAAAAGCACATAAGATCCAATTTCCATCATACCAGTTATTCATCCAAATGAAAACTTACAGTGGCAGAGATAAAATATAGTAGAGTTCCTAAGCTACTATGAAGATACCTTGTCACATAGCTGACTATTGGTTTTATAAGTGATGTACTTCTGCCAGATCACATGCAGACTGCATCGTGCCTGTTACAGAGTTTTTCCAGAACACTTTAGAGCATTTCAAATCTATTCTGTAACAAAGAGGAACAAATTCTAAAGTAAAGAACAGAATTCAACTGTCCCTTAATTTTAGTTTGTTTTCACTTCTCATCAAGTAAATCCCCCAAAACATTGGATCATTCTTAAATATTGCAAATTGGGGTTGAAAGTTATATTGTCAATATTAAATGCTATAAGAGATAGTTGGCCTTATGATTTTTGTCATTAATCTTATTACTACTTCTATTTCATCTTCTAGGCTTAGCTAAATACTGTTAAACATGGAATCCATCTAGTATAAGAGAAGCTTAGAGTCTGTTTAAGCATTGTGATTGTGAATGCTATTTCATTCAAATAAGATTGTTAGAGCATGACAGCAATGTCATCGGTTTATTTTTTTTTAAGTTTTTTCCAAATACTGTTCAGTTATTTTGCTTTGGTTTGGTGGGGTTTTTTTGTTTGTTTGTTTGTTTTTTTCCTCTCTATTATTTCTTTACCCCCAAACCTATGCTTCCTGGCAGGATTCTTTGTTTTGGGCAGGGCAAAAATCATTCAACTTTGAGATCAATGTCCCCTTGAGTCTTGGTACAAATGACCAAATGCTTATAGCATATAGGCAGAATAAAAAGTGAAGGGATTGAGAGCTATCACATGAAACAAGAGTGAGTCTGAACTTGTGCGGCTTCGCTCTGTGGCATCAGAGAAATTTTCCTGCAGCTGGAATCCTTCCTAATTCAAATGCAAGCAACCCACAACCACAGGTCAAGGCACATCGTGGAGAATGACATACAGGGAAAGTGAATTTTTGACCATTAAATCCCAAACTCTCTCAATACATACCATGAAATACATAGTAGTAAAATAGTGACTGAACAAGTGCATGAAAGGACTGAAGAGTCCATTCATCATTAAGGCATAAGAGACAGCAATGTGTCACAAAAAAGGTAGGTGAAAGGTAGCAAGACAGGTTAAAGAGTTCCATTCTCCTAAGCTCTGTGAATGTTACCTCTTACTGGATAGATAACGAACTGGATCAATGAACCAAGAAACCCCAAATTATTCTTAATGAAGATCATTTCAGTAGTTCTGTTTATTGTGTAAATTCCCAATAGGTGCAGTGGCACAGCCAAGGCAAAGTAACAGAGGCTAAAAATGCTACTGATATTTTATACCGTATCTCCAAAAATATGTATTAATAGAAAAACAACTTTTCTTTAATGGAATACTTTTTTACATTTATCCATTGTATAAAAAACACTAAAGACATTCAATACACATTTTACACTACCATAAGACTTGTCATGCAAACCATGAGGAGAAAATACTTGTAGAAAAGTTGGGTAGAATGGGGATAAGTAATATTCACAGAGATCTGAGTTAATTTTAAGTGTCTGTGAAAGAATTAGGGACCAAATGGAAACTCCAGCAGTTTTTCCACAGTTTACTGTCTCTGGTGGTAAGTATAATATCGCACTAATGCTGAGCTGTAAGGCTACGTTAGCAAGGAAAAGTAGTGTTTCTGACTTGCTCACATTAACTTCAGTCATGAAGTTCAGATTCCAACTTGAGCACATTGGTCTAGGGAATAGTCATAACATACACATAGAAAAATTACACAGCTTTTTTTTCTTCTTAAACTTTTCAAATTTTTAGAAATACTTGACTGTGAAAATGCTAGCTATTTTTATGTTATTCTTTGAAAAATAATATTCAGTAGCAGAGATAATATTTCTGGTTATGAGAGCACCTGCTTACATTTCAATGACTTGAGAAATATGTAAGTATGTAAGAAAACACTTTAGTTCATACTTGAATAGGCTTTTTCTCAAGTGAGAAATTTAATTAATACGTGTTAGATATGTTCACGAATAAAATTAGACATGTTTCTAAATTTTTAATGAATAAGTTAATTGTTCTTTGATATAGCAAAATGATCCATTACTGAAACTCATCCCTTGAGTACTTTGAAGATTTATCACAATTCCAGAGCATTCTAAACATTGAATATGTTTTATACATAATTTTCTCTTTTATTACTAGAAGGTCTTTGTGTCAATTTGGGAAAAAAAAAATTGATCCAAATAAAAGAGATAAAATAATAATATTTTTTTTTCAGAGGAAAAGGAAATGTAGGCAAGATTCATACTTTTATCTTTTGAAAATAAAGATGTATCTGAGCAATTGCTGCTTCATGTTCTGCTTAAAGCTATAAAGACGATGTACAAGGTAAACAATAAGTTGTTTGAATTATTTTGTATGCAGGTACACAATCTGAATTTCTAACATTAAAACCAACAGATGTATTGAAATGTTGCTGATATGTTATAGTGAACCACTACATTTATATATTTCAAGTTAAGTGGTATACTTTGAACTTGCCTGAATAGTTGCTGTCTTGTAATTTCTTCTTTTAAATCAAGGAAAACTAAAAGAACCCCTTTAAGTTCCAGGGTCCTTTTAAAATTATCAGGCCGTTGAAACATTTCTATTGATATGCTTGCTCTTATAGATTAAGAGTTACATATTTCAGCACTAGCCCTAGAAAGATAAAGAAAATGACTATACTTAAGAATGTGATTTTCTCTTTATTTGTAATCATGCTGAACAATGACCTGTAAGCTAGTTTGTATAAAGTTTGTTGTTGTACAACCAAAACCTATACATTTATCTGTGCTTTTCTGTAGAAAACAGACTCTTAACTAGAAAGTGAAAGCAATCACATGCAAAAAATCCACTGATATTTGGGAACAGTGCTAAAATTTCCTAGTAACAGAAAAGTATGCAAAGAGTCTATTTTTTATCTTCTGATGACACAGGAGGGATTTTTTTGAACCTATTTCTTTTGAAAGAGTTTCTCAGCTATTTTAGAATAGGCATTTGTATGCATGAATGTGATTTGTAAATATGTATTATTTTACTATCATTCCTATTTCTAAGAAGGAACTTAGCTCAAAAACAATAAGCAAGTAATTTTGATTTGTACAGGACTTTAGTTAGATGCAATGAAACATTAGAATCTCCTGAAAACCTCAATATTAATTTACTTGAAAATATAAATAATGAGTGAGTAGTGCATCCGACAATTGCTTTTTACATACTGTGCGTGCAAAGGAATACAGATCACACCTAAATTAAGAAAATAAAGTTCAATTAACACCTGTAGCTGCACTACCTAATTCATAGCGGCAAATTTTACTGCTTCAGAGAATAAAATAATTTCAAGCTGTGATCAGAATTAAATTATTGTCCATGGAATACCACATGCTTTACAGGACTACATAATAGCAGGAGTACTACACTGTTTTATTCCGGTCAAGAAGTCCCAATAATCTAGATGATAGTTACATCACCTGGGATGCTATTAGAGAAAGTCTTATAATAGCTTCTTAACTTTCCCTTCTCTAATCTGTCTCTCTACAGCTAAACCGTAGAAAACTATTGTGGCCCTGGCAGAAAGTCCTTAACAAATAATAACAATAATAACAATAACAAAACTAAGTAACTTGTTTGGCTCTGAGAGCAGTCAGCTATAATTTTGTTTGGGTAACTATGCTTACGGATTTTCTTCTTTTTGTCCTTCACTGAAATTGTTTCATGGCAAGTAAAGTGTCTTCTAACTGCACTGTGAGACATTTTTGCAAGCCTGCACTGAGACATTCTTCATTTAGGAGACAGCTTCCCTGTCTTTCACACACAAAAAGAACAAAAAATCTTTCAACTCTTAAGAAACTGCTGCATATGCTTCCTCTGTCACTGATGTGAGTAGGAATGAGGGGACAAAAAAATGGACCAGTTGTTTTCCAGTTAAAGAGGTAACCTAAGAAATATCTCCCGTGAGAAATAAGGAGATATTTAAAGCTCTCAGACTCACCAAAAAAATAAGAGAAAAAATTTCCATCTAGACAAAAACATTATAGCTTGTATCAGGCATACAAACTATAATGTCTTGCTGCAGTCTCAGGGAGAAAAGCATATCCTATAAAAAAAAAAATAAATCAGACCTTTAAATGTCAGGCTTTTGTTTTTCAGAATACTTTATTCTTCTGATCTCAGTTATTCCACATTTTTTTTAGTTTTTGTTAAGGCTCTGCACCTTACCAACCCTGTAAGGCAGGTCACAGTTATCAAGATACTCGTAGGTCAGTCTAGGATATAGGTTTCTGGTAATTTATTACACAGGATAAAAGTGATAGGAATCTCAGTCTTAATCAAAATTTAAAACTGCTATTCATTTATAATTTGAAAATAAAGTTATTAATACAATTCTAGTGGAAAAAAAAAAAAAAGCTCTAAAATAAAAAAAGAAAAAAATAGATGAAAAATAAGAGGGGAGGACCCCATTAAGAAAGGCTATTTAAAGAAAGAAAATCTTCAAAGTTTCTCTGACAGCTCTAGTAATAGTTCTAACTCTGCCAGCATCATAGTGATGAACCCGTATGTTCTCACCAAGTGTCTTTTCAAACATGCTGTCACAGGAATTGGCATTGTTAAAATGCAGGCATTGTGATGACACTTTTCTACTCTTATTGACACATTAAGTTCATCCCTATGTAAAAGCAAATTCAATAATCTTGGACAAACACTAGAGAAGCAAAGATGCTAATGTATTCTAGTCTGCGCTTTCTGTACATAAGAGTCTAATCTGCAACTTCCAGCTCAGTTATATACACTGGAAAATCAGTGAGCGTTTAAAAAAGAAATGTTTTGTGAGTTGATTTCTATTGAAATAGTTTCTTTCCTCTTACCTCTTTGGTAATGTTTATGATTCATTATTTTGAAGGTTAAGGAAGCGCAGGCTTGTTTGCATGTCATAAATTAAATCCATCAGCATGGAATTCATGGCCCCGGTTTCATGCAGTGGAAAAAAGGATACTGTCACCATTGCTGTCCTTTCCAGGTGAGGGTTGATGTGAAACAGCAGGTGCCTTTGAAAGAAATCTTGTTGGTGCTTGTAAGGCAGACTGCTCAAAGTTGCATCTTTTTTTTAATTTTTTTTTATTTTTATTTTTTTATTTAACGAATAGTCATTTTTTCTTTTATTGTCAGTCTGTCGGGGAATTTTTGCAGAAGAGCTCAGGCAGATTAAATGGCACAAATTAAAAGGCTACATTCAAGGGTTCATGGGTGTTACAGGTCATTGATCATACTTAAATACACTCACACGTGTCCCCATGATTGTCTAATACTAGAAATCCTGAAATAATAACATAAAGTATAGCTTTAGTATTATTTTTATAGGTGTTTATGTTTTGGGGTTTTTGTTTGTTTGCTTGTTTTTAATTACTGTTTTTCCTTATAGGTTTCAATGCATAGAAGCATTAAACAAAATATTTTTTATGTAAAGAGTCTTATATAATAATTAGCAGATGGAAAAGAAGAATTTAGCTTGGAAGAGTTAACATTGGGAATCTCAATGACAAATATTTAAGAGCTCTTTCCTTTTTAAGTTGAATTTTTGAAACGAGGTAGTGTATATCTTTAGATGCTACTCCTATGATTTTGCAACATTGATACTTCTCACATTTTGTAAGCAAATTTAAATCCTGTGCCATTTCATATAAAGCTGATTTATTCTCTTGCATGCACAAGAAAGCTGGGTCAGTCAGATAAATTTCAATAGCAACAAATGCAACATTTTGTGAAGATTTGGATTCTATCTGCATGTTGAAGCTGATGATTCAAGGTTATTACTACTTTCACTGGCTAAATCTGCATAGCAGTGTTTGGTCTCCTAAACTGCCTCAGTCATAAGCAAGTCTTATTTGAAAGCATGTATTATTTGAAAACACTAACAGTGAAATAATACTGCTGCTGATATTTTGTACCAGTGTAACAGGATTTTGTTCCAATGAAATCCTTTAATTTCTCCTGTATTTTTCCAATATGCTGAAATATGACATGAGGAGGGCAAAATATTTATTGAAATGAAATTGTAAGAAGTTTTTGACATCATTATTTCAATAACCCTTAAGTGACTTGGGAAACCACTTTAGGAAGAAGAATATTTTGTATTAAAAAAAAAAATAAATCATTAATCTAAGTAAATCTCCCCTGCACCTCCCCACATATTTGAATACTGAAAGGAGGATTAATTACCAAAATTTTCAATTTGCATATTATTTCATTGACTAGCTCCAACCTTGAACAGTGTTTTGTGCTTCCATTCAATATTTCAGTTGTCAGAAGATGTCCAAAGGGAAGTGTAGTTCCCTGTACATTGTGGCTGACATCATACAGTATGTTCATAGTTATGTAGAATAATATACAAAAAAGTTACATACTGTGATTGTGAGGTGCCTATCATTTCAAAATACCAGGCTTTGGAAGAACCTTAGTGACACTTGCTTATTGACACATTGTATCCCTCTAAATAAACAGGTAAAGTATGAGAAGTAGGTTGCCTGGAATAACCTAGGGAACAAAAAAAAGTACACAGGGAGATGTTCAGATATCCCTCTCTATGGGCTAGAGCTGGCAGAGCATTTAAGATTGGTTTTGGCATAAGTTTTTTTTCAGAGTAAAACATTTTCTAAAGTTAAATTTTTTCCTGAAAGATGCAATTTTAGCTGTGATAATGTGTTTTCTTGTGTTACAGATGTTAACATGTTGTGCTACTTTCCATAACCGGAACTGAGCAACATTACCATAATTTCATGACAAATTCATAGAAGAGCTAGATCCAATATTGGAGAGTGAAAAAAGAGAAGGCCAGTGAGTGGAGATCCATACATAACTATCTGTGATGTCACATAACACATTTTAGATCATTCTAGCTCCAGATTTTTACTGTAGTTTTGATTTGCACTGTTTTGATTTGCACTGTTTTGTGCCATATACCAGATAATATGTTATATTCAGACAGAAGAGCCATTTCTGTACTTGGTTGTATTCCAGAAGTCAAGGAAGAGAATTCATGTGCTACAGAAATCAGAACTGAATCTGATATAGTATTTTAAGGATACAGAAATCAACAACCCCCTGGAATTCAACCTGAAGTGTTTAGCACCATGCACACAGCTTATTAACTAGATGTCAGCTGAAATAATCATTGATCATTTTGCATAGATGAGAAATTTGGGATACCTGGTTTGTAAAACAGCCAGCTGCTCACAAGGCTTGTAACTTTTCTGAAAATAATGTTTTTTTCTTAGTACTCACATACAGTGGTTTTCTTAATCCTACAGCAGGCAAGTAAAACTAAACAACCTGTTCTTAAATGAGAATTCTACTGTATATTATTTAAGAAAACCAACCTCAATTACAGGCCATACCAAATTGCTTTTTTTTTTTTTTTTAATCTAACATCACACTTCTTCATAGTCAATTCAATATTTTTGTTCAAGTTTAAATTGATTACTTGGAAAATGAATGAAAAACATTTTTTTAATTGAATTTCAAGGCAGCTGGATGCTTCATGGGAAAGCTGAGTAGCAGACTAGTACAGCTTGAGTGGTTCTCCAGATTCTTGAAAGCATCCAAAAGGATGATGATTATAAATTTTTACAAGTTTTATGTAATTATGCATGACATTTAATAGAAACCTTCCGAAGTGGCTAGGTAAAGCTTATCTGAGCTCAAGTGAAATTAACTGTTAAGAGTACACTTCAAAAAGCAACCTTCCTTGTTGTGCACATTTGAAATTACAACATTAATTTTGAGAAAGACAATCAAGCTGCAACTAAAAAAAGCTATGAAATATAATATGGTTTTTAATTAGTAATTTGGAAGTTTGCTTTTGTTCTATTTTTTTATACTCATTTTTCATTGCTAAAATCTTAGTCTTTGATGCAGGTACTCTGTATTTTCATGAATGTTAGGGGTTGGAAGGGACCTTGAGAAATTGTCAAGTCCAACCCCCTTTGACACTATTCTCTTAATGCTTTCCTTTCTAAGCCTTTGATACATTAAAAAGTGTTGGTCTAACAACATTGTTTTTTTTTAAAAAAAAGATATATTTTTCTCAGTCTTCACTAGTTTGGCGTCTGGTCTGGACGATGGACCAGAATGAGAGACTACAGAAATAGGTTTCATATTGAATATGATTAGGTAACAGAATCAGAATGCTATTGCTTCATGCACACTTTTTCCAGCTAAAATCACATCAGATAGTAAAAAAAAAAGCCAACCAACCAAACAAAAAACCCTGTCATTTTCAAAGAAAGAAATCATTTATCCTTAGACAGGGCCTAAGATTTAATGACACAAAAATGCTACATAAATTTAAATGAAATACTTAAAACAAATATAGTTTAGAAGTTTTTATATCATTGTTTAATCAATTGGAAGCAGAGATTACGTACAAGAAACATTAGCCTGCATGGAGCATGGAGTACATTTGTGAACATTCTGCATAGCCTTCTGTTCTGTTACAATAGAACAAGCTAAATGATTGAAAGCATTCCTATCTCCTTTCATTTACTATCCCTACAGCAAATTCTAAACCTAATTACCCAGTGTAAATTGTTTATTGCAACCCTCAATCCGTCTTGAATTTGAACAGTAAAAAAAAAAAATTAAAAAATCAATAAGAAAGGTAAATAATCTAACTTCAGTCTTCTATTAGAAAGCTTATGGTGGCAGCAATTGAAAAATGTTGGAGTATTAACATTGCAAAAGGTTTAAAGGTTCACAGGATGATCTACGGAACTAAATCAGAGTAGATATGTGGAATAATGAGTAGGAACGGAATCTGAAAAATGCTATTTCTAAATGCTTTGAGTCATTAATGGAAGAAGTTTTTGATAATTATGTAATCTGCACTAGTGAAGAGTACAACAGCACAAGTGAAACAGTTCTTAAGTGCATATCACAACTTTCTGTTTAGGCCTATTATTAGCAATGTTAGTGACAGCTGATCCAGCTCGGCTTCCAAGTGTGACAGCGAAGCCACCTGTGCTTGTATGGGCGCTCATGCCCTATGCACACATCTGAATTGAGAATATGTGAGCACACATACAAGTGTCATGGGACTACAGGGTAAGATTGTCCCTATAACCCTCTTTTTTCAGAGGATCTTTCTTCTTTTTCCCAGAAACTTCTGATAAACTTTGTTATTCTGCCTATTTTGTCTAGCCACCATGAGAATATAGTGTAAAGTACAATTGTGATTTTTGCTTTTTAAAGCTCTCGTGTTGTAATTTTCTATAACAGCAACCATGTTGAAGAACAGAGGCTTGCTTGGGGCCTGTAATAGAAATGAGTGACCCTGATTTTCCTCAGGAAATCTAGAGCCCTTATGGAAAACACCAATAATTTTCAATTCATAATTGTTTTTTCCTCCCAGTCCCTTCTCAACATGAAACATGTGAGGAATGTGCCTATTTTCTTATTGTGAAAATTGTTCTATACCTCCAGATGTAGAGCCATAAGGACCTGTGAATATCACTTAGTGCATTGGCCTCCATCTATGCTGTCTGCAAGTCTGAAGAAGTTTCTTCCAAATTCTAGCTCAGGACTTTGGAGACAATACAAAAGTGCTTCTGAAACAGTTCATCTGAGGATTTTTTATTGCCCTGTACAAACTCAAGAGCAAAGTCTTGAGAGATTAATTAGTGGTGCGTATATACTAAAGCAGCACAGCTCACAAGTGTGTCACTTGAAGACTTGTAACTTTCATTTAAAGTACTGCAAATTATTCAAATTTAACAGCTGCTGTTAGTAAATACTAAGTAATTTGACTTAAATTCTTCCTGAAATACGTTGGCACAACTCCCAGCTGTTTTATTAGAGCCATGCCTAAGCTGTGGTGAAGGTTAGCCTTCTAGTTTAACATCTTAGCTATCATCTACTTCTCCAGATGTGGCAAAAGTTTTGGGTGGTGTCTCTTTTCCAGAAGTCAAGCATATTAAGTCATTGTAATGTTATACTTACACAATGTCAGTTCCTACCACAGGGAAGCTATTATTCCTTTGAAATAATACATTCAAAGATAAAGCCTAAAAAAGGTTTCATAATTTACATTCACATTTACCTACTTTGTGTGGGTTTTTTAGTAGACTTCAGGCTAGTAGAAGATGCTAAATAAAGAAAACAATGGTGACATTTCTAATGCCAGCTGTTATACACTATGATATAGCTAACTCCAACTGAAAATGTACCTCTTACTATATTTCTTTGAGTCAACTGTACTACTGAAAGTTTTATAAATGTCAAAATTTAAAATTCCAAATTACAAGCCAACATTGAGTCTGCATACTAAGGATACGTGTGTGGTGGGGTGGGAGAGAGAGCAGTATGTGTGGGAAGAAGGGTTTGGAAATTGAAAGGTCTAATTCTGTAAGGAAACTTACTTTCAGATTTAAAACATGCTACTCTCCCTTCTCTGGTGATATGAAATATACTCTGTTTTCTGCACTAAATATATTATTTTCATTCTTTTAAATGCATGAATGAACTGATTTAATATATCCCAGAGCAGCAGGTTTTCTAGGTTAATTGACTCAGGATCTTTTATGTTCCTCTTGCAATAGCAGCTTTCTATTTTGATGGTCATCAATGTGGCTCTTTGCTCCCCTTCCAGGTTCTGCTTATGCGGTGTGTGAACAGAGACTGCAGTGAACAGCACTCCATTGGAACCATCTCCATAAGGGGAAAAGAGGAGAAGCATGCTAGGAACAACTAAATCAACTTTGCAACTGATACCAGTGCCTGGCTGAGGATTTCACAGTAGTCGCTTGCTAGCAGTGAGCTCAGGTTTAGCATTCCACAGAAATATACCTGACATTCAATACATCTTCCTGGAACATGATGGACCTATATTATATGCAGCATTCCAGATGATATATTAGAAGTGCCTGCTCCAATGACATTAATACTTCCATATTTCTCTGTGAAATACCTTGCCTGAAAAATTCAAGGATTACTTTTGACATTTTCATGGCTACTTCACAGAGATGGTTCAGAGTAATTTTATAATTGACTAATACACCTAGATCTTGCTCTTCCTCTGACATTTCCAACTAATGGCTTCCCATGTGAAAGAGGAAATTCTTGTTAATCCTCAAATGCATGACTTGGCACTTTGCTATGAAATCTCATGTAATTTCCTTGTCCCAGTCCTCAAGGTTCTTTTTTTGTTGTTGGTTTTTTTTTTTTTTGTTTGTTTGGTTTTTTGTTTGTTTGTTTTCCCAGAGCAAGACTTATCTTTTCCTGTATTCATTGTATCTCTACATAATCAACAGAATTAGTAGGCTGAATTTGTAAGTCAGAAGCTACAAACAGCCCTTAAAAAAAATTTGTTTGTCACTGCCTTTGAACCTGATATGACACTTCTTAATGTGAGCTATTGTTATGTTTCATTTAGTTTGTTCCCTTATTAAGTTAAATAGATTTTCCTAGTCTACAAAAGCCTAATCAAAGAAATATCCCTGATTCTGTTCAAAGGAAGATATCAGATAAATGTCACAACCTACATGTGCTAAAATCATGTTTGCTTTTTGTTCTGCTTGTCATTTACTGATTCTTTCTTTCAACATTTGTTCTGTAGTTCTAGATACTCAATAAATAAGTCCATAACATCCAAGATATTTTCTCTACCCTTTCTAAAACTTTTTATTCTCAGAATGTAGGATATTGACCACAGTGTGATGTCTTCCCTAAAAATCTTTGCTAGTCAGTTTTGCACAGTTGGGTGTTTAAAACCAGAGGCTCTGAAATCATCCTGCTGTCACTTGCACTAAAAGTTACTTCTGTGCAGAAGTGAGACTGGCCCAGTGCTGGTAACCCTGTTTAAGGTAAAGACACAGCAACTTCTTTCAGTTGGTTGGGGCACATGATAGGCATGTGGAGGTGGATTACGTGAACTGCTTGGCTCCCAGTCCAGAACGGGTAAAGGAATAGCTCCATTTGCTTAGGATGTTTAAGAAACTCCAGCTGGAAAATCACTTCTTTTCACTTGCCACATGGACACCTTTTAAAATTCAATAAAATATTCAGCTCTTTTAAGAGACTTATGTGTTATTGATAACAGTATTCATTATGGATACAGTTCCTATGTATGCCCAAAGGATATGTCTTTATGGCAACGATATTCTTGACCACTCACATCTGTATCTTATAGACAAAGGAAAGGAAAACTGTGGTCTTAGTCTGACCACACAGAGGTCATTTTAATTGGTCCCCAGATGATATTACACTATTCAAGATGAAACGGAACTTGTTTGCACTGCAGTTCATCTGGAATATTTGTGCTGAGTGAACCTGAAAAGCTAGGTGAAATGTATAGGTTGTGAACTTTAGCTAGCAAGTTCTGGATCACTAAAATAACATCAGTTGAAGATATGCATCACATTAAATTATATTATACAGAAAATATACTTTGCTGCTTATTAGAAATTTATATGCTATATATGCTTTGGTGGAAAAAAAAACATATGTATTATTTCACATGCTATTTTTTGTCATAAACAATAAAATTGGTTTCCAATAAAATGGGTTTCCAATAGAATCCTGAAGTGTTTTGTGAAATATAATTAGGCAGGAAAAGCTATGTAAAACATTCAGTCCAATAAATAGAACATCAGCCAGGGGAAAACAAAAGAATATAAAAAACTGTACCTCTTCAGAAATCAGGCATCTATATAGTATGTTTCATTAGAGTTTACATAGGTGCTGGCTGAGGTAGAATTTCTGAACAGAAAGAGAAACACTTGACTTCTCTCTGATTTTGATTTGGTATAAGTCATTTAAACATCTGAGCAACTCTTGTGGTTTAATATGACTGCTTTGTTAAATAATATATTATTTCCCTAATTAATGTAGTAATACTTCTTAAACATGAGTTTTTAATGTAAGAAATGTGATGGAAGAGTGCATATTTCTGTATTATTTTCTTTGAGCATGTTAAGAAAGTATAAATCTCTAACTATATTCATGGGGTGAAAAAACACACTAGCTAAAAAAAAAAAAAAAAAATCCTGAACAGGCTTTCTATTGACCTTTGAAATATTTTATGTTTTTTATCTGTTCCTGTTGACTCTGGAGATTTTTTAGACACCTCAGAAATATAAATGTATGATATGCTTCACTGTCACCACCCCCTCCCAGCCCCACCTACCCCAAAGCATTTATAGTTGTTGTTTTTTTCAGGCAGCAGGATTATGGAGAATGACTAAGAAAATTAATTAAAAATTTTATATACACCATGGGTTGTAAATAGCACATCAGGTTAAAAATGTTTTCCTTAGTTCATAACATGTTCCACATGTGTGTTAAAGTTCAAGAAAATTAGTCTCAACCCTATATATTATATTTCATTTTTTCATTAAAAAGTTATTAAATGCTTTCCTTAGGTAGAACATTTATTTAGATATTAAATGAAATTATGTTGAAAATGTAAATGATCTATTTGACACCAAAAGGGGAAAGAGGCAGTAACAATTTTAATTAAAAATTCAATACTAACAGAGTTGGCCCTCGTCAACTTGGAAATATTGTACAGATGCTTTATTAAATTACAAAGTGTCTGCTTAAAAGCTATTCACTATGTTATGTGCTAAATCATCCTTCTTCACACTAGATACAGCCTCTATGAAATTGACTGGCAAAACTCTTGACTCTAGAAGGTTAAGAGATCAAATTATGACTTCACAATAGCCCCCTCAATGTGATAAAATTATAAAGTTCTGCTTTTTTTAGATCTGGCTATATGGATATACAAGATAAAAAGAGGAATGTGACAAACAAATACATTTGTTGTCCTCTGTGCCATCTCTACAAAGAGTACGTAGAGGACACACCTGCTTTTTTCCCCTCTCTAAGTCAGAGAGACACAGCCAGAAAGTGCAGCAGCTAGAGTGCTCACATTATTTACATTTAGGTCGTAATGTGCTTGTTTTGCCTGTCAGGTTTTAGGGGAAGTATAATACTTTCTTACTGGAAGAAGTAATCAGCAGCATACTAATTTGGAGTTAGGACTGGAAAAGGGAGGAAACTGAAGAAGCTACAGGTACATTTGTAGGCCTTTGAGATCTCAGGGCTATAATACAAATCAAGGTTGGGGCAGGAAGGGATCTTTGTTCCTGCTCATGTTTACACATGGCAGAACCATATGGTTTCAGTGTGAATCTCATCTGGCTAAGACTTAGACTTATAAAGCTGTTTCTTTGCCAGTTTCTGCCACTCACTGTATGGTCTTCTGTAAGGACTTTCCACCTCTGACTTCCTTTTTCCTCTTCTTTTCTTAGCCCTGTTCTGTCTTGCCATTTGAACTGTCTTAGGAAAACTAAGGACTGGCTTAGGAAAAGGACTGTCATAGTACGTGTAGTTACCTGCACAATAAAGCTCTTGTGTTATCTAGGATCTATATATGGAGCCGTAATATCAATAATTAATAAGCAACCCTCATTCATAAATTGTTCCTAATTCCTGATTCATTAGAACTAAAATTTATCCTAGCTTTAGGTGGATCCTGAGATCCCTGTAGACAGGCCACACAAACCTACTTACAGCCCTATCAGCCATTTGACTAGTTCATATTATCATTTGATTTAATCTTTCCAGAATTAAATGACCTTGTGCACATCAGCAAAGGAAACAGACTGACATGAGAAAAAACTAGGGCAGCATGAGCAGTACCAGCTGGTAAAATACCATCTGAGGAATTCCTGCAGCAGTTTGTAATGCAGTATAAATCAAATAAAATTGTCACAGGGCATGGAAGTGACTCTTCGCTTACCCTGCAGACCTCCCCCTTCCCCCATTCCTACTGCTGTTGCTACTGCTGCCAGCACTGGGACACCTGTGCCCGGTACAAAGTCAAACTCAGAAAAAAGGGGGAAAATTATTTTAGCTAGCAAAATACTTTGCACAAGCCCCCCCCCCAAATTCCAGATGATTATGTTTGATAACAAAACACACTGTGGTTTTAGAGACCTATGCTGCGTCTACTTTTTCTTCTTTTGCTGAAGACCATTATTAAAATACAAAAACTTTCCCTTTCCATTCCCTTTCCATTTTTTTTGTTTTGGTTTGGTTTTTTTGTTTTGTTTTATCTTACTCTTTTATCTTACTTTTTAACATTAGGAAAGTATTTTTATTCAACTCAAGAAAGGGAAAAAAGTAAAAAATATTTATTTTTTTCTTTTGAGCAGAGCTTGTGCCATTTGGGAGATGACCCTGCCTTTGTTTCTTGAGCTGCAGCTGAAGAGACACAGTAAAAGCCTGTGGTTTTGCATGAACTGAGCTCTTGCAGCCAGGGAATATACCATCAGGGACCTGCCTGCATGCCTTGCTGGTACTGCAGTGGCATAGTTGGAGACCCAGTTACTACCTTGAGCAAATGTGTGTATTTTGTTTTAGTTATTAGACATGTCCTGTTCTGTCAGAAGGAATTCTGAACTGACAGGTTTTGGTTTTTTTCAAAATGTAACATGCATGCAAAGGATAAAGAACACACAGAAAAATAAAATAAAAAAGAAACAAACAAAAAACAAGACAAAAAAACCCCAACCAAACCAAACCAAACCAAAAAAACCAAAACAGAGCAACAACAAAAAAATATCCCAAAATCTGACACAGAGCCTGGTTCTCCACTGTGCCATATCTTTAAGTGTTGAGTTACAGTGATTCACTGTGGATTTAGTTTCCAGAAGCTTAAAGCAAATGAGTTTCTATGCAAGAACCTGTACTTCTCCCTTGCATGAGAATACTTAAAAACACAGCCAAAGGAGAGCAAAACAATAAGCCCAAAATCTGTACATTTACATTGCAGTAATTCTCTCTAGTTACAGGTGTTACACGTAATGCAAGTCAGAGATCATTAAGCCTTGTTTTAATGTGGTACTTTAGCATTTAATTGCATTAATTTAGACTGGGGAAATGGTTTGGGTTGCTCACAATTATTTTTCTTTAAAATTTGGTTAAAATGAATTGTGGAGAAGGCTTCTAAGTTTACTGAAAGTTCTCACTTCCCTAAAATTAAGACTAAAAGGAAAAATGGGAAAACCGGTTTAGATATAATAGTAAAAATGTCCTCCAGAAGTTAATAAAAATACAGTCACTTTATACTCCAGTATCCAAGCAGGTATCTTAATATTTATGTTCTTCATAGCTTAGTTGAAAACAAAAGAAAACAAACAAAACAAAAAAATGACATAAAATATGGCTTAATTCTGTAACAATTAATTGGCAAAAATGGAATATCTGGAAAGAAAAAAATAACATTTCTGAGTTTTGTGCCTTATAGAAACTCCATTGAAATTCAGAGTGTTGATAGATCTCTCTGCTGCTGCTTATTAGAGCTGGTCAGACTCTTGATAAATGTTCAAGAAGAAAACTAGAAATAACAAAAACTGTCAGTGCAGGACATCCATTTAGATGCTGTTGTTCAGTCTTTTCATAGCTCCCATTTCAGCATTTCAAAATGTATTTTCTTTATGGACTGGAATGAAGCAGCAGAATTTGAAAAAACATTAAGAAAATTTTCAGAAATACAGTTGCTTCAGGCATTAAGAGTTTTCATCTGTGTCATTCTTAAACCTTATTTATTCACATAGTGTTTTATATTAATTCATTAAACTACTAATAAAATAAAAGTAAAAATGTAAGTAATTTAAAGTATGGGATTGGCACAACAATTTAGAACTAATCAAGTAAAAAATAATAACTATTCATTTGGAGTCTTTCTGACAAAATATTTCATCAAATTGATGATCCAAGAGACACTTCCATGCGATAAAACTGCACTGTTCAAATGTTCCTTCAAGAACTTTTCAAATTGCACAAGCAGCACTTGAGAATGAAAATGGCTTGGCCTGTGGGAAACACCTTGTCTCATGTTATTGAAGCAACAGTAGAAAATTTATGTCTCTCTCAGCAGTAACGCAGTCAGCAATATGTGCTCTAAATGAAGTAGAAGGAGTAAAGGGAGTATATGCCATGTATCACATTGATTGCGCTTGTGGGTTACAGCTTGCTTCAATCTCTATACTGAAACCAACTTATATGAAATGTACCAACACTGAAATGGACATTTATTTTTTTAACTAATTTATAATTACACTATCTGAGCCTGATATTATAATTACAAGTTCAGCTCCATTAGGAAAACACTTTCATTTACTCTTCGAGATGGAATTAAACTGAGTTAACTTCACCAGTGATCAAGAAAAGAACTGGAGAAAACTGAAAGGAAATGTTAATGTCACAGGGGAATTTAAGAGTGGTTAAGGTTTGTTCAGTTGTTAATAATTATCTGACAAATTTGCATGTCTAGAAGTACATAACCAGTAAATCTGTTAATTAGGAACATTCAATGAATTCAGTAAATTATATTTTAAAATTTTTTCTTAGTGTCACATGGGCTCAAAAATGTATTTGTCCTAGTAATGAATAGTTGCTATAAACCATAGCACAATGAGAAAGCTATATCTTCACAGCCCTTTACATGCTGATACACATAGTCTCGTGCAATACAGATAAATGTGAGCAAACCCAAATCCAAATCCATAATCTGTCGCTAGAAATGTCCTGCCTAGATAACCAGACTGTTTGTCCCCAGATACCTGTGCTTATGGAGTGTATAGACTACTCAGTCCCTCTATCTTTTCAGGGATTAGGACTCTAAAGATGATTAGGGAAGGGGAAGGTAAATCAGGGCATTCCAATCCTTTTTTGCTCTTCATAATCTTCCTCAAGATTCCTATGTCTTTTAAAGGAGTATCCAAGATGGAGACAAAATCACTGCCTACTTTTCCCCTGCTGTGATTCTATGTGCTTGGAACAGCCTGAAGGAAATTGTGCCTCCCTGATGGCTCCAGCAAAGGCAAGATAGCTGTATCTCACCTTTAGACAGACTGACTCTAAATCTAGGACTGTTTTGGAGATTTTAACACACAGATGTGGACTTTGAAAAAAGTGCTACCTTTAGGGACCAATACCCATAAGGTATAACAAGTTCAAACTAATTAGCTCAAGGAACAAGTCTAGTTTTCATCATTTGAGAAAGCACATAAGATTTTTAGCTACCTTAGTTTGAGCACGAAATCAATTCTTTCATGTGACATTGAGTAGATGTGAACTGAAGAATGCAATGTCTATTTTCTTCCTAAGTGATCACAACATTAAGTTGTTGGGCTACCTTCCTCACCTCTAGTAGTCACATAGAGTCTGCACGGATTTTTGTGTTGAGCTGTTATTTACAACTATAACATCAAGCACCTCCACAGATGCAAAGTTGTCAATATATTGAAATCATGAGAAAAAAAGAGCACACAAAAAGGCAGTTTAAAGCCATGTTTAAGTCTCCTTCCCCAGGTAGGGATTCTGTCATGCTGAAAGGAGTAGAGTAAGATCAGCACAGTTACCACCACTGCACATGGCCTTCAACTGTTTCAGATGCCACAATGAAAAAGACAACAGTTCTGTCAAAAAAGTAAACACTTAAAATAATATTTCGAGTTTTTCTCAGGTCTTCTAATGGCCATGAAATTTCAGGAATTTTAAAATTGCTTAATGTAATTTAAAATAGCAAATGTGTATAATCAAACACCATATCTCTATGGTATTAGATTTTCTGGCTATCCCTTTATCATTACCAGCACATTTTATTCCCATAGTGAATGTAGGTGAAATGTTTGACAGTCTGTGCCAATTTTAAGTTATGTTTGTAGATTATTTTGAAGCTGAACATGTGTTTACAGGGAATAGACTTAGCAAATTTCTTTCCTTCTGGCTATGCCTGTTCTCTAATCAGGTGAGACACACCCTGTTTCTTACTTCTTGTTGGTTTAATAGGGATAGGTTTCTTTTTAAATTTGATGCATGTTTGTGAACCAATTTTCTGTGTCTCAATATCTATTTCTCCCTCAAGTTTTTCTCTATAAAGAAAGATATGACCTCTTTGACCTTCACTATCATTCAGCATTTTTTTTTTTCTTCTGTACATTTTCTTTTGACATTTGTTCTGCTTGGTACTGTTGCAGTCCTTTCTATTTTCTTTTATTCTCTTTTGGTCCCTTTTGGACGTCTATGGTTTCATTGCTTTGGAAAAACATTCTTAAAGATTATATTAATACTGCAAATCCTCTAACTTTGAGATTTGGAATTTTAAAGATATCTAAGAGGAGGCTTCAGTATATGTTTAAAACATTTTTTTCAGATCTCTTCTTGCTATGCTCCCATTAATAGCTGTCTTCCTGTTTCTGGATCTCCACTCATTTTGTTACATTCATATTCTTTTTGACCTCACTATATAGCTTCTTTCAGCTGCTTCTCATATCTAACTTAGCTATTCCCATTAATTCTGAACTTTCCTTTCATTATATTGAATTCTAAAAATACCATTCCTTAATTTCACTGCCTTGGATAAAAATATTAAATTATCTGAAATTATCAAGTATTAAGGGCAAAGAATGATAAACTACTGTGATAGATAGAAACTTAGTACCATACTAAAATAACATTTGAAAATACATTATATGTTTGTATGTACCTTCTTGTAGTAGTTTGGTAGGCTAGGTAATAACACTTGTGCTCATGTGTGTATATATAGGAAGAGGTCTGTTGGTATCATTATGATGTATTTTCATATTTGAACAAACAAGTTTACCTGTCAGCATAAAGATACATCAAATCAGATTTTCATCTGATGAAAATGCTATTCTGTGTAGAGTTTTTTTCTGTCAAAATTTTCTTATCAAAAGAGCAAACAAACAAACAATTAAATAAAAGCCAAACAGCCCCCAAAACAAAAACTAAGGCACAGTAAGATTTTTCCAAGTTTCCCAAGCTCCCTTCTTGGGTCCCTGGTATGTCAATCTGACTGTCCACTGTGCCCTAATGAAGATGCAGGCATCCCGCAGCCTGAGCAACAAACATGCTGGCACTTTGTCTTGTCCAGCAGCACAGAGCCCTCTTCTTGGTCAAAAAGCATTTCATGGCCTCAGTAAATCATGGGTGTTGCTACTTTGCCTCCTGGAATGCCACCTTCCCTTGATAGAATAAAATGTACTAGCTATCTACATCAGAGAAGGACCTTATATAGCAATGTGAATGAAACTGCCTGGGGCAGAAATTACCCTGCACTGCAGTGAACTACTTCCTTTTAGATTCAGATTCTAGTTTAAGTAACATTACTCCACCAAAAGTATTTTTACCACTTATGTAAACTGTTTCTTTCCCTAGGATAGTCTATCTATGCACCATAAGCCTTATACTACATCTTTCCGTCATTATTTTAAAAGTGTGTTTGACTCCTTTTTAAAAGAATAGGGCTAAATTCTTGGTATGACAAAAACACTGGACAATAGTGAACTCTTGTATTTATCCTTGGGCTTACTAGAGGAGGGAGATTTAGAACATCTCTATCCTACCAATGATTCAAAACTGATCTATAGGGATTGTCTTTTCTTTCTGAGTGAGAGATAATTCAGTCTGTGGAATTGAACTTGACAGAAATTTTTTTGTCGATTATGTATGAAGGTTTGTGATATAGGATTCTATCCACCAGGGAGCATGGATAAAACCCACAAAATTCAATTGATTCAAGGATCTTTAAGACCTCAAAAATTGGTCAGGATTTTTATAGAAAGCCTAAAGCTTCACCCAACAAATAGCTTGACTCCCATTTGTATTGTAAATTATTTAGTATGGTAAAAGCAATATTTCTTTTTTCATGATTCAGAGATGAAGTCCTCTGCTTTTTTCTGGAGTTATAACCACTTCTTCCATCAGGACATTTCATTATCTAAGGGAATTTTTCCAACTTGTTGACTTTCTTATCCAACCCTTTTATTTATTCTATATTCTGTGCAGGAAGATGCAAGCAATCATTAAAATTTTTATTTTACAGTTGTAGAGACTTCTATCTATAGTTTGACTACAACCACAGACATCGAAGAAACTGAAGGAAAATCCAAACTATGTGGTATGTGTTGTTCAGATCTCATATGTTCTTGTGCTCCTGCTGCAGAAACTGTGCAGAGACTGCATTTCTTCAGTGATGTTTTAATAAAACAAAGAAAACTAAATGAGGATGCCTAATTTCAGTAAGAAATGCTTGCAATAAACCTCTCAGCCTATGATTCGAGTGGTGGGGAAGGTACAGTTAAATGAAGGGTATTAAAACCACTGTCTTTTGAGCTTTCCAAATCAATCAAGGAGAGACAGTCACAACAGGAGATGAAAGTAAATGAATAACAAAAGCCAGGCTAAACTCTGACCTTTCATATAAAACTTCCCTAAAATGCAAGGGCTCAGGCTGACTCAGGAGGTAAACTGGTACAGTTCAAGGATACGCTTTGTAGCCCTGTCTTCTTTAATTACTGCAGTGTCAGTCAATAGTTCTGTGAACAAAAAAAGTCTTCCTTTTTTATTCCTTCCCAAGCTAACTGGCATGTCATCTTCCTTGGCCTGTTTACTCTCAGCAGAGAGTAGCATGTTGGAGTGTTGGAGGCTTCATGTATGAAGTGTGTGGTCTTCTGACACTTTGATCCTACTGCTGTGACAACATACAACTGCTCAGAGCAGAAGTGAAACCTTTTAAGTAAAGTGTTCAAACAAAGCAGTGTCTTTAGTGTCTGTAAATATGTGCACTTCTGTGTAGATGAGCATATACATGCATAGGTACATATTGATTTTAATATTTCAATATTATTTTTTATATATTTTAAAGCTAGCTCACATACTTCATATAATTGTGCTTGAAGTCAAGTTCCTTTACATGGCCCATTGCCCCACTCAGATTTTCACTAGCATGAGTTTTCAAATAATGTATGAACTCCATATTGCCCCACTGCCAATTTATTATTCTTATACAGGTACTGCAGGTTAGTCTCCTGACAAATTGTTTAAACAGAACCTTGCATGAAAGCTTCTGTGTAGAATGTTCAAAATAACCAGAGAAAGGATGAGTACCTTTCAGTCTATTGTATACTAAAAGAGAGAAAGCAGTGAGAGATACTCACCCTTTCACATCCACCCCTGTTCTACTGCCTGGGTCCTCAAGATACTGAGGAACCACAGTTCACAGAATGTTAGGAGTTGGAAGGGACCTTGAGTCCATTCCATCAAGTCCAACGCCCCTGCCAGAGCAAGATCACCTAGTTTAGGTCACACAGGAATGCAAGCTGAAGACAGCCAGCTCCTTTAGCATTGCCTCATAAAGGAGATGTTCTGCTCCATTAATCATCTTTGCTCTGTGCTGGAATCTCTCAAGCAGTTCCTGGTCCTTCCTTGAACTGAGAGTCCCAGAAGTGGACACAATATTCCATATGCAGCCTCACCAGGGCAGAGAAGAGGGGAAGGAGTACATGTCTCAGCCTTCTAATCATACCCTTTCTAATACACCCCAGAATGCCATTGACCTTCTTGGCCACAAAGGCACATTGCTGGCTCATGGTCAAACTTCTGTCCACTAGAACCCCAGGTCCCTTTCCCCTGTGCTGGTCTCTAAGAGGTCAGTCTCCAGCCTATACTGGTACCTGGGGTTGTTCTTTCCAAGATGCAAAAGTCTACACTCCTTGTGAATTTCATTAAATTTCCCCCCTCCCAGCCCTCCAGCCTGTCTAGATCTCGCTGAATGACAGAGAATATCAGTAGAGGATAACAGCGTGACGACCATACCAGGTAGGGCAGTTTCCAAGTAATATCCCTGATTCAAGCTCCAGGAAGACTACAGACTTCTCTATGGTGACAGTCAACCTGGCACCTGGGGCCCTCTGTTCCCTTTAGGAGTGAGTCTCCAACAACTAAAACTCTTCTACCTTGTGGAAGAGGTTGTTAAATGGCTGGAGGGCCTGTCTCACATTGGTAAGACATCTGGTATAGGTTGCCTGTCATCCACATCCATATCCCCATTAGGCTGGCCATCCTCCAGCAGGGTATCATATCTGTTCAGGATAGGACCTTCATCTCCACTCTCATTCATCTGGTCCTCAATTTCCAGAGCCCCAGACCTTTTGTGTATGGACAACTGGGAAGACAAGGGAGACTGGGAGAGGATTTGCCTACCTCTCCAGGGAGGGTCCTGTTTCCATTCCCCCCTGTCTCTCAGGTCCCCTTCTCTTTCCAGGTGGCAAGAGAGTAGGGTATCCCCTGCTTCTTATGAAGCTGCTCTCTTTCCCTCATGAATGGTGGGGTCTGGCTCCACCAGTCCATTTGCCTTTCACACTCTCTTACAGTCTTTTGACTTCCTCTTTCAGCTGAGCTACTATGCTGAGCAGATCCTTCACCTGTTCACACCTAGAACAGCTGTTGCCTCCGATATCCTCCATTACACATTCCAGGCTCAGACACCCTCTACATCCAGGGGCCTGGAAACCTGCACGGGACCTCTGTCTGGGTCTTTTCCACAACCTCCTTTTGCCGGCTTGTCACCGCAGCGGGACCTGTGAGTGAGCAACCGCGCAAACTGCCAGGACAGGTCCAGACCCCTCAGCATGCACCCTCTTGGGCAAGCAGAGCTGATGTTCTTCACCTGCAGCTCATCCACACTCCCCACTCCTTAGCAAAAGACACCTGCCTTTAAATTTCCCACGGTTGCCTCAGCACACCCCAACCCACAGCAGCCTCTTGGCTCACTCTTGATAGTTGCTGATTCCTGGCTCTTTTCAGGTCTCGCTTCTCTCCCTGGGGCTTCCCTAGCTCTGGGAACCCCCACCCCATCAAAATCTATTGCAATTTTTTAAAGGCACAGCACTCACCACTGTTGCTGCCTCTCTCCTCATGGTCTGAATTGAAAGTCTTCTTAAAAACTGTAAAAAATGTAGTGGCTAGAAAAAGCACAGTCATGACACATTAGCAGTTTTTCTGCAGCACTACCTAGTATTTGATATGTGGTCAATGTGAAGTTAACAAATAGACTTCAAACAGTCTTGTATGTGCTTAAACAAAGACCAGAAAAGGGTTCAAGATAAAGCCTTAGATTAAATCCTATTTTGCAAATCAATATTATCAATGAAATTATTAGTGGCAATTGAAGACCTTCAGCATTGTCTTTACAGAAGAGTATACCTCACTTCCCACCTTTGACCATCTTCCCAGATTTTTTTTTTTCTGCTACAACCTCTGTCCCATCTGCTGCTACTGCTAGATTTGTGTCAAATTGGCTGTTGTCTCTTTCCTTGTGGTTACAGCAGGTCTCAGGAGTGAAATGTCTTTGGAACATTGAATTTCAAATAATTCTGTAAGTGACTTAAAAGTCTTGCATCTTTCACTCACTACTAAATCATTCCCCCCAACTGTCACCAGACATAATAGACAGCATCCTTTTTAGTAATCTGATGAAAGCAGGTATCAAAAAAAAAGGATTTTTTTCCAATCTGAAACATGTATTTTGTCTTTTAGTAGCCACTGAAACATTTGAACAGAAGTTACAGACCTGTAACTTAAAGGTACTATACATAACAAATGAATCCACAGTGTCTAGCTGTGATGTTCCAGGAATTGCCTTGGTATGCACAGGTAACTGGTCCCAAGTTAACCTGAAGGATGAGTAGAAGATATCATAGGGCCATTAACTTTGGGCTCTCGCAGCCACAGGGCCATTTGCTTCCTAAGAAAAACAGCAAGATTTAAAAACACAGAATTACAAGATCAGCATGAAAATCCTAACAAATTTCACAGCACGTAAAGATTATATGAAGGTTAGTGAGGTGCACATTATCATTTTACAGTAACACAAGCACACAAGAACACAAACAAGGGCAGAATATATACATTTGTTTTGAAGGACTATTATACTAATCAAAAAGCATAGAAAGGGAAAATCTCCTTCTGCATCACAGCTTGTAACTTTCTGCATTACCAGCCATCACAAATTGGCAACTGCATTGAACACTGAGAAAGGTTACCTAAATTTGGATACCAAAATTAAAAAAAAAAAAAGTGCGTAAAACAGTTAAGAGACAGATTGCTCAAATACTGTATTGTTGTGGTGCTGAAACACTTCAGAGTCCTTATCTGTCTTCAGCAAGAATTAACATCTGCAGATGGGTGCCTAGAAACAGAAAAATTAAGTTCAGGATTTAGCTGAGTACCAGGTGTGTACCACCAATATAAAAGCCTTGGTTCCTGCAGGATTCACAGCGGGAAGCTATCAGAATTCACTGCTGTTCCCTTTATAGTCTTGACAATTGGGCTTTCTTTTCTGCTTTTAAAACTGAGGTACAGGAATACAGAGGCGGGAGAGGTGGGGAACTATATGTCTGGGCTCTCACTTTTTATACGAACTTAGGTATTATCTTGGGGATTCAAATCAAATGACATGAGAAATATTGAGTGTGATGGGAAATGGAATGGTTTTCAATTACACCTCTGACCTTCATAATTCTTTGGTGTCACTCTGTAATTTTCTAATAACAGAAAATAGTTTAATGTTGAGATCCATTCCATAACATTTTCTGCTAGATTATCATTTTAAGTTAAAGTGCAGTGATTTTCTTCCAAAATAAATAGCTTTCTTGTCAATTTACCAACTTGTTAGGAGAATAGGAATGTGGAGCTACCCATACATGCAGCACTAAGAATTTTTTTTTATTCACATTGGTCTTTTTAAGATATTTTTACATGGGGTTAGTGTTCTTAAAATAGAAAAAATAAGCAGTGTTTAAGTTTCTTGCACAGTTCAGCATGCATATTTCAAGATCTGCACAAGATGCTCATGGTCATCCATTGAAGGGAACCAGCCATTAGCATCAATATTTTTGTGACAGCTGCAAATAAAAGCCAAAACTAAAACTAAACCAATCAACTTATTTGCACTAGCAGAAATTGACCATGTATAGCCAAAATGTAACAACTAATGTTTTAAATCTTCTACTTGAGATCACCTAGATAGAGTGTGTATATACTCTTGTACTTATGCATCTTTCTTTTTAGATATGGTTTCTCTGGAAAGCATATAGGAAGAAAGATCATGATAAGCTTTGTCTGTTAGTGATAAAATCTAGTCATGCTGCCAACATAAAGGTATTTAGAGCCTTTGCACCAGAGCATTGCTTCTTTTTTCTTTCTCCAAGGAACAGCTGCATGCAGCCTTAGGTTTATGGGAATGTGAAAAAAAGCAACCTTTAATTTTATGCAATTAATATTTCAGAAAATAGCAAAGACATTAATACAGTATCTAATCAACTACAGAGTACAGTGTAGTTACTTTTACCATTTTCTACACAGGAGAAATTACCAAAACTATCCAGTTACTTTAAGGTAAGTCTTTTCCTAAAATGATTCAACACTACAATATGTAACAATCTTATGAAACTTATTAAATAATGCTGTCCCTGGACAACAGAGTGAATTTCAGTCATGTAGACAGAATGAACTAATTTTTAACCATTGTCATAATTACAGGTCTAGAGCACATCTGTTGTCCTTTTGGTATCTGCAAGTGCATCCATTGAAGTACTAATTTTCAAGCTTTTACCAGACCTAAACTAGAAATTTACTTAAATACAGTGCATACATATGTATAGTACTTACTCATATGAAGATGCTAGTGGCAACCAATGAGTGCTGTGATCACTCAACTTTTTGTAACCAAATGGTATTTGTTTAAGTGAAGAAAGAATACAGATGATAATAATGACTTTGAAGAAGGATGCAGTGCAGAAGGCTCTTTTAATTATTGATTCTTTCATAGAGACCTAGGGTGGAGCAGAATTTAAAAAACAAAACAAAACAAAAAAAACACCTTTAAAACATTCTGCTGAGTTTCTGTCTATTAATAACATGCTTGAGAAAAAGGGAGATGTCTTTAAATTTCAATAGTCCTTTTGGTTTTACTGTTCTGGGACAAAAAGTGGAACAACAGCTAGATGGCTGGATAGTGACAATTTTAAATCATGAAAGCTATGAAATCAGCTTTGTTTGAACAAATCACTTTGCTTGAAGACTAGCCTGCCTCACCACCAGCTTTTTCCTGTTAGCTTCCATAAGTCACAAATTCATCCAACTCAGTAATATAACAAGCAGAAAGTTTTAATAAATTTATGAAGTGAACCCTTAACTCCCTGGCAGATGTATTCTTGAATGTAAGTTATATTCTTCAGTGTTTTAACTAGGTACTAAAAAAGTTGTTTGAGTTTTTTTTTAGGATAAGTGGTAACCATTGAAATTTTAATAGTATGTTGTACATTATTTCTCAAAAAATCTTCTCTGCACTTTGTCAACATCTTACTTCCACACTGTAGACAACATGGGCAGAAGTGGATGCAGCAGTACTAACTTCAAAGTTGTTTTGTTTTAAATTCCTTGATCCTCAAAGGACTTAGCTATGTGCTTAAATTTCTCCTTTATGGCATTGCATTTTCAAGTATCTTGGACTATAATGTAGATACATTTAGGCATGAGAATTTTTTCCCTGTCGTTGGGCCTTGATGGTCAGATACTTTTCATCTGATCCAGGACCGAAAGTTTGATCAATTTTTCTAGAACCTGATAAAAGCAGGGAGTAGAAACACACAATCAAAGAATGAACTATTGCTTAGTTAAATCAATTTCCAAGTGTCTTTTGTTTTTTGTTATGTTTGGCACTTAGCTTATCAAAGCTATTTACTTGTCAGTAAAGATTTGTTTCTTTGTGATCTATCTTATCCTCTTGTATGATTTGGAAGAGAATGTGTGATACTGAATTACTTTAGGCTATGGTGTTTGAAAGATCAGGATTAGTGTTTGACTACAAGATTGAGAAGGAAGTGGTGTTGAGAAAAAATAATGTGTTACATGAAAATATTTATATTGCTGAAGCAAGGAGCAGAAAAGATTCATCCACCATTTGTGGATCTGAGTATGAGGGCAAATGTATTTTGTGGTTTTTGAGTATTCAGAGTAAATCTACAGAAATGAAGAGGCAGCTACATAATCCACCAGTCAGTGTGTGTAACCCACCACCACTGTGTCCATCGCAGAGTGTGACTCTCCTATTGCAGTCATATCAGTGACCCTGGCTTTTCAGCCTCAGCCTCATAGTTTTATCCTTTGAAGTCTTCCACTTTTAAGCCTGGGCACCTATTAAGTTGATAGCTGTTAAAACCATAGTACCTTAAAGACTATGACATGTTAGATGCTTGTTTCTAAAATATGTCCTGAGTTGCTGAGAAGACGCTGTGTGCATGAGTCTGTGTGTGCATGGATATGTGCATGGAGGAGTAAAAAAGAGCTGAGACTCTATCTGTTCTTTTTATAAGAGAGCCAGAAGAGCAAAAGTAGAGGATGCATTAGTGACAGGGTAGAATGAGGAAAAAATTCAGTACCCTTCAGTAGTCGGCACTTTTATTAGAGAGTTTGCACCAGATTTAAATGGACAATTAGATTCAAATTGATGGAAGAAGCTACTGACTCAGTTATGATAATTAAAGAACATGAATCTGACAGTGGCTATTGAGGATGGGAAGATTTACTTCTATGATCCCCTTTCTTAACTCTTTTAGCATATTTGCAGATTGGGAGATGGCAGATTTCCTTATTCTTAGCCCCACAGAATTTCTATTCAAAATTTTAATAATTGGGCTGTGGTTAAAAGATGACTGACTGTCATCATTACTGCAAATAGTCAAATACAAGAGACGGAACAAAAGGTGAAGTTTTGACTATAATCCAAGGAACTTGGACTGAACTTGTCACAAATTTATGTCTACTTGGGATGATGCTACCCTTGACTTTTGTAATAAAAAAAAAAGTAAACACCTGAACCAGTAAAACTTTTTTGCGCAGCTTAGATGCTATGCTAATTTCTGTACCTGTACATGTAGCCATGAGCTGACACAGACTTGTTAAACTACTCAGATCAAGAATCATAGCAAAAGGAGAGAGAAGCAAGAAAAAAATTAACTCATTTGACTTTCCATTTCCCTTTATTAGTGCTAGCCGAATACACATGCATACTTTAGTCATATACAGTTCTGGAACCTGTCTTCCACAGGTCATCCACTCTGGCTGTGCAGTATCTCACAATTGTAAATATGAGAAAATTAAGTCTTCCTGACTGAAGTTTTAGGCTATATACTCTATAAAAACATAAGTCATTAAAAAAAAAAAAAAAAAAAAAGGGCAGTACACCTGTGTGGATATGGATATATGCGTGATTTGACAACTGCTACTGACAGTTTTATCATTTGACAGAATCTTTTAGGACAATTTTCAGTGACTGAAAAGCACCATAAACATATTTTTTTTTTTTTAATTGTGAAACATTTTAGAAAAAGGTTCTCTACTAGATATGCTTGATTATTCTCTACAGATTGTTCAAAATTTCTGATTAAAAGCTCCAGAAAATTCTGGAATTTTCATATCATTCAGCTCCCCAAAAATAACTAAGTAACTAAGTATAACTAACTAAAGTAATTGAATATTTAAGTAGCAGTCCTTGCAACAATTCTTTTTCAAAAAATATGACTAATATCAGTCAATGCCAATACATTTTTTTTAATAACTCTCAATTTCTTTGTACAGTAGAAATTTACAATATCCATTGACTTTTTAATTTAATCTGTAGATCTAAACAAACTATTAAAATTAATCTATAGTGTTCAACAGTGTTATGGTCCAAGGTAACATTAAAATTTCTTTTTGTTTTGGATACGCGAAACGAAGTCCAACCATGGAAAGGTCGAGTGCAAGCAGATTTTATTTGACAATTGACACAGGCAAAAATATAGAGCAAGGCAAAAGAGGGAGAGAGGAAAAGAAGATATAAGAGAGAGAGAGAGAAGAAAAAATGGTAAGAAAGTGGTAAGAAAGAACAAGAGAGAAAAGTCTTATCTTCTTCCTGGCACCATCCTTACTCTGTTCCAGCCCCCTTAGCCAGGTACTTGGCAAGTACAATGGAGGTGGCTCAGTCGTGCCTGGAGGGACCACCCAGCATTGCAGGATGCTGCTCAGAGAAGAGGAGCAGTCTCCACCCAGAAGATCTTATCACATCCCGAGGTGTCACCCCCTGCTCAGTTCTGTCCAGACAAGTTCTCCACCCTAGCTAGGGCTATTAATTTAAAAATTGCTTCCTTTGAGACAATTGCAAATCAGTGGTCAGAATCACACAAGCAGGTTCAATGTATTTATCTAGTCAGTAGCATTTTCTGTAAGGAAAACATTTAGCAGGCCCTCAAAAATATTAAATAACACAGTAATCCTATTTATTTGAAGTACTAGGGGATTTTGTGTCTTTTTTGGTGGTGGTGAGGTGGTGGTGGTTTTGTTTTGACACTTCTTGTAGTGTATTCATTCAGTTTTAAACAGGAATTAGATGTTATTTTTTGTTTCCTTCCTGTTTAGTGCTCCTTTTGGAATAGATACTGCTTGCTTAGATGACTCCAAAGCTACAGTTGGAAAATATCTAAATATAAAATAGATGCATGAGTGCATTTGGGAAGGCAGTATTATGGATGAAGAGCTGTCATCACATCCTTCACAATTACATTATCATGTGCTCCTGTGGTGTACACCTGTGGCTTGTTGGCAAGGCATTTAATTCTAAGGACTATTGAACGCCATGCATTTTCATAGTGAATCAGCTCAAAGTTATTTAACACAGGTGTTTCTGTAATTGTGATACATTGGGAGATTCACACTGTTCAGTAACCTTCAAAATTACACCCTCCACCTGTGTAGTTAAGTAGTTTAGCAATACCTCACTTATGTTGATAATAAGCCATGTTGTGTTGCATTTAGACATCTGTGTGCATTTATGCTGAGCCGTGTTTCAAGCATATTGCAACGAAAATCCTTAGGTGTGTTATATTAGAATAATATTGCCAACTATTTGTTCTCTTAAAGGCCCAGTACCTTGGAGATACCAGATGAACCTTTTCATTTTCTTTTAAGGGGTGTTGCTGTCCTCATGGCTATGGATTTTAAAAAGTGAAACAAATTTTACCATATTCAGGAAATATTGTATCAGGAAACACTGAGGTGAATTTCATTCTCTACAAGAATAAATGTTTTGACATGTATAAAATTATGGATTTTAAAAGTATCAGCTGTGCTGAGACTGGAGGTGGTCATGATAATTATGTGTCATTTTCTCCACTGCAGAGTGGCCTGTTCAGCTGGTGGTCAGGACCTGTGTGAAACAGGGTCCTGATGCATCATTACCAGAGGTGGTAGCTGATGTCTCACCAATGGGGGTAATCAACCAAAAGGAAATTAATTATTCAATAGGCCCTTGCTTTGCAGATGATGGTAGTGGTAAGCTGTACCTAGCTGTTGTGTAATGTGCTATCTTCCAGTACCAAGTGTTTGCAAATATAACTACCTTGAGCTTTACTTCGTGTCACATATGTATCTTTTGCTGGAAAGGACAGTCTGAGTTATAAGTTCCAGTGTGTACCATTCAGACACTGCCAATTGTTTTTTGTCACTCTTTACACTATCTAAATAGATTGTGGAGATGTAAAACATCTGATAAACCAGCTGTATATCTAACCACAGTAGTGCTAAGCTTTATTGATTTCCCGTAGCTATCGCAGTAGCTAAATTAAATAAGATGAAATTAAAATGAAACAAAACAAACAAAAACACCCAACAGGAAATTGAAGCATAACATCAATAGCTAAAATTCCTAAGAAATTAAGACAATCTGGTCCAATGTGGAAGCTGATATTTTAAGGACTATCACAGCAAGCATGGCAGAAGGCCAGCATTGATCAGCAAGGAACTCCTGATTGTGCTCAACTAGGCAAAGGAAGAAGAAAAAAGGTGGAAGCAAGGATGGAAAAGCTGGGATTGATATAGAAGCATTGCCCGAGCATGCAGGGATAGAGCTAGGAAAGCCAAAGCCTGGCTGGAGTTGGAACTAGTAAGGGATGTGAAGGACAGCCAGAAGAGTTTGTATAAGCACACTGGCACCAATAGAAGGTGAATGAAATTTGAGGCCAATTCTCAGTGGGATGGAAAGATTGTGACAAATGATATGGAGAAAGCCAAGGTACCCAAAACTGTTTTAGCTCATTTTTTGCACACTGGTTAAATTTTCTTACATACTTCCTAGACCCTCTCATCTGTTAAGAGTCTGTGGGAGCAAAGCATTACCAACAGTAGAGGTAAGAACAAGGGAGGCTGAACTTAAGCCCTATGGATGTGTACAATGTTGAGGGGACAGATAGAATGCACTCAGAGGTGCTGGGGTAGATAGCTGCTGTCATTGTGAGGTTGCTGATAATTGGAAAAAGGTAAATGATATCACCATCTTGAAGGTGTTGTAGAAGAAGGACCTGAGCAACTTCAGGCACGCCAGCCTCATCTTGTGTCCTGGGAACTCTTCATTAACAAACCGGATATTTACACAGAGTGCACTATCTGTACCTTTCTGTAAAATAGAGATCTAAAGAAGAAATGGAAGGTGGAGACACTGTTCAAAAAACCATACAAGCCAGAGAAAAAGGCTGACAAAATCTACATGAAGATTATCTTTAGTAAATAGACTTCTACATCTGGGATGGAATAAATTCACGTAGGACTACAGCCTTGGTGCCAGCTGGCTCGAATACAGATTTGTAGAATGCAGGACCTGAGGTTCCATATGGAAAACCACTCAAACTGGAGGAGTTAGAAGTGCCCACTTGCAGCAATAAAGACCATCTGCATATTTCACCTACCTGAATTTGTGCAAAACATTTGAGTGTTCCAAATGACATCCTTATCTCTAAATTGGAGAGAGATGAACTTAAGGGATGTACCACTTGATGAATAAGGAAATGGCTGGGTGATAGCACTCAAAGAGTTGTGATATACAGTTCAGTGTCCAAATAGAGATCAGTGATGACTGTCATTCCTGAAGGGCTGGTACTGAGACTAGTGTTTAACATCTTTGCTAGTGACATGGACAGTGGAATTCAGAGCACCATCAGCAGGCTTCCTAATGACACCAATCTGTGTGTTGTACCGGGTCCAGCTTTCAGGTCTCCAGTACAGCAAAGTTGATTTACCACTGGGACAATATAGGCAGATGGAACCAGGCTTTTTTCAGAGGTGCACAGCAAAATCAGGAGAGGCAATGGATGTAAACTGGACATGGTGAAATTCTGACTAGATACAAGGAAAACGTTTCCATTGTAACAGTGGTCAAAGAAGTGGAGCAGATGTCTCGAGGAGCTCTTGGAGATGTTTAAACTCAGCTGCACACTATCCTGAGCAAGCTGATCAGAGTATGGGATGGTAACCAGCCTTGAGTAGGAAGCTGCACTGGAATATTACTATTCTCTTGTGCAGAATGTGTTGCTTTAACTCCTATATACTATGAAAACTTTAAAACATTAAGGTCCAGAATGCTGACCAGTTAGTTTTCATATAGAATATATTTGTTAAGATACTCATGTGATTTTTTTAAATAAAGCTTTACTAAACACACTATAAATAAAATATTCAGAAACTGAAATCTAGAAGGGAAAAAAAAAAGAAAGAGAGAAAATATATCTATCTGTTCTTAAATGATGTTCTACTAAAAATATTTACAAGGAAGTGCAATGATAAATAAAGACTAAAATAAAGTGCCAAAGCCAAAAGTGCTAAAAATTAGTAAAACTAGTCCAATGCCAAGCACCATCCTAGGCCTTCTTTAGGCAGGAATTTAAAAAAAAAACAAAAAACAAAAAAACCAAAAACAAACAAACAAACAAAAAACAAAGGCAAAAATTGCATTTGTAATGGGAGTGAAAATTATTGCAGAGCATTTATTCAAGTCCTTAAAAGTTCAGACATGTTAGCATAGTCCTTTAAGACTTGATGTAGTTCATCTGAAGACCCTAGAATTGCATCAAGGTACAATTGTTACATTCTTATAATACAGAACCTACCAGTTTTGATTTTTCTAATTTGTTCTGCCTGCTGAAAAAAAAAAAAAAAAAAAAAAAAAAAAGAAAAAAACAGCAATTCTGACTCCTGAGCCTCCTCTAGTGTCCTAAAAATAAAAGTAAGTCATGCATACTCAAATCAAAGCAAAATGAAGTACAGAATCATGAGGAAAATTAATTAATGATAAAATTGTCTTTCAAACTAAGTATTCTTAAGCCTTCTTAATTTTCATAATGCAAAATGAAGACTTCCAGTTGGATTCCTGTGTCCATGTGTTTTCTGGATGGTAAAAGATGTGATAGTTCAGTGGTGTAGTTTCACAAAATACTAGCAACAGTGTTTGAAACTACAAGAAGGTAACAAGCAGATTCTCCACTCCCCTTTTCTGGCTCTTAGCAGCAAGTTGGTGTGTCTACTCATGCATTAAAATTGAAAAACCTGTAATTACAAAAGTTTATAGTTTTAGATTACTCCATTTGCTAAATCGGTAATGTAGCATTTTACTTATACTTTGCTTCAAGGCAAATATTTTTAAAAATGGCCTGTCTGATTTAGACACAGCTGGAAAGTGTATCACACTCCAACATCACACAATTTCTATCATAATTCATTATAAACCTGATCACTGTTTTGAATATTTCTTTTCAAGTAAATTGTATATACAGCAACAGCAGTATTGAAGCAATATATCTTTTTATTAGTGCACACTTTTTTATTGCCAGTTGTAATTCTACTTCCATTTATTTTCTATTTTTTTCTTTTTTCCCCCTTATTTTTTAACATATGACTCCAGTAGAAAAGCAATCAACTTTTCTTAGGACAGTATTAGGTTATATATATATATATATTTATCTTTAAGGGATAAGGAATTGACACAATAACTAAATTCCTTGCTTTCTCACTTTTAGTCTTAGTAACAAGAGCCAGAAGATATGAGAAACTGTGCTTCTTGGAATACAGGGTAGACTTCCTTGAATCTTATGTAGTTCTAATAACTTAGATGACAACTTCTTCAAACATCCATCAAGTTTGATAAAAATACTATTTGTTGTATTCTTTAAATTCCATTGTATATAGCACAGCAGGTGATAGTGTCAACTCTTATATGATTTATTCAGGTACAATATTTTACTCACTTAAGCATGAGGAAGGAAATATAATTCTATCTTTGTTTAGATTTAGAAGAAATTAACCCCCTTCCAGAACCCAGCTATGAGGCACATGGTTATAAAGCTATTCTCCCTTGCTGTATAGTGAGGAAATCAGGAATAATACTACTGACATCTTTTCAGCCAAACCAGAGCAGGGGTAACACCATGTAAAATGTGTAATTAAACAATTATAGATTCATATTTCTCATGGCAAAAGTATGATTTATTAGAGCATAAATTTGGAAGTCCTTTTTATTTATCATATGCTGATATTAATAATACTAAGTGTTCAATCTACTTTCATGTAAAAACACATTCCCTAGAGTCACATTTACTAAAAAATAACAAGTGTATGGGTTTGTTTTGTTTGTCTGGGGTTTTCTTTTGGTTTTTTTGTGGTTTTTTTTTTTTGTTTGATTTTGTTTGGTTTTGTTTGGTTTTTTGTTCTTTTTGAGCTTTTTGGTTTTTGTTTGGGTTTTTTTGTTGTTCTTTGTTTGTTTGGGGGGGAGTTGGGGTTTTTTGGTTTGTTTTTTTTTTAGTTTTTTGTTTTTCAGGAAAAAAGGAGGGGAGAAGAAATGCATTCATTATGACCTGCTGCTTTGGAATGAAAAGACATCTGAACAAAATATTTCATGTTTAATTAAATTTGCAGTAGATGCCGGAGTAATACTGTCTTTTGAGCCTTAACTATAAAGAATTTATTCCTCTTTTCCATTTCCTTCCAAAAGTCAGAAAGGTCTCACATTACCTTGAATGAGTAACAGTGTTAGCTTTGAAATACAAAACTCAAAAATTCTCTTTTTTGTCTGCATTTCAGAGTGGGTGGCCAAAAAAGATAACATGACTACTTTAGGAAAGAATTTCTTACTCCTTCATGCTGAGATGCTTCATTCACTCCTCCTCAAAAGCTGACAGGCTAAACAGGAGCAGTCCTGAGGAGACAAGAAGAAGGAAGAAAAAAAAAAAAAAAAAAAAAAAAAAAAAGTTAGAAAAAACCATTTTTATGCAACAGTTTTATATCAGAGAGAAGGGTCAGGTTCCCAACCTTAAATCCTGATATGCCTGGGGAAGGGTAAGATTTTCTACTTTGGGAAATATTCTCAGATCCACCCCAGAGTCATGATAACTTGCACCTGCCCCAAGAGAGAAGAAGGGAGACTAGAAGTGCCAAGTAGTTCCCTAGTCACAGTCTGTCTGATTTACAGATTTGAAACTAAGTATTTTCTTTGAATGTCCAGTGCTTTCCAAAATCTGCCAGAATTTTTAATTATGCTTTGCACTATGTGAAACTTTCCACTGCTGATGGAGCTAGCAAATTTCCTTCAGAATAAATTCACCAGAATTTATATGAAGTAATGGAATTAGGGCCTTCTTTAACCTCAAGCATCAAATTCAGAGACAAAATTGATGTTTAAAACCAGTCCATCTGTTTCCACAGCTAATTCCCTAGCCTGTTATAAATCACAAGAAAAAGACTAGTTGTTTTTTTTTTAAAACTTTCAGTGTCTTCATTCCATTTTCCCTGTCTCCTGCTTGCTTTTCCTTTTTTACTCACTGCAAAATTGCTTATTTGTTGAGGTAGTTTTCCTAGAACTCGGGTAAATGTAGCTAGTGAGATACTGGATTGGAAGGAAGGGTTAAGGGAAGGAGTAAGGGTAAAAGTAAAGTAAATATCATTCAATATCATCCACTATAGTAATGAATGCTGATGATTTCAGCTTCCACATACAAAGGTAAGTCCTCTGAAGATAGGAATATTATAGATGGACAAGAAACATAACCATGGTGTTTGTTTCTGGGGATACGCTGGACTGAGAGAGTAGAGAGTATGTAAGCCTTCTGCCTTTCACAACAAGTTCCATTATCTTACTAAAACTGTAAGTTTTGTAGCTGTGAAATCCTGTCACCTGCAGAGATACATGCTATTTGCACTGTCTTTAAGTGCTTTCCAAACTTTGGGCTTTTCATGGCGGTGAGGACAGATTATTAAATAATTAGGTTTTAGCAATCTTTCTGTTTGTGAACTGAAAGCAAAGAGATATTCTCACATTTCCCAGATACAAGAAAGGTCAGCTTAAGTTTACTTCTGTTGCTTGAGAAGTGTTTGGTATTCTCTTCTTACCCACTGTCTGCTCCATAAATCATTTCACACTGAAAGGTCAGGAACAGTGAGAAGGTAAGATACCAAGCTAAATAAAGAGCAAAAGATTCCTCTCCTCCTGGAATCTGTCAGAGTAGAAAAGGAATTTCTAGAATCCCTTTTGGATTGGAAAGAAGACCTGAGATAGTTGAAATATTTGTATTGCCCACTATACAATTTAACAGGTTGGATTCAGCTCACATCCTTGTATAAATAAAGGAATTAACTTGATATAAAGCTGTTCAAAGACATAAAATAGTTACAGATGACTCTTCTTTTAATCTCTGCTTAGTTCTAAGTCAAGGACTTTTCCTCCCTGCTCTATTTTCCTTTATCCAACCTAACCTTTGCTCACGTTCTTGAGTATTGGAAAGGACAGAGGTGAGTTGAAAAATTATGATTGTTGTCATTTTCTGATCCTACCACAATAATTCTAAATCAAGTATTTTTAGACTTACATTTTCTTCAAAAATACTGAGCCAAGATTAGCCCCTAAATTTTCTATCAAATAGCAAAACGCTGTATTCAGAAAATAGTGGCAAGGTGTCTGTTGATTTTCAGACATGCATGAAGAACTAATACTTCTTTCAGCATCATTCTCAATCTCCTTTGGGTGTGTAAGTGTTGGTAAGCAAATGCAATTATATGAAAGCAGCTAAGATGAGAGGAGAGACAGGACAGAAAAAAACGAACCTTCTTCCTTCAAAAAATTCTACCTACCATTAGAAGCAAAGTGGTATCAGGCAGAGATTTTCTTTTTTCCTCACTCATTTTGGTTATATATTTTGGATTAGTGAAACATTTGTTAAATAATACTGTATAATAGTTTGGAGCAGAAGCTGATGCCAAACTCTGGGTGCAATCAATCATGCTGTGGCCTGAAATATTTTACTTGCATAAATTAGGAAGCTTTCTATATGCATTTGCTGTATTGTGGGCAATCTGGCTGATTTCCTGAACTTTTACCTCACGAACATTCCTACATACCCACCACTAAAGTGATCAAATAAGAAAAACTATAAATAAATAATTATGTGTAATCCATGCTTTTGTGTCACATTTCAGGTGACTTTTATGGGTAGTGTAAGTAATATCCACTAAATACCAGTGTAACCTTGACTAGATATGCATAAATTAATAGCAAGTCCAGGACTTGCAATTCTTGATCATTCAGTTCATGGTTTTATACCTCTTTTGCATGGATTATCTTTAGCATTTCTCAAAGAATTTATGTGATAGAGTAAGGTAACCATTCTTTAGTATTGCTACTCTGATGGTAGGTTTGGAAGTAATGAATGTCCCTTCTCTGTTCACAAGCAAGTGCCCTGTGTTATTGTTTTAGAAAAAATCTCAAAAACTGAGTAGTTCTGGTAAGAGGCCCTGCGATGACTTTTTTAACTTGCAAATATGGCAGAAAAGTGACTTTTTCATCAACAGAAGTTCTTCTGAGGATAAAAAAAATATGAATATTTAGTAAAACGTTGTCTTCAAATGACAACAAAATAGTTATTGCTACTTTGGACTCTTGTAGGAGTCCAAATTTGGAACCTGTTGCTGAATAAAGTGCAATGTAAATAAATGTGTATCTAAAATACAGAAAGCAGATATTTACAATGGCAAATTTTGAGATCTTTCCCGAATGAGACCTATAGTGGTGTTCACAAGGGACCAGTCCAAGAGTCCAAGCATGAAAATTTATTATGCGAATGTACATGTGCAAAGATTGGTAAAATATGTAACGATACATTCTAGGTAAAAGAATTGACACTGGTGAATATAGATTTTTTCCAGAACATTGAATTGGCCTTGGAATTTATCTTTCTGACCTTTCTCCTTAGAAGAATTTCCTTAAAGAACTGCAAATACTTGTAAACAAACAAGCAAAAAAAGGCAAGTTTCATTAGAACATCATCTGCAAGACTTCAGTTCTTACACTGTTAAAGCTGAAAATGAATGGGTGAGGCAAGGCAGAAAATTTAAAATGAAAACTTGCAAACCACGCTTCTTTTTTCTGCTTTCTCCTTGCAAGTCTCGCAGACTTAATACACAAGAACTTCCAGATTGCAGCAAACATTTCCAGCACTCACTGCCCCCAGGAATAAGCTCTTTCTATCCCCTCCAAGATGAAGTTTTGAGCCTCTTGCCAAGCTACTTGTCTGCAGCTACCAGATTCCTAGGTCCTATATGAGACTGTGTTTTTTTCTACTCAAAACTGCTCAGTGCTGGAAAGGTGATACATATACTAATATATATATATTTTTTTTTTTTCTTCTTTAATAACTGGGTTATGTACCTGGATTGAGGCAATCCCATAAATGAATACAGGTTGGGAGGAGAAAGGACTGTGGAAAGCCCTGAGGAGAAGGACTTGGGGGATGGTGGTGGACCAGAAGCTCAATGTGAGAGCCAACGGGGTTCTGGGCCACATCAAAAGAAGCAGAGACAGACTGCCAAGGAAGGTTATCCTCTCCCTCTATTCTACTCTTGGGAGACCCCACTTGGACTACTGTGTCCAGTTCTGGAGACTGCAGTGTAAGATGGACATGGAGTTCCTAGAACATGTTCAGAAGAGAGCCACTGAAATGATCAGAGGGCTGGAGCATCTTCCCTATGAATCCAGGCTAAAGAAGTTGGGTTCTTCAGCCTGCAGAAAAGGAGGCTCCAAATTGACCTTATAGGAGCCTTCCAATACCTGAAGGAGGCCTGCAAGAAACCTGGGGTAGGGCTTTTTACACAGGTCTGTAGTGAAAGGACAAGGGGAAATGGCTTCAGACTTGAAGAGGGGAGATTTAGATTAGATATAGGAAGGAATTCTTTAATTTGAGAGTGGTGAGACCTGGCACAGTTTGCCTAAGAAAGTCGTAGCTGCCTCCTCCCTGGAAGTGTTCAAGGTGAGGTTGGATGAAGCTTTGAGCAAGCTGGTCTAGTGGAAGTTCTCCCTGCCCATGCAGGTGGGTTGGAACTAAATCTTTAAGGTCCCTACCTTACTTTCTTCTGGAACACAACCTAATCAAAAGAAGTAATGTGCACAGTTTACCTTTTCCTAGAAAGGCAACCTTTTCTTAAAGGGATATGAAACCCAAAATTGAATGAACTGTGTCTTTTGGGTAGTGTCCTCTAACAGGATGAGAATAAAAATAACTTCACAATCTTCAGAACATTCTTAGTGAATATCATAACGAAAATACTTTCGTCACTGCTGTTGACTTTGTTAGGTGAGAAAGGGCTCTAGTTTTGTAGAAGCATTCAGCCTAAGGAGCAAATCTACTAATAGTTCCTTTTAAGTATCTTCTTATTACAAGACAGATTCATAGACACTTTTGTAGTGACAATACTGTTTTGAGGGATCTTTGTCAGTTTGTTATTTTCACAGGCAAGAAATTATTTAAATGCCAAGATACAGTGCAGAATATAAAAATAGTGCAAAAAATTCTGGAGAAGCACAGATGCCAGGATGTGGGGCAAGTATAGTTATTATCACATACACAGCTAAATTACTGAGGTTATAAACAGTCATTCTGCTAAGAAAAAAAAACCAACAAACAAACAAAAAAACAAAAGCCAAATTATAGTCCCCCTGTTTTTACTGGAAAAATTATGAACAGCTAAACATAAGAGTTGGAAGGAACTTTGTAGTTCCTATATCCAATGTTGTTTTTAATTCTCCCCACCCCCCTTATAATTTTAATATATGAAAAATATAGTAAACCTAATCTTTTGAGTCAGCAATGTGTGTGTGTCTGCTTATCTTGGAGGAAAGAAGATGCAACAATTAGGCAACTCATTTTAATCTTCTAATCTAAGATCCTTTATGCAAAACCCTTGCCAGGAACACATTTTCAAGGCTGACCATTTAAAGATTAGCAGTAGTTTAAAGCAGAAGAGCTGGCATAGCATTTAGTACAGAGAGCACTTGAATTCTGATATAAAAAAGGTAGGGAAACCTGAGAATATTTAAAGACCTTTTAATTCAAAATGGAGGAAATTACAGCTTGGAAAGATAGGAAGAGTGTTTTAACTGGTAATATTTAACATTATTCCATTTTCTTTTCACACAGGGAAGTGACTTACTTGTCCTGTGCTGTTGATGACAGAGCACAAAACCAACTCAGAAGCATGGCATAGCTCACAGTAGCCTCACTCCTACCCCTAAGCTTCGTAAGGGCAAAGACAGAAGCAGTAGATTGATCACTGCCTTCTGGTTTCTTTGTACACTCAAGTCTCTTGTGCCAAAAAAAGGTCTAGAAAAAGACCATTTGTTTTCCATTTTGTTACCTCATTTGCTCCAGGTGGTACAGGCTAAACAACACCTTACACTTTTTTGTATGGTGATAGGATGACTCTGGTAAAATACATGACTGTATAACAGACCAGATTTCATCTCTGTGGCTGTGCAATACTAAGGTTCCTCGAAGATCAGCTTTGTCAAATGAAGAGATATTTAGGGAAGAACAGTGACATTGTTTCTACAGATAAGCAAAATTTTGTTATACATTTTAAAGAAGAATTTAACTCAGTTCACCTTTAGAGCAATCTAAAAATCATTTGGGTTTATTATAAACTCTCTTGAAACACAACAGAATTACAGTTAAAGAAATGTTGGAGTCTGAATTTCTTTTCTGATTTCCTTTATTGACTTACTTTAAAATAGTTTCTTGAAAACATGAGCTTTTAAATATGCTCTTGAAAATATAAAAAACTGGTTTTGTTAGTTTTTTGTTTTTTTTTTTTTAATTATTTTGCATTTTAAAATAGAGAAGTTAAAAGAAGGATTGTTCTACACATTGTGCTGCTTTTTTTTTATCTTCTACTAAGCATTATGTTCCCATGAGGATCAAAAGCTTGAAAGGAAGAAGCAACATGTTGGTAATAAAAAATTTTAAAAAGACCATATTTCAAGTTGTGGTATTACAAGGAAAATAATTTCTTACATAAACTTCATCTCTTGTGAATGAGAGCTCAGGAGACTGCTTATGTTCCTCTCCTACTTCGTAGGAATTGTCAAGCACATACAAATAAAGGAAGTTTTGTTAACCAACCTAATAAAATTCCAAAGAGTAGGGGTGGGCAGCTCAAGCTGACATTTTTAATATTTCAGGGGGGAAAGTGATGGGTATAAGAAGGTGGAATGTCAGTTTTGCTACAGACAGAAACTTAATTTCTTTAGTTTGGGTAAATTCCAAGCAGAGCTAAAGCATTTTTACAATCCTTCTATTTCTTACACAGAGGAAATAGTTTGCTTCTGTTTACTTAAGCACACTGAAACAAGAAAAAATCCAGAGGCTTGAGAGACCATAGATGACTGATCTTCAAATACTGGTTCAAACTTTTGATGAAGGGTAGTGATGTTTGCTTTCTGTGGACTGCAGGTTAAACTGAATCAGGTTGTTATCAGGACATAATTTCTCTAGGGGTAGTACTTTCTGGCTGAATTAAAAGACAAATAAAAATACATAATTCATTTGATTTATTTTTCCCATTTTTCATATACTTTCCTATTTCATCTAAATCAGGGCTTGAATCCAGAGACCTTTATATCAGGAAATATGAGTCTTCAAAATTATAAGGAATTGAGAATCACTTTATGGCAGGTTAAGGTCTCTTTAAATTTGCAATCTTTACATGCTCTAAAGGCTGATGTTCTGAATCATTACTTTCATCACTTGTCATCACCCAAGTGTGTAGTTCTCATGTAGATAGTCTTTATTCATGCCACCATTTCTAGTGTCCTCATTACAATTTTTTGACTGATAAAGAGCTGTTTATATGAGTACAGCTTGTTAGACCAGCTTGTGTCACTCCCTTCCCTGTTGTTCTCCTTCTGCACTCTTTGTCTTCCATTTCTACAAGCAATTCTGTCTTGATCATCCTCAGAGATGAATCTCAGCAGAGAACTTTGAAGCACTGTTTTTCTTTCACCTCTACAGCCTGGCCTATTAGATAAGCAAGACATATTTTACTGTGAGGGTCATGAGACAGTGGAACAGGTTGCCCAGGGAAGTTGTGGATGCCCCATCCCTAGAAGTGTCCAAGGCCAGGCTGGCTGCAACTTTGAGCAACATGGTCTAGTGGAAGGTTTCCCTGCCCATGGCATGGGGGTTGGACTATATGATCTTTAAAGGTCCCTAGCAAACCAAGCCATTCTATGAATCTATGATTTGGCTGGATTCTGTTTGATTTGTGCAGCTCAGGATCTGTGTAACAGTAAGCTTGAATGAAACTGGTTTGATATCTGCATAGACTGTAGTACTTTTCCCTCCAGAAATCAGATGTGAGGGAGACTGTCCAAACTGGTGTATGTTTGTGATCTTTCAGAAAGGCTTATTTGCAGGTGAACAAATGACAACTTGAGGTACATCAAAGTGTTCATAGATATTTTTGTTGTAGGAAGAGTTAAGATGACAGATGGGGCAAATGTAACAGCAGACTTTGAATGTACTGTCAATTTGTATTGATTTGTATAACTCAGAGACCTGTCATCTTTAAATTTTAAGAAACTCTAGTATCGAAGATATACTCCTACATATACTAGGTATCGACATATATATTGATAGTATAAATTCAAGAAAGGTGTTTGTGAGACACAAAATCCTATAAATAAGTTATGTAACAGGCACTGCATTTAGTTCTTTGCACCATTCATCAACAATGAATCTTGGTGAATCTGAGCTAGCCATCTGCACACTTTTGGATCCAATATAAATTTGTACTAGTCCTAGGGAAGGTACTTTTAGAGTATATTGACATTCAAGTTTAGCAGCCATGCTTTTCTTCACACTAAAGAAGAGAGAAAGTAAACTAGAGTATAGTTCTGCAGTCTTCTCAGGAAGTCTGTTACTGATGTCCTTAGAACCCCTAAACCACTCTTTGTAGACCAGAATGTATGAAGGGCATGCTGTGGAGCTCACTTGTGGAACAGTGTTCATATCTGAAAACTCTGGGTGGACTGGATCGGTGTGAAGAGAAAGACTGTTCCTATCTAACATTATTATCTATTCTGATCAAGTTATAATGCAAACATTATGAAAGGCTTATGGCTCATCTGTAGTATTGACATTCCCAATACTGACATTCTCAGGTCAATATACTAAAATTATTATGCACTTCCTTTGAGTAAAGAATGGAATTACCATACATTTCATACATAAAACTTCAAAAAATAAAACTTGAAACCATATCTTTGAATAACAGGTATCCTCATGCACTTGCAAAGAATTGGGGATACTATCTTTGATGAGATAACTCATCATGTGGATGAGGAAAGAGCACTGGCTATTGTTTACCTCCTGTTACAGTCATCTAGTCTGTTCCTTTTGGCACTGCACTATGGTGAAAAAAATTGGGCATGAGGGGTGTAGTCATAACAGGTTTATTGTCCTACTACAGGCCACACTGATTAGTTGCAGGGTTCTTCAATGGTTCATCAGGGCCTTGAGTGCACCAATGGGCTCTGCAACCTTTCCTGTCCTCCCTCCTTAGGTTTTTGTCTCCCAGTACTCAAGGCCAATTCTGATTTAATGCTGCTTTCGAATTTTGAATCAGACTTCTGGGAAAGAGATGGATGACACAGATTTGGGAGAAGCGAGGTCCTTGTTCTTTGCAGTGCCCAGCAGTTTCTCACATTGCTATCACACTCGTTTGATTTGGGACTGGAGTTGGTGCTCTGCCTGCATATTGTATAACTTGCTTAAGAAAAGGTTTCCACTCAGCTGTATACAGTGAAACTTGTGAGATATAAAATGGATTGAAAATTGCCTGTATCTTTGAGTTGAAACTCAAAGAGAACTTCAAAGACAAATGTCAAGATCTCCACACGGATAGGACCTACACTGTGCACCAGCAGACACAGGGGGCCAAGCATTTGAAATGCAGTTTTGTAGAAAAGGGCCTGAGTGTCCATAATCTAAGTTGTCCAGGAGCCAGCAATACGTTCTTGCAGCAAAGCAGGCCAACAAGCTCCTGGTGTCATTACTTACAAGAGACTTAGCTGAAAGCAAAAGTACAAGACAGAAAATCACCTCTATCCTGGCCCAAAACAGGACACCTGGTCTGCATTAGGAAGACCATTTCCAGCAGGTCAAAGAAGTTGATCTTTCCCCTCTGCTTAGCCCTGGAGAGACACATCTGGATATCTGTGCCCATTTCTGGGCTCCCCAGTACAAAAGAGACATGGAAATACTAGAGGATGACCACAAGGGTACTCAAAGGACAGGCTGAAGCATATGGCATATGAGAAGATGCTGAAAGTTTGAGTTGATCCAACTTGAGATAAACCAAGAAGAGTTTTATTGATCTTTACTGCAAAATAATGGTAGAGTGCAGAGGAAACTAAGTCAGAATTTTCTCAGAGGTGCACAACAGAAGGATGCGAGGTGATGGGAATGGGTTGGTACACTGTAAATTCTGAGTAAGTGCAAGATAAATTCCTTCCACAGACACTACAAGAGGTGCCAAGAAAAGCAGTCATATTGCCATACTTGAGGAATTACAGTTCACTGACCATGGACTTGAGCAACTCCTCTAACTAGATCTAATCTGAACAGTAGGGCTTGGACCAGATATTCTCTACTTATCCCTTCCAAACTCTATATTTGCATAAGGTATCTCTTACTAATGGGTGTGAAAAGATTTATGCTTTCTAATTACTAGTATCACCCAAGTGAGGTACAACAATTTTATTTTTTTTTACATATTTTATGTTGGTTAATTTGAAATTGAGAGACCTTCATTCTGATTATCCTAACGGTCTGCAATTTTTAACAAAATACTGATGATAAGATGTGTGTAAATGTAAATATCTGTGCTATCTTATTCCATAGCAACACTGGGTATTATATCTAAATCCTTATGTATTAAAACTTGACCCTGTGAATATTTATGCACTTGTGTAATTAGCAGTCTTCCAGTTTACCACTTTAAAAATAACCTTCCAAAAATATGGTTCTTTCTCTCAGACTGAAGGTAGTTGTTTCTTAATTGCTGAGTATTTTCAGCATGACAGTACTTAAGCAAAATTATGGCATCCCATATATTGGTTTATATGCATTCAATATCACTGCTCAACAGATGTCTGGTTTAATTATAGGCACCTCATACCCATTTTCATTGGTGTCATGAACCTATCTCTATGGCCTCAGCATTTTCAAGCAATGTTGCAAACAACAAATGCAAAAGAATCACTTAAAAGACCCATTTTCCTCTGAAGCTGAAACACAATACCATGCATTGCCATGTCAGCTAGTCAGATGTCCATCCTTGTAACATCGCTCAAAAATATTTTGGTGTGTGATTAGGGAGAAGTCATGTTTTGATGAAAGAGTGGTTGCATTTCACTATTGGATGAGTTGTTACTAATAACTTTAATTTTAGCTACGTCACTAAATAGTTGGGGGTCCAAGTAAGAACACTAATAATTTTGTCTTTAATAAGTCTTGGTAAGTCTCAAGTTCTTAAGTCTTATTAATCTATTCTCCTACTTTATACCAGGTAGTATTTTATATTCCAAAGTGCTTATGAAGAAGAAGAACAGAGCAATGTGTTTCCATAGGTATCAAGTTTATTAAGGAGAAAATTACTAAGTGAGATATCACTATCAGAGAAATAGAAATGACTCATTACTCAGGAAAAAAAAAACACAACAAAACAAAACAAAAAACAACAACAACAAAAAAACACACCAAACCAAAAAAACAAAAAACAAAAAAACCCAAACCACTGATACTGTAAATATGGTGGAGGTTGAGAAGGGAAGAAGCAAATTATTTTCAGTCAATTTTTTTCTCCTGGGAAAGCAAATTAAGATTTGGAAAAGTATGTAAATCTGTATTTTTTCCTGACTCAAACTGTTTTACTGAAACAGTAGAAAAAAAAAAACAAAACAAAACCAAAACCAAAAAACCACCACCAAAACCAAACAAAAACCCAACCCAACCCAAAAAAAACCCGAAAACAAAAAACAACCCAAAACAAACAAACAAAAAACCCAAAAAAATCCAGAATAAGTATCAGGAAAAGTTCATCCAAAGAAGAAAGCTAGTGTTTATTGAATCTTTCGTATTTGGGAACAAGAATTGTGAAGCCCCTGAGCCTTCTCCAGACTAAATAACCCCAGTTCCCTCAGTTGCTTCTTGTATGACGTGCCCTCCAAAACCTTCATATCTCTTCTCTGGACATACTCCAGGGCCTCAACATCTTTCTTATACTGTGGCACCCAGAACTGAACACAATAGTCAAGCTGTGGCCTCACCAGGTCCAAGTACAGGGGTATGATCACTTCCCACTGGACACATGTTGTGGACGAACGACGGAAGGCTCGTGCGAATCAGTGTGATTGATGAACAAGTAACACTTTATTGCGCAGTTATAATACATATATAGTGCTTCTGTGAACACACCTCCCGTCACCTTGCACCAACAAAACTTATTACTGGACACCTGATGGTGTTTACCTAAAGGAACAAATCCCAGCTGTACAAGAATGGCAGTAAGGTCCCGTGTAATTGGCCTCAGATAAGGAATTCTGTACACAGACATGGAATTGTGCACACGCCAATTCCAGGGTATTCTACAACACTCTACAACAGACACACAGTTTTTGATATAGGCTAGGATGCTGTTGACCTTCTTGGCCACCTAGGCACTCTACTGGCTCATGTTCAGCCAGCCAGACACCAGTCCTCCCAGATCCTTCTCCATTGGGCTGCCGTCCAGACACTCTTCCCCAAGCCTATAGCATTGCTTGGGGTTATTGCAAACAAAGTGCAGAACTTGGTCTTGTTAAACCTCATAACTTTGACCTCAATCTAATCTGACCAGATCTCTCTGCAGTGCCTTCCTACCCTCAAGCAGATCAACATTCCTGCTCAACTTCCTGTCAACTACAAATTTGCTAAGGGTGCCCTTGATCCCTTCATTCTAATCGAATGATTAAATTATGAAACAACTTGCCCCAATACTGAGGCCTGGGGGACACCACTTGTGACTAGCTGCCAGATGCATTTAATTCCATTTATCATAATTCTTTGGGCCTGGCCATCCAGACAGTTTTTAATCCACAGAAGAGTCCACCTGTCTGTTCTACAGGATGCAAGTTTCTCAAGGACAATGCTGTGGGGGACAGTGTCAAAGGCCTTACAATAGTCCAGATAGTCTACAGCCTTTTCCTCATCCATCATAGTTGGGTCATCTGGTCATAAAAGGAGATCAAGTTGTTCAAGCAGAACCTGCCTTTTATGAATCCATGCTGACAAGGTCTGATCTCACCATTATCCTGCATGTGCCATATGAGCACACCCAAGATCTTCCCTGATACCAAGTTGAGGCTGAAAAGCCTGTAGTTCCCTGGATCTTCCTTTCAGCCCTTTTTATAGATGTCTGTCAACTTGGCAAGCCTCCAGTCATCTCACACCTCCCCTGTTAACCAGGATTGTTGACAGCTGATGGAGAGAGGCTTGGCAAGCTCCTCTACCAGCTCCCTCAGCACTATTGGGCGAATCCCATCCAGCCCTATAGACTTGTGAGTGTTCAGATGGCATAGTAGGTCATTAACTGCTTCCTTCTGGGTTACAGGGAGCTGCTCTCCATCCCTATCAGCAGGTTGGATACTCTGAGGATAATGGGTCTCACTATTAAAGACTGAGGCAAAGAAGGCATTCAGTACCTCACCCTTTTCCTCATCCTTGATAGCAATATTCCGCCCTACATCCAATAAAGAGTGGACATTCTCCTTGACTATCTTTTGGTTGTTAATGTATTTGTAAAAGCCTTTTTTTTATCCCTCAAAGCAGTGGCCAGGTTGTGTTCTAGCTGTGCTTTTTCCTTGCCAATGTTTTCTCTGCATGAACCAGGTAGATCATGTACTTTTTTTGAGTTGCCTACTCCTTTCTACAAAGGTGGTACACCCTCTCTTTTTTTCTGAACCCCTGCAAGAGCTCCCTGTTCAGCCATGCCTCTTGTCTTCTTCAACAGCTTGTTTTATGACACATGGGCACAGACAGCTCCTACAACTCAGACTTTCTGCTTGAAGAACATCCAGCCTTCCTGGGCTTCTTTGCCCTCCAGGACTATCTTCCAAGGAACACTTCCAGCCAGTGTCCTGAAAAGTCTGAACTCTGCCCTTTGGAAGTCCATGGAAGAATTTTTACTGAACCCCAACTCCTTACTTCACCAAAAATTAAGAATTGTATAATTTCATGGTCACTAAGCCCAAGACAATCTTCAAACACCACATCACTTACTAGTCCTTCCCTGTTTGTAAAGAGTAGGTCCAACGAGGCACCCATAAGCACTCGACCTTACCATCACATTTGTCAAGTCCTATGCAATCAAAACACTTCCTAATATACAAGGCCATTCCACCACCCTTTCTCTGTCTGTCCCTTCTGAAAAGCTTATAGCCATTCATTGCAGTACTCCAGGCACAACAAGCATCCCACCACATTCTCCGATGGCAGCTATTTCATAGCTCTGCTGCTACGTGCATTGCTGCAGATGCACTTCAGCTGGATTAACAATACTGCCAGCATCCTGGGGAGAGAAGTCCTAATTGGTATCTGACCATTCCCAGCCACTTCCATGGTTACAAATCTATTAGTGAGTCCTGTGGGGGGGGTTTTTCCACATGTATCACCATTTCCCACTTCAGCTGAGATGGCAGACTGGTGGCCATCCTTAGGCTCATCTTTAGTGAGCCTGGTTTTATCTCCTTCACACTTCAGCCCTAGCTTAAAGCCCTTGCAATCAGCTCTGCAGACTCATTGTAAAAAGGATCAAAAGGATCCTTTTTCCCCTTTGAGACAGGTATACTCCAACTCTTGCTAGCAGACCTGGTGCCATATAAACTCCCCCATGATCAAAGAAACCAAAATTTCAACAAAGGAACCATTCTCGGAGTGACACATTAATCAGGTGTGTTTTCCTCCCTCTTTCAGTTTTTTTCCCTACCCCTTGAGGGACTGACGAAAACACCACCCGTACACCCAAGTCTTCAACCAGTTGCCCTAATGCCTTGAAGTTCCTTTTAATTGCCTTTGGACTTCTCTCTGCATCCTCAACACTGCCAACCTGGATAACCAACAGAGGGTAGTTACAACTGGTTCATATCCCATTCTGTATCCTCTTATTTAATCCATCTGTACACATTTAGAAGAATGAAAAGAAGAGGTGTATTGGATAAAGTGGCTGCTCAAGGAGATAATAGAAGGCAAAAGTGCAGCATTGTGCCTGGTGTGAGGCTTTCAAAGGGACTGTCCACTACCTAAAATGATTCTGTGATATTATGGTGCACAGATCTTGGAATATAAAATGCTACTACTGCAGTCTGCAGTTCAACATTGTTAGCCTCATTTAGTGGTTTTTGACTGTCAGAGGACGTTGCAGCTCCAACCAATTTCAGCCAGAGTGAATGGAAGATACATGTATCTGAAAATTGAATGACACAACAATATGCATTTTAAGAACAGGATAGAGACAAGTAAAGGTGTTTACTGCATAATGTCTACCACAAACTCTTCATATGGGTCAAGCATCTTCTTTAACATAGATTCTCTTTTAAGATAAAGGAAAAAAGTTTCCCCAGATGTTTCTCTTTCACTATTTGTCCCCAGGAAAGTAAGTCCTTCCAGTCCAAGACTATCTCTTCTGGCCATTCAAGGCACCATAAATGAATTATTTCTTTTTATTAAAGGGACATTACATATTAATCAAGGAAGACCACAGTTCATTATTCCTTGTACCATCGCTTATAAGATAGCAGTGATGATATATGTTATATACTTTGTAATTCTGAGGAAAGTTACACCAAAGTAGAGCATTTTTTACAAGCCAAAGGATAAGGATACACATTTAGCTAAAAGTATCAGAAGAGGTAAAATGTTGCCTATACCATATCCCTAAATTACAGATGGATATAAAGACTTATTATTTTTTCACTTTACTGATCAAAGGTTGTAGAAATGTGTTTACATGTTCACTTAGACCATTGAGTTAAAAAAAAATAAAACAAAAAAGTAGTATATTGCACCTGCTACCAAACAATCAAGAATTTACTTAGTTGAATTTGTAGTCCAGACCCTTCTTCCACTCAGGTGAATTTCCTCTTGTTCACACTAAAGTGAGGAAGGGAGCAGTGGGACACTTTTAAATTCAGACTTATATGGAGATGTTTTCACTCAGATTAAATTGGGACTCAAAAGTGGCTATTTATATGCATGAGAACAACACAAAGTGCATATTCTGCCTCAGGATTAAAGCATTTAGTTTTTCAAGAGGGAACAGTTCATTGATCAATGCTGTATGCCCACATTTCTCATTTTGATAGATCTTTGACCGTGAACTCTCATTAGATGTCCTGATTCCAACTTAAAACTTAAATTTGATTTCAACTCCGGCAATAAGATGTCACAAAGGAAACAGATTTCATGAAGGAAACAGATTATTATATATTTATCAAAATATAGGTCAAACTAAGCATATATCAACAGTATTTCATCATTAATAATGTTTGTCACTAAGATGAATTGATGTTGAGGGGTGTAATTTCTAATCACTTGATACATTTGTAATTAACATATACAGCTAAGTCTGAGTTTATTTGCAAAGCCAATTTTGCTAAACCAAGCAATTTCAATTTCAAACATAGACACTGGAAAAGTTGTGCCCATTAACATGTCTAGATTCACATGTCTAATATATGGTCTCAGAGTTAACCAGTCTGATAATTTAATTTCATGGTAGAAATGCTCTATGTTGAATATTTGATATAGGGCTGATTAAAGGTTTAATGAGAGGAGGTTCCTCTCCCAATACATATTTCACTTTCTCGATCATCTTCTGCCATAGCAATAAAAAATGGCATTTTCCAGTAATTTTTTTCAACATAGTGCTGTGTTTCGATTTACTCAAAAACCCCCACAAGTCATATGAAAAAAACCTCTGCAACAAAAAAGCCAAACATGGAACTCACTGGTTGCAAATTCTCAACACAGTTAGGGAACTATACCATATAACACTCAATGATTTAATGGCAATTATGTGGCTAAATTCTCATACAGGTCTGAATGCATTCCCTTCATTTTATGTTCTTTTAAGAAGTTACTGACAAATCTGAACTGAATAAATTGTAAAGCTATGGTTCAGAAACTATTTCACACTCATTATTTTCATGTTACAGTATATGCTATTTCAGCCTTCAGCAGATGTGTATTTAGATTAGTTTCAGAGCACATTCTTGTCTAAATCCCATCTCTCACTAATAAACACTAAAATATGCCTAGTGTACCAAATATGTATCTTTCTGCAGTTAGAGCCTCCCTGCCATATTCTAAAAGCATTGGACCTTTTCCCAGAGGAATATTCTCAATTCTGCAGTGAATCTGCAGCTAGCCCACGAGGTGCTTTCAAGTTCTGTACCTGAGGGCTATAACATTTCACAGACACCAGCTCTGAAATCACTCTAACTTAAGTTATTAATCTTGATTTGTTTTAATATAAAGCACAATGTTGGAAATAAGCTACCTTTGAACAATTTTGTAGAAGGTTAAATCGTGTAAATAGATCTGTATTTTAGGACAACAGCACTACATCATCAGAAACAATTCTGACAAATAAAAAACTATTACTGCACAAAAACTGTAATGAGATCATGATTAATAAGCACCTCTGAAAGGTCTGCATCAAAGTCAAGCCTTTTCTGTGATAAATATAAACATTCAGACCTTACTTTGCCAAAAGCTGTGTGTTTCAGTTAACCAGCTCTCTTGATTGATTTGCTCATTACTCTAATAAATAATTTATCACCTTGAAGAGGACAATTCATTATGCAGATAGCATGAGCAAGTAACTCTAAACAGCAAAATCTTCAGTAGAATTAGCAATGTTACCAGTGTCATGAAGTCAGTTTCTGATGCAGAATTCAGATTGGCATAAAAATAATTAAATTAGCATAAAAACAGATAATTTCATATAACTTCTAGGCAATGGCCTATGAGTTTACAATGCAGAGCTATGAAAAATCTAATGTGTCAGAATCTTGTTAGGTCCTTTTAACTGCACTGTGCTAGGAATTATGAGAAGCTACAAGCAACCTTCTTAACAATAGGCACAGAATTAAATTACAATTTGTAAAATAGCCCATTTACTAAATTAGGGAGAAAGGTTGTAGGATTTGTATGTTTTTACTCTTCTATTTTCTTTCCAAAGGGTCTATATGATTTTGCATAGCAACAAGTCACAGAAAAAAATCATATAAAAATCAGACAGAGTGAGTCGTTTCTCCAAATGTACAAAATATCATTGCAAGAGCTAAAATGTAACTTATACCAGAGCATTCCTTCTGCATGAAAAGTTTAAAAATGTAGAGATAAAAACATGGCAACACATCAGGGGATAGACACCATTACTCATCACACTTTCCCCTAATAAGAACACAAGGGATTATTATTATATGGGCTTTATGGCTTATTTCTGTTTTTCATACCTCTAAATGGATGTAAGAGTCTCTCATACAAAGACATATAAATGTCTTTCTAATTATATGCATATCATGTGCCTAAAAAATGAGATTGTTCAACACTATTCATAAAATAGATAGTGCCACAATTAAGAGTCATTTAACCATTTTTTTCTCTCAGCAGTCCATGAGGAATTTTTTTGGTTTTGGGGTTTTTTATATTGTTTTATTTTATTTTCCCAGGCAATATAAATACATTAAAGCACTCTACTGCAGCAGAGGAAACTAAGATCATGTAGGGAATAAGTTATTAAGTTTCATCCACAGTGAAAGTCCTTGTTTTTCTAGGAATTAGTATCTACAATAACAAGCACATCCCCAGTCTTGGAATACTATCTTGACCCCAGCAGTCTAGTTGAGAATGATGAGATGGGCACTTTTTCTCTTATCATTTACTTAATAAATTCCATAATAGATTTCCTTGAAGCAATATTTCTATTACAACTTTATATTGCACTCCACATTAAAATACCTATGACTATGATAACCAAAGATTGTAGCAACTTCTTAAAGTCCCCTAATCTTGGTGTTTTTTTGTTTTGTTTTTTTTTGTTTTTTTTTTCCCTGAATCATGGATCTGGCCTGAGGAAGCAGGGGATAGTGGCTACTTTGTTGTTATCCTAGAATGTTATCTGCAGATTATAGTGCAGTACATTCCTTTTCTTTGCTATAGTAGAAGCTGATGAGCCAGTTGTTGCATACTCTACCAGTTGCAGGATGAATCAAAGCTAACATACGGGGTTGTTACTGCCATTTGTATGATTTCCACCTCTATTCAGGGAGCCTCACAAATGAAATGCTTCAAAAGAAGATGCTCTAGTGGTATAATTTGTACAGGATCCAGAACAGCAATGTCAGGAGAAAGACAGGGAAGGTAGGTGGTAATACAGTAACTGATGGACTCCTTCAGAGCCTGTGGAAACTTTGACTTCAGGGAACCGAAATCCTGCTTTTTAGTGCAAGGTCAGGTCTGGTAGAATTACTTTAGAAAATTTGTAAGACGGAAAACCAGATTTTGCCAAAAAACAAAGCTATGATGACTTGTGGAAAATGACTCTACAACTTGGAAAGTTATAGAGAGGGGTATGTTTATTCAGCACTGGGAGCGAGAGGGGATAATTCCTCCAAAATTCGTGCACACCAATCTTGCAATGAGGCTTTTGTTATATACACTGAAGTTTTACATATTCATTAGATTTTGTAATACACCTATACATGTGCATCACCTACTCCCTCTTTGTACTCAAATTAGTCCCAAGAGGTCATTTTCATAATCGCCTCCCTCCTGAGCTTTTGTAGTGCCTCCTGATGGGGGACGTGAGGATCGTGGGAAGGAAGTGAAAATGAAGCAAAGGTAAACTTTTCCTGTGTAAAAACTCCTATGGAAACTTTTCACCTCTTCTTCTCTGGGCATGTGCATTCCTTCAGTCTTTAGCCAAGCCAACAACATGTTCTGTTTCTTATCTCAAGGTTTCTATAGTTATCAGTTTAGCATATATATTTCCCTTATAAGGTGATGACTACCTAAACAATTTCTTAGCTTCTATTAAACAAACATTCTGTGTTAGCTTCTATCAGGTCAATGTGACCCCTAGACAATTAGTAGCAAGCATTTTATATTAACCCTTACATCAATGACACCTCTTCCTTTCATTTATCTTACGAGAAACATGGGCTTCATTAATGATGGATCTCATTTGTGCAGGGCTTCACTGCCTCTCTGAATTTCATTAGGCAGGTATGATGCACTTGGCAGGATCTTATAAGAAAAAGGAAAACATTTAATAACAATATTGGAAAAAACCCAAACTATTGTTTCATGACATAAAGGTATATTTTTTCTGATGTGCTGTAATTCATTAAATAAGAGATTCAATGTTTTTACCATTATAAAAAACACTTCTGAATTTACAGTAATAAAACTAAACTGTCAGTTGAATGTACTGCTTCAGCAACATGTTTTATCCCCATATGTTACTCTTTACTTATTAAACTGAACTAGGGAATGTGAGCATGGAATGAGAAGAACAAATTAAACTCTAAACAAAGGTTTCCTCCAAATAAGCCACAGTGCAAGAAATAACCAACAAGAAGTGGGATACAGTTGATAAGCAGAATGCTTGCTTTATTGATTGTTTTTTCCTCACCTCCAATTAAGTTAGGCAGATTCTATTCATCTCCTTGCTTAAATAGATATGAATGTGAACTCTCTGAGGTATTCCAAAGAAGTTTTCAGTAAAAAACATTTCCATACCGCTGCACTAAGAGGGTTTTGTGGTAGCTAACAGCTGCAGATATATAAATTAAATGGAAGATTATTGATGTATTCAAAAAAAACCAACCACACTTTTTATCACCTCAAACTTTAGCTTTCCAAAATAGTTCAATGATGCAAAAACAACATTCAGTTTCATTTTCTATAAGGTCAAATGCAGTATCTTATTTGTAGAGCAGGTACCTGAAAACCTCAGCCTAAGGGGTAGTGAGAGTCAGATGAGTTTTTGGTTACAGTGAACGTGTTCCTGAACCCAAATGGGCATTTAACCATAACAAAAATATTATGGATATCTCCGGAGATAAGAAAAGCTGATCAATGAGACTCTGGTCTGACAAGGAATGTGTGAGGAGCATGAAGAATTTTGTGATGTTTGGAAAATTTCTGTAAAATAGGGCTTTATTTTCCTTAGGTAAGGAAGTTGAAGAAAGACTACTGCAATACCTCTTTCTTGGTGAAAATAGCAGAAATTAGAGCTCTGAGGTGTGTCCCCATGTCAAATTACTTTACACTGAGAAAGGATGAGTCACCATTACTACGTGTAAACCAGGAACATGTTAGATGTCTCATAGCATCAGAAAGAGGCAAAATGCTGCTCTCAGCTATGTCAAAGTATGTGTGAAGGCAGCTCTGAGCATTCACTCAGGCTGGTTTTGCAGTAATGGAGAGAAAAAGGTGGAAGCTGGGGAAGGCAGCCCAGTGAGAGCCAGTCATGGTCTAGAAGACAGAGGTTGTCAGGTCAGCTGCAATTGCTTTGTGCAGCGAGACAGCCAGTGGAGGTGGGAGTGGGCTCTCTGGAGGCCCTTGGAGACATAGTACCAGGAATATAATTAAATTAGGGAGGAATAGAAAGGTCTTAACACTGTGTTTGGTTGGACTGAAATGAAACAAAAAGACTTCCACAGTGAAAGGCAGTAAGAGTCACTGAAAAATGAAAAGGCGACATTTTAGAACTGTGGTCATGGAAACTTTGCCTCTAGGACATAAAACTTCACTATATTAAATTAAGCCCTTGCATTCTACAGGGGGGAGAGCAGGCCATGTCTGAACAGCTGACCATCTGGCAAGTTGCTCTGGGAAAATATCTTGACTAGTAGCTTCAGAGACATGTTATGATGCATAAAGGGAAAAAAGAAGATGAATAACTTTAGGGAATTCCTGTCCCTGACCTCCTAATCAACCATCTTCCTCTCTTTCACATCACCAGAATCACCTCATCTGAAGGGCCCTTAAACTATTCTCTGGCCAGACCATAGAGGTAAGACTGTGGTAGGCCTGAAATGCAATCCATAGCATTCAGCGTTTGCTTTTCTGTGTGATGAGGTATGGAATCAAAAGAATAAATCTTCAGTTCCTCTCTAATATATCTTAATAACATAGTAATAATAATAATAATAATTACAACAATACAATGACAACAAACATAGATTTTACCACTTTTAAGGACACAATAGATAACTAAAGTAATCTGATGATCATTACAAACCACACCAATTTGCAACAGATAACCCTTACTTCATCTCAACAACACCACTGGTGTTACATAACATACTTACATATTAGCATACTTAATTAGCATCCATTTACAGAAGCCAATATAAGGTCTATTTATTTAATTTACAGAAATTATTATTCAGATTAAAGGGGATTTTATTTCCGTTGTTTTAGGGGCATGAAAAGGTCAATGTGTTGATCCTTCATACTTAATAAATTAATTTTGAAAGTTTGCTGGTGTAATGTGATAAAGGGAATACTACTATTCCAGTTATCTGTCAGGGACTCAGGACAGTATGAACATGCCCAGTGGGCTGTTGCAGAGGCTTAGCAAATTAAAAAAATAACAGTTTTGTTTTTCAGAAATATTTGTTTTAACTGAACAATTTACACAGCTTGTGAAGAATGAAAGCACAGAAGTAACATTCCTTGGTGTTGTTCCATCTCTCAAATATGCTCAAAATGCCTTCCTGGCTCTCTTCTTAGGAAGCATAAATAATAGACACAGAGAGTATCAACTATAATCTGAAAACAATACATTTAACTTAACATATTTAGCTTTGTAAGTGCTTTATTATATATTATATAATTAAGTGTATTGGAAATAGATTGCACTGTAATTATATTTACATTAACCATTGAATAGGAGACCATGGAGGTCACTGCACTACAGCATCTAGGTATTGCACACATTTTGAACACCTGGCACTGCATTATTAGAACTGTCACAAAGAACCAGAGAGCTTTGAGAACTTGTTATTATTCATGTAGGTTATGACTGATGAGATGTGAGTTGGTTTAGAGAGATGTGGGGATTTTTTGGTTTTTTGGTTTTTTTTGTTGTTGTTGTGGTGGTGGGTTTTTTTGTTTGTTTTTTTTTTTTATTGTTTTTTGATTTTTTATTTTAGTTTGGTTTTTTTTGTTTTTTTCCCCAAAAGAATGCAGTGCTATAAACATTATGTCAATGAAAATTTGAAATTAGACAGGCTTAGAACGTAAGATGTTTGATCCCTAACTATAAATAGTACACCACGAGTTATTTGCTGGGCTTTTCTAGGCTGATTCAATAAATACGAAAACTCCGGAATGAAAGTGGATTAAAATCAGCTTTAATTTTTTTTTCTAATTTCACAGATTTTAGTACCCCAAAAAGACTTTTTTCCTATAGGAGAGAAAGCAAAAGAGAAAGAAAGAGAAAAAGAGAGAGAAAGAGAGAAAGAAAGGGAGAGAGAAAGAAAGAAAGAGAAAAAGAGAGAGAAAGGGTACAACAGGGTAAGGAACAACCCGACGAGCCACGGGCTGGATGCAATTACATTCATACGTGAACACGTATTCCCACTTAAAACACGGGGAAAACAGGCAAGGAAAACACAAGTGAAGCTGCCCAGACAAGGCTTCGCCCCCTCCGCCGTCCCGGAGGACGAAGAGGCCGATACCGGCCAGCCGCGGCAGGGCCCCTCACTCAGCTCAGGAGCCTTCACTGACACGGCTTCAGGCAGCCGAGACCCCCCCACCGCACCGGGGGAAGCAGACCCTTCTCTCCCTCCGCACACACCTGGAAATCTGGGCCGTGCGGGCTCCGCCGCCAGAGCGCTGCGAGAAACCCCCCCAACGCCTGAGGGGAAGGGAAGGGGGCGCAACGGTCGCCAACCGCCCCTCCAGCGGCCCGGGACCGGAGACGGAGTGGAGGGAGGGGGGAGGCGAGGAGGCAGGGAGAGGCACCGAGCCGAAGGAGGCACGGAGGGGTGAAACACGGGGAGAAACACGGGCGGACACAGGAAGGTGCCAGGGGAGGCCCTGGCAGCTCGGCCCTAGCAGCGCAGACAGGGATATTAGAAAGAATATCCAACCTAAACTTCCCCTGGCACGACTTAAGACCATGCCCTCTTGTCTTGTTGAAAGTTGCCTGGGAAAGGAGACCGACTCCCCCCTGGCTCCAGCCTCCTTTCAGGGAGTTGTAGAGAGCGATGAGGTCTCCCCTGAGCCTCCTCTCCTCCAGGCTGAACACCCCCAGCTCCCTCAGCCTCTCCTCACAGGACTTGTGCTGGAGTCCCTTCACCAGCCTGGTTGCCCTCCTTTGGACCTGCTCCAGGACCTCAATCTCCTTCCTGAACTGAGGGGCCCAGAACTGGACACAGGACTCGAGGTGTGGCCTCACCAGGGCTGAGTACAGGGGCAGAATCACTTCCTTGGACCTGCTGGCCACGCTGTTGCTGATCCAGGCCAGGATGCCATTGGCCTTCTTGGCCACCTGGGCACACTGCTGGCTCCTGTTCAGCTTCCTGTCAATCCAGACTCCCAGGTCCCTCTCTGCCTGGCTGCTCTCAGCCACTCTGTGCCCAGCCTGGAGCTCCCCATGGGGTTGTTGTGGCCAAAGTGCAGGACCCGGCACTTGGCCGTGTTGAACCTCATCCCATTGGAATCAGCCCAACTCTCCAGTCTGTCCAGGTCCCTCTGCAGAGCCCTCCTGCCTTCCAGCTGATCCACACTCCCCCCCAGTTTAGTGTCATCTGCGAATTTGCTGATGATGGACTCAATCCCCTCATCCAAATAATCAATGAAGATATTAAACAGAACTGAGCCCAACACTGATCCCTGGGGGACACCACTGGTGACCGGCCGCCAACTGGATCAGCACCATTCACCGCCACTCTCTGGGCCCAGCCCTCCAGCCAGTTCCTAACCCAGCACAGAGTGCCCCTGTCCCAGCTGTGGGCTGACAGCTTTTTCAGGAGAATGCTGTGGGAGAGGGTGTCAGAGGCTTTGCAGAAGTCCAGGCAGACCACATCCACAGCCTTCCCCTCATCCACCAGGCGGGTCACCTGAGCATAAAAGGAGATGAGGTTGGTCAGACAGGACCTGCCCTTCCTAAACCCGTGCTGGCTGGGTCTGATCCCCTGTCCATCCTGTAGGTGCTGTGTGATTGCCCCCAGGATGATCTGCTCCATAACCCTGCCAGGCACTGAGGTCAGGCTGACAGGCCTGGAGTTTCCCGGGTCCTCCTTCCGTCCCTTTTTGTGGATTGGCGTGACATTCACCAACTTCCAGTTGCCCCTGTGCAGAAATACACTCTCCTTATGATATAATGCTATATAATCTTCTTAAAATTTGTGTCTGGGCACAAAGGTAAATGCTTTCTTGTCCAGGTACAAGGCAATACAGATGAGTTGAGTAATATCAATAGCCAACCTACCCCTTTCAAGAGGCTGACAGATTATGCACAGCAGCAGAATGACATAAGTAGAATTACTTATGTAAGTGCTTTCCCACATAAGGACTGAAAAACTCAGTCATGCCATTATTTCTTCCCCACCCCTGCTTTGCACTGTTAACGATGCAGTCAGGTCTTTCCCTAGGATGCATAAACATATTCCAGTGTGGGAAAACAAAGGACTGCTTTTCATGGAGCAAAAGGATTGTCTGCTTCAAGTAATTTTTGTGTCCTCTCAAGCTTCAGCTTAGATGATGTTTTAGTGCATTAAATTGTAATAGAGAGTGATTGAAATGAAGGAAGCCAGTATAAAATTGATACAAATATCTATGAGAACAGGCATTATTGGGGTTTCTCATTTTGTATTGCAGACCATTGGGCATGGACACATTGTCTCTCACCTTTAAATTTTGCATTTCAGCCCTTCTTAGAGTTGGAATGCAGGGTTGTCATAATTTCCTTGTGAGAGATATATTCTGCTCTCATTCATATTGGAAAGAAAAAAACAGAGAAATCACATTGACTTTCATGGAATTATTCCATATTTGCCCTAAATAAGGTAGTTCTTTTCATGCTTCACAAAGCAACGTGGACATAAGTGGACCATTTTCATTATAGATGACCTAATCCTGGTATCCCTGGAGGGTGTGCAAAGAAAGCTGATCCAGGAGATAAATAACTCCAGATCTTCTGTCTTTGAGAAAGAGGAAGAAAACCCATGTACTGTGGTCTCATTGGACTTTATTCTTTGATTTTTCCACCGGTGCATAAAGATAATGGAAAGCATCAGAATATCAGTTCTGCATAATATTGGAAAAACCTGTCTCTGACAAATATTTTTACTGATCATCTCTACAAAGTCTGCTTGATAACGTGTATTACTATAAGGATTCAAATCTTTCCAATTCCATAAGCTTTCATATATATTAAAGAAATCTTTTTGTCAAAGTGGGATATGTTTTCATAACACAGTGAAAGATTTAAAGTATCTGGGCCTCACTAAGGAGTCACTTAACACTTTAGAAAACTTACTCTTCCATCACATCATGAAAAAGAATCACACATCAATTTTTAAAATCATATCCTGAAGTTCATTGATCACATGAAGCCAAAGAAGAGACAAAGGGATGATCTTTGATTCCTGAATGTGCTTTATGTTACACAAGAAAACAAGATTTCACAAACAGTTTCAGGTAGTAAAATGCACATAGAGGAGAAACTATTAAGCTGAAGATGTATCAAATCTGAAGTAAGAGTATCAACACAGGAATTCATCATAGGAATTAATTGTATTTTATGAAGAAACAGAAGGTTGAAACATTAAATTTAATGTATTCCTTTTGCTGTAAGAGCAGGGGAAGATGTCAAAGCATTAAGTCTAGGCTTCAAAATATCTCAGTTCTTTGCCTTAGTTCTGCTGCAGACTTTCAGAAAAATTAAGTGATTTTATTTCTGGACTTCAGTTGTGAATCCATAAAATAAAAATAATTGTCCATTTTTGTCTAATTAGGATACAGAGATGTAAGGAAAGAGCAAGTTTCTTATCTCACCTGTAGCCTTTCAGTATTACTGTAATAAAAGTATGAAAAATATTGTTGTGTCCCCAGTTTATCTGAAGAGAGAAAACCAATTTCCAACCAGCTGAGCTGGCATTGTTTGCCCTGCTCTGAATGCCTATCTTTGCTAGACAGTGCAGTTAATATTGGCTCCACTCATACCTTCTGGTGTCTGTTTTGCCCAGCTGGACACATAACCACCTTTTCTGTGTTTGATGTTAGTATTTCAAGTTGATTATATGTTAAGCCTGTTTATACATTTTACATATTCAATGACAAAGAGCCAAAACTTTAGCAGATGGAAGGTTTCCTGGCATATTTTCTGCCTTTTCAGGGTGTTGGTTTCTGAAAGCCAGGAAATACAGGATCTCTGCCTCTCTCTAGGGCAATCCACAGCCAATGGGAATTACACACAAATGCTCCAGAGGCAAACACCTTGTTAGTCACAACTGTATTGAGCTGATTCAGGGATTAGTTGGAACAGATTGACAGAACTGTGTATGTGTTAAAAAACCTGGAAGGACTGCAGGAGGGAAGGTGAAAGAAAAAGTGAAAGAAAAGAACATATATGCTCTCTAAATACTTAATAGGCCTTATCTCATGTTTTGAGATAAGCAAGCAGTGGGTTTTGGCAGTGAAGTGGCAAGAAGTTTTCTTGTGTTGGGAACTGTTTTTTATCCAGGATGGCAGTCACCTTAAGTTTGCATTTCCACTTTTAAGACCTATTAATTTAGGTGACTTTTTAGAAAGCCTTTCTGATTCATTCAGAATGTGGGAAGAATACTGCATAACTTTCCATGTGAAAAAGTACAATGCATATCACTCAAATCTTACTGCTTACCATGGGGTTTGAAATGTCACTAAGATCCTGCTAACAGAACAGCTATCTTGTCCTTGACATTCATTGGACTGAAAATCTGAAATAGCGTTCATAGTTTTTCAAAAAACTGTTCCAGCACATGAATCCTGTAATTCACAATATTCCAGGCATAACTCCATACACACAAGGAAGAGCAAATGCAAAGTAACAGCTACTTTTTTTTACCTATTATCTCCCTGTGCCATTGCCCTAATATGACTTCTCCCATTATTTCTTTCCCATATTGCTGACTTCCTTCCTAGTCAGGTAATATACTTTCTCACAGATAATACACTTTAAAAAACCCGAAAACGGTAAGATTGCTAACTTCTGATTTTTATATAGATTTCCTCAGATTATATTTGCTTTTATTCCTGTAACTGAAGTAAGCAGTAGCACAAGGCACTTCTCTCTTTGTTCTCAGTGATTGTTCTCAGGGTTCTTAGGGCATCCATGACTTTCATGTGGCACTGAATGAACACAAATACATGTTCCCCTGAATTATACAGGTCATATGAAAGATAGTATGAAAATCCCTTCAGTCTGCATATGTGTGATGTAACTAATTTGATTTGAAAATTTAAAGGCTTGTGTCATACTGAGCGTGGTCAATAGCAGCAGTTTTGTCAGCAGCATTCATCAAATACAGTATTTCAACCTCAGCAAAGAGCTTTGAATATATCTTTATTTCACCTTGAAATTACAATGAAGAAGAAATCTGTTTAAATTGTAATATGTACAGGGTATAATTGTCTAGAGAGTGTGGGACTTACCTATTGATTCAGGTTACAAGGTTGCTGACTGCAGAGGTACTAATTGGTGGATATAGAATTGTTTTTTAATATTTACCTTATTGGAAAAGTTACTTTGTTACATGTTCAGTAAGTACAGATGACCTCGCTTGTCTGTGCAACTGAAATACTTCTCTCATTGTAAGTCAGCTTAAGTAAGTGTTGCATTTTTTGTGTTTATTTTCTCCCTTCTCATTTCCTCCTCTAATGAGATCTGGTGAGAGATCAAAAGAAAGAATAGGAGGAGTAGGAGTATAAAAGAGAGAGAGAGAGTGCTGATCCCAAGCAATATAATTACAAATGTCTTCTTGTAGGAGGAACCTGTCTTCTCTTTGATTTCACAGATGGTTGGGATTTTCCATTTGAGGTCATGGGAACAAATGTGCTGGCTCGCCCAAAAAATGTCTACTCCTCTTGACAAGGGGTTTGCCCTAGAATGTCCTAAAACTACTTTAAAAACCTCCCAACAAAACCCAAGATTCTATTTTTAGCTGCTATTTTAAGCAGCTTTACAAATGATCTATCTCACACCTTTTATGCAGTATGGCTATTATTTATACATGAAAGAAAATTGCTCAGAGCTTTTATGGAGAGGGAGGATCTTTAACTTTCTCTCTTCTTGTGCTTTAGGTCAGCACTCAGCCTTTTCTCCAAAGTTCATTGCTCATGTTGTGCAATTCGATGTCCTGACCCAAAGCTCACTGAAATAAAGAATTCCATGCTACCAACACTTATTTTGTACTTAAGAGTATACATTAGATTAGAATCATTCTGTCCGTTCTCCACATCCTTAGCACTGTGCAGTACAGGGATGAAATATGCCAACCACTCCTCTGATGGGGCAAAAGTGCATTCATTAAAAACTTTCCCTCTTTCCTTTATCTATTTAAGTGCTTATACTTAGAGTGTGGGTGGCTTAAATTCATATTTGAGAGCAAGTTTATCAGAACTCTCAGAGATGTTTAAATAACAGCCATATTATTTCTAAGGGGAACCTTTTTGATAGAAAATTAATACTAAAACCAGCCAGTCCCTTCTTTCTGCCTCTTCTAGTCTTTCTTTCCCTAAGTTTACAAACTACAATCAAGAGGAATAAAATAGAACTGAAAGTTCTAGAAATTACTACAGTTTCTAATTAAAGTTGACATTGGATGGTTTCTTTTATGCAAAAATCCTCAACTCTAGTTTTTGAGCACTTGAATACTGGCATTTGCCAACTCTCCCTGCTTGCAGATGAAAGGAGGCTGAAAGATGATTGCAGAGTGTAAAACATGTCCTATTTTATTCAAAACCTCTCCCAGCGAGTGATGTGTAAATGGTATTTGCATTCAATATACAGACATTACCACACAGAAATCCTCAGTTTTTGGTTGACTCCTTAGCTTGTTTTTCCTTTGTTTCCAAAGGTTCCCTTCCCCATGAGTTTAGATTATGTTATGGTATTCATTACTGTCTGTAAGAATAATGTTCTGCACTGATAAGCTGCTGGCTCTGTGGATGAACATCTTTACCCAAAAATGCCTACAGGGACCAGACACCCTTTGCTCAATCACAGAGTAAAGATTTGAAGTCTATCAAGTACTTGCAGATCCATACAACCAGTCACATTTTCTTTAGGCAACACTTTTACTGTCTTGTCACTTCTTCAGTTTCATATAAAAATTGAAAAGCTTATTAGAAAAATCCTACTAGCAAATGCAGTTTTTTCCAAGTGCCCGGCCTGTTTCTAATCATCAAAATATTTGCAGATAGCATGATATCTGTCCAAAAATCCTTGTATTTAATTTAAAACCCAAACCTTCCAAAAATACCCCAGCAAAACATCCAACAACAAGAAAAAGAACAATAAAACAACCATTCTTTTGGATAGGCATTACCTGCACTTATTAGATCTAAATCAGACCAGAACTGATGTTAAGGAAACCTAAGATAATCTAAAAAGTCAAAGAGGAAACAAAGATGCTGAGAGATTTAAAGACATGTCCAATTTGTCCATAGGACACTGGTATCAGAACTGACAATAGCATCTGACTTTATGCCTCCAGCCAGTCTGCTTTACAGACCACCATAGCCAACTACATATAGAGAAAGAGAGTTAAAAAATTACATCATATTAGTCAAAGAATAATGTCTTTCCTGAATAAATATACTATTAGTAGAAACAATGTTCTGCTCTTCTCTTCCTTATTGATTCTTCTGTGATAATGTGGCTGGAAGTCATCGTTTGGGAAATGGTAGGTATACAATATGTTTTTTAGCTTTAGCATTTTTTTTTTCAGAACAACTCTGTGAAAAGTCTTAATAAGCCTAAGACTGAAAGACAGTAAAATCATGAAAACAGAGAGTCATACATCTCTGCCATATAAACTTAGAAGAGTTAGTGGTTTCATTTCTAATGACATACACTAGTAAACTGGATGTGCAGTCTCGTGACAATTTAATCTGCATTTTTAAAAATAATACTACAGAAGCAACATTCCCAATATTGCCATATTACTTTATTTCTGCTGTGACCAGAGAGGACTAGGGCTATTTCCTTTCAATTTTATCTCAAATTGGCATTTAACCTGAATCTATCACAATACTGTCAGGTGTGATAACAGATTCTGCTGTGCAAGTAGTATAAGGAACAGGGTTTAAGCAAAGTATGTGTTGCTCAACAATCTCATTCTTTATAGGAAGATAACCACTATACAGCCATAGTATTGTGTATTGAAGAATCAACTATTTTATGACTTCTTTTTTTTGCTGGAGATTCTTGTTACACTATTAGCAATTTCTTGGTTTTGTTAGCCACAGCTTGTAGTTTGGTATGCATGTGTAGTTAACATACATGTCTTTGTGCCTATTTCTGCAAAGTGGCAATAACTTCTTTCTAGTATATCCAGTGTGTAATTCAGAGTCATCTAATCCCTAAAATGCTTTAATCCACCCTTCTGAAAAAAAATGAAACCGCAGAAAGATGCTTTGGCTTGTGATACTTTATTCTGTCTGAACTGCTGCCCTGAATTTTACAATTGCCAGGCCTTCTTGCTGCTAGGTTTTCTCAATAGTTCTGAATGAAGGGAAGGAAATCATAGTTATTTTATAAAGAAAGAACTGTTCTTCTTGTATCTTCTGTGTCTGTTTTGGGCAATAGCTATTGGTCTTATCTCATCTCAGGTCAGTATATAACCAATATTCTCATAATTAGCTGTAAGATTTTTAACCAGCCTGAGCTGAACGAGGTTGCCAGGGTACGGAATGAAATTACACAGCCTTCCTGGCTTTGCAAAGAAGGAATAGGGAACATACCATTTAGTATGTATAAATCAGCAAGAATCATGTGCCCGAAATGTGATTTGAAAAGGGCAGCAGCTTCTTAAAAAGCTTTGGAAACTAACTTTTAACTTTGAAGAGAGGCTTGAAAGTTGAAATTCAGCCTATGGTATTGTTAGGAGGATTATTGTACCCATTATCTCCCTTTTTACCCCTGTGTGTATAAAAGGTTCATAACTCATCAGCAATGTGGTCAATGTTAAGAATATTCTCCAGAGCTGAGGAACCATACACATTCTTCACTATTAAGAAAATTTGTTTATTCTCAGAGAGCCATTTTTTTATAGTGTATGTCCAGACAGTTTACTTGATTTGACATATGCCTTAAAAAATAGTCCTCTTTATAAAATTGTACAATAAAGCTGTAGTAATATTTAAATTGGAAGTGCAGCTCTGTGTGAAAGCAGCTGGTTCATACACACACACACACAAGCAGAAAAAACAAAAAACCAAAAAAAAAAAGGCTTGTGAAATGCACAGAAATTTATAATTAAACAGAAAAAGGTATTGAACATTTAGTCTTAAAATAAATTGTTTTCATAAAGAAAAAAAATCAGATTGCGTTAAGTTCTTTGAGATTTATAAAGTGACCTCATGCTATGCTAAACTGCACTTACTGCACTTTTTAATTTAATTTTAAAATATCAGGGCAAACATTGGAAACTGACCAAATCACCAAATATAATGACAATTAGCGATTAATTTTTGGTGGTTTTTTTTTAAAGATTTTTGGCACACATGTAAACCTATTCTTCTGACCATACTGTATACCTATACTTCTTCCCATTTCTTATTTCTGCTGAGATCATTTCAGTTTTAAATTGTCTACTTATCAATTCACTACTGCTACGAGAAAATTCTTTTAATTTCTAGAAAGTTGATAAGATCTATATAGCCCTAATGGACTCTGAAGCCTTAAGTACGTTCCTTTTATATTTGAAATGAACCAATATGTTAGAATGATCAGTGAAGTTTGAATATTCTTTCCCTAAGTTTTTCTACTTTATATGGAATTGTAATTAAAAGAGGAAAATTGTGAAGCTGAAGAGCACTGGTCAATTTAGTAACATGCAAAAATGTATCCATGGACTGATTCAAATCTTGAAGGAAATCAAGTTATTGCAACATTTTTTGCTATTATTAATGCTATTATTTCCTTATTGCTTTTCACAGAGGCTGGAGAGAAAGAATTTATAAATGAATAAAAGCATGTGCAAGCTACATGTACATGGCACATAGACTAATTTTCTAGCTATCATCTCTTCTTAACTGTTTACATCCATATATAAACACCACTTGCTGACTGCCTGAATTGGTGCACAGAACAAGACATTGCATTGCTTCTTTATCTAAAGCTAAAGGACAAAGATTTGAAGACTAAATAAAGAACATCAGCGTGGGTTTTAGGTCTGTCAATTCCTGGCCTAGGCTTGCATTAAACAAAACACTTCAAGTTCTGTCCAAATTTTAAGCATTAGCTCAAGCCTTTTTCTTTTGTAAAAAACAGTTAAACAGGACTTTCATGTCTATAGAAATCTGTGCTACTTAGTCCTGCTTTCAGGTAAGCATGTACTTGAATGATCTTACTAACCTGGAGTCTTAGGAAAGACTGCACCACAAAAATGTAGGTATTTTGTTCTTCCTGGTCAGCTATGTCTCTGTTCATATTTTACTATGGTGTAAAAGATTTTTAACTTTCTTTTATTGTCTTTTAACATCTGCCATACTTCATTAATCCTCTAGATGTTTTCTATGGTTAAGTTAGATTTTGTAGTGAATCGCAATGCAACCTGTCTTTGTCCCTCTGCTAGTTAGACTCCTTAGTAAAAGCATCTAATCACTTAATCCAAGAAGATGAATTTTACTTTCATCGTAGAACACAAGATTCATTTAAAACATAGGAACAAGTTTGCATTCAGCTAATTAGTTGAATGATGGTCATCCATATCTATCAGCAGTGGCAGACAGCTGGAGTTGTTAAGTCCAGGAAAATAAATTCACTCTCAACCCCAAAGTATTTATCAGCTCAGCAAGGCTTGTTTAGGTCCTGAAAAGTACTACATAGGTGTGAAAACAAATCCTTGAGTTGTTGGTCTAACTGATCGTAGTCAGATTTACAGATTGGAACTCGTGGCTTTAACGATGGGCAGTAAAATTGTGAGAAAATTATTTCTGTTTTTCTGTGGCATTTATCTAATTATTTCAGTGGAAAGGAAACAAAGACTTTCCTGATGATACTTTCATACTGTCTGCTGTCTGAAGTAGTAGAAGAAAGTCACTTTTCAGAAGAGTCTACACTGCCTTTGGATGAATGTTATCTATATTGGTACGGTCATAACCAGGTAATGGGGATTTATGCACAAAACAGCATACTAAAAACAGCAGGGAATTTAAATGCATAAACTCTGCAAAATTTACCTTTTTGAAGCTCCAGAATTCTATATCCACTGTTTGACGGACCTGATATCAAACAATGATAACTAAAAATTTTGTTGCCACACCAAAGATTGTTAGATTTAAGGATGACCAGAATTATTAGATTTACTTTTTTTTTTCTAAGCACATAGACTGACTGTTTTCATAGGTCTCCATAATAACTTGATTATTGTAAGCAGAAATATATCCATGTGGCACTTAATATTTTTTTATATGCATGTGACAATGCAACTCTTAACAAATACCTCAGTGAATTAATTTGACATATTCTATACATTTAATTTAATCTCCAGCTACAAACTAAGTTTACCTGAGAAAAAAAGACATGGGTAAATAACTTTGTAAAACTAGCAAGCCTGACTCTTGTGAAGAAAAACAGAAACTGATATCTGGAGAGAATAATGATACCTAAGAATTAATCTTACATAACTTTATCGTATTTCAACAAACTAAAATTAAACAAATTAAAATTTTTGTTCTGGCATGCATACTAGGGTAAGAAAACTACAATAAATTCCTAACCAGGTTCTTCTTCATGCACTCTATCAAATTCCATTGTGATTACCTTAAGCAATTTTAAATTGGAAATTGAAAATGAGTAGTGTCAGATATTTTTTAGTGTGACAAACAAAAAGGATTACATAATTTTTTGCATTTTACCATGAACTGTTCAACAGTACATCTAAATATTTAAATGGTCTGGATGTCAATCACTTTGTATAAGGCAGTATGAATATTGATATTAAAATCAACCTTTCCAGAGTGCCTGCTGAAATAAGCTTCATTTTTACACAATAAAGATTCGTAAGAACACGTGACTCAGATGTACTTTACGCCCCTCAGAATAATAAGAAATAAAATGACAAATATTTCTTATGATCTCCTCAGGAGATAAACCTTTTCTATGAACAACTTTTTTCGATAAACTTATTTGAGAAAAAATACATAAAAGTAGTACACATTTGATTCTTAATTCTGTGCTTTGCTAATGATGGATAATATACGTCTTAATGGATCTGGAATTTAGTAACCTAGTAAGCTGAATGTTTACTGACTCCAAAACCAGACACATACAAAATTTCACAATGCATGAATTATTTTGCATTGTAACACATGAAAATGTGCAATGTTAGAACTGTAAGTGAATTAGCTTGATGTTAAGTGTGATTATGCACTGTAGCATACAGACATTGCATTTATGGACTTTTTAGCAGTCTTTGGTTATTCTCAAAATTCCTTAAGACCTTTCGTGAGCAGTTCTAATGCCCTCTTTAACACCATTGATATACTATGGTACACATACAATGCCAGAGAAGATAAGGTTATTGTAAAGATTTATGATGTCCCAGTAGAGTAAATTACACTAATTCTATCACACTTATGATTTGCATTAGAGTAGTGGGAATAGTGCCAAGTCCCATGGATTTGAAACTATTTTAGGACAATCCTCTCCATATGTTTACACTTTTGCTTTTGAACAGAGCTGGAAAAGAAGTTTAGGGAAACATTTTTAATTCAAACTTTGTCAGCTTGCAGAGAAGCATTCACCATGGTCAGTCTTCAAGAAGCAATTCAAGGGAAATATTTTCTTAATCCAGACAAGTTTACAGAGTAACTCTACACTCTCTGTGAGGACTTTGTTTTTTGTAATTCCCAAAGCCTCGTGCAGTACATCCCTATTGTTGACACAGGTATGTCTTACTAAAGTAAAATTTCAAATCAAACAAGATACAATGCATAAATGGTGATAGCCATGGAAATGGTAAAAAGAATACTGTGGAGACAGTGCTGGGCAATATATCTTACTGCTGTTTCCACATTAATCGCTAGTTTCCACTTGAGTTCAATTTTGGTAAGCAATGTTTTTGCAGTGAAACCGAGTCCTGGAACTAGGAGTATCACCCTGGAGGGTAGTCATAGTGAAGGTTTGTACCTAAGATGTATGCTTTGCACTGAGATTCGAGAAGGCAACATTCCTCAAATTCTGATCCAGAGCCCAAGAGACTATTAGCTTCAGTGGGCCTTGGTTGAGTTTGATTTTGAAAGTAAAAAGTTATTCCAGGTAAGAGACAGAAAAGCATAGGGATTTTTTGCCACAGAATTTCAAAACTGTACCTGTTTAAATGCTGTCCACACTTATTTTTTCAAATAGGTTATTAAACACAGTCTGTCTTCTTTTGGTGCAGTAAAATTAATGGGACCATGTTCATTGTGCCCTTGATCTAGGTAAATATTGTACTTAAGAAGAAGAAAGCATAATGTACATGTTCATGGACATTTATATATTCAGAGCACCTAAAATTTACATACTGTTTTAATCTCTCTTCTGAAAGCAATTAAAGTCAAGCCATAATTCAGCTCATTTAGATATGTTCAGTGATTGAAATAGCCTGGGATAACTGTGGTGTGCAATAATAATACTTAACTTTGTAATTTTCCTCAGAAAAGAATGTAAGGGAGTAGAAGACACCCTGGAAACTCTGGAAATTATTTATGGATGTGTCCATGTGCAATGTTAAAAATTTTTGTACATAATCATGTACAATTACATTTGATCTTTAATTATCCATTTGTGTATGTATAAATGGCTGATATAATGAATAGATAAGTAGAGGGATGAAGAAATAGGATAATTTAAATGCTATTTTTCTAAATAGGCTCTTTGTATGTTCTTTGGATTAAGACAAAGGTTTAAAATCAATTTACTCTTTTGTCACTGCAACAAATGGTAGACTTTGCTAGGATTTGATCTTACTGCTTTACATTTATATCTTAAAGCAGTGCAATCTTTGCCTCTTTGCATAATTCCTTCCTTCCTCTCTGACTCCCATCTTCCATATCTGATTGTCTGTGGCCTCATAAAATGAGGGAAATAATGGTTCTTTTGATTCTTACCTTGCCTATGATGTTTGGGGGACATAAGAAGAGAGCCCTTACCCCCAGAGTTTGGTTCAGAAACTATACAATCAAATTCTTATTTCGAGACAGATTGAAATGACTTGCTAATAATAGAAATTAATTATGAATCAGAAAGACTCCCAAGACTTGTTTCAGATATACTGAATTAACAAAAGAAAAAAGGGAAAAATGAAACAAGAAAGACCTTGAAAATAATAACCTCCGTCTCTCTTTGAAACTGTAAATACTAGATCAAGGCTTTGCACTTTAGCTTTCTTCCTAGGTATATGACAAAATCTTGCTCTACCAAAGCACTTGTGATTTCTTTTCGCTTGAATTAAAATAAGATTTTTAAAGGAATTACTGATACTTAAGAGTAAGAATGTCTTCTGTTTCCTTGAGTTCTCGTGAACCCTGTTAGCATACACCCAAAGTGTGAATGCCATGTAGTTTAGCAGTTAAACCGAACAAATTAAAAATGTTTCAGCTGATGGAAAGTAACTCAACTTTTTTGGTTTTGATTTTTTAATATTTTATGAAAACAGTTATTTATGAGGGACCATGGACCTATGACAGATTACTGATGCCTTACTGTATTGTGGCTTACAGAATTTAATTTTTCTTCATCCCAGAACACAAGCGGTGTGAAATAAATGTACAGTTGTGTAATGTCATACTTAGTGAACATCTGTCTTAAAATCTTAAAAAAATCTCAATTTATTTTTTTCTTAATCATAAGTATATTTTTCATGGCAGGATTTTTGAATATTTAAAGAAAAATTAAGTCAAATTTCGTTAAACAAGAGTTTCTTAGGAAACAGTGAGAGTGAAAAGAGTGTTTTGATTTTTAAAATAGTAATATTTTTAAATTTTGCCTGACAAACACAGATACTATTTTTTTCACCAGATTGTCGAATCTGATGCCATATATTATAGCTTATTTGCATTAAAAACAATAGGGGGTAAAACTTGAATTTAAAATTCCCATTTGGTCATCATTAAACAAATTGAGATTCTTTTTAGAAAAGAGTGCACTCAGTCTTTATGAGATGAAAATTTCTTAGAACCAACAGCTTCACATATGAAAACCAATGCAGTCATTTCATACCTTTTGTTAAAAGTAAGAAATGCCCAGAAAACTTTAATTGTTTTACTGATGTGCGTTTCCATTAATCCAGCACGTTGTTTATACAACAAGGATAATGGAGTTGAAACAAATAAATTAATTAGTAGTAATTAATAATTCATCTCAAAATTTCAGATTAGTTATTACTAATCATAATAAATATGGACAGTAATGTTACAACATTCTCTAAAAATGTTGGGGTTTTATGTTGAGTCGCAAAAATTATTTTCATAATTTTATGACATACAAATACTACATAATTCTAAATACATGTAGTCTATATTTAACATACTTCAAAATGTATTTCTTCGTGGCAATGTAATGCTAGAAAAGTGGACTTAAAAACCAAAAACCATGGAGCAAAAGTTCCTTTTTAGAAAAAGCAGATGAAATATGTTGTGCACAAAACATAATGCTGAACTTAAAAATACACATTACTGGCCCTTCTATTATCTGTGTTAAGGTATTTCATTTCACCACACCTGTTTTACATTTCATTGGGGTAATTGCATTTTTCTACCCTGTAAATTATTTTGTAGCCTACTGAATGACAAATTTTTTTGCCTCTCAAATTTTCTGTGCAGTTGCAGCATTTCACTGGAGCTGTAATTCAAGTTCTTCCCACTCCCTCTTCCTTTCTGCTGATGAAATTTCTTTCTACAATTTGGTATCATGGTATGTTTTTACAGAGGAGTTACTATGATGTACTGTTGTAACTACTCCAAAACTAATTTTATGATTTTTTTTTTCTACACTGTTTTATATCTGACAGTTTGTTTTGGACATGCATGAAATGTCATTTACAGCACCATGTAAAATTCCAGTCACTTATATTTGAGAAAACAGATGAATGCAGAGTAAAAGTGTAGGAAGGGGATATCATACACAGGGAAATAGCCAGGTAAATAAAAGCCTAATTTTCCAGATTAAATTAGAAGAGTGGGGCTTTTTCTTTATTTTAACCTAACAACAACAACAACAACAAAAACTGCAAAGTATTGACCTTTGTCTCTAAATGCCTCAGCTGAATGACCACAAAAGGAGAAGAGCTATTTGAGTAAAACACCAAATTGAGAGAGGAGCAAGTACATTTGCATACTGAACCTGTGGAAAAATATTTGTGAGAAAACTGTAGTAATACAGCTGATGTTTAAGGTAATAGGTCAGTTATTAAAGAGATAATACGTTAACCCTTACTATGAGAGAAGTGATTCAAAGACCTAGAAGGCTCCTTCAACATATACTGTTTGGATTTCAGACTATGAGAACTTCTTGCTGGGTGGAAGTGATGCTTTTCAAATATTTTTTGGAGAAAATTGCTGTAACATGAGTAGGTTTTGAATGAAGTGGTTTCCTCTTAACTGCAGATAGAATTTTCCAAGAGGTGTCTTTGTATAAAGAAAAGCCACAGACTTCAAAGTTTCATAATTTTTTTTCAAATTTATATTGTAAAATCTTGGTGAGAAATTATGTAAACCATCAGCATTGTTCTAGTAAAAATTTGAAAATATTTTAAAAAAACTGGCAAAAGCACTGCAGATGAGGTAATAAATTAGCAACTTAGTAAATAAGAAAAGATAGAATTTCTAGTTGTGTGCATAAATTAGGCAAAATTAATCAATCATGTTACTGGTTGTGAATGATTCACTGTGTTCTACTGGCTGTAATTCTTTTTACATTTAATTACAGGGACTACAGTTTACTTAAGAGGTCTTGAAATGCATGTGCATGAATGCCAAGACCACTAATGGAAATTGCATGCCATTGCTGAGAGAAAAGTATACACTTCAGTAATTACATGTGATACTTTAAATGCAGATGCAAAACTAATTATCACAAACTGGTACTCTGAATATTAGAATGCTGTATAGGCTCAATGCATTAGCTTTGACTTCTGAAGATCATCAGGACTCAATACATAGTTAGTTCTCTCATGAAATAAGATTAAAGGTCTCCAAGTAGCTTCCTTTTGTTCTTAGAAAAAAAAAACAAAAAACCATGAGCTGTATGAGTGGCTCCACAGGGAGTGCTATATTCATTATTACACCAGAAAAAAGAGTGTTATTGGACAGTATTGATGTATTTTCATAGGATTGTAAAGGACAATCATATAACACTTGGGATTAACTACTTTTATTTGTCATGTTTTCATGACCACTAAAATTTATGTAACAGAGCAAAGGAACTTAAATTCACAAGAGGTTTACTCACATTCTCCTGCAATTTCAGTAAGAGTGAAGCCTTGAAACTATGACCTTGCAAAGAGATGAACAAATCAAAACTGCAGGAAGGAAAAAAAAAAATGTCTGCATGTCAAAGACAAGATTGGATATCCAGCAGGGCTATGAACTTCTGAAGTGGATGATTCCTTGCTGTAAAATAGTTTTAATTTGTGGCCTTTGATGGTGGCAGTGCTTCAAATGTGGCTGAAGCATTGCAGAACTTCAGCATTTAGGCAATATAAAACTTGAAAGCGAACATTTTCAAAGATATCTGGGCCTCTGTCTAGCTACACATGGTTAATGTTTCCTTGTTACATACACTGGGCTGGAACTTTCAGACCCTTATTGCTGCACAGAGCTAGGCTGCCTCTTTTCCATTAATTTTATTCTTTTTATGCCATCTTAAATCTTATCTTATTCCTTGACTTCTCTGAACTCTTTACATTCCTTAAAAAGAACCTTTAAAGACTATTTCAAATTTATAAAGTAATAGTCGGTACTAATGTCTTACATTGTTCTTTAAAATGCATGAGATATGTATGAAATTTTTCTTATTTGTACTTTGTGGTGTAATTTCTGTTTTGAATATCTGTTGCACTGTAGACTGTTGCATACAAGAAAATTAGATAGCCTTCTTTAGAAGAAAAACGGTTTATAATTAGTACTTATCCTGTAAATTCTTCCCATGTGCCCATATTTTTAAATATAAGAGTATCTATTCTATTTTTGACAGTTCAAATTTGGGGCAATATCGTCTTGATGATTAAATGTGTATATAGATATATATTTAAGCGTAGTTTTTTAAAATGATGCTCAAAACATTCTAGTGAACCATCATGGGATATTTCCCTGACATTCTTGAGGTTCCACACATGTTGCATATTTAGGTTTTAGTTAGCAATCTGTGACTATTTGTGTCTCCATGTGCATTTTTTCATAGCAACTCTTAAAGAAAAGTCCTAGCATATTTTAAATAGAGTTTTTAATTTAAAGTTTTTTTAAAAAACATAAAAAAACTAGGTAAAACTAACTAATCTCATTTATTCATTAAAGCAAGGTAATATTACTCAGTAATTGTTTGCTTTGCCACCGATAGGTTTCTCTAAGTGTTATGGATTATTTCTCTTTTGCAATATTTTCATGTACAGTGATGGCTGAGCACTGCGCACAGGGAATTCTGTATTCTGCAGATCCTTAAGAAGGTACTTATATTCCTGAAGTTAGACAGAAGTTTTGCTCACACTGAAGTGAACTGCAACATGGGAGTTCTTGTGTCCACTCCAGAGCCACATGTGTGGAGGAAATCTTAAGAAAACAATGAGCAAGTACAGAGAGAGGAATCTTGGCACTAAACAAACCAACATATCAGAAAATGCAAGCAAGCAGCTATCATCATGCATCACCAAGCAAAAAACAGAGTGGCTGGCTTATACATGTGTATTTGTTTAATGTATCATTTACCTAAAGCAGGAACTGTTTAAGTATATCTTCATGTTAAATATTAAAATGAACATGTTTCTGCAGTGGTTGTCATGATTATTTATAATATGCTTACAAGCAAATCCATTACTATGAAGACTTAAGCAAATAAAATAAGTTACCTTGTTACAAATGATGAAAGACTGTAATTAGTGGTGTCTGAAACACAAAAATAGAACAAACATTTAGTTTACTTAATAGCTGTTTAACTGACTGCAAGAAGTGATTCTTTTGCACAGTTCCTGTAACTAGGAGAAATTGCATCGAGCTGAGGTGGAGATTAGGTATGATGAGGGGATAGATGTGCATAGAGTATTGATGTTGGGTCAGGCACTTACTTCCATGCAGATAGTACAACAGCAATACATACCACAAGTTTGTGGGTTTTATTTCAAAGCATTTGATATTTTTCCACTCCTATCAATATTTATTTTCATTATTCAAACAAACTATTTTCAGTTATAAAAAAAATATTTACTGGGAACATGAAACAAGCAATTTATAAAAAGAAGTTTCTGTTGAAAATTGACAGCCTATGAGTGTAAAAAGTAAAGTTACAGGTGTATATACAACAAATAATTAAAAATGAAAATTCACTACTGTTAACACTGTTAATGGAATAATTTGGTTTTGCCAAACATTTCACATCTGTATGAGTATGAATTGCATCTGTGTTTGCACTAGAAGATGGTATTAGTTCCTGGCTTTATCCACATAAACAGACTATCATTTGCATAGTCTATTGCTAATAATTTTGGGCTAAGGAGCTTCTTCATAATTATTTCATTGGATTTCTTGGTTTCCGGTGACATGGAATTTATCTTTAATGACATAATTTATAAAATAATAAAGAATATTGTAACACAGAAGACATAAAATAAAAAAGTATCTGCTCTACAGAACTACTAATAAGGAGAACAATAAATGCATGAGTAATGCAGACACCAGACAAAAAGGGTTTTAACAGTAGGAACAGCCAATCACTAAAATTCATTATTTTTAATACAGCAAGGTATTTATTTATTTAAGATTAGTCCACTGTGAAGCTCAATTTGACTGAAATCAGCTGGGGGTTCAGTCAAAGTATTCCAAGTAGGAGTGCTGCTTCTACTAACAGATTAATAGATGGTAATATGAGGAAAGGAGAGTGAAACTGTATAGCAGAGACAATCTGTATACGACAACATTTAAATATTGTTTGAAAAACATCGTCTTGTAGATTATGTAAATATGATTAAATATTCTTTTTTTAGTATGATGAAGTAAATGTTGATATACATTCACGTATGTTATCATGCCTACAGATTAATAAAAATAATTTGCTAAGTATGGCTTAAATAATAGTAAATTAGTTTTCAGATCTGTAAATCTTTTTTTTGTTGTTGTTATTATAGGCCTGTTTTCACATGTTGTACTCTGTAAGCTGGATGGGTATGCCTGCTTTTGAGGAGGTACAGGAGGAACAGCTTATATCAGAAAAGAATGCAATTCTGAAAACTCACTTGAAGTGGGAACTTTCACCAATATGTTATGTCTAAATAATACAGTGTCTTAATTTGCCAGACTATTACAAGGAATAAAATATTAAAGTGCATCATAGCTTTTTAACATACAAAATTAGCATCTGAATGAAATATACTACAAAAAATCACAATCCATTTCAGTAGTCAACAGCCACTATAATTTTGTTTTAATATCCATTTCCAATTAATGTCTATAAGCATTATCATCCACTCCCAGGAATGTGATTTTTATTGATTTTTCATATTGTAGAACCTTTGCATGGAGAAGTTTAATTGATTTGCATCTTACTTCATAGCAATTTCCTCCCCTAATTTCATACAACCACTACATTAAAAATCTACATTTGGTCAAATTGCCTAGTATGCCTGTAAAGGCAAGGAAGAAAAATATGTCCCTCAAATACAGACTTGTTAATGAAATTAACTTCACTTTAAAATCTATTTGTCTCTATTGACTTCTACTGGGATGTAGGTGTCTGGGTGATGGCAATGGCAAGGATGAGAGAGGTAGGGATGATGCTTTCTGGAGTGTCCTCTGAGAAGTGAGACTGGGACACCAGGAGGTGATAAAAGCATTGAGGATGACAGGGTGAAGTTGAGCTCAGGAACATGAGGTAGTGAAGGTATTTTAATTAGTCATTCTTTCTCATAATTCAACAATAAATTTAAGAATCAGAGAAGGTGGGGGTAATCTTAAAACAGCTGAGAAGGACAAAAAAATTATTTAATTTGATTTTCTTAGTATTTTTTTCTGAAGTTCACTAAACACTACCAATGGTATTTCTATTTTATGAAGAGAAGTAAACTTAAAAAAAATTGTAGCGTTCTCCTACCTGAGAGTTTACACACTCTGTGAATTTAAGTGATTGTCATTATACTATGAATTCTAGAATCATAGAATGGCTTCGGTTGGAAAGGACTTTTAAAAATCACCTAGTTTTAGCCCCACTGTCTGGGCAGAGGTACCTCCGACTAGACTGTGTTTCTCAAAGGCCTATCCAGCCTGGCCTTGAACACATCCAAGGAGGGAAAAGCCACAACTTCCCTGTGCCAGTGACTCAACAACCTCATAGTCAAGAATTTCTTCCTAATGAAATCTGTGTTCTTCCAATTTAAAGCTAGTGTCCTAGCACTACATGACCTTGCAAAAAGCACCTCCCTAGGTTTTCTGCAGGCCCCCTTCAGGTACTGGAAGGCTGCTATATGTCTCCCTGGAGCCTTTTCTTCTCCAGGCTGAACAACCCCAAGACTTTCAGCTTGTCTTCATAGGCAAGGTGTTTCCAGCCCTCTGGTCATCTTTGTGGCCTTCCTCTGGACTTGCTCCCACAGCTCCATGATCTTATATTGAAGGCCCCAGAACCGTACGCCGGTCCAGGTGGGGTCTCATGAGAGCAAAGTAGAGGGGCAGAATTACTTCTTTTGCAATGCTGGCCATGCTTGTTTTGATGCAGCCCAGAATACAGTCGGCTTTATGAGCTGCAACTGCACATTGCTGGCTGATGTTGAGCTTCTCATCAACCAAGACTCCCCAAGCCCTTAAGGCTGTTCTCAATCCATTCTCTGCACAACTTGTATTTGTGCTTGGGATCTCCCCAATCCATGTGAAGGACCTTGCACCTGGCCTTATTAATCTTCGTGGTATTATAGGCCCATCTCTCAAGCCTTCTAATGGCTAAATTCCTTCTAAATGGCCTCCCTTCCATCCAGGGTGTTGAGCACAGCACACAGCTTGGTGTTGTCAGAAAACTTGCTAAGGGTGCATTCAATTCCATCATCCATGTCTCAGGCAAAGATGTTAAACAGCACCAATCACAGAATCATAGAATTGTCAGGGTTGGAAGGAACCTTTAAGATCATGGAGGTCCAACCACCTTGCCATGGGCAGGGACAGCTCCCACTAGATCAGTTTGCTCAGAGACTCATTTAGCCAGGCCTTAAAAACTTCCAGGAATGGGTCTTCAATCACCTCCCTGGCCAACCTGTTCCAGTGTCTCACCACTCTCATGGTGAAGAGCTTTTTCCTAACAACTAATATGAATCTTCCTAACTTTAGTTTTAAACCCTTCCCCTTAGTCCAACCGCTATGCAAGGTCCTAAAGAGTCCCTCACAAGATTTCTTCTAGGCCCCTTTAAGATACTGGAAGACCTGTACCATCCCAATATTGACCTTGAGGAGCACCACTCATCACTGGTCTCCATCTGGAAATTGAACAATTGACCACTACTCTTTGAGTGTGATTATCCAGCCAATTCCTTATCCACTGAGTGCTCCATCCATTGTGCTCCATTATCTTTCCAATTTAGAGACCATGATGTTGTGTGAGACAGTGTCAAGTGCTTTGCACAAGCCCAGATACTCCATCATAAAAGAACATCAAATTTTTCAGCATGAAGCCATGCTGGTTGCTGCAACCATGATTTTATTTTCCATGTGTCTTATCAGAGCCCTCAGGAGGATCTGCTCTGTTATATTACCAGGCACAGAGGAGAGACTAGCCTGTGGTTCCTCAGGTCTTCTGGTTCCTTCCAGACTTCTTGAGCTCCTTTATCTCATGGTACCCTACCAAGCAAACCCCTGAAGAGGTCAAAGTCTGCTCGCCTGAAGTACAGGGTAGTGAGCTATGGATTCACTGCAGTCTGGACCTGGATCCAGCTGTCTATCTCCTTTTCTCTATGATGTTTTGCAGCCTCTTCACCATTTCTTACAGCTCAGCTACCTGCTGCAGGTTATCCTCTACCTTGGCACACTTTTTGCTTGCAGGTTTGCCAACAATCCCTACCCCATGCAAGAGATCTAGGCACTTCCAGCAGCCTGAGGTCTGTACAGCAATATCTCCATTCAACAGCTCCACCTGGGTGGAGGCAGCAGTCAGATGCCTTCCAGGAGGAATGATGCAGATCCCCAGCTGGAGCTGCAGCCTTGGCTCTCCCCTGAGTGCTCACCATTCTGTCTTGTGGCACAAGTAGGATGAGCACCCTTGACCCACAGAGATGGTCTCAAAATGGAGCTCTTACACATATCTGGAGCCTTGGAATCTTTTTTTTAGCAAACCTGGAAATTAAGTATATTGGTCATTGCATATTTGTCTTTTGCCAGTCTTTCTCTCTTACTTTAAAAATTCTTTTTCGTTCTTGCAGGAGTAAATCCCCAAAACAGGTTACTCTGAATTTCTTCAATTTCATTACAGAAGTTTTGTGCAGATCTAGCTAAAATCTTTGGGTTAGAACTATAATGATTAATGCCCTGAGCACAAAGACAGGAGATCTGAGCCAGAAGGAGAAGAGAGTGAAAAAACAAAGAAACAAATGGGAGACACAAAATTGAATACAATCCCTGGCCCCAAACCTGCTGAGTCAATCTGATGTTTCATATTCCTTCTCAGTTTCTTTAAACTTTAGAAACTGATAGTACTTCATTTTTCCATCAATGGCAAACTTTCCCTCAGCATCTCATATAATCTCATATTGTGAGTGAGAGTCTTTTTTCTCTGTACTTTTTTCTCATGTTCTGCTTTACACTTGTAACATATTGCCAGTTATCATAGAATTCTTTACTGTGCTACATTAGAGTGAAGCATTTTATTTCTGAATTAAAACTATAATCTTATATTACATACTATCATCAAGCTTTGTCACATATTTGCAGGAATGTGGGAAAATGGATGGACTTATAATTGTGTTTGCTGTACTGACAAAGTAATGCAAGAAAATTCATATTGGCTGATATCTTGATTGTTTTACACTGACTGATAAAATGGTCTCAAGGAACAAGAAAAACTCCAGGATATTGGACACGTTAGATGTATTACAGGCTCAGCAAAAGTCTCTGGGTTGAACATCTCAGTCATTAGTCAGGTTAGACTGGTGCCAAAGAAAAAGATATAATTGCTGCAGGTTGTTTTCAGGATTGAGAAAGAAATTAGCTGCATTGCATCTGGAATGAAATCAAAAGAAAGAACTATTTTAAAAAATAATGACCCTCATCTGCTCCATCTGTACCTCACCCACAGATCTGCAATGAATAGATAGGTACATACCGAAGCTGCTCCTGAAAAGGTTGTACTTGTCTGTCGCTACTATAAGCTGCTTGGGTACTGTGGGTATGTGCTACATGGGTATAAGAAATACTGCAGAAAGGAGAGGTGAATATTTAGTAGCTATTATATTAATAAAAATTAATTTATTAATCATATTTTTATTTAGTAACATTTGGGAAAAAATAGTTTCTTTTAGAGAAACAATGTCTTTTACTATTCAAACAGGAAAGTTGGGTGCTTCTAATACAGGTCAGTGAAACAAAGTGTGCAAAAATTCTGGAAGAGAAGGTATCTTTCCTGAGATAATTAAAGTGGTCACCCGGGATATAACAGAGAAGTTTTGTCCTCTACCTGAGAGGACAAAAACCATCCACACTCTGCCCTTTCTACTCATCCTGCCTGAATAGCCAGCCAATTAGGTGAGCAGAGCAGAGGTCTGCTTCAGTCTTGTTGATGCACCTCTATTTGATTAGGAGTATTTAAAAGCTGTTAAGCTTCAATTAAATAGACTGAAGTCATCAGTTGAATGCAGACAGTAGCTTTCTTGAAGGTCAGAGATTTTGGTTCCCATGATTGTTTGCAATCAAACTGAAAGTGTATCTGGGCAGTCTTTGCCTGCCTTTGAGAAGACTGTCCACCCACCAGGAAATATGGTAAGCAAACACCCAAGGAATAACTTTAAACACTACACAGGAAAGGATTTAGCAAAAGACACCTCTGTGAAAATAACCTATTGATATTAAAGTTAATAGGATTAAAGAAATGCTAATCCTCCTATCTGGCACAAGGATGATTTTTCAAAGCAAGGAGGGATTGTAGGAGAAGGCTGGTCAGAAGTAGGAACAAGACTGCAATCCACTGAAGCATTACTGCAGAAGAAAATGGAAATCTGTCCAAAGTGAACAGAAAATGTTACAGAAAACAGATTTACATGTTAGCAGCTAGCAGGGTGTAGTGTAGAAATTTTTCAGAGCTGCTTTGTTTTTATTTATATTTTCTAGGTAAGGCTAAGTAAATTTTGACAGCCTTGATGAAGGTAGATCAGACTAGCCGTAGTAATAAAGAAGTTACATGCATTGCATGTTAACTATTGTATAAAGAAGAGACTGAAGAATGGAAATATTAGTGAATGATCTTTGACAATAAAAGCTTCTTTTTTACAATATCTAGCCAATGAAAATTATAAATATACATAGCATTGTATTTCCAATGCTTTCTGTGGCCCCAGACTGGAAAAAAAAAAAAAAAGCCTATAGACAGCAGAAAGGAATAAATTTATTCTTTAAGCTACCTGTGTGATCACAGTATTTCCTGCTCAGTTAGCTTTTCATTTACAAGAAAGGCTATTTTTCCTAGCTTGCCATCTGTTTGAATAATTTATTTCCAATACATTATATTGATTTCCAATAAATTTTCCATTTTAATTAATTGGAAACATGAAGTAATGACAATACTATTTGCTTCCTTAGCTGTCTTGCTGCTTTACTTGTGCAAAATTATGTTGTATTTATGTACTAAGAGAAGGAAACTTCAGACCGAGAAAAATTATTTCAGAACAAAATCAAGTAGGGAGATGGAGTTATGAAGTAAGAAGATCAAAGACTTGGAGAAGAGAGAGAGAGAAAGCAAAGATCAGCATTGTGGCACAATGACTGCATACATAAGGCAAGGTCTATCAGGGCTATAAGTACAAATTTCTGAAAAAGCAATCCCTGGAGCATAAACACAGCCTGCTCTGCCTCCTTCTATCTTTTTTCTGCACAACTGTTTTGCAATATGTTGACAGACTGCTCTCACAGTGCATGCAGGCAGGCTGCTCAGACTGCACCATTCCATAGTAGTCCACCTGGCACATTCAGGTACAGAACCTTGCATATTCTGAAGAAGGAAGCTGGTAGTATGCATAGGGCATAAAGTCATCTTCAGCAGGTGCTGGGAAGACCAGGGAGTTAATTCCTGCATCCCAGCTAGTAACAATATTATGGACCTACAATGATGCTTTTATAGTTCACTCTTGGTCTGCAGAAGGTAGTCTCTTCTCTAGAAGTATTAATAAAGGTCATGTCTGGGTTACATTTCTGATTTTATTCTCATCTTTCTAACATCTTAAGTAGCATACCTAGGTGTTCCAGTGTCTCAAAAGTGGCTCATTAGGACAAGGAACTGCCCAGGGAAGTTGTGGATGCCTCCTCCCTGAAAATGTTCAAGGCTAGGTTGGATGGGAGTTTGGGCAACCTGGAATGCCCGGGGTATTGGAACTAGATGATCCTTAAGGTCCCTTCCAACTCAAATCATTCTACGATTCTGTGATTCCATTATATTACTTGCCACTCAGTTTACCCTCTCAAGAACAGATCTCCTTCTATGTGGGCCACAGAATCTCCTTCTTCTGCTTTACAAACTTTTCTTGAAATAAAACTCTAAACACTGATAAGTGGTCATAGCAAAGCTGGGATATAGAATAAAATTCTACTTATCTAAATTTCTTCATGAAGAAAATTGTAACAAATGCATTCTTATTGACTAAGTTGATATTAATTTTTTAGAATTTAATTCTGTTAAAAATTCTGAAGTAGATAAGCTTGCACATTTATTATTCACAAAAATATATTCATAAAGGGATTGGATATTGAACTTATCATTTCTGCAAGGTAGAAAATAAGCAAAAATCATTATGCATTGCAGCTCAGCAAGAAGAATGCAATTGTTAATGGTGTTCTTTTCTTCCTTTCTTTTCTTCCCATCAATACCTGTTGACCATACTCAGGACCACAATCTGACTGGATTTTGCTTGTGTATATTTCTTCTCTGCTAGTGATCTAGTCCTATAAGGGTGGATGTCTATGACATTTATGTAAAAATTTATTTTGTTCTCATCATCTGCAAAATATGCTCTCATTTGTGAAAGGATTACATGTAAAGATCAAATATGTTACCTACTGCTTTCCACAAGGGAGATTTCTGAAACTGTCTGATTCTTTATTGTATTGTTTACTGATATTGATAATGAGATACAAACTATGCTCTTCAAAATTTATTTGAAATTCAGAATTCTATAATTATGTAATTTGTCTCCATTTGTTCAGATCCCTCACAGAGGCACTATGTCCTATGGAAACAATAATGTAATTAGAGGTTTCTATGTGGAGTACAGAAAATGTCATAATCACCTCACTGTTGTAACTTCCTGTTATCTGAGAGCTTTGTTAATTTACTGTTTTTAAAATAGATTTTTTAATATTATGTTTTTTTCTAATCAAAAAAAAGAAGTAGAAGTATTTTTAAAAACCCAGTTTTAGGAAAATTGATTCAGTGGAAGCTCTAGAATATATGTCTCAAGCCAGACATGGGATATCTTTGCTCACATTTTTAAAGGTCCACTGAGTAAGGCAATGCTCTATCATGAGCCTGTGTCTCTGTCAGATGAGCTTTAGTCATATTACTGTTGAAGCTGTTTTTCCTTTCTTTTTTGGAAGTTAATCTGTTTACTTTTCTAAACATTAAAAAAAAAAAGTTATAAATATTTCCATTATTTTGGTTGAAACTGTATATATTTTAGTTTGTACATACAATTGCATTGAAGGACATAGGAGAGGCAGTCTACGTGCTTCATAGCCCTGTCTTTATTAGCAATAGAGAATACCAAGCTTAACTTGATTGACTCAGAAGCAGTAGCATCCAAGGCACTCATTTCTGAGGATCCTTATACATGCTTTAGTAAGATCTTGGGGTGAAAGGCAGATCTGCTTCTTATTGTAAATCAGCCTTTGTAAGCCCCAGATTTTCCTGGCGTGCATGCCTCAAAACCAAACACAACTTAGTAAAGAATACACCTTGCAATCTTAGCATGAAAATCTCTCTTAGTACTCTTAATAGTACTTATGCTATCTGGGAAAAGACATCTACTTCTAACCTCTCATTAGCTGAATTTGCACTTGTGTTCTGTATTTTTGCGTAGAGAAATGCTAACTTAGCCAGTAATTGCAGCCTGCTCAGGTTTTCCATCAGAAATCTGAATCAGGAAGCCAAATAGAGGTGTGAATGGACTTCTGTAACTAGAGCTTTGTTAGCAGATATTAGTGCCCTTATGGAAACCTGTTGTCAATACTGAGCAGTAGGTTGTACTGAGTGATAGAAGGTGCCACATAACAGAAGATACTACTTCATTTACAGAAAAAATGCCCATTTTTCTCTGACAACTTTTAGGATTGTTTTTTCATATGGTTGTTTTGTAATTATCATATGCAAGATATTGCTTATTAACTGTGTCTTCTGCACAGATGGTAATATTTAATATGATAAGCTTTTGCCTGGTAAAATTGATCCATGGTTGACAATGCATTTTACTCCTAAATACTTACTTAAAAATATAAGGAAAGAAAAGTGCTAAAAAAGAGAAAAGAAACAAGCTTAAAATGTGACAGACAGACAAAATGATGGAGAAAAGTTCACATATGAAATTACAAAGTGTTATGCTCTTTCATGTATGTATACTTTTCTGTGGGTTGTTTTTTTTTGTTTGTTTTGTTTTGTTTTGTTTTTTTATGTTGTTGTTTTTTCTGGGTTCCACATCCTGGATCAGGAAACCCAGGAAAATTTGGATTGGACCCTTTTGCTTTCCAGTCTCTTTCTCAGAGAATAACCTAGATGTATCTTGATCAAAACTACCTCCCAGGCCTGGGTTTCCCAGAAAGGATAACCAAATTATGAAGGCCTGAGGGAAAACTCGATCTCCAATACCCCTTGATCAGATTAAGGCAAAAGCATCACATAAGCTCTATTTCTTTAAAAAATGGCAAATTTATTGCTATAAGAGTTCAAGGTTACTTTGGAACGATTCTTTGGAAAAATGAACCAACTGCAGTAGGTGTGTATATATATAAGGGGGAACAAAATAAAAAGGTGTGAGGGGTAAGAAAATTGAGACAGAGAGAGAGAGAGAGAAAGAGAATTGCCAGTCCTGGATTCAAACATTGAGTCAGACAACAGGAGAAGGTTAGTGTTGATGAGACTCTGGAAGCCCACCAATGCAACCCCTCATTTTATAGGCCTGGCTCCTTTGTTTCATAGCAAGTAAGCCTGATTGAATCATCATGGCTGAGCAGATAGAATGGACTTCAGCCCCTTCTGTTCATCAATTGTTTTTGTCATCAATGCTATCATTATCATAATATGCAAGACCTAGGCCGTATGCAGACCCTTATCTCCGTCTGCTTCCTCTCCAGCAATCCCTTTGGAAATGCTAATGAGGATTGTGGTTGAAAGGGTGGTGAGGTGCCGATCAAGGCAGACCAGTTCTATTGGAGTACTAAAAGGGTCTGATGGAGGGGTTACAATGGTTCCCCATCCAGTCCCTTACAATGTTGTGGGGATTTTTGTGGCTTTTTAATTATAGAAAAATGCCATGTGAGATTTGAGATCAGAGTCCTGTGAGGTACAGCCATTTATTATTTCTGGTTAGGATTTTATCTTTTACTACAGACAAGTCCTTAAAGCATTTAGAAGTGACCTCCTCAGAATTTAGGATGAAGGAGTGCTTAAGTCTATTATTTCTCTTTCTATAAAGAGTTAGCTGTGCTGATAGTTAGAATAGGAGACAGAAGACTAGTGTCTGTGGGGAAGCCCATGTCATTGTGAAGAGGTAACATGAAGACACATTTTAGCAGATAGGTCAGAGAATAGTTTTGTTCAAGGAAGTGAAAGTTCTTGAGGCAGTCAACCTTCCATGGTATCTGGAAGATATATATGTATATATAATATAAGAATGGGTTTTTTAAAATACTTTTTCCCTTCAGGGGAGATGTTCAGAGGTATTGCAGGCTCAGGTAGATAGTTGCTTCACCATCACAGTTTCTTAAAGTGCTTTTGATCGACTTTTGCCCTGGTTGAAGGAATGGTCTCTGGACTCAAAAGCCAGAGCTTCTGGTTAAAAGTTGGATGCCAGCACTACATTTTCTAACACCTCATTTAAAGTAACTGAGCATCGTATATTAGTATTAAGAAGAATCTCTAATAGCACTAATATGTACATCCTCAGAAATATATGACCGTGTATGGTGGAAGTCACAATGCTAAGGGTGACGAGTCAGTGAGGGAGAATAGTCAGGACCCTAAACTTCGAAGGAGTTACTCAAAAGGACACCCTGGGAAACAGTCCTCAGAGACAAGGGAGCAGAACAAAGCTAGCAGATCTTCAGGGACACTGTCCATAGAATGAAAGAGATCTCGATCCCCAGGGGTAAGAAATCTAGTAAGGAAGGGCAGAAACCAGCATGAGCTGTGACCTCCTGGTCAAACTAAAAGGCAAGAGGAAAGTCCACAGACACTTTAAGCAGGGTCAGGTAACTTGTGAAGAGCATAGAGATGCTCCCTGATTGTGTAGGGGTGAAGTCAGGAAGGCCAGGGCACAGTTGGAGCTGAACTTGGCAAGGGAGGTGAAGAGTAAGAAGTGGCAACCTCTCTCCTGGCACAACCCAAGTTAAAAATCTACAAGGAAGGGACCAGGGCAGCAGAGTCTCTCCCACTGTACATGAAGATGAGGTTCATGACCACCTGAGGAACCTGAACGTACATAAGTCTATGGGACCTGAGGAGATGCATCCCAGAGTCTTGAGACAACTGGCAGATGTAGTAGCCAAGACACTCTTCATGGTATTTGAAAAGTCGTAACAGTCAGGTGAAGCACCTGGTGACAGAAAGAAGGAACACATTACACCCACTTTTAAAAAGCATAGCACAGAGGAACTGGGAACTACCAACCTGTCAGCCTCACCTCTGTGCCTGATATGAAAATGATCAGGGGTCTGGAACACCCCTCCTACAAAGACAGGCTGAGGGAGCTGAGGTTGTTCAGCCTGGAGAAAAGAAGGCTCCGGGGGGGACCTAGTATCAACCTTCCAGTACCTGACGGGAGCCTATAGGAAGGCTGGAGATGCACTGTTCGCAAGGGCTAATAGTGATAGGATGAGGAGGAATGGTTTTAAATTAGACAAGAGTAGATTTAGGCTGAATGTCAGGAAAAAGTTCTTTACCATGAGGGTAATGGAAAAATGGAACATGTTGCCCAAGGAGGTAGTTGAGGCCTCATCCTTGGAGATATTCCAGGTGAGGCTTGATGAAGCTCTGAGCAACCTGATCTAGTTGAGGGTGTCCCTGCTTACTGCACAGGGGCTGGACTAGATGACTTTCAGAGTTCCTCTCCAACTCAAATAATTTTATGATTCTATGATTCTATGTTTCTGTATACTTCTACTTGATACTTGAAGTCTTTGTTGTGAACACTTGATTATTACCATATGTTTTTTAACAACAGTGGCTAGAGAGATGTTTTAAAATTTAAAAAAAATATATTTCTGTGATTAAACACCATATACTGTATTTCAACTTCAAATATAAATTAGTTTTAAAATAGATTTAAAATTACTTATAAATCTTCAAAAATCAGATTTCATAATAAAATGGTGACAACATAGAGAAATGACATTTTGAATGAATTAATGAAAATTCAGAGTTAAGCATATGTAAAATAAATGTGGGAGGAGAAAGATCTTCTGTGCTAGGCCCTAAATATAATCTTCCTGTTGACAATAACAGAGACTAAAAAATTTAATCGTTGCTTAGTATCCTGTAAGTAGAAATTACTCAGAAGTCAGTTCAAATAAGCACTGGAATTGTCTGCTCAGCCCCAACTTTTAAATGTATGATAGCACCTTCAAAATTAATGTATTTATATTTTCTCACTTGTCTTTCATTTTCTTTCTAAAGTCCTATATGAACCCTTAGATTTTAAGTAAGAAATTAGGTCAAGTTAGAATGCAAAATTGTTCAATTTTGATAAAAATTCAAAATATAGACTGTGATATTAAATTTCATAGTAAGGTTAGCAGTGTTGGAGTTCTAGGATTTTATTTTTTTTTTCTATTTGTTGTTATCATACATTTTTTCAACTGACTTTGACATGATGGGAATCAGTAAAAAATAGGAACCTCAAATTTGGGAAAAATGTCAGTGAAAGATAAAGTATCAACAGATACAAAAACTTCCCATCCTATTATCTCTCTTTCAGTATGTAAATACCAATAGTAAAATTTTTACATGAATATGTATATGTGCACATGCATATTGTAATGAAGGTGTGCATTGACTTGAATGGTTCAGGATCAAACCTTACATAGGATTACAGTAAATTGTAAGTTTAATGAAGTCACAGAATCTAAAATTAGAAGATAGCTCAAGGAAATGTAATGTAAGAAAATTTTGGTTACAATTTTCAACATCACTGGAAAATTAACATATAAATTAATAACAAAGCTACTGCTAGAAGCGCTTATGAGGGCAGCTTGTTGGATTAGGAAGTAACAGATAATTAGACATAGCTATTAGCAAGGATATCTAGATTCAGCAGCACCTGAGAGGAATAGGATCTTGTTTGCCCTCCTCATCTAGTAATCTTTAAAACCAAAGATAACTTCTACTTGTAAGGCATGATTGCATTTAACTTAGAGCTGCAGGCTTTGCTAAGAACTGATATGTATGTTGCAGGGAGAAATGATGGTATTACAGTTTAAAACATTTATTGAGAACCCAAACCTGAAACTTGAAATAAGTGATGCTTGTAAACCATGAAGCAAAATGAATATCTAAAGTCAGATTTTGCGTATTCCAAACATCAGGGGAATTCAGATTCTGGCTTTTGCGTAAAGCCTCTCTGCAAATGACTATGAAAAAATATTTTTCTTCCCTGAGTCATTTATGCTGTCTTTAGATGAGAAAACTAGCACAGGCTACCACTGACAGTATTTTTAATTGTACCTGTGAAGACAAGCCTCTTCATAGTATAACTATGGAGATACAAGCACAGTGTTTAAAAGTTTTGAAATTTACTTTTCTCCATATCCATGTTCATGGAGACTGGTCAAGTATAACAACACCAGAGGGGTCAGAGGTCTTAAGCGAAGAAGCAATGTAGTTGGAGATGAGGAAGGAAAAATGCTATTTATAAGAGCCACTAGTTATAATGCCTTCTCTCCTCCAATGGTTAACTGCTTATAAAAAGTGAAACTGCCTTCACAGGAAGATGAAGTAGCAGACTTGTTTAGTAGCTCAGGCCAGAGTAGCTCAGGCTACAGTAGCTCTTGTGCTCCTGGTAAAGTAAGATTTAAATTCTCTTCTTGATTTCTTTAAAGTGAAGACTTAAAACATGAATTTTCCCAGTAAAAGTTAGCCAGAGAGGATAGGATTTCTGAACAAAAATAAAGAGAAGCTTCGATATGTTAACAAGCTACCCAGCCTTCTGATCAGCAAGTACTTTGAGATTACAATAGGATACAAACTCAAACTATTGCAGTTTGCCATTGCTACTCAGTTCACAACTTGATTCATTGGTAATAAAGCTTCAAAGTGAAGAGCATCTATCGAAAATGAAAAATCATTTACATTGAATCAAATATAAATGCTAATGCAGTAGTCAAAATTGCAAAACATACTCAGTCCTGTCTTCCATTTAGTGCCTCCAATTAACTGTAATGACAGCTTACTGCAGAAGAAATATATCCCATGTAAAATTAAATTACTTTTTTGTTTTGTTTTGTTTTCCTGGAGCATATTACTCTAGATTTACAATGATGTGGTAGAAATAAAAAAGATTAAAAAAAAAAACAAACAAAAAACCAAAAAACAAGAGAGAGAAAAGAGAAAAGGAGAGAGAAAAGCTGTCTCACTTCAGAACTTGTACTCACTTCAGAACTTGGAGAACACTTCTGTTACCCTTCTTTTTATAGTTGCATTTTTAACAACCAGATAGTAGTGTCTTCATGTAGCATGGACAAATTACTTGGACTACAGTTGTCCAAGTAGTGTTATTATTTAATTTAATATTTATCCCTTACAAAACAAGTGTTGATTGATTGTGTTTGGGGATTCAGCAATGTTTTTAAAAGTCAGATGTCTACATGAAGCTTTATCTATTCTGATAAGATCCAGTGTCATCTGAAAACTGGGTAAGAATTCTCACAGGTTGCTGGTATTTGGAATACCACACTGATCACTGAAGTGCTCAAATGTCCTGGAGTGAAAGGCAGATGAAGGATTCAGTTTCACTGAAATTATCAGGAATTCCTCAGTAAAGCAAGTGTGTGAAGTGTATCTTGATTCTCATGTGAAGAGAAACAATGTTTTATTTTCCATATTGCCATCATAATTTAGAGATTTACCTACCATCTATACTACATGAAGCAGCTTTTTGAAACAGGTACCTCTTTTTCTTTCAGTCATCTGCTATTGGAGAAGGGTTTTGATCCATCAAGGTCTTCTTGCTGAATAAATTATTAATGGAGGGATAAGGGGAAAGGAAAGACTGTCACAAGCTTTAATGATTTAATGATCATGCTAATGTACATTAGCACTACTCTGCATAGGTTCAGCTGAATGAATGTCATAAATACATTTTATGAAGGGTTATCTGTTCATAGTCCTTGATTAATCATACATGTTCCAGTGAATACTCCAGCCTCACACTCAAACTATGCCCTTACAAGGATTGTAGATACAAATCCCTGGAACACTTGATTCTGGGAACTCAAGCCTGACATCCACTTATCTCTATCAGTGGACATTTTTAAGAGTATACAAGAATTATTAGGATTTGTTTAGGATATGCAGGGAAAATCAGGTGAGAGATCTGTTTCACAGATTTGTGTCCAGACGTATTATATATAGATCTTGGCCAATGGTTACAACATTTCCTCCACAAAACTTATCTAGCACACAGTTAATGTGGAGTAATTGCTGAAAGCTATTGTCTGTAATAGAACTGATTCTACAAGAAACATTTTTCTCTGGCTTTCTCCTTTCTGTCCTTAGCTTCTACAAGGTTTTTTGGACTAGGGATTAGATGGAGAACAATGAGTGCTCATGGAAATAATTTCTGTCAGGAGCAAAACTCCTCTTTTCATGTTAACTGATGCGAGCCTTTTATTTTTAACATCAGAGGCCTAAACAGTATAGAGAAACATTAATGTAAAATAATTTAATTTTAAAGCGTAGCTTTTTGGCCAAATGCCTTTACTGTGTTGGCATGTGCCTGCCAGAAACTACCTGCAGCAGAATTGGAATTGTATGATTAATGGATACGGCTCCAAGTTTCTTCTGAATGATGGGTCATCTGTGATTTATTTACTCGTGGAACTGTGCCACCACAGCAAGAGATATAGCAACCCTTTATAGAGAAGTGATGTTGACCAGGAATGGAAAGTTCTGACTAGAACAAAGATCTTTCCTGAGATATTAGAGTAATTTGTTTATAAAATTTACTTCTCTTTTTTATGTTGAAAATCGAAATTATTTGCAAAATTACTTAAAAATTTTAGGAGGATGTATAGTAGGTCGGATGGGAAACAAGACAATAAGTATTGCCCAGTTTCTTAGCTTGAGCTTGAGTTCTGTTTCATACAGTTCTAAAGTGGTGAGCAATAAAGCAGTAAGTAGCAACTTAGCAATAAAGTGATGTGAAGAAGCAGTGGCAGATTTTGGAAGAAAAAGGAGAAAAGAAATGGTATTAACGTTTTTTTTGCTTAGGTTGGGAATCTTTGCGCTGATGTTTTCTCCGCCCTTTTTCTTCAAGACAAGATTAGGTATAGGTAAGGATTCCTAGAAAGTTGTTTCTGGCTTTGATTTGTTTGGTTTTGGTTTTGGCGATATGTATGCACCTTTATACAAATGGATAGAGACAAACTACATTACGATGCAAGATGTACACAGCAACTGTGTGAGTGGAGAGGCATAATATATTATCACTTCTAACTGTAAGTCCTGCGAGTCTGAAGATATATTTCTAGACTTTTATGATGAAAACTTATCTCCCAAACATCCTATACAATGCTCTTTACTTTGTTAGGATGTCTAAGTAGGTAGACAGCATGTATCATTTGTGTCACTCTTTTCAGGGTAGTTATATCAATTCTTGCCATAGCTTTCTGATACTTATCTACAAATTCACCCTTTCAGGGTCTTAGGATATATCTCAGCATTTGTCTTTTTTATATTTTTACCGTGAGTACAATCATGCTCAGGGATCAAACACAATTTTTTCTGCAAGGGATAAAATGAAAATAATTATCATAAAATTTGTGATAAAAATGAACCTGAATTGCAGGGGGGAAAAAAAGCCATTCAATCTAGAGTTTACACTTACATCACAAGTAACATACTGCAGACTGATTATCAACCATTAGAGTAGACTTTGATGGAGAAAGGAGATTTTCTTGGACCACAGGTTATTGCTGTTAAGTGGTACAAATTCTTAACTAGAGTATATTACCTTAATTAAAATCCATGAAGCTATGGTGATGTTCTTCAATGAGTAATCTTTCCTATCATCATAATTTTCCTATTATCATGAAGAATTTTAAAGAAAGACCCTTGTGGGATACAAGCCTGGACATCTAGAAAAAAAAAATTGCTGTTTTCTGAGCCAATGAGATCTGCATTATTCTTTTCTATGGACGAATATTTTGTGTTTATATTTGCATAATAGAGCTAAACTTCTATTACCTAGCCAACTCAAGGGTCCTTTGAAAAAAGGTTATTATAGCTCATTGTAAGCACAATATGTTTTGATTTGAATTTTGAAATGGGAGAGGAACAGTATGTCCAGATTCTTAGCAATCTGACTTTTGGGTAATCAAAGCTAAAATAATGGAAATTAGAATGCATTTCCTAGTTTTGATTGGCCTGTTTGCTTATTTGTTTATTTGTTTGTTTTTAAAAAGCATTGCACTGCATTATTTCTCTCATCTTTTGAATTGCTGATCAACAAGATAGCAGTCATGATTTGCCAGTTCTCTGTTCACTTGTGATAGGACAAAAGAGTATTTTATCTTCTTTACTACATTTCCCTCACTGGCAATCTGCTTTAAGCAGTCAAAAATCACAAACCAGCTTGGTATAATTAGAGGTAAAAAGGACTGAAGGATAGAGTTTGATGATGCAGTGTTTTTGATGGCACTTTTATTTCAGTGTTGTTTCATATTATACTCTGGTAGTTTTTCCAACATAACTGATCTCTTCAACAATTACTGTTTAAAAGTTAAATGAAAATATTAAATGAAAATATTAAAACTTAACAAAATATTTGTGTAACTGCAAAATTTTAATGTAACCTTCTACTAAATTTAAATGCTGCAATGGATTCTAATTTGCTTAATTTGATCAAATTTCACCTAAAACCAAAGTCTTTTCACTGAATTATACTTTTTAATATCTCTCCTACTAGGAAGTTACATTGGAAAATAATATTTTTTTGTTTAAAGATTGTCACATTTGTTTAGGATTCTTAATGTTTGACATTTTCTTGAGGTAAAAAGAAATAATTTTCACTAGCTCTGAGAAAATGCAAAGCATATTGCTGTTGCAGTTCTGAGTACTGTACATATATAAGTACCTTTACATACATCTAGAGGACGACTTTACCTAGATGAAAGCATTGTGGTTCTCACTTTTCAGTCTGTACCTTCCAAACTCTCAAGGAAGAAATCTAATCTATATGGAACTTGTTCTCACCATTGCTGCCTTCCCCAGGAGATGTGCCAGTGGAGGAACATGGTAACCATTTTCAGAGCAGGTATGAGGAAAGCAGGTATATTGGCCAGCAGTCAGTCTCGTCAGGGGTGCCTGGACAGCAACAACCACAACTTTATGGATTGCACCATCTGCTCACTAATGTCGCCTCCTCCTGTAAATTCCCAGAGTAAGCACTCACAAGTGCTTCTGACCTCAGTGAGGGCAGGATCCTCCTGGTTCTTTCATACAGGAAAGTGTTTTTATTGGATTGTCTGCAGTCACTACCACATCCCGCCTCCAAAATTCATTTATTTCTTCTCACCTGGGTCCTCACGCAAGAAGTATTCAAAATAATTGTTTTCATAAAAAAGTACTAAGATTGATCCACACTTGGTCTGCTGAACTGATGATTTGCAGATGACAGTTAGAAGTGAATACTGTAAAACACACCAAAATATAGAAAACATGTCAAGAAGGATTTGTGGTCACCTCTGCTCTTGTATCTTAAAAGTTTTCTTTCATTTAATCACTTTAACCTTTCTTAATTTTTCTGCCAGGATGTACAGGTTTTAGACATAATTTTGAGATGTTTTAAAGGTCCAAAACATGGTTCTGTGTCTAGATGTCGTCAGCAGTTACTGAGGTGCAGTACTCACAAGCCTTTGATTAGACTCGTGACATTTGTGGACAGCAGAGAAATAGAGTGGGAAGTAGGTGGGGTCTGAAATAGTTAAGGAGTTGTCAGTCCTATCTATTTAAAGATGCCTCCCTTCCCACCTCTAGTCAGTAGAAACCACGTTTACTTCTGAAAAAATAAAAGTAGACGTTAATGAAAAAGAGTTTTATAAAATTAATATTTTTCCCATAAACCAAACATTTCACTTACTGAACAATTACTGGAGCCAGTACATGTGAAACTTTCTCTTTTATTTCAATTAATAAACCTTTCACAAGGGCATAAAAGATTGCTGGTCAGGAAAAGGCCACATGCCTCAGTAAGATTCTGTCCTTTAGATTTATTTTAACCTCACCTCTCTGCTTTGTAACTATATAATTTAACTCCTTTGTCTATAAAAATGTCATTGCTGGCTCTTGAAAACATTTATTCTGTTTGCTATCTTATTTCATATGTTGCCAAGTAACAAAGACCTCTGAAGCTAAGTAGGTCACCTCAAAGTCTTCCCTATCCCAAAGAGAATAAATTTAACATTTTTTTTCCCACTCTCATAAGAACAGATATTATGAAAACCAAAAACTCTTCTTTGTTTCCAGAGCAGTGATATATCTGTGATAGAAATAAAATCAGATTTGCTAAAAGACAATAACTAGCTCTCCCTTTGCATGGAATATCTGTCTGTCTTCCAGTTGTTTGTGAGGTTTTTTGGTTGTTTGTTTTTTTTTTCCCCTTTCTATCTACTTATTTCAAATTCTGTTTTGATTTGTGATCTTTTACAGAAGCCTTTTCTTTTTCAGCTTTGATGGCTTTGGGGATTTTTTCCCCATAAACTTTATATCATGGTCAGTGAAGTACATGACAACCCATCAATAATATATATGGTCTCTGTTCGGGGTCATTGTTAATTTCAGAGTGAAAAAGTAGAATTCTGTTTTTTAAATGTAATTATTGACACTGAGAAAAAAAATATATACATAAGCCTACCAACCTATTACTCTTGCTTTGGATTCAGCCTGAGGAAAAGAGCTTTTGATAATTCTATAAGTTTGGTTAAGCCAGAGAGAAGTGAAGTTGTGACAGTAAACATCTGCTTAGATTTGTCCCTGTCAGTCCCATCAGTGATTGTGGCTGCCTGCAAGATGCCTTTTATCATGAGAAAAGAAGCCAGCTAGAGGCTGCAAAGGTAGTAAACAGCAAATTGAAGTAATTGTTCTGGAGGTGGTCATCATCTCAGAGGAATAGATCAAGGATACAAAAGGAGTAAGTGGCAGACAGGAGGAAGATGCAAGAATTATTCTCCAGACACAAATAGCCACTCACCTGGGTCTGCTGATAAGCAGGCACTGAGTGGCAGGTGCAGAAATTCCAGCATGGCTGCAGCATTCCTTTCCCACTCATGTGTTCAACTTTGCTGCTCTGTGTGTTCTGGAGCCCTTATCACAAAATGGAAAGGTGTTTTATCCTGCACCCCTCCACTGATGCTGAGAAACCTTAAGAAGCCATCCGCACAACTGGTTGGCATTGCTGTGATTTTTTGATTGCTGTGGCATTTTGTCTCCCCTTCATCTTGTCCAACCACCCTTAACTCCAGTCTGGATGGCACTATCATACTATCTTTGAGGAAGTAAAAAAGAAAAAAAATATAATTTCTTCACCTAATACTAATGATTTCAATCTCCAAAAACTATAACCAACACAAGACAGCTTACTTCACTGAAACAGACATCTGAAATTACCTGCCCTCATTAACTACTTAATGCTCTTTGGCATTTTTCCAGTAATTCTAATGACAGTGGGCAGTTGTCATGTTTGGAACTTTTAAGCTCAGGTTTTGCAAGGGATTTTTGCCAATAATATTTGGACTCAGAGTTATTTAAAACCAGAAATCAAGAGAAAATACATTGGCTGTAAGAAAAGGTCTTCTTTACAACCTTTGTTTATTTGCTTCGTATTGTTTGGTTGTTTTTTTTTTTCATGTCCTAGAACAATTAAAAATACCACTACTCATATAAATTATGAATGTGACTTAGTAAGTGAATTAATATTAAATGAATTAATATTAAGTTTCAAAGTTTCTTTGACATGATTACAAAGAGGATGTAAAACATGCTGCTTTAAAAAAATGTATTTTCACCATTCTGTTGGTGAGGTTATGGCTGTTAGATTACCTGAATAAATTCGTAGTTATGGGAAGCAAAAAATAAAATATCTCTAGTGTTTTCTGTCTTTAATAATTACACAGAAGAATTGGTGTTAGGTGCTGATGGGAATGACAGAAGCTAAAAAATATTAAGAGAAATCTTATAAAAGATACAGTAAATTGAAAGAAAAGTAATTTTTTAGTTATTAGTTTTATATATCTTAATTTCTTTTTTCTGCTTGTCTTTGTTATTCTTCAAACTGATCAGAAAACACAGAATATCATCAGCTAAATCACGGTAACATTAAATTAGATTTCTTTCATGTCTTGTGTTTTGCCTTGTTCTTTCTATTATTCCTAGTCTCTGTTGGCCAAAGAACAAGTGAGGTGGTGACTAGCACGAAAAACAAAATAGCTGGAAGACTCAGAGGCCTCGAGTACCTGGAATTACATTTTGCTCATTTTTTAAAGTTATTAGATTTCAACTTGATGGTGTCTTTTCAAGTATATTTAGTTGTCTGCGTATTTGAAGCCTAAGGTCTTGGTTGCACAAGATTTTGTGATGTGACACTATAACATGTCTGTTTGGTATCATAATTGCCTCCAGCTGTTACAAGAGCGGTTGTTCATTACACAAATAAAGCAGCAGCAGAGTGCAGCCCTTCTCATTTTCTTCTGCTGATGTTTCTACCACTTCCAGGCCTGAGTCCCACTCCTGAGGCCCCAGGATGACATTCCAAAAAAGGTTTCAGGAAGGAGAGAGAAATCCAGGTTAGCATGAAAGTTACCCTTCACCAGCTTTTCCATGACACATGCCAAACAGTTTGATAATATGACACAACCTGCCTTTAGTACAAAAAGGAAAGAATAAATTAATTTTTAGATTTGTGTCGTGCCGACAAGCCTTCTCTGTCTACGCATACGCACTATAATAGAGGAGTAATATCTACAGGTTGCCCTTGAGAGCAGACTTCTTGACAGCATCTGATGTTTACTGATCACCATATCACCATTGTTCTGAGAGTAGCTATCTGGACAGACCCCACATTGATTTTTGTGCAAATCAGCAGCAGCATAAGAGACAGCCATCTGTCATGGCTCAAACGTCCATTCAGGCACACCAAAACCTAGGTACAGTAGGTACACTGCCGCTTGAATTTTGAAACATCTTGTAAATGTTTTTGCAAAATACTAGTCTTAGGTTTCTGTCTTCTTTGTAGATAGGGAGACTAATAACTTTTAGAAAATTCACCTCATGATTTCAAGGGTACACCACAGACACTGCATGGACATTACTTCAGTGAGCAGCCAAACACGTGAAGAATGGATTACTCAAGGATGGTCATTGTTTCTTTTTAATAAGCTCTCTCTTGCCAGAAGTCCCCTTGCTTTCAAACACAAGTGAAATTTAATAGGCAGATTTTTCTATATCCGGGTGTGAATATACTCTTGAAAGTATAGGCTGTTTTAGCTAAAGGCCATTTTATGACACTATCTTAGATAAAGGTGTTGAGAAAATTAATTCCACAGTACACATTGTAACATGAGTTCCTTCGTTTTGTCAAATTGTGTCACAAGTCAGATTTCAAATTGTCGCAATAACAGACCATAAAGCGTTTTAACAGTCATGCAATGATAGAATGAAACACAGACATTGGTTAAATTAAACTCTTAAATTGATAGTAATGATTAGCAATTGCTTTATGTCTATACAGAATCTTTCATTCCCAAATCTGAAAGCCTTTCAACAGGATGGGAGAGTGATGATATCCTTTTTCTGTACATGATATCCTTTTTTGTACATGAGTTTTTCCATAAAGTCTTGAGCAATACGAGTTTAGAGCTTGTACTTTTAAATAATTCAGGTTTATATTAAGCCCCCAGAACTGTTATGTCACCTCACTGTTTGCTGTAGGTACTCTGTTTGTGATACAATAACATCCTGTTTGTAAGGATGTTCCATTAACTTCTACAAGATAGACTCAGAGCTACTGAACTGTAATTACAATCTCTGTATCAATAGCTAGAAGAAATCCTTTTTTTATCAACAGTTCAGGAGATCCACCAAGGTTATTGCATGAAGTTCTGCTCAATGTCTGTTCTAAAGCTTAAAGGAACCACAATATTTATCAACATTATTAGTAAAACCAGTATGTGTTCCTGAAATACATTGATTTTCATGGACAAATGACAGTAATTAATAAGTAGGTTAAGTAGCTCTTTCAATCATGAGGACAACACTTTAAAAATCAAGTTAACTTTTTGTCAATTTGTCTGCTGGAGGCTTTTTTGCTAATAGGCTCAAATGAGTATTTTCAGTTTGTGGTTCATTTTCAGAATGTGTTTCTTTTGTCATGCATGAGAAGTGATGAAAGTGCAAGGTATTACCTCTGATTCCTGATAGGCATTCCAGTACAACTCAGAATATACCTTTTAACTATGTGAGCAGCATGTATTCATTATAGGACAGTTTTCAGCAATATCCTGTCACAGACTTTTCAACAGTTATTGAAAATATATAACCTACTATTACTGATTAAATTCAGTTATAGTCACAGCTTCATGGTGATTGTAAGTTGTAGCATATATCTGTGAAATTGCTATTAATGCTTATGTGAATTCTCCTTTTTGGCCAGCTGACATGCATTATATTCATACGCTACTTCGTATTTAATACAGGCCATATTCTGCCTGTATTTAGAGGACTACAAGGAAGAAAAACAGAAGAATCAAGAAAGAAGATTTGATTTGCATTTTGTTGTACATACAGTGCATCAGAAATTATATTTTCCTCTGAAGGCTGCTTCTACAGCAGCATGAGCACAGAACTTACAATGAGGTATAATTTATCCACAAAAGAAATTGCAAGCTCAGCATTTCAAAGTGAAATTTAATATGTGTAAGTAACAATAACTGTGCTAGTCACTCACCTGTCTTCCATTCAAGTAAAGCACACACAATCTACATAAATGTATATATTCCATATTTAATATCTAGTATCTACATATTATATTCTATCTCCTTTCCCTTTGTACTTGCTTAATTTTTTTTTTCAAATTATAGGCAGCTTGGAATATTTGTCCATTTTTGGAGTAAGACCACACAAAAAGGCTCAATCAAATCCCAACAACACTAATGATTTTCTTAGTCTATATGTGATCACACAGAAGGCAATAGGTTCATTTAATAAAATCAGGTCCAAGCTATAAAGAAAAAAGATTATTTCTCTGTATACTTTACACCTATAGTAGTCAAGGATTTCCATTGTCTTAATATCTGCACTCCTACTTATACAAAACTTCTGAATGAGACTATTTTTCTCAAAAGTAAAGGCAAGGTTCTACAGAGTAATATTAAGTGAGAAAGAAAAGAAATTCTTCCTTAGACTGTGTAGTCTTTCTTTTCATTGGCTGAACCAAAGAAGAAAAAATATTTTTGCCACTAAAAAGAAAGTATAAGCTAAAATACATTAGAATTAAAATTTTAAAAGGAAATTGCAGATAATGTATATAAAAATACAAAATATGTTGAAATAATTTTGAGCTCAGGCCTATAAATAACACTATGAAATTTAGAAAATAATAATTATTTGATCTTCTTCTTTAAAAAAATTCTTCCAAAGTGTAAAAGGTAAGCTCAGATCCACTTAACACCTAAAAGGCAAATAGTTTTGATTATGTATGTGATGCAGAAGAATCAGATAGGAAATATAGAAATTATAAAATGACTAAGCTAGACAGTGGCAGAATAAAGCATGTAACTATTTTTTCCTTCTGCAGCTACTATACATAAATAAAAGAGGAATTAAAAATTAATTAGGAGAAAAATATTGAGTTTTTATTGCTAATGGACTACAAGGTTTTAGCTTTCTCTTCTGTCCTCTAGAAGAGCACAGGGGACTGATACACATTTGCTGATAGGTACAGGAGGTGGCTTAGATGCAATGAATTGATCTGTATACCACAGGCTGCAACTGTTTGTAATAATACATTTTATTCCAAAAGAATGCTTTATCATACTTTAGCATACTAAGACATATTTGAGATTTATTAGAAGCAACTGTGCTTTACAGTATAAAATATGCATGCAAATAAGCAATAATTTTATGTGTGGAAAAACATTACAGAGTTCTAAGACTGGCCTGTTTTTGCCTTGCCTGAACTTAAGCAAATAAAAATTAACTTTTAACATTTCACTTTTTAATAATTGTGAGGTGAAAGGAGAACCTAAGTTAAAGTTTTCTCAATTGATAGTTAAATTTTGCTTAAAGTGTCAATTATATTCTTTCATGTACAAAATAATGCAACAATACTTCTACCTGTGGCTGCCTTGCTTAATCATAATAATAGTATTTTTGTATATATTTTAGTAGACATAAGCATAAGGTAGCAGACTATCAATCTTATGCTTGACTGTAGATGACTTCAAAGCTGCTTATGAGAATTCTCATCAGCTATTTTGTGCCACACATACTTTAGCTTTCAGAAAGATATTCTGCCCAGGAATGGCAATGAGCATTGTAGTTTTTCCTGTTCTTTCACATTTCAAAATGTTGCTATAAGAGGTTCCAAGGCATATTATTACTGTACACACTATGTATATCACCCCTCTGCTTTAATTCTTTTGGAAAAGTCAGTTGCCATCAATGAAGAGCATTGAAGGGAGCAAGGCAAAGGGAAAAATAACAAAAGAGCTACTTTCCATGCTTTTTGGCTTCCATCTATGATAACCAGAAAACAGTTTTTAGGAAATAGAAAAATATTTTATGACAGAACTATTTCTTTCACCCTCTGTTCTTTTTCTATTTTTTTTCCTCAGTTAAATGAAGAAAAAAGAAGGTAGAGTGTAATACTACACTGAAAAAATAGATGATATTGGGATTTTTTAATTTGCACTCGAAAAAACTTGTCTTACAATTGTCTGGATATGGATACGTATCTGGATCTGCTAGAGAATGCTTTAAACTATTCTTTTCCTTGAGTGGGAGCTGATGTTTTTTGTATATGTGGAAAATTAAGTGCATCTGCTTGCTTACAGGAGAGTGGAAAACTCCTTCTCTGCCTTTTACAAGTGGTTTGTAAACACAGCTTTGCAGTTCCAGATGCAATGCAGTTATGAACAGGTACTAGGTGACACAATTTGACCATGTTTGCCTCAGAGGAGAAAGTATATAAGAAATAAATGAGTCTACTTGCAGTAACCTGTAACTTCACAGAGAATTTAAAATAGCAAAAATAGTAACAAAGTTCATGTTTCCATTATATTTAAGGTCCATGTTTGGTGGAGCTGTAATAGCTTGCATAAAAATCAGGAATATCATACAATATGACACAACTGTGACAACACCTTGGCCTAGACAAGGCATCACATTAACTGCTATAGAATACTGCAGTCTTCTGAAGGTTGTTAATTACAGCGTATCAATCTTTTTAATTAGGGGATTCTAGTGTCACAGACTGTAGGAAGAGAAAAAATTTAACAGACTTACAAAATTTGCTGTTAGAAAGGGAGATAAACCTGAACAGGTAAAACTGTTAATGTTAAAATATTAATACATTATTGAATATGATTATTATGTTTGAAAAGTGAAGGACTGGTTTAGGGATTACAACATTTATGACAATATTTTAGAACTGTTGGTTTTGTTAACATTTGATTAAAAAATTATCACTTACCATGTCATGAAAGACTATGAAATGACCTGAAATGTGGCAAATTTCTACACAAAGAAAGCAGACTAAACTAAGTTCAAAGGCTGATCTATGTTCATACTGTAACTCATTTTCTTGACTATTTTTTGATTGTAATGTTTTGTAGTGGCCAAATACCTATAACAGATTTTTTGAAAACTATTCTTTAGCTCTTCTTTAAATAGAAAGGGTTCAATTTTTATAAGTTAAATTTTCATTTTGCACAGAGTACAGACAGGCTTAGGTCAATTTATACTGCATTTATAAATGGAAGAAGGCATATGGCTGTTACACTTAATCTGATGTTTAGTTCCTTTTGAGAGGAATATGGAGGTAAAGACAAGACCTAAAAAAGATACAGAAATTAACCCCAACATTAAGAAAAATAAAGTTAACAAGATGATACTGAGGAACTTTTAAACGTGTACTATTTCTTTAATGGATCTTCTTGTACAAAGTGTCTCTTATAATTTTAAATTAAAATATGTTTGGTTTTGGAACTGGATGGCTGTAGAGAGAATTTAAAATTAAAGGTTATGATTAACAAAAGAATTCTTAGATCCACTTTAAAAAAATAATGGTGCTGCCAAGGGAAAAAGAATGTTTTACAAAGCAAGATGCATGTGATAACTCTTAGGGGACTAGTTCTCACCCAGCAGAAGTTGGCTGCTCCAAAGAAGACTGGTGTGGATCAAAAAGATATTTAAATCAACCATAATGTTTCTAGTTACTCAGTGGGAATTAATGCAGACTATGTAAATCCAAAAAAGCACACCTTATATTTTAATGTGTACTGCAGACTCCTAGTGAAATCTGCAGAGATCTTTGCCACTGAAGTAAGACAGAAAATCAGTCATGTTTAATACACATTGTGAAAATCTGATTGTGACTTCTTTTGATGAAAATCCTTCTTATTCCCAGGGCTTGTACTGTATTGCTATATACAAAGGAATATTCAAGTATCAGGGCTATAATTTTTTGTTTGACTAATTTATTTATTTAATTAAGAAAATTGTTAAGCTTTCTTGCCAATGATGTGGCCAAAAGTGACAAGTATGGATAGGCTCAATTATGTCACCTGATGTCAGTCCTGCTGTGAGTGTTTGTGTGCTATTTGTCACCTGTGCTGTATGGTTCAGACACTGTGACCTCTGGTGGCATGGTACTCTCAGGTCCTCTCACACAGAAGATGGCATAATGCAATGTTGTTCGGAAACTGTCAGCAGGTCAATTTAAGCCACCCATAAAATTATGGCAGAAGTATAAGGTGGGAAATGCTATTAATTAAAAGAGTTACTTGAAACCTTCGTGGAGAAAGTAATTTCTATCATATGGATTCAACAGACTGTGAGACCTCGACAGGCACAAATAACTCCTACAGTAAGACAGACATAAGATGTCACTATGGAAAAAGCTTAATCTGATTGCTGTCACATTACTGTCTCTATAAATAAAAATAACTGTCCTTATGAGAGAGAATTGTTCCATGGTTATTGCTATGCTGATAGGATGAAGCCAGGAGAAATGAGAACTAATACTGTCAAGACAACTTCTTGACAAATTTTTTTGTAAAATGCTCAACCCATAGCATACCCATAGTATACAGTTCATACAGAACCCTTCACAGTAATGTATACAACAACTCCATGCTTTTTCAAACTTACATCTTTATCTGGTGTGTGATCTCAATATTTTTTGTGAATCTTCAGGTGAATTGTTTGCTGTGCTCTGCATCTGTATAAGTAGTTATTTTTGCTCTGGTTGCATAATTGTTCAGTTCTTTCTCTTACATTTTCTGGCACTATGAATTTAATTACTCCTTGTCTTGAAGTAATTTCTGATTTATCCCATTAGCTTTGCTCCTGGGTGGTTTTTCGTGATCTTAGAAGTGCAAGGGTTCAACTATCCCAATAGTGTCACTCTAATGTAAAGCCATATCAAGTAGTACAGACTGTGCTGGACTATAGAACAGGGTTGCATATCTAAAAGACAAAATAAATACAAGATTTTTTTATGCTGTATGAGGGATGTGGATTTTTTCCTCTATCTGAGGTTTTTTAATTATTTTAGTTAGACAGGAAACAAAACATGCAAATTAAGTAGCTACTCAGTATTCATTACAGGAAAAAACAAGGCACTTAACTAGATTGAATAAGAAAGGGGTGAGCATGTGTTATGTGCATGTTGGGAGACTGGAGTCCATTCCCTCAAGACAAAATTCATTCTCTTGATTTTCCGTGAGTCAACATAGCAATTGTGCACTGCCCTCAGGGTCTGTGATGTCCTGCTCAGTGGGGCATAAATAATATTTTTCATTCATTTTCATGTCATTTTTAGTAGGCCTCTTTGTCATCCTCTCAAGGGGAGTCATCTCTGGACTAAATTTTTAGTCATTAAATATAGGACTATGTGTCCAGGATGAGTACTGTTTTGCCAAACACAAGAAAGAGCAAAACTTGTTCTAAAAATAATAGGATATTTGAGAAAGAATTATAGGATACCTGCAGAGACTGTGAAAGAACTAATCTTTTCTGTAGTAGCATAACTCTAGCATCTGGGTCTTCACAATGTACAGAACTAGTGACTTTCATCACTGTAAAGAATCTCACAATGAAATCATAGGAGATGCTACTCCTCTCCCTGCTGGGGTCAGCACGGAGGTATCATAAGTGGACACTCAGTCTGATGTGTTTTTGCCTGGGATTTCAGATTCCACCCTAGACTGGTATCTTCCTGTATTTTGCTTGTGGATGCCTAAGCAGCCTGACTCTCTTTGTTTCATGAAGCATGAAACTCCATTTGTAAGCAATAAAGTCCAAAGGGGAAAAACAAAAGATAACTTAAAATTCTGTGTGTAGTCTAGTGGAAAAAAACACCTATGCAGCTATTTTTTTAGTGAAATTATTTTTTATTAGACCAGGACATTCCATGCACTTTTCTAAGAAGCCAGCAAACCAGCTATAAAAAGTTTTCAAAAGTTAATATCCTCCACTGAGTGATACTAAATGTTCGGGGGTGATTTTTTTCTGGTGTTTTTTTTTGTCTTTTTAAAATAATTGTGCAGAAGGAAGACTATAGCTAATTTAGGTTTGGAGCTTGAATACTTAATTTGAATCGTGAACATACAAGTTTCTCTTCTTTCTCTGTTTTTCCTCTCAACTGTTTAAAATCTTATGTAGTTGAAAGTAATCTGGTTCTGTAGGGGAAATTACAAAGGGATAGGAGGAAAGTGAAAAATGAGAGATGTATTTGTCCCATAAGCAGGAGTTTCCCAGTTCTATAGTTATCTCCAAGGGTGGCTTCCTTTCCAATGTTAAGCATGTCCAGATTCAAACATTTTTATAATTATATGCTTAAAGTCATCAGTCCACATAATTTCCATCTTTTATTAGCAAATGGAACTATGTGGGGATATTGCAAATGGAATTTTGATAGGAGCCACAGAAACCTGGATGGCTGGATTGGTCATTGCTACTCTGTTTTTCCAAGGGCCGGGTATGATTTTCAGCCAGACAAAGGAAATTGGCTAGGGGTTTATAGTTCTGATTCTGTTATCGTTCAGTACTTCTCATTTTATGCTTTGCTGTAGCAGAGGTCTTAATTAAGGGATTAATTTAGAAATACCTCACAGTTTAGTTCCACCATATTCCTGTCTTCCAACTGGTGTATCTACTGTGTTCAGAAAGCTGGCAACAACCTCCAAACTGCAGCCCAAGTGTTGCCTGTTTAAAACATAAAAAACTAGCAAAAGGCTTCAAGGTTTTGGGGAAAGCAATGTCCATCACCACATAGGTATCAGACATATCCTCTTCTCTCTGCGTAATCCCTGACTGTACTGAAAAATAGTTTATTATATCCTCTCACAAAGTATCTTAAAAGAAGTTTTATGCTACCCCTACCCTGGACATAATTGTATCGGTGTTTCAGGCTTATATGTTAACCTTATGTGCAAAGTTTGATTATGCCATTTTGAAAATAACTAAATTATTTGTATATCTTTTCCTGCATGTCTGTCTTGATTAGATAAGTAGTAATAATTGCCATCATTATAGGGATTCCTTACTTCTCTGTGTCCCACCTCCAAAAATAAAACTTTGGATTTTAATTAGAAAAAAACAGTATGAGGAAAGAAAAGAAAACTGCTCGTGTATCTTTTTCATCCACAAAGTTGATGAGCTGCTTCTCATCAAAGTTGATGATGACTTCTCTCTTATTCAGCTTTTCTAATAAATAACCAGTGGGCATATATTTGGTAAAAAACCAAACTGTTATGAGAAGTGAACAAATGAAATCTAGATAACATAAATATTTGGGCATTCCTTACTCCTTACTTGTTATTTTTGACTGTGCTGTATTTTGTTAATAATGTCATAGATTTTTTTACACAGATTTACTCTGAATAAATTTAGATTTTATCTTGTACACTTCAGTATACTATTTTTCATGTAGTTCATTTTATCATTATACATCTTTTCAGACCTTTCAAATATCAATTTATAAATAAAGGTGGGGGAAAAAAAAATAAAAAAACCCAAGTGGAATAGATAAATAGCTACCAGGTGGCTTCACTTGAAGAAAAAAACTAAAATAAGAAAAAAATTAAACTGGCTATTACCGAACTTCTTCAGTTAATTGGAAGATGTTAAAATTCATGTAATTTGGCTCTTGAAATACAAATGAAATAGTTACCAGAATGGTGTAAATATTTATAATTACATTTGCTAAAAGCGGTTAGATTAAGAACATCAAAGTTTGGTGGGCTCTGAGAAAAAATATAAAATATTTTAATAAGTACCTCTAATATGTGGACTCAAGAACACCAACAGAAATTTAATTCTGTTCACAGAAAGCAAGGCTCCCATCAAAAGATGTGGTCTTTTCTTTTTTATGGCTCAGTACAAACCAGATTGTCAATACATCTTCTTTCAACATCTTTTAATTTGAAAATATAAGATTTTAAGATCCACAGAATGAGCCAGAGAATAATTGGGAATCTTCTTTTTCTTTAAAATATTTTCTTAAAAGTTTGGGTTTTTTTTTTTTTTCTTTTTTCCAGATATCCTTTCTATATATGTGAGGTTATTTTACTTTTCCACAATAAAGTTTAATAGAGAAGTCAAAAATCAATCAAAATATATACTTATGAATAAAATCTATATATTTGTATAGAAAAAAACTGCATTAAAAACAAAGATTAAAACCCATACTTTTATAATCTTACAGCTAGCATGAATCAACACAACCTCTAAGGATTATGTCTATGTTGTAATTTTCTGTTCAGGAATAGTTTTTCAAGACAATTTCATGGATTTTATAAGCAGTTCTGAATCCATTGGCACTGGATCATTTCCACTGGTTTGGTTTACCCAGGTAGGAAGATGGAAGTCAGGTAGTTGGTAGTAAATTCTGAGGGGAGACAACTAGGAATGGGACATGGGTTTCACTATCCTTACTAGAGGTTCAGGTCATAGCATATTTTTTACCTGCTTGCCTATCTGAAACACCTTAGTTTTATGCATTTTTCAACCAAAAAATTAACAAAATAAAAGCTAATAACTATATTTTCAAAAAAATCTTTATGCTCTATCTCTGCATAAATGAACTAATGAATTCAAGATTTAGTTTAATAATACCACATTTTAGAAAAACTATAGTAAAATTATAATATCTTCAATAAACAACTAGAAAATGGAAAATATGATGGGGTGTTAAGAACAGATTTTCTATTTTTACAACAAACAAAATATTTTTTTTTTCCTGCTTTTCCATAAGTGCAGTTATCAAAAATTATGGACAGAGCATTGTGAAAAACATTAATACACCCATTTCAATCAGGGTAGTACTGAAAACCTAAGGAAAACACTGAAAATATGGATTGATAAAACAGTGCTGGTTCAAACCTTGAGCCACTCTGGCATACTGCTAAAAGGTTGGGACAGATTTTCACCTGCTCTGAAGAAAAAACAAAGTGGGATAAAATGAGTTTTTGAGAAATGTGCGATTAGAATCAGCAGTATACTGAGTTCTGTGTATTTTTAAGATTAATCAGCCCCCAAACTAGAGTGCTTCATGACAAAACTTTTGCAGCATTACAAGGAATCTCTGCAGACTATTTATCCTTCCTTTTTGAAATAATAAAAGTAAAATAACATTTCCTGCGTACTAGGATTGATGCTTACATTCATAAAGAGTCAAAATTTAGTAATATAGAATCATAGAATTTTCAGGGTTGGAAGGAACTTTTAAGATCATCTAGTTCCAACCCCCCTGCTATGTGCAGGGACACCTCCCACTAGATGAGGTTGCTCAGAGCCCTGTCCAGCCTGGCCTTAAAAACTTCCAGGGATGGGGCTTACACCCCCTCTGTGGGCAACCTGTTCCAGTGTCTCACCACCCTCATGGTGAAGAACTTCTTCCTAATATCTAATCTAAATCTGCCCTCCTCTAGTTTGAAACTATTCTCCCTAGTCCTATCACAACCTGACATCCTAAAGAGTCCCTCTCCAGCTTTCTCGTAGGCCCCCTTCAGATACTGGAAGGCTGCAATAAGGTCTCCTCTGAACCTTCTCCTCTTCAGACTGAATAACCCCATTGATTCTTGAGGGACTCCACTTGTCACTGGGCTCCACTTGGACACTGACCAATTGACATCCACTCTTTGGATGCGGCCATCAAGCCATTTCTTAATCCAGTGAGGAGTCCATTCATCAAACCCAAGTTTTACCAGACTGGAGTCGTGTGGAAAAGTGTAGAGGAAGTTCTTTGCACAAGCAACACCTTCTCTCTATTGCTCAAATGATGACAAATATAGGCTATTTTTGCAGAATTAACAAGTAATTATCTCTGTAAAGCTATTGAATATCAGATATCAGAGCTGGATATTTTCTCAGTTTATAGAGGCCTTTTTTTATTGGACTCAGATTTTCCTTTCAGGGTGGTATCATTCCTGAGCAGAGTGCATGCTTTCTGCATGTTAGCTTCCAAATAAGTGTCCTGAAATCCAGGCCTATTTTAGTTGCTTTATGTTTCAGAATTCAAGAGAATTAAAATTTCACTAGGACTTCAGTCTTTCTTCTTTAAAAACATGCCAGTAGTATTAATATTAGAGGTTTTATTGTATCTTCAGATCTAAGAGATGCAATTCATATCTCAACTGATGCCAGTGAAAACCATGACTAATCCAACCTCATTTATTTCATGCATTTCCATTCTTAATAGGTTTAATATACTCAGCATGTGAAGAAAAAGGGAAAAAGAATACACATATAATTCTTCATAGTTTTAATGGAAATGTGTTTCTTTCTCTGTAAAAAGAACTAAATACTTTGCTGAAATAATCCTGGAAAGAAGAAAAAAAAAGGAAAATTAGAAACAATTATATGATTCTTTTTTCAATCAGTGGTTATTAACTAACATTAATAGAAATTGTGTGCACACTAAGAATAGTTAATAAATCCCTAAGCAAGGTAATGGCAACAGAATTTAACTGATAAAAGCAGTTTTAAATGAAAACTTGAAGGAAATTAGTCCTGAAAAGAATGGTTATTAAAAGCATGAGAAAAAAAAAATCTGTACATTTTTCCACACATTTAGTAGGACAATAAAATAATGCATATAAACTGAAACATTGTTTTCTCTTTCAAATGGAGCAGTATCCAAGTTGCAATAGAATCCTCCTCAAGGTAAAAAAAAATATATTTTTTTTAATAACTAGCAGTGAACTATAAATCAAATTATCAGCAAAAAATTCAGTATCAAAAGAAAGTCAGTCAAACACTATATAAACGTTCCATAAGTTTGCAGGAACATTTTTTTTCCTCTGTGTAAGAGCTGATTTGATGATCTTCTGTAGCATCATGGGAAACTTCTCATCTTGTCACTCTCACTTTTCCCTTCAGTTTTCAGAAATAAGAAGAAAATTAGGAAAGAAATACAATTGTAAGCCTTTTGCTTTTCTTCTGACACAGGCTGCTAATTTGCTTTGATTCTTGCTTTAATTTTTTATTATTCATATGCAACGTATATTGGCATGTTCAAGGCCAGATCTATAGCATACAATTCTTTCTTTGTAGGCCTGTTTATTATAAAACTGAAAAAGTAAACCCATGATTTAATGTGTTATGGAATATAATTTCTACATTATTTTGGTGGCATTGCTTTAAAAAAAAGCCCTGTGCTTCAATAGGATACTTGATTCTGTCACGTAAAAGTATCTGAAAATATATGTGACAGGCAAATCCTGATAAAGGAAAAATAAAGGTATGTCCGCTTCAGAAGGCCAAAAGATTAAAAAAAAAATCAAGTTTGCCCAAGTTTTTAAACTGACATAGGGAATCAGGTTTCTCAACAGTGATGTCTGTGATCTTAATAATCGTCTCTGTAAGTCACAGGGGCAGCACTTACTGCTTCTCAGTGGGAAGATAAAGACCAGCCCAAAGTGTATAACATGGGGTAGCCCTGTGAGTACCTTTGTGAGAGGGCAAAATAATGAAGCTTGTGTTCTCACAAAATTACTGATGCATCTTGGAAGAGACACGATTAATGATTTTGTAAGCATTTTTTTTTTCACCCACTGCACAATGGATAGCATCATAGATGTTTTTTTTTTCTTGGACCTAAAAATCCCCTAAACTCTGTGAACAGTCAGTTTCAGTGAAAAGCATCACATAGCTAAGCAGGACTTTGTTCTTTGGGTCATTACAGCTTCTTCTGTGCTGGCTAGTATCTGTGTAGCACTTTTCATCCATGAAAGATTGAAAACATACAGAGAAAAATTAATCTTCACTGCATAGCTACGAAGTAAGTAAACACTGTTAAATCTATCTGATGAATAGCAAAACAGGACAGATGGATAATCCTGGTCAAATTGAAGTTGGTGAGTAATAATTTCACCAACAGAATTTAAGAGGTTTGTTTATATATGAAGTTTGCACTACTTTATAAGTTTGAACTTGGTAAGGTTAATAATGACTCAAGATCTGAAGTGGATATAGACGAACTGGTATAAAACCATTTCTACTAATAGATTATTCATATTTGATTATTGTGGTAGAAGAACTGTTATTCCAGCATCCATGCTACTGTCTGTACTGAATGTACTATTTTAGTTAAGAAAAAATGGTATTCAACTCTAATAAAGCGTGGAAACAAATATAGACCTGGTCCTTAACAAAACCAGTATGGCAATGAAAAAGTCCGCCAGCTTTCTCACTTCCCTGTCTTTACTACTTTTTTACTTGCAATCTAATACCATTTTGGTGTAATCCCAAGTAAGCTATGCCTCACTGTGTCCACATTTTCTGCATTTTGGAATAAGCCAGTGAGAACCCAGACAGCTGAGTCAGTTTCATGTAACTGCTTTGACTGTCATTATTATATTTGGATGAGAAATCTTTGCTGGTGTGGTAGAAAATACTCTAGGGAATTCTGCTTCTATAGTCTCAAGTAACCAGGGAGTAGTGTCCATGATCTATCTCCAAACACCAAGTTGTAGCTCCATTTACAAATACAGTATTTTGGAGAATCAGTGAATCAATGAATGTTAGGGGTTGGAAGGGACCTCTGGAAATCATCTAGTCCAACCTCCCAGAATTATAGATATCTCTGGAGTGCTCACCTAAGTATTTCACCTGAGCTGGAAGAAAGACTAGGAAGGATTATAATGTGTGCTTTGGTTCAACCTGCAAGAACAAGTCAGCCCTGACAATGTGAGACTTTTATGCTGTATCTAGTTTTCAGGTCACACAAATGCTCCCGTATTCTCATGGATTCTTCCATACCTGTTCAAAGCAAGCTGAGCTTCCCATTAGCCTGTGCTTCTAAGCTGTCTTTTGTCAGGAATACAGTCATAGAGGGAAAGCCACAGGCATTTGTGGCATATCCAGACCTTGTGGAGTCAGGAAATACACTGAGTTTCCACAGTTTTAATATAATCCCAGTGACCCAGGACCCAGCAAAATGTCCCAACTCTGAACCTCAGAAATCATAATTCTTCATAGTTCCACATGGTTCCACAGATGGCACATAGTTTCTAACACCTCAGTGCCATATGTCAATGTTACTGCCATTTTACTAATAGAACAGGATGAAAAAGTAAAATCTAGTTTCAATGTTAAAATGATTTTTAAAATGCTCCTAGGCATATATTTTTAACTCTTTCTAAATACTAACTAAGGGATTACATTCAGTTTCCTCAAAGTCATTGAAAATTTAGTTCTTGTTGGATTTGGATCTTGCCAAAGCTTTTTTTCCACTGTGATAATATTAGAGGATATCACAAATGAGCACTTAATCATTCAGTTCTGTAGTTGCCTGATATTTAGAGGCCTGAAACATTTTTAAGCAAGTGACATGTCTGAAAACCATTACAAACTTTAAATTTCTAACTGTAATGATGTTCAAGATGAAAACTGTTCATGACAAGATGAAGAGCATTCATGACAAGTTCCCCTTGAAGAACAACCACCACAGATAGAAAAAATTTCTCTGCCCTTTTCTGGTATTTGAATTACATGTTGCTTTCACTTTTTGTCATAACTGAGTGTCAACCAGTTGGCTGCCTCCCAGGCTGTGTTAGCAGCTTTCTGTGTTTTCGTAAGTCAGTTTCTCTGAAAAGTTTCTTAAATGATTGAATCCTCATCAGACAGGAGGAAAAAAAGATGTATGTTGAGAGTAACCCAGGTCCCCTCTCAGTTAAGTAAAGCAGCCATGTGTTCTGTTTATCAGGACAGCAGACCTTGATAACAGATGTTTCTCTACCACCTTGCTTCCTGAACATCAGCTGTTGCCTAGAGGTAGGCTTCAAAGAGTTGAAGAGAGCATGAGACACTGCAACAGCAAGGATGTTGTCAGGACAAGATTAGCTTTACCTTGTGACAGGGGGAAGCAGGCCTTTAACCTCAATCTTCTGCTGAACTGGGTCATGAGTTAGTTACATCTCTATGGAGCTAATGGACAGATACAAAAGCTAAAGTTAGTCAATAACTGCGGGCATTTGGCATTTCTGCTTTCAAATCCTGATGAGAAGTAAATTAACCCTTTTAATTGTTTTGCATTTTATTTCCCGCTTCTTCTTTCCAGGCAAACTTCTCCATGCTAAGTGGTCAAATACTATGCAAGGAAGGATTTAATTGTAACTATTTTGTATTTTGCAAAACAAAGAATAAAATTATAAGAAATGAAGAAACAGTTAATAAACCCTGTACTATAACCACAAAAAAACCGTGCTCTTCCTGATTTATGAATCAGCCCAAAACCAAAGCCTTTTTTCTGGTTTCTGACCCATCATGTATTTTATCAAAAAGCAATTTTAGCTTTATTGAATTCAAAGCCAAATAAACAACATAATATAAAATCATCTAAAACTAGAAAAAAAGACATGTGAATGTCAAGTTCCAGCCTTACCCTTAGGACTTACCCCTTTCCCAGAAAGCTTGTTCAGATCTATATGCTTCATAGAATTGTTACCTCAATATAAAACTATTACTGCCTTTTTTCTTTTTCATTCGTTTTCCTCCTCCATGTGCTGTTTACCGTTGTTCATGTAGAAGTACTGAGGCAGACAAGTTTACTTCTAATTGACTTCTAAACAGTTTTAAAAATAAGTATATTATGTCCTCCTTCCGTCTAAATAGCAGTAGTTAAAGGAAACAAGTTTTGTTCAGGATTCATAGCAATATCAGACTGTGCATTCAAGGAACTTTAGTTTTGTGACAGCTATTTCATCCTACTCTGAGGTTTTCCTTGGAAAAATAAAGTACAGTTATATATAAGGCACATATTTAAACCAGAGATCAGAAACACACATGTGCAGTTCATATAGTAGACCATGGCCACAAAATTATTTTGATTTTTTAAATACAGGTGATGTAAACACTTTGAAAATGCAAGCTATGTCTCTCGAATCAGGTTTTTTTATCTTCTGTCTGCTCTTTTAAAATATACCAAACATACTGGCAATTAACATATCTTTACCTCACTATATACCCGACAGACACCTAAAGATAAGGGTGCTTATCAGGTCGCATCCTGGTGCATGGTTCAAACAAAGACAATGAAATTAGCAGGACAGCAAAGACCGAAAGATAAGGATGAATAGAAGAGAGATTTTTGACAAGTCTGTGGGCCAGTGACTTATGCAAAAGAGAGACCCCTCCTTTTTGGTGTATAAAAACTCCAAGAGAAAAGGAGAAGGTGCGGCTCTTCTCCCCCCTCTCTCTCTCCCACTTCAGCTTTTAGCTACGGGACAACGGAGGAAAGAAAAAAGCGGAGAACATGGACCCCGCAGAAACAACAGATCCTACGCCCCCAGGCAGAAGCAGAGGCCGAGGGATGGTGAAAAAGCTTAATTGTTTCCTTTTCTTAACAATACTCTCACCAAGGTGACTAATTTGTGTAAATTCTCTCCTCTTGTAAACTTGTTTTTTCTTCTAAAGGTGGCGTTATAGTCTCCTTTCCCTAAAATAAATCTTTATAATTTGCTTAAATCATAAAGCCTGTTATTTTTTTAAATTCATGTGGCATCTATGAGTAGTGTCTGATTTGTCCTCACAATCAAAATATAAAATGATAGCTCGGATCATAACAACAGGAAAACCACACTACTTTTAATAATTTGTATCAAAGAATGGCCTTTTAAAAGGATAACGCCATGTTCTGGATTGATGCAGTGCCATTTTTAATAGCAGGGAAGGGGTCCCCTTCCCCAGGGATGGCCATGCAAGTAGCTTGAGTAGCTCTCCCTGCTCCAAGATGCCCAGCCCTGCCTTAGGCTGTCTGTGAATAAAAAGATGTTTGCCTTTGGGATTAACATATTCAAGAAAGGGAAACCCACGGTAGTTAAAGGCAGTGCAGAGGAGAGAGAAAGCAACACACGGAGAGAGAAAAAAACTACAGCAGAAGAGAGCAATGCCAGAGCAGAGACCAAGGCCGGTGAGGAAGGAGAGGGAAAAGATGCCTGAAAAGATTTTTCTCCACATCCCGTGGTGAGATGGCAGCCTGTGCCCTGCACCCATGGAAGACCACAGTGGAGCAGACCCTGATGGACCTGTGGCCCACGAGGAATCCTGGTGGAGCAGCTGTGGACCTGCAGCCTGGGGAGGATCACAGAGGAGATGGTGTGGACCTGCAGCCATGGAGGGGACTGCTCCCGAAGTAGTCCGTGGCTCTCTGGGCTTCCCGCACTGAAACAGCTTGCTCCTGAGGAATTATGCCTGGCGGGAGGGACTCATGATGGAGGGGTTCATGAAGGACTTTCTCCCATGGGAGGGATCCCACAATGGGGAAGGGAAAGACTGTGATGAATCCTCCCTGAAGAGGAAGTAGCGTCAGAAAACAACCTGTGATACCTGGACTGTAACCCCACTCCCTGCCCCCTGTGCCACCGAGGGGCAAGAAATTAGAGACATCAAGCACAAAGTAATTTGGGTTTAGGACAAAGGGAAGAGTGGAGAAAGTATTTAAGCTCTTGTTTATGTTTTCCCTTTGCTCTGTTTTGACTTGATGAATGATAAATTAAATAGATTTTTCCCCAAGTTGAGTCTCCTTTGCGTGTAGGTGTAATTGGTGAGTGAAAACCTCAGAGCCCTTGTCTTGACCAACAAGGTTCAAGGTTTGTTTCCTCCTCACCATCCTATAGTAGGGGAGGGGGAGTGAGTGGTCGCATGGTCCTTTGTTATCGTTGTGGCCCAAACCGTGACACCCCAGTTTTTCACAAGCACAGATACACTTTCTGTTTGTGAGGAAGACAGTAAGATTGTCAGCACCCCACACACTTCTGAACTTCGAGAGGAGCTTGATTATATGAGCTGAAGGTGCAAAGCTTTGATTCCAAGAATTTATTTATAGCAATGAAACATCTTACCCATTTGCAAATGTCTACTTTTATGTTAATAGGTTTGTTTTCTCTTATCCAGTATCAAAGTTTTGCTTTGCAGACTCACTTGAAATTCTTTCTGTGCTTTACCTGAAGAAAACACATAAATTGTTGCTTTTGGTTTTGGGGATGGGTGTAGGGTTTGTTTTCTGGTTTGTTTTTTTGTGGGTTTTATTTTTTTTTGTTGTTTTTTAGGGCAGTGTGGGTGGCACTGTCGCTTTTAGGGAAATGCAGAACCATTCACAAAATAAACAGATAAATTCCTAGGAAGATGCAGAATTGCAAGTCAGCAAGTAGAATGTTTTTTGAGGAAAAGACCTAATGCTAAGTAAAAAAATTTAAGCAGCAGCTCCACAGAATATTGAAATATTTTTCAGTGATTCATACAAAAACAAGCCTACCTGACTTATATCATACTAATGGAGGGCAAAAAAAACCTTGCACAGATTTAGCATAGAGCTTACACTGTTTTTACACCTGCAATCTCTATTGTATAACTAATGCAAAGTATAAAATATATATGACATATATATTATATATATATATATACCCTAACATGCATTTAAAATATAGAATATATATCAATGTGAAATTTCTTTCTTCAGTCACAGATAATAAATACCAGTATTGGAAAAAAACCCAACCAAACAGAAAACCCCCCTTTCATTTAAGACATATGTGGTGGAGATTTTTTTCATTTGAATTGACCATTCCAGGTATTCTTCAATGAAGAGAACATACTAAAGTCTCCTGAAGAGTATCAGTGTAAAGTGGTGGAATTTTTTTAGCATCTTGTGTATTCTTTCCTGGAAAAGTTTCTAAACCACGTTCCTTGTTGAACTACAATATTACAGTTATAAAGTAGCATTATACAGTTTTTTAAGAGGAAGACCAAGGAAGTCATCATTCTTGGCAGAATTTTATTTATTTTCCCTCAATAAATATATTTAATAATTAAAGCAACTTTAGCTCCTTCTAAGTTCTTGATAGGTAAGAGAGAGAGAGAGCCCAACTAGTAGATGTGAGACATTAGATGACATCCAAGGAGCAAGACATCTCTCTACTCAGCGTATGGAGACCTAGTGGATGCTCCTATGCTTTCTGCCTGTAGGAGTTCAAGGTATATCTTGCTATATGTGTTTCCCTTAGTCCTAGTACATGGAATATTTTATGTGACCCACGTTTTTCTGAAATTTTTCTGGAGTCTTGGTCATTGTCAGTTTTTGTTCTTCTGTTTCCATGGTGAGTTGTGGTAGAGTTGTACATGGTATCTCTCATGAAAAATGTATTAATATTCTTATCTGATCAAAATGTCCTGCTTTATTTTACTCTCTGGTTTTGCCAAACAACTATATCTGTCCAAAGTCAGACAGTATGATAGGTATTGAGCATAAATCACATCATCTTGTGTTAATGTGACCCTTGGAACAATATTTTGCCATAAATTCTCTTGTTACCCCCAGGGAATATCCCATGAACATCACTCACTGGAAAACTTAATTGATAGAGCAACCTCATCTCTTGTACAAAATAATGACAGCATGAAACAATGACTGAATTCATTCTAGTGAAGTTGTATTTGCTTATCTACTGTGGGGGACAGAGGAGGTAAGAGTAATATTTCTTTTTTAAAGTATGTTGAAATGATTTATCCATTGCAATTCACCTTTGCAGTACTTCCTTCTCATCTGCATATAGGACCAGTGGGATGTGAACCATAGACTTTTAGTGAATGGACAATTACTTACGGTAAAGTGGTTAAAACATGAAGTAACAGCATATATAATTAAATATGTATTTTTCTGACTAATCTGATCTAAAAAATATTGTGATATAGTTTTGTGGGTTCTGTGCTGGTATTTCTGATAGCATAATTCATATTATTTTACTAGAACTTAGGATGGCTCTTTTATCCTCCACTCAATCACTGCACTTTTTGAACCTTTTACAACTTTCTTTGTTCTTGCTACACAGGATATGTTACTGTGCATACTCTCCCTGTATATATGGATAATGAGAGAAGTGCACACAAGGTAGGAGACAATAATTTTTAAAATTTCATCTAAAGAGTAGAAGAAATAATTCAGAAACCTCAAGAAAAACATACATATTACCTTGAGCAAGACAGTTTCATAGCAGCACAGAAGCAGAAATAGTAATTCTCAATGTAATTTTCCACCTTCAGCTGAAGACAGATAAAAGCAAGGGCCTAGCCCTAGAGTCGCACTTGTGTTTTGAGATCATGAGATCTTGTATCAGCCTGTAATTCAAGGGAAGTTTCTATCCCTCACATGGAAAAAAAAACTTAACAATGTGAACTTGTACTGTCTATTCAGACAGACACTGTACTATGAACTACACAGAAACCAAGGACTACACAGAAAAACCAAAACTGTCAGAACAGCCACAGACTCCAGGAAAGATATATAACAAATGTTTAGTCACATGGTCATTATGAACGTTAACTGGAGGAACACCTTTAAGCTATATTGGTTAGTAAAAGAAATAGGAATACTTTCCTGTGTTGTTATTAATAGTACGATACCTGTTTCCCTTTTAATAGTATAGTTCTTAGCATGCTAATAATTTTAAAATTCAGTCCTTTCCTTCAAGTTGAATCAGGAGCAATCAAACAGTAATGCTGATGTTTACTCTTACCTAAAGTCATCGTTGTACTCGGGGAGGTTTTTTTTTTATGTTCTTAGGATTTTTTGTTCCCCTAAGGTGGTATTGAGTTCAGTATGCTGTGGTCTTTGTTAGTGATCATTTTGCATTGCTATGGAGCTGCTCCATACCTGAGAGAACAGAGTTTTCTTGATGCTTGAGAAAACAGAGGCCTCTCTAAGGAACTCATTTTTTCATACACACAGATGACCGAGGTAAGGACGGAAAGACTGTGAATTAAAAAAAAAACAAACAAAAAACTACCCAACAACTATCAGTCTTTCTGTAGCATTAGAGGGATTGTGTTGATAATAAAATAATGTGAGGAAGTAGAAATGAGTTTTAAACTTATGGAAACATACCAATAGCTGACTCTGAACTTATACTCCAGGTAAACAATATCAGGAAGGATGGGAACTCATTTTTCCAGCGGTTAAGGAGGAAGGAATAAGGCAAGTCAAAAATAGTCCTGCAAGAGTACAGTGATTCAAGTTTCAATTAAGGTAAGTGCTATCAGGAATTTCCTCATGGCTCAACCTTCGGGCCTGGAGGCAGAGAGAACCATAGGTTCCCTCACACTGCAATTCTGAACACGTTCCCCTAAGAGTTTTAACACAGAAGTTCTGAGGTGTGGCTACTCTGGAAAGATTGAAAGCATTATTCTTCTTCTGTTTATCATAGAAGATGATTAAAATAACAAAATTAAAACCCAAAACAAATTAAAATAAAATAAAATAATCTCTGCAGACTTAAAATACTTGCAAATTAAAATAACTGCAGCCTAAAATACATTTTAATTTCTTATCAGAATTGATTTTTCTATAGTTTTGTTGTAAAATATAGTTCATGTTTTGTTAAGAAATCAAATGAAACACAAAAAATACCCAAGAAGAGAGTAGAATGGCAGGACATCATTGGTTTTGGTCATTTTGGATACTTTTCTTTGCACATTGCCTATGAACTTTCTGTTGGAAGGAGATGTAAAAGAAGAAACTGTGATTTCTCATTTGACAGCATGACAGGAGTAGTAAAATCCAGGTACTTATAAGAGCCAGTGTGAAATTTTACAGTAAATTCTTTATGATTAAGGAAGAAGCACAAATTATTAAAAAAAAAAAAAAAAAAAAAATTGCATTAACTGGTTTCCATAAATCAGATTTTAAAAGAAGATGACAGACATACTATTAGATTAAGTTAAAATTCTGATAATCAAGACTGCGACACTAGACCATACCTAGAAAAAATGTCATGTTCTGTCATGAATTTCAAAATTTATTATAGATTGGGAATTACATTATGCTTAGGTCTTCTGTGATGCTTATAATCTTGAAGATCTGATTGTACCGCAGGTAAAATATTCCGTATTTTTGCAAATAGTGAACTTCAATACAGAGCTTTTACTAATTACTTGAAATGAATGTTGAATTCAGTTTCTAGAAAGAAATGTCTAATTCCCACTGCCAGATAAGAAGTATCACAATCTCAAAATTTACATAATTTACCTTTGTGGAATAAATTTATTTTTTATCTATACATATCTTAAAGAAATAAAAAGATAAGGACCATTTTTAAACAAAATTTAGGTTTGCGTGTCATGCAAACCAGTGAGACTTGTTAATCTTTCATGTTCAGGCATATGTTGAACATATAATGCATATGCCAGGTGTTTTTTCAGAGTAAAACATAATGAACAACCTATTAAAATGGAGTAAGGAAGTGGCTTTGGTTTTGGTTTATATAACTTTAGTCCCTTTAAAAAGAATTATATTTTTTATTTTATTTTATTTATTTATTATTATTATTTTATTTTATTAAAAATCAGTCCTTTCAAAATGGCATGTCTGAGACTGTAGGAATGGATAAAAGTGCCTTTGCATTTTGCATCTGAGCCTGGCTTATCTGAGTTAGAAACAGTTTTCTGTTTCAGTATAGACACCTTCAGAGAAAAAAAATTCTGTTTCAGTAAAGGCTGAAAACTCATCAACGATATCAGGCATCTTCTTAGATGCAGGGCTTCTCTCATACATCCTGAGGAGTGCAGTAGCATTCCTTTTCATCCCTTATATTTATATGTTTTCCAGATACATAATATCAAGTTTTTCCCCCTCTGCAGCCAATGGCAAGTCAGTAAAGGTGATGCAGTTAGGTGTAAACATAGGCTGAGAGGTTTACTTTCAATTCCATTAGCTTTGCCATCTGTTTCATCTCAGTAGTACATCGTACTGACAGATGGAGATTCTACTCTTGAGTTCATGCTGTTTAACACTGAGCCATTGGCTAATATACTTAACGTCATTCATGATCAAATTAATGGTAAGACTCTTCCAATCTGCAGCTGGGTACCTAGGCCCCACATAGCAGGATCTATGATACCTTCATCTGTTCACTGGCTCATCCCAAAGAGTGGATAGAGGTGGGTTTTCTGCATATCTGGACATAAATACTGGAGGATCTCCCATTCCAGAGCCAGGAAACACTAAATCTGTCTGGTACAGAGTCCAGACAAGATATTTGGCTCTGTCTGGTTACAACATATAGATCATCTTCATATGGCAAGGAACACTTAGGCATTGGGATGGGCTGCCCGGGAGGTGGGGTAATCACTACTTTATACAGTTCCTTGGAAGTATTTAAAAAACATGTAGATGAGGCACTTAAGGGCATACTTTAGCGGGTGATATCGTGGGGGGATGTTGACAGCTTGACACAGTGATCTTAGAGGTCCTTTCTAACTGTGACAATTCTGTGATACTGAGAAGAAAGAGGTTTTTTTTATATTTTACTTTCTTATTGACACTGCCACAGATAGTAGGAGTTCTCTATCTGTGTAGGGGCAATGCCCATTAAAAATATAGCCTGAGGGAGAATGTGATATAGAGAGCAGCCCTGTGAAAGGGACTTGGGGGTACTGGTGGATAAAAGATGGACAATGAAAGCTTGTAGGCCAGAGGCTCAATTGCATCCTGGACTGCATCAAAAGAAATGTTAGCAGTAGATCAGTAGAGGTGGTACTGCCCCTCTGCTGTGGTGAGACCCCACGTGGAGTACTCTGACCAGCTGTAGAACCCTCAACACAAGAAGAACATATCTGTTGGAACAGGTCCAGAAGAGAGTCCTGAAGGTGATCAGAGGGCTGGAGCACCTCTGCTATGAAGACAGGCTCAGACAATGGGGGGTTGTTCAGCCTGGAGAAGAGAAGGCTTCAGGAACACTTTATAGCAACCTTCCACGACCTGAAGGGGGCCTGCAAGAAAGCTGGGGAGGTACTATATACAAGGGCCATGTAGCAATAGGATGAGGGGCAATTGTCTTAAATTAGAGCAGGGTAGAGTTAGGTTAGACTTTAGGAAGAAGTTCTTTACTAAGACAGTGGTAAAACACTGAAACAGGTTCTCATTGTACTCACCCTAGGCTCTTTTTCTATAGTCAGTAAAGAGAAAAAAATACTTCCAGAATATAATTAATTTCATGCTATAATAGACATCTAGGTACAGATAAATCATAATATTTCTCTTCATTGACATAAAAATGGCTTTATTTCATTAAAAATAATAGCACATTTCATATGAAACTTGCACTATTTTCAGCTTATTACTAACATTCTATAGTAAGTAGTTTAAGACCAGTGTTTGATTCCATATTCACACTGGATAGAATACTTGACCTATGTTACTTCAGATTGTCAAATCTGAGATAGAGACTCGTGAAGAGGCTTACCTGTTTGGCAGCTAGAACATGAAAGCTGATGTCTCCCAAGGCATGAGGTGCCAGGCACTGGGTTGGTACAGGTTCTATGTAGCCCTCTGCTGCTCCTGGGGAATCTGCTCTCCCATCGGATTTTCTTTGAGGATGGATCAACACTCAGAAGCACCTGCCATGTTTCAGTACAAAGCTGCCTGTCCTTGGGTCTCAGCTGTAACTGACTGGTAGATTGTGTCTGCAACATCTGCGTGCTGATCTTGAAAAATTCAAGTATGTGATAGGAATCAGTCTTGTCTAATATGCAAATGGGCAGATGTGGGTTTTTAGAAAAACAGGGTTTCTTTCCTGTTAGCATAGCAAGTAATGGTGCATAGTACTTCAGACTAATTTCTAGTCTTAACAAAGTTTGTAGAGAGGCTTGAAGCCAACAAGATATCAGATTTCCCTACTGCTAGTTTCTTTAAAACAGGTAAACAGCAAACCCAATTCTGACAACTATATCCTTACACAGTGTAAGGCACAAGGAGACTACTTCCTGAAATAAAATGCATACCATTCCATTAAGCGTAAGAAAATCTCAGATAGAATCTGCTCAGACTTTTTTATAGAAGAATCACGTTGTTAGAATACAGCAGAAAAAAACATAGATACTCCTATGAGGAAGGTTGATATTATTTGTCTAGTGTTATGCAGTTCTCTCTTTCTAACAGGGATCCATGCTTGGCACACAAAGGAAGAGGTAACCTGTCTCACTGAGATAGAATCTGATAAAAACAACCTCCGAGGTACTTCACTAACTCATTGCAGTAGTAGATGTGAATTAAGTCACTGCTAATTACTGTGGCTGCAGTTATAAATTTCTTTTCCTGACAATGTGCTGCATGTTAGGATTTACTACAAATGTTAGGTTGCACTTCTCTATCCTTTTTTTTTTTTTTCAATTTGAAGAAAGATATATGTTTCTCTCATCTCTGAAAAAAAACCCAAACAAAAAAACACATTTCAGTGATTTTGTAATTACTCTTTCTCAGAATCTGTATGTGTACTTGAGGAAAAGAGTGCAAAACAATATGTTCATATCACATACGACTTTTGTCAAAAAGATTTATTGGAAAGGTATAATGTATTACTAACTGTAAGTCCTCACAAGAGTGTTTCTGAAGGTGGCCTTTATTTTTTGTGTCAATTTCTGGTTTGACTTTTTGCTTTTATTTGCAAATATAGTTGAACTCAGGTCTACTCTGTTTCCTAAAATCTGTAGATAGGATCTTTTCTTTCTTCAGTGTTGTTGATTGGTCTTTTTTCCCCCATAGCAAAAAAAAGGTGGCAGGATATTTCCAAATTGTCATACATCTCTCCATTAGAATTTTCTTTGGGCTCATTCTCATCCATAGGACTGAGCAGACTATTCCATCCTTACACTAAGTGCCCATAAACAGTCACTTATGCCCATAGATAGTCACTTGCTTCTATGAATCATCTCTGAAAATCCCCCAGTAGGCCAGGATCAGCTTCCCATTCATTTCTGAAATCTAGACAATGGGGGCTTCTTTTACACATTTCACTTTTGTGTCTCTACTTCCTTGTGCTAATGTAATAATTAACTCATGTAACAAATATGAATCCTTAGATTACTTTTACAAATCTATATTAAATTATTCTATTCTCTTGAAAAAAATGCTAAGGACAAAATTAAAACCTTGAAAAATAATAAATAATTTTCTTGACTTTTCCTGGAAATATGACCCAGTAAAAGAGCAAGTTTTGGAAGCAGTACATGAAGAGCAAGAATTTTGCCATGGACCAGCAATGTCCTGACCAAAAACAAAATAGAAAGATAATTCCAGCTTTAAAAAGCTTGTAGAATATAACAAGAAGTAACAACTGGAAACAGCCAACTGGAAGAGAAAATGAGAAAGAGTTGATACAGCAAAAATATAAAATTTTCATTTCATAGATTCTGAGTAGTTTAGGATGGAAGAGACCTTTAAAGGTCATCTAGTACAACTCCCCCATGCAATAAGCAGGAATATATTTAACTAGATCAAGTTTCTTAGAGCCTTGTCCAGCCTAATGCAATGGGCCCTAATAAAAAGTCTACCCCAATCTTTCTTATAAGTAATTTCTTATAAGTTCATTAAGGATATATACAAAAAGAAGGATTTTTAAAGACAATAAAGCCAGATGTTTATAGACTATTCCTATCCTTACACAGTGTAAGGCACAAGGAGACTACTTCCTGAAATAAAATTCATACCATTCCATTAAGCGTAAGAAAATCTCAGATAGAATCTGCTCAGACTTTTTTAAAGAAGAATCATAAGATGCAATAGAAAATCAGACTTAAAATGGAGAAGCCAGAGTTTTCCTTTTGAATAAAACATAGGTACTCAGGGAGGATATAGTATGTGTTTGATATAATGAAGAAGTTGGTAGAGAAAAAAGCAAAAAGAAAGCCAGGGTGAGCTTCTTTAGCAGCATTTTGAAGGAGGATGGATGAAAATTATTCTCTTCTTAAACTTGAAAAAGGTGTTACAAGGAGATGGCAAGCTGCCATTTTATCAAAGGTCAAATTTGAAAAGAGTATAAAGAAAATCTGCAAGCATTAACATAACCTTGACTTGTGGATGATGAGATTTAACAAAATCTGATTATGCCAAAGTAAACACTGAAGTGTGAAGTGAGGTGAGGGATGGCAAATGGGTCTGGAGAAAGACAGAAAGCTGAAGAGATAGTTATTTATGTTAGAGAGAAAAGTTGAGCATTTAAGATATACTTTTGGAATATGGAATTAAAGCAGCACATTACTTGCAGAAAATTCAGAGTTAAATCTGCATCTATGAAGTTAACCTAAGCAGGCATAAAAATGAAGAGTTGTGACTTAACCCTAGAAAACACATAGGAATTTGAAAGCTAAAAGTCCTTCAAAGGACACACTAAGTAGCAGGTGACTAAAAGGATAGGAGTAAACACAGGAAAGAGCTTAGATTTGGAAATCAGTGTAGCACAGAGGGTATCTCATAGAAAAGAATATGGTTAACTGTCTAAAATGTCTCTCCAGGAGAAAAAAATCAAGGTGGATAGAGTTCAGTCCTTAAGATGTGTTTAGGAAATGACCATTCAAAATCTGGTGACAGGAGCTTAACCTGAGTGCAAGATGTGAAAGCTGACCCAGGGTTGAGTACAGGTGAGAAAGAGGTGTGAATGCTACAGGTCAGCAGAACATACAGAGGAGAGGTGTGGCCATGTCTGTGCTCCTGCCCACCTTCCAGAGAAGCAACTGAGAGAATATGGATGGCCCAGGGGCATGGAGAGAGTCACAGAGATTGCTCTACAGCTGCTCTAAAGAGCTCTTTCTCTCACACCACTGCCAAACATGTTCACAGTTGAGAGCACAGAAGAGATGATACCCACTACTGGCTGCCAGCAAGTGAGAGCTGCAAATTGTCAAACTGTTGAACTTTAGGAAGGGTGGTCTAGACATTGACAGAGATCTCCTCCTCACCAGAGCTCTCTAAAAAAGGTGCAAAGATAGTGTATTCCGAGCGATAAGCCAAAGGGGAGAGCAGAAAGTCAAGGATTTGGAGGAAGATATTACAGTCAGCTCAGGAGTAGATAATAGGCATCTGCATATTGTGATGTATTTCCAGTGCACTGCTCAGGGCTCATGGGGTTTCAGCTCTGTCATTCATAGAGCACTTTGCCATCTGCACAGCAAATGGTGTGAAAAGGTGTTTAATTCAAAGTGCCAATCGTAAAGAACGGTGAGTAAAAGATTGACTCAGCAAGAGGGACAAGTTGGTTAAAATGATACATGTTTTTTTTTAATACTTCAAATAAAGTTTTAAGACTGTTGAATAATGTTAAATCCTCCATGAAATCTTTCTTGGTGCTGACCTCTATAATTTGGAATCTCTCTTTTAAAAAAGCTTCTTCATCCAAAATTTCTAGTATTGAGAGGTTTCCTTATATTTTTATCCCTTTATAATCTTGCACAAAAAATAAATTAATGGAATAGTAACTCTCTTAATCCCCATGTAACCTTGTATATGCCTGGTTTCTTTCTGTAAATTTATTTTTCCTTTTAGTGTTGAAATTTGAAGAGAAGTTAATGAAGACAGAATGCTTTTGTCTATACAGCACATTTAATCACTGGAGTATAATAGGCATCACTTACTTTATCTTTACTGTATTAGCCACAGATTCCTAAATGGTATCTTTCAGGATTAAACATAGCATTAACAACAACAACAAAAATTTAAAAAGGAAAAAGAAAGATATTTATTGTTTAGGGATTAAAATATTTTTTCAGTACCATGTATAACATTAAGCTATGTAACTTTATGTATTTATCGTCTGATGTTTAACACACTTTATTTATTGCAATGAAAATTGTCATGATATATTAATATGTCTATTTTTCTTCATATTTTTCACATTGTTTTTCATTAGGCTGCCTCTGCATTATATCTTAATTTTTTAAGCATCATTCCACTACTTCAAACCAATTATTCTTAGGACTACCTAAACTTAATGCTACCAAGTGCATTATTTACACAACTAGCTTGACTTTATTTAATATCCTCATTCCTAGGAGAACTACTAAACTTCATCGTGTTAATTAGAATTCTATCGTAGCTCTATGCTACAATTAAACAGAAATTTAACAAGAAGAAAAAGTAATCCATGAAGAAATTTTTACATTTAAAAGTGTCCACTTGCTACAAATTGGGAAGAATAATAAATTTTGAAACTTCTCCAGAATTCAACTAACAAAGGGTTAATTTGAAAACCTCATGATTATTGTGTGGGGAAGGGAAAAAAAAAAAAAAAGAAAAAAAATGTTTTGAATTCAGACTCCGATTCTTTACTGGTCACCAGCATCATTGAGAAGCTTTTTATAAGACCTGAATGCCTGATGTTCTGTTAGCTATGCTTATACAGGACATAATCCATATTGGAAAGGATGCAGAAAGCCTCACTTGTTTTTTCATTTTTTGGGAAAAGATGTGATAAGACAAATTTTGACTGCATAAAATATGTGCGTAGTCTTTATTCTAATTTTTCCGTATTTTCATATGGAGCCATAGGTTGGCCCTGAAGGTAATATTATCAAGACAAGAAGAGTATCGCAGTGCACAATTTTCCTTGGGAGTACTACTGACAAGTTCCTGGAGATTTCTCACTTCATACTCATGTTTGTCACCTATCCATGGTCTAAACACAAAACTCATACTTTTGGATCTCACATTACATGCCAACTTGCGACTCTCTTATGTGCATCTCAAAATGTAAAGGGAATGATATCACTGTTCAAAACAGCACTTTTGTAAATATTTCTATTCTATGACACATGCAGGGGACCATGCTCTTCAACTGACTTGGACAACTTGCTTCTAGAGCACAATGACTTTTGCAAGAAGTGGCCCCTACCTGAGACAGTGGTAGGATCACCTATCAAATGTTTTCCTTGCATTATTTTTGTTGTAAAAAAACCAAACAAACCAAAACCAAGACAAACAAAGAACCCAACAACAAACAAGCAACAGGAAAGAAACCTATCTTTACCATTTTGTTTAAGAAACATTTATTACCCTAATGAATCATTTGATCCCTGGCAATAAATAATTTTAAATCTGAGACTATGTTTCCTGATGACCTTGATAGATAAAAAATGCTTGATTCACACTTCAACATCCCACAGAATAACTTCTATTTTGCCCAATGTATTTACTTGATCTTGCAAAGGCATTTGAATGTATAAGACCGTTTGCTGCTTCTTGCTGAGATTGCCTTGTAAATCATATACTTTGTTTGAGAGGTTTTATAGGCCATTTGTGGGTGGAAGTGAGGAGTCAATAAATAGAGCAGCTACATATCTGATGTATGGTAGGGTAAACTGACTGGAAGTCTTAGACTGATGTAAAAAGATAAAAAGTACATTATATACTGCTGGTAAATCTTGAAAATAAATTAGATTATTAAAAATAGCAGATTGGCAAACAAGAAAATTACAGTTAATTTAGCCAGTTGTGTGCATTCCTATTTCTGCTAGCAGTCAGCCCAAACAAAATGATGAAACGGCCTGTGAAAAAATTTGAGACTACAGTCTCAATTCATCCATCTAGGTTCACAAATTCTCATCAGAAGTATGATTCTTAAGGCAGATTCCATCTGCCTTATCTCTAGTCTTTTGATTTGTTCATCCTGGAATCTTACTCTGGCCCTGAAACACTTCAGCATTGTGCCCTTGTACTTTCACTTGATAACTAGACTGTATGTTCTGTAACATAGATGCTTTCTTCTGCTTTGGCCACCAATTTAAGAATAACTACAGATAAGTAATGCTCCTTCTTTTTTGTTACTCACTTCAGCTTATCTTAAATGGGTAAAATTTTTTAGAGGAAGTTAGAGACTCCAAATCTTCTATAAATCACATATTCTTCATGGAAATGGGTGCTAAGAACTCAGTGATCTTGAAAATATCTTGCCAATTGGAACAGGTTTTTTTTGCTTTGATCTTTGGAGCTGCTATGTTTCCTGGTTGCTTGGAAGTACCTGTTTCCTCCAAGCAAATAAACAAAAAAACCCAAACCAACAGGGACTTTTAATATGTTTCTACTTCTTTTAAAGCTGTGCTATAAATCCAATTCATACAATGCTAGGAAGCTAGATATTTTTAAAAATGGTGGGTTTTTTTAATATTTTATAAAAAAATGTGGTGGGATACCTAATATCTGATTTATCCTGTATGGCTACAGACATCAAGCAGAATAGGTCTGTGTCTTGGAAAAAGTTTATCTGATGAAACATGTAGCCTGTCTTTCAAAGATAGTTTTGAAGGAATGTATCTTAATTGAACAAAATGAAATAAAGAGTTTGAAATTTATTCAGGCATGAAGGATTATGTGGTAGTCTTAGGCCATTATATTGGAGCAAGACGTGAAAATATCCTCATCAGGGAATAGAACAATGTTAATCTAACAGACCTAGAACTGCATCTTTACATTTCATAAATATACTGTCTTTTCTCTTTTCTACCTTTGCATCTGATTTGCTCTGGGCTATGTTGGATCACTGCAGTGATTCTATAGTTTTAGAATGATGTGATAAGAAGTCTTCCATATTGTGGTATAGTAGGATATGTTAATTTCAGCAGTGCAATGGTCTGTTTGGAGTCCAGAGTAGCAGCAAATATTAGCTTAGAGAAAAGGGTCTCAATCATTAAATTCAGCAAGTGGTCTTATACTCTTTGTCTTGAATAGGACTTAGCTGGGCTTCTAAGCATATGTAATAATATTTTCTATATTCAAACATTTATTCCCAATCGAATAGTGTTCTACAACTATACTGGTCATGTAGCCAAAGGTTGATATTTTTTATATGCCTATTTCTAGCTGTGCCCATGACTCCAGACTGGTAAAATAAATAAGAAGATAACTTGGGCCACAAAATTTTCTGCTTGCTGCCCCACAGCTCTGTAGTCTTCCTTGATTCTGCCCAGGCTACATGTTGCAGTGCCATTTGAGCCCACGTAAAAGAGTAATGATAGTAACCCGCACTCTTAATGGTTTGAGGTACCCACCGAAGAGCATCCCAGACCTTGACTTCTGGAAGGCAGAACCCTTTCTGTGACCCCTGTCAGTCTGACAGATGGATGCCTTAGTGCTGTTTAACAGTCACCAACTGTGAGTGCAGAACTTTTCGTTCTGAGATACTGTTGTGTGCTTCTGGTATGGTTGCTCTTTGTGGACCATGCTTGGAAGTGTCTATATTTGTTAATGCATTGTAACTGTTACTGCTATCATATCTGGGCCTGTTCATGAAAACAGAATAAAGGATCTATACTTTTGCATGATTAGGGCATAACCTGATAGCTTAATATATCTTTTTCAAGTAGTCTACACTTGTTTGTCTCTTCTTTATCTTCTGACTACATTTATGGTATGTAGCTTGTCGTCTAGGCCATGTGGCATTGCTGCTGTTCACTAACTAGATGACAGCCTTTGTAAACAAGAGGACCAATGTAAAAGTGATTTCTAGATAGTTACAGGAACACTTTCCCGCTGAAATTTCCTAAGTAGAAGATATTGGCAACATTATTGAGATTTTTGCTTCAGATAGAACAATCTTAAGAATCAACCAGAACAGCTGCTAGAAATATTTGACAAGAAAAAAAGAGAATATTCAAATTAATATTATTTACTGTTATCTCAGAAAATGAACTCTTGTTTTTAATAAGAAAAAATGCCTTTAACAAGAAAGAGAAGTTGTAAAAAAAATCTGAATGTTTAAGTTCTTTTGTCTTCAAGTCACAACTGAAAATACTGAAAAGGGATAATAAAAGGGATAATAGAAGAAACCTCTAATTAATAATTTTGTTCACTTTAATCTCCAGTATCTAATATCAGCATCTTATAAGTAAGCATCTTTGCAAAAAGAGTGCTAAAAAATATTTCAGATAAAATAGTATAGATTCAGCTAATTTGATATATCTACTTTTTTTTTTTTTCATTGTTGTTCAGTAAATAGTTTTTTTGTCTTCCACTCTTGAAAATACTTTATATTTTTTGCACTGTGTGGAGCTGAGAGTGAACCTTAAGTTCTTTTTCCTTCTTTTTTTTTTTTTTTGTGGAAGGTTCTTCTCTGGCTGTCACTCTTCATTCCATTACTATGACTCATCAGTACGTCATACAGTGCCCTCATGTAAACACAGGAAACTAAAATGTAATAACAAGTTTCTGTAATGTTACTGGTTTTTATGTCCCTATCATGGTATAGAATAGTCTTTTGCTTTTTGACATTTTTATATTTACAGCTGACATACATGTTCACTATCATGCTTAATCCTACTTTTCTGTCCTGCAAAATGTTACCCTTTTACACACATCTTTTCTGAGCCTACCTCTAATAATATGATAGTTAAGTAGCATCTCATGGTATATGTCTGTAGGCTCCCTGTCTCTTTTAACCAAACAACCTATGTTTTCTGTATTAATCTGAACTGAGAATTAAGGGGTAGCAAATTTGCATTGTGCAGCTTTGATAATTATTTCTAGTAAAAAAGACAATGAATCTGTAGTATATTTTCAAATTTTAGAACCAAAAATAGATTTACTTTCTATTAAAAAGATTAAAAGTTGCTAAGTATACCTGCAGGAAATAAAGTTCTCCACTCAAGAAATTAATGTACAGTTGTGCAAAAGGAAGTGAGAGTCCCTTTGTCCTGCTCTTGCCCCAGGAAAACATATTGTGCAGGCGCAAAATTAGAACCAAGTTTGGATGTCATATGGTGGGTCCCTCAGGCTGCCTGACAACCAACAAACTGTTAAAGAAGGGGTAACAGCTGCTTCCAGAAAAACTGCAATGAAGCTTGAGGTGGATTAAAACGAAATTTGCTACCCAGATCTCAAAGGAACAAGTTTGGAAAAAAGGCATCCTGTGCCTGAGGAACTGGTTTAATATCATCTGATGAGAGAGCTCCCATAATGTATCAAAGACAAAATACAAGATGGTTGAGACATTTGAAATTGGAACTGTGCAAACTTCTCACATTTGATGCAGTAGGCCATTCTGAGAAGTGTTATACCAGAGAGTTAGCTGACTGGAAGGTGATTACATCAACAAAAATGTCAGCATCCTGTAGCTACAACATTGGAAAAACCACAAAAAAGCAGTCAATACTAATAAGAGTCTGACGTGCAAACTAAATAGCTACATTTATTAATTTATTTTCATTATATCTTGATAGATAAAGAAAATGAGGCTAATAATCACGTTAGACCCATTCATCAGCCACATTAATGTACACGTTTTGATTTTGTGGGTGATACAGAACTTCATACTGAAGAAAAAGTTCCAAGAAACTGCCAGAAATATTATTATGTAACCCCCTGATCGATACTCAAGTCTGGTTTATTTACCTCCATGGCTGTTCTTATATACAAACAAGCATATCTTACTAGATACATGCCATTCAGTGATTGGTCATCATGCGATGATCATGCTCCTGACATTTACTGTGCCAGCTTTCTCTTGTCCAAGTGTCTTCTGCATGTAGCCCATCTTTCAGTAACTTTGCAGGCGGTCTTGTAGCTGGGCCTCAAGGCCCTTACCTCACTCTGGATAAAACTAAATCAGCACGATTTTATAAAACAGCATTGTCTAACATTAGTATAAGACAGTATTGTCTAACACTACAACCCCCTTGTACATGGCTCGTTCAGTATATGGCCATTCTCTTGCAGAAATACCACAAGTCCCCCACCCTTTAAAAAAACAAAAAAACAAAAAACCAAAAAAACCCAAAAAAAACCAAGCAAAAGAATTGTAGCTTTTGCTAGTTTAGTAACTGAAGTTAGGGGGGTGGGACACTGTTTTGGTTACATACTGTTTAGGAAGCATATTTGGAAACATTTATATACATGTTGTGGAAACGACGAGGGAAGACTCGAGCAATCAATGTGATTGATAATCAAGCTTCAAACTTTATTGCGCAGTTACAAAGCTTATATAGTGCTTTGTGTGACCACACCCCAGCCACCACACACCAACATAACTTATTACTGGACACCTGATGTGTTTACCTATAGAGAACAAATTCCAGATGTGCAGGGACAGTAGTAAGGTCCCATGTAATTGGCCTTAGATAAGGAGTTCTGTACACAGACATGGACTTGTGCACACCCCAATTCTAGACAATTCTACAGCATTCTGCAACATATACATTGCTTAGTGTATGGGAAGAAGAGAAAATATTTTGCTGAGGATAAAAATTAAGAAATTCGTAGCATTCATCTATCTTAAAGTCCAACCATGGGTACAGATTATTTTTTTCTATTCTTCATTGACTTTAAATCATGCTCCTTGTACTGAGATTTGCTAGACAGGGTTGGCTGCCAGGAAGGTACTAGATAGAAATGGACTAAGAGAGAAAAGGCAGATACCTAAGCTTGATCTACAAGTTTTGTAGCTTAGGTTTGTCAACACATAGTGTAAGAAAGCTATATCACAGATTAAATATTTCTCCTGAAGGGAATACTCCTACATGTAGCTTTCCTAGAAGAAGAGTTTGCTAGTTTATAGCCTATTTTGCAGGGAGGTAGCAAAATTATTGAGAGAGAAATTCCTTCTGCTAGTGTTTTCACTGTCTGTGCTCTGAGGATGACATAATTATGCCAGTATATCTCTAAAGAAAAAAGGTGGCAGCGTCTCACGTTAATCTGTATTTATAGCTCTAGGTTAGAAAGAGACTGAAAAGGCCATTACACTTGTATGTGAAAGGTATTATTCTGTGTAATTTTTGCCTCTAAAATAATGAAAAAGCTTACAGTTAGGACTCAGTTTGGCAGAGTTCATGAATGCAACTTCATGTAAGACTTTCCACTCTTTGATTTCATATTTCTAATTGATATAACACAGACCAGTTAAAAATCAAACAATGTGTGTTTTATGTAGCATTTTCATTTGGGACAAGATTAAGGATTGCTATCTACTTAATTTAGTATTTTTCTGACCTTGAGTAGCAGGAGCACAAATTGCCTTAAGTGGCTATGAGATATAAGAGGAACTTTAAGCTGTCTCTTTCAAAATGACCACCTTTTAATGCTGTAGTATTCCTCATGCAGGAGAAGTAAAAAGTAAAGGATTTTAATTTAGCAGGATTTTATTTTACTTGTGTTAGTAACAAAGTTAGTGGGTAGGTAACCCTGATGAAAGCATGTAAGTTGTGAAAAAATGACGCAGATTTTGTAGAAGGAGCCAAAAAAATACAGTAAGGTTCAAATTGTGTTGGAATTTCACTATGAAAGTAAAAATTTAAGAGATCAGGAGAATTTTGTTTCATTTAATTTTATTTTCTGAGATCAAGAGCAAAAAATTGAAAATAAGGCGTCGGAAAATTCTGATCTTATATTTTTAGTTTACTATTAAGCAAGGAAATTTTGAAATTAATACTTTAAAAATCTGTTCTGAGAAATATAGAGCCAGGTTAAAGTGGATGAGATAAACTTTGAAATAGAAAACAAAGTTTAGATGCTGTTTCAAACTACTAGTGCTAAAATTGCTGATAGTTAAAAGCAATATAACTTTGAATTTCATCAGAACTTACATGATAGCAGTTTCAGGGTTTCAGATCTAGTACTACCTTACTTCTTTTCCCTAAGATCTGGGTCCTTGGAACTGCATTGGAAATGCTTCTTATTTCTGTGTACATTTTCAAACTTGGGAAGTCTAGTCCTTCAGGAGAGTGACATATTTTACAGGGTTTAGAGATTTACTGCACAGAAGTGAAACTACCAAAAATTCTGATAAGGAGGGTCTTGATTTAGGAAGTGGGACAGAGGCTTAGATGTATCCCCAGAAGTACTATAGCCACCTGGTAATTTATTATTATGAGCCAGACTTATTCAGTCTTTAGCCTGCCTCTTTAAGGTAATCAAGTATTCAGCATTATTGTGGGTTCCACATGGTGATTTTTACAGTCATTGAAATATGAAGTCAGATGCTCTCATCCTTAAGCTATAAGTAAGGACTGAGAAAGAAACATATTCCAAAGCCAAGTAGTTCTATCCTAGTCCCAAAAGACATGCATTATCTTGATGTGTTCCTGAAGTATCTTCATGGAGAGTTTTGAACGTTATGAAGCTGTTGTCTTCTGCTGAGGGGAAAAAACACAGTCTTGAAAAATTAAACTTCAAGAGGTCTACTTGGGCCTTTTAAATTTTACTGATCTAGTTGCCTCCAGTCCTTTGTCTCTTAACTTTGCACTGAAACTTGCTAGCCTACTTCTTATGCTCTGGACCAGAAACGAATGAGGTTCATCCATAGAGGATTGATACTGTCATTTCAGTTTACTCACTTTTTACAGAAGGAAAGAATAAAATAAAAGCCCTGTTCATGAACATCCTTTCTAAAGAATATCTTCTTGAAAAGGGTAAGCTCTACATTTAGACCACTCATGATTTTACAAAATCAAGGCTAGGCTGATTTTTTCAGTAGTTCTGATTACACTGTGTTCTGCTAAACTTCTTTGTCTAACTGCAGTCAAATACAGAATAAAGGGTCTGCTGCTAGAAGCTTGCAATTACCAAACAACAAGAAAAACAGTAAATAATAAAACATGCAAATATAAGTTCAGGAACAATAATTTTTAAACATTATTTAATCCTAAATCTTACCAAATGCACATTGAAATTCATTGCTTTACAGATAAAATAGCACAGTATCTTTTAAAGCAGCAATTTATATCATAGTAGAGAACAGTGGAGAATTTTTTGCAGAACTTGGCAATTTATACAATGTGTGTACAGACAGATGTGTAAAGGATGATTTTCTCTGCAATGGATCTAATAGATAATACCACAGAAAACAAGCTGATGCACTTTATTCTAGTATGTAAAGTCTCTTACATAAAGGAGCTTTTTTTTAATATGTAGGAGAGCAAATATTTTGGTATGAAAAGTTCAGCTGCAAAGCTCATACTCTCATAGATTTTATATGCTGTAAGAAAAAAAGCAGTGAACTAGTCTGCTCTTCTGACATTTTTCAGCCTCAAGAGCTGTATCTTCTAATTTCTGCATCACAACATGCACTCAAGAGAGATATCCAATCTCAGTTTTAAAGCTCAGGCAGTATTTTCAATTTATTTACTAATTGTTGTTCATCACTGTATTATTGTAGTGCTCAAAAAGCTTCAGTCAACAACAATGATCCTGGACTCTCTAGCACTTGTCCCTGTACTTCTTTCTCCTGAAATTCATCCAGGCCAAAGGTCCTTCCAAAGAAAAAGACAATCTACAACAGCAAAATCTTCCTCTTTCAGATGGAACTTTTCTGTATATGGTAATGATTTCTATCTGCACAATGTGAAAAACTGATGAATGAATGTACATGCTGCCGTTGTCTTGATAGCTTAGGAGTGTATTCCTGAAAAAGATTATAGAAATTTAGAGGAGGACATGGTCTTTCTCTTACATCACTGATGCAGTTCTGCTTCCTTCTAGTTGTCAGTAAACTGCAATTTGGAAAAGAAGAGGGGTATTGTTAAGGAGAATTAATAAATGTTCAGCTGGCTAGACTGATCCATCTTACAGCTATCTGGAAGGAGATTGTAGGGAGGTGGGTGTTGGTCTATTCTCTCAAGTAAATAACAATAGAACAGGAGGAAATGGAGCGAAGTTGCACCAGGGAGGTTTAGACTTGATAAAAATAACTTCTTTACTGAGAGAGCAGTCAGGTGCTGGAAGGGGCTGCCCAAGGAGTTTTTGGAGTCACCATTGCTGGAGGTATTTAAAAAACATGTAAATAAGGTACAATTGAATAGTAAATAAACACAAAAAATAGTTTTAGAAACTTTAAATTTCTAATGTCAATTCTAATTTCTACTTCTCAAAGCATTTTCAGTCATGAAAAGAATAAGCAAGAACTACAGGATATAGCTCCTGCTGGAGTACTTAAATGTTACACAGTATCTGTATACTTCATAATTAATTTTCAGGATTTTTTAAATGATTGTAGCCAGTCATATTCTGTGACATCAATGTGAACACTGATGAGTTCTCAACGTCTGAACAGCCCGTTTGTAGTTTTCTACACTAATCCATATCTACACTTCTGAGCAGGTATCTTATTCCTACAGGATATGTATTTGGTTAGAGCCAAACTGCCTGATTGAACACCTAGTGTTTCTAAAGTTACTCATCCCTTCTTCCTTTTTCTTGAAGGTCAATTTTTTGGGCAGACTTGCAGCATGGCCACAGTAAATGTCCTTCCTTTCACCTCCTACGATTCTTTTTCTGGTTGCTCAATGAGTTCACTCCACTCTGCTGCACAGAAGCATATGCTTCACTCAGGAGAACATAAAAGTCAGTAAGGTGAAAGATGTTCAGTCCAAAAGGTCAGTGGTAATGCAACATACTTAATGTGTGTGAGATGGAAAAGAAGCACTTATATTTTAGCTTTGCTGTAGTAGGATAATTCTGTGATATTTCATTACTTTTTTTTACGTTTTAGTTAAGTTGAGCTAAATTCAAATAAGAAACTGTAGGTTACTGAAGATATTGTTTCAGTGTTATTCATATTATTTCACTGTAACATATACAGAATGGCAGTCTGGTTCCTAAGGAGTTAATTCAATGAGCGAGATGCAGAAAAACACCTTATATAAGGTAATGTACTAAGGAAGTTTGTTTAGTTTATTTTTAGGATAGTCTAAAAAAGCAGATAATCAGCAACCGTATTGCTTACTCTGCATTACATTTTGATTATGTTCTGCAAGCATAAACTCAACTAGACTTTGCTGAGTTAGTTCATATGGTGGGTCAAGATTACACACCCAGACACTCTCAGTCCCACTCAACAGGACATGGAGAAAAAATAAGATGGAAAACCTTGTGGGTTGACATAAAGACAAGGAGATCACTTACTAATTACCATCATGGACAAAACATATTATCCCTCACAAATATCAATTTAATTTATTGCTAGTTGAAATAGAATAGGACAGTGAGAAAAAAAGACAAAAACTAGAACACTTTCTCTCTATTACTGCCTTTTACCAGGCTGAAATTCACGCCTTCATCCCCGACTCTTCTACCTCTACCTCCCCAAGCAGGGGCAGGAGGATGAGGAATGGGAGGTGCAGTCATCCCCCAGCCTCTCCTCTCTGCCTCTCCTTCCTGCCCCTCAGCCTTTTCCCTGCTCCATCCCGGGGCCTTCCCAGGGGCTGCAGGGAAACCCCCGCCCCACCGGGGTCTCTCCCGGGGCCGCAGGGGCATCTCTGCTGGGGCGCCCGGAGCCCCTCCTGCCCTCCTCCTGCTCTCCGGAGCCTCGGGGCTCGCAGGGCTGTTTCTCCCCCTCTTTCCCTCAGCCCTGGCTGCCGGGCAGCGTTTTGCCCTTTCTGACCCAGGCTTTCCCCGAGGGGCTCAGCTCTGCCCTGCGATGGGGCCCTTGGAGCCGCCTGGAACCCAATGTGTTGCACGTGGGGCAGCCCTTGCTTGTGAACACAGTGAGGAAAAAATTAGAGAGGAGAAAAAAGTTTCGAGGCCGGGCAAGACATACACTCAGTGGTAATACGTCTGGTTTTATTCATCAGCAGTGCTCTTTTATAGTGCAAAGAAAACATGACATCACGATAAGATGGATTGTTTTAAAAAACATGATACAATAAACAAAGATCATGGTTTTGCTAGCTACAGACATTACTTACAAGATACAACACTCTCCCACAATGAAACACCCTGGTTAAGGCAAAAAGTTGATAGAATACATAATCCTTTAATCAGAGAAAGTGTCCTTCACATTCCCTAATATCTTTTCTAGTGATGAGCCTTGCCTCATTGCTAAATTTGATCAGCCTTGCTTTACAGGGTGGCATCTTGCCTTTTCACTAGCTCTGAGGTTCGTCAAATGATCGAGGTGGCCCTCCACAGTCCTTGCAGCTCCAACACCTTGCCTCATAAAGACTATACCATGGATTCAAATGCACTAGGTTATCTTTCTTCCTGGAAAGACAGTAAAATATTGTTCCAGCATTAAAGTTAGCTACATGTAGTTGTTCTAATGTATTCTCTAGATTCTCAGAATTTTTGTTTGGCCGGAGTTTTACAAACCAAAATTACTTTTCCCTAAGTTTAGTAACTTATCAATAAAAGTAAAATGCAGAAAAAAACCCAAACCCAAACAAAAACAAAAAAACCAAAAAACAAATAATAATAAAAAAACCCAAACAACAATAGACCAAAACATACTTACTGTTTCTGATGAAATAAGTATTATCCATCAAAATCCCATTTGAATCATGTCTATAAAGTGTGGGGTCTTTCTTTGCTCCTTAGCTTTTAAGCTTTTCTTTGGACTGATGGCCATACACCGGGAGACCTGTCTCGAAATCTGTTTGCACCTCAAGCTTCAGTAGATATTGGCTTATCAAAATAAATTTGAGATGGAAGTGAATTGCCAGTTTTGCTCTTGGCTTTGTTAAGAACTAGGATTTCACTGTCAAACCTTCTCAAGATACATCCTGCTCAGGAAAAAGAACAAGTCCAGTACTCCTCTGTGGGGACCTCACTGTTTCTGAGTTGAAAGTGAGCACTTAAAATCCTGTTTTCTCTCTAGCAGATATGCTTCAATTTGAATGAAGGCCACCTGAGCTCTACTTTGAGATCTGACATCAACACTATATGGAGAGGATTCAGTACCTTTCTTTTTCTGTCTCTCTTTTTCCATGTCCACTTGGGTTGGAACTCTTTCTTACTCCACATTTGAACACTACCTCACAGACAGTTCTAACTGACTTCTAGATGTTACATTTACTATAGAGAATGAATAAAATTTATATAAAAGCATAGCATTTCCAATATCTAGAGGAATACTATATTTTGTATGCAGCTTCATGAGAGATTAAGGAAGCCTAAATATCAGTGCACCCTTTGCTCTTGCACATTAACTTATATTGGCTCTCTGATGTGTCATTCATTTGCAAAGTCAACAGAAAACAAACCCAAGAAACACATAGAATAGTTTCTTGCAAGCTCAGTAAGCCAGACTGATTCACTGGAAGACCAAATGGATGCACAAACTTCTACAAAGGAAAAGGGAGGGAAATGGAGAACTGTCTTAGCCCAATTTAAATCTATTCATGCTGCTCTAGAATTATTTCTGCCTCACAAAATAAAAATAAATAGTTCATAATTCTGGATAACAAATACATGTTAGTCATGTGAACATACCTTTTGTATTTTTTTAATTTTTGAGTATTTTTAAGGTAATGTTTTCTTGAAAAAAATGTTGTTGAACATGGGCTTCAGATTAATGAAAAATAAGCTCGTTGAGTATTTGCTAGGTTTTTTTTTTTACATCATCAATCTAGAAAAATTGTTCTCCCATGGTTCTCCCTCATCTCTAGTTTCTGATCAAAGATAGAGTCCGACCAAAAATAGAACTGGGTGAATCTTTTCCCCCCCCACCCCCCATTTTGTAAAGAAAGAAAAAAACAATTATTTCTTCTTATCACTTACTTTAATGGATAGCTACTCTTTTAAACATAACACCAGCAAAAAGATTAAGAAAAAAGTGGATTCACTGTTCAGTGGTGTTGGTAACCTAGTGACATAGGGCACAAAAAAGTCCAAGGTACTCAAAGTTTTTTTACTTTCTTTTTATTAAACTGATAAAGTCTTCCCTGAGATGACTCATCTCCTTGAGACTGCTAGCAGAGTGAAGCCATAACCACAACTGAAGCACCTGAGGCATTTAGGCAGAAAGAAGTCAGCTGGCTGAGGTTGGATGCATCTGGGGTTTCTGAGGGAGATGACCAATGTCACTGCAAGACCGTGTTTGAAACGTCATAACAATCAGGGAACATCACAAAGACAAACATCACAATCATCTTCAAGAAAGTCAAGAGGGACAAACTATGGTACTGCAGAATAGTCAGCCACACCTTAGTCCTTGAGGATGTAATGGAGCAAATCTAGTGAAAGGCATTTTCAGATTTGTGAATGGAAAGATATTGTTCAGAAATATCTATTAGGAATTCACCAACAGTGAATAGTTCCTGGATAAATCATGATGAGAGGGCCATCTCTGTGAACAAGGAGAGAGCAGAGGTTGTTTTCCTTGATTTTTGTGAGGGTCTTGATCCTATAATCCATGGTATCATAATAGACAAATTGGTAAGTTATGGACTGGGTAAGAGGACTACAAAGTGAACAGAAATTTGGAAGCTGGCAGCTAGTCTCTTAGTGATATTCCTTGGGGACTGATCCTGGCACCAAAACTGTTGAATGACTTTATTAATTATGTGGAATGTCACATACCCTCAGTAAGTTCACAGTAAATGCTGAATTCTAGGTCCTGACCAATAGGCTGGAGTGCAGGGCTACTAGTGTGATCTAGACATGCTGGCAAATATGGTTTGACAATGACTTCATGGAACTGAACAAAGGCAAATTCCATTTCAGACACATAGGGTAGAATAATCGCAATCAACAGTGCAAGACAGAATTTGACTGAAAGCCCATGGTGAACAACAAATTGAAGAGGAATTAACAATATGCCTTGCAGGAAAGAAAGCATCTTGGGATGCATTAGCAAAGAGTGTACCAAGCAGACCCTGATGAGGTGATCCATCCTCTCTATTTAGCATGTGTTTCTATCAAGCGTCCGGAGTATCATGACCTACTTGGGTTAGGTGGCCTCAGGTGATGTCCTCCAATCTGAAGTATTCTGTGATTCTAAAAACATAATTTCATACATATAATACCTAATTATTAAGACCAATTATATGTATTTGGGTTCCTAGATTCTATATCCTTTCTAGATACTCAGAGACTGGGAGAACTGGAGTCCCACTTGATAAGAATACTACAATCCAGGTAGTAAAACTCAGTGAAGAAGTGCAATAGTATTGGTGTCATCAATTGTATCTTTCCATTATAATTATTCATGTAGCACTAACCAGATTCTCCAAATCTTGTCCTATATGGCTACATTTAAAATATGGAATGGATTCTGTAAGCACTATTTCACTTCTATTTTTTTGCAGTCATCCTAAGCAATTGGAATAAACACTCGAGGATATCACATACTCTTACCTTCTGTAAACTTGGGTGAGAGAGGAAATTTTTTTTTTCCTTTCGTAAGGAATCCTTGGCTATTCTTTGTATCCAGTGATGGTTTGTCAAGTATGCATCCATCTCTGTTTTGTATCACGCACTGCTGCAGTCTTGGAGAGATCTGCTATTCTGAAATACTGATTACAGAATTAGGATTTGAATTTTTCATATTAATGTACCAGAGAATTATAATTGATTATCCATTCTGTATAGATTTTGAGATAACACAAATCTTTTGGTAATCTACTGTCTGTTTGTCATTGAGAATGTATTGGTTTTTACATTCCATAAAACACAATTTTGTGTAATGTCATATATCAAAAGCATAAAGTGTAATTATTTTTTTTTAATTTAAAATGTAGCAGTGAAAGTACTGCATCTTTCCCACAATAGGAGTGTGTTGCATAAAGACTTAATACTGAAAAGAACCTGCTCTATACTGAATAGAACTGTTTAGTATACAGCACACTTAAATATGAAAAATCTCATTTTTGTTATGAAAAACTGAATCTACAGAGAATTATTAAAACGTGGAGTCACAGCATAATGACATAAAAACTTCCATGCTGACTTTTCTGAGACAAGATGTATCTTACAATTGCGCTACATTAATAACAGATTAGCTAAATATGCCAATTATCTCTTCAGTATAAAATTTCTCCCTTATGCAGTATCACTATGAAGTTAGGAACTATTTTAACAATCTTTTCCAGTTTAATCATCTTTATACAAGAGAAAAATTTACATTTAAAAAACCACAGAATCCGATTAGAAATAGCACCTTTCTCTTTATAATTCCCACCATATTCCGATGTTATCAAAATAATTATTACAAGTTCTGGCCAAATTCTCTCATGAATATTTCCACTGTTTTCACTGGAACTGCTGGTGAGGGGCTTGTATGTCTAAAACATCCAGTGTCTACAATAGGGGAAAGGAATTTTTTTTCTTCTGATAATAAGTTACAATAATTCCACAATTTTGTGTTTGTGTTTGTATATATGTGTCCAGTGAAAAAAATGGAAATGGTCAGTTGTTTTTTTTAGAATTTTTTATTTATTTATTTATTTTTAAGTACATTTACTCTTATGTAGTTAGCAATGACACCAGGACAGTTCATATATCTAACCTGATCTAAGCTAGGTGATAAAAACTATTGATTTTAGCGAGGGAGGACATTAACAGCCCCAGTCTGATGAGACTTGTTGATTTGAAGTCACATTTCTGGATCAAATCCCAGAGTAAGAATGTGAAAGTCTCCTTGAGAAGTTTCAAAACTGCTCTAATCAGAGCTCCTTGCAAGGTATTAAGTGAGAAAAAAAGAAAAAGCAGAGATTCTATGAAACATATTCATGCATTTCTGTGTGGGTTTTTTTATTAGTAGAAATGCGTTCCTCTGTTGTTTAATTAGAAGAGGTTATCCCTGTTGTAACCGCATCTATCTGCTGCATAAATAGATATTTGACACTTAAAAATGTGACAGTTTAAATTTCTATTAGTAGTTGATGAGCTTTTCACAGTAATTCTCAAGCAAGGGAATCACATTAGAGTTTTTAGAATCTTCAGAAATATAACTGTTTTCAATATAACTGGGGGCAGCCATTTCCTATAAATTTCTGCTTGTCCACATTGCTTGAATTGCATATACAAACTGTTCATAAGGGATTTAAATACCCTATTTCAATTAATTTCTAATGATAACTGGGAATCAAAACTCCTTTGTATGGCTTTGATAACCCAATTAGAATACTTTAAGAACTCCTGAAAATGTTTACAGAAGAATTTTACTTGAAGAATTTGACATAGTTACTTGTGCTTTTTTTCTGTAGGTGTGTTAGACTATGAAGGAAAATTGAGGATTGCCTACGTAATGTGCTGGACTTTCCAGTGAATGAAGGACCAAAAGAGAAGAATCCAAGTCAGTCAACAGAGGACTGACATGCTTTACCAGGCTGTAGTTACCATGAGTATGGCACTGAGTAGTAGTCCAGTAAGTAGAGCAAACAATAGCAGCTAGCAATGTCTGATACAATGAAGTGAGAAATTTCCACAAACTGTCATTTGAGTACTTTATTTGCAGCCCAGAAAGCCAACAGTATCCTGGCTTTCATCAAAAGAAACATAGTCAACAGGTTGAGGGAGGTGATTCTGCCCTTCTGTTCTGCTCTCATGGGACACCACCTAGAGTATTGTGTACAGATCTGGGGCCCCCATCATAAGAAGGAAATGGACCTGTTGGAGTGAGTCCGGAGGAAGGTGACAATGATGATCAGAGGGCTGGAGAACTTCTTCTCCAAAGATAGGCTTGAGAGAGTTGGGATTGTTCAGCCTGGAGAAGAGGGCTCCACGGGGACTTGATAGCATCCTTCCAGTACCTGGAGTGGGCTGCAGAAAAGCTGGAGAGGATCTTTTTACAAGGGCATGTAACCATAGAACAAGGAGCAATAACTATAAACTGGTAGTTTTAGTTCAGACATCAGGAAGAAATTCTTCAGTGTGAGGGTGGTGAGAGTGACACAGGCTGGCCAGTCAAGTTGTGGCTGTCCCTTTCCTGGAAGTGTTCAAGGCCAGGTTGGATGGGGCTTTGAGCAACCTGGGTTAGTGGAAGGTGCTTCTGTCTATAGTGCCTCTATGGAGGTTGGAACCAGATAATCTTTAAGGTCCCTTCCATCCCCATTCATTCTATGATTCTATACAACCTTTTACATCATTTGCATCAAACTCAGTGTTTAATTCAGTCTTTAAATGAAGTAGGAGTCTTTCAGAAGTTTCAATGGGAGTCAGTGGTCAACTGGGAGAATGGGAATTTTATGTCTTGATGGATGAGCTCTTCATACTTTTTATTTCCTGGTTTGATCCACACTCCATTTTGAGGAAGCAGAGTAAAAATGAGAGAAAGCACAGTACCATCCTTCTTTTCTTCTTTTCTTTTCATTCCAGCTCAATAACCCTCATGCTTTGTATTCCCAAAGTTAAGTTGCATACAATATTAACAGGGCAGGAAAGCAAATGAGAATGAGAAACTGATAATTGAAGGTTCGAAAAAAGAAATATTGTGGCAGTAAAAAGATGTAGGAAGGGTGTTCCAAGTAGTAGTTTAGTAGCATAAAGGATCTAATGATTATACAGAGGTTGGCATGTCCAGTGTCCAGAGGACAGAAGTTGCTAAAGGGATGATGAGATAAATAAATTCAGATATAAATAAATCCTTCATTAATTTAGGGAAGAGACTATTTTCTAGATTTGTGTACTTTATCTTAATACACTCTGGAAAATTTTATTACATTCAGATGATGACCTGGAATGAAAGAGCTTTCAGTGTCCATGTAGAAATGGTGAAATGATTTTCACCCACTTAGTAAGAAATGGTTTCTTTCATAAATAATGCTGAAACAAATTTACTTCCAGGATTCACATGCTAGTGCTTTGCTCTCTTTCATTTCCTTATTTAAACCAATGTTCTACGCTGATGTGTATGAAAAGCCCTGAAATAAAACTTGAATGGTGCATTAAAGAGAAAAGTTTTAAATGTCATTATGCTGAAGTACCACGTTGTTAATATGCTTAGATATTTTAAACTGCATTATATTCTTATATAAAACTGTCTCCCTGTCCTAGCTATATATTTTCAGAGTTCATAAGGTAAAATCTATTTTTCCAGCTAAATTTCTGCTCATCGTGAATTTTACGTTTATGTCTAAAAACATGTATGCACAAATAATTTTCCTAACAGACATATATTCCTTTTTTGTAATGGGAGGAGTTTCTTCGTATCTGAGAAACAGCTGGGAATCTTCTGTAGGACTATGGTAGGATTATAGCTCCATTTTAATGCTTATACTTACAGATAAAAGCCATCACCCATGCAGCAGGGGAGATAAGATGGCTGACAGCACTAAGCTGCCTTCACTAAGCAATGCTGATGTCTGCTTTTTTGGCAGCCTGGGGCAGTATGCATGATTAAAAAGAGAAACTTAAGCTAAACCAGACACTTTAAAAACAAATGCACTTTGGAATAATGCTAACTCTACTTAGCACCTAGGATTTCACTGTATAAGGTTTTCACTGCATATATCTTAATAGACTTAAGCAGCTCCCTTTGTAAGCAATTCAGCCAGGAGTTAATGTGTCAAGTTTAATATGCATCAAGAAATGCTCATTTGTAACTAAAAGCTTTATAATGCAGAGGAGCTTTTCATCTTGGACATGTAATCACCAGCCTTCAAGCAGAACACACCAGGATATACGTCCTGTGCTTGAGTTCTAGGACTGACACAGGAAAAGGCTGGCATGAATTTTCTTGCTTTTATTTCCCCTCTTAGCTTCCTAATTCCCAAGAAATCTGGATATGTTGGACAGATGCTAAAAACGTACAGACAATCAAAAACTGTTCTCAGTAGAAATTGTGTATCTAAAATTGAAAATGTATCTTCTGTCTTAATAGAGAGAAAACATCTATTGAGCCAGGAATTATTTTCTTTCATTCTGTCTTTTCCTGTAGCGAGCCTCATCCCACACTGTACTTGTTAGTAATGTTTGCCTATTTAAGGTCTCTGAAAGATGAAGATCAGGGCTAATTGGGCATACTTTCTCTTTCAAGTGGATGAATTTTCATCAGTGTCCCTCTTGATGCAAAAAGGAAATTCAGTAAGTATGTTCAGGTCAGACCTTAAGTATTAAATAGAATATTTTAAGAAATATTACATAGAGTTATGACTATAATAAAGTATTTATTGTTGAGCCACAGACATACTGTAAAAAAACCTAAACATGTCTATATAAGTAAGTATGTGTTAATATGTATCAGTTGATTCCCTTTGTAATAGCTAGACAAATTTCAGATGCCCATAGTTGATTTCATTAGTAATCACCAAAGTCCATCTTGTGGATGAAAATACAGTGAAGAAATGATCCACCCAAGCCACCTTGCAGAAGGATTAGACCTTATGTAAGTTGAATTACAGTCTAGTAGTCTGCATTCTGCAGACTGCAGTCCTGCAATATCTTAATATATTATATTCTCATATAACTTTTTAGATGGATTTTAGCAGATAAAGTAGTGTATGCTTTGCAAAACTGCAAGACTTTAAACAGTTTTAGTAGGCAAACTGTCAGGCAAACAACGGGGTAAGGAAAACTGAAGAATCAAACTCCTAGAAGTGGGAATATTTGGGTCATTGATAGTCTTGAAAATGCTTCGAGAATAGTTTAATGCATGTTCAAATACAAGGCAGACTTTTTTACAACAGAGAAGAAACTGTATTTTATCTTTTCATCTGTAATTGCATTAAGAACGTCTTCTCAAGAACATCTGTTCTGACTTTTCTTTCTTCTAGAGATCCATGATTTTTCAGGTTCATCTTGTTATCTAAATTAAAATATTGTTGTAAGAACACCTGTGTGAACTTTTATAGCTCATGTTAGTTGTAATGACCAGTCCCCGCAGAAGCAGCTTCTGAATCAGATATTTTTTTTATTTTCCTGAGAATGTGTATTCATCAAAGTCAAACATTTTTAAAGAAGCATACTGATTCAAATAAATAATCAGGTGGTCAATGTGTGGAGACCTGACTGAGAAAACACATTAGCAGTTTGGTCAGATTGGATCTTCAGAAATTTAGGTTTAAATACTCAATATGATTTGATAAAGTGCAACAGTTCTAGCAACAGAGCAGAACATTCTCAAATAGTCAGTTTTTAAACACTTAGGACACTGTCCTTCCTTAGGGGAAATTGTCGGAAGAAGATTTTCAATAGACATTTGTCACTTCTGTAGTATTCAGTTGTGTAGTGTTTGCTGTATTTTTTTATGAAATATTTGTAATGCCTTTAGTTGTAGAATTTTTTGTTTGTTTGTTTTTCTTGGAACACTGGTCATGATAGGAAAATAGATTTTTCACTTACATAATTCTATAACACTACCTACACAAGAAAACACAAACTTTCTTTCAGTTCTTCACTATGCATTGGTATTAAAGAAACACCCAACTAAACACATAGCAATGAAGAGGTTTTGCTTCAGGGAATGCAAAATCTAAAGTAACAGTCATGTTCTACTAATATCAAATATTAGAATCAATCAATGCTTTGTCAGTGGGTGGGAAAGGTGTAGAATTCAACTGCTTGAAAGAGTACAGCACAGAAGCTCCAAGATGATTAAGGGAGTGAACATTTCCCTTATGAGGGATCTGGGTCTCTTCAGCCTGGAGAAGAGGAGAAGGGGTAACCTCATTAATATTTATAAATACATAAAGGGAGAAAGCCAGGTGGATGGTGCCAGGCTCTTCTCTTTCCCTGGAGACATTTAAAAAAAGACTGGATGTGGCACTCAGTGCCATGGTCTAGCAATTGCTCCGGTGGGTCAAGGGTTGGACTTGATGATCTCTGAGGTCCCTTCCAACCCGGCTGATTCTATGATTCTATGATTCTCAGTTATGCTCAATGATAGGACTTGAGCATAGGAGGTTCCATATAAGCACTTGTTGAAATTTTTTACTGTGAGGGTGTCAGAGCACTGGCACAGGCTGCCCAGGGAGGTTGTGGAGTCTCCTTCCCTGGAGACATTCAAAACCCACCTGGACACATTGCTATGTGACCTCCTGTAGGTGACCCTGCTCTGGCAAGGGGGAGTTGGACTTGATGATCTTTCGAGGTCCCTTCCAACCCCTAACTTTCTGTGATCCTGTAATTTACATATCCTTTCTAACATGACACATTAAATCTGTGACACCACTAAGGACCTTTTTGGTACACTACCATTCTTCTGACAGAATTTGCACAGGGATTCTGTCAGTTGTATAATTCTGCTAGGTAGCTGAGACAAAGAATAGAAATAATGTAACAGAAAGTCTTAATCTGTAAGTATGGCCAGAATGTCTCCCTGCCATTGCTAATGGAATAAAATTGGCTGTAGTAAGGCTAGAATTTCATTAATTTTTTTCAACATGTAACTTCCTTAGAAAGCATGGAAAGTAGTAACATTCATCTAGTATCCAGTTTATTGTAAATATGCAAAAAAAGAATGTTAAAACTTAGAGCTTGATCTTGCATTCTCAGGACATAGTCTGTCTTCAAGAATCCGTTTAATAGATTCTGATAAATGAAAATTTTTTTTCAGAGAAATATATGAGATATACGTATCTTGTGTGTCCAATATGTAGACCAGTTTAAAAACTGATGAAGGATATCATAACTTAAGAAGAGGAACAAAGTACGTGACAGAGTAGATGTGGATATGTGGTTGAATTAAGCACTGTTTTTCCCACTGACTATCTGCAGACAGACACTTTGAAACTGAGAAGTCACTAGAGAGACCTTCATGTTCTATGAGTTATGTGATAAGGGTCTCAGTTCAGGTAGGGAACAAAGAATGCTGGGAATCCTGTCAGAAGGGATGGGATAACTTAACTTCACCAAAGTACTGTGGAGATTACTAATGCAATAAGATGGCATGTTTAATACTTTTTTTTTTAAAAGCATTAAAATGGAAGAGATATCAGGAATGAGGGATGGGTTCAATCAATTTTGACTGGTGGTTGTTGGTTTTTTCCATGAAGTCAGCCCCTTCAGCTCTCTGCTGCATATCCTTTCTTGCCTTCTTTTATATTCCAAGGATAAAGATCTTCTACGAGACAGCTTGTAATGCCAACTACAGCAAAACAGAAACTGAGAAAAGTCAGGGCACCACACAGGAAGTAGTCACTTCAGACCAATACATTATGATCGTAACTATAGCCAGTATCTTTAAGTGCTCTTTGGTTTCGATGATAAAGCACTATCTTATCACAGTGTTGACAACTGCCAACCCCTATGACCTTGGCTCGTAGCTTGTCCCTTTGTTACTCAGACATCCACAGCTAATTTAGTATAATGTAATAAACAATCATGATCAGAAGCAGAAATGGACTCGAACTTATCCCAACACAGAAGACTATCAACCAGGCAGAGCAAGATAATGAGAAAAAATTGGCATAGAGATAGATCTTCTAGTTTTTTATTGGAAGCACATTCAGAAGTTGCATTAGGTCCAAATTGTATGTAGGTATGTATGCTGTTAATTATTTTAAAATTTGCTTCTGTAATTCTATGCCCATGATATTAAATAGGAAAGGTTAGCAAAGTATGAATGGGAAGTTCAAGTGTTTCGATTAATTTTTCTCAAGTGTTTGAGAGACCTTTTGGTAAGGGGGTAAAATACCCTCAAATGTTTCATGTTGCAATCACATGAATTAGTGTAATAGGAGAATAAGAGGATGACTTAAACCAGATCTCTACTAACCATCCCAACTGAGAGCTCAATCCTTGGTCAGCAGATGTGTGCTGCTGGCATAAGGAGGAGGCAAAGAGAAAAGTTTTCTTATCCATATATCTCAAATTTTAGCAAAGTGAAAAAAAAGCACCCAAGTTCTAACAGCTCTGAATCCTTTCTTTCTAGCAACTGTCCCTGTAGTAGAAAAAATGTATTCACAATACTAATTACTACATAAATATGTGGGCATATTTAGCTACATATTAGTAACTGACTGAAACCACTTAACCAGCAGTGCTTCTGGAATAATGTCTGTGGCATGACCTGCTTTTTGAGACATAAGTTAACAGTCAAAAACAGGTGATAATTTTCTTTCTAAGGTTCTTGTAAAGGGTCATCAAGATACTGTCTGTTAGATGGCTCTAAGAATGAGTCTTTGTACTAAACATACCCAGAGATTTCTGTCTGCTACATAAAGCAGACTGTGTCATTACACTTGCAAGACAGATTCAGAACAAATGTAGCTTTTTATTTATTAAAGTCTATTTGCACCAAAAAGGATTCAGAATTTCAACTTTATTGTCAGTAGTTACATCTGGATTCCACCACAAAATATGAGGGTTATTCTCAACTTACATGACATCTTCATTATAGAAAAAGACAGTGTCATCAGTGAAAACGGGAGCATCTACAATGAGATTCAATGTAACTCTACCATACTTTTTGTAATGCTCTATTGTTGTTTGAGGTCATATATAGCTCTCTCTTTTAGATCAAATGTCAATGAAATAACTTTTTTGTTAGTTTGAGGCAACTCACAATGTGGAATCATTGTTTCGGTCATGTTTCTTTGAAGAATAACAGTCTTCGGTCATGTTACCTTTCATGAAAAGGTTTTATTTTATAAATGCTCAGAGCAAGCGATTTTAGTCTTTAAGGGGTTAGGGTTGTTAATTTATTTATTTATGTAAATATGGGAAATAAAACAGGAATTTATCAGGCAATCTAATTATTTTCTCAATAGCCTGTCTATTTATGTCTCTTCAAATACTGGTCTGTCCAGGCATAGTTTTTCCCTGTGTCCAATTTCTGTTACAAAATGTTTAATACAGTTACTTAGACTCTTTCTCTTCCCTCTGAATTCTTTAAATTGGTGGAAAGTGATTTTTGGCAGCAGTGAATAACAGCAGTTAAAATTTCATAACCTGTACTTATAATTACAAATAGTTCCATGAAGGTAGCAATTGAGAAAATTCATCCTGTAAACTAGGTAATGTTAATATCTCTCCAGAAGAAAATCCTTGCTTATTATAATTACAATACACTAGACAACTTGAATTTTTCAAATCCATTTGTACAGTGCTTCTTTGAGATGTAAGAGGACTCTTTCTTTTTTTTTTTTTTTTTTTTTTTTTTTTTTTTTTTTTTTTAGCACAGAACAAGAATTGTGAGCATCAGATAATATTTCTTTTCCTACCAGAGCCAATTAACAGTTTGATCACAGCAGTGGTATTGGGAACTGATAAACGAGGCCAACTATTTTAAAATAAAAATATTCCCTCATAAAATCATGATAAAATATTTTGACATTGCTTTACTTTTTCCAGTATAGTGAGTAATGAGTAATCAGAAAAAAAAAAAAAAAAAAGATTCAATCAGGTTTATTTATTTTTCACTTGAACTTTTAAGAAAGATGGGCAAGACAATACACATTGATACTGATAAAACTGTGATTTCTGTTGAAATCAGAATTTGGTGGTGGGGAGGTTTCAGTGTTTCCTTAAGCTGACTGTGAGATCTAATGATACTGACAGCTTTCCAACTTTTGAATTTACAATAAAATCTGTCATAAATTTGCAACAGAAGTCTCCAGTACTCAACAAAGATCTTCCCAGGGAGATTGTGTTGATGTTATTCCCAAAACTTAGTTTGCTTTATATTCTAAATAATAATAATGAAATATTTTAATCTTCTTAACAATGTGAAATTTAAAGGAAATACAGAAATTTAATACTGTGATTTAGTTTCATAGTGTGTATTTTATTCTCAATTTGGTAGCATTAAAATACCTTGATAACTTATAATTTCATTCAGGATGACAAATTATCCATGTTTCCAAATTCTGGAAGAACGAAGTTAGTGACAATGACAGGGAATATTTCTGGCACATCTTCTGTGCCTTCTCCTATCACTGAATGTGCTAGACTGTGTTCCTCAGAGCTACTACCTGATGAACTGCTTTCAGTTTTGAAAGATTCTCAGGGAAGCTGTTAAAAGTAATTGGATTTCAGTTCTGTCATCAAACACAGAAAAATCAAATTCAGGTTATTATATTTGCATATGTAGATTGATGATGAAATTTTACATTACTTCACAGCTCATGCTAATTTGTTATACAGTGTTACAGTGATTTCTCAGACAGTTTTCTTTCTGTGCTTGCTTTAGCAATAGGTGAAATACGTCTAGCTTCATTTCACATTTTGTCCACAAAAATGCTGTTGAAACCTAGCATTAGTAGCTTGCTATAGACTGTCTGAGATGAAGTATAAATTCTGTATACTGTAATATGCAGGAAGTGACAGTCTCTTTCCTATAAGAAATTTGAATCGATCAAATACTTTAAATAAGTATAAACTAATGCCTCTTTGTTGTTCATCCATTATGAACAACTCTTTTATTTGGAATACACTCATAAAAAGTTTTTCTTACATTTTATTATTGTTCTAGATTACGATAAAACATTGTCATGTGAAAGGTGATAATCTTTACATAGCAGTATTAACAGGTCTGGTTTCCAGCAACAACTGAACAGATTATTATGTTGCCCAATGTCTTTCCATTTTAAGCCTGAAATGCAAGCCAACTGACACTTCTATATTCTAGTGGACATGATTTACTTAAATGTTAGGAAAATCTTGCAGTCAGTTTTCCTCTCATCAATTGAACTTCATCCTGTCACTAAACAAAAAAGAGAATGAGATGAGGTTCATTGCATTTATACCAAGGTATTTCTTTTTTCTTGAGTCATGTGGATTTGGCCTACATTTCACCTGAAGGGCTTTGCAAGTCTGAGGAATCTTTAGCCAGTTGAAAGTAATCCTTTTGGAACTAATCCATGACTTTTTTGAAAAGTCATGTTTTTCTGATTTACTTCATTGATGCTAGACCAAATATCTCTAAGTGGTGGTTTGTTTTCTTACTAGAAATTAAGAATATGGGTGAACACTTGGCCTCATTGAATTTCACTGTTTTTTTTTGTTTGTTTTTTTACTTTAGTCAGTCTAGAATCTCACCCCTTATGAAATCAAACTTGATGAGGTTCCTCTGGCCTGAAGTCAGCCAATATGATCAAAGTTAGGAGAAAATATATATTCAGGATTGCATATATTTAAGTACTGCTGTGTTTCTAAATGCAATCAGATATTTCAGACAAAATTTTATGGGCTGTACAGTACAGGAGGTAAACAGTCACATAAATGAAGCATGATTGGCTGACTACAGATTTTAGTTAATAGCAAAATGCTTGATAAAGTGACCTTTTAAATTAAGCTCCTTTAAAGATGCAATTACTCTGAACAGACAGGTACAAAGAAGCTTATTAGCAATAGGTGAGATGAAAATACAGCCCATCAATCAGGCTTGATGAGTACTAGACAAAAAAGGTAACTTTCCAAATACTTCATATAACCATTAAGGCCATTGGTTTTAGTAGGAACAAATTGCTCAATCAACAATACTCAAGCTTCAAGAGTTAAATTTAGTTCTAGTAGGATGTGGCCATTTTCCTTCTTCAACAGAAGTTAATACCAGCCTTTACATGAAGAATTGCTTTTTACTGATTGCTGGCCACTAAAATTGAAAGATCTTGTTGGTGTCCCCATTTAAATGCAGAAGATAAATGAAGCACTGATATATAACCTGTGGTCTGCCTTTTTCCTTTAACTTCATACTGTCCGATTTTTCTAGTACAAAAAGCTGAGAAAGTAGATGAAGAAAGAAAAATTGGAGAAAGGAGAGCTGTGGAGGTGAGTATTGCTCTTTAAAACAACACTGTCTCTCCAGATAAAAGTTGATAGAGATAATATATTTTTGTTAAAAGTTTGAGGGGTTTTTGGTAAGACTGAATTTTTTTTTAACAGTCTTCCTCTGCCTATATAAAACCAGGTTAACCATAAAGATAAAAATTTTGTTGGTTTGTTCCTTCTCTAATACTTCACAAGCTACAGTCAGAACTGCTAGGATTTAAGTCCTAGTGCCATTCCTCATCCTGCAGAGGTGTGGAAATACCTATCTGACTGATATTCAAAGCATTGTGGAAGTATCTTTTACTGGCCTATTCAGTCTCTGCTTTTGGGTGGAAGTCTAAATGCTAAGCTTTAGGCCCTCAGTTTCATGAATCTTCCTAGCTATGTTGCTCCAATTCTCCTTGTTTGAGACTATCTAAAATAAACTTAATACATATCACTAATTCAAGATTAAGTTGTAGCTTTGCCTATGGGATGAAGATACTACTAAGTCTTTGTCTTCTTTACATTCCTCAAGTAGATGTGTGAGTTTGAAGGCTCTTTGATGCCAGAGCTACTTCACTATCCTCCCTTGTGTAAACTGCTTTGAGATTTCCAGATGAAAAGTGTTATAAAAATTATAAATGGTATTGAGGTTATTATTTATTATATATTAAGCTAGAGTAAACTGCACATTACTTTTTTATGTTTATGCTTGCAGAGGGTAATATATAGATAACTCATATTTAAAAATGTAGGTATTTGGAACCTGCTCCTTACCATCTATTTCCTTTATTAAAGCCTAGGGAGAGTTTTACATGGGCAGAAACAGAATGAGGATGGCAAATTTATTTCACTGCTCTATATATTGAATCAGGGATGTTTTCAGTTTGCTTTCTAGTTTTCATACTTATCCAGCTGTAATTGTCTGCTATGTTTCTTGCCCTACCTTAGCACCAGTCACTAATGGTGCACATCACTGAGCTGTGATAAATTTAATAGTTTCATAAACTTTATTATACTGAGCTGTCTCAATAAACATCTCAAACTCTAAAATTACAAATAATTGTTTCTCGTTAACAGTGACCTACAAACAGTTTATTGGTTCACCAATAATGAATCTGTTTAAATAGTGGTTCATCTGTTCATAAGACCAGAGGAAATAACCTACATACTAATAAATACACCCTGAACTATGAAAAGCAAGATAAACACCAGTAAAAAAAAAAAAAAAAATCCAACATGAAGAACTATCCTGTAATTTCTTGCTTTTAAGCAGAACTCTAAAGAATCAGATGGGATGTTTAGCTTAAACATTGACAATACAATAAAACCCATAGGTATACAATAGTAGATTCCAGGCAGAGATGCTACTGTTTTCACGTCCTCTGTCTTTTTTTTTTTTTTTTTTTTAGTTTATCTGTCATGGTCACTTATACCTCTAGTTTTAAATTCAATAACAAATCCTTCAACAGTAACTACAGAATATGTTAATGCTTTGTCTGACAAAATGAGTCTCCGTCTTCTATATGGCTTCTGGCCAATAAAATAATTTTTGAAATTTCCTAAAATAATTGTGATCTTGAATTCCACAAAGTCATTGCCAAACATGGTACATGTTTCATATAATCAAAAAAACCCCCAACATTTGCAAGAAATAATATGTTGTAAAGTGTTTCTCATAAGGGAATCCATAGCACTAGCCACATACAGAGACCTGGTAGAAATTGTGGTTTCAAGGGCTTAAAATTTAGACAAGTACCATGTGAAAGTGAATCAGGAAATGACAAATGGTAAGAGCCATATCTGAAAGCAAAATTCCTAGAGGAAGTCTCCTAAATTTAAAAGGAAACACCAAAGTTATATGATTTTCAAAACTTCAGAGCTCAAGAGGCCTCCTAGAAGACAAAACTAACAGGGTCTTTTTAGATCACAGATTTCATCTTTCCTTTCTCTGATAACTGATTGCAGGCAGAATTACTCAAGTGCAATTTTTAAATGTGTTTTGTAATAGGAGTATGAAATTGTTCCACACATGAATTGCTTAAAACATCTTCAGTAAGTGCCTGAAATTATTTCATCTAGTACAATGTTGTTTTAACTACTTTTTTAAATTTAGAAAAAATTATGCAATTAAAGTGCAATTACAGAAAAATGAAAAATATCATTAAATATCTTTCCCAAAATAGTTAAATTAACACTTATTTTAAAATCAAATTAAATGTAACATCAAGAAAAAGCTGTCTTAGTAGATCAGAATCTGGAACTAGCCATCCTGCTCCCTCATGTTCAATTAAACAAGAACAAACTCATTCATCTACTTTGAGCAGAAAGAAGTACTCAAAATTCTGTCTCCATCTGTCTGAAATAGTTGAACTGCTTGCTTAGGAAAGAGGACAAATAGGACCAAAAAAGTAGAAGTAGAAAAATTATTGTAGTGCAGAGAAAAATTTAAAAAACATAAATTCTTATAAATAATTTCAATAAATTGAAATTCTATGACTTTATGACTGATAAAAGTAGTCTCACATAAATAGTTTTGGGATCTCTTTGCTTCAAGATATCACTGAGGACAAGAGCTTCTCAGGATTGAAAACAGGTCTTAACATATACACTGATAACAACGATATACAAATCTATAATAGGGATTAAGTGCATGACCCTTCAGCCACTGAACTGAATAGTTTTCCAATGACTTCAGTGGTGTGAAATCCAGACTACAAAGGAGTGAATTTTGGAGACAAGAGAAAGCCTTCTTCCTCCCATGTACAAGAAAGACTCAACAATCAGAGATTAGGAAAATATTTTTCTTTTAAGGAATCCCATCATTTCATGATGGAGGTTTCATGAATTAACCTTTTTCTTTAGGGATAAGCCTGAAAGCTCTCTCAAAATCCTTGTGATTTAAATGTAATAGTCTTTCACAAGTATAATAGATCCAACTCAGTTAATATTTAAGGACAGTTAGAAATAGTAACCAGTGTCTGCTGACCAAATAAAAATATATAGGTTTTCCTATTGTATTTAAGAGAGCATTATACATCAACTCAAATCCAGATAAGACTAATTAATTTTGGCAAGGAATTTTTCCGTGTCTTGGAGGCTTAAGAGTATGTACCACGTACGTTTCTAGCAAAACAAGAGCCTATTACTCTTGGAATTAATCACAAATTACATGCAACAGCATATACTGTCCTGGATTTTCTTAGGAGAAAGGGTGTAATAATTTGCATTCAAGCCTGGAGAGTAATTGCTAGTGCTGCTTTGAGTTTTGTGACTGGGAACTAAGATTACATGAGATTGCTCCCGGATGTTCACATGGGAGAGTTGCTTTTAAATGATATCATAATTTTTTGTAATGTAACTGATGGCTGTGACCACACTTTTACTGAAATTTTTTGAGTCACATGAAAATTTTGGTAAAAATTACATAATTTTTCCATTTTATCTGTGCAGATATAGTCAGGCAGGCTTTATCTGAAATGCATTCCAGCTATTAAAGATGGTACTGGGAATTTTATCATTTTACACCAAAGTTGAAACAGGTATTCATACCATGAAGATACTCAGATAATATTGCAATGTTGGTAATACTGCACAAATAGATTACTGTGACATGTTCAAGTCAGAAGAGAATCATTAAGTTATCTTAATGAGCAAGTTATTCAGTTAACAAAACTACATATTTCATCTTCCTAATTTTTTATGAGGGGCAAATATAGTGGTGGACTATAGAAGAAAAGCAATTGCAATTGTCATTTCCCTAGTCTTTGTCTAGAAATTATATATATTATGTATATAAATTATATATATATCATCAACATTTTTTCTCAAGGCAGGGTCTCCTGGCAATAGAAAGATTCACACTTTTTTCCCTTGAAATTTAAATGAAACCTTTATTGCAAATTTTATTTATTTTCTATATTTACTTTATTTTTTTTTTTAATTTATTTTTTTTATGTTCTATTCCAATCTCTCATTAAGATTCCAGGCAATTGAAAAAACTTTCAGACAAAATCCATTTCTTGCTTCACCTGTTTCTAAATAAATGTAAAACCTGATATTAGAAAATTTGAAATTTGCTTTTATGTTCTGTATTTTTGACAAAATCTGATTGTTGTAATGGAAATTTCAGCAATAACAGTATAATGTTCTGTACTCTGGTCATAAAAATTATTCACTATTACATCATAAATAACAAATAATAATGAGCCATATGAAAATTAACAAATGGGTGGTTCACTATCAGGTTCACTTGCTTCTTTACTTTTTCACTTTTAAACTCTGGTTCACTTAAATTTTCCACAAAAATTTCTTTTTAGAGCTCTGCACAGGAGTACTGAGATTTATATATAGTCCCTTATTCTAAGGAATTACATTTATATTAGGGAGATCAACAGTGTAGTTCAATGTTATGGCATATTCTCATCCATTAATAGCTTTCATTTTGTCTAAGAGACAGACCACCTGAGTCTGGTTGGTTTGAAGGAAGGATGTTTTTCAAAGTCTCATTCCTGGTGATTGCTTATACCGATAAGACATCAAATCTGCTTTATAAATCTTTATTATTAGTTTCTCCTCAATGTTTATCATATGAAATATGGGATGCAGTCATACTATTTAACCTTGTATGTTTCTGATCCTTGAGCCTTCTATACTTTACTCAAGGATTTGACTTCTCTTTATCTTTTCTTCATGGCCTTTCTTCTGTGGATCCCAGCCCTTCTGTCAGCTATTTTGACAAGAGGAAATAGGTCAGGACTATTGATACATCCCAGTGTCTTGGCAGGCCCAGAAATTAGTGTGTCTGAAATTAGGTGAGGTTTTAGGCTGCATTTGTTTATACAAATGGCATTCAAACAATTGCTGAGGAAAATCCTATGGGACACAGTACTAGAAAGGAAAGGAGCCCAAGATGGATGGTTAACATTCAAGGACCACTTCTTCCAAGCTCAAGACCATTGTATCCCAATGGGAAGGAAATCAAGAAAGGGAACTAGGAGACCAGTATGGTTAAACAGCAAACTGCTGGGTAAACTCAAATGGAAGAAGAGAACCTATTAATAGTGGAAGGAAGGGCTGGCCACTTGGGAGGAGTATAAGAGTGGTGTTCAAGAATGCAGAGGCAACTAGAAAAGCTAAAGCCTCATTGGAATTAGACCTAGCAAGAGTTATTGAGGAAAACAGTAAAGTCTTTTTCAAGTACGTAGCAGAAAAAACACCAGAGGCAATATAGGACCATTGCTGAATAGGGTGGGTGCCCTTGCAGCAGAGGATACAAAGAAGGTGGAATTGCTGAACTCCTTTGCCTCTGTGTATGCAGCTGGAGGATGTCCTCAGAATCCTCAGGCCCCTAAGGCCACTGAGGAAGTCAGACTAAAGGATGAGTTTTCATTGGTTGATGAGGACTGGATTAAGGATCAGTTAATGAGACTGGATATCCATAAATCCATGGGTCCTGATGGGATGCACCCATGGGTGCTGAGGGAACTGGTGGACATCATTACTAGGCTGCTCTCCATCATTTCTGACAAGTTGTTGGGAACAGGAGAGGTGCTTGAGGACCTGAGAAAACAAATGTCACTCCAGTCTTCAAGAAAGGCAGGGAAGAGGACCTGGGTACAGACTGGTCAGCTTCACCTCCATCCCTGTAAAGGTGATGGAATAACCTATTCTTAGTGGTATCTCCAGGCACATCGAGGACAAGAGGATTATCAGGAGCAGTCAACATGGGCTAATCATGTCTGACCAACCTGATAGCCTTCTATGAGGATGTAACCAGGAGGATGGATGATGGCAGAGAAGTAGATGTAGTTTATCTCGATTTTGGGAAGGCATTTGACACCATCTCCCACAGCATCCTTGGAGCTAAACTGAAGAAGTGTGGCCTAGGTGATCGGGTAGTGAGGTGGACTGGGAGCTGGTTGAAGGATAGAAGCCAGAGAGTTGTAGTCAGTGGGATGGAATCTAGTTGTAAGTCTGTTTCTAGTGGAGTCCCTCAAGGGTCAGTACAGGGGCCAGTACTATTCAATATATTTACTGATGACCTGGATGAGAGAAACTATCAGCAAGTTTGATGATGCCGCAAAGCTGGGAGAAGAATGACACCAGAAGATTGTGCTGCCATTCAGAGAGACCTAGACAGACTGGAGAGTTGGGCAGAGAGAAATTTAATGAATTACAACAAAGGCAAATGTAAAGTCTTACATCTGGGAAAGAACAGCTCCAAGTATCAGTATAGGCTGGGGACTGAGCTGCTGGAGAGCACCATAGAGGTAAGGGACCTGGGGGTACTGGTGGACGGAAGGATGGTCATGAGCCAACAATGTGCCCTTGTGGCAAAGAAGGCCAATGGCACCCTGGGGTGTATTAGAAGAAAGGTTCTCCTCCTCTCTACTCTGCCCTTGTGTGGAATTGTGTCCAGTTCTGGGCCCCTCATTTCAAGAAGGACAAGGAACTGCTTGAAAGAGTCCAGAGCAGAGCAACCAAGATGACTGAGGGAGTGGAACATCTCCCTTATGAGGAAAGGCTGAGGGAGCTGAGTCCCTTCAGCTTGGAGACGAGAAAAATGAGGGGTGACCTCATTAATGTTTATAAATATGTAAGGGCTGAGTACCAGGAGGACAGAGTAAAGCTTTTCTCAACGGTGACTAACAATAGAACAAATGGCAATGGTTATAAACTGGAGCATAGATAGTTTCATATAAATATTAGGAAGAATTTTTTCACTGTGAGGGTGACAGAGCATTGGCACAGGCTGCCCAGGGAGGTTGTGGAGACTCCTTCCCTGAAGACATTCAAAGCCCACCTGGATGTGTTCCTGTGTGACCTCCTGTAGGTGACCCTGCTCTGTCAGGGGGGTTGGACTCGATGATCTTTCTAGGTCCCTTCCAACCCCTAACTTTCTGTGATTCTATGATTCTATTTGCAAGTTATGGTTATTGCAAAGTTAGAGAAGCAGTCATATGACATAAAATTTCATTCTTGTTCATGTTTAGGCTATTCTGAGCATAAATTGAATGCACCTTAGGCTTAGCCTGACTGTTAAAAGTACTCTGACAGATTCACATTCAATATGTGACAATATAAAAGACTCTGGAGCTGAGATTCTCTAGCTCTATCATCATAAGTGATACACTGCTTTATCAGAATTCAATTTTGAACTTCACTCAAATGCAAAATGTGCATGGTAAGATTTTGTAAGTAAATATTTACAGACAAAATGATGAAATGGAGATTGAGGTCCCTGGAATTCCATCCTTTTTACTTGTCATTCTTGATAGACTTGATTTTATTTTTGGTTTTAAACAAACCATTCCACCAGGAGAGTCTTTCATATATATTTGTCAGAGTCTTTTCAGTATTATTTTGTTTGGGGGAGAATGCCAAAGGAAAGAATCATAAAAAGCAAGTCAGAACCTTTGAAGAACTCTATAATTTTCTCACAAATATTACCCCAAGTAGAATAGCCAAGTAGCATCACAGAACTTCCGAGTTTTACATTCTCAAGGGTTTTGATCTGAGGCAGTTCCCTTAGATCTGATCCTTGTGCCTCCTCCCTCCTAAAAAAAATTTTTAACTATGTTCTCTGTTGTATTTCAATTTGTCCAGTATGTCAAATGTTACATTGATGTAGTAATCCACTCTCTGCAACTGGAAAATATTGACTGCTTATCTGAAAATAAGAAGAAATTTCCATAGATATGTACATATATATTCATGAATATGTATATCATAGAATCACAGTATTTTCAGGGTTGGAAGAGACTTTTTAAGATCATTCCAACGAACCTGCAATGGAAGGGACACCTCCCACTAGATGAGGTTGCTCAGAGCCCTGTCCAGCCTGGCCTTAAAAATTTCCAGGGATGGGGCTTCCACCACCTCTCTGAGCAACCTGTTCCAGTGTCTCACCATCCTCCTGGTGAAGAACTTGTTCCTAATATCTAATCTAAATCTGCCCTCCTCTAGTTTGAAACTTTTCTCCCTAGTCCTATCACTACCTGACATCCTAAAAAGTCCCTCTCCATCTTTCCTGAAGGCCCCTTTAAGATACTGGAATGCTACAGTAAGGTCTCCTCGGAGCCTTCTCCTCTCAAGTCTGAATAACTGCAGTTCTCTCAGTCTGTCTTCATAGGAGAGGTGCTCCATCCCTCTGATCATCCTTGTGGTCCTTCTCTGGACACACTACAGCACATCCATGTCTTTCTTGTACTGGGGGCTCCAGAACCGGATGCAGTACTCCAGGGGGGGTCTCACAAGAGAGAAGTAGAGGGGGAGAATCACTTCCCTCATCCTGCTGGCCAGTCTTCTCTTGATGCAGCCAAGGATCCAGTTTAGCTTTCAGGGCTGCAAGTGCACACTGGTGGCTGATGTTGAAACTCTCATTCACCATCACTCCCAAGTCCTTTTCCTCAGGGCTGCTCTCAAGCCAGTCACAGACCAGCCCATATCAGTGCTTGGGATTGCCTCAACCCAGATTCAGGACCTTGCACTTGGTCTTGTTGAACTTCATGAGGTTGGCATGGGCCCAGCCCTCCAGCCTGTCAAGGTCCATCTGGATGGCATCCCTTCCCTCCTGTGTGTCAGCTGCACCACACAGCTTGGGATCATCAGCAAACTTCCTGAGGGTGCCATCACTCAATGCCACCACCATCTATGTCACCACCAAAGATGTTAAACTGATCCTTGTGGGACTTCACTTGTCACTTGCATCCACTTGGACATGGACCCATTGACATCCACTCTTTGGGTGTAGCTGTCAAACCAGTTCTTTATCCACTGAGTGGTCCATCCATCAAACTTGTATTTTACCAGCTTGGAGACCAGGATGTTGTGAGAGACTGTGTCCTTTGCTTAGGTCCCGGTAAATGATTCTGGTTGCTCTTTCTTTGTCTATTGATGTTGTGACCTTTACATAGAAGGACACAAGATTTGTCAGGAATGATTTGCCCTTGGTGAAGCAGTGGTGATTATATCCAGTCGCCTCTTCATTATTGTTCTGCTCCAGCAGTACCTCCGGGAGGATCTGCTCCATGATCTTACTGGGCAGAGAGGTGAGATTGACCAGCCTGTAGTTCCCTATATCTCCCTTCTTTCCCTTTTTGAAAATGGGGTTTATGTTTCCCCTTTTTCAGTCAGTGGGGAGTTCGCCAGACTGCCATGGCTTTTGGAATATAAGAGCAGTTTAGCCACCACATCCACCAGTTCCCTCAGTACCTCTGGATGAATCCCTTTCTTCATGCACATGTATACATGTGAATGGTATAGATGTAAATATTTGATGCATTTTAAGTTAATCTTTTTGAAATGCTATGTACAACTTTAAAAAAAACAAAACAAACAAAAAAACCAGAACAAACAAACAAAAAAGTTGTGGTTTCTACCTATTTAAAGTGAGGACACCTTTAAGTTCTGTTTTTTTCCCTTGAAAATATATTTGAAGCTTTCAATCAGCTTTAGTCTTGACCAAAGCATCTGACAGTGTTTCCAACTAAATTTGTTCTTGCTATAAAATGCTGGACTTACATATACACTGAAGGTAGGTGTCAGATATTGTTTATTTGATGTTTTGTAGATCGGACATTTGGAAATGGAAAATACACAGATTGAACAAACCAGCCTTTTTTTTTTTTTTTTTCAACTGAGAACTTTATCTTTGCCAGTGCAAACATAGATAGAAAACATCAGAAGCACAATACAAATGTTTCTTTGCATTTGATTTTCTTACTTGGATCTCAGTTTAAATAATCACCATCCAAGTGATTCTGAGAAACTTCTTAATAGTCCACTTCCAGATCACTTCTTTTAGTTTGTTATTTTTACTGGTGTTTGTTTGTTAGGAACATAAGGTAGATTCCTGAGTCTCAGCACTGTTTTACTGAATTCACTGTTATATAAAATGTTACATCATATCTGATGTCTTTTTATTATAGTATTGTCTGTAGGATAGAAAGCTTTTCGTCTTACTGAAATTTAAAGAATAATATGAAGAAAATTTTATTAGCTGAGGGTGGAGACTTTAATAAGTCTTTCAACTCTTTTATAATTCATCACTTTGGTTGTTGAAAACTTTTAAAAAAATGATCATTGATTTGAAAATGCTTCATTATTTTGAAGATTGGCAAGTATAGAGGGCCTCATAAAGGGAAAAAATTAATGCTGTTATCCTAATAATAAAATTAGCAAATATTATATATTATTTTATGTTTGATGATGCTTATAACCTTGGGGCTAAAAGAGTGTATCTCTTCTAAACTGGCAAGAGATACAGGGGTTAATCCAACAATAATTACATAGTCTCTCTGATTTCAATGAATTTGGTAACATGCCTTCAGTGAGCTATACATTCCTGATTCACTCAGGAAATTAGCCTCAAAATTCCATTACAAGACATGACCTCATCCTTATAATGAGGATTGGACAATTTGTTTCAGTAATGGGTATAATGGCAAAATGCCAAGGAGGGCAGGGGAGAATCTTGTCTATTATTTTTGTCAACCTAGGAATAATGTAATCTTTGTACAATGTACAAAGCATCACTTAGGAGCTATGCCTAAGTTGCTAAGGGTGAACTCCACTCTCTGCAGTAGGCAGACTGCTCTCCCTTGAGAGTAGTGAGTGTAGTCTATGCGTGTCTGAATTTAAAATTTCTTTTAGACAATACTGTTTTGTAGCATTTTTTTTTCCAGTGAACCGTCTCCCAAATTCTTTCCTCTTCAGCTGACTGAATGAGATTATTTTTTCTTAACACTTCAGTTTCTCAGCCAAAGATTTTCAATCCTGAGTCCTTTCAGTCTGTGAGCACCTTGGGGCAAGTGTTTTTTTTTTTAATTATTCATTCAGTGCTCAGAAGAGTATTATTTCTTAGATACAATGATATTCTAAATGATAACAGGCAAAAATGTATAAACAAAATTTTCCTTGGGTAAGAATTCGGTACCTGCACCAAATTGACTTGGAAGCCTTCATTGCACTCTGGTACTCTGCATAAAGAAGGCACAGACTTTTCTCACTTGTAGTTGCTGACTATTGAAATAAGCAATTGCAGTTATTTAATGTTTAATAACATCCTCTGTCATCTCAGTTATTGTGCTGGCCTTCATACATAAGAAAGTTTGCTAAATTTACCAGAGGAAAACAGGAAACACTAATTCACCATTATTTTTTTAAATGATTCACATCAGAAACAATGAATCATGAAAACTAAGAATTTTTGGTACACTTTTATGCTTTTATTCACTATTTGACACACTTTGAACTGATTCACAATCATTTTTGTTAAAAACTAGACATTAAGACTAATGATGACATTTTATTAAAGTAATTGATCATGATTTTAAATAGAAAGAAAATTTTTTGTCTTTAATTAAGTAGAACAAGTTTCTTGTTTTTATAACATTATGAAATGGACAATTCACAGTGTCTCATCTCTTGAATGTGTAAGTTATACATTCTTATATATATACATACCTAACAAAATCAAGAAACATTTAAAAAGTAGAAAGTTTTAAACATATAGGATCAGAGAAAATACAATAAAAAGGAAAATAGTGTTCAAAATAGAAGTGTTCAAAATAATTTGTGATGTAGGGACAACAAACAAAATCAGCTCCTCTAATAACTTGATGCAACTGTCTATAAGACTTTTCAAATTAATAGAAAAGCTATAAATGTATACACAGTTCCTCATTAGCTTGAGATGATTTGTTCCACAGGTTATCTTTTAGGTCAGGGCTCAGTAGGATTAAAAATAGCTTAATATATTAATGGACAACAAGACTACAAATACTTATAGTAGAAAAGCCAACCATTATACATTTAGGACAAAGAAAATATTCCTCACTGTCTTTGTAAACATACATCGTTTTCATTTCCCTATATTCTATTGATTATTATCAGAAAAACAGCTGTCTGGACTTGACAGTTTCCTTACAGAAGTGACCCTTTCTGGATGAAAACGTCTTAGCTTCATACGTCTTACTAGGGCTATGAAAATACCTGTTCATGGGTGCTTCATGTATAAAACAAGCACTTTATGTCTAAAAGACCAAAACAAATGCCTCTCATTCTTTTACATACATGTGGGTTTTGTTGGGTCATTCAGTAGAAGACCATAGAAAAAGTTCCATGATGAGCCTTATATTTTATTTACAATTAAATTTTATTTATATTAAAAAGAAATCTCTAGGCTTCAAACATGGCAGAGAGAGAAGAGAAACAAAAACTTCAAAGTTCAGGGAGGGTGGACAGACAATGTGTCTCTTCTTACCAGTAACACTAACTTCAGGTTGTTTTGTTGTGGTTTTTTTCCATGTGAGCTCAGGTCAGATCAGGCTGAAGCTTCCAAAATACTCAGTCAATTAGGGTAATTCTGATATTGTGTGAACATGGTAACTACTGGTATGAAATACTGTGTAATTCAGCATGCCAAAAAGTAATTCGTGGCAGTATTCCAGAAAGAATTAAATTCAATGAATAGCTGTTAATAAGGGTTTTACTCAAGGGTACTTCTTCTCTCTCATTTTCTGTGTTAGCAACTCTTAAAACAGAGCTCTCCCTTATGAATTAGTGAAAGAGACTAAATAAAACAATATAAATGGAACATATAAAGATTTCTATTAAATGATACCAAGCTTAAAGGCTTTCCCTAATGCCGTCATCCATTATACTAGAGCATTTAAGCTACTCAGGGGATGCAGAGGTTTTGCTGAATAGTATAATACATATATGTATATGTATGAATATACATATATGCACATACAAAAAGAAAGAAGCTGCTTTTCTCACTGTTAACAGAGTCAGAGAAGCAATCCATATTTTGAAGAAACCATTATGTACAAAATATCAGTAGGAGATTACCAAAGACTCTGTTCCCCAACTTCATTGTGAGCAAAGAAGACAGTCATATAGGGGGCAGCATGTAGTTTACATGACAAGTATGGATTTCAGGAGTTTTGAGAGTCCCCTATTATTCAGAGTTCTTTACACACTGAAGATTGCTCGTGGGCATTTGTACTTATCCTGTGCATTCTCATCTCAACATCATAGTCACCTAAGTACAGTAGTGAACTTTCTTTGCTACAAAATAAACAGAAATGGATGGAAATCCCATATTTAGAGATCTTCATTTGGGAGTCTTCTGACTCAATTAGGCATAAACCACCTACAGGCAGAGTAAATTATTATATACAGTAGGATGACCAATATTATAGGTTTGGTTCAGCTTGCTCTGATAAAATCTTTAACTATTGGTCATTTGTAAACTTTTTTTTTTAAAACAAAAAGCTTGAGTCTGTTCCCAGGGAAACTGTGCCAAAAGATGTCTGGGAAGAACATGTCAGCAAGCAGTTAGAAGTAATCCTCACATCTTTCCTCCAGTAATTCATTTTGCAGTACCCTTTCCTGTCAAACTGGAGATGAAAAAAGTGCCCCCTCTGAGTTGATGAGATTGATTTCTTTTACAGGCAGTGTTGTAACTAGTTTACGTAAAATGAAATGTGTGTCACAAAAAGTAAACCACACAGTGGCACTGAATAAAGAAGTGAAGTGTTTCTTTATACTGATGGCAAGACTTTTTTTGAGTGGGACAGAAATATCACAAGACTGTTTTCTAATCCATTCTTTAACACATTCTTGGCTGTTTAGCTGACAAAGTAGTATGTTGTGTTTTAGCAAAATATTTTAAATTATTAAGGCTTATTCAAGTCTAATCTAAGCATTTTACAAGATATAGCTATGTTTTGAGTCATTTAGGTATAGATATTTTTTATTTTCTTCATGAAGGTTCTTGGCATTGTAAGTAGACCTACATGGACCAAGAAATCTTTTTGGACTGTTCAGAGAAGTAGAGAAAACTGAACAAAACCTGTAATCAGATTCACGTGTGTATCATGTCAGAACTTATAAGATTTCAGTGTCCATGTAGCTTTCTGACATGATACACAAATATTCCTGCTGATACACAGCATCATTTATTTCAGTACTTTTCTGAAGAAACAAGCTGTGACACAAATATGAAGAACTACACCTAACATGAATTACAGAATAACACGTTAACCTCATTTTTTGAGCATTTTTCTGTTTCAAACAGTGTTTCCTGGTCCCTTCTACTGTTTCAGGAAAGTCAGAAGGGTTGTTGGTGTTCAATGACTTCTGTTTCTGTCCATGTTACCTCAAAGACCTTCTACAAGTCACTTCCTTGCTCTTTGTGGTAATAATTTGCTGTAGCTAAGTGTTCATTTCTTTGGCTTTTATTACTAGAGTCTGAAAAAACAAATGTTTCACTATTTTTGCCACATTTTATTCATATTTTACTTCCTGGATAATTCTACTTCATGTACAGGACTTCATGAAGCACTCTGTTTTGACTGACACATTTCTGGTGGATAAATAGGTGTCTGAAACCCATAATTCAGCTCCGTTCTGATTTGCTTCTGCAAAAGAATCCAAAATTCAATAATGGAAAAGCAGACTGGTTGTTATCTGTCACAAATTGGAAAATACTGCAGGTCTTGTGGGAAAACTCTATTTGTGAAATTAAAAAAAAAAAAAAAAAAAAAAAAAAAAAAGCAGCAAACAGTCTGAGTACTGGTAGAGTATCCAATGTTAACTAAATATTATCTTTTTGCCTTTGTTGCAATAAAGTTAATGCATTTTGGAAGAAAGTGCTTGATGACCAAAGTGATAGACAGTGTCTGACCCACAGTTGTATTTCCAAGTTATTTTGTTTTCAACTTCTTGATATGTTATCATTTATTATTTGAAATATAGATATCCTGTGTTTGGTACCTTCCCTTAACTCAAGCAGCTGATGAGGAGTAATGCAATTCATCTGAAGACAACACTCTTCTCTGATTTTTAAAAGAAAAATAAAGATAAAATTGTGAAATTTTTTAACACAGAGTTTTCATTTCATTCTTCTTTCCGTTTAGAAATTTTTCTTCTCTATTGTACTTTATACTCAGCTAGTCTAATGCTTTCTTTCTTACTCTGTCTTGAATTTAATGTAAGGCAACAAATGAAAAAATCTGAAGACACCTATTCTCATAATATGTATCTTCCATTTAGAGGGAGAATATTCTGAAGTTACATGGTACAAATGACCTTCCAGATGAACTGCATACATCATAAACTCTACCTTAAAAGTCCTATTTTAATCTTAAGGTAAGGTAAAATGCAAGTATGAGACAATTATTCCTATTTTAAAACTCACAGCCTAGTATTAAAAGCAACTTGAACTCCCGCCAACTCACGGACACTCAAGAAAAAGCAAATCATTATAGACAAAAATGAACTGTTTTTTGCTGCAGTCTTCCATTCATAGTGACAGTTCCTACCACGTAAGTGTACATAAAAAGTGTCCGTGATGACCAGTATAGTTTTCAGTCAGACACAATCAATTTTTAACAAATTATAAGGAGCAGCAGATGGTGCTATTGCAGATGGCTATCTTGCTCTTTTTTTCCTGACCAAACTATCCATGAACTCAAAACAATGTACATATTGTCAGGCACAGTGTAGTACTTTTCAGAAACCATACATATTCATTCTGTATAAGGCTGTATCTTTGATGGACTTATTTTCTTTTATTTTCTGTTTTTTTAAATTATTTTTTATTGTCTGCTACTTGTTATATTACAGGTTTTAGTTATTCAAGCAGCTTGTATTATGTGTGCAAGGAAATTGCAGTATTTGCCTTTCTGGAGTGGAGGGAAAGTACTCAAGTAAGAAATAACAGTGTGTTTCTGCAAAGACACAATGCTTTGGTTCCATATGGCCTGAAAAGAGCAACCTTAAATTACTGTAATTGGAACCAAAGTACAGAAAGGCAAAAGGACATTGTACTTCCCAGCATACAATGTAAGACTTCTCTCCATACACAAAACAGAGGGGAAGTGTCTCAAAACAGGGACATTTGTACTTTAAATCAATAACATTTTTTTTGACAAATGTTTTCATTTATCAAAGGAATAGAGCTATTTGTAAGGTGGAGCAAAATTTGATGGTTACCACCAGTAAAAATGGGAAAGAAAAGGAAGACAAAGTGGAGAGAGTCAAATTTAGAAATACAATAAAACTTTAAATAAAAAATATGAAGGGAGTCAATTTTCTTAACTGATACCTAGGATATACAAGCCTTTCCCCTTGAATGTTATTTTCAGAAGTCTGCCAGATTCTCCATGATTAGGCCTTTGGTACCCAGATACAGAACCTGTGGCACACGACTATCAGCAAAAGAAAGTAAGTCTGAACTGCCCCTCTGACAAGAATGTTATGTGAGGATTTTGTTTTGTGCAACATAAAATGAAAAACTGAAATAGTAATAAAAAAAGAAGCAAAACTCTGCAGAATCCTGCTGAAATTCTCAGAATCTGTGCTCTCAGGCAACTCTCAGCTTCCTTTTCTGGCTATCTCCATAGTGAGCTTCCTTTGTTAGAGAAAAATATATAACCCAAAACTAAACATCTACAAAAATAATGGTCCAACATAACAAAATATTAATTTTAAATATTCAAATAAATATTTTGAGTTCAAATAAAGCAATTTGCTACATTAACTAAAATACTAATAAATTTCAATTGAGAATAGTCTGAAATTTATATGTAAAAAATAAAGGATGTTTTTCTGATTTCCATTTGTTTAACAAAAAAAAGCTACTAGGTTTATCTTAACCTCGAGTCTCTCTCTTCTCAGGCTACCAGAGAAAGTTCTTTAACAGACATTTAAATGAACTGGTCACTTTCCTCTAAAAGCTAAATAAACATACGAATTCACTTTACACAGAGAACTGAACATCTACCAAATACTGACAAAATTTGGCCCACACAGACCTAGCCTACGTCTGGGCTTTTCAATCCATTCAGTCTTCAGGGCTTTATATTTCCCATAGTTTCTGTGTGAATTATGAATGTATGAAACCTGAGAAGGGCTCTTTTCCTGACTGAAGAAAGACAATTCTCCATCTCTGTTTCTTCTTCTTCTGACTCATGCTTCATTGGCTACCACATTCAGAGCAGTCTTGGCTTGAGGCATACAGCAAGAAATAAGTAGTGCAGCTGGCAACACATTCCCAGTTTCAGGCTTTGATTGCACACTAGGGACTGTGAAACACAAGCTCTTAGTTAACAACCTTTTTACTGCTCAGCTGATTGTGCCAAAAAAGGACAGAGGAATCAAAGGAAGATATGTAATTGCCGTGCAATTTGAGAAAAAAAAGTCACTGTAGCATATAAATAGTTTAATTCTTTTTTGGTTTTTTTGTGGAAGTTTTTTTTTGTTCTGAAAACTATAATCTTTCAAAGAAAGGAAACAAGCAAACAGGAAAAAAAAACAAAAACACTGAAAAAAAAAAAAAAAGAGGACCACACACAGGGATTAAACATATCAGAACTGCAATACATGATAGTTAGGAGCAAAGGTCCTTCAGTGTAATGTGGGAAGCAAGCTGTTTCATTGTTCGCTTTCAAAGGATGTTAGACAGTCATCTGTTAGACAGTCATCCCATACTGACAGCCACTGTAAAACTCAGAAGTTATTTTTGTTAATTTTAATTGTTAAAGTCATCCAGAGTACTCCAGAGATGCAAAGACAGATATATCTTACACAAATCTGCAATATGTCATGATCAGATGACAGAGAACAGATGTAGGACTAAGAATGAAAAACTGGAATCTGCTTCTCTGGATCCTGTTGAATGACCTTGACTTGAGAACAAGCTTGTAGAGAAGCACTTTGCATCTTTCAACACAACACTGTAAATCACATGTAATAATATTGTCAGAAGGCATAATAACAGCATTCTCTCCACTCCCAAAAACCTGTTATGTTTGTAGGTGTCCCAAAGAATGACACTTAGGCTGTGTCCACTATCAAAGCTTATGTTTACACCATCAAGTTTTGTACGCTGTACACTTCCTACCATATGCTCCATAGTGCAAATCTGGCTCATATTCTTGCTTGCTTGCTTCCAGAAAAAAAAAATAATTTCTGCATCCTGAGATTTGTGTGTTTTTAAGTTCACAGTACCTAAGAAATTTTCTCCGTATAACTTCATTGTGGCTCTTGTGCAAGAAACGTCTTTCTTTGGGAAAAACCTTGTAGTAATCTAGATCACATGGAGGTCAAAATTTATGGCATTTTTGCATGCTTCTGTTTCTTTAGAGGAGTGCCTTGTCAAAGACATGACAGTTGGACATAGGCAGAGTGATGTTCAATAAAGACATTTATTAGAGTCAGCTGTCAAGATGTTAAACTAAGATATGCTTTAAAAAAAATCACTAAGTAGTGTGCTGTGAAAAAAGTATTTTTATTGTTTGTGAAGCCTGAATGATAAATATTAGTTATATAGGCAGTACTGTTGACAGTTCTTTGAAAGGAAAACCTGGATAATATTTTAAGACATACCATTACACATTGCATGCATTTTGTATCTTTAACATTTTTATTGCATGCAAAAATTCAAGAAAAAGGAATTAAACTCAGTCATTCCGTGAAAACCTAATACAGAACCATGCAACCCATTAGTCTGATGGCAGAAATATGTGAAAAATATTTTATTAACGTGCTAAAAAACTTCTGAAAAGCGACAAAGGGATTTATCATTGTTCAAAAAATGTTTTGTTGGTAAAAATTATGAAAAACATCAAACAGCTTTTCCTGAAATCTAGACAGAAAATTAACAAAAAAAAGAAGCAAAACACTGTGAGGTGAGTGCAAGCTTTTTATGGAAGCTGTACTACTTAAAGCTTTGTCATATTTCGCTTTATTTTCCACTTGTCCAACATGCAGTTGTTAAAGACATGGGTAGTATTGTTTACTGTCTTAGAAAACAAGCACAACAGCACAAAGAGTTAGGATTACCAGTTGTGTATTAGAAGGGAATTAGAGAATTTCAGGCCATTTGATGCAATTATCTGCACTGTTTTGCAGATGTATGATATCCTAGGGCACTGTGCCCTCTGCATCTTTCAGTCCTCTGCTCTTTCTGCCTCAGGTCTTCTGTTTCCTCTTCTGTGTCAGATTTTGTCAGTTCCTCATTGCTCACTTGCCGCTTTCTTTTTCCACTTCCTGATCTGAGTCAGTCTTTGAACACCTCTGAAAGGTTTCTGGCAGACACTGATCAAGAAAGGTAACATGACTGTACGTGGAGACAAAATAATGATGAAAGCCATCTACATTTTTATTTCACTTTCATACTTGGTCCCCTATAAAGATTCTTTTACTGACATGTGGAAGATAAAAGAGTTTTTCTTCCTTTTACTTTGAATCTGGAGGGGTTGTAGACTGTGTGGTGATCTTAGTTCTCAGCCACAGGGACTGATGCTTGTAAGGGAATTCCAAAGCTATGGGTATTTTGGTAGGGAACAAATTGAAGAATTTATAACAGATTATGTGGCTTAGGCTGCAAATTTAGCTTCTGAGTATGTTAAAAGAGATTTCATGGCCCCTCTGCTACCTAACTGCACAGAGAAATTATCTCTGTGGATTTTACTGCACAGTGGCATTGAAAAATATCTTGGTCAAAAGAACTGCATACATTTTTTCTGAAACTCCCGAGGGTACCTGTTAGACCATCCAGAGCATTTGTCTATGGACCAAACGGCTCCCTAATGCAGGGTTTGGGGATGCTCCTGCTGCTTAGCAACATCAGCCAAAAAAAGCAGCTCCTTTTCCCCATCCTTGCCTCTATGCTAACTATGTGATCTTTAACTCTTTCTTAGCATCTTCACAAAGGCTTTATCCGGGACCTACAGGGCACTTTATTTAAATGTAATATACCTGTGCATTTATTTTTAAAAGAAGCACAGGACTGGTCCATCAAAACACAAAACTTTATTTTGCCGGTCATGAGCTTTCCGTAGTGCTTTATTCACATTATATGTCACTATGAATAGTGATGAGGCACAGCTTTGATGGCAGGGATGCATCTGACTTATTAATATTCATAGCACCAACATTCAACAGTGACTCCCAAATTGAACAGAGCTGTATACAAACCATACCACTAAATAATATATAAAATAATAAATGTGAATAATATAAATGAGAGATTTGTAAGAGAAATGTTTTTTTCCAAAAACCTTTAGAAGTCCCTATGCCTTTAATAAGTTGTAGAATACGCATATCAGACCAAAAAGAAAAGTTTCTGACATGAAAATGAATGTCGTACTACATCCAACAGAATTTTTGTCTCCATCTTTTCTGTGTTCACTTTATTGCTGTTTCTTTTGTTGTATGCATCTGTATGCAATGACTGGACCTTTCAGCTTTTGTCCCTTATCCTTCTCCTTCATATACATTGATTAAGCTTCTCTTCTTTGTTTGAAGTAAGACATGGAGATCAGAAGGCAAGGTGACTCTTACCTTCCAAGTCATGACTTTTCAAAAGTTAAGTCACTGAAGTAGTTCCAGATGTTTTCACCATTCTCACTTAAGGAAGGTTTGGCATATTTATTTACTATTGTTACTTCTTATAATCTGCTTCTCAGCCTCATCATACTCATAATTCATAATTTTTTTCTTGGCAGTGACTGCTGTGTCTGCAGTTGTCCCATGATTAATCCTACTACCCAATGAAACCTTTCTTTGGTTTGGCAGAAACAGAAAGACTAGTTATTTTCTTTTTCTTAGACATGCACTTAGGACATGATGCTGGACAAGTGAAGAAAGTGATGTTTCTGTAGAGCTGAAGGTGAAGGAAATAGGAAAACTAAGAATTAAACTCATGGCCATTGTAAACTTTAGACAGGCAGTGTAGAGATAAACTCTGAATAGTCACTGAGCAGCAATTGTTACATGACTGTAAGAACAGCAGAAACCAACACAGTGTTGCAACAGCACTTGATTTGTCTTTGCTGGATGTTGCCCTGCTGCATAACAATCAGTTTTATTTTTTGATGGAAAGACTTTATTGCACCTAACTGTATTGCATTATGTGGAGACATAAAGCTATAGGAACAAAAACCAAGTTCTGCCAAAATCTTGAGCCATAGAGCAGGACTGCAAAAGGTATAGTCAAAATACATGTAACACGTCTTTAAAATTGGAGTTGATGACTGTGCACAGAGCACTTCACTTTATTTGAAGTCATTCTCAAAAATTCTATTGGAGATGAATTGGTCCCTACAGGTGAGATAAGTAAATGTTGAAAATCAGAGATATTCCTTCATCACCCTCACACTGTGTGTACTTGTTTCATTTCTTTTCTTAATAGTCTTGAAGTACTCCTGAATAGCATTCACTGAAAGCACTAGTAAGAAAAAAAAGAAACAAAAACCCCACAAAAAGCAAAATGTGAAACTACAGCAATTCTCAAAAACTTGTTTATTGAATGTCAAACTGAGAGCAGTTATTGACCCTGGGGGATTACAGTTTGCTCAGGTTGCCAAGTAATTATAGAAGTGACATTAGATCATCATTTACACTCACGTATAGTCATGAATGACAATGTCAGCTAAAACAAGGACAAATGAGAAAGAGCCCACAGTTCATAATATTCCTGTGAAGCATTGCACAGGGTGTAGGTAAATGAGGGTTGTCTGCTATAGTAGCTGTTTTTTTCTGTTGGAAATTACCACCTGCTGTTCTCAGTGGCAGTTAACACTAATATGAGAAACCCTGAGTCAAAGCAATAAACTTAACAGCAAATGTTGCTTTCTGTTTTTTTCAGCTAGGTAACAGATACAGGAAATTATAGAAGAGACCTCTTAAGAAGAAAGTTTTCACATTCAGCAAATGTACTCCTTTATTGGGAAATCAGGTAATAAAGTTTTGCAAAACTTACAGCATTTTGCCTAAATTCATAGAGGTTACTCATTTATAGGTCAGATATCAGTCCCCCTTTGCATGTTTTCCACACATCGCTTTCCAGATTAAATTCCAACTCAACTGCTAGAAAAATGAGAACTCCTCAGTTTCAAGATATTTAGTGGTCTCTGGCATCAGTGTGGTCTCTTTGCCTTACACAGATGTGAAATTAAAACTGAATATCTAACCCAGAAACATTCAGCAGAAAATATCTTTCTAAAAATGTTCTTTTTAAAAGACAATGGGGCTTTTGACATAATGTTACAGTTTTCAAACAGGAAGGCTCAAGGAAATTGTCAAAGGTCATTAGTAGACAATAATCAGTGTAGTCTTCCACTTCTCTAGACAAGTCTGTTATACAAAAATATTGCTAACAACACATACCTATTGTTTAATGGACCCTAGCAGCTGGGAGATCAATGAAAGTAGGAGAGAGAAGCACAGGAACATACACAGTAACCGTTTCACGGCAGCTTTTACAGACAAATCTAATTTTAACAAGGTAGCTGTTCTCTTGAAGAAAATAAAATACAGAAGCACTCTACTAGCTAAATTATCAAAATATAGCAAGACGAGAGAATTTCACATGGAGTTAGTTTTCCAGTTTCCTTTTTCCTTTTTTATCCAACCTAAAAATTTCTCAAGTAGCTCATCTTAGGAAAATGGTACACTTCTCTAGGTAAACAGTATAAATTTTGCCTCTTCTTTTAATTAAACTTTTTGAAGAAAAGTCCTCTTCCTATAGCTCCTGTGGAAAATAAAAAAACCTGTTGTGCTGTTGTTTGGGGTTTTTTGGTTTTTGGTTGTGTTTTTTTGTTTGTTTGATTTGGTTTGGGTTTTTTTTTTTCTGTGGGAAGCTTTCCTACTCTATTGTGTAGGCTGCAAAAGATGACTTCTAACAACAAAGGTAACACACAACTCAAAAAAATCAGAGGGAAAAAAAAAGACATAAGAAGTGTGATGTGGTCAGTATGCACCTTTTTAGCTGTGTAATTATTATATAGCTGCCAGTTAAGCATTTCTCTAGGTATAGAAGCAGCATAACACCTACTTGAGTTTTTCAGTCTGCAAATTTCTCATCTACATCCTCATTTATGTGTGTATTTGTGAACAAAAAAATGTGTCTACACAATCGCACTCATGATTGCTAATCTCTTCCACACTGTATATTTTACATGCTTTATTCCAGCTACATACTTCTGAATCTGTACTAGAGTCTCCATTTGCAACCAAGCTTTTACTTTCCACATTTAAATGAAAAATAGCAGCCTATTGGAACATCATGTGTAATAGAAGATATAAATAAATACTTAGCAGACAAGAATTATTGCATTTATTGGAAATAGAACTTTCTGCTTTTTTCTCTTACAGCTTTTCTCTTTTTAGCTACTTCCTTGAGAGGATCCAGCAGAGGACTGGTAAAGTGCTGAGAGAACTGGAAACTTGGTATAAGAAGGAAGCTTGAAGGATTCACCTTTGTGAAGAAATAGCCCATATGGAGCTCATCACATTTTTCCAGTATCTAGAAGATATTATAGAGAAGATGAAGATAACCTCTTCATGAGGATACATGGCATCAGGAGACAAGAAAACAGGCACAAGATGCTTCAAGGCAAATTCAGTTTGTATATAAGAAAAGTTTCTCACAACTGAGAATTGGGATGCCCAAAGGAACCTTCCTGTTAAATATTCAAGACTCAGTTTGATCAGACCTTGAGTAAGGCTTCGCCTTAAACAGAAGATTGTGGCAGATGATTTCCAGAGACCCCTTCCAAACCAGACTTTTCCATGAAGCGCTATGTTGTGATTCTCTTGTTACGAATATAAAAATTTTTAGAAAATTATGTTCTTAAGCCAATTAAACCTGCAAGTCAAAGGTTACAGTCTTTTAGCTTGCTCCTGCATGTGTCCTGGATTTGTAGTAGGAACCATGTGCTTAGTAATATCACGAGCACAACTGCTGTTGACCACAAGGAATTTTTGCAGTAGATTAGGAAAGGGAAACAGCAGTGGAAACAGTAATGATGAAAACTAGAATGTGAAATAATCAACTATCTGCACCACAGTGGTGGAAACAAAGAAATTACAGGTTAGTTTCCTGTTGTTTACATGTAGATAGTGTTTTCCTAAACATGTTTATAACCTCAAAAGACATTTAAAAAAAAATGTTTATACATTTAGAACAAAGGGAAGGTGGAGGGAAATAGCAGAGCAAATGAGAAGGAACAAGTGTTATGATGTCTGTTTGGAGCTGAAATCCGGTTCCTGTTTTCAAACTGATTTTCACACACCTGCATGTCTTAAGTGCTAAAACATTATGGGGTAGCAATAGCTACTAATGGCCAAAGCAGCACCCAGGAATACCAGATCATTGTCTGGTCAGCATTTATGCATAAATCTACACCTAAGCAATGTGTATGTAGCTTTTTTATGTATTTTAGCCCAAATAACTATTTTCTGTGATTGATATTTTTTTTAAAATGTTTCATCATCATCATGGCTTGGCTTCACGAAAGAAGAGTTAAGAAGAACTCTACCCACGCTTGCTGAAATAAATAAATAAATTTTTAAGACTATAAAATATTGCAATAATACAATGCATAGATTCTTCTTGAATACAGTGTATTGTTTAAAAGGTCAATATCAGAACTTCTGATACTTTAATCCAGTATATTTTCTGTGGTTCCAAAAGTTGCTCATAAAAATTAATTAAAGGGGAGAAAATTAGACAATCTATGGAGTCTGACAGTTATTAGTATTAAATCTTTGGTAAAATCCATCTTTAATGAAGCTGATTTGTGCATCTGATTTCAGGGAATAATTTTTTTTTTATGCATAGTTTATCACAGCATACTAACAACTAATATGGTGCTGTAGAGGACTTTAAAATGATCATTTCTAACAGCTCAAGCATGCAAGAATCAAGGCATTTATACTCTGAGATGTATTTTAAAACTTTCATACAATCACAACACTTTGTCTAACTCCTAGGAAAAGGTATAACATTTCTGCTTTACTATACCTGGGGTAAACAGGTTAGGCATTAGCAAAATATCTACATTATGGCATAATTCTGACACCTAATAGTTGATCTGCCTCACGAATTCCTGTGGTAAGAGTGATCTGCATACAAAGCTGATGGCAAAAAGTATGTATTTAACTTAAGCACATAAGAACAGTAAAGAATTTTACCTCTTAAGGAAATTACAGTGTTTGTTGGACAATATCCCCTCAGTGATAAATATTTAAGGTCTCAAATTATCTTTTTTCTGACCAGTGTAAGGAAGGAAGTGTAAGTACATTTCTTTTAGCAAAGTTAAGAAAGAATAAAATTATTTTCTTATGGTTTTTTTGTTTTCTTTAAGAAGAAAAACAATAATATCATCGCATATAAGACAACATCTTTTTCAACAACTTTACAGAGTTATCCAAAGCTCTCAAAGCTCCAAGGACTGCAGACATTTTACGGTCAAATATATTGCATTGTCAAGATGCATTGAATACTAAATGCCATTAAAAAAAAAAAATGTCTCTACTGGGTCTGTTTTTAACCACACGAGAATGGAAAAAGAAACAGTAAAATTGCTTTATTTTAAGGAAGAGTATTTATTGTTATGTTGTTTTACCTTGCCTTTTGCAATGCACAAATTCAGAGAAGTATCAAATGGTGGAAGTTACTTCAAGATGCAGTGTGAGACTTGCTCTTCAAATAGCAGTTTATTTTATAATGCTTATCTGAATCATGGAACATTTTTCTATGTCCAGCATATAGCCTCTGGCTGGAAACAGACTGAACACAGAACTTCAGACATTTCAGAAAGCTTAATTTGTTTTTCACTTGTCTGTCTGTAAAATCAAGAACATCATGAGTTCACCAATCCTACAAGTTTTCTTCTGTGTTAGAAAGAATGAGATACTGAAGTTTGGAATTCTTTCCTGTTTGTTTGTTTGTTTATTTAAAACCTGACCACCTTCAAGTTTATTTTAGTGATTTTTTGAATGCAAGGATTGAAAGAAATCTTGAGATAATTTTAATAAGAAATAGAAATAAGGAAATTGTGTGCTATTTTCTTTTTTTACTCAAGAAAATATAAACTTAAGAGTTCTTGATTCTGACACTTTTTTTTTTCTCTCTAACCTGAAATAATTTCCTCTTCTCTAAGCACATTCTTACTGGGTTTTTTTAAGATCTATCAGAGTCAACAAATATGCACTTTGACATCTTCATATTCCCTCTAAATTATCTGCTTTCACTGCCTTCAGATAACTGATTTTGGTTTTCTTGGGTTTTTGCAGAAAGCCTTTTAGAAATTGTGTTTTGGTGCTAATGTGTGAACAAAGACAAAAATGTTTGAGGCTCTCAAAATTCTGTGTTCAAACAAACTAATAGCACTGAAAAAAAGCCATTCATGAGATAATTATTGACTGCACATTAGGGGACAGCTAAAATTATGCTTTTGGCTTGTTTTTTAAAAAAAGTTTTTCTGTGTATATAGCGGAAAAATCCAATTAACTGGCTCTGATTCCGCATGCAAGACAGGAGGAAAAGCCATTCCTCTATTTTTCATTATACAGAATAATTTTTCATTCATAGTCCCATCCTATACATACAAAGGCACAATATGCAAGAGGAAGATCCTTGAATATATCTCAGCCTTTTGTAGCACAGTGCAGGATTGCCAACTCCAGAATGTTTAAAATATATATATATAAAACTAAAAAACTAATCTTTCTTGTCCTCAGTTTTGGTCTCTTCCCCCATCACCCCAGAAAAACCCCATGACACTTAAAAATAGGGCTGGTTTTCTTTTTACAAATTGCTTTATTTACTGGACCCTCTGGGCTTATGTCTTCTGATTTTCCTTCACACCAGGAGCTCTGGAATATTACTGGCATTTTCTTCTCTTAAAACAGATGATCATTTAACTCCAGGAACTGCAATTCAGAGGGAGCTGTGAGCATTGTCTCCATCTCAGCAGAGGAGTGAAAGCAGGGCAACCACTCCCCATGCAGAGAGCCAAGGGACCCACTCCCTTCTCTCCTCACCCCTCTGCTCAGTAGGCAGCAAGCTCTGCTTTCCATTCATTGATAGGGAATGAGGCCTCAGACACTTGTCCTAGCTGACTTCTGGTGGACTCCTAATTCTGGGAAATGCAAGAATCACACTGGAGTCAAAATATTAAGTGGGATATAAGACACTGGGAACAGAAAGAGCCTCAGCATCTGGTATGCAAGCACCACAGAACCTCACTGCTTCCTTCTGAACAGTGAGGAGCCAACCTATAAAAGTCACGTTCTTTGTGGACAGATTTTGCCAGACCACCTTTTTTGTTCTCTGTTAGAGCAAGTACACATTACCGAGGCATGTCATAATATGACATGCTGCTTATGTTTTTATCTCATTCCCTTAGAAGAGAAATGAATGCTGGATGTGCTAAGTGTGTTTTTGGTTTTTTTTTTTAAAACTTGTTTCAAAAACCCAATGAAATACTACTACTGCTAAAAAATAATAGCAGCAATAATAAGCATCTTGTTTCCAAAGAACTTTAACAAATAATGCTCCATATGGACAGCTCTATAAAAATGTGTTTGCTTTTGGGCTTGAAAGCCATAACCTAGCAGTAAATAGAAAAGAATCTTGTAGAAGAACAAAGTTAGTTGAAGAAAACTGGGATAAGCTGCATCTTCTACAAAAGGAGTCATTACATTTCTTTGTCCTAGCAGAAAGGTTTCACCTTAAAAGCATTCTGGAAATTCAGTATACCTCAGAGAAAGGAAAAGAACAGGTGGTATTTACAGGGATTTGGATGTAGGTTGTTAAGAAGTCTGACTAACCCAAAAAATAATGCATTTATGTAACTAAATGATTCCCTGTGGACTAGGATTGCTCTTGCATAGTCCTTAAAAGATTAAAGTCAATTTACACTGAAGTCAGTTGGTTATCATTCAACAGTTTATGAGAAGTGATCTCAGTGAGATAATGAGTCTTTAACAAACCAAAAAGGAGACTCAGTAAAACAACAAACTACCTGACCCATCTCACTTAGAGCCAGAACTTATGGTGGATTTTATTGCTGACCTTCTCTCCATAGGCTTCTGACTGGTGCAGGCAGGATAGAGGAGTTGCTGAGGTCAAGTGAGTGAAATAATTCCCACAGGAATCTGTAGTGAGCAGTGGGTTCAATAGCCCTACCTGTAGTATGTTCTGTCTTAACCAAATAGAGATGGAAACAGTTGCCTGGGTTATCAAGGGCAATTCTCTGCAATCAGTGCCAACAGCTCCATTTAATTCCTTTCACAGACCAAATAAAATCTGTCTTAAAATTAGTTAAGGTTTTTGTTGGTTTGGTTTTTTTTTAATTCTCAGAAATCTCTGTTTTCAATAGCACTCATGTTTTTGATTTCCACCATAAAGTTCTTCAGCTTCTATTTTTTTTTTTTTTTTTTTAATATCTTCCTTCCTCCTAAGTAACCCCTTTCTCACCTTATTGATGCTGATTAAGAAAGACTCACAGAAAAAAGCTGTCAGGAACGGTGTGGTGCCACTGAGAAACTTCTTACTTTATGCCATGTTTCACTATTTCCATCTCCTTAACTGTGGTGAATTTGTTCTTAAGTTTTATTTATTGAATGTTGGCTAAAAATACTGTAACTCGTTTTTCCCTAATGATAGATGGGGGGAAAACCAACCACCTTTCTTGACATGCGATTCCATATGCTATTTTTTCCTCAGTTTAGATAGAAGCAGAGATGAACCAGTTCCTCCTTAAACATCCAAAAACCACTGAGGAAGTTAAAATGTTTTTGGCTTCTGCTTTAACAGATTTTTTAAATTGACAGTTTTTGTATCCAAAATTCTTATGGCACAAACTGGCCTTTAAAAAAAAAAAACTGAAACAAGGCAGCAAGGACCTGCTGTAATCTTTTAAATTCAGATGCTTCTAGGATATGTAATGTCTGTCTACACACACACTGCCTGTCTAGATGGAAGTTTGTGTCTTTCTTCAGCACATTATCTGCTATGCTATAACTGCTCTGTTTTGAGTTTGGGATTTTATTCTGAAGACTGTAACAGTTAAAAGGATAACTAATAACCTCTGTTAATACAACATGAGCTTGTATTTTTTTCAAAAGGAGGTGTACACTTGAAAGAGTAGGCTTCAGCTCTCAGGAGGCTTTGCTTTTATATTGCTGAACAAACAGAGTGCAAAGAGAAGGATCTCTCCTCCCATACACCTTTTCACTCCTCTATGGGGAAAAGTAAGAAGCTTCAAATCACCAATTTAGCAGCCTGCTGGGTCTTTTTTTAACTTGGCTTTTAAGGCGACAGGAAACTAAGGAATTCAGACTCATTCAGTTGGAAAAGCTTATTAATACTTTCACTGATTTAAAAGTGAGGAATAATCTACTCAAGAGAAGTGGGGTGAATTTGGAGATTCTTAACACCAAAAATGAAACAGGAGAAATCTGAATTCTCAACAGACACAGTAATCTCAGGCTATTAGCAGTGGGTAAAACGGAATGTGCTTGGATGTAAATTAGCTTAATATGTTGCCATAAATAGGTATACATATGAATAAGCAACTCTGATATAATTACCACACTCATTTTTCTTACTTAGTGAAGAAAATTAAGGCTTTTGTGTCAGTGCTGGCAATCTCTGTAGGAAAGATATTGTCAAACACCATTATTCTACTGGAAACTTAGGCAAAAATGATTATATATATTTAAGTCCAGTTCCCTGCTCATTTATAATCTCCAACATATTCCCACTTTTATACTCATCTCACTTTTGTTTTCCTTGCTCTTCTTTATATAGCTGGAGAAGCTTTTACTTGTTAAAATATCCTTTGAAAGATCTAACACTTCCCTGATGGAGTTTTCTTTGCTGATCCCTCTTTTTACAGTCCTCGTAGACTCCCTATTTATTCCTACTGTCTTTTTGAACCAGTTATTTGTATAATTAGGTCTAGAATTCTTTCCTCTATTCTTGTATGCCTTACTTGAAGTAAAATTGACAAGTCTTTGGAGGACAATATAATTTCCATTATTTTTTCAAGATTTGTCTAAACAACAACTGCTTTGTATGTTTCTCTTTAAGTTAATCAGCACATGATCCAATTTCAGTTTTCTATAGCATCTTCTTTACTTTTCAGAAATCACATTCGTATCACTGCCCCCTGTTGTTATTAATAGAGAGGCAATTTGATGAAGAGATATTTGGTTCTCGTTTCCAGCAGTGTTAAACTAGAATCATTCATTCTCAAAATCCTCTAAGGAAACGTAAAGTTTTTCCAGTGCAGAAAGAGTAGCCAAAATATTTATTTCAAATGCTTTTAGCTGTATCCAAATCTGATTCTAACAATCTTTAGAAGACAAGGGAACCTCAATGGTTGTTGAAATCCCATTCCTTTTATACATTTTATTATATTAACAATCTTCATGTACTGATATTCAAAGAACTATGGGATAATGTAAAGGAAAGATGACAGAACCTTAAAGTTAGATGTCATAGGATATTTCTATGAACAAATGCTCTGAAACCTTTGATCAATTCATGTAAGTAAAAAATGGTCTGTTCTGTGTGTCAAAGTGACATAATAATTTATATCCCTAATGTGGTTTTTTTACTTGTCTATAAAACATTACAATGGAGTACTCAGTCTTTATAATGTTATCAGATTGTTTCATCTCTTTGCAAGACAACTGAGTAATATCACCTACATCTGTCGAACAGGGCAACTGGAAAGCAAATGAAAATTTGATATTGTTCAAAGGATAGAACTTAATTGTTTATTTAACTGAGAAATCTTTATTTAGAAAAGATCAGTGAGGACTGAATTCTTACAGCACAGTATACTGACTCCAAAATATTTTTCTGCATGAAGGTAAAATGCAAATATTTGAAATGGAATATTTGGTACAGCCTTTGTCTTTAGTTTTTCTTTATAGACTGAACATATTAACTTATCTCTTTAAGAAAACATAATTCCTAATTTCCTTGAAGGTCTTTGAGAGTCTTCAGAGACTTAATAAGATCAATGTGCCAAGTGAACAGCAACAACAGGATCTTCCCAAGAAGAGATCACTCTCCCTGTCATAGACATGTAAAAAACCCAAATATTAATTACTAAGCAATATGTATACTAATATCAGAGCTTTTCATAAAAACTCATTTATAACAGGTGTATTCTAGATCTATGTCTCTTGAATTCCTTTTCATACATTTTGCTATGCAACATCAGAGACAGTAATTTTTGTGTAGTAAATGCTTTTTTCTAAAGATATTTGCAGTCTTGTTGATTAAGTTTTCCAGAAAACCAAGATAACCTTGATCTTTTCAATTTCCTCAGCTTTAAAAATCTTTTTCACTTTATAATTTGTGCTATACATTTGGGTTAAAAAAGTATTTTAAAATTTACTGATATTTTTACCTTTACCTATATTTTCCATCTAAACGGTCACTTGCTTACACAGATTAAGTAATTAGTCAGGCATCACCAGTCTGATTCATCTTCAGTAACATAGTTCCTTCTGCCAAGGCACTGGTTGTCTTTTTGTTTATAGTTTGGCCATGAGTATTTATCGGCTACTGGTAAATTCCCTAGGAATTTGGCTCTTATAATAATTGCCTTTGAAAAAGAAACAAAAAAAATTGTCAGCTGTAATTTTCTCTCTGTTTTTCAGGCATTTCTTTTTGTTTGTTTGTTTGGTTGGTTTGGGGTTTTTTTGTTTTTTGTTTTTTTGGGGGGGAGTTGGTTTTCTTTTACTTTTGGTTTTGGGGTTTTTTTAAATATATAATTATACCTTTCTGGCATAACTAGTCACAAAGACATTTAAATCCTTAGAGTTAAACAATTTCCTCATTTCTGGTGTTTCTTTTGCATAAAATGTTTGGTTACTACTATTTTTGTAATAATTACCATTATTTCAGTATATTGCTTTCTAAAGGTAAAGCATTTTAAAAATTTTATAACCCGGTACTAGTGGCAGATTTACTTGAAATCAACTTTCTGCACAGTCAGATTACACTGCGGGAAAAGGTGCTACTGGGCACAGCTTTATATATCTGAATCTGACCTGCAGAAGTGTGCAGATTTCTCTATTACATGATGGCCAAAACAGCGAGAGAAAATATTCCTCTAAAGCCAAATGGACAGGAAATATTACTGCAGCAGAGCAAGAACTGAAGCCAATACAGAGTTGTTAATCCTCAGAGAAGCTTATGCATAACAAATATATATCTCATTCTCTCTGACACACAAATGAAACAGTCACTTACTCTGAACTCAGGTTTTTGAAACCTGTACATTCAAAAGCTGAGTTACACAATGTTCTCAGGAAAAGACGAAATAATAAATTAACACATTTGAGTCTTTAAATGGTTTGGTTGGCTGCCTGTGGAGCTTCCACCCTTGGTTAGTGGATCCAGACCATTTAGTGTTTCCGGAAAAGTGAGAATTTGAAATGAAAGATAAATGAGACCAAAACTCAAGTCATACTTGCAGCAACATGCTCACTAGTTGGTTTTGTCTCATCAGAAAATCACCATTTTTTGTGTTACTCTTAAACATTTTGAATAGTCATGTTAATGTACAAGATTAGGCTGTTTTAAGAGAGTTTTCTCATTTTCTGTTGTGTCACCATTTGAAGAAGAGAGAAATGCATGTGACTTTTGTCTTGATCAAGTATTGACACAGCAGAAACAATGACTGTCACTGTGTTTTAAAAGGAGCACTTTGGTTTCCCATGAAATTTTAAGCCCAGAGGTCAGTTAGTAATTGTTTCCCAAATTAGGTCTGTATTTCACATTCTTACCTATTTAATTTTTTAATTTTCTTTTAAGTTGGCCTTACACTGTTTCAGTCACATGTACAAAGTAGGAGCTGAGATATATGGGCTAAAATGCCCTCTTTTATCAAAACTGGGAGATATTTTTATTTTTAGGAATAAGAGACTTTATATATATAACGTCAAAGCATGGGTACACTTTGACTTCCTTTTGCTTAAATAAAATGGCAGTCAAGTTTTCTTTCAGTATTTTCCCACAGATCCTGTATTTCAACCTGGAGGAGAGAAACACACATTAAGTTTCACATTTAAATAGAAGCATTTCAAATGCAGAATGTTGTTTGACTGCTAGACAAAATCTGTTAATTTTTTCAAGTTGTGCTCCAGAGAAAAAAAGAAGCAATGATGGGCTGGCCTTGGCCAGCTGCCAGATGCCTAGCTAGACAGTGTCACATTCTCCTCTTCAATAAGATGGGGAAAAACTAAGGTAGAAAACTAGTAGTCAAGGAAGGAAGAACACTTAACATTTACTGTCATGTACAAAACAGATTGGATCCAACGAAAATTAAATTTCTTGCCAATTAGAATAGATTTGTGTGGTAAGAAAATGATAGAAACTAAAACACCCTCTCCACTCCCACCTTTTTGGAGGCTCAACTTCTCTCCTTCATCCTTGGTACCTCTATCTCCATCCATCCAAGAGAGAAGAAAGGGGAAGCAGCGATCAGTCCAGAACAGCTCCTCTCTACCATTCCTTCCTCCTTAGGCTCTTCTCCCATGACCTTCCCATTGCAGCCTGCAGTCCTTCCGGAAGGAGGGAAAAACCCCAGAATGTGAATAGCTTAAATATGGGCAAAGAATCAAAAGAAAGTGTTTTCTAGTAAAATGAGCTGAGGACTTGCTTACTGAGAAGTTTGTTGTGTTGAAAAAAAATCACGTTCCCCCAAATTACTTTTCTAATAACATTACACATTAGTAAATGAATTCTCATTCTCCGTAGAATCTTCTGTTAACTTAATATATGACAACTTATCAAATAATTCTCATATTTCTTCTCCCTTACATAATTTACTGCACATTGAACTCTTATTTTACTATCAATGTAGCTTTGAACTCTATTTATAATTTCTCAGTAATGGAGAATAACTAGAAAACAGCGTTGAATACACAAACAAAAAGTACAACAAACCCCCCAAAATGTAGTTTCCATATTCAGTTATTACTTATGAATACAGGATTTTTATAGAGTCAATATGATATATTCTGTAGCTTCCTCATAGTCCTGTTCATTTGTTCATTCTATTTAGAATGATCAGATTAGTTTCTAGATATTAAATGCCATTAAATCATTACAAGAGAAGAGGTGAACCAGGATGCACATTTTATATATTTATGCTCTGTGAGGATGATATGTAGAGAAAATGTAAATTATTCAAATTATTTCAAAGCCTTTGTTTTTTAAAATTACATAAGTCTGGGAAAGACTCCAGTTGTCAAATGCATCTATATTCAATGGGGCATGGATAAAAATCATATGCTTTCATACTATGTTAGATTTCAAAAACCTGAACTACAGGAGGAAACAAGTGAAACTTCTTTGCTACTTCACTTGCTTCAGTACTTTTTCTGAGTGGTCAGGTGAACTTGATATGTGTCCATTGCATTGATGTCAAAACGATAAATTAGCATACAGACCTCAATGAAATGGATTGGTTTACTAGGAACCGAACTGCTCAGCCCTATCAGAACCAAGCTGTTTCTGAGCAAGCAGCAAGCAGGAAGCAAGCAAGCACTGCCACGTCTGGACTTCAGTGTCAGAGAACTTTAAGAACTGAACTTTAAAAAATCTTATATGCCAAAGCCCCATCTAACTTTCTTCATTAAGCATATATGTTTCCATTACAGACTGAGGCACCAGTCCAGGCCAGCTCCATTCCAGAATCTATCTAATGTCAAATGCATTCATAGTTTTTCAAACAGAGACCAAATCCTCAGTTTGTTTCTTTCTCTTTCTTGAGAACCTATTCCTTAGCAGTAGACTATGAAGTATAAAACCATTTTGTGTAAGAAGAATATATCTTCCCTACCGATTGCTGCCACGTGGAAGCCATTATGCAAAAATGTGGGATAGAAAACACTTCTCTTTGAGATGAATTTGGATACCAAAGTATATAATGAATCAGTTGAGCCATGGGACTCTTAAGTGGAGCTTGGTTATTTCCCTTCTCATCATTTGAATGCTTAACAGCTCATTTCTGTAACTAGTCTGTTCTTAAATAACTGGAGGACACTGTATTCAAACACAGAGATAATGAGTAGGACTACAACTGCAACTGCAATTAAAAGGCTGAGTTGAGAACTCTAGAGCTGGCAGCTCTGAGTTTAAATTTTGAGCCTATCCATCAGAGCAAGCAATCTGTATATAATCCAAAGTACACATGAATCTGTCATGGCCTACTATGGTGTTATATAAATAGGTAAAATCACCACCCTGACAATGCTTCTTTGATGATGCAACTCAGGATATGGTTGGCTTTCTGGCCTTCAAGCAAACATCGCTAACTCATGTGGAGCTTCTCCTCAACCAACACCTCCGAGTCCTTTTCTTCAGAGCTGTTCTCAGTCCATTCTCTGCCCTGATTATGTTTGTGCTTGGGATTGCCCCAGGCCCTGTGTAGGACCTTGCATTTGGCTTGCTATGGGTACACTCAATCTCACCATCCATTTCCCCAACAAATATGTTAAACAGCACTGGTCCTAATACTAACCATGAGGAACACTACTCATCACTGGTCTCTACTTGAACACTGAACCATTGACAGAAACTCTTTGAGTACAACCATCCAGCTAACCAAGTACTGAGTCTTTCAAATCTCTTTTCACAAGCCTGGGTTGATTATCATATTTTCTCTTTCACTGTGCTCTAACCCCATCACATAAAAGGTCATCCAAATTGTCAGGCATGATTTGAACTTAGTGAAGCCATGTTGGCTGTCACCAATCACCTTATTTTCCGTGTGCCTTACTGTAGTTTCTAGGAGGATCTGCTGCATGAACTTGCCAGGTAGAGAGGTGCTACTGACAAGCACTTCATTCACTTAGCCTTCCTGGTCAGATAGCATGTAGTTTCCCCTTCCCCTCTTTCCTTTTGTCCTCTTCATGTGGCTTCTTGTGAAGACAGAGCCTTTAGCCTCTTTGTAGTTGCCCTTTAAGTACTATAATACTATGATGAGGTCTCCATCGAGCCTTTTCTTCATGGGGAAAGGACTTAACTCCTTTTGCCTTTCCTCAAAGGGTAGGTTCTCCATCTCTTTTATCATCTTCACAGCCCTCCTTCAGGTCCAATCCAGTCTTCCCACGTCTCTTAAATTGTGAGGACCAGAACCGGACACAGTACTCCAGGTATGGCCTGATAAGCACTGTGTTAAATTGGTTTATAAAGTACACATTGCTACAATCTTTTTTCTAGACCTTTGTTTTATTTTGTGTTCCTTGACTGAAACATATAGGCTCCAGATCCTGCTGGGATTATCACACTTCACCTCCATATTTGAAAAGTTCAATATTGGGAAATTACCAGACCATAAGAAAAGACGAGACTTAGAATAAGTTCTACTTTCAATTTTATTAACTTCCACGCAGCACTATAAATTAAGAAGCTTTGCTTGATGCGGAACTGCATGTCTTGGATTCCATCAGACACTGTAATGTGTTCACTATAAGAAGCTCAACCACCCAAGCACTTTGCTGTCTTTTACTAAATTTGCCTGGGATTTTTTTGTAGTTAGGTGATCTTCTTTTAAAATAACCATAGAGCAGCCATATGCTAGTGTGCACAGATAATCTAAAACGAGCTCTAGCAATCACCAGCAGCAATTGACTTGCTCTAGAATGGAGAAGACATGGAACACTCTTGCCTTCTTCTAAAACTGAATTTGCCTGGCTCCATATCACAGTTGAGTAATACCATATACTCTGGTGAATGACTATGTGCTTGTCCATTTGCACAAAGATGTGCATACATGCACACATACAAGTTAATTTACAATAACCTCTATTTTTCAGACATCTGTCATAACTATGCCTGATCCTCATTAGCTTTTGAGGTTTATTTCAGTTCAGTTAAGTGTGCAATTTATCAGCAGAATACACAAATACAATCTTCATTTTCCACGCCTCCAGAGTCTGCAAAAGGTGGATGCAGCTTTCTCAAGGTCACTTGCAAGGTGTTCAGTACTTCATGCTATGGGGTCTGATTCCCTCCTGAGAAGTGTACATGAAAGAAAACTGACCATCTGCACACAAATCTTTCTTGTGCAAGGAAGGAAACAGTAAGATCAGCCTTAGGAACACTGCTCTTGAATGGAAAGGTACGCATGCAGAAAAATAATCCAATAACAGCTAATATCGGGGCACTGCCAGTATCTTTCACAGTCCCCACGCCTTCAAATCTCATTGTGAGAATTCTGCATAGTACCCCTATCCTGTCCTCATGATTCTCGTGCCCTTAGCAGTGCCCTTCCAAAAGCATCCTCAGCTCACAAACCTGAGTTCCTGTATGAGCCAAGCCCATATGAGAAGTCATATTTCTGTCAAGTTTCCTTGCCAGCGCTGCACCCCAGATGGCCCTTCTGGGTGTCTTCTCGTATCCTGTGGGCAAAGATTATGGTCATTGAGGGTAAGAGTGATATATTCTAGTTGAGTCTTCACTTCTGGGAAATTTGAGATGAAAGTTCTGCCAGAACTAGGATTCTGCATTTTTCCTCCAGTACAAATGTTGGGTTGCTCAAAAGACAAGTAGCTAAATATGCTGGAACATAACTGTAGCCAGCTAACAAAATGGAGGAAAAGTTCATCATGCAGTCATGTTTTCCTTTGGGAGTTCATCATCTGTCCTAGACAACAAACTTCTGGTTTTGGTATAACAATGAAAACTCAAACTTCCACATGCAACATTTCTTTGTGTTAAGTGTCAATTTTCTTTTTTTTTCTTAAAATAGTTTATGTACGTTTATAGACATGAATTAAATTGGTGTCAATAGCATTATGTTTACACAGGTATCATAGAATTCATAGCAAATAGGATCCCAAGGGGTCATCTGATACATCTAGTTGCCCAAGGGCAAGATCAGCTGTGGCTAAACTATTCTTGACAGATTTTTGTCTCACCAGTACTTGAAAATTTCCAGTGGCAGAAGTTTCCATGTTCTCCCTTGGCAGTGTACATTAATGCTCTGCTATGCCTGCTGTTGGAACAACTCACAGATGTGACCTGAAAACTTTCTTGCTTATTTCCTGTCCTGTCTGCAATTAATAAGTCAAACCCTTTATTTAAATCAAATATTTCTGGGCTTTGAACATTATATATAGTTTTAGCCTGTCTGCATCCTGATTTATAAGCAGCGTACCTGTTAATATGTCCATTTATGATACCTTCCGCTTCTTCTACATACCACTTACCATCTGACTTTTCTTAGAAGTCCTAATCAGAATGATCTGATATAAATTCTTCTTGACTAATCTGTGCTGGATGTTACTTCCCATGTTATTACTCTTTGGAGTCACTAAAGTGGATCTTTTTTGGTAGTAGGATATTTAAGATATTATTTTTTACATCTATATCTATCTATCTCTTTGTCTGTCTGTCTATCTATCTATTTATCTATCTACCCACCTAGCTATTCATATCTTTCTAAGAACACTGAGAGTCTGGTCTATAATTCATAGGCTCATATTTGTCCTGCCTTTCCTTTTTTTGCTTTTTTGGAGTCTCCTGAAAACATACCTGTTCTTTACAAGCTGTCATATATAATTCCAACACTGAGAATATTTCAGGAACACCTCAGATATTCCAAGTAAAACCTTTACAAAGTTACTAAGAAGTTCTATGCTGAACTTATCATGCGAAGAATGAGACTATGTCAGCCATCTGAATACAGTTAAAGTTTTTTTAGTGAAATTTATAGTTTAAACCCCTCATATATAAGATCTTCTGTCATTCTTGTTTTCACTGGTCAATAATGTTATGCCCCCCTGAAAAGTAATCGCTTCCTTCTAATAAGGTGCTAAAGTGTCTTACCTAAGAATGCATTTTTCTCTTTGTGCATAGCAATCTCTGTGCTGATTGTTTAGACATATCTCTTTAATAAACTTATACAAAAAATCTGAACTGCCTCTCATGCCTTGCTGACTGCCAAATGTTCCAAATGTCCCCAGCCAAAATCCCCAGCTTTATCCTGACAGATTGTATAACACATGAAATATTAGCCATGGAAAACACCATGTGACATCAAAAGTTAGTTAGCAGTACAGAAATGAACCAAACTGAATTTCAAGTCAAAGGAGGGATGCTTAGACACAGTGTCTTCATGTTTATATTTGTATGAGTAGTCACCTGTATTTTCTGATGTACCTGAAGTTGTGAAAGCTTCTCTGCTCTGTTGCAGTAGAATTCCATGGAGAATAATCGACTAACATAGTCAATAGGGATAGTTCCTAAGAGCCAGCCAGACCATGGGAATCCATCTGACAGAGAAGGAGAGTTGTCTTCTTTTTCTGAAATGAATAATGGACTCCACCCTCTGTCAACAGAAAAATGAAGTAAAAAACTCTTGGTGACAATGAGAGAAACAGCCTTTCTCTGAACCAGAAATATGAAGTTATTCACCTTTTCTAACATTATCTTTTAACCATTCTCAGAGTGCTGTCTTGACTCCTTTGGTCCCAGAGTGAAAACAGGCACACTGTTATTGAAAACTATTTTGTAATTCTAATTTTACCTTTCTCCTTATGTTTCTTCTTGACTTCACTAGAAAATTACAAAAAATTTATGCAGTTATTAATTTTGTCATGTTTTCAAAAGGGGTTTAATTCGTGTTTTCTTTGACTGAAGAGAAACTTTTTTTTTTTTTTTTTTTTTTTTTTTTTTAAAATACCTTCTGTTTTGCTTGCCCTACACATCTCAGGACAGAGAAGTCATTAATACTTTCTTTAAAAAAATAAGCAGATTTATAGAGCCTGACTTACAATAGACTTTTCAAACAAGAATTCAAAAGGATGAGGTCCCATTTAGCAAGAGAGAAATATTAATTTTGTGGCTTATTGAGAAAACACTTCTTTGAAATCTGACAATGTTTATGAAAAACAAAGTTGTTTTCCTCAGTGAATGGGTCATATCTTAAATATTTAACTTCTGTGTACTTTGTACTAATTTAGAGTAAACATAGCATGAGGTGCAAGTCTTGATTTTATTTTATTTTTTTCTGTGTTCAAAGGACATGAAGAATGAACTAAAGATTTATTCTCTGGGAAGCAAGATCTGCTTTTCATCATCTGGTTACTCAGGTGCCATAAAAAGAATAAAATGCTTGACAGAACCTTATCTCCTAATCTTTGTTGGCAAGGTAGTGAGTGCCCAAATAACATGAACTCATGGTGCTCTGTTGTTCTGCAATGAAAAGATAAGTGGGCTAAATTAATTATAAATAAACTGTCATGCCAGTACTTCAATGATACTGAGCATTTACTGCATCAGGGAAGATTTCAAAGAGATACAGGGACATTTAAAATTCACTTCCAGAGTTCAGTGCTCCAGAATAGATTGGAGTAAGATGGTGGACTTACTGTCTCAGTATATAGACGATGCAAGATTTGTGGTGTTGTTTTTCCAAACCCAATTAAACACAGTGAGTTTGAAATTTGCTGACAGGTGGTGAAGGCTGATGGTCTCAATTTTTTTTGGTGCATTTAAAAAAGCTGGCCATGAAAAGATTTAAATAACAGCGTATTCAGTCCTATCTGTCCCCAGCCAGTCAATCAAATTTCAGTTGGTGGCCAAGCAATGAAGCAGGAATTAGACATTGTGAGGTATCAGCAAAATCAAGATAGAATTGTTAGTATTAAAAGGACATGGAGAAACTGAGAAGTTAGACTTTGGGAATAAAAGCAGATAATAGAGGCTGTAGATTTGAACCTACACACTGTGGAATAGAAAATGTGGTAGAAAGACAAAGAATCAGTCATAAAATGAAAGAGAGGCCTTAAAAAAGTGAGAAATAGAAAATATAGAAAGGCAATTACCAATGAAAAAACCCATAGAGGAAGCAATAGAAAAAAGAACTAGTACAAGCAGGGAAAAAAAGTACAGAGCAGGGCTGTGCAAACTATAGTGATCCTGGTAAATATAGAAACATTATAGCCTCCTGGAACATATTGTGAGGTAAAGTAACTATTATAGCTATATATGAACATTTATCTTAAAAGTTCATATTGTTTTTTGTTGTTTTTTTGTCCTCAGGATATTTGTAGTTGTAAGAAGTAATCAAATAAATATTTTTCATTTATTTAATGCATTATCCATCTTGAAAGTGTGACATTTTAAAAGTTGAGGGGAAATATAATTTCAAATGTATGCAGTCTTAGATTTAAACTGAAAGCAGAACTGTAATTCAGCTTGTCAGTTATCAGGTTCAAAAGGCGGCCACAGCAGACCCTGAAGACTGAGGAAAAGAAGACTATTTAAACAGTTGGTCATGGGAAACTGGATCAGGGCTTAAGGCTATGATGATGGTTCAAGGCAGATGTCTGTTCCTGCACATATTCATGTAATATTTTATACAGAAGCGTCAAATAAAAATTTATAGGAATACACAAAGTACGGCACTTTTTTTTCTCTTGTGAACCTAAGGAAATACTACTTCACCAACATGTAAAATTAGTCTTATTAAGTTAGTGTTGTTTTCTAGTTTAGATTAATAATCTTATGAGGCTTAAAATCAATAGTTTTGACTATTCCTTAATATACCTGTTATACTTATTTAAAACCAGTGCAATTCATTTTCCCCTTTACTGGCTTGAGTTTTGATTTTATTTCGAGTTGTACAGAGTTCAATGCTTGCAACAAAACATCACCTATTTCATTTCACAGGGCTAAAGAAAGACAAGTCATTACACTGTATATTTGGCGCAGAAGTTGAAATCAAGCCCAGCATCCTTACTTCACATTTGAGAACTAATATTGTCCTTGCCCTCTTGCAAAAATCATAGAATCATGCATGTTTCTAATTCTGTCAAATATTCGGTGTAAAATCCTATCCTCTTGGACTGGTGACCCTTTAAAGGTTCCTCCCTTCTTTGAGAGATGTTTCGTGGATGTTGGGAAAGGAAATTGAAATAGCAAAAAATATTTCTGCACACATCTTTGGTGCTCAATCATTTTAGCTTCTGGCCTCACTCTAGTCAATTAAGAAATCTTTGGAGCCTCAAGATAGCATCTGACTTGCAGAGTGCTCGGTGCTTTCTGCTTCATTTGCTGTTCACAGTGCCTTATCAGGAAAGCATGCTTCACAAATTAAGAATATGGAGACTTTCTGATTGTGTATGCTCACCCACATATATGCATCTGCATGCATATGTGCACATACATTTATACTCCTCCACTATAGCTGAATACAGTATGCATCTCTTAGACGCAGTAGAACAGGCCCAAAGTTTGTCAACTAATTTATGTCATTTATTGGAAATAAATATATAAGCACAATAAATACTGTATTTATGCACCTATGCAGAAAAATATATTTTAATGCCTAAAGATTGATCTGAATATATAAATATGTAGTTTCATATGCGTGTGTGTGTCCAAGTGCATGGGTGTGGACTCTGTATATAAACAGTTGCCGGCATTTGCATCTACCAGATACTTTAAGATTTGAAATAGCACAGCTAAGGAAATAAATAATGTAGGTGTAAATTTCATCCGGAGAGGGAGAATGGATTTGTAGACATATTTTTATAGCAAAGAGTGTGGCCTATTAACTGAATATAGTTATGCTTTGAATAGGAAATTGTACAGCTGAATGTAATTCCAAGCAGGTGGCATACAGTGTCCATCCCACAGAAGAAAATGGGAACAGAAGAAAGGCTACAGTCTTTTTAACTTACATAACAATTATTTTCTTGTGGGTTTCATGGCACCACTTTCTCTTTCCACCTGTTATACCTAGTCTCATACAATAAGTAAAACTTCAAAGTAAATGCTTTGTCTCCTCTGACCATGTATTTTTTTTACAAAGGTAAAGGATAAATAAAGTATTATAAGCAATAGTATCAGAAGACTGAAAGCAGAAAGGTCATTTTTATGTCAGGTTTTCTTCCTCAAATGGTGTGCCAGCTACTTGGCATACAGTTATGGAAGGAGACAAGAAGAGAACACGTCTGTTTGCAGTATGTTGGCTTCCTGCTGGATAGGTGAGCTGCCAAAAATTGATCACACAGAGTAGAAGTGCAAATGAGTGCTGAATTACAACCATATTGCACTAATGAGAACCCAAAGGCCACCTCATCTCAAAGGCTGCAATTACTGCTGCTGGATCAGGCCCTACTAGTGTTGCTCACACAGCGTATTTTAAATTATGCATTTACGTTCCAAGAAATGACCCCTTTGGAGAATACAGTGAAATGACCTTCAGGGCATAAAATTATGTCCTCTCCTTACCTACTGGTTATGGAATTGACTCCTAGAAGCCTTTATAATCTTAGTCTTTGACTGCCACTTGACTGTTTCTCTTTCTGAGAGCTATGAAACAGCAGAGAAGTCTGAGAAAGGTGGAGATGAGGCTGCTGTTAAATAACTCTGAATTTTAAGAAATTAACCTTGAAGAAAAAATCCATTGAAAAAGAAGAGCTCACCTTTTTGGCTTTCTCTTTTGGTGAAATAAACTCATAGGAGTTTAAGCCTTGGAAAAATGCATCCTAAATCAATATGAACCCATTCCAGGCTGGAGTAGGTGGGTGCCCAAAGGAGGCTCTGACCTTACAGAGACCCCATGTGGAGCAGACTCCTGTCAGTGCCTGTAGACACATAGAGAGGAGCCTACACTGAAGCAGGGGAAGAGAATGAGGAGGAAGGACCAGCAAAACACTTGTGATTAACTGTCTGAAACCCCCATTCCCCATCCCTCTGCACCACTTTTATGACCGAGGTCTGGCAACTTGGTCATAACAAACCCACAGTAAGATACAGACTTGGGGAAGTGTGGTTAGAAAGCTGTAAGGTGGAAAGAGACCTGGGGGTATTGGTTGACAGTCAACTTAATATGAGTCAGCAGTATGTGCAGGTGTCCAAGAAGGCCAATGGCATACTGGCTTGTATTATCATAGAATCATAGAATCGGCTGGGTTGGAAGGGACCTCAGAGATCATCAGGTCCAACCCTTGAACACTACCGCTGCAGTTACTAGACTATGGCACTGAGTGCCACATCCAGTCTCTTTTTAAATATCTCCAGGGACAGAAAATCCACTTCTTTCCATGGGCAGCCCATTCCAATGCCCGATCACCCTCTTCGTAAAGAAATTCTTTCTAATATCCAACCTAAAATTCCCGTGGCACAACTTAAGACCATTCCCTCTTGTCTTGTTGAAAGTTGCCTGGGAAAAGAGACCGACTCCCCCCTGGCTCCAGCCTCCTTTCAGGGAGTTGTAGAGAGCGATGAGGTCTCCCCTGAGCCTCCTCTTCTCCAGGCTGAACACCCCCAGCTCCCTCAGCCTCTCCTCACAGGACTTGTGCTGGAGTCCCTTCACCAGCCTGGTTGCCCTCCTTTGGACCTGCTCCAGGACCTCAATCTCCTTCCTGAACTGAGGGGCCCAGAACTGGACACAGGACTCGAGGTGTGACCTCACCAGGGACTGTGGCCAGGAAAAATAGGAAGGGGATCATCTGTCTGTACTCAGCTCTGGTGAAGCTACACCTTGAGTCTTGTGTTCAGTTCTGGGCACCTCACTATAAGAGGGACACAGAAGTTCTGGAGTGTGTCCAGAGAAGGGCAATGAGGCTCATTCAGGGCCTGGAGCACAAGTCCTGTGGGAATGGCTGAGGGATCTGGGGCTGTTCAGTCTGGAGACGGCTGAGAGAAGACCACTTCTCTCAGAAGGTCAAGAGAAGGCTGAGAGGAGACCATAGAGCTCTCTTCTACTGCCTCAAGGGAGGTTGGAGTGAGGAGGGAAACAGCCTCTTCTCCTTAGTGAACTGTGATAGGACCAGAGGAAATGGATGGAAACTGCATCAGGGGAGGTTTAGGATAGATGTTAGGAAAGATTTTTTCACTGAGAGGATTGTCAGGCATTGGAATGGCCTGCCCAGGACAGTGGTGGAGTCACCATCCCTGGAGGTATTTAAAAGGTTTTTGGAGCTGGTCCTTAAAGACATGAATAGTTATTAGCTTATGGTGTTGGCCAAAGGTTGGACTGGATGATCTCGGAGGTCTCTTCCAATCTAAAACATTCTGTGGTTCTGTACTTTGGAGGAAGGAAGTGGAGAATTTGGGACTGAAGCTGAGCCTGGGAAGAAGAGAGGGATTGGGGGAAAGTGTTTTAAGACTTGGTTTTATTTCTTATTCTACTCTGACATTTGATTGGCAATCATTTGAATTAATTTCCTCAATTCAAGTCTGTTTTGCCTATTACACTAATCGCTGAGTGGGCCCTTATTTTGACCCATGATCCTTTCATCTGTATTTTGTCTCCAGTGTCCAGTTGAGAAGAGGCAGGGGTAAAGGTGGGAACCTGGCATCCATCTGAAGTTAACTCACCAGAGGGTCATAGCTGTTTCTGTCACTCTGCTGCCCAACTACACTATAGCAGGAGCCATCCTGGGCATCATTAGTCTGGAGTAGTGTCCTAGCTAATTAAGCTCCCCTCTCATTTGTACTACTTAGCCCAGACACTAAACTGACACCACTAAGTTGTTGGAAGCTATTTCCAATTCAAGATTTAGCTTTTCAATACAGTTTGGGGACTTCTGTCCCATGATGTGTTGCATAGCTTAAGTAATGCTTGTAATATCAAGATGTATGGCCAGATGCCATGTCCTTCTTATATTTTGGACATCCACATACAGCCCTTTTGGGTTTTTTTGAGAACATGTACAAAGAAATGCTTCAGGAAATCAGTGGAACTACCTGCTGAACTGTCTCTATGGAAAGAGCCTTACACAATGTGTGCTACTGAAGTATAAATAATAAATTAAGTTCCCTCCTTGTGGACTCAGTTGTATGATCTACTCATGTAAAAATGGTTTCAAGGATGACTTCATTGTATATGTTGTTTAAAAACTGAGAAAGGCAAGTGATATTCAAGCAAAGTTGCTATTCAAATTCAATTTTAGCCAATATTTGAAGTGTTTTTATTTTGGGACTGGATTAACGGGTTACTGGATATATTTAAAACACATAAAGGAAGAGACAGAGTTGATATATGTAAATATAGGTGGATATCAATACCAATATGTGCGTATGTATACACATATATATTTATATAAACATTTATAAACTATATATAACATCTATATAACTATACTACAATTTTTAAATGTGACCTTTGTGACCTCCATTCAGAGAAGCCTGTCCAGTAGAATGAATGGTGCACCTGTAAAACATAGATGTCACATCACTTCTTTGATGCTTATTTACTTAAAGCCTTGAGGGAAGTGAAATTTTTATAGACTCGCTGTATGAGTAAAGAGAAGTTGACTTGGTCAGTACTTCTTTTTTCTAAAAAACATTACTTGAGCTTCTTGACAAATTGGGGGTAGGGGAAGAAGATTCATTTGGGCAAAGAAAATTGCTTTAAAAGGAAAGGAAAGATTCATATTGGCTAATAAATATTTCTGTAAAGAAGATAAAAAATAAATTCCTTTACAAAAAAAAAAGAAAAAGAAAGTATGAAAGAAAAAAGTCTCCTAAAATTTAGATGCAGAAGCACAGGCAAAAGTAAACATGATTGCAAAAGGACTTTCTCCTACAAAGTTCCCTTTGAAAGATTCTTTCAACTCTGACAGGATTTTATTATTTTGATCTCTTTTCCAAGTACCAGCTGCAAAAGTTTATCAAAGACAAAAGTAAACTGCTCTTGACTTCAGAAGGAGTGAAAACCAACTCCTAAATTATTGCCTGACTTCCAGTGAAAGCTGTGGCAGTGGGAGCTTCATTCAACTTATAGTACATTATCTATACATAATAGGTTAACTTGCAAAGGTATTTACAGGAACCTTTTCTTATGTTCTTTTGGGCATTCTTTAAAGTGCCAGGTAATGTTGTGGAAACTAGTATCACTATTTCACTGAAGCTCTAAGCAATGTTTTATTTCTTGTCTTTTAGTTTTAATGAGAGTGTGATGCTTGCTGCTAATGGAGCTGAGTAAACAATCTATGTACATTTTATTCAATTACTTTAGCTCTTTTTCTTCTTATGGTAATTACCTATGAGCGGACAATGATTGCTACCATTTGTCTGTTCCTCCCAACTGCTTGCTGATTATTATGCACAAGCCACTTGTAGCCTGTGTTATTGCAAACTGACTGCTTGCAATTATTCCTTTGGGGCTCAGTGTTTGGTTGCCTAGACCCAAGTCTTATTTCTTTCCCATGACTGAATGATCAACTTTGTCAAAAAAACACATTGTGTTTAATAAATTCATAGCTTCACCCTGCAACATACTTTCCATACCAGCAATCTGGAGCTACACCATACTGATGGGAATCTACATATTAAATACAATAACTGTCAAGAAAAAGAAATCTTGATAAATAAAGTCATTCCAAACCTGACATACCATTCTATGTTCAGACATTTGTCTAAATTTGCTGTTGGTTTAATCAATTAGAAGTGTTTCTTTCATTCAGGTTTCTGTCAAAACTATTTTAATGGTAATTAAGAACTGCAGATTAACTCATAACAACACCTTTAGCACTTGGCATTGTTCCTTTATTGGATTGTTGCAGGTTGGTTTTTGTTTTAGTCCCTTGGCTTGCTTTACATAGAAAGTGCAATAGACAAGAGACCATAGTTTGCATTAAAGCAACTACATTCCTGCAACTTTTTTTCAGGGCTACTATAATGGCAAACCTCTTTCCAGCCTTCTGCATTTCTAAAACAAGTTAGTTTTTTAAATATTTCTGCATATAAAAATTGTACAGAGACTTTTGTGAAACACCATTCTGAACTACTCTGGTAGCAATTTTTTTCAAAAAATATGAATCCATTTTAAAGTATCTTCTAAGTTAGGTTATATTACAAAGAACCGTGAATCTGAAAACAATGTGGAATGTTTGGATACTCGGGAAAGCCTCAAGTTTTACTTGATCTGTGTCAGTTGTCACAGACAAGATAATTTCTCTGCAGTCAGAATGATTTGAAACAGGTTGCCATTGAACTTTTATATTAATGCAGCATATAACACCATGTATATGTTTGATCTACTCTAACATAAAAACTCAAGTGTGGATAAACCACAGACTTACATCTTTTTTCTCAGAGCTCATTTTTGCTGGTCAACTATGATTACTGGCTGAAGGTACCTATTCGAGTTCACCTCAGTTTATTCTGTTTCTTATTTTTTCATTAGCTTGCTCTCTAGTACTGATGCTCCTATTTTGCTTCAAAGTAGACTAACAGGTTCATCCTTGCAGTAATGGATTGTGCTGAGTGTCAAACAGTAGGATATGATGGGAGTTTCCAAGGAATGATTTGTGAGGTTGTGATTTCCACATTTGCTTTCAGATTTCAGTTTCTGCATCTGTAAAATGATGGCAGTGATATTTGTATTTATTTCTATTTTTTAAGGTGCTCAGAGACTCATGAATGAAAGGAACTATTCATACACCAGTGACTTTTGTCTAATGTTATATATCCACCTGGACATTTTGCCTGAAGGAGATGGAACAGATTGTCCTAACTCATCTAACTAATTTAAAGGGATTGGGCCAGATACTAATGTTAAATAGACGGTAGAGGGCAGAAGGCATGGATTTGAAGTTTTATTACACATAAATTTGGATGTTCAAATTATCTATAAATATAGGAAATGATCCACAGAATCTGGGATCATCTAAATAAAAACAGAAAAATAATGTGAAGTTCACTTTAAGGAGTTCTTTGTGATTTTTAAAATTAAATAAAATTTTCCCTCCCCAGAAAGAAGGCATCTGGGCAATGCATCAAACACCAGCTACAATCTAGTCAGAATGTCCTTTAGCTGATGGATACTAATGAAAAACAATGAGAGGTTAATGTTGAGCCCTGCAGTGTTATTATTAAAAGAAACAGATATGAACAGAGGAAGCATTTATGAAGCAACTTTTAAGTTTTGGTCCCACTAGATTTTAGATGGAAACTTGCCATGGCTTGGATTTCATTGTCTTTATTACCAGAGATTTCAGTAGCCAGATGTTTAGGGAAAACCTAAAGTTGCCTGCACAGTTTTTAAAGGTTAGTGATATGTGGAAAAGGACACTGTTACTTACACATTATCTTTGAAGTGAAGATAATGCTCAATGACACAAGACCAAGACATGTCTTATTATGCATTATGCTTTACTGTTATGATCATTATTGCTCTCCTAATTCTTCCCAGGAAGCTTCTGATTTTCTTTCCAGATGCCTCAAATTGAACTGAATTGTTGCAGTCGAGAACAGATTTTTCAAGTTTGTTATTTTGTTTTTAATTCTATCAAGATCCAGCTTTCCAGAATTATCAAGAATCACCTGAAACATGATTCAGCTAACAAATCAAATTAACTTGTGTTGTCAGGTTGTAAATTACAAATGAAAGAAGACATAATCTCTGCAGAAATATGAAAATAACAAAGCCCAATAAATAAAATTTATGTATCTAGGTAACTGTAAAGACTGACTTCAATTGTCTAAGTAGTACTATTTTAGAGAGAAGTGTATAACTATCTTCTATTTTTTGTTCATTTAAAAGAATTAAAATGAGATTGACTATCCCTGTTGATTGTGCTCAAGTACCCTTTATCCTGAGACAAGAAACCAGAACATCCTCAAGAGATGACTGCCTATCATGCCTCCAATCTTAGGAAGCTAGCTGAACTTTTAAAAGTTAATCTGAGAACTCTTTGCTGTTTAATTACCTACAGTACTTTTAACTGAACTTAAATTGTCAAAACTGTTTCTCCATGGAAGTTTGGATTTATTAGAAATATTTGTATGTATACGTTGTATGGATGTGGGAAAATCATCCACTTTCACAGGAGGAGCTGAATGTGTAAGAAACAATTCTGGTTTATTTTTCAACTAGAACTTCAAGAACATTTTGTTATGAAATGATAAAATTCCTAATGTGAATTATACATCAAGTTTATTAATGATCTCAAGACAGGTAATATAAGCTAGAATAGACCATTTTTTATGCTCTTGTGATAACTGCAAAACACAGCCTTATTTTCCAAGAAAAAAGAGAAAAAGTATTACATAATCATAGAATTATACAGTGGAAAGTGATGTGCAACGTATGCACCATGTACAAAGAAACGATTTAGTTGATTTTCTTTATACTTTGCCCAGACATGCAAAATAGAGTCCTGCAAAATTTGACAAAACTTTCAAATTTAAGATCATAGAATCATAAAATTGTTTTGGCTAGAAAAGAACTTAAAGTTCATTGAGTCCAACCATATACCTATGTTCCTAAGCTCCACATCTTCATGTCTTTTAAATACCTACAGGAATGGTAGCTCAATGACTTCCCTGGGCAGCCTGTGCCAGTGCCTGACATCCTTTTCAGTAAATAAATTTTTCCTAATATCCAACCTAAATCTCTGCTGGAACAACTTGATGGCATTTTCTCCCATTTTATCATTCATTACTTGAGAGAAGAGATCAACAATCATCTCACTACAACTTCCTTTCAGCTAGTTGCAGACATCATTAAGATCTCCCCTCAACCTCCTTTTCTCCAGACTAAACAGCTCCAGTGCCTATACGTGCTCCTGGTAAGATCTGTTCTCCATATTCTTCACCAGCTTTGTTGCCCTTCTTTGGACACGCACCAGAACCTCTATTTCCTTCTTGTAGTGAGGAGCCCAAAGCTAAACACAGTATTCGAAGTGCAGCCTCACCAGTAACAAGTACAGGAAATCTCCTTTGTCCTGCTGGCCACACTATTTCTGACATAATCCAGGATGCTTTTGACCTACTTTGCCACCTGGGCACACTGCTGGCTCATATTCAGCAGTCTGTTGACAAGTACACCCAAGTCCTTCACTTGTGGGCAGCTTTCCAGGCACTCACCCCCTAGCCTGTAACTTTCCATGAAGCTGTTGTGACCAAAGTAAAGGGCCTGACACTTGGCCTCATTGAACCTCATAAATTGGCCCTGAAGACATTAAAGAGAACTGGCCACAACAGTGAGCCTTGGGGAACACCATTTGTGGCTGGGTGGCAGCTAGACTGAACTACATTAGGATTTTATACATGGCAAGTGGTATAAAGAAAATTAAATGGTTGTGGAAGGGCTGCCTTCGAAAATACTTCCAAAAATATGTCAATGGTTATATTGCAGAAGGAAGTAAAAAAATGATTCTGTGCTTTGTCACCTGAGGGAGTCATGTTATTTCTTTTTAACTCAAGACTGACATCTGAGTATAACCTGAAACCAAGAACCATCATCTAAAGTCAACAGAAAGATCTGTAGATATCCCAGTCATGCTCTCCCTAAACTCAGCAGTAAAACTCCCAGTGGTACAGACTTCTTGTCAAATCATCTAGCTACAAAGGAAATTTGGTGTAAGGAAAAAAAAAAATTAAAAAAGTTGACAGTTGTTTTTAAAAGTGAATGAGGCAACTCTGAACTGTTAGTTAAAAAGACATTAAACAGCAAGAGATCCTACCCACTAATTTCTCTGTTTTAGGTGGCTGTAAGCATAGTGAGGTAACAAACAGAGTCAACAATAAATTATTTTCCTATTAAAAAAACAAGTAAGTAGGTTTTTTTAACAATTTTGTTGATCCAAATATTGATCCTTAACATAGCAAAACAGCTTGCTCCCTTCTTGCCAGCCTCTAAGCAAAATATAGTGAAAATTATAAAGCACAAGAAACTGTTTGCAAACTATAAAGTCTTGAAGTATAGCAATAGTAGCATAGAACTGATTCCACATGAATGTGGCTAAAATCCTCACAGGAAAAGCTGCCGCACCCTGTGGATGTCTACTGTGTCTTCATTGCCTATATATTCAGCCAATTCCCTCAGAAGATACATTTTATTCATATTATTATTATTATCATACATATTCTGTTGCTGTTGCTTGTCTTAGAGGTATGGCTTATGGTACAGACACTCTGGGAAATTCTCCTATGGATTCTGAGAATTATCCTTCCACCCAAAACTCTTCAGGCAGAAGATCACCAGTGTCACTCCATGCACAGAAACTAAAGAGGTTTCATTTGGCACAAGAACAACAACATTTTGTGTAAAAAAAATATGGGGGGCTATATCCACCTCAGCAGCTCCCTCTGGAGTTTCCTATTGCGACAAGTACCCTTCCATTCTGTTTTAGTGGTCTGTACACATTTGAAAATGAAAAAGAAAAGTTGTCCAGTGGGTCAAAGAACCAAGAAGCAGAGGCACTTCAGGTTCAGAAAATATTGCAAATATCAGTGGTTCTGCAGGACCCACCAGAAAGTGTCTCTACTAGCAAACCCCTCCAGATGACAGCTGCTTTACTTTGTTTTGTATCTCATCTTGTCTGATCTAGTAATGATACCACCTCCTGTGATCACTGTGATCGGAGCTGTTGCATAACTTCCATACACCACAGCAGAGCTTTAACATCAGCCCCATAAAATGAACCCACATGGTCTGGAGGACAAGGCATCTTTACCCACTATTCCCATCAGACACGGTGTCTTCAAGCAAATTTTCAAGGTCTGACAAAAGTGAGACAAGAACAAAGGATGTCCATGCTCAGCAATAGCTCAAAGAGGCAGATTTCTGCCTACTTGGCAATTTTATTAGCTCTCCTGAGAACAGCAACAACAAAAAGGACTACAAAAAACATACAGAACATCATCTCCTTTGAAGAGCGTCAAGCATAATCCTGGCAGCAGATCAGCTAAGACAGATCCCTAGATGTGGGTTGAACACCCTTCAGAAATTAGTGACAAGTCCATGTCCATAGAAATACAGGCAAGAGGCAAAATGAAATTTTTCTATGAAAATAGTATTCTAAGAGAATTATTTATAAAATAAAATTTAAAAATTATTTATTATATATTGTTTATTAAAAAATTCTTGGAATTGTTTATTGGAGTATACAGTACTTGAAATTCATACTGCTTTTGCTGGATACACTACTAAGGGAGATCTTTAGGTACTATCAGCTGCATAGCTCCACTACAATCTGTTAAATTGCAATCTCTATATGAATTGAGAATTCTGTAAATTTATACACTAAAAAAAACCAAAAAAGTATGTTGTGTTACAAAGGTTACTTCACTCTTAGATTCCAATTTCTGCAGTGAAAATAGTTCCTATCACATACTCAGGTTTGGCTCTCAGTATGATTTATAATGCTCACTTAGATTTACAGTTCCACTAACCTGTCTTCTGGGAAGCTCATTTGATAAAAAAATGTTAAAAAAAAATCACAAGACACTTTTTTATAACACAGGCAACTGGCATTTTGTATCCTTGTATACTAAAAAGTCTCATGGTAACCTTGAAGTGTGATGATAGAATGGAAAACACGCAAGTGTGTTCCTAAACTCAAGGAAACTGTCTTAATCCTATTTTTAACAAAACTGACCTTTGGGGTTTAACAGGAAAACAGGAAAGAGCCCAGCCTTCCTTTTTTTTTTTTTTTTTTTTTTTTTTTATTTTTATTTTTCCCTTCAAAAAATGTTAAACACTGATATAAAGTCTATTGAAGTAAAATAAAATGCTCCCATTGATTAGAGTAGGATTTGGGTCATTCTTTTAAGTCTTAGGCTATTACCTTTTCAAATAAGAAGTACATGCATTTCAATTAAATGTCTATGTAGGCTGGGGCAAAAAACCAAGATATTTCTGCAAAATGAGTCAGTGAAAACATTGGGGCTGCCAGTTCTACATACTGTAAAACTCTGTAACTACAAAGTCCAGACAAGTGCACAATCCTGGAATTTATATGCATTGTACAGGGGAAGGTAGAAACACATAAAAGTGTCTGTATCACAGAACAGATATTTCTGGTCATTCCATTTCCTGCTCTGCACCTTAGGGCTGTTATAGAGCGTAATCACTGTGGTCCCTGAGAACTATCTTTTTTTACTGTATTTCTTTTTTTTTCTTTTTTCTTTTGTATTAATTGCCAATGGATTAAGACTCTCATAAGAGACTCTTTAAAGGTGATTTCTCTTCTTACTCCAGACCATCTGAAAGGCAAGTGAGACAGACAAATCCTTTAGTTACTGTAAGCTGCATCTTTTCCTACCTGTATCCTTGTGCTACTACTAGAATCAAGTTTTGATCCTTTACCTACAATGCAAAGGAGATGTGCTTAAATATAGAGTGGAAATGCTGGAAATGTTTTGGTACTAGAAGGAACAAAGGGAGAACATTGTCTCATTTGAGGGTTTCATTCCCAACTAAACACAAGACCTGACAAATCTGTCTGGACTCAGATTCAGAATCTATTGTGGTCATTTTCATTTTTCATATTGTGCTAAGATCTCTTCCACACCTAAAGGTTCTGTATGGCATTTTTAATATTTTTGGAATTTTTTACTTTAGAATAGTGCACAACCCAAATCTGAAAAGTAATCTGCATAGTAGTTAGAGGGCTGGATGCATCATTGGAGGAAGGTGAAAGCTGTTGTGAAAGCAATGAAGGACAGTGAATGGTAAGCCAGTTTTAATAAATGGGACTCAGAAGAAGACAGCTGTTTTGTCAAGTTACTGTCAGATATATTCCTAACGATTGTTAAATCTTAGGAAATACTTTATCACACTTTATGAATTATTTAAAACATTCTGAGCTTATTCATAATTAAACAGTTTTCTATTCACACTTTTTTTGAGAATTTTTCTCCAAAAAGCCCTGTAACACTTTTCTTTTTTCTCCAGCATTTTTTTGCATAAAGCAGTAAAAAGTATTGCATGTGGTGGGCATGAAATTAATGATAGGTTTAGATTTGTGACAAAGGAGCTGAACATTTTCCTGGAGATATTTCTTGCATCCAAGAGGGCTTTCAAAGAGGAGCTCTTCAAGGGATTGGCACTCATTCTTTTCTAAAGTTAAAACTTGTAAGGACTTCTGAAAATGTGCAGTCTTAATTTTTAATACCTAAATTACCTAATTTCAGATTATTTAATTTAAATTTTAGAGAAAAATTGACCCTTGTAACCTACATGAGAAATTAAATAGCTATTGATTTTCTTTGTCCCTAAGTCCACTGAAAGCCATCAGTGTACACCTCCTTGATGTATGGCAGTGGTAGGACTTTTGTGACCTCTAGAGCTGAAATCCAGCACAAATTTAAAGAGGATAAAACTCAGAGAAGTGGAGATATCTGCTCCATTCACCCATTACATTAACAAAGAAAAACACTGCTCAAAATTTACATTGTGAATGAACTTCACATTCACCACATTTCCTTTGTATGCTTAATATATGTGATGTTATTCAGCTGGACACTGAGATTTACACTAAGCTTAAACAAAGTATTTTCCTTCCCCAAAATAGGTTTTTTGCCAGCCTTCTCTCTTCAATCAAACCAGCTTTCATTTTTTTATGTTTTTGTTTTTGGTTTTTTTAGTCTGCTTTGTGTTTGCCTGCCTTTCTTTCTTTCTTTCTTGCCTGCCTTCTTGCCTTCCTCCTATCTGCAAAGTTTTGACTTTGAGACATCTTAATATCTGACTTTTATTTACACAAAACCATTCCACATTACCTAAACTGGTAATGTTGCCTTGAAAGGACAATTAAAATAAAATCTAAGTATAGCAAATGTCACAGAGTATAGACATGTCAAATAAACTTTGTATTTACTAATTATTCATTCTATAGTCATAATGCAATGGAAAAAAGTTTCAATTGCTACATGTCACAATAATTTACAACCCTAAATGTCTTAATCACATAATACTATCCATTTTAACTAAAAGCCAAAGAGGTAAATTTATGAAATTACTTAGTTGTGAGAAAAAATGCAAAAATGTCAGTTTGTAGGTCCATCCTTCTATTGAACAAATTAAGAGATATAAAAAGGAACTTTTAGGGCTAATGCTATCTTCTGTCCTCCAAACCGTAGATTTTCCCAATCTATCTAGAGACTGAAACTCGTTAAGTTTTGCAAATTTATTTAGGTACATAATGAGGATTTGCCCCTATTAGGTTTCTTCATCTTACCAACTAATAAAGGCCGTGTACTATGCTGTGATTTCTTTTTTTATGCTGAAATCTTCCCGTACACAGTTGGAATTGCACCATATAGTAATGAAACAATGAAAACAAACAGGCTGTTGTGTTCCTTCATGATCACCCTACTAGCAATCTATCATCTGTACATAAGCATTATTAAATTGACCCTAAGTTTCCATAATTGCTGGGGACATTTAGACTTGAAACTGGCAAAGCTGAGGATCCTGCTTAGGAGCCTGAGTGAAAGTCATTACAGAGTATCTTCTCTTATGGCAAGAGAATTTCATCAGCTTGTTATTGGGTCACATGTATTTCAATTTCTCTGGAAGAAAGAATTCCTAAGTCTGTATTTCTGCTTTGACTATAAGTGATATTATTGAGTTGGTTTGTAGGCATTTCTTAGCAATAGTTTTGTCCTGCTTTTCTTGCAATAACAGTGAGAATTTGCTTGTTATCTCCTTCATCAAAGGTATTTATAACGCTTCATTTCTTTCTGGCATGGGTTATGACAATGAAGCTAATGGCATGCATTTAATGGACTGGAGTCACAGTTGCTCTGTAGCTTATAAAAACATGCATTCTAGCGAAGTATGTAAAGCACTACTTTTTAAAATTAGTTGCATTTGGTAGAATTAATTTCTTATTTAGCCTGCCATAACAAAATACTGTACAAAATAAAATGCAGTAACAAACCAAGTCCTGCATTCAGGGTGAATGTAGTTGAGCAAAACACACACATTCTCTTTCTCACACAGACATACACGCACACACATAGCAAGTCTTAAAAACTGATGTTTTAACTTTATCTACCAGTATTTACCCTCAGTGGATTCCCAAGATATATCCTAGATACTTTTTTTTAGTTGTATAAAAAGTATTCTCTAAACCAAAATTTTAAGTCACAAATTTTTTATGATGAAGCATTCAGGCCACTGCTACACAATAAGCACAGGTTTTTAATGTCCTAGAGTATAAAGTAGGATGCTGCCATGTGAGAAAACCCATAGCTTGTGTTCACCTGAAACTTTCCTTGCTCTGCAAAACATTCTGCTTTATGAAGTTTCTAGTTTACACTGATATAAGCAAATAAAGACTTAAAGTTGTTTATACTCATCTAACTTGACATCTGTAAAGGGTCTGTAGCTTCTAAGTGAGTCAAGTTAAAGCTCTAATGGCACATCATTCACTAGAGTAGGGTCAACAGATGTCAATAAAAACAATATTTTTCATTACTGTCCTTTAGTATGAATGACAAGGCAGATGGTTTTACTGTTTAGGGGTGATACCTTCAGAATAAGTTGATGAGAGGGCAAAGAAGGAAAAAAGAAGTTCAAATTTTAAGGGGTCAGGCCTCGGGGGAAGCTGTGTAAGCCTTCTGGTAGAGCTCCCTATTGACCTCAGTTTTAGAAACTAGAGGGTGAAATTCTGGTTCTCAACTTGGTAGGCAAAATTTGTACTTATTTCCTTTGCAGTAAAGTGTGGTCTTTCCCATTCTCAAATTAATGGTTTAAGGAAAAATGTAAGTAATTACCCTTATTTATCCAGATCCCATTCAGAATTATTAACCCAAAGTTCTGTGCCAGTAAGAGCGGTGTGAGAGAAGAACCAATTCCCACCTGTGTTTTCATAGTTACCCAGCAAATCCCTCTATGCTACACCATTGGATATACTGTAAAGCCAGCCATTTGTCTTTTCCACAGGACACTTGCCTTGCTGGTGGTTAAGGACATTACTAAGCACAAGGCATTTCAAGCTGTGCTATTTCTATTTCCCTCTGGGAGACATTTTTTATGCAGATCATCTGCTTTTTCTACCTCATATGATATTCTAGCAAAGATTAAATCTGTCACAATACTTGGAATATTATCTTTAAAGAGATACAAGATGCATTTCTGTAGAGTAGTTTATGATGGCACCCATATTTAAAAAAAAATACTACAAATTCTTCCTCTGGAATTAAAAAATAGACTCTGCAAACTCATTAAAATAATAGCAGTGATAGTAATGATAGGTAGGACAGATCTGCAGGTTATTAACCTCAAGAGTGCTTTATTACACAGGTAAATATTTAAGTAATTTTAATAGCAGGACTAATTATTGAGTAGGTCAAAATTAGGGCCTCTGTTAAATGGCTTTGGAGAAGGTGCTTTGAAAACCTTATTGCAAGGGTGGTGAATAAAAATATTGTGATACTTCAGGTCTCTGTACCTGGAGCTGAAAAAAAAAAGTAACAATAAGACAGAGTCCCTTTCTGCAATGGGAATACAGTGCTTTTAGTACTTGTGGACCTGATATTAGGGAATTAGAACTTCTTAATTAATAAGTAAGCAATTTCATATTCTTATACTTAGAATTTATTAGCTAATTAGTTATTTGTGTAAATACTAATAAATTGGATTATTACTTACACAAAGTTTCTCTTTCTTTCTTTCTCTCTCTCTCTCTTTCTTTTCTCTTTCTTTCTTTCTTTCTTTCTTTCTTTCTTTCTTTCTTTCTTTCTTTCTTTCTTTCTTTCTTTCTTTCTTTCTTTCTTTCTTTCTTTCTTTCTTTCTTTCTTTCTTTCTTTCTTTCTTTCTTTCTTTTCCTTTCTTTTCCTTTCTTTTCCTTTCCTTCCTTTCCTTCCTTTCCTTCCTTCCTTCCTTCCTTCCTTCCTTCCTTCCTTCCTTCCTTCCTTCCTTCCTTCCTTCCTTCCTTCCTTCCTTCCTCCCTTCCTTCCTTCCTTCCTTCCTTCCTTCCTTCCTTCCTTCCTTCCTTCCTTCCTTCCTTTTGTTTTTCCTTTTGTTTGTTTTTTTTTTTTTCCCCTAACCATTAATAGTTATACTAACCATCAAAATAATGCATTGATGAACCTGTTCACCTGAAAGGAATAAAACTTAGCAAAAGAAGCTCTCACAATTAGTCACTCAAATAGGTGCTGCCTATTCATGGATGAATCTCTATCAGTGCCAGTAGAAACCAGAAATATTTTAATTTATTTTGAAACCATTGAATCAAAGAGGTATGAGCTGTGGGGTTGTTCATTCAAATTGCTGAGCATCTCTGGGAGACTCTCAGTGTAAGAAGATCTCATCATACCTCTGGGAACAGAGAATGATGAACAAAGGAGAAAAATAATGCAAAATCTTTTCTATGAATATTTGCCCATATTTTATGTAAAATCAGTTTTGCTTTGTTAGCATCTTATTTTATATTCAAGCTTGATGAGCACTGGCAGTACATTGGCAAACACAGATGACAAGATTTACGCTTGAAATACTAAGATGCTCATACAGTCAGTGAGGAAACAGAAAAAATGTCATGATATACCTAACAGTCTAGATACATTGACATAAATGATTTTCTAACAGTGCCACTGTCAAGAGTTCAAACTCTGTGCTAGGTCCTTGCTAGAGGGACCTGAGGGATTTTGTTCTGTTTGGTGTTAAATGTTTCTTAATGGAATTCATGCATGGTAATGCAAAAACAATAATCAGCCCTCATTTACTCATCAATGTGATTCACTAGGCAAAAATATTAAAACTTAGTAAGCCAGATGCATTCATTACTGTAACATGACTATTCTATTTTGCTTTAATTTCCCAGCCTAAAAAATGAATAAGTTTTCTGTTTGCAATAAAGTTCTTCATAATCTAGAGGTATGTGCCTATAAACAAATAAAATATTTTGATTCTATATTTTGGTCTTTTGCAGCTTCCACCTGATTGATGAGGTCCACTTTAATCTTTCATAATATGCCTAAGGATTATATAGCACAAAGAATAAAAAATAAATTATAGATTAAATGAAACAAAATAACAGTTATGGCAAATAGGAAATACACTACATCAAAACATATGAATTTTGCATTCTAATTTACTAAGAAAATAATAAATTAAAGCAAAGTAAAATAAAATCCCATTCCATTTAAAGATCCTCATGTCTTTAAAAATACCTGTTCATTGATCGGTTAAAGAAAAAGCAGAAAAATCAAAAATTTGCATTCTTTCTGCAGTCACAAACAAATGCAGACTACTAACACAACTTGAGACTTATTCTTCCTTTTCATTTCCTCATTCAATATCACTATAATTCCAGTTGCTGCTGTGATGTTGCTCTTGATTTACCTTGGCAGAAGTTAATTGCAAGCAAAAAACTTTTATGTTTTTTCGCTCTGCTTTTTCCTCCTTTTTTTTCAAACAATTAGTTCACAGAATTTCCACTGTTGGAAAAGACCTCTAAGATCACCAAGTCCAGCTGTCCATTCAGGAAAAAAATAACCTCCCCTGCAAAAGAAAAAAACAACCCCCCCAAAAAAAACCCCAACAACCAACCGAACAGAACCCCTCATGATGCCCAGTAGAACATGTCCTGAAGTGCCACATCACCATCGCCTCCTTGGACAGCCTGTTCCAGTACCTGACTACTCTTCCTGTAGAGAAAATCTTCCTAATATCTAGTCTAAACTTCCCCTGATGCAGCTTTAGACCATTACTTCTAGTTTTGTCGTTATTCACCTGGGAGAAGAGGTAAATACCACCTCACTACATCTTCCTTCTTGTAGTTGTAGATAGCAATAAGGTCTCTCCTCATCCTCCTTTCCTCCAGACTAAGCAACCCCAGTGCTGTCAGACTCTCTTTGTAAGAATTGTGCTCCAGAACCTTCACCAGCTTCATTTCCCTTTTTTGGACATGTTCCAGCATCCAAGTATCCTTGTGGTAGGATCCTACTTTATCCTTCCTGTAGCTGGGCATTACATTGGGAAACTTCCTGTCATCTGAGATTTCCCCTGTTAACCAAGGATGTTGAATGATGGAGAGAGGCTTGGCAAGCTCCTCTGCTGGCACCCTCGTTACTCTTGAATGAATCCCATCTGGCCCCATAGATTTGTGTGAGTCCAGGTGTGGTGGCAGGTCATTTTTTCCTCATGGTTTATAGGGGGTTATTCTGCCCTCCATCCTCGTCTTCCAGCTCAGGAGGCTGAATACCCTGGGGGTAGCTGGTCTGAAAGTCAAGAGAGTTGTGCCAAATTACACCTCTGTCATATTTAACTTCTCCAATACAAATATGACTATGTGCTTGGCTTTTACCAAGCAATCTCAGTTCAATTAAAAATGAAATTCAGCATTCTACATGACAAAGTAAATGAGTATTCTAAGGAAATTAAAATTAAAAAAAAAGTTAAAAACCTTACCTCAGTGAGGTAAAGCACTCATATTCTGGTCACTGCATGAGCATCTTGCAATTCTCTTCCTCCTCTTTCTTTTCTCTTTATCTATTACGACTGTCTGAGGTTTGGAACAGGGTTTCTTTCCACTAGATCTGGTACAGTAGGAGGAGTCTCACTCAGCCTGGAAATTGTAAAACACCATTTCATCTGAACATGGCATAGGAAAATTATTCCTAACTCATGCTGTTTAATGTTCTTTAAAATCACCTTTGTGAAAGTATGTTCTGAGAAAACAGTCTCACTGCAGATATTCCACAGACACTCTTCTTTTCATGCTGGTGTGCTCCTGCCCAACCTACCATATCCTGTTGTCACCTGCTAGTCTTTCTAGATCCTCACCACAATTTTATTGTCAAAATCTTCCCACCATCAGCAGTCAAATTCTCCCTGGATGCCTTTCATCCCAGTCAATGTTATAAATCCCCCTCTACTCTAATAGAATATTCCCTACAAAGCATGCTCATATTTAGTGTTCTGCCTTCATCTCCTAAAAAGTGAGAAAAGAGTGTTTGAAAAGATAGGAATTTCTGTGATAATTCATGGAAAACTTTTTGAGATCACATTTGCCATATGACAGGGTGCCTGCAGTCCCAGTCACCATACATGCATTGTTTGCCAGTGTTTAATAAGGAACTATTAATAAGCAAATGGCAGGTTTTGTTTCAAGGTTAACAAATAAAAAATTACCTAAGTAGGTAGAGGACAAATAAACTGTAACTTTACTTCAACTTTAGGAGTTATATGAAGTCGTAAATAACTCTTTAAAGGGCAAGTAACTCAGTTGAAACAACATGCCTGGTACTGTCTTCAATGGGAAAGAAAAGATTGAAATGTTAGATTTGTGTTTATTATAAAACTTCAGGATGACTTCCTCTGCTGGTCAAACATAAGGAAACTCTACACAAATTAGCAGAAAAAACCCCTGTAATTTAGGTGTGAGGAGTTTGCATTATCAGGCAAACTTGCATTATGTGTCCTGTACTGCCCTGTATTCAGTTCTATATGAAATGTATCAAAAAAACTTTTATTTGTATCAAACACTTTTTATTTGCATTGTGGCAATTCTGAATAATCTGATGACAGGTCTAGCCCCTGCCTCACTGGATTCTGTAGAGATGGAAGAAAAAAAAAACCAGGCTTAGTAAATAAGAATTGACTGAGAATCTGCTGTGGCATATACTTGTTACCTTTAGTGTAAGCTAGGTTTGAAAGATTAATTTGAATACAGTTGCCCTATTTTAGCATTAAAGTAAGAATGTGCTGACTTTAAAAGTATGGTCATGAAAGACAGGGTGAGCATGGTTTTTTTCCCCTCAGCACACTACTCCCCTACCATGGAACTTGGTGCATCAGTCTTGGTGAATTACATCAGATCTACAACCTTCAGTCTCACAAATATTCGATGGGCAGGATTTAATAGTGATTATGCAGGTTACATACCCTGAAGATAAAAATTAGGACAAACTGCCAGAAGTTCACCATGAAACTCTGGAGAGAGTAGAATGCACAGGAGAGAAAACCTACTGAGCAATTTTAAATGTTATTTTTCAAGTTCATTAACAAATGTAGAGAATTTTAAAAAGAGAATTATGCTTCCTGAAGTCCTGAGGGATTTTACTACCAACGGTCTCAAAATTATCATTTTTATAGATAAGCCAATTAAAGGGAAATAAGGCTTTTGCAACATACAGTGAGTACTAAACAGGGAATTTAAAAGGATTTGTTTCTGCTTAATAATTTAATAAGATTTTGTGTTTTGTATTCTTACAATGGGTAGTTGAAGAGAAAAATATTTTCCATCATTTAAATTAAAAGTGGTTTATTTATTGATTTGAGACATACAAGGATGGCGTTCTTTATTGCTGTACATAGTTTTCCAATAGCAACTATTTTTGTTTGAAGAGGAGAAGACTCTGAAATGGTGATTCACAGTCCTGAATAAAGGTGATAAGGAGGCAGTCTGGTTTCGTATTTCGATTATTGGCCCAAGCCCACTGACTCTGAACATACAAAGGCTCTTATTTATCTCAGTGGGCTTTGGACCTGGTTGTTAAATGAGCCTCTCCTGTTTGGGCTACAAGTGGTAATATCCTAAAGGTGTCATCTACCATTTTTGTCAACGGCAAAGGAGTCTTCTGAATGACCTTGTCAGCCCAAAATAAATGGTACTTGGATCTTCAGGAAGTTTCACATTTGGATTGCTCAGTCTATCTCTATTCCTTTAATTAAGCTCAGACTGTGAACCTGAAATGCTTTGCTGCACCTAAACACATAATTCAGCTTTACGGTGAAGCAACAAAGAAGAACATACTGCTATGAACAGAGAAGGAAGGAAAAAAAAATGAAAGACAGACACAGACAGAGGCACTGCTATAGATCTTTTAGTATGCATGGAGACATGTATCAGCCCCTGCAGACACAGTTGGTACTCAGGAAAGGCTTTATTTGAGCCTACCTAGGCTTGTTTTAAAGATAACAGCTTTCTGTGAGTGTGTGTTTTGGTTGCAACTGGTCAAAGTACTGTTGTTTGAAATTTTTTTTCCCTTTTCATAAAAATGAGTTTTTGAACGAAAAGAATGTTTCCATTAATGATTTTTGTTATCCTTGCAAAAAAACAAACAAACAAACAAACAAAAAACCCCAAAACAAAACAAAAGAGAACAAAACAAAATGAAAAAAACCAACACCCCCCCCAAAAAACCCCATCAACCCAATGAATGTATTATGTTTCATAATTTTATTCAGTTCCAGCTTTCTCTTAAACAACTGATCTCATAATCTAATTTTAAAAAGAAAAAGAAAGAAAAAAGAAAGAAAAACTATCTCTGCTTTTCAATAAATTGTACAGGGAATATGTGAGCAGGTAAACTAAACTCTTTAAACTAGATTGAAGATTATGTGTATGCTTTTCTACTGCCACAACATGATACCAGTTCAAGGCTTCATAGCCTTGAAAATTTATTTTGCCCCTGTCCTTGGAATGAAGACAGAGCAGGATCTGGGTAAAGGAAGATAGAAGAAGAAAGACAAGGTCCCTCTCTTCTGCCTCTCCCCTATAGGCCTCCTGCCCTTTCAACTGCCCTTATCATTCTGCTCTGCCACAAGCATGCCAGCACTCTTTCTTCCACAGAAAAAAGGCAAGCCCAGATTAAGAAAATGGAAAAAACTCAGGGAAAAGAGAAAGTGCCCTCATGGGACCACTGAGGCCATGTAAACTTTTAGGGGATACTTCTTAACACCTCCCCCCGCATTGCCATCACTCCCACACCACCTTGAAATAATTCCAGTGATTTCCCATTCTGAAAATGGAAGTAGAAGGCTGTTCTCTATTTTCCACTGTTTAAGCAAGAGTTATGAGCCAGTTGCACAACATACTCTTCTCAAACAATTACACTTTTCTTCTAGATACAAGCAGAATACCCAGCTGCAGTTACCTCTGTGTTCTGGGAAGACTTTGAGTATAATCTGATACTTAGTTTGCCCTCAGTAAACACCCGTGAATTCTTCTGGGCAAAGTAAGGCAGTCAGTGTATTAAGTACTACTCAAGCTAAACAGCTTCATTATTTTTCCCTAGACTTCTGGATGGGACAAGAGACTGTTTTTGAATCTGATGCAGGGGTATCATGATTATATATTACTTATCATCTAATGTGGTGCACTGTAATAACCTTTTTGCTTTCTCTCTCTTCCCCATACACTGGAGAAATTAAGACTGTAATACACATTTCCAGGAAAGAGAAACAATGTAGTTTACTCTATATACTACTCCTTGGTATAAAGAATAAGAGTGAAAACCTCTAGCATAGCCATATGTTATCTGTATGCTGCCATCTGAGAATTCTGCACATATTTTTTATCACAATATACGATGGTACTGCTCAGAAATATGAAGGGGATGATGCTTTTTGTCATAGTTATATGAGTGTGTGAGTTTATGCACACACATACACAGGTATGAGCACATGTGGAGGTATCTTCATGAATCTGCGTTCCTCTCTCCATATATCTGGATTTAGTCTGATGTTCCTTGTTTCTTCCTGTGACCTGCATTGCCTGTGTACAAGGTAGCAATCAGAATAATGACTGACCTGTCAGTCTTTCTTGAACTGCTCCTGACAAAAGGCTGAATTGAAGGAAGAAGATGTGAAGCTGTTAACCTATAAGAGCAGAATTTTTGTATAGAAAGACCTATACTGTCCCAGGATGGCAATAAAACTGAGAGAAGATGTGGGAAAAATACAAACTGGTATGTAGGGATTAAACCTGAAGCCAGTAGTGGTGTGTAATAACTTAGTAGCATTGCTTTAATGAATCCAAGTGAGACTGCTTTTTCATCAACTAAGGATCTTTTTAAGAATGATGAAGAGCAGATGAGTGCAGAATTTGACCCTCTCATGTAAATCCTCTGAATAGGGAAGGTGAACATAAGTGTCATGTAATGCTGGCTTTGACTTTTATGTTCTTCCTTTTAATGTGATTTTCTGAGTTCAAGTGTTACTCATGAAGGCAAATTTTTAGCTCTCACAATGTTGAGAAAGGCGGTGGTGGTTTTTTCTGAACCATATAGTATTATCCACAGACAGAATGTAAATACTGATTGTACGCAGAATTACACTGAAGCTCTTTTTCTTTTTAAACCATTATGCTTGGCTTTATGTGCTGTTGCTTTCCTATTGTGTTTTTGTTTTTGTTTTTGTTTTTGTTTTTTTTTCAGAGACAGCTTCATTCAGACTGATAGAGTACTGGATATTAAATGAATGTGCTTGTATTCCAATGAACTAAGTATGCTTCTCATCTAGTTACTATACTTAATCTAAATAACCTTTTTTATGCTCTACTGGAATGACATTTTCAAAAGGCTATATAGTAGTAAATGAGTGTATATGTCAGTAAGATTTTGCTAGACAAATCAAGTCTTTCTGACAAGTACATTTATTCATTGCTATTTACTACACATTCCAGTTTGAAGGACAATTTTTGTGATCGGATCATTAACATTTACTGTCATTTTGGCAGCATTTTCCAGCTTTTTTCTTTGCTTCCTCTCTTGCCTGTTGTGTATCTAGAAGCCTCTGCTGAACAGAAGTTAGCTTCACAAGGATTATATCACCAATATGTTAAACAGATTTCTTTTTCCCCTGTCAAGCTGGTTTATTGCACAGAAGGCACCAAAGTATTACAGTAAATGTTAACTACAAGGTTCCTGAATGCAACATTAGGAGTCTACTACAATTACAGACTTGGTAAATATCAAAGAATACCGTCCTACAAGATCAACCCTTCCTGACAGATATATTTTCATATTAATATTTTTCCAGGACAGATCTTCAATAGATAAGTCAATACATTGATCCCAAATTGAAGGCTTGTCTCTGACATTGAAAAATACCATGCAGTTATGTGAAGATTCAATATATTTTGTTCTTTTTATTTTTTATTGTGACTTCATTTGAATAAAATCAATTTTAGTAAACTTTCACTTAGCAAAAAGCAAATGAGAAAAATAAGGAGTTTTCCAGCTTAGAAGGATTTGTCCTTTATCTCATCAAATGGAATACAGCAACATGCTCATACAGTTGCTGATGTAGTCAAGTGCTTGAGACTGTGGGAAGACTGTCCAGAAATTAAAGCACTGTGGTCAGGCAGATAGGATGCCAGAAGAGACACACCTATGAAGAGTTTAGATTTCTTCAACGATGAGACATCAAATAATAAGTTTATCAGTCCAGAAAAAATATCCTGCCTCTAGGACATTTTCAAACTAAAACCTTCTTATAACAAAGCACACAAAAATACCCGAGTAGTCAAAGAAGCCTTCCATACTCAAAGTTATATGAGAAGTTCCTTTTGTTTTGGAGTATGGAACCTCACACACTACTGAAAGTTCAAGGTATCTGCTTGAAGCCAGTGACACTATTTTTGAGTGTCAAAAACAGGGAAGGACTAAAGGATACCTCAATTGCTTGCAAAATAAATGGTGGGTCACTAGGAATAAATTGAGGATTAAATCACTAAAAGATAGGCTGTGGTGTCTTCAAACCAGAACTAATTACTAAACAAACAAACAACAACAAAAAAACCCCAACAAACTAAACAAACAATAAAAAGCACAAAATTCCTAGAAGTATTGTTAATGCAACAGAGATCCAGACACCAAACTGCAGCCTTTGGTGCCTCATATCTCATCAGGGCTAGCTGGAAAATACTGAAGCATTGGGTAAAACACTACAAAATTGGACAGAAAGAATAAAACACTCAGGTATTATATTTTCATGTGAAATTATAACTGACACCTTGCTGGTTAAATTCTGATTTCCTATTAGTCGATTTCTAACTCAGTCTCAGAGGATAGGGTACATAAAAACGAAAATGGCCAAGAATATTGAAATAATTACAGTAACTTTAAAAATTGCATTGTTTAATATGAATTTTTAAATAATCTTACTTTTTTAGTTTGTTACTTACATTTCTGTAGAGTTAAGAGAAGAGTTCAAACACTGACACAACATGTCTAGTTTTCACTGGGCAGTCTAACATGGTTCCCCAAGCAACATGAAAATGTGTCTGTTTACTTGGCTACCTATAAATAAGCAGAGAACCTTAAATTGCTTTTTTTTTTTTGTGAAAGTTTTTCTTCCATTATCCTCAAAAGTTATGTTTTTTTTTTTTAATGTCTTTTTTGATGATGCACTTTTTGAAGTGCTGTCCCTGGGGGAGTACTCCTCCTTTACCTCAGATTAACCCAATACCAGAGTGAACCACCAGGCACATAGTCTTGTGATACTGTTGCTGTAAATACATAAGTCATAAATCCATAGAGGAAGAAATATGATAACTGAATAGGTCAGAGAAAGAAAATGCTGGTTGCTAATTTAGTTTACACAGTGTAAAACAACTCCAACAAAATTTACCAAGCTACAGAGGTTTGAACCAAAGGTAAATATCAAGAAGAAACTCACAGACTGCTAAGAAATGCCCCAGAAAATATAATATTACATAACAAAATTTAACATAATATTCCAGGTGAAAATTTAAGCAGGTGTAATCTGGTAAAACTCTCCTTAAAATTACTTTACCCCAGTAAGGTCATGTTCTCCTTTTTCAAGCATTCTGCCTTTCATTCCATTTGTTCTCTGAGAATACAAAGATGAGAGTGAATAACTCCTGCTGGACAACGTATTTCATCCTTCACCCATAAGCACAGGAATGAAGCATCAGAATATTTATCCTAATAAATCATTGGCTCTTGATTTCTCAGTATTAGAATTTCATTAATCTGAAGTAGACTACTTTATTTTTTATAGCATAAAAGTTATTTTCTTTGAACTGGAAAGGAAGCTAAAAACAAACAAGCATAACATATTGGCCCAGACATCTACAAAAGAATCATATATACTGCATCTAGGGCTGGGTTTGGAAATTCATTATGAATCCCACTTAACAATCTTTAACTGCAAAGATTTATGCAGGCATAGATAGAAAAACATGTTTGTATTGTCCTGATTTTTGTTTCTAGGTCTACCTATAATATAAAAAGAGTCAGGGACCATTCCACATACTGAGGTTTTATTGTGGTTTTTTTTTATCTTGATAGTAGCACCAATATATGAACATCAAAGTAGATGTAAGCTAAAATTACAACAGTGCATTTATGTCTTACCTTGCTAACCTTACCTTAGAAGTGTACAGGATGTAAAAGTCAGAAAGTTATGGTTTCTTCTACTGTAGGAGAAATGAAGATGAAGCAAGCCATCTTTGACTTCTCAAGGATATTAAAATCGCAGAGTATCATTTCATATTTCATGAGTTGCCCATCATGTAGTTTCACAAATCTTGGAAACTAGGGAGATGCAGGAACTGATGTAATTGTTGAATTTCAGGCAGTTGCTATCTACCATCAGGGCAGGAAGATCCATCTGATCTAATGAAATCAGGCCTAGAAACTTCCCACATGGGTTTTACAGATGTCTCATGTTCCCAGTCCCCACTATTAGCTGATGTCAGGTTCTTTGTGCTATCAAAGCCTTGGAGAAGGAAAAACAGATGTAAAATGCAGGTATTAGCTTCAATTAAAAATGTGGGGTTGTATGTCTGAGCTTCTGTCTATGGTGGGTTATAGAACCGGCCATAGAAGTAAAACTGTTCCCTGCAAGCATTCCTCCATCACGAATGGCAAGTGGAAATAATGGAGACTTTGCAGGCTGGAAAATTCAGTTGACATGCTTGGCAATTAGTATTTTATAAGATAATTACTTTTAAAATAATAATATTTATGTATTTATTTTAAATAAAATACATTTTAAAATATTTTAAATAATACAGACTGAGGACAAGGAACAAATAAAAGTCATCTTCTAAACAAAGTGCCAGAGGCAGCAAATCCATCCACAGTGAGATTATCCAGAAAAGGCATATCTACTGCAGAGATAATGGGAACTCCAGACCTTTCTTTCCTCACTGTTTGTCTCACAGTTTCTGTGTCCTAGAGTTTTATTTTACTTTCTCTTTTAGAAAATACCTGACAGAAGAACATCCAGCCGCTTATGGAAAATTCAATAGCTTTTGTGATTTAAATCAATATGATTTCAAAGGTGGCTGTTTTGTTATTCACATTTGAAATACCATTGCAATGATAATTCTGCTATTAAAAAATGTTCTTTACATTCACAACATTTGACAATCCTTGTTCAACTTCCGAATGTCCTCACATCTCTGGTAGTACCATATTTCTGATAATACTCTACCACTGTTGTCTGTTATAGAATCATAGAGTCATATAACGGCTAGGGTTGGAAGGGACATTAAAGTTCATTTATTTTCAAACCCCCTGTATGGGCAGGGACACCTTCCACTAGATCAGGTTGCTCAAGGCCCCATCCAACCTGTCCTTGAACACTTCCAGGGAAAAGCAACCACAACCTTCTTAGGAAACTTGTTCTAGTGTCTCACCATCCTCAAATTAAAGAATTTTGTCCTAATGTCTAAACTAAATCTCACCTCTTCAAGTTGGAAACTATTTCCCCTTGTCTTCTCACTATACGCCTGTGTAAAAAGCCCTACCCCATCTTTCTTGGAGAACCCCTTCAGGTACTGCAAAGTTGCTATAAGTTCATATTGGAGCCTCCTCTTCTCTAAGTTGAACAACCCCAACTTCCTCAGTCTTCATAGGGGAGCTGCTCGAGTCCTCTGATCATTTTAGTGGCTCTCTTCTGGACACGTCCAAGGAGCTCTATGGATTTTTTATGCTGGAGACTCCAGAAGTGGACACTGTACTCCTTGTGGGATCTCACAAGATTAGAGACGGCGAATCACCTTCCTTGACCATCTGTCTGTGCTTCTTTTGATGCAGCCCAGGACCTGGTTGGTTTTCTGAGCTGCAAGCACACATTGACAGCTCACGCTGAGCTACTGGTCCTTCTCCTCAGGGCTGTCTGCAATCCTTTCTCCTCCCAACCTGTATTCATTCATGGGATTGCATCAACCCAGGTGCAGAACCTTGCACTTGGCCTTGTTGAATTTCATGCAGTTTGCACAAGTCCACTTCTCAAGCTTGTCAAGGTCCCCCTGAATGGCGTCCCTTCCTTCCAGCATGTTGACTTCACACAGTGTGGTGTTGTCAACAAACTTGCTGAGTGTGAATTTGATTCCACTGTCCATGTCTCTGACAAAGATGTCACACAACACTGGTCCAAGTACCAACCTTTTCAGAACACCACTCATTCCACATCTCCATTTGGACACTGAGCCATTGATCACAACACTTTGGGTGTAACTATCCAGACAGTTCCTTATACAATGAGTTGTCCAGCCACTGAATTCGAGTTTAGAGATCAGAATGTCATGCAGGACAGTGCTGAAAGCTTCGCACATGTGTAGGTAGATGCCATCTGTTGCTCTGCCTTTGTCCACTGAGGCTGTGGCCCCAGCATAAAAGGCCACCACATTAGTCAGGCAGGAATTGCTCTTAGCAAAGCCATGTTGGCTGTCACCAGTCACCCCTTGTATAATCTGGATTGACAAGAAGACCATGCAAACCTTCCCTATGCAAAGTGTTTTTTTGATTAATTCTTCTGTTGCACTGTGTTCTCCTGTTGTATCATTTGAGCCTAATATGAAAACAGGAACTGGTTGGATTGAAACACTGCATTTGAAGACCGTGTCACTTTTTTCCCCTCTTTCAGCTTTTCACACATAGATTTCTAAATCATTTGCACTCATCCTACATGTCAGAAATGTAAGTATGAACATTTTGAGGAGATTTGGGTAATTTTTTTAAAAAACAAAGGACTGTAATTTCTATATGACAAGTTTTGGCAACCCTGAGCCCAGATGTAGCCAATTTCCACTATGCCTTTTAAAATTAATAAAGGTTGAAAATAACAAAGATGAAAAGCAAGCTGTTGTTGAAACCGTGGCATAGTGTTTCCCAAAGAGAATCGGAAGTTTATTGTGCATACACAGTATGGTACTCATACTACCACACATATTTTTTCCTAGTAGAGTCTCTCAGTGACAAGATGAAGGCTTCAACCCTTCTGATTTGTGAAGGGTCAGAGTCAAATATTTTTGAGACTGAACATCCTTACCAGCATACACAATCACAAATCATTAAAAGAGTGTGGAAAAAATTAGGATATCCTGTTTCATCAATAGAATTTTTGAAGGATCTAAAACTGGGGTAGTGTGAGTGGCATATAGTGAATTTTCTTGTTATTTTCTACTTTATTCACTACCTATTTTCCATAATTTATAAGAAGATTTGTTGTATAATTTTGTACTCATCTGTTTTTCTGTTGCAGTCATATGAACACAAATTTCCCCCTTGAATTCAGTGTAGTATCAAATTTTATTAATCAATACTTGTCAGTGTAATTGAAGACAATTTGACATAAACTGCAATAATAAAGTTTAGGAACGACGTATCTCTCTAACGCATTTACTTATTAGAAGACAAACAGGCTTGCAAATACCTTTGTCTTCCAGTTTCTAAACCTATACATATGTTAACTTTTAAATCCAGGGATACAATAATTTTATGTACTTATCAGGTTTCTAAACTCAGGGTTTAAATAACTGTATGCACATAAAAGGCTTTGTTTGCTTAACAAACTAAACAAAGTATTTCTTTATTTTGTCTAACCTTCTACAGATCATTTTTCTACTGCCTTCCAGTGAAGTGATTATTTATTCATTTTGACTGTGCTTGCCCCACTATTAAGTATTATTTTTCCTTCTCTGAGGCTTATTTTCAGATTAACCTACGGGTCTGGTGTTTATTCAGAGATCTTTCTATCTGGGGATTCCAACAGTGTGTGAGTCCTAAATGACTAGTTTAAGCCTCCCTGTCTTCCCAGCCTCTAAAACAAGGGCAATAAGTACTCCACAAAAAAGGCTGCTGTGAGGATTCATCAGCTGGTGTTTGAAGACAGGCATGCTAATGATTTAGCTCTCACCTGTAGGTGTGTGGCTTAAGAGTGAAGGTTTCACTGCTGCATTTCCTATCGATGGAATAACTAACAGATGAAGAAATATCTCACGGAAGGTGTTCTCCAGCAAACGCATGCCCTCTGGAGTACATGACACTACTTAATCACTCACAACCTCTTCACCTCAACAGCAAAACCTCTACTGTTGCTGCTGAATGTAATGACACGGTGTATGCTTTAACCTCCTCTGACACTGAGCATAGTTGGTTCATATGTTGTTAAGTGCAAATGAGGTTTAAAAGAACAACCTAGTATATGCATGCGTGGAGAGCCTAGTGAAGGGCTTCAGGGCAGATTGGATCAGGACAGATAGGCTTCTAAGTAGTGATTATTTGGTGTTTGTGCAACAAAATGCATGAGCTCAAAAATGTAGTACATGTCCACCTGCATATCAGTGGGAATATTGCAACCTGAAGCTGAAATTCACTTACCAAAAAAGTTGTGGTCAACAAATATGCAAACTAATTAGATTCACTATTTCAAGGTGCTGTAACCAATTTTTCCTCTTGTGAACTGGTTAAGAATGAATGAAATGGATTAGCAAATAAGGTGAGGACTAAAGACCTTCCAAGCAAGTGGACTAGCATATAGTTGCAATATTTTCAATAATAATAAGAAAAAACAATGGTATTTCCATGAGCAGAATCTTACTTTGCCTGGCTCTTCCTTCCCTTTTTATGCCCTCTTTCTCTTCCCTTCTCATTTCTTTTAATTTTGTTTTCTCAATTAATTTCATTTTGTTGTGGTTTTGGTTTTTTTTTTTTTGTTGCTTTTTTTGATTTTGTGATTCCAATTTCAACTGCACAACCAATAAACTTCAGCTAACTGAAATCCCTGTATTCTTAGAGTGGCAGAGGGTCTTGGAAAGGTGTTTCTTTTAAAAATAACAGACATTCATCTACAGTCTACTTTCCTTATCACTCCTCTTCGAGGCATCAGTGTATTCCCTTTCTTATTCAGATCCTATCTGATGGGCTTTGCCATTATGTAATTATTTTTTATACAGTTTTAAAATCAACTATTACTTTTTCTGCTTTGCTTTCTGGGGTTTTTTTGGGGTTTGTTTTTTTTGGGGGGGTTTTTTGTTTTGTTTTATTTTATTTTTATTTTCTTCTTACATCAGTTTTGTGGTGGCTTTTTTTAAGAAACTTTTTTCTGACATTGACTGAAAATTTGGTTTAGTTTCCTTACAATTTTTTACAATGACCAATATTTTTAAATTAAATACTGTAAATTGATTGTCCATTATAGATTTGAAATATTGTGTCTCAAGCTACTGGAAAAAAAAATCTTATGTTAGACTCAAGCAAGCTTCACAAGTGGGAAACACAAATTATGAACTTTATTAAGCATACCTAAATGTATTATTATTCACACAAAAGTTACTAAATTCCTAAAATCCTATCTCAGAATAGGTTGTAGTCGGAAGACAATCTTGAGCTTGATTTCCTGGATTCATCTTTTTTCCTTTGCTTCATTCAAGACTCAGGTTTAGAACTTGGCAGAAATATTCCTTGACAGTCTATTACTGGTACTGCTATGCTGAATGACATCTAGGATGAAACAACTCAGATTTGATTACCACTAGAGTCTATTATTCCCAGAAGCAGGAGGGAATGGTGTATGCTCTTGGACATGGTAGGAATCCAAACCTTATCTGAATCTCCACCATAAACAAAAAATTATGCAGAATCAAGTTTGCTACCCAGTTAAATGAATTACCTTTGATATAAAGATGTGTTTCTTTTGCTTAAACAAATAAAACTTTTGATAATTTGGACTATGGACTGCTTAAAAATAGAGATGTGTGGGCTGTCAAATATTTTCTGTGACAAAGATCTGAATGAGTAATTATCTACAACAAATTTTTGGGTCTAATTTCTGCTACCCAGACCCTTTTAGAATCCACCAGAGGGTGATTTTGGCAGGCTGTCAGCAGGAAAGCAAGAGAATGAGTTGGGAAACATTAATAAAAGTTGAAAACAGCAGCTTTTGAAGCATCTGAATTGTCAGCCACATACATACAAAGAGGGCTGCCAGATGAGGGGAAAAAAAAAAAAAAAAAAAAAGAGGCTTCTGGGAGATAAAAGAAGACCAGGAAAGAGACATTGGCAAGTTTAATTCAGAAACCTAACATGAAATTTAAACTGTTGTCTTTTTTCTGTTATTTCTAGGTGGCATCTCTTGCAAGCCCAGAAAAGGAGTCCTTATGCCCTCCGTCCATGTCCCTGTTGTGTTTAAACATACAGCAGAACAAAGAGCAGAACAAATCCTTATTTTGTCTTTTTTAACTGAGAAAATCATTAAGTCTCGATTGAGAGGGAAGGAAGACTGTAATAGTCAGGGAAGTCAAAGTCAAAACAGTGAAGAATGAAGTTACAGCTACTATAGTAGGTTGACTTCTGCTTGGCAAAGGGAGGGATGAAATCCTGGTACCTCACTGGGACAAGCACTGCACCTTCCATTTTATCTTCTGAATTACCACACCCAAAAGAAATGTCCTAATAATTGCCCACAAATACAAATGAGGTGCTTAAAAAAGGAGGGATATGTTTTGTAGAAGGATGTTTTGAATCTGCCAGTTTCAAAGAGTTTTGTCTCCTTTCACTGATAACTTTACAAAAAACCCCCAAGCCCTAAAAAACCCAACATACTGTGTTTTTCACTGATAATCCTAGAAAAAAAATTGTCTTTGTAGTACTCCTTCTTTAATTTTTTCTCTTCATTTTTTCTTATTTACCACTTTCAAGGAAATAAATAAATAATAATTTAAAAGAGTCTGAATACAGGCAAATAATACGGAAAAGTAAAACCACTTTTCACTCCAATTAACAGTTTTCCCAGTAGATGTTGGTCACCTTTACACATATACCAACATGACAGTATGTCAGAAAAAATAGAGTACAAATAGAATATAAACTCTTGGTCTGCCTTACAGGAACAAATTTCTGAAAAATATTAAAAAATTATCTCCAAATTCATATCTATACCTTTTGAATAGATATAAAAGTTTACATTTCAGAGTTATATCCAAGCAAGTTGAATAGAATTCTCACAGATATATTTTATTCATGTCTTGAAAGAAAAAACATGTACAAGCTGCCAGAGCAGAGAATTTTTAGCCTAAAAGACACTTTTTGTCACAGAGAAACAGAAAGCACTCTGAAGATATTGAAGAGTCAGGAGCTAGGGACTTGGTGTAAAATCTGTAGAAAAAAGGTAAAACTTCTATTTACTTAAATAATGCTTGGGTTAAGACTCCCATTTTCTTCACAGTATTAAAAGTCTTTAATGGCAAAACAAATTATATTTACAGTTCTTTTAATGTTCGTTTACTCCATATGAAAGTACTTAAAACGCCCTTAGTCCATATGAAAATAGACCTTATATATATGATGTAAATTACTCCAACTTTCTCCAAAATAACACAAAGAAAAGAGATCCCAGGTTTTGGTTTGTTGTTTCGTTTGTTTTTTTTATTTTTTTATTTTTTTTAAATCTGTGCCCTAAATCTCTGTATAAGTTGTATTTCAGCCCTATTTTACATCCTACACTGGCTGTGAGGATATGTATGTGCTTGTCCTGTCCATTTCTGGTTTGTAATGTGTGGTAGCACCAGTGGATCACTCTAGGGATCTTCAAAAATCCTAATGTCCACTGCATGGGAAATTTCAAGCTTTATCTTCAGCTTTCATTTCAAAAAGAAATCAGTTAGCCACATGTAGAACATAAGTAAGGAAAAAAGTGCCAAAATCAGTGCTTAGAACTTGATATTTTATTTTTAAGAATTTCAGTAGTAGTTTTCCTTAGCCTGAACTCTCACAGGCAAGAGTGATTCAAGATGCACATGCACTGCACATCAGTGACTGTACCAGCTCTGGACCTAAGAGCAGCTCAGCCTTGCCTTTCTGGCTTGGGTGCAGCTTACACTTGCTGCCAGTGTGTACCAGCATACAACCTGCCAGAGGCTGCAACACCACCAGCTCTCCAGTGCGGATCAACTTTCGACCCAGAAGGAGGCTGAGCTGTACAAGGGGAAACAGACCTACAGACAGGCATTAGTCAGAGAGGAAAACAGGATCATTAAATGGCTGCAGCACCTGTAATATGCTACTAAATCTCAGGTTCATACTGATGTTACCTTTCCTAAAATATTTTTTTCAGCATTTGTGATGAAAAATTTCAGATGTTAACGAAAACAGCATTTTAAGATGGAATGTTTCACTTTTGCTGAAAGAAGGGTTGGGTTGTTTGGGTTTTGTTTGGTTTTTGTTGTTTTTAAAACAAAAAAGCAACCAAACCAAACAAACAAAACTCAGTGAACAACCTCCCCAAAAAATCCCCAACAATTACATTGGGGATTTCTTTCTAGTGGTGTCAATCAGGCCCTGATTGTACAGTGTGTTGTTTCCCTCAGATACTAGCTAGAAGGAGCTAAGTGAAATCAAAATTTCTGTTTCTAAATGTTGTGTTCTGTCAGGAAGAGCGCGAAAACATGGAGTCTGTGACTAAAACCAGTATGATTGATACACAGCACTCAATTTTATTAATAATTACACAGCACTGTATAGGGTTCAGAGGGCACGCCTCTTTTAGATAAAAAATTCTTGCAGTTAACTACTTTTTGGCTAGGCATCTTGTTTTTTGTTAAAGCTGCACCTGCATCTGCCAAACTAGGTGTTCTAATCGCGCTTTCAGAGACACTTCAAAGTCAGGTTGTTTACTGCTCTCAGGTCTGAATGTTTCAGTCTGCTTCATAGTTCTCAAAACATGGGTTGGCCACAAATGCTGGGTGTCCACATTCCTTGAGAAATTCCTCCACAGTGTTCTATATTCTTACATGTGTTAATGCTAATTAATTGATGTAACTTTTTTCAAAATTACATGCTCCTGAGATACACTCTCCAGAAAATGAAAAAAAAAATTAAGTAATTAAAACCTTAAATAATAAATTCTTAACATGCACAGTTTCAGACCCATAGTTCAGGGCTAATGAAACTATCTCTGGAAGGTAGCTATTTTAGCATGAGATGTACAGTTCTTATTTCTGCTACTAAAATTACAGACCTACTGCTTTATCATTAAAAAATGCATATGTTCTGTGGTATTTGCATAGACTAGTGTTCTGTTAAGCATATACTCTGCATTTTTGAAAGACCTTATACTGCATTCTAAATGCATCCAAATGGAGGTCTTGATCATACTGCTATGCTTTGTGACAAAATAATCTCAAAAAATCCAAAATCGAAGCACAAAGGACTGTTTTAAAAATACAGCCAAAATACTTAAAATTACCTTCTCTTTCTTCCTCAAATGAGCATGTCACAAAAAAATCAGAGACAGATTGATCAAAATTAATATTTTCTACAACCTTCTCCCTCATTTTTTTCAGAGAAGTTTTGCATGTAGATGATGGAATGGATAGTCTCCATAGCTCAGTCATCTTTACTGGAAGCAATGACACAAAGTTTACAAGAAATTAGGATTAGACTCCATTCTACAGAATTTAATTCTGTACTGAAAAACACATTAGAAGGTAGGCAATGAGAGAGTCATCACACCAGCACGTTCTTCAAAATATATCCAATAAAAGTTTGTAGTCATAACAGAAAGACCAGAACAAGATGTAAGTTTCTCTTAACTCTTATTAAGGAAAAATTGTATATACTTCACTGTATTAAATAGACTGAGTTCCAGACAGTGGAATGTATCCAGTGACATTAGTATCTTAACAGCACTTAAAAAGAACATTTGCAAGGCCATTTTTCTAAGAACTTAACAAATTCTGTTTACTCCTTTTTCTAAAAATAACATTTTGAAGTCTTGTCATCTGCTTACATTAAGCAATGTTAAGTTTTAAGCAAGAAATCCAGGGTATTTAATTTTAAAAGACTGCAATAAAGAGTAACTATTTCTTGTCAAAGTAAGCATAAAAGACTTACATTTTTTTGAAATGTAAACCTTGTTGTTGCTTCTTCAAGTGCAGATAGCCTAGAAATAAGACTTGCTGGAGTGAGTCCAGAGGGCCGCGAAGATGATCAGAGGGCTGGAGAATCTCTCCTGTGAAGACAGTCTGAAAGAGTTAGGATTGTTTAGCTTAGATAAGAGAAGGCTCCAGGAAGACCTCATAGAAGCCTTCCAGTGCATGAAGGAGGACTAAATGAAAATTGTATTATATTAAATATTAGGAAAAATTTATTGACTGTAAGAAAGGTGAGACACTGCAGCATGTTAACCATTGCCTCCCCTTCCCTTCCCAGTATTACTGTATAATTCATTAAGTTCTGATGAGAAAAAAGTTATGAAATTCAGTAAAATGAAGGAATTAATCAAAATTTTTAAAAAATATAGGCAAATATAGAAACATGTTGAATTTATTCTTGCATTTTTATGGAAGGTACTTTAATTTTATAGGAATTGGAAATTTATTGAGCTCTCTGAGACTGACTAGAACTTCTCTGGAAAGATCTAGAGAGATAAGTCTAGAAAAAAAACTTCAAAAATTAATTTCCCTTTATTTTCTGAACACCTGTTTGTCTTTCTTGCACTCTGTCCTCACTGTGCAGTAAGGGGGGAAGAAAACAAAAAGGTATATAATGTGTGAGAAGCCCTAGTGCCATGGCTTGAGGGATACCTGTAGGACTGCACAACCATTTTTTTCTACTCTGATTTTCTGTGTTTGTGGAATTCCTGTATTTACACTGACAGCTAGACCAAAAGAAAAGATTTTGTAAATCTTTTAACTCATATAAAAAGCAGCAAACCAGCTTGTTATTTAGAGAGAAGAAGAAAGTCTCCTCTGCCATTTTCCATCTTGCATTGTGAGATACACCAGCGCAAAAAGCTCTGCTCTTTTGCAATACTCTTCTCAGTATTTCACCACAAATATTTTTACTTTTGAACTGGGGAAGCCTTTCTCAGTAACATTTGTGGAAGAACAGAGTAAATTTGGTAAATGTTAGCTTTGTGACAGCCTACTTCCCTATTGGATGAAAACTACCATCTCTGTTTCCTCCCTAAACCTTCCATTCTCAGCACAGAAAATCATATCTGCACGTACCACTGCTGGGGCAAAATGGATGCGAAAAAAGACAGACCTACCAAAGGATTGCTGGGAGGGAAATCAGATAGGAGGCAGGCTTTCTTTATCCTGGAGCCAGTCTTCTCTTTTTTTAAGCACAGTCTACCTTTCAAGTCAGTCATGGAAATCAATGCAAAACTCCAATAGGAGAAGCACCACTCTCCCGTTGCTCTTGTTACCAGGATTTGAAACCTCTGATATTGTATATTGTATAGTGCCAACCATGAAGAAGGTTATCTTGCTTGCCAAACAATCATTTCATATTTATAAATCAACAATTTTTATCAGCATCCAGAAGAGGACACTACTTTATATACTTCCTCAAGTTTTATGGGAGTGTTCCCTTAACTGCTTTAAAAGCATATTCATCAAGTCATTCCTTTAGTTCTGGTATGACTCGCAGCTGCATGATATAATAAAAAGTCAAGCTGGGGTAAAGGGTTACCATAACTTAGGATCATATTTTGGGCAATCAGCTCATCCATTCCTTCCAGCATTTATGTACAAACTTAAACCTGTCACACGTGGAGAACATTGCCACATTTCAGCAAAGGCTTATTAACTACTACTCTTTGTAAGTTTAAATTAAAAGACTGACTTACTCAAGGTTCTTTCCTCGCACTTTTGAGGAAGCAATTTCCTACAGTCAGGCTTGTTTATTGACTTCACTGTGCCAGCTTCTGGCAACGCTGCTTATGTTTATTATGTCTGCAGGCACTTTTAATGTGGCATCTTAAATACCAAATGCGAGCATTTAGTTCATCTGAAAATTAAACGCAAGGGACAGAGGGTAATAACAAATAAAATTGTGTCAAGTGGAAGAGATATCAAGTCAGCATCAAAGGAATTAAGGTCTGATTCTGCCTTATTTAATTAACAGTCTCCAGGAGGGGTTAATAAGCATTAATAATATTAACAGCTCATATAATCTATAAAGATAAAGCAATCCATCCTGTGATCTGGAAAGACAACAGGAAGGCAGAAGCCCCAGTGCTCTCTTTGGATTTGCCACAGAATCTGCCTGCAGTTTAAGTACTTTTCCTTCTAGATTTCTAGACTTCCTTGCATCCTTGCCTTTTAGACTTCCTTGAATCCTTGCCTTTTAGACTTCCTTGCATCTTCTAAACTACTCAGTCACTCAAATGTCTGCATTTTGGTTCTGGGGTCGCAACAAACCTTACATCAAGTTTTCAGAGGCACTGAGCATCCATTGCAACTGATGTCAGATGCCATGAACTGACAAAAGTTGTACTGAGAAAGAGCCTCTGCCTTGAATAAGGTGTCAGTACCAAAATGATGCAGCCAAAAGTGTAACCTTCTCTTCACCATAGGGAATGAGGTCATCCAGGGCTCCTGCTGAAAATCTACTGCTGAAAACCTAGGTCACCTACACCAGCTGTGCACACCATCGGTACTAAGTCACTGAGCAAGTTGGAAAGAGCATGTTTAGCTGTGTTTGCTTTGGATTATTAATGTAGCTGTGCTAGGATATTAATAACGTATCATCAGTGGTGGTCCCAAGCTGCTGTGCCTGAAAGGTCAACTACATAAAAAATTAAAAGCAAAAAGAACAACAAAATTCTGCACTTGAATCAATGAGCCAACCTAAAATCTCAGTGTTCTGAATTATCTTGATTATATATGTTTTTTATATTCCCTCTATAGTAAACCTCGTTGGCTTTTTTTTTTTTTCTATTTGTTTGTTTGCTCATATTTTACTTGATATTTGTAGTGTTCCATAGGGATATTTAAAAATGCAAAGGACATTATGGTCAGAAAAATTTTCTAAAGGATTTAGGTGCCCTCTTACCATTTATTTCAATGAACAGTGCCATCAGAATCACCCTGATATCTCTGATAAGTTTTGAAACTGTATTTTTACTACATCTCAAAAACAGAGGGGTCTTATATTGTTGTTTTAGACTAAATAAGTAGTGTGCTTTTAAAGTAAAGTAACTCAATCATTCCCACATACCACATACTTTGTTTTCCATCATGTAGCAGTCTAAGGGTGCAGAAAGGGTATTCCTCTTGGATAAAAATACACTGGAAGATGAATGCCAAGATGAACTAAACTCACTCAAATGTTCATGGGTTTTTAGTCTATGGAATAATACTAGATACAGTCTGAAATAACATTTATTCGCTAAAGAAAATATTGTAGTATGTACCTTGAATTCCCAAAATTAGCCAGTCCAGTCCCTAAAGATGAAGTCCAAGACTGTCAGGACAGGGAACTATTTGTTAACAGTGCCCAGGGGGAAAAAAAAGAGCAAAGGAGAAAAAGAGATCTTTAGAACAACTTGAGGAACTAACCATCAACAAACAGAATTCTGTTACCCTCAGATTTCATGAACACAAAATTGCCAGTGCTCCCAAAAGCCACATAGTTAACCAGTACATAATATTTGAGAGCAGTGGCTGAACTGGCTTATTAATTGAAGCCAATTTTTAAGCCACCAATCCAACTGAAAACTCTCTTGTTAGGATTTTTTTTTTTTTTTTTTTGGATCCGCGAGGACGAAGTCCAACCACCAAGGGTCGTGTGGAAGCATAACATTTTATTTTACAATTAACAGAAGCAAAACGATAGAACACTGTGAGGTTAGGGCAAATATATTTCCAAGCAAAAGAGAGAGTGAGGAAAGAAGTTACAAAGAAAAGAGAGAGAGAGAAAAAGAAAGAAAGAGACAGCAGTGAAAAGAGTAAGAAAGTGGGAAAGAAAGAAAAGAATGAGAGTTAGAGAAAGTCACCAGCAGGAGTCCAACAATGTTCGACGAGTTTCTTGTTCAAGATGGCGTTCCAATCCTGGATGGGCCCCAGTCAAGATAGTGTTGGGTCAGTGCATGATGATGACAAAATATGGAGACCTCAGTCTTGATAATATGCTCCCAAATTTTTGCCATGTGTCACTGATTCTTTATTTTCCAGCTGTCTCTCCTTAGGGGGAGGTCTGTCATTATCATAAGTCAGATGCATCAGGTAGGGAAAGGAGCAGGTGTCCCATCCAATCCAGAATTATCATTGAATAATGGCCCATCTGAGGGAACCTCTGCCCAGCTTGTCAGTCAAGGTGTTCTCCCCACCATCATCAGGACCATTGAAGCTCATCCCAAGGAAGTCCAAGTGCCACATCAAGAGGGCCATTGAAGACAGGCTCACCTGCAAAGGATCTCCACCAGGCTTATCAGTCCTCTTCTCCCGTGAGGTGCCCGTCCTAGCTGTGCTCCAGCCACCTTTATTCACTTTAAAATTGTCTTTTGAGGTGAAGAAAATGCCACTGATTGGGATCTCACACCCCGCAATAAGATCCTGCTGCCAAAGAAACTTGCCTGGCTAGCATGGATTTCAAGCAGATCCTCTACCACAAAATATCATTACCATCACCTAAACTCATATAACTCAGTGATGGTGCATCTTGTTTGGAATTAGTGCTAGACATAAATACATTCAGGTACTAGACACAAAAAAGGAGGTAAAATAATTTTGGACAGATTTGAGTTCAATATATTTTATAAAGTGGAGTGTCTTGTCAGGTTATTCAGCATTTGCTCGATTACTAGATAAGACTTAAATGTCATGTTTATTTAAAACAGAGATCTGCAGTAACAGAAAAAAGATTACAAACAGCTTAAATGAAACACAAATTCCTAAGGCTGATGCTAAAAATTCATTTTTGCAAGTTTTTGAGGTTCACTAATTAGCCTGAAAATTTGTCCCTGATTTGGTATGCTCAGGAAAAGCCTCCAAACTCTGCTTTAATTTTCTGCCATTTTTGACTGAAAATATTAGAGACAGAGAGCAGACACTTCTCCCTCCATGTCAGTTTCTCTTTACTTGTTTTTTCTTTGTTGTGGCTGGGCAATGGAAGAGCTCATGGTAATGTGGAGGATTAAGATACTAATTTCTTTGTCAGCCTTAGAATATCTTGATTAACATTTTAGTCACATCTCTTAATTAGCATATTCCCAGAATAGACTTCAGGCTGCTTTTCTTTTCTAAAAGTCTCTAAAGATGCAGATGTAAAATTGCTTATTTCATATAGCATATGATATGGTAAGTACAATGAACTTCACAGTGAACTTACTGCTATTTGATCCCTTCAAATACCATATATAAAGATGAAAATACTACTGTAAAAGGTGAGATTTGGAATGGGGTACTTAAGTAACACTTTCTTCTCTGAAAATGTACCTCCCCTTTTAGGACTTTATCATAGGGAATAAATACATGGACCAGTAAACCAGTGTTCTTTGTGAAGTTCATTTTTCTTATTCTTTTCATAACTGAACAGTCATTGGCATAGTTTTGGCCCACCAAATTAAAACTTTCAAAAACATTTCTGAGGCACAAACTGGAACTCAGCACAAAGCAAGTACTGTTCTACACCTGTCCCCTATTAGTATCTTAGTAGTTAGCAGCCTGCCTTGAAGTCAAGAGAATTTAGTAATATGAAGGGGTCCAGATGTGCCAGCTAACCTCAGAACAAGAAAACAAACCCTGGCACTGTTCAGTTAACTAGCACAGATTTATGCACAGCATCCCAGTAATTTTTTTGTAGCACAAACGAGGTCAGCAGATAACTCAGGAACTTATCTGACAATGACCCTTTGCATGAATAAGAAGCTTTCAAGCCAAGAAGTTATTTATTTGGTTTTCAGTGTGATCTCTGGCAGTGATTTTTTTATCTCAGTTTCCTTTGTGAGCAGAGGCTGTTGAAAGAGATGATCATGGTTGGTCTACATTTATCATCTCTTGGAGCTAACCTCAGATACACTTGGAGTTGCAGGTGCTCTTGAAACGTGATACTGGGTGAAAGCTTACCTGTTCAACACCATAGCATTTTGCAGTAACAAACAGCTTCTCTAGTAAATAAAAACATGGAGAAAATGTTCTGGAAAGACTTCAAAGTTGTGTTTGAGTTTTTGTGATATTCATCTTGAAGTTGTCGAAGATAATTTATAATCACAAAGCTAACAAGTGAAAAAAAAACAAACAAAAAGAGTAAAAAGAAGGGAAATTACATAAAACATACGTAGCTTATTTTATATTTTATTTACATTATATTTTATATTTGTATTATGTTCTAATATTGTACATTTGCTCAACATTTTTATTATATAATTCCTATTAATATCAGTAGGATTTATAATATGCAAATGGCTGAATATCAAAAAAGAAACAAGAAAATTCCACCACCCTCAACCTAACTCTCTGCAAAAGCAGATTAAAAAAAAATATCATAAAATGTTAGGAATTTTTTTTTCTTTTTAATTTTAATTTCCTCTTAATTACTATTCCTGGTTCTGCATTTGTGATTTCAACACATTACAGTAGAAAATATAGGATTATCACAACAGATCTGTGTGGGAAGGAGATTAATTTAGAACTGAAATGAAGACCAGCCCTTGCTAAGATAAATCAAATGCTTGGGGCAGAGGCCTGGCTACATGCAGATATATGTTTGGTACAGAAGACATGAGAAGAAAGAGCATAACTGTTGCAGAAAGCAAGCAGGAGCAGCAAAAAACAAAAAAACAATGTATAGTGGGGAAAAAGTAATACTAGCATGAAAGAAGCAGGAGCAGATCCCTGTCCATTAAGAGATTCTGAAACAGAAACAAACTTTGAAGCAAAGTCAGACAATGCCAAAAGCACAATCCTGTGAATGTAAGGGCAGAAATCCAAATGAAATCAGCATCTCATTCTGATCCTCCCACTGTGCATCCAAAGTACCCATAATGTGTATTACCCATCAGATTTCCTTCATAGTCTATCATGATAGGATTCAAATAAAAATACTGGAGCCTCAGTGCATATTTGGACTTCAATACTCACAATCTCAGCTGATGCACTTTGGTGTACTGAAGCTCCAGTTGATAACGTACATTTATAGACATATGTATATATATGTACACACACACAGAGAGCCCTATTTATTCAGCAATTAAATCAAAGGACTGGACTCTGGCAGTTAGAGTCTCAGGAAATGTCTGTTGTTCTCTGGACCTTCAAATAGAAAATGCTGAACTTTTTAAAGACTCAGGGTAGAACACTAGTCACATTAAAGTAATTGACAGAATTCCTGTCAGCTTCAGCAATATAGTTTCACCTCCTGTATCTCTCAGGCTCTTTGAAAATGTTGAACAATTATCTTTTTTTTCCATCATTTCACTTGTTTGCTTTTGCCCGGTGGTTAAAGCTGACCTCCTATTTTTACAGATAGAATGGTTTTATGCTAGAGAATGTTGGTTCAGTTATATCAAACATTTTATGGGGTGTACAGAAATAAACTTTTTACACAAGTTTTTTGAAATACTCTATTTTGACAAGGTCAAGGAACCTTGTTTCAGTGACTGCTTAGATTTGCAATTTTATAACTTTTTATTACATCTGTCAAAACCCTTCTTATATCAAAGCTAATAATAGAAATTCAAAAGAAGTTTAAAAGAAATACTCTAATCTTTAAAAAATGAAGCAAGTCATGGGACTACCTAGATATTTCTAAAGTGAAATGATTTGGAAGTGATGTCTGGTAAGAAATTGCATCTTTTTTCCTAGCTTGAGATGAAAAGCATTGGTGTAGTAGAATCAGGAATAGAAATTCCAGGCAGCTCTTCCTCTAACCTCAAACTCCAAAGACTTCAAGAGAACTGAGTATTCATTTTTCATCATTTAGAGTAATATATTTGTACATGGTTTATATGAGATGTTTCATTCATATCAGATTCCATATTGAAGAGCTGCTTACCTTGCTGCTAGCCATAGCAATTATTCCCCTTATAGCTTCACACCTTCCCAGTGATGACCTTCAGATTTCCCAAGGCAGAACAACATCTGTATGAAGAGAAACTACTAAAATATTCTGAAATGCTACTGTCACCCAATTATAAAGCTAGTTGTGGATATAGTGACAGAGAAGATAAAAATCTGCTTTTTTTATAAACTCTTCTAGAGCCCTACAGCTGGAGTACAAATGAGGAGTTTGTTCCTCCAAATCCTCTGTAAGCTACTGTCACTGGCTAATTGTAGCCACCTAATCCTACAATATTTGGACATGATTCTTAATACTTGGAAGTTCAAACAGGATGGCTCAGATGCAAAGCTCAGCCTCATGGAGTCTGACTCAGAGACTCTGAGTACTCTTTGCTGAGTACAAGTTATCCCATAGGCAGAAGAATTAGTTATATATATTTCTTTATTTTTTAATCATGCATGGGTATTCCCTTTCCCTGAAGCAAGACATTGTTCATTTTTTAATTAAAGTTTGTTGATTCATTTGGTGTTAAGTCTCTTCTTTTTAAACATATGTCAATCTGTCCCTGTACATGCAAGCCTACAAGTACTCTTGGATTTTGAAAGCATAGAATATGGGAGGGTGCCTTGTTAGTTACCTTGATGGTTATCCTTGTGCACTAAACAGCCCTTGAATCAATGAGAGCTTAGTCCAAGACAACACAGATCCTTTTAAGTGACAGTGGGAAATTTATCTTATCAGCTGACCATACAGCATATATAATTGGACTATAGGTTATCCTCTGTTAAAATATGTTGTCCTAGATGTACACATAATGACATTTTTCTAAAAAGCCAAGTGCAAATACATGAACCCTTTTTTTCAGCTTATATTGTACAAATCATGAGGATCTATAACACTGTAAGCACCAATTCTGTCAATTATTTGATCATGGGTGTGATAATTTTTTTTCCAAATCTATCATCTTGTATGAGTGATATTCTGTCTTACTACCTCATTTTCTCATGAACGAGCTGAGCTTGACTTGCAGATAGAGTTTGGAAGGCTGTCACCTGTAGGCCACCCCACAGCAGTTGTTGCATGAAGTTGACTACACACTGTCAGATGAACACAATTCAGTCAGTTTCATATGATGGCATCTCCCAAATTCAGCATCTGCCTGAAAAGGACACTTCTGCATTCTGGGTGTTCACTTGCCTCTTCAAACCCATTCAAGATAATTGGCAATTTTTCTACATTACTGTTAGAGAAAAACTCAATTAAAAAATAAAAAAAAGTAGTAATAGCTACCTCAAACTTACGAGACGCCATCATCTTTGTCTGTGTTGCTCTCCTCTGTTTCTCAGATAGGGGACTGCAATGTAGGCAATTTTACACATGTGGGAGATTAGTTGCATGTCCTAAGAGAAAATGACAGCTTCACAAGTCCACAGAGAAACTGCTAGCTCATGATTTTATTACGCATTGAGTGTTATGAAAAAATATGTTAAAAAAACCCAACTCTCTCAAAACTACAAGTACTTCAGTTTCCTGCTATGGACAGAAAAAAAAAAAAAAAAAAAAAAAAAGTTTCCTTTCAACTGGACTGGTATCACAAAGTTTTAACTCCTGGCTTTTTCCTAGGTTTTCTTTCCCAAGTGGCATAATTTCTGTGATTTTTCCAAGTTGCATAATTTCTGTGAATTTCTTCTGAAAGACAGTTCAAAAGGGGGACCTCATTCAATACATGGCTACCTCACAAGGGGTAGAGATGGGATTACACCAATTGCTTCACTCCTGCGACCAAAGAGAGGACTCAGGAAAATGGCAGGATGTTGAAGCAGGGGAGGTTTAGGTTAGATGTCAGGGAAAGGTTTTCCACTCAGAGGGTAGTTGAGCAGTGGGACAGACTCCCCAGGAAAGTGGTCTCAGCACCAAACCTGCCTGTGTTCAACAAGTGTTAGGATGACAGTCTCAAGCACATGGTGTGATCCTGGGGGTGCCCTACACATGGACAGGAGTTGGACTTGATGATCCTGATGGGTCCCTTCCAACTCAGCATGTTCTGTGATTATAATTCTATGAGTATAATAATGATTTTGTACACCTATGTTATTTCATTAATAGATATGCAAAAAAACCCCAAAAACAAAAAAAACAAACCCATCAGTATTTCAGTGTAGTAAGTAGGACCTTTTTTCCTGTGAATACTTAGTAGAATTAATACATTTTTGCCTATATTGCTTTCTCTTTTCATTTGCTTTCAGTGATCCATCTCGGAATTAAGCTTTACTAACATGAATATTCATCTTTTCTGTTACCTCTAGTGGATTTGGATCAAGCCCAGAGCATAGTTTCAAGTGTAGGTACATGAATATTTACAGGTGCCAAATTTTATATCCACATTTGCAAATGCCACGCTAGAAGTGGTTTCTTGCATTTCCAGTCCCTAACATGACAATGCCAGATCTCTCTTTTGACCTAGCACAACAGCTTCAGTCTGAGGTTATGATTATTCATGGAATAATGTGCATGATCAAAACAGAGTTAAAAAGATTTGCCAAAACAAAATACAGTGAATAATTGTGAATAATAAATTCCAGGAAATCACAATCTGAAAGCAGGTTCTCCACAGGCTTAAGAGGAAGATCAAACAATTTCTTTGTCAGCTCTTTTCTGTATCCACTGCATCAAATTTTCTACTGCAAAACAGTTCAGAAAATCCAGAGTAATCTTTAAAGTTCATCAAACTTCTTGTGTTACATTTGTAAAGGCAATATAAAACTCAGACATGATATTACTCTCATTTCTCTGACTCTGCTGCCCATCATTCACAATGGATGTGTAGCATTTCTGAGGACAGAGTATTCATATGGCAGCCTGAGAAAATGCCACCAAGTCTGGAGCTGAGCTAACTTCATGACTGGGAGCGGACTATGCGTACACAGGAAAAAGTATATAGACAGCCACAGAGACACTAAAAATAGCAGGGGACTAGAGAAGAAGTTACTTTTTGTCTTCTCTCTTATTGCCCATTAGCAAATGTGTTGACTTTGAAGATATTTAGTACCCATGAGACTGACGATGTTACAACTCAACCTGTCTCCTGTGTGTTGTAAGTTTACTGCAATGCTCCCAGTGAAGGAACTCCACTGAGTGTCTCAGATCGATGAATAAACAATTAAAATGTTATAATAAAACTTAGAATTAAAGCATTGAATTACAAAGTGAGAAATAAAAGAAAATTATGAAATTGAAGATATCATGTTTATAATCGGGAGGTTTTTGTGTTTGTTTGTTGGCTGGTTGAACTATACTCTCCATAGAGATGAGAAGGAAAGAGTCACCTTTCTGTTATGGGACCATGCCCAAATCTGCACAACTCACCTTTGCAAAGAGGGTTTTCCTATCTTATAAACAGCTGTCTCAGCTGCAGAAAAAGCAGCAGTTCAGAACTGCTTTTCTGCTCCTAGGAAGAAGGAAGGGGCTAGATTCTTCCCTGGCTTAAACTGATTTTATAAGTCCACAGGTGCTAGTAGGTTTTTCTACCGGAGCACAGTTTTGATCAAAGAGTCCATCTGTCATGTAGAGCAGGGGCACTGGTGTCTGGATTCATGCATTCAAGTCTCTGCTATGGCACTGAGAAGCTTCATGCCTTCAGGCTATTCACTTAAACCTAGTGTTTCAATTTATCCTTCTACAAAATAAGTATAAATAACACTGTTCTCACTGGGGTGTTTTGAGGTCAAATTCTGATCTTGTTTCAGCAAAACCAGGAACACCGCTATTGCAGCTGATAGAATTAGGCTAAAGTAAAATCACTGCAGTTTCTTTCATTGTAAAATGCTTTACAAACTGCATACAATTCAAAACAATGAGTTGCATCCAATTCAGAAACAAGGCAGACCAACTGGTATAAGGAGCTAAGCACTGTTGTGGAGAGTGTTGAAAAATCCAAGGATCATAGGACAAATGCTTAATTTGATTAAAATGGTAATAGCATCTAACATCATGCAGGGAGACAGTCTTCATGTTAAGATTCCATCAGGTATCTTTGCACATCAAAGAGCAAGATTCTGAAGGAGGACTGAAATTTGATTCTGAAGGAGGACTTTTTTTTTTCCCCTTTTGAACCACTGCTTTCAGATGGGCTCTGCTACATCTAAAGCTAAGACCTGAATTTTGCTCAAAAAAATGAAGTTTTAGATGCTGTCAACATGATCAGTTCCTAGGAATACTGCTAAATCCTATGGCAGTTCCACTCTTCCCTGGTCCCCCTTTCACAGGCAGCACCCAACACACACCACCTGCAGGTCTGCCCCAGTGGCCAGGCAGGTCCCTTGGTCACCTCCTGTGCCCCTCTGCTCACCCAGAGCTGCTCAGTTTCCCCCTTTCCCTCCTTCCACTCATTTCTCACTGTTACTACTGCTCACCACAACTCTCATCTCTCGCTTCCTTTCCATTGCACATGCACACATTAAAACATCCACAGCTTTTACAGCTGTGAGCCAAGAAGAATGAGTGTGACAATTTTTGCCCACTTACATTTTCTACTGTTGCAGCTTTGGGTGCTCACGCTCAATCTGCCTCCGGCAGAACTGGCTGAAATATTAGTTGTGATTAAAGAAAAGAGCAAAATAATACTGAAACATTTGGGGAAAAGAATAAATATAAATCACATAACAGACACTATTGGGGTTTACACAGAAAGCAAGCTGCATGTTAACATGAGCCTGAAAATCAGCTGCTTGAAAAAAAGCAACCGTAATAAAAAACAAACCACCCCATGTTGTTGTTGCATTTATTATCAATTAACCTAAAAGAGGCTTTCCTTCTTTTATTTCACATGCACATACATTTACAAAAATGCATGCACCTTCCTTAATGCAACTCTCTTCCTTTAACCTTCATTTGTTCTTCACAGTTGGAATAAATGGTTAATCTCTCAGGGGAACATGCATGCTATTTGTTATTGATTGTATAGCTCAATAATATACTAGGACTGTAACAGATACTAGGTTTGTATCAGATTAGGAAGGAACCACTTAGAAGCAGACACCAGCTGTGCACTTGTGATAAATTACATTATTTCCCTATGAATTTTATACTCAGTTATAGTTAGTTTACAGGATTTAGCACCATATGGATTGCCTGCTAGTGAGGTAACAACCTGAAACACGAATACCTTTCGCAGCAAAATAAGCAACCTGTATCTGGAGATGTTTCCTTTAGAATATTGTATCGTAATCATGGATTTGGAAATAATTAAGAGTTTGGCATAAATCTCTCTGTGTTGGATATAATATAGAAACTGAGATTGTATAAAACACCAATACCTAAATGCTAAATGTGGTAATATCAATATGCAGAGAACCTGGAACCAATGTATTCTGAATTCAGGCTTATTCTGAAAAATGGCTTTAATGTTTTCAAAGATGTTGAAAAGATGGTTCCCTGAGGTCTGTACAAGGAAGAAAATAGCAATCAATGCATTACATTCTAAAGTTCAGTGGTGCAGTGCTATGCTTACCAATAAAAGCTTTTCAAGCATCATTTGAATGTAATTAAATATTTTGCAATTTTTTTTTAATACAGACAATTTTTTTCTTTCAACAAAGAGATTCAATTGTTAAAAATATTAACGGCAAGACCTTTGTTTAGCAAAATAAGGAACTCAGAAATGCCATAAATAAAGTATCATTTACTCAAATCTTTTCACTTACTCTGTTTCCCAATACTGACTGTTATGTTATATAGTTACACAGAAGATGCTCTCTGAAAAAAAAATGTGTAAATCCACATATATCTACGTGGAGGAGAATACATATCTACATATATATATATGTGTGTGTGTATATATATGTATTCTTCCCGTTTCCCACCACTATTACATACCCCAGTTATGACATGTAATCACTGAATCTCAATACGGAAAGATTTTATAATTCATCCTGTGTTTTATCCTTTTGCCACAACAGAATTGTCAACCTTTTTACATCCAGAGGTGCTGCTCCCAGTGTGATGAGGTTAGCTTAGCTAAAATTATAAGTATATAAGCAACCCAGACAATTTTCAAGGAAAATAAAATATCCTGAACTGGCAGCATTCTTGATTAAAAGTTTCCTTATATAAGCAGAATTTTCTGAGAATACCACTGATAGGCTACAAGACAAAATGCATAGTCTAATGAATAGGTACATTATCATGATAGTTATTCTAGCACTATTGGAAGGTAAAGGTGAAGACTGAATTTTGCCATAGGTTCTAATATCAGTTAAAACCAGCAGAAAATGTAATAAAACCCCTCTTATTTTCTAAGAACTTAATGTCATCAGGTTAAAATTCCATTTATTTATAAAGTATCCTTAAATAAATTCATATTTTGGGGCTGGACAGCATTTCACCATCTTTTGGATTTAATGCAAGGTGTTCAAAATATCGCAGAAAAAAAAAGTTGCCATACCATAGCTAATATTTAAGAGTCAACAGATACTCCTAGAGCTGGGTGAATAATTTAAAAATTATTCAATAACTTATTCAAAACTATGAAATACATCAACTAAATTACTTGACTAATACATCTATGAATTATGAACAGACTATGCTGGGTGAATAATACATTAATAATTAATATGAAAAATATAATTAAATTCTTCAAATTAATTACTCAGAGAATATGAGAAACCATAATTATTCTCTATGCTGTACTCAAAGAATAGAATGCCTGAGCAGTCTGTATGCTATTCAGGTCTTACAATTTTTTAGCACAATGTATAGGATATATCTTTATAATTATGGTGTATTGGGGCGATATCTCAAATATTGCTTCAGGCTAAGAATGAAGAAAAATGTCATAATTGAACAAAATAACATATGTTTTAATAGAAATATGCTAATGTTGGGATCTCTAATTTCGCCTAGCCGGTAAAGGCTGGATCTGCCTTTTTGAACAAATTGAGCAAGGAATACCCACCAGAGGGAATTTTTGACAAGCAGTCAAATTCTGGGGTTGTATAAATTGCCAATTGCTAATTCTGATGACAGGTTACTTTTAAACACCATCTTGTACAGTTCTTGCATCAAGAAATGAGCATGGTTCAAATATGTGCACAGACTCAGTCTCCTACCTGCCCTCAACATTGATGCCCGGGTACCTGGGACTGTTCCTGAGCACTCATGTGGCAGAAAGCCCAAGTTTTATGTCCCCACTTTGCAAGGACCCCTGATGTGCTTCTGGATCAAGCTGTACTGCATCCAGCTGTTTAGACAGGAAATAAAATGTCCACATGCAGGGTCTTGATGTTTGCTGGTCTACTACAGGACTCATGCATTACTTAGCAGTACAGAGCATCTTTAATTTTTCAAGGTGTACTCAGACAGCTGTGGGTTGTTCAAACAGCCCACATCTCTGTGTTTGCACTCACAGTCTTTGTCACTGCCATTCAGACATTAGAATGGCAACCCTTTTTCCTTGTGGAATGAGGGTAGATTTTATTTGCAGAGTACTGAGTCCCTTCTTTCTCATAATAGCAACTTTGCTCTGGGCACATAAGGAGCAGCAGGGTAATCTTACAAACTAAGAAAGGTATAGAACACAGGGCTCTACTCACGATCTTTCCTTAACTGCAGTTACGCTTGTCACAATTTCCTATAAGTCAGTGTAGTTATTTCCTTATAAACTCCAGAAGTCATAAAAATATACTTGAATTCTCCACACAAGGTTTTCCTCAAATATACAGCAATACTGTGACATCTATGAGAGTTATGGCTAAGGACGGAGGTCAGTGCTACTTGTGGGCTACAGCAGATTTTCACTGAAGAAACATTACTTTTGTGGAGAGCATTTCTTAGGTGTCTAGAATGTTACACCTTGTAACAGTTGTTTCAGCTCATGTTCATGTTCAGTGCTAGATAAGGGGTGATTATCATGCATTAAATATAAACAAATTTAGCACGTTCATTACATTATTATGGATAATGAATGGAGTCAATGGAAAATGACAGTTAACTACAAAACTAGGCACATACTCCATCTTTATGTATATTGTTGCTATATTGGAAGCATGATAAGTTTATAGGATTATTTGAAGGAATGTGGAAATTCTACATATCTTTATCTCCACATTTGCTTTGACTACAAGAGGTTTTGCTTTCAAATATAAAATATTTCTTAAAGATTCTGAAAAAAAAAAAAAAGTCAGAAATAGAACATCCCTTAAAGCATCTATCTCTACACTTTCATAGCCTAGAACACCTGCACACCTACCCCCAAAACTCTACAAAATGAGTATTGAGGTTAAAATGTTTTCTTAAATGTATCTAAAGATTACTTCAGTCCATGGTCTAGTCTAGCTGGTTAATAAGCAGACAAAAACTATCCTGAAAGTAACTGTCCCTGCCTATAAAGATGAACACTGAATTAATCATCTCTTGTTAGCGTATCTATTGCACCATAATTTCCAATCACTGTCTTCTTAGTCACTCATACCTGTCCCAGATTTCTCTCTATCACTGAAATTTTCCCCATTAACCCTGATCTCAGCAATCAACTCCCAGCTGCCTTGTGCACTACTAGAGGTCAAATCTTTCAGTTTGTGAAAGATTCCAATTATGTGGAACATCTAATAAGATAACCATTTAAACTGATTAAACACAGACATTTTTATTCCCTACAATCTTCTCCATTTCCAGGAATCAACCATGCTGGCTAAAGAGAACATTTATTTCTGGGAGACAGCTGTGCTTCTTTTTGAGCAACATGCAATATATTAGCACAGCGTAGGAATCTTTTGAAAGGAAAAAGCTGCTCTTGAAAGGGACAGCTACTTCTACAAAAGCAACTGGCAATGTTTAAGTTAAGATTTTCTGTGGCCAGCTTGCTACTTCCTTCCCATTTCCGAGGACCGAGACACAATTAATTACACAGGCCTGAAATTGTCAATTGCGTGCTAATTCTGAAAGGTGTTAAACATCCCCTCTAAAATGCCGAATCTCCTGGAGCTGTCACCAGTGGGGGTGAAGGAGCTCAGTACCTCACAGGTCAGAGACTTAACTTCTTTCACTGGGGATTTTAAGTCCTGTTTATTCCTACAGATTCTGATGCCCTATCAGTCCTTGAAGGTGACACAGGAAAAAACATTATGACAACAGGGCATGACAAATCTCAGGGAAGATTTGAATGTAAATACTCTCCCGTGAAATGTAGATATTATTGGAATAACCTGAACGAATCACAGAACTGGCTAGAAAGGGCAGGGCATCATTATCATGGTGCAGTATCTTCAAGGAGAGATTGTGTAAGGTCTTTTATAAGATTTATTACATTTCTGAAATGAAATAAAATATTAGATCTCTAAATTTTTTTTATTTCAATTCTACCAGTAACTTCCTACATTACTTCTCTCCGCCCAATGAATTAACCATTATCATATTTTTATCTGAGATAAAAATGAATTACCTGCTTTTGATTAAAAAAAAAAAAAAAAAAAAAAAAAAAAAAGAATAAAGAGAACTTATACATAACTTTAAACTATGAATCAGTCTTGGAGCTCTCATTAAAAACTTCTTAACTTTTAATCATGGAACACATTCTCTGTTGTCTTCAGACTGCAGAGTGAGATTCCTGGCAATTACTCAAAGGCCAAACTGGGGGAGGAGGGGAAAACCATTTTTATTATCTTAACTGAAGTCACATATGTGGTGTGAGCACAGTCATCCAACTTAGAAGCTGCAAATTTCTGAACTTGACCCCATCACTGAATCCCTCTGCTGATTTCTGGCAAATGGTATTCAGTCTTCACCTCACTTCACCAGTAGGAAGTTTCTAGTAAAGTTTAACTGTACAGGAATATTATACTGGAAAGAAGTCCTATAGCTGTGCATTTGTATTTGTAGGAGCAAACAGCATTATACAGTTCAAGGCTACAAGAAACATTATTACTAGAGCAACTTGCTCTTTGCCCAAGATTACCCATTCTGATCAAACAGACAACAATAATATTGATAGGGTTTGTAATTATAAAGTAAAAATCTTTTACTACTCTTTCTTTGCACTTACTTTATTTTAAAAATTGCATGCAACTTAATGTGAAGGTTTAGACGGATGTCTGTTTGTGCAAAATTCCATCACCATTGTGGTATTCTTGTGCTGATAATGAGGAAAAGCCTAATGGCTATTCAGAGAGGAAGATGTTTTGAAAAAAAGAGGGCAGCAAGCAGAAGGGAAGCTAGAGAATGAGTCTAAGTGTGAGAAAACAATATATGTGAGTGAGTCATAAAATACTTACAGAACAGAGCTTTTGTGTGTATCTTTGAAAATCAGCATTTCTCCATTTTTTTCACCATATGTCTGATTCAGTCTACTATAGTTCAATCAGAAATGCTGCCATTTGGAGTCATATTCACAAACAATGGCATCCAAACTAACTTATGGAGATTTGAGAGCACAGATACCCCTTCCCCTACATTGCTCACAGGGTGAAATGGAGGTTGGAATTCAATGACTACAGGAATAATGTAGTATAGGCACTGAACTGGCTCCACTTCTGCAGGGTGCCTTTGGACCTTAAGATAAGCTTGGCTACAGAGTGTTTCCCATTCTATGCTGAGGAAAAGGTGAGAGCGCTTGCTTTCTATTGGCACAGATACCCCTGAGGATTCTCTTTCTATAGAAGGGGTGAAGAAGTTTTCTTGTTAGGCTAGCCACTCCACATGGGGAGCAGGAGGAGGAAAGAGGATAAAAGCAGAGATCTCTGGAGTTCAGAAAAAGGAATAGAGTTCATCAAGTGCTATAAGAGCAGATATTGAAAGAAATATGTTTTTCTTTGCTCTCTGGACTTCTCTAAGCCCACTCCCTAAGTAGGACACATAGAGAAACAGAAAACAAAGTGGTTGAGCACTGGTTTAGTGTAACCAGGTTGGCATTGGTTGATACCAAACAGAAAGCTATCCAGAAAGACAGAGCTTAACTGGAGGGTCTGATTTAGCTGACAGGCTGCACTTCCATATCAAAACAGCACTTTCTCAAACCAATACTGCTGACTTTATCTTCTCTATAAAAGGTAAATTTTCCTGAATGGACAAAGGATACAAAACTATTGAGGGAATACACATGAGAATAGGTCTAATGGGGAAAGTTGCATGCTAGGAACCACAAAACCTTCCAGGTTCTTTGAGGTCTCCTGTCTGACTCCAGTTCTCACAGGAGGGGCAGCTGGGATCTTTACATTTCATCAGTCTTAATATAAGCAGCTGTGAGCACACCATTAATGAACTTGTCACAGTTTTAATCCCCACAATGGATAAATGCTTCAGGTGCTACATTCCCCCCCAAAATACTGACGTCTCACTTTTAGTTAAGAAGAAGCTGAGATTAGCATCAATAATTATGTGATCATCTTGATAAAGATTGTTAAATGCTGGCTCTGCCCCAGACTGGATTACTTTATTTCTGTACTTAGTTCATTTTTAGATATATTTTTAAATCTTCCTATTGAAATAAATCAAAATAACGTGGGCACACAAGTCCATAACCTAACATTTTCTGTGGTTATTTTTAACAAATTCAGGAAGATATACAACCGACCAGGGTTTTCCATAGGATTCCAGCTGTGGAAGTACTCTGTGCTGTAATTCATCATATTAAGCCAAGAAGCAAAGCTGAACATATGTGGGGCCAATTATCACAGGCTTTTATGCACCATCCTTCTACACAGCCACTTGTTGCTCTAACAGTAATAATACAGATCTAGCAACAGAAAGGGGAGAAGATTAAATTCTTTTAAAAATCCAATCATTCATTAGTTTATGTTACATCACTGAGACAACCTATTGAACATACTGATTCAAAGCATTTTGTTAGATATTAGAAAGTCAGTAAAAGTATAGCATGAGATGGTTAAGCCACAGAAGTATAGGATTGTTATTGAAACCTGGAAAAAAAGTTGCAATGTAAGCAGTCAAGTCAAGTAAGTACAATGTGTTTTCACTTGCAGTTGTTGTTTCTTAGCATTTACCCTTCATCCTGCTACTCTTACTCCTCATTCTCCGAAGACCCTTCATAGATATTCAACACTGTGGTGTTGGAATGGAAGGGTACTTTAAAAAAGATAGGCAGGGAGGGTCATTCTCTATGTCAATGACCACCTAGAGCACAGGTAGATCTGCCTGGAGATGGATGAGAAGCCAACTGAAACTTTATGGTTCAGGATTAAAGGAAAGGCCCCTAGGGCAATGAAGAGGGTGTGCAGCAAGCTGGACTTCAGGAGAGCAGACTTGGGCATCTTCAGGGATATGCTTGGTAGAGTACCATGGGATAAAGTCCTGGAGGGAAAAGGAGCTCAAGAAAGCTGGTTAATATTCAAGAATCACCTCCTCCAAATTAAGGAGCAACACATCTCAAAAAAGAGGAAGTCGGTCAAAAACACCCAGAAGCTTGCGTGGATAAACAAAGATCTTCTGGACAAATTCAAACATGAAAAGGAAGCCTATAGAGATCAGAAGCAAGGGCAGATAGCATGGCAGGAATTCAGAGAAATTGTCTGAGTAGCCAGGGATCAGGTAAAGACATCTAAAGCCCTGACAGAGTTATATGTGGCCAGGAACACCAAGAGCAATAAGAAAAACTTCTATAGGTATGTTGATGACAAAAGTAAGACCAAGATGTGTTGTGGTCAACATGCTGGAGGGAAGGGAGGCCATCTAGAGGATCCTTGACAGGCTTGAGATACGGGCCATTTCAGCCTCATGACATTTGATCATGCCAAGCGCAAGGTCCTGAGCCTGGGTTAAGGCAAGTACATTTTGGGAATGGATTTAGAACAGCCTGAGGTGAAGGACCTGGGAGTGATAGTTGACGAGAAGCTCACCATGAACTAGCAAAGTGCACTTCCAGACCAGAAAGACAACCATATCCTGGATGGCATCAAAAGAAGTATGACCAGCAGTTAAAGGGACGTCATTCTTCCCCTCTATTCCTCTCTCTTGAGACCCCACCTGTGTCCAGTTCTGGAGTCCTCAATATAAGAAGGACATATACCTCTGGGGCTGGAGCAGCTTGTCTGTAAAGATAGGTTGAAGGAGTTGGTGTTGTTCAGCCTGGAGAAGGGGGAGATCAAGGGAGACTTCATAGCAGCTTTTCAGTACCTGAAGGTACCTGAAGGAGGCCTACAGGAAAGCTGTGGAGAAACTTTTTACCAGGGCATGTAGTGATAAGATGAGATGGAATAATTTCAAATTGAAAGCGGGTAGATTTAGATTAGATATTATGAAGAAATTTGTTATTGTGAGACACTGATACAGGTTTGCAAGAGAAGTTGTGGATGCCCCTTTCCAGAAGCATTCAAGGACAAGTTGGATGGAGCTTTGAGCAACCTGGTCTAGTGGGAGGTGTCCGTGCCCATGGAAAAGGGGTTGGAACTAAATGATATTTAAGATCCCTTCCAACCCAAACCATCAGATGATTCTATGAAAAAAATTATAAAAAATTTATACTATAGCCCTTTAACAGTTGTTCATAGGAAACCAATAAAGGTTACTGCACAGTGGAAACTGTTGCCACCTTTAAGCGTCAAAGCTTCAGGCATCAGGTTAATGTTTCTGTGCTGGCTGTGCAATCTGCAGAGACGGAATGGACAACTCCACCCTTCAAGTCAGAACACCAAAGTGACACTTAAGCTCTGAGCCCCTCTCTGGAGGAATTTGATTTTCTTTAGCAAAACAGGAAGCCCAGAGCAACAAATCTTTTAACTGCTGCAGCTCCATTACCTAGTTAGAAGGTAAGTGATACAGAAATTCTTTCTTTCTCTTCCCTCCACGCTTTTTCATTGTCGGCAAGTTGCAACATCAAGGCAGTTTACAGGATTCAGAAAGACACACAAAAACGTTGGCAGCAAAGATACTCAGCAGACAAATCCACTTTTCTAAGATTAAATTCAGCTTTCCAGGACTCAGTCCCGCATTTTTCAGGGTAAGATCTATATGTATAGTTGTTATTAAAAATACAAATTTCTTACACAATGTATGGCATAATTGTTCTGCAAGGTTCCTTTTGCTTTCCTCAAAAGCAACTGGTATTTGTGCACATAAGAGATGGACACAGGACAAGGACACCCGGGCTGTTTCGGTATGTCAGTCTCTATTTGGATGATTAATGGGTGTCTCTGTTATGTTACAATGAGCATACAGAAAACAGCAACACGTTTTCCTGTGCACATGGCAGGCATCAAGATATACACAAATAACAGTACTGCTTAACCTTGCCCTAGCTAGGTATCAGATGAACTGTACCTTTGTCTCCTTGCAAATACCACCCAGTCAGCCCCCAGTGCTTCAAGCACTTACTTATACAGAGGCTGGATTTTACTCATTCATTTCACTGACCAAGAAGGGGATATTTGCACTGTCAGAATAAGAGGCCTGGACTCCAAGGAGGCAGCTCAGCATTACTACAAGCAGGTAATATCTCATACAGGACATAGTTATATCAGACCTTGTGTCAGTATGTATGGGGGCTAAATACAATGTTGTGTGCTTTACTCAGTCACCCCATCTTTGTGGTCCTGTTATGCAATGATAGAAGTGAATTCATCAGAGGGGGCTCTGGTGACTAATTTCAGAGTCTCCTTAGGGTACTAATTTGTCATTAGATGCATGCACAGCTAAGTGGATGGGAAATTAGCTCGTGTTCTCTAGTTTCTTTAATGTGAACTTGTCACAGAAGAACAGTGAGAGATTTTTAGCTTATGAGAGTAGCAGCAGCTTTGGGCAGTGCAGTTGCTTATCTGCTTTTTCTTTCTGTTAAAGAAATATTAGGATGATATAGGGAAAAATATATTTACTTATCATGCTGCCAACAGGCCATTGCCGCTACTGAATGCTATTCATCCAAATATCTCAAATAGATTTCACCCTGGAGATGACACATTTTATTACAAGAGATATGTAAAAATGTATATAACTTTAAAAAAAACAAACTTAAGCATGTATGCATTTCCATCTCTAGGTTTCCATGAAATATTAAACCATACCTTTACTAAAATGGGCTCTTTGAACCAAAGCTAATAATAATCAAAAAGAAAAATATATTAGATGATGATTTAATTTAATAAATACAAATTTGCAAGAAATAGTATGAAAAAAAGTTTTAAGATTGCATACAAAGTTTCTGAAAGACTAAAGCAGAGATATTCCCTTCCCAGTGCAAAATATCTTTTCCAGGTAGATGGACCTAGGAAGTGACAAGGGAAGTGAATAAAAGCAGATGGAAAATTGACTGGATAATTTGGCTCAAAATATGGTACAAAGCAGTGCAAAGTCCAACTGGCATTCAGTTATCAGTGTTGTCTTTATGGGATTAATGCAAGCCCCAGTATTATTCAGTGTCTTTATTACTGACATTGGATAAGGAGACAAAGTACACTCTCAGTAATACCTGTGCTGGTGGCAGAAAGGCATGAAACAAAAAACTGAGCCAGACATTGTTATGCCAGCTGCAGTGTATGAGCTCTGCTTAGCTCTGATGGGTCAGAACAGTAGTCAGCCTGAATGTCAATAAAAAAGATAGCATCAGCAGAATGATACTGCCACGAGGAAGTAGCTTGTATTGTAAGAAAGTTTAAGAACCCAAAGGGAGATCATCAGCTTCAGTAGGATTGCATATCACCAAGACTTCATTATGAGAGAGTTTTTTGCAGGTGCTTGAAGCCATCAGCTTTGGGCACCTGAAGGCAGAATGGAGGATGACAAGAGTTTAAGTGAACTCTTGAGCTGGGAGCTTCTCAAAGGATTAGATTCTGCTTCAAGAAACCAACTTACATTTATTGTCACAAGACAGAGGCAAGTATCATAAATTAAGCATTCACAGACTTAAAAAAAAAATCTGAGAAAAAAATACACAAGTGGCTGGATGTTTAAAGAAGTTTGATGCTCCAAGCCCAAATCTTCAAAGACATCTGCACATTAATTTACCACACTGAGCTGCAATAAACAGCAACCTTTCTGATAAAAGCTACTTCTTTCCCTTGTACATTCATTTATGCTTTTTGAACATGTTGGGAAAAGGCACAGGAGGAGTTGTGCAATAGTAAAGACAGGGTAAGGATCCATCAGCTTCAGTAGCATATTAGCACCTGAGGCAGAGGTGCCAATGGTTTTGACAAAGGAGAGTAGTCACTACAACTAAGTCCACTGCTCTTAGTTAATTCAGAGCTACAAATTAAGGAAACCCTTTGTATGGAGTATAGACTTCCAACCTGATTTAGGTGTCTGAATTTAGACATAGCAAATCTAAGTTCTCTCCCTGCAGTTGAGTGCTGGCAGTCATTCAGCAGCAGTGAGAAAAAGCTAAGGAGAAGTAGAGGCCAGTCCTCCAGACCATGTTCAAATTAGGTGGTGCCTCTGACAAAAACCACATTTGGAAAGTCACATGAGCAAAGAAACACAGCTCCTAGACCCTTATCCTAACCAGGGCACTGTCAGAAAATATTCAGTATTCTAACTGGGAAGGTAAAAACTGTGACATCTCTATGTAAAAATGAAAGCAACAAACAGAAGTGTGCTGGCACTGTCGAAAAGATCAATCATATTTGACTGATGCAAAGCTGAAGGCTTAATAATATTGTGCATGTGGAATATAGAGGTTGGGACACTTTTTTTCCAGGATTAGTTCGCTACAACTAAGAATTAATTGAAAAAATACTACAGTATTGCATTTCCAGTGTCTCCCTCCTCCTTCTTCCTCCCTTAAGAATCCAATCCTAGATGTAGGAATCATAATGCTTAACTCTTTTTTCCTGGGATGCAGGATTTCCATTGGCATGCAGATCAAGATAATTTCTTTGGAGAAATTATCCTGAAAGCTCAAATTATTTATATATATATATATATACACACAAGACTTCAAATATATGAGCTTTTTTTCCCTTACAAGGCAGTTTCCTAAAGGCTGTCATAAGAACAAGACTTATGTAGTAGTTGTTCTAAAATAAGGGATGGCATCCTCTTTAAGGCCGAAGAAACCCATCATAGTTTGTGTCAGCTAAGTTCCTTTGGGTTTCTGTGCCTTGGCAGTAGGATACAGAAAACTACTATCTGCTAAATGGTCCATTCAGCTTCTGTGTAGGTTTATATGAACTCAGACACATTGCAGCATTTGAAAATGGAACAATATATATTTCCTGATTCAGTTAAGGTTTAGGGGTGTTATAAATATTTTCCAACTAGAAGGAAACAGTGACAGTGCAGAGAGTGCAGATCAGAATGGAACTCTAGCTCTGTCTCATAGGAAGCAAAAATGAAAGGTAAATGTAATAAGAAAATCAGGTGGACACAGCTTTTAAGAGCTATAGGTTTCAGCTCAAGTTTCTCCTCACATAACTTAAAGTGACTCAGGTCATGGTCTCAGCTAGGCAAAGTTACTAAGAACAAAACCAAATTTACCATTTCACCTTTAAAATTTAAAGTGAAAAATAAGGAATGAGTTAAGAAATTGAACAGCTCTTCAGAAAAGACAAATCTAATAAAGTGGGGAATTGTGACTCCTAAAAAAATCATAATAATATGAATCATGTAATGAGTGTGGGCATAATTATGCTAATGGAAAAAGTCATGTTAGTCTGGGAATGATTATGCTAAGTCTCTGATCATGCCCTATATAAATCAGTGGTTTCCTTAAACCTGAACAGTCTGAAACAAAAATAATGATTCTTGCACCAAGAAAAATAGAGAAAACGGGGGAGAGGAAGACAAGGTCATATCACTCTCCCCAACCTAATATGCATATAAACATTTCAAAGTTATTGTATTTACCCCACACTATGTACAAATCCTAGTTTACCAAAGTTGAATATGGGAATGTTAACAAATCCCCAGTGCAGAGGTAATCTCAAATCATTATTTAGTGCTTGCTTTACAAAATTAGATAGAAAAAAAGCCAACAACCATCCCTAACTGAATTCAGTAGAAGCCCTAACGAACAGCTTATGCCTCAAGATAAAGGTCTTGCTACTATACAACAATAAGTAGTAGAGGAATTAATTGTCCCCCAAAACAGGAAGGCCACAATCTGCTCCAACCTTGTGATGTCAGTTACCACCTCCTCTGCATCAGCTCAGTTGTTAAGACTTAGTAACTTCCTACTCACTTCAGTCCCTTCCCACTCACAGCAGGGTGGAAGCTCCTGCTTTCTTCTACATAATGAACCTAAGAAAGATCTAAGGAGGCCATACAATGGCACAGCAAGCTTTGTATAGCATTTCTTTTGACATCATGATCTAGACCTAAATAAAGCGCTTAAGATTGTTGCCTTTACCTATAATCTTAGGAAATGCAAGGGAATTCTCAAGATGGTGTTTATTTTCATCAAGAACAGAAGGATCAAAGAAATCTCAAGTGAAATCTGAATTAAACCACCAGGTTGGCTCAGTGCTTCAAATTACAACATTGACTTCATAACTGAAATGAAGAGTTGACCTGTGTGTGTTGCAGAGACATGTTACAAGTGTAAGAATCACAGTGCAGACCATGCCACAAAATACCATGCAACTCTGTCATCAGCGGCTTTGGGGGTGAGGAGAGTCAGAATGATGCTCTGTGGGAGACAGGAAAATTCAGTGATGCCACTAAGACAGAGCTCCTGGAAGGGTACCCAGCAGCAGTCTCTCCATCACTTTCCAGCCACCTAGCACTGTGCCTGTTGATGTGTCCCTCAAAGCCACTGAAGCCCCAGGGTGCAACCCGGCATGACAATGGACCCAAAGACTCTCTCTTGTTTCTCCCTTCTTAGTTATTTTTGGGTACTGCCTGGATCTTGAATTCCCCACCCGGGATTTTTTACAGTTGAAGGGAAATAGCTGTTATGGGCAAATTCATTTATCATGCTTACTCCAAGTGACATCTATTTCATTGATTAGCATCAAAATAGCCAAGTAAGACACATTTTTCAGATAATGTGATATTGAATGATACTGGTGAGTTTTTTTCCTACGAGTATACCAAAGATCTCTCACAGCTCCATGACATCTTCTGAGAGCCACAGGAGACTTTTCCACACACTGGATGTCCCTACTATTTTGAAACAAGGTATTTCAAAATTTTTTTTTTTTAAAATAAGCCAACCAGAAAGAATTTCTCAGAAACCAACAAAAATACTAGTCCTCAGTATGTGATTTGAAAAAGAAAAGGAAAAAGTAAGAAAATAAATAAAAAAAAAGATTTCTTTGACCAATTAAAATCAGTTTTCTCTATTACAGTCAAAAGCAATATTTGATATAAAGCTTTAAACTCTCATTTGTTTCTTGCTTTGACAGGAAAATATTTTAAGCCATTTTTCTTTATCAAGGAAAAAATATTTTACCTCTATTTTCTTCAGACTCAAAAATGGCTACACTCTAGCAAAAGTTAAAAAAAGTCACACAGGAACAACATTTAGGCAATGACAAGCACAGAACTTTTTCTGCTATGACAGAATAAGTTTCTAAAAGTCATGAATATCTGAGCTGAAAGTATGTCAGCAATCTCTGCTGCTTCTGCCCTGATGCAACAGAGAGAACCAGCTGAAAATATCTATACATTGAGAGCTTTCAGTTCAGGAGGCAGCAATTCCACATTTAAATTCAGACCTTTGCCAAAACTACATGACTAATATAGATGCCCCATATCAGGCTGGAGAAGCCTTAAGCCATGAGGATGAGGATTTAGGACCAGTAATTCATAATCTATATCTGACCACTGAAAGTCTGGATGCAGCTATTCTCTGTGATCATCACAGACTACCAAGAATAAAGTCTCACCTTGTAAATTTAAAGTTATGATTCGCTAATTTGGATCAGAGAACTGGGTGGTCTTTGAAGCTGTGTTCCATGAAACAGTGATACTGTAGTCTGTTTGCTGCTACCCACAAATCATGCAAAAGCACACACACACACCTTCCCAACACCTCTTTTCCAAGTTGTTAATACTATCTGCTCATACACATGAAGAAGTGTAAGATGCAGGGAACTGTAAATAGAAGGGCAGAGGTGCCACTGAGATACTGTCTTCATAGAATTTCCAGGAGCATAAAGAACATGCCTAGCTCCAGTACCCTTAATAATCCTATCTGAGTTGTTAGAGGTGGTGGAAGGTCCGTTTTATCCTTAAAACATGGGAGGAGAAAGATATAAGGTTGTACGAGCCTCGGCTCATTAGCTCCTAAGCCTCTTGCCACATATAAGATCTCATTTTGAGTTAGAAGTGTGCTGTGCTGATGTTCTCTGTCATTTCTATTACATATAATGTACTTTCTTGTATTAAATGTGATTTTTAGAGGTTTGCTTTTGCCTCTTACTGTCAACACTGCACACAGACTTTGGTTTTTATAGAAAGCATTTTTATTCTCTTGGATCTACAGCAGCACTACTGAGTGAGTCTTTACTGAAATTGTTTTTAGTTTTTCTTTCTTTCATCTTTTTAATGGTCTTTCCCACAAATCTGGCTTATAGATTCTAATGCTTTGGCAACTAGAGAAGCAGGTATGTCTGAGTTGTCATCCTTGCAAAAAGGAATGCTTCTCCACCAATTTATTTAACTTTTTTTGCCTACATACCTGCATTTTAAAAGCTATCTTTAAGACTTTTATGGTCATAAAGCTCTTAAGCGACTGGGAAGCTTCATGAGGATTTAGCCATGCAATTCATACAGTCTCTAATAGAACTTATGTGATTAATTCCCCATGAATTTTTTTTTTTTTTTTTTTTTTTTTTACTACAGCTGGGCAATTTATATTTGCTGAAATATGGTCAAAATTCTCTGTTAAACATCAGCAGGGAAATTATGAAATCTCTCTGTACAGTAAATCACTTTTACAGAACTGAGCCCACAGTGCTTTTATCTTTCCTGATATATTAGGCCTGATATGTTGTGTCAAGCATTTCAACCTTTACCTTACATCAAAAGATAAATGACAGCTGTCTTTGAATTAATGGAACATGAGACTAGATCACTGCTCTGCGCCCTGAACCTTATGAAATGTTTAAGTATGCACTCACGTGACCCGACCTTGCTATTTCCACTTTTCCAATTTGTTTTCTGGTGATTGAGAAAGGTGAGGGCAGAGTTCAGCACCCATGCTGGACTCTTCTGTCAAACACCACTGTGCCACTTATCAGAAATCATTTCTGTCCCTCTAAAACCAAAAAGGTGTTTTAATAACGCAGGTAGAGACAGGTCCTGTAAAAAAAAAAAAAAACAAAACCCAAACAAACATAAACCCAACAAAACAAAACACACAACCAAAGAAACAAAAAACCAAACACCTCCAAACTTCATGGGACTAACTTTGATACTTATTGTTCCCCTGCTATATCTGATAATATGAATAATATATTTTTAAAATATCCTCCTGTGAGATACTGTGACCTCTATTTGTTAATCTCGCTAAACCAGGAGGCATTTCATTGCATAGAGTATAATAACACAACTCACCTTACTCAATCCCCAGAAAAGAAAAAAAGACCTGAAGTGTTTGTGAAATAACAGACCGACATCATATCACTCTAGATTTTGTGTTGCTAACCAGATTCTTGACCATGCATAAAATAAGAACCAGTAGCTACGTATGTTTTATGCAAAAGAAATCTTTTGGATATATAGAAGATTTGGTTTAAAGATAGTTGCATAAGTCCAATTTGTTGTAATTATAAAATGGATTTGTTGGAAGGGACCTTAAAGATCATCTAGTTTGTTTGTGTATTGAAAAATACACAACTTTTGTATTTTTTATACATTCCAAAATAAAGCTGTGAAGAAGTCCAGCTTAAAATCAAGACTTGGAGGAGTAGATTAAACCAGGATTTGTGTCCTAGTGCAAAAATAATTATTATGGAGGACTTAATTAGGATAAAGAGGACACCAGTAAGCTGTCTAAACACTGTAGTCTCAGCTGCAGAGTATCCTTTCCAGTGTGGCAGAAAGGATCAGCCCAGAGGATGAGCCTTTGGGAACACAGGACCCAAAGCTGCACTGTGATACCAGCTTGTGCTGATTGTGAGGGACAGCAAAGTACAAAAGGATTTGGCAACAGAAAGAAGGATGAGAAAAGTGAATATTTAAAGATATTCACAAGTATGCTTTAAGAAGTAGCCTTTGTCTCCAAGCAGAATGAAGGTGATGGGCTAACCTGAGCCTTACATTTTAAAAAGGCCATTCATCCAATCGGTCTCACACACACACACACAAAAAAAAAAAAAAAAAAAAAAAAAAAAGTCAGTATTAAAGTTCCTACTTTTAATATGTGGATTTCCAAAGTGTGTGCCTGTGCATTTGACTGACTGGATTTCACATTCTTTTACATCAGCCATTTCCTAATCAAAACAGCTGAGGTAAAGCAAAATAGTTGGCATCCAAGATAGGAGTACCAGACACGTAAACCTACTTTTGAGAAAAAGGTACCTAGCTTACGATCTGAGGTTCTAATATGGATGCTAAAACAGGTACAAATTCTGGTGTGCACCTTTCTGAACATAAGGCTTTTAAATAGTATTCTAGACATCATTTTCACTTCAAATTCCACACTGTGGGAATATGAGGAAAAATTTCCATATAGATGGAGACATAGATAGAGTAAAAGTGTGTTCATGAGGCCAAAATTGGAATAAATGGAGGATTTCATTTTTCAGTGATCTGAACTTGATATTTTCATAAAGTTCTCTTACAGTCTGTAAACAAAATAAGAACAGAATCAATGTCTGCTCTTTTTATAGCCAGTCTCAGAGGCTGAATACAGAAGGATAACATTTGGCCTCATTAGAATAAGAAATAGGCTCTCTATGTGCCTCTGGTGCCTTTGCTCACTTGTACGTATCTCCTGAGCCTTGCAAGTATACTTCTGAACTGCAGAGAATGCAGAGAGCACATTTTTTTTCTTCTCTCAGTCTAAGGTTTTGTTTTTTATGATCATCTGAATGCAAAAAACGTGTATTGCTTTTATCCACCAACATATGTCATGGCTGCTTATGTGTAGATACTCTTCTGTGAGTGAACTGTACTAGCCACAGTAAAAATAACATCACTAAAATTGATTAAACAGACGCATCAGACATATACATGACTAGGTATTGGAAGAATACCATTTATTCAAGTTCTTTGTATGAATGTAGCTCTTTAACAATTAGTTCACATGATTTATGGAACTGGTAACTTCAGCAAGGGTGTGAACAACTGCAGCTTTGTTGGTTCTAATGAAGCTAAAACTGAAGACCAGATTCACACACTGGATTCAAAAGTGTCCTGCTGCTCTGGTATGTTACTTGTATAAATACTAGGTGCTATTCTACTTAAATCACACTAACAACAGAAAAGTAAAATAAAAGAGCAGTAGTTAAAAGCACAAAGGTGCAGAGACAAATTATAAACTCCTTTGCTCATTAGCAGTACTAAATAGAGCTAAAAATTTGTGGCCTGTTTTTATGTATTTGTAGCCTAAAAGAAACTACAGCATTTCATAAACAGTATGTGTACAACACCCCAAAATGACACTTGTGGGGAATGCTGGCCAAACTTTAGGCTAATATCGTAAGGACAAACATCATGTTTTAGTAATAAATAATGAAAATGGGAGTTTCCACACAAAACCAAAGGAACTGTGTCATCATGAAGTGCCATCGGAAAGAGTCAAAGGCCCGGCCTAAAGCATGGGAATGAGCAGATGTGAATAGAAAGTAGTAAGATGTCAATATAAAGAAGTAAAACATCTGACTACAACCAGCATTGTCTTTTTCAGGAATGAGAGGGATAAATGGAATTAGACCCAAACTCATAGTTTTTGCATGTGAATGGACAGTTTTTTATAAGTCTACAGGTAAGCATTTTCAGTGTTTTAAGCACTTCATGCATTTCATTATTTGAAGCATTTCATTATTTTAAGCATTCACAGTAATTAGTCACTCCTGTTTGACCCATTACCGACATATCACAAAAAAACTCCCCAAAACCCCCACATTCAGTTATAGTTTACTTGTCCACTATTCTTACCTCTAGAGCTATGAATATATTTTTTATTTTTTCTTTGACCCGAAATAAAAAATTATGGCAGACACTGAAGTGACATGTTCTAGATGAGGATGTACACCCAGGCCTTTCAGGTACATTTTGTACCACTGGTTTACTGCAAGGTGTCTAGAAGATGGCATGCCTCTGATCAGAGGATGACTTTTGGGAGGAACAAGGGTAGCAGAAAGAGAACAGCTCTGTGTGTGTGTGTGCTTAGGTTACTGCTTCAGGAGACATTGATATATCTGTAGGTACAATTCCTGATAATGTTATGAGGATGGTGGAGGTTTTTTTGATCTGCATTTGTGTCAGATATGGCTCAGACTGTTCTCCACAGGTCAGATCACTGAACTAAGCTCAGGTTTGCCTACAGTTGCTTGTAAGCCTAGTGTTATGTCTTTCTTAAACAAATAATAATTTCTACCTTTATTAAATAAAAGAAAAAGTAAGTTTCTCATAGCATGGACAAGCCTAGAAACCTCTAATACTAAGTGCTTAAAATCATAAAGGGGAAAAATTACATTTTTATTCTCATGATTTTCAAGCCATGAGATTTTCAATTTAACTGCAATAAAGTGAAGCACTTAAAGAATGATTATTAAAGAGAGGAGAGGCTACCTGGTTAGATAAATTTTCCATGATCCAGTTTTCCACCCCTATTCTTGGTTATGAGTAAGAGCACCCTGCATAATGCTTCCCTCGAGGTAAAATACCATAAAACAGGAGCATTTTCACAGAGAAATTGGAGTCTATTGTGAGCCAGCAAGATGCCCTTGGAAAGAATACAAGAGTGAAATTTTGTGAAATGCTATTCTTATTGACTTGTTTCTTATTCTGGAATACTAAATAAAAACTTATTTCCATTTTGCTTCTTTCATCACATTCAAGTGAGCTTTTTATTTATTTTTTTTTTTTTTTTTTTTTACATCCTTGCTCTGCTGCCTGTGCTGTTCTGACACTTTTTGACACTTGCTTTGGTAATGCCAGTTAACTACATTGAGTGATCTTTTAGCACTGTTGCAGACTTCACATTCTACCAATGTGTTTCCTCTCCACAAGATGAAGGACCTTACCTGCTGGACTCTCATTCAGGAGGTTATAGTGTGGATTAGGGACTTGAGATGTGCCCATAGGGAAAAGGCAACGTAGAGACCCAGTGTAGAAGAACTGACTCTAGGTTTTCACTGCCACCTTCACTGCAGGAAAAGTCTCTGCACACCCCTATGCACAGCTGCATTAATGCATGTTCTGACACAAACACCCAGGCAGATGAACAGGCAAGAGGGAGTACATCTTACAGCCATTAAGGATTTAACAGGATATAATCTAGCTCTAAATAATTAGTCAGCGATACTCATTCACACTACAGTGATCACTATTATTAGCAAAAATAAGCAGCAAAAGTGGGAGACTGGCAAGCAAAGATTTCTGCCTAGAGGGTCTCCAGCCATAACATCCAGCTGCTGGTCAGCATCCCAGACATCCAGACACTAAGTCAGGGTCACTGATGTAAAAAAGGAGGAGGCAAGTGGTTTACTCACTAAGAGGGACTATAGTTATTTTCTTCATGATATTGCTGGTGTTTTGCGGTGTATAGCACCAGATAAAGAAACCTTCTGCCAGTGCAAAGAGAAGAGCCTGAATATTTTCCTCCAAAAGATGCTGTATGAATTCACATATATATCTCTAGGATAGATAAATGGGGTGAAAGTGCAGAAGTGCTCTTCAGAGTTATGCTAACGAAAATAACACTGTGGAAGGGCAAAGACAACACAATAGCTAAAATAGACACGATCCAGTGCAAGTAGAAATGAATGTAATGCATCACCATTCATTTTCTGATGTAGATATTGAAGAGGGATTTCGTGTTCTGATACTTAAACACTAGTCGTAGGCCAGGTTTTATCTCAGCACTGTGTAGCACTGCTATTCAAGCAGCCACTGTATGCATGAAATTACCTGAAAGACATACCTACAAAGTGATTCCAATGCAGAGTGCTGCCTAAGAGACTTATTATACTGTTATAATATAAATTTGTAAACATTACACACTAGAAGTCTTATTGATCCTTGGTACCAAACATGACATCATTATTAATAAAATTGTAATGGAAGAGTTATAAATATGCAAAATAATAGCATATTAACCTAAATAACACCAACAAATTGTACAGCTTAGCATAAAATTGAAAACCACTAACCAAACACTGTGTGGTTTGTTCATGCTAGGAGCAGTCAGGAATCATGCATAATGCAACACTGCAACTGTTAACAACAGTCTCATGAAGATAATTTAAGCTGGAGCTGGACAAACTCCAGGAAATCTGCCTAGAGAGCAAATGCTGAGCTTTTCTTCTCTTTAGGTGAAAGACCTCTGAGTTCTTGTTTTCTCTCGCAAGTGAGTCTTATTATAAGGCAAAGGATCATTTTAAAAGTTAAGGAAGAGATAAAGAGCTTGTAAATAACAAAAAGATATGTTGATATGTTAAAAAAAAAAAAAAAACAAACTAAAAAAACCCCAAACTAAAAAAACATAACCCCCCAAAAAATAAAAAAAAAAAAAACGAAAAAAAAAAAAGAAGCTCACAACCATAAAACCCACAAACAAATCTGCTGCTAAAAAGAAACAAACAAACAAACCAACCACTAGATGAATTAATTCAGCTTGGAAAAGGGGAAAAAGAAAGAAAGAAAAATGAGGAAAAAGAAACAACACCATCCATTGCAAAATGTTATATCATTAAATAAAAAATATTACACTGCAGAAAAGAATCTAGAGATTGTCAGAACAGCAAAGAAAGGTTAGATTATGAATTGTTTAAAGCTGAGATCATACTTTATTTCCCACTAAATACTGAATATTTACAACCAATATAAATAACATGATTAGTATAAAAGTAGTTTTTATAATAATTAGGAAGAGATATTACTAATGACATTGGAGAGCGTGCTACAGTTCAAGCAGAAATAATAGGCTTAATGCAGAAATTACTTGTGGGGTTTTTTGCCCTATATTATGCAAAAGGTCAGACTAGCTGTTCTGAATGGTCTCTTATGTGAGAGTCTACAAAAGTCAGATATTTTAGCTGACAGAAGCTTTTCCTCACTCTTAATTTTTTTTCTTTATTCTTCTTTTGTCTTCAGTGGCATGAACTCATAGGCATCCCAGAATTCTTAAAAAACAAACAAGCAAAGAAACAAAAACACAAGTAAACAAAGAAAATAGAAACAAGAAACCCCCCCCAAAAAAAAACAAAACAAAAAACTGCCACCAAAGGCAGAACTGCAAGAATGCTTCTGTTTTACTTGGCAACTTTGAGGCTCTAGGGAGCATATTTTATTTTAATTTTTTTTTTCTGCTTCAAAAACATATTTTCTGGAATTTACATTTAATGAGAAATATGAAAGATTGAGGTTAGTTGAATGTAATCAACACACACACACACAAAATCTGCCAGCTTAAATATTTTGTAAATCACAGTTCCTGTGATTTAATTCTAATTGTATTCACAACAAATTCTTCACAAAGTTTCTAATTTACTAACTGCAAATTACCTAATAGATCTTGAAAGGTACATAAACCTTTCACTTAAGTTGGGCTGAATTTGGAGTTTCTAATGAAGTCCCAAACTAGATGAGATTTGGACTACTTCAAAATAAAATAGTAAAGATTAAAATTTAATTAGCACTTTTCTTCAGACCACTGTGAAAGCCTTCCATAGGTAATCCTCATCTGCTTCCCTGTGATATGTGTAAGTGTTGGTGAACCATCTGGAAAGCAAGTGTGTGTTTATTTGTGATCACCCCCTTAATGCCATGACTCTCTGAATTCCTGCTGTTCAGTAAGATTTTAATTGTATGCAGTGTTTTATTGCGATAATTGGAGTTTATGTTATACCCTTAACAACTAAATCTGTGGGTATTCCGAATTTTCTTAAGTATTTTTCCAATGTTTAGCACTTGGGAGGAGAAGACAAAAAGGAAAGAAAACAAATAGAAAAAAAAATGAAATGAACAAGCCAACACACCTTAAAGTCTCAGAATCCAGAAGAGAAAAGAATCTCAAAATATTTCGGTAGCCTTGTGTTTTCCTAGCATTGCAAGCAACAGCTGGAGATTTGGGATTGTTCAGGACATTCAGACAATATATACACTGTTTTATACTAAGGCCCAGTGTCATGCTCTGAATTTATATATTCACACAAACATGAAAGCTCCCTTACCTAGCCACAGCACACGCTGCCCAAATGAGAAAGGTAGGCTGAGGAAATGAAACACAGAGATATGAAATGCCTAAGCCTAAGCAGCTTGCCAGAAGCTAGGGGAATAGTGAGGCTTAAAGCTCAATTCTGATTCTGAAACCAAAGGTCATCCTGAGAATGTGCAGAAGTTTTTTTTGGTTTTTTGCTTTTTTGGTTTTTGTTGTTGTTGTTGTTTTTTGGTGGGGTTTGTTTGTTTGTTTTTTGGGTTTTTTTTTCGTTTTTTGGGGTTTTTTGTTGTTGTTTTTTGGTTTTTGGTTTGGGTTTTTTTTGTTTGTTTGTTTTTGTTGGTTGGCTTTTTTTCTGCTTGTTGTTTTTTTATTTGTTTTTCCTTTTGACAAAGCACCACTTTTCAGTTAGCACATTCATTTCATACTGACACATTAAGGACATAAGTACTGCCTCTTCTCACTATTTGGAGAGATTTCTTTGTTAAATATTAGTGCTAAATTGTATCACTTTAGCTTCTTCACAACTGGTGATTCAGAAATGAAGCTTCTTTCAGAATTTTATAAGCCATAGTTGATATTCTGAGTGATAACAATGTTTGCTGGTTTTGGCTGTTCAATGATTCTTGTTCCTCCCAAATTTTTTCTTAGTGGAGATGGAGAAGAAAAAAAGGATGGTATTACACATCTTTAGTGTTCCTCTTTAGCTTTACAAAAACAGCTGTGATAGTCTGAGGCTGGTGTGAGGCCTTTATTCAGAATATCCTGTACTTTATCTTTCCTTAATGTTCACAATATTTGCATTACTGGGAGTCTGGTACAGAATTCATCAGACTGGCATAGTAATACAGAAGGGACTAGAAAAATAATAAAAGGAGTGAAGAAAGCAGAGTTCTTATTTATCCTCCTTAAAAGAGGAACCAAGTGTCAGGTTCAATGACAGTTTCAGAAATACACCATAAATATATAATAAAATACATAAATAACCTGTGGAACTTATTGCTAAAGGACATCACTGGAGACCAAGAGTAAATTGAGATTCGGGGACGACTTATAGTTTCTTACAGATAATGTCAACTCCTGCAATTCCAGCAAGGTGAAACAGCAGAGCCTGGAGCATGTGTGAGCTTGGCACATCCCATCCTCTTCTGCCATGGTCCATGAACATACCATCTTTGCAGATGACTGCATTGCCCTTCAGAAGTCTTTTTGAAAGCCTCAATTGGTATCAAATCTGCTGAACCTGCTTGGGTTCCTGGAACTGGTCACACTGAAGAAGACCCCTAGTACACTTGTTTGTAGGGTGTGTCACCTCAGGATGTCACCTATCAGTCTCATCCATAGGGTGTACCTGGACCTACCTTCAGGTAGCATCTGGAGCAAGCATACACAGAGGATTTGGGAAGGTTAAGGAGCAAATATATGGAGGAGAAAAAGATGGTAAGTAATCAAAGATGAAAATTCTCCAGAAGCAGGTATTTTTGCTTTACTGCCTTTTTGAGTTTCTCTGGGTAACAAGACCAGATGGACCATATATCTGACCTGGAAGTCCTTTTCCCCTGTTTCTAAATGTTAAAGTGAAACATTTTACAGAAAGATGTTTCCATTTATTAGCTTCTGGGCTCTAATGTCCTTCTAAGTGCCAAGTATGAATGTACTTCAAGTGCATGGCATGCTTTTTCCCATGGGTTGACAGTATACCTGTAATACCACATTGTCAAGAGACAAGGGTTCTGGTCTTGCATACAGGGTCACAGAAAACTTCATCTTTTCTCCAGCAAGCTTTTTACAAAATTTAACACAGCCTATTCATCATGTTTACCACATATGAGAGAGGGACCACATACTACCTACAACATTTTATATATTATGTTTGGTAGAATTATTCATTTCTTCCAAATCACAGGGAGTTGCCATCAAGGAACTCAGTACTGAGTGGTGAGAACTCATCTTGCAAAGAACAGAGAAGGCACTAATTTTCAAGCTACTGGAATTTTAATATACTGGAAACTAAATTGAATAAGATTAAAATGGTATGTTTGCCATTTCAGCCTGTGCTCCTCATATAGTTAACCAAGTATAATTAAACATATATTATACATATGTATAAGCTCATGACTGTGATTCTTTTCTGTGCTTTTAACAAGAGCACACCTCTGAGAGGGCAGAACAGCTTTCATTAAAACAAGGATTTCAAGATTAGACAGTGCAGTGTTGTGCTGCTTTGAAGCCCCTCAACAATAGAAGAAAAAATACATTAATATATTATTCTGTTACAGAGTTTATCTTCTTGGATTTCAGAGCATAAAAGGAACAATTTGCAATAGGCACAGCTCCACTTCAGCATTTGATCAAACGTGAATGCTGCAGATAGTTAGGGGTAAATCTCGCTATTGATTTCAGCAGGAGTTTCATTAATAAATCTCAGACACATTAAATCCTGCATTTTAAACACATTCTTAATTCTTATTTTCATACTTTTTCCTGCTCTAACAAAGATTTTCCTTGTATATATTGTAAGATTAAAAAAAACGTTTTTTCCCCTGTAGTCTAACTACACAGATTTCAGCAGAATCTGTGACGTCTAGGTCCAGCCTTACACATCTCCATAGCTCTGCAAACGCCTCAAGAGCCAGATGTGGCCATTCAACAAGGCTTGTTTGTGTACAATGGAGAGAGTGTATAATGAAACACCTGAGAAAAGAATTTACTTCAAATGACAGAAAATTATTTCCTGAAATAAATTATTTCAGAAATGGTAAGGTAATGTGCAAGTACTGTGCATTTCCCTTGGAGTGATCATGACATTTTATATTTTTTTCAGAAACATGTTTGAAACACCTTCATGTTGTCAAGAAGTTCTTATGCAAAATGTAAACCACAGCTTTTGATGAAGCATTTATTTTCTTTCTGCATTCAAACTTTTAAAGCCACACTTCCAAAGCATAAAAATACAAAAGACACTAGCAAAGTTTACATGGCAACTGTCCATGCTAAATAGTGCAAAACATTTCATGTCTCTTGCAGAAACAACATTGCTACAAACAGACAGTCATTAATACTTTAACTATGGTTTGTACACTAAAATGTACTCTAACCACATGGGGATTCTTTTCAGTAGAAAGGGAATATCAATCTGAGTTTACAGTCTTTGAACTTAACAAGGATCAAGAGAGATAATCCTTATTGCAGCAGGATCTGATGCAATGGGGCTGATAGCAAGAAGGGAAGGGTCTTCATCTCTTTTGTTGATGGTTTCTGGAATGTGGTAAAAGGGATCCAAAAAAAGAAAGAACACACTCCTTCCTTGATCTCTGACACTGCATCATGTAAAGGAAGAGAGAGAGGTCTGTCTTGGCATTTTCCCACTACCACAAAAGAGCTCTTTAAAGACTGACAATTAAAGCCCAATCAAGACTGCATTGGCATTGCAGCTAACTGATATCCAGAGGGACATTCTGTCAGCTGTGAACTTGACTTTGTCTTTTTGCTCTGTTCCTCTGCCTCAGGAATGCAGCTGGCAAACTTCCTCCAAATGCCTGCAGTAAATTAGGACATAAGCAGACCCCCCCTGGTCCCTGAGAGACAGACAGGCTTGTGTTCTTCAGCCTGTCTACTAAGGGGCAAAGAAAGCTGGCACCAGGGAAAGTCCATGTGTGCTTATAGAGAATCCTATTAGTTTTACTACTTGTATTCACTATACTTTACCCTTTTTATTCTTTCTCAGCTTGATGAAAAGCCTTGTTGGAAAACTATCACTTCTTCACCCTTTCCCAAGCTACTTCTGTGCCCCATGATTTCCTGGGCTTCCCCATTCCCACTTCTAACACTAAGGATGCTTCTAGCACTGCTCTTCAAGTAAGCTTACACTGAAATTCATTAATGTCTAGTACAAAAAATCCATTTCAAAGACACTGAAGTACATATTTCTTATGCATTGGTACAGAGCATTAAGGAAAAAGGCACATTGTAGAGTAATGTGATTAAATTCCCCCATTTATGTACTAACAAAAGCTGGAATAAGGCTTTCAACTTGTTTTTATTGTTTGGTTTTGGTTTTTTTCTTCTGTCTTTTGCAAGCCTGCTTTTTAATATTTCTAGAGGACTCTTGAACACTTTAGAGGCACCTGAGCTCTTGAGATGTGACAATCTCTGTGCTGCGGCAACTGCTGGCACATAGTTTATTGCATGCTCAGAGAGCCATGTGTAGACAGCCCTGTGTTCCTCTTCCCAGTCTGTACCAGCCAGATTTGAGGTTTCACCCATGTGCAAGTCCTGTTGCTGCCTGAGGATAAGGCTACTCCAGCAAATGTATTAGTGAGCAGTAGAAACAACGCTGCTCTTTGTGAAATAAGACCCAGCTTCTGAGGGAGACCACAGAACAGACAGTGCTGTTCCTGCACTGCCTGAGCATCTGGAGATAGCAACCAGGATGGGCAGAAGTGGGGCAATGGGAAAGACTGGGAGAGGTACCAGAGCAGACAGATCAGGGCCAGCAGTGGGGCAGGTGACACTCTCAGGGCCAAGACAAAAAGCTATGATTCTCTGTGGGTCAGTCCTGCTAGCCCCTTTCTTGCTTGGAGGATGAGGTTGTCTTTTACCAGTGGGTTTCAGTTTTGCTTTGTCTGAGTTGAGGTAAGGTGGCCACACACAGCAGCTCTGATCCAGATTATCCATCTATTTATCTTCACTCTTCATTTATTCTCTGCATTATGAAGACAGCCTCACAAGCTTCCTTATCTTTATGTCTAGGGTGAGATTTTATGTGCTTTGTTCACATTATTGCTTCTGCCTACCAGCAAGGCTTTACTTACAGGCAGTTGAACCACATCTGCAAACCCTATGATGCCACTGGCAAGCCAGGAGGGGACAAATTCACTCTCTCATGTCCTCATGCTCCAGAGAGTCTGCAAGACAGAAGTGAAGGCATCCATAGCTAAATATATGCATCTTCCAGGACCCAGACTCCTGAAAGAGATTTTGTCCCTTCAGGAAGTAACTCAGTGGCTAGCAGGTTGTTGCACCATTGATGCAGGTCATATGTTAGAGAGATAAATTACCCGTCTACCTCAGTATAGAAACCCACTGCACCGCAAGTGCACAATGAGTATATCATCATTCCTGTAATAACACATTAGCATTCCCCTTTGATCACTAGTCTGTGTTATCCCCATTTTTCATATCACATATTCTCTTTTGTAACACCTGAAAGCATTTTCTTTACTGCTGGGAAAAAATAAAAGACTCCAGTATTACAATGCCTGCTTATTTTCAGGCACCTGTACAATATAATGTTTTGACATTAAAAGTCTCTGGCAATCTGTTACTCATCTCACAGAGACTGAATCAGCTCTGACAAACATTTATTGTTTTAAGCCCTTCCTATAAGACATCCATTCACTTTGCCAAGCAGTGTCTTTTAATAATTCTGTTCAGACTTTCAGCACTGCTGCTTCCACTGCTGTTCTAGCATTGTAAGTGCAATCAATAGGTGTGTGGACAAAAATGAAATCAATTAATGGATTCTGGTTGAGTTGATTTAGGTCACAGAGCTGTCCTATCTTTCTAGCAGCTAACATTATTTCATATTCCTGTATTGCCATAACAATGAATGTATCCACTTGGTTGCTGTCTTACGGTATGTTACACCAGAAGAAGTGGGCTGGCTTAATTATTGTATGGAGTCATGAGAGAAGCCTCTGATAAACCTGGTCAAAAACAGAGGTTTATTTTCACCTCCTACGTTACTATAGCTAGCAGTCAGAACTGTTTATTTAAGCATGCTTCTTCCTTTCTCTGAAGAGGATCATATCTGCTCTACAAGCGTACATGCTCTTACTTTCTCAGTATAAACCTTGATATGGAATGTATTCATATGACAAAGTCTACAGGCCTTAGTTTTCATGCCTTGGCTCACATGGAAAAGGAAGCAACTGTCGACCATGGCTGTGTTGTTGGAAAAGGAAATGTTTCAGTCAGTTCTTCTCCTGACTTTACTTAAATGCAGACATAATCCTGTAGTCAGAAGCAGAATTATCCCAAGCCCCTTGATCCTACAGAACATGCACTCCTGGGTGTTGAATTACTGATATATGGAACTTAATGTTGGAATCTGGTTGCTGCAAGTTAGAATAGTCCCATTCCCAGCCATGTGTAAATTCCCTGGATTGCTCATGTGGTTGCAGTAAGTTAATCAAAAGAACAAGAGTCATTATTTTCCATCCATTGGTTTAGCAGAATACAAGGTTGAATTAAAGGCCTCTATTGTCAGGTATTTTTCTCTGGTGAAACCAAAGAACTACTTATCCTTGTATTGTGAGGAAAAAAAAACAAGATACGGAAATCTTACTGGCAGTAGTGTTTATGGATGTTAACAAAAATAAGAAATGTACATAATTTAATAAGATGAGAGATGTTAGTCTGAATGGAATATGTGAAAAAGTCCATGCAGTTACAGCAAGCAAGTGTCTTGTGAGAGTGGCCAGAAGCTGCTGTTTAATGCATTTCCTTACCAAAAGTCTGGTATCACAAATTATAGCTGCTATTTGTTGCTAGAAAGTCTGTGAGAAACTAAGGGAGAAATACCTGATAAACTTTTTGAGTTGCATAAAAGAATATAAATATATAGTTGAAGCCAGTGAGTGATGAATCCAGCTGAGAATGTACTAAGTATTACACTCTGCTGCAGAAATAGGTAATTGTAAGCATGCTTATTACACTATGCATAATCAGGGATTTTTTACAATATTTTATTTACATGATGGCATACAATGTTTTGTAGTAAATAAGCTTTTTAATCTGTTTCTAATTGGCATGTTGTACTTCTAAATCAGGAATAAAAAGAATTAATAAATGTTACAAAAATTGGATTGAATATAAGATAAATTAGAACAGAGCCATTACAGTCCTTTGAGTAAGTATTTAGAAATTAAATTATAAATATATTTGAAATGTTAATCATTTACCCAACAGGCTATAACAGCTTGCAGTACACCATTACAATTTGTCATGTAAATCCATATTTAGACATGGAATAAAAGTGGAATTAAAAAAAAGGGTACTGTGTATAGGCAGTCATAGCTGTTGCAGCATAGCATTGGTCCTCCTTGATAATTTCAGAATCTACTCAAAACCTGAACAGAGGAGAACACTAAGAAAATCTGTAACTGGTCGTTACATTTCCTTTTTAAAAAGTGCTTCTTGCATAACTTTTGAGGATAGGTTAAAAATGTAGGACAAGATCATGGTCAGTACACAAGTCCAAATGTATTCAGTGAAGCAACACTCCATATATGTTAGATGCATCCATCTTACTGACAGTGTCACTGGCTGGCACAGCCATTGAGTATGCCTTTCCTCATGGCACCTTGATGAGACACACTAATTTCACTTTCCATGGTTTACAGACAAGACAAAAAGACGTCAATTAATTCAGCAGCTAAATCTCTGCACCACCCCACATTGTGCCCTCAGTTTCCACCTTGTCATAAAAGTTTTCATGCCACCTTTATTCCCATTCCCAAAGGAGGCACTCTGTGCAGGCAGAGTGTCTGCTCTCAGCATGGAAAGTCCAAGCATTGGACACTGGAATAGCTCAGCTGTGGCACTGGTCTGAAAGCAGTGGGCCAACCCTGCATTTCAGGCTGCCCTGAACAGAGGATTCCCTGCTGGCTCCCTAATTCAGAATCTTTGTGTCCTGAGGCAGGGACTAAGTTAAAGCTGTGACTCAACCTGACTCTAGTGCAATGGGCAACAGATAGGAAACTACTAAGTGCACAAGAAAGAAGGTGTTCTGGCCTTATATGTTATTAACTTCAGTAGTTTTATTGAAAGCCTCTTGATACTTGATGTACAGACTGCTGGGTGCACAATGGAGACTTCTTGTGTAACATCCTGGGTGCTGCACTCCCCACGACTGCAGAGGCAATCATGCAAACACAGATCCCAAAGTTTCTTTTTAAAAAACATACAGAATTTTATACACCTGACTGATAAAGAAAAACCTTGGTTTGTTCAGAAACATGATAGTTAATTGCTTGCCTACTTCCTTTGTTTTGACAGGTTGTGTGTATATATACCATATCAGCTAACAAACTCCTTGACATTCAGTATAGGTGGCCGTTCCCTTACTGATTAATGTCTAACAAAATGAAGACCCAGCTCCCACTGCTTTCATGTCAATCAGACAGTAAATGATAATTATTTCATCTCAAAGCATTGGATGGAGAAGATACAACCTCTCTTCAGACCAATAATTTGGGTACAGCTAAAGACTTGATGTAAGGTAATGGAGAGATGCATGAATGACATCTACTGCCAAGCATCACTTTAGTCTTTCAAAGTCAGAACAGAAATCTTGAAAATGTTGTATTTGTTTCCAGCTACTCCTAGAACCAGGTACAGTTCCCAAGTATCTAATTTATTATTGTTACAGATCTGTAGATGTCTGAAGCAAGACACGTTTCATATACATCGAAAGGATCCCAACACTCAGTCTATGCTACTCACAAGCACAAGAAGATTCAGCTGTTTCACATGCTGAGCTGAATTTTGAATCTGCAGCCCAATTGCTCCACCGCTGATGTCCAGCAGACATAGGATGGAACAAATGTCAACCCCCAGGCCAAAGAGATTTGACCACTCACCTCCTCCATGGTGCCCTAGATGCCAGAACATAGACCATCCAATGCGTACAAGAACATAAAAGAGAGATTTGTCCCTTGTGTGGGATAACCAAGTATTTAACAGAAAGGAAGGGAGAAATCAATAGAAGCCATGATTCACCAGGCCTTGCTGCACTGAGCGCTGAATATAAAAGCCTCCAGAGCAGAAAATGGACAAAAGCTCCCCCCTTGTGCTGAGTGCCCCTGTCACTAGGGCTGGTACTGCCTAGATCAACAGACAAATGTATTGCTCCATACCACGCTGACATGCATTGGTAGGACAGATAGAGAGTTTTCCTTTTGTAACATTACATTGCTACTAACAGGATTACTCTGCTGGGTTCAAATCCCCTCAGGCTGTAGTGGAAGCAAAATGCTGCTCTTTGGAACTGAAAGAGACTATGTTACTTAACATGCCTTCAGCTAAAAAGGACATGCACCTCCTGTTCTGTTAGCCATGTTTTATATACAGCCTGTTTTTGAGAGTGTCTGTAAAATCAAAGCCCTGTGCTTCAGAGGTGACAAGACACTAACCAGGAAAACAGGAATGAGAAAAATGCCAGGCCACTCAGTGATGTCAATACCAAAGCACATATTCACAGGCTGCAGAGCAAATCTGTGTCTTATTGGCAGGAATTTTGGTTTTTATGTTCTTTAGATACCTCCAAGACTGGAACAGATGCATTTATTTATGAGAATGTGGATTCTGGGTCTCGGACCATAGCATGGTAATTTAAGAGATAAAGACCACTTTTGAGTCACCCTAAATTACTGTGGATTCCACTAAAAAGCACTAGAACACCAGAGTCCCTCTGTGGATCCTGCCTTAAAGCAATAAACAGTCTTTAAATTCCTTCCTACCCCTGAGCCTCCCAGGAGGACAAGGCAATTATTTACCAAGTCAATTGGCCCATGACAGAGAGGATTTTTTTAATATTCTTATTCATTCACAGCTCCACTCTTGTGCCTTTCTTCAGGACTTGTGCCTCTCTTCACTCTGCTGCCTAAACAATATATACCAGGCATATTTAAGTTCACCATGCCCCATGGGGAACTCTTGCAATTAACTTGCTGTCCTGCTGTGTGGATGAGTAAATTGGGAATGGGCAAACAGCTCATTTGTATTTATGGTGAGCAACTCCTGTGAAGCCTAAAAAAAAGTATTAAGAGTAGGAAAAGAACAAAGGAAAAGAAAACCTACTTCAATAAAAAAGATTTTGAAATGTCCCATGAAGCCTTAGGTCACATATTTAGGTTGAGTTCACTGGTGTAACTCAGGGGACTTCAGTTTTTATCAGAGATTTTGCCTTCAGAAGAATTGTCTGTTTTCCTTACCTGTAGGTCTGGGGTCCTGTTTACAGTATGTAAGTTTTAATATCCAGTAATCTACTTCTATAACGTTCTGCTTGTGTTTTAAGCTCGACCTTTTTTTTTTTTTCTCTGATGAAAGATGAAAAGGAGTAACATTAAGAAGGGGGAAGGCATTAAGGGGAAGGCTATTGTAACATCCCCAGTGTATATGATCTTAGTTTGTCAGAGGCTGAGCATATCCTTTCTGCTTTTTACTTCATTTTACAGTTCCCAGATGATGGAAACTTTCACGTCTGTTCTTACTGTTGGTTCAGCAACTCTGAAACTCAAGATGCGAGGCTTGTGTTTCCTTAGAAGGTTGCATGCTGTGCTTCTAATAGAAATACCTCATTCTTGCTCACTCTGACAGGATTATTTAAATGCATCCATCACTGACAAAGCTCAAATCAAATCAGATATTAATCAAAGACTTCATTTTTTCCTCTTTTCTTCCAGTTTGAAAGAACTATAACAATAGAATAAATCCAGCAAGAGAAAATCATTTCTGTTGAAGAAAATTCACGTCAAACCTACTGGAGATGGTTTTTTTGCCAAAGGCAGTGCCCACATCACTCTCTTCTACCCTATTATTTCTCCTACCTTTCTCCATTGCGTGAATCAATTTGAGGTTCAAAAGGGCTGGCCCGGGGGCCATGTAATTTCCTGGTTTTTATAGAACAACTCCTGAGAATGCACTGGTGGCTCAACACTTAAAACTGACCCAGAAAACATGGAAAAATCCATGGCTGTAGAAAAAGATCCAGCTTTGTAAAAAGCCAGGATCCCTAAAATCCTGTGTGGTTCATTGGAGAATTATGCTGTTAGTCTTTTAAGCAGGAGAAGTAACAAGATAATTCTATATCTCATCACTGAAATGTGAAGTAGTTTTCTTTCAGTCCCCTGTATTTACACAGAACCCCAGCCCTTGGACTGACATGAGAGAAGTAGAAGGCTCTCTAGAAGGCTCTGTCTTCTTACAGGGCAAAATAATGGAAAATGATAGGACAAATATCTACATACATATACACGTACACACTGTTACACAGACAGAGCATGATTTCCTGAGTACTCCAAAGCCCTACCCACCTTAATTTCACCTCACTTTAATTTCTACTGCTCAACATCATGAAACCCATTCTAAAAAAACATTTTCTTCTATCCTCCTACTGGGACAAGTAGATAACAGTAGTATGAGAAGAATGAAGCTTTCAGTGCCCATCATTTTATCATCTAGACAGAGATAGAATGGATAGGTTAATGTCAGTAGCAGAAGGCAAAAATACTACCCACATTTGTGGACACTGATCCAAAGAAGTTTTCCTCTCCCCTCACCAGGGGTGGTTGAGGTGCTAAGTACTCTAGTCCCACATAAAAACCCTCTGTTTGTCTTTATTGGCATATTTCCTTTGAAATAAAAAGAAAAAAAAAAAAAAAAGCCCTACATAATTTACTGGCTGTATATCTGGCCAGGTTTGAAACTCAGGTGTAAAACTTAGTGCTGATATGCATTGGAGCAGTTTTGAGTAATAAATATTATATGTGAAAATATATGAACATGTTTAAAAAATTTTATATCTGAAGATCTACAACTCCCTTGCACTTTCTTTCTCTGTCTAGCATAAGCGCACACCACTGTATGTAGCGAGATGAACATGTACTGTATCTGGGGCAAGGTTTTCTCTTCAGATGAATGACAGGAATCCCAAGTTCTATTTAGAATCACACTTTTCTGGCAATCTTAGACAAAAAAATCAGACAGGTTTTGATGTCCAAATTACAACAGCAATCTATAAAGAGATATGTTTTTTTTTTTTTTTTAGCAGGATTTTAAAGCAAAGGCAACATGGTTTAGTAACTCTTGTTTATTCAGGTCAGAGAGTCAAATTTCATCTCAAATTTCATCTACAAGGGTATTTCTCAGGCAAAAACAATGCAGAAAAGGAAATACAGGTAAGGAATTATATAGTCTGGATTCATAGATATGACAATGTTAATAAAAACAATGCTTAACTGTAAAAAAATGGACTTCTTTTTCTTAGAGTGAAACCTGTCTTGTTAGTCTGGCCATCTCAGAAAAGTTCTTACTGTTTTCCTCTGCTTTCCCCAAGGGTCATTTGCCCTTCAGCTGCCAGTCAGATAATGACAATTACCCTCCAGATAGTCTTCTCATGCGAAAATACATTTTAGTTGTGTTTTACCAGACTCAGTAGCTCATACTCAACCAACTCTCTGCACTTACAGTCAACAGAGATACAAGAATCTACAGTTTGCAGTCCCAACATTTTTACTGTAAAAGAAGGAGAAACAGCTTTTCATGAAAGAGTCCTTGTGCATTCAGCTGCACTCCTGGGAAAAGTGCACCACAGGAAACTACAACAATTAATTTCCACTCCAGTTTTGCAAGGACATTTGGACAGAAATAGAGCCCATTGTGACAGATAGACAGGAGTAAGTACTGCATTTGAAAACCATTACATCAAATCAGTCATTCATGGAAGGTGAGCCCTGCAGGGGCCAGTGGATGACATAGGACCCAAATGAATCTGCTCTTCTGTCTCTGGCCAGCTCATGGCTCCCTGCACCCTCTGTAGGAGCTTGGGCTGCTGCAGAATGAAACAGAAATATCCAAAGGGTGCTGGGTGAGGAAAAGGAGGTCACAGCAGAAGCAGTCCTCAGCTCCTGAGGAGCTTGGAAAGATATTCCAGATTACAACTTTTTTCAAGTGAGGCTTAGGTCCAAAAACACTGCTAAGTGTGGACACACAGTGCCACTAGACACTTCATCCCACTAATGCATTTCTATACAAGGGATAGGTTGTTACCTCACTACAAACTGTGTGCTAGTCTAATTGTGCTATGTTCTTCTTCCTAGGACAGCTTGAGCCTCAGGTGTTTGCTTCGTTAGCTCATGGGGTCTTGAGAAGGAAAAGTTGTACCAGTGACAGTCACTCAATCTTGTGTCAAGGACTGCCCATTCAGCTCCTTCTCAGGAAAACTGTGAAGCTGAGGTCAGTGAACTCCACTGTGGGGGACACACTGTGGGCTATTTTGTCATGACAATGTTGCAAGAACCCTTATCAGTACCCCTAACCAATACTTTCCTTGCATTGGTACTACCTCTGTTTCCCAACAAGATCTGAGCCTCAGCAATCTGTTTAAAGACAGACATGTTTCACTGAAAATTGCTGTAAACAATCCTTTGTGTTGATGTAGGATGACATCCTCCAGATGTAAAGGATATGAACTAATACCCAGGCATAATTTGTATATTTTCTCAGCAAAAAACACCATTCCCTCTTTCCTTGACTCCTTCTCTCTCATCCATCCTTTCCCATATCAAATGCAGAAATTTATTACTGACTGCTCTTCAGGGAATCAGTGTTTCCAGCAAAGCACTGCAATGACAGGCATGGTGTGCAGACACATTCAAAGATTTCCCAAAATGGAATTGATGAGGTCATTTTTAAAGTAGGGATGTGACCTGCAAGGGGAAACATGCCAGACTGCAATTTTCTACAGCACTGAAGGGCCATTAAAAGCACAGCTCTCACCTTTCTTCTCATTATATTTAGATTCAAATGAACACAAGACAAAGACTGCATGATTAACGCTGAAACATTTTAGTGACAGTACATTGCTGACAAATTTGTATGATGTCCTAAGGGTTTCTCTCTTTTAATTAAACAGGAACTCGAGAGCTGTTTGGGCAGGAGAATCACATTAAAAAAAATTTAAAAATAAAAAAATCAGTATAGACTATGAAGAATGACACCTTCTCCAAAATGAGGTTCCCTTGGAGTATGGTATAAATCTGTTTCCAATTGCAGAGCTGACAAACTAACAGAAATTCTGTAATTATATTTAGTTTTATTTTGATTTTCTTGCTCTCTCAGTAAAATTTTAAGTCATTGAGAGAACTCACCAATGTGAAACATTACAGGGCAGATTCTATCATTTATATGCTGTTTGTTGGTCTAGGCTCTCCAAATCTACAGAGGAAATGCAACTTTACAAACTATTTGATATATTAAGTGTGCGCTCTTTGTAAATCAAATCAAACTTTCATCCTCTAGCACAGATTTTTGTTGTTGTTTTGTTTTATTTACTCAAAAAAACCCAAGAAGATCAGGAAAAATCTTCTTAATGCAGTGCAGTCTTCATTATATTAGACTCTTAAATGAGCTTTGCATGAGTGAAAGTCAACTGACTTTAGTGTTTCTCAAGCTGAAACGTGGATGAGAGATCTATAGAAATACACGTTTCAGTACGATCAGTCGATTAAGCAATCTCATTGTTCAAACACTGCTAAATGCCTTGCAGTTATGAGATTTTAAACATCAATACTGTTTTTAAAAGTCAGTATATTATTTTCTCTGGAAGTTTATTGCAATCTATCTGCACTGGAATTAGAGGACTCCTGCTGAGCAAAAAATGCATCGAGACTGATGTCATGAAAGAGATCAAGAAGCAGTTCAACCCAGACAGTGAGCCTAATTGTCATGAAGGGTTCCTGTTCTTGACAAGAAACCTCCAAACTTCTTGCTGGTGTAACTGAATAAGGGCATCAATGGTCACCTAAAAGTCAAAGCCACTGGGGCACAGAGCACTGTTTCTCCTGGAAAGAGCTGTTACAGGGACTCAATTAAAATACCTCAATTGAGGTAAGGCTAGGAGAAAACTACCTGATCCAGCCTCTAGGTTATCACATACTAGTGAAGGGGTTCAACACATTAAATTAATTACTAAAAATTAATTAAAATTAATAAAGCATTTCCCTAGCACTTTATTCAGTTTGCCAGCGGGTGTCATTGAATCAACAGACTTGGCTGAATTTTCAATAATTTAATGATCTCTGACACATCAAATATAAGGTATTGCAGGAGGTATAGTTAGCCCTCAAAGGCTCTCTTAGCTAGTAATTATTAGGAGATAGATCAGGAGGAAGACTGAACTATAGACTGTACTCTGTAGTACATTCTTGTAAATAAGGAATAAAACACTAAAGAGAAATAAAAGAAAAAAAAAAGCAAAAAAAGCAAAATCTAAACAGTTTCAGTATCCTTTAAAACTGCATTGACAATTGTTAAATATATGGCAACATTTTCCTTTATGTTCCATTTTCTTAGCCAGTTCTTAGGTTTGCTGCACCACATTTTTTCAGCTCTGTTGTCATAGTCTCAGCAATTTGCAAGAGCAGCTTGTACAGCATGAATACAGGCATCAGGTAAAGGACTTGGGCAGAGGAGGAAGAAAAATTACAGATGAAGGGGCCGTAGAGCTCTGTCATTGTCAGCTAGGGCAGATAAGTGTCTGAGATGCAATTAGTAAATACTGTGATTCCTTTTGTGCCTTCTGTGGATTTAGGCAATTATCTATTGCTAATGAGAGCTGCACAGAGAATTCAAATTCAATTTGAGGAGGATTTCAACAGTTTAAAAGCTAGATTCATCCCCCAAAAAACAAAAAAACCCAACCAAAACCAAACCCAAAACCAAACCAACCAAACAAAAAACCCACACCAAACAATGAACAATTCTCTCCCAGAGAAGATGAAGACAGGATGTTTTTTCCTGATCTAAATTCTTGTTTAAAATCAGAAGTAATTTCAAAAAGAACAAAATGTTGTAATTAAAAGAAAACTTCAGTATTATGAAAATACTCTTCCCTCCCCTTGCTCTCCCCCGTTGCTCCCCCCGCCTGCTTTATTATTTTTTTCTCTAATATTTTGGAGAATAAACATAATTAGATACATTAATTTGAAGGAAAGCTATTTTCCAAGAAAAAATGGTCTGTCTTTCAACTTTTTCTTTAACGTATTTTACTGCTACTAAAGGTGAAAGTGGAACACCTAGAATACATATGGTCATGAAATTAGTATTGCATCTAAGTGCAATATTCATGGGTGCATTGTCATGCAGAACTACTCTGGAGGACATAAAAGGAAGGCTGACAGAGAAAAGAAGCAAGAAAATTTAGCTGACCTGCTACATTTCAGACCTTTTGAGGTAGTACACAATATGGTAGTTGGTATGCGTTTGTTGTGAACATAGATAGTATGATAATGAACTGAGGCTCCTGGGTCACATCATGCCTGCCTAAAGGTGCCTCCATGGTGATTGATAGCCACCAAGTGAATCTAAATCCCTCTGCAGAGTCTGTTGTTGACCTGAACCTCAAGTGCCACTCCCTTCCAGAGGACAATTGAGCACATGTATCTGAAACACTCAGGATACTACATTTCTGAGAGAACTTACCTTTTAGGCTCCAGCCATGCTGTAGTCTTTCAGTGCACATTCTCAGTGTGGGCAACACCAATGGCTTTGGGTAGAAAACATTATGTACCTGCAGTCAACTACAGTCAGAATCTTAGAGCTGGCTTCTGATGTAAAGTCTGAGATTCATGAAAAAGAAATATCAAGCTCTCCACTACGTATGAGAATATCCTGTTAAAATTTTGTAGCAATTCTATTAAAAAGACAATGATCAGCTATATGTCTGAGTTTTTAGTATTAACCATTCACTTTAAAAGCCAAGCATAGGAGGGGGCATAAGTTCCGTGTTTTACAGAGACTTATTTACAGTGGTGTATTTTCTAAGCACAGGAAGACAATCTTTGCCCGAGATTGCAAATTCTAAAAACACAAATTACAGTACAGAAAAGAGGAACAATAAAAAATTTTAATAGTAATAGCCAGTAGCTCTTCTAATTACAGATTTTCTATCCTCACCCTCATTTTATTTTATTTTTTATTCATAAATTCACTTCACACACTAAATTCACCGTGTTTTGCAGCTACTCTAAGTTACAGTGCATTGTGTGTCTGTCTCTCTTCCCTCAGAATTTAACTCCATCTCTCTGTACCACTCATCTATGAGATAAATCCCCAAAACAGGTAAGAAATTTAGCCTGATAGGCTTACCTTCCTCTTCCAAGATAGCAGACACCTCTATCTATCATGTAAATTCAGGGTAGGTCCCAAACCCATTGCCTGACTCCCATCTTGTCTCATAAACTTCTGCACTGCTGCCAACCTGCATTGCCAAACCCACCCACCCACTGACACCACCCAGTGTCTCTTAAACAGTTCAGGGTTCTGGCTCAGCCTAAAGCTACAGAAAGGGATTCTCACAGTGGTCTGGAGAATATCCTAAAACTTTTCATCTCTCAGTCTAGGCAGCCGAGCTAGGATAGGCCAGCAACAATAGAAGAACAATAGAAGAGCCTTACTGAACCTACAAACCATCAGCTGGGAGCAGAGGGGATGGTGTTAGCCCTAAATGAGAGGTTCTAAGCAAGGTTTCAGCCCCCAGTGTAGGACAGAAACTGGACCTGTGACCTTCCACATCTCACAAAAGAACTCAAAAGAAGCTATTGTCCTTCAGTAAGACAATTGCCCCAACTGCTCAATTACTTTGCATGAGTAATGATAGACAAGTGACTTCAGGCTACTATGTACTTGGTGACTGCCCTAATCACTCGGCTATGGAATCAGCCTCTCTCTTTTCTAACGAACAGTTAAGAACAGCACTGCTTTTCCTCATAGAGATGTGACAAAGAAAAAATGTTTTAGGTTGTTAGGTGCTCAGATACCAGACAAAGGAAACCATCTAAAGTATAATCAGCTCTCCAACAGGCTTAGGGAATCAGAGACCAGAGGAAAGACAGAGTTAGATGAAACTAGAGGTTAATAGGATTATATTTTCATTTGGATAGGAAAAAAAAAATAGAGCAGAATAGAAGTTTCTGTGAGTAATTTGACAGGGATGAAAACTGGTGAACAAACCCATTTTTTTAATGTTTTCAAGCTCTACACCACTAGCTGAACTCTTCATTGCCAACTTGTTCAGCTGACAAGTGCCTTGTTATGCTTGTGAAAGAATGCAAGGATTTAAAGAAAATGTCTAACTCTTCAGCTCAGCTCAGCAGGCTGAAAGTTCAGAGGGCAGGAAACCATTTACCATGTGGATAAACTACAAAATGCCTTTGAAAATTACATTTTTAATTACAGTTGACATTTCTGAGCCTCCTGCTGATGGTATCTCTCTAAAAGAAAAATATGACATGATCTGAGACAGAAAACACTATAGGAGAGACTGTAAAACAGCTCACAACCTACTACTGATTGAGGCATTGACTCCACTTTGCCACTCACCACACTGCTTTCTAAACATTTCTCATGCATTAATGCATCTTATATAAAATCTGTGAATTAGAAAAGCTGCAGTATTCCTGATTCACTGAGAGTTCAGGAGCAATTTCTAACTTTTCATTTCAAGGCAGGAATTGAATTGAATTTCAGCTCCTGAGATCCAAACCTCTGTCCTTTTGCAGCTCCTCCAGTACCAAGGATGCACTCCTCAGTGCTCAATATCCTAAATGTAAGGGAAAGCTGCCCTGTCCTTCTTCCCTGTTGGTATTCCAATTTCAGGGAAAATTCTGGGGATGAAGAGAAAAGGAAAACAACTGAATGTGAGAGTTCTCTGAAGCCCAGTGATTTGTGGCTTAGAGGATGAAATTTTGTCCCTGCAGTCTGAGCATAGAGGACTTCAAAGGCAACCAGACAAGATACTATGCAACCTTAAAAAGATAGGTCTGCTGATGTAAATAACTTTCTCTTGCCCTTGTTTTTCAGCTATTGGGGTAGCTGGGGATGACTGCAGGAAGTCTGCAATGCCTGACCAGCCAACAGAAGATCCCTAGTCCTAGTGTTCAAAGACTTTGTATTTTTTTTTTCCTCTGTCAAAGGGAGAAAACGTTACTCTGGAACAGAAAGTCTTCACCAACAACAATGACTTCCCTTCTTCCACAGCAGAAGAGTCCTGAGCATTATCTAACCTACAGGACTTAAAAAAAAAACAAAACCAAACATTAAAAAATTCATCTTCATGTTTTTATTCCAGGGATCCTATGCCCGCCAAAGTTTACCTGGGAAAGTCCAAGGATTGTCTCCTGCACTGCTATGACAACAAAATTGGCCTTATTGACTACAAACATGCTAATAAATAAAACCTGCTAGGCAGTCATCCCAGCCACTGAAAAGCAATTGTCTGTGTTGTTAAACTGTTGAAGAAGCGCTTGCTGCACATCTGGCCTATGCTAATACCTTCCTAAATGAAGCCCAGTTACAGTTCAGGAGTTAAATGTAAGCAATAACATATAATAAGATGTGGTGTACATGTAGCTACTTTATTTTAGAGGCTAGGAGAGTGATAGTTTCTTTATGTGTAGCCAAAGGTTTCTGTACTGGTTGAGCTTTCCCAGAATAATTCAGTTCTTTAGAGAAGATGAAGAGATAAAGGCTACATATATTATTGGTTTACTCTTGGACAGAGATACCTCCAAAACCAAAACAAGTTATTATGTATTTGTTATGCTCAACTTGCTGTAGCCTGCTCAACCCAAAGGAGCCTCTGCTGTTAACTGCAAAAGGATCCATCTAGTACTTCTAGGAGAAGCCATTATACACCTACAGCACATGATTTTCCTTCCTCCAAATATAGATAATTAATTTCTTTTGAAGGAGTTATATCTGGTTGGGAACTGAGGACAGACCTGATCTACTAAGAGCTCTGTCCAGCCTAGCCATATGCTTCCATCAGAGAGCAGCACCAGTTAAATATGTGAGTACCTCCTGGCAACTAAATGTCAGATAAACAGTGCCTCCCTGCTGAGCTCATACATGATCTGCAAGGGTCAGTAATTGGTATCAAACATGAAAATCAGATTTTAGAGCTTTTCCTAAAACTTACTTTATTATAACATTTCAAGGTATTCCCGGTAGTCATGTAAATGACCAGTTTCAAAAGCTTGAATGCTAACAAATAGTTTTTCTGCTAGATGGATGAAAAGAAAAGCTAAGACAGAAATTCAAATTTTAATTCAGCATATTTTTAAATAACCTATAACTCAAAAAGTCTGATAACATACCTTTAGACTTTGCAAAATTAATTCCTTTCTTTCATAGGAAAAGTGACAATTTTCTGGCCAAATTAAGGTGACAATTCAGGAAAGCATCACTATTCAAAAAAGGATGTAAGCATATGCTTAACTTGAAGCATGCACTCAAATCTCTTTGACTTGATAGGATCTAGGCACATATTTACATTTAAGCACATGTCTGAATGCTTTCCTCCACAGAGACAGATTTGAGCTTGTGCTTCAGAGCTTTCACTGTCTAATTTTCCAAGACAAAGATATAGGCAGAGATAAAATAGTGTGCTAGAATGGAAGCTGCTTGCCAGGCTAAGTGCATATAGAAAATCAACCTCTCCAAAATCATATGCAAACATAAAGATGCACAGCTCATTATTTGGGCACTGAGGGGGAAAGGGACAATGAGCCCCTGAACTGTGGTCCTAACTTACAGACATTAAAAGAGCTGGGTCTTTCAGCTGACTGAAGAGGTGATGGGAGAACTAATACTTGACTTACAGCCTCCTTGACTTAATATGAGGTTAAAGTAAGAAAGGAAATAACAGTAGGCGCTTCTTTGGATTTGTCCCCAGCCCAGGACAAGATGGGCATTTTATGGGGTCAAATAGCTCCAGTCTATCATTGGCTGCTGTTGCTCTGCATGCCTTTGAAAATGGTACAGGGTTGTGGCAGTGGGACAAGTAGGGGAGAGCAACGTCACAGTAAGACAGAGCTTACCGTCACTGACATAAAGAGCTTAAAACTGTAGTTTTCTGTTTCACTGGGACTTTGAAATACCTCCAGTAATATGGAGAAATCTCATGTGAAGATTCACAGCACACCCGAGTTTTGGAAAAATAAAGAACCAACAGCTATTAGATGATCTAATTTTGTCTCTTCCTCCTTCCCTTCCCCCTCCCCCTCCCCTCCCCCTGCCTAAATACATGCAAAAGTCAAAATACCTACAATCTAAAGTTCTTTGTTCATAAAATTGTTAATGCACTTTATAAATTTTGGGGGATTTCTCCTGCAATTTACTGTTAACCACAATAACTGACTGAAGCTGTGACTGAGTGTATTGTGAAATCAAGATGACACAGGTGATATAGACTTCTTATTGACGTGTCTCCAGAAATGCTGTGACTCATGAATTTCTTTTGCCTCTCCAAAATGCAGGCACAGTCAGTGATTCACATACATACACCATTAACATATAGCCCTATAACCTAATACATTCAGGCTAGAAGGGGTAAAAAAGAACTTTGTCAACAAAATAATATGTAAAAGCAATACATAAATTAACCCTAGGTAGCTACAGTGATTAAGAAAACAAACTGCTGAGATAGGGCAGGAAAGTATGTGCTCTGAACCATCAAAGCAATTCAGCACAACTACTTCTGGTATTTTTAAGATAGGCAACAAAGATTCCTTAGGCAAGATTTAAAGTGGCCTTCATTGTAGAATCTGAAGGGAAGCAGTAGCAAGATTACTTGCTCCTGAAAACTGTGCCTTATCACCCAGATTGAGTGTGGAAGTGAAATTACTGCTGCTTATGTACATTGACCATGCAAAAAACAACTACATCAAGACAGAGCAGTTCCCCTTTTCTCAGTCCAGAAGGCAAGCACAGAGTTATTTGGAGTATATTGCCTTATTATTGTTATTATGCTATCCTTCATTAGTAATTTTTTACAGTGTTTGTCATTTTCAGTATTTTCATAGTATTTATTCTGTAAGGGACATTAAATGAATTAATTGGGTTTTTTGCAGACATATAGATATAGACAGATGCAGATATAAAGCTGATTAGATGTCTTCAAGATGTTCATATACATACTACAGGTTTTTTAAGTGTAATCCTGTATGCATTCAAACTAGAAAGATTCTTTGGTAGACCCCAGAGAATGCAGTACAACAATTTTAAGGCTACATTCATTAACATAGGCTGGATTGAAAAAGTTTGGAAATAATATGAGAAAAATATAGCACAGCATTAAAATAAAAGAGCATGCATGCTGAGTAACCTCAACTGAACAATTAAATACATACTGAGACTTTTTCTCATAAGGTTATTATACAGTCTGTAGCACATCCTAGTACTAGAGAACATTTTCTTCTGAAAATAGATAGTTTTGTTACTATGAATCATAACTGAGCTGCAAGCCAATATCAGTGTTTTAGATGAAACAGAAAAATCACGTCATAAATACAGAAAATGCCATGAAAACAAAGTATGCACTAAACTTAAAATATATAAATCCTTTAAATATATATATTACATTCCCTTTAAAAACTGTCACCTTTCATATCCATCAACAAATCAGAATGAGATGCAACATGTATCAGTAACTGGCCAGTCTTGACTTGGTGCTTCACTCAGCCACTTCGTTGCTAGACAAAAATAACTTAAACAGACGCTTTAAAGGATAAACAGAGCATTAAAACGAGCTAGTGATAGCTGTTCATCTTAAAAACACATTTTCATACTTAAATCAGTGTTCCAAGTTTATCTGGAATTAAGTTGAATCAACAGAGTAGCATATGAAAGACACCAATGCAATAACCCTGCGACTACATCCACTAAAGGAGGCTGCACTGTAGAGAGCTGGTCAATAATAAGCCATAACATAACACGAAAAGTATAGACATGTGATGATCTAAATTGAGTTATTAAAGAAATTTGATTACTGAGCTTGACAGACACCCATTTGTTTTAATAACCCGTGTGCCAGCACAGTCTTATCCCACATTGCTATTGCTGAGCTTGTACGAAGACAGAGGTTACGTGTATGTTAGACAAGACTCTTGGATAAACTAGCTAACAGAGAAACAACAAGAACAAGATCATACCTTTAATAGCACCTCGTTCCAAAATACAATGTCCTACGCTGTGCAATCAACAGACATCAGCTACCATGTACTGATAACCCAGAATCACCCCTGATATCAGATGCATCACAGTTACAGCATCATGTTGCTCTATTCTGATTTATCTGCTTGGTCCAAAAGCATTGTGTGCACATTTTTAGCTTTCTTAGGCATGAATTATCAATCAAGGGCTGGGGATAACCACGTGCACAATTCTATGAACTAAAAACTAATTATCCCAATTCCACCGTGCTTTGTCCTTGCCTCCTGATGTAAAGTTATTTCTCATTCATGTCACTTGAGAGTCTCTTGCCACTTTTTGAACTACCACACTGCTTACAGCCACTGCTGGTTATAGTATGGAGGGATCATCCCATGAGAGTGGAGTCTATTCAGACAACTCTAACAGCTGTGAAAGAGAAAAGCCCACACACACAATTATTTCATAGAGAAACTTAAGCTTTAGTTCTTGGGGAAGTTTCTTTCTCATCTGACTAGCTAGGGAAGACCAACCATCTAATAAAGTATCTAAGCATCTTAGACTTAGGACATGTAAATACCTCATCCCTTTTTTGTTCATCATCAAGTTTTTATTATGATTCTATTCATGACACTAAGCTGGGAGGAGTGGCTGACACACCAGAAGGCTGTGCTGCCATCCAGAGAGACTTAGACAGGCTGGAGAGTTGGGCAGGGAGAAACAAGATGAAATTTAACAAGGGAAAGTGTAGAGTTTTGCATTTGGGGAAGAACAACACTATGTCCCAGTATAGGTTGGGGGCTGACCTGCTGGAGAGCAGTGTAGGTGAAAGAGACCTGGGGGTCCTGGTAGACAAGAAGATGACCATGAGCCAGCAATGTGCCCTTGTGGCCAAGAAGGCCAATGGCATCCTGGGGTGCATTAGAAAGGGTGTGGTCAGTAGGTCAAGAGAGGTTCTCCTCCCCCTCTATTCTGCATTGGTGAGGCCGCACCTGGAGTATTGTGTCCAGTTCTGGGCCCCTCAGTTCAAGAAGGACAGGGAAGTGCTTGAAAGAGTCCAGCGCAGGGCTACTAAGATGATTAAGGGAGTGGAGCATCTCCCTTATGAGGATAGGCTGCGGGAGCTGGGTCTCTTTAGCTTGGAGAAAAGGAGACTGAGGGGTGACCTCATCAATGTTTTCAAATATGTAAGGGGTGAGTGCCAGGGAGATGGAGTTAGGCTTTTCTCAGTGGTGACCAGCGATAGGACAAGGGATAATGGGTGTAAATTGAAGCATAGGAGGTTCAAGTTGAATATCAGAAAAAATTTCTTTACTGTGAGGGTGACAGAGCCCTGGAACAGGCTGCCCAGGGGGGTTGTGGAGTCTCCTTCACTGGAGACATTCAAAACCCGCCTGGACACGTTCCTGGGAGATGTACTCTAGGTGGCCCTGCTCTGGCAGGGGGGGTTGGACTAGATGATCTTTCGAGGTCCCTTCCAACCCCTAGGATTCTAGGATTCTAGGATTCTATGATTCTATGATTCTATGATTCTATTCCACAGGCAGGTGGTAACTAAAACTGTATGACAAATAGCATTATATGCTGCCTCTCAGAGCAGGATGTACAGCTTTCTTTGTTTAATCTTCCCATTTGTATTTTTTTGCCTTGACACAGAGCCACCTTAAGTACACCAGGTCTATGCTACATTTAAATGAGTGATTGTTGTATTAGCTCTGAACTGGAAGAGGTACATTAATGTGGCACTACAGTGAATGAAAAACACTTCTAAAAGGAAGGCATACCACTCAGGAGGATAGGCTGATACTGTGCTCATATCAGATACTGAGACCAAAACCACTTAGGTATCACCGTTACATGTGCACATTCTTGTTCCTATCAGCATTAGCTATCATCACACTCAAGTGCATGGGTAATACAAGATCCTACTGTCCTAAAACCTATCTGACAGGCTGCTCCATGTGGCTGGACAGGGATGCTGCTCCAGCATCTGCCACACACAAACTTCAAAGGTTATTTTCCAAGGCTAAAAGATAAGCCTTGGAAACTTCACAAAGCAGTAATTGAAGCAAAGCATTCCATCTAGAAGAATTTGAAATTTTTCTACCAGACACCTTTTATGTGATCTTAGAGTCTATTTTAACATATCACTGAAAAAAAAATAAATTAAATATATATATATGTATCACTGCAAAACAAGCCATACTATTTTCATTTTTCACTGCACCAGCACCTGAGCTTTGTATCAGCTTTTGGCATTGAAAATGGGTTTGGATGACAAAGCAATGTCAGCAGTAAAACATGTTTTCCTTCCAGTATGTCATTTTCTCTGTGAATAAAACCTTTGCTATCAGATGCTGGAGTGCTTAGTATTTAAGGTAGTATTGCTGTGAGCAAGAATGAATGGAAGCATATGGAGATCCATTGAGTTATTCATAGGGTGCCTCCACAAAAAACTACATAGACCACCTGCTGTTTCACTGCCTCAAGAGACGTTCTCTACAACTCAGTTTAAATAATTTGGCAGCAAGGCTAGCACTGAAATCAGATTATAAATGGGAAATTCAGCAAAGTCCTCACCAGGGCTGTGCAAGGAGGAGTGTTTGGTTACGTACATGCTTCTGTGTCTTTCTTTCAATCATGTTGCCCGTACAGTTCAGCAACACTGCATTACTGCTTTAGAGAAAGACAGAATGCAAAAATCCAACAATTCATCAGTTAGAATTTCTGTAGAAAAATTACCTCTGTCACTTTGCAAATCCTGCATGTTTTACAATATGCATTTACAATTAGTAAAGTAATAGTTAATGACAGACAGAATATATCAAACAAGGGAAGCAGTAATAGATTGTGTTGCATTACTTAGGACAGTTTTCCTTTAGCTTCTCCACCTACCCTTCATGCTCAATTTGTTAGCATCCTTTGCCTTTTCTGGGCTAGCTTATCCTACGCTTATTTTTTATGTGAGTACTGCTTACCTGATGGAACACCTTCCCCATTTCCTGCGTCTGTTCATGGCAGAGCTGGGGACTCGGGGAAAAGAAGGAAATCTAACAAAGATGTTAGGGTTTCCTCAGTCCCTTTTCATGCCACACTGGTTTCCTCTAAATTCTCAAATGCCATTTCTGAACACCTTTGTCTTCCAGCCTCCAGGTTCACCACTTCAAAACAGAGAGAAAATCCTGCTCTATATTATGCATCTACCTCTGAAAATGTAGTAGAGGTTTACAGGAGAACTTAAGCCATGGTTTACTTTCAGCCATGGCTCACCAAGATCCCTAAGTATCTCACCAGTTTTAGCCCTTTCACAGAATCATCAGAGCTGGAAGGGACCTTTAGAGATGATATAGTCCAATCCCCCTGCTTGAGTGCTTTGCTTAACCAAGCCCCTAGCCCTTCATTGTGAACTTAAGACTTGAGCACAAAAGGTATCTCAGCATCTCTGGGGAGGCCTGCTCTGTTTTTAAACACCATAATGAAGCCAGCCTCTCCTCTGCTTCCTTAGCTACTCTCTTTCCCTCTCCACCCCTCCTGTATCCTGACACACATGTGCTGCACACACCGTGCACATTTCCCACCTCCCGGGTGTGTTCCTGTTTTTCACCTCCCACCTCTTCCTCCAAGAACCTACTCCTCTTTCTGATTCTCTCCACCTTCCTTGCTAATTAGGCACTTTTAAAAATAAATAAATAAAAAAAAAGACACAAAAAAACCCAACAGGTAATAATAGCATGGGAGAGTGGGTTTCTCTACTTTCAAGGGTTTGGGCTGCACCTGTACCATTCCTGTGATCCTATCCCACTCAACACAGGCAGCCTAAGAGAAACAGGTTTTTTGGGGGAAAATCAGCTCCAAATTCTAGCAAATCTGCAGTAAACACACAAGGTACTGGCATAAGAAGAGTTCAGATAGAGCAATAGTGTGACTGAGATCATATCTAGGGTACTCTAAGAGTACTTTTCCTCCTAATAGTTACCAACCAATAGGAAAATATTGCTGTGTTCATAGCTATGAAAATGTACTGCACCAACCAACAAAAGCCAGCCCCCAAACTCTTCTTTATCTGTGTTTGACTGCATTATATTGTTCAGTGTGGTTATTGATGTCCAAGGAAATGTTTTATTTTCCACTGTGTTTTGTATTTTTCAGATCTTTAGCTGGGCTAGTACGGTCTCATGCTGGGCTGTCAAAACAACTCAATCTATGCTGACTAGCTACAGAGAAACATATAGTTTCCATCCAGTGCCTCCAGAGTAACAGTTCAAATAGGGAAGCATCAGGGACTGTGATCTGAATATCAGAGGCTCACCAAGATTAGAGGCCTTAAAAAAGACTTCTGTGGGTAATAAATTATTCATAGCTTCAAACTATCTTAGATAATTAAAATTACCTGCTTTCAGCAGATATGCCATCTACTACAATGCCCTCCCCCCTTCTGATAGATCTGATTGACACTATCTCTTTCAGATAACTGTATTCCCTCTGTGTTTATAGCTTTGACAGGTGCATTGTATATAACCTGTGCAGTATTACTCACTTGTGCATGTCTGTGCATGCATGCACATAAAAACTCATACAAGCAAAGTCTCCCATTGTGCTAGGAGGCTGACAATAAGTATGCTAAAATACAACAGGTAGGCTTTAACCTAGCATGCCACAGAAACAGCATATCACATAGATAAATGTCCAAAGAATTCAGGGGCTAGGGAATAAATAAATTCCATGATGAGGAGAAAGAGGCAAGAAAAACCCTCTGCTCCATGAAGGAGCTGACATCAAATATGCTACAATACCCTTTGACAGTAACATGAAAATAAATCTCTTCAGTGAGGTGATGTCAGTTTACAGTGAGATTTGGCTTGATATTCCCTGAAGTCTGATGAAATATAGGCACTGTGGTTTTACTCTTTCCTCATTGTCTTTACAAAAATCATACAAAAGACACATTCTTCGCAAATGATTGTGTGCCACAGGTGACAATATTGTACTACATTGCTCCTCAACAATTTGAGACATCATTTACTAACCCCTGGAAATGGAGGAAGAGAATATATTTCTTCAAATCATGGTCCTGAACTTTTGGCTTAAAGAAAATGTTGAAAATTAGGAAGTGTTCAATTCCTAGGAGATGCACACTAATTTCAGTCTGGCAGACTGAAAATTTCCTACAGTTAAGAAACAGCCAAATATTTTAATATCATTTGGTACTATGCAGCCATCAAAACTCACATCACTTCCATTCTGAAACATTCATAAAAAGGTAGGCACTGCAATGTAATTAAATCACTGTGTGCTGTGCAGAGCCAAATGAAAGTATTGGCTGAAATATGTAGGTTAAGAGGTGTTTGCAGACAGAAAGAAATTGTAATTAATTTAAATTACATGCTTACATCAACTGAAATTACCTTCTTACACCACATATGATGTTCTCCTGACTATCTCAAGCAGCTTATGAGAAAGGGTGCTTTGTTAGTTGGGGTTTTTTTGTTTTTTTTATTGACTAGACCTCTTCCATTTGTGACTCTATAATTATGACTCTATCTATGACACTGCCTTCTCATACAATATGATGATATCATAGCTCTAAATGTAGTAATTAATCTATATAGTATCAATTATAACCAGAAACAATCTTTATGTAATAGAATAAATAGAAAATCCATAATGCAAGTACAATAATACATCTGAAATGTATCATCTCTTGTGTGAGCTTTAACATTAGGAGGGTCCTCTAAGTTCTATAATGCAGGAAATGAAGAATGGTGGTAAGAGCATCCTTTGAAAGAAATGAAAGACTTCACTGAAAGGAACCTTGAGTGTGCTGCAAGATGATGACTCTGCTGTTCTGCTGATCTAAACTGTTTGTGTGACAATAGTGAGTGTCAGAAATATTACAAGATTATTTAATTCATGCTACTATAAGCCAAGGTCACGCTTGATCTCTGTTCCCAGAGGTGCTTACAAACAGCTTTCAATAGATTCAAATTATGGGCCACATCATTAAGTTAGCTGACTGACTAACCCTTTCTTGCTATTAATACAGTGCTCATCTTGGAGATTTCCTGCACAGCTGTATGGATAACTTGGATTTATGTAGACCTCAGAAGTTCATGGTTGGAATATGCAGATCAACAAGCAGTGTCTGAAGCTTGTTGGCATGGAAAAGCAGTAATTTTTCATTGTATTATTCTGTAACAACTATCCACTACATAACACACTGCACATGTGGTACCTGTTAATTAAAGTCCATTATTTGCATATGGAAAGTTTGAAGGACAGCTAACATTTCACAGATCTTTGATAGAAAATTATTTTCCAGAATGTATATAGCCTCTCACCACTGCTTTCTGCTTTGAGCATGAAAAATTAGACAAATTAGGCTGAAACACACCTTAAGGCATCCTTTACCCAACCGTCGTACCCCAGAGAAAATTTGGTATAAACTATTTACAATTAAATACATGTTTGTCTAATCTCATTTTAAAGTTCAACAGTGAAGCAGATTTGTCCATCTCACCAGAAAATTTATTCAAATGCTTAACTATCCTGATCATTTCCAAACTTTCATTGATACATAACCATAATCTCCCTTGCTGAAAACAAATACCTTTTTTCTGTCACAATGAGCACTAAGAACAGTTTATTCTTTTTCTATTCATATCAATTTTTTTCGTGGTTTTTGTGATATAAGCAGGTGATTTCCATCCCAGCCCTTTCTCCTCTTGACTGAACCACTTCTGCATGTTCTGTCCTTGATCATACAATATGCCTTTCAATCTCTGGAGTCTTTCACATCAGACCACTTCTTTCTGCAAGTATAGTATCTAAAACTGGACATAACATTTCAGTTTGGGGTCTGTTCTGTGATGTGTCAATATTCTAACATTGCGTAAATGACTACATAATCAATTTTAATTCCCTGTGCCCCCCATACCTCAAGTTTATCTTTCCACTCATTAACTATAGAGAGAAGAGATCAAACTACTCAATGATGTAATGTGATGTCACAGCAGTGTAGCAACCTATGCAATGGGATTCCCTTTCCAAAGTCAATTAAGCTTCTAAGCAAGTCTGAACGGACAGTGGTTCAGTTTAAGGGAAAGGTACAGTTACAGAATACAATTCATTATCACAGAGCCAGACAGAGACATAATAAGACAGTGCAAAAGAATGACAGCAAGAGCACTTTTCCAGGTGGTACAGTTGTGTGTGCACCAATGGACTCACTCTCCTCAAAGAGTCTTTTGATGTAGTTGTATGTGTATTCCCTTGAGCTCCAGCAACTTTAACGTAACTTGAGTGATCAAAGGTGCAGACAGAAATGGCAAATGCTCAGGCCAAACCATGGACAACAGAAGGCATATAGGCGTCTCTCTGACTGGGGAGTAGAGGAATGGTGGGATACTGCCATTCAGCAAATAAAGTGGGTCATTTTCCAGAAATCAAAGAAGGGTACAGTCAGAATGACTGAGAGATCTCTTAAAGCAGGGAAGTCCAGAAAGCACTTTCCACAATTCCCTAGATGACTCCAGTTCAATGCTGGCACTAAGGAAAGACTGCAGCTCCCTCCAAGGCGAGACTCTAATCCTGTAGCAATCTATTTTCAATAGCCAAAAAGCCCTGAAGACTCCACACACATCCCCATAGGTCTGTAAGTGTCAGTGGAAAATGGCTACATCAGAGGCTCAGTTAGAACTAGGATGAAATGAGCTTTTCAACAGTGACAGAAAGATTTAGAAAATTTAAGAGTTACTAGGAGCTGATAGTACTAACAAGGGTCAGCTTCTAGCCTGCTCCATTCCTCATACCATTTAACTCAGTTCAGTGGAGTCAGGCATAGCTCAGGTCAAGTGACAACTTGGCCCCCAGTACCTCCCTTGAACTTTTTGTCTTGGTCTTTAGGACTCCTACCTGGCTATGTCTCTAGAGCTGGAAGAGGAAAGCTAACCCAACATAAAAGAAATAAAATAAAATTTTAAAAATCCAGGTACAAAAGTGAGAAAAAAAGGCAAAAAATTACACATTTCAGATGACCCATTTGTTAGACTTGATTAAAACAAGAGGGAAAATCACTGTAATATCCTCTTTTTGAGGAGCTCTATTAGGCCATTCTCTAAGTCTGTGAGCAGGACACTCTCCTCTGGGCCTTTTTTTTTCCACCTTGTGAAAAAGTTAAGGAAGAACAGCCAGTTCTCCTGGTAGTGGAAAAGAAGCAAAACAAGCAAGTACTTTCCAGAGACTTTGCCCATAAGGCAACAAACTTTCTATTACTACAACATGGAAAGCGTCCATGGAATTTGTGGCTCAAAACAACCCTTCATCTACATTGTGTCACCCATTCATTGAAACCTGTAACTGGAGAACTCAGCCTGGAATGAGGAAAAAAAAAAAAAAAAAAAAAAAAAAGAGAGAGAGAGATTTGTCAGCACATTTCCACAATGTACTGAATGGAATAATTGATAGGCAGAGTGCCTTGGCTTCCTACTAAGCAGTGTCATCATGAGAACACCTCTAACCTAGGATATTCCTGGGTTAGAATTTGTGTTTTGAAAACCTTGTAAACCTTGCAGCAATACCCATAGTCATAATAAAACATGGGTGTTCATCAACTCTCTAATCAGAGTTAAGAGTTCCTGAACCATTCCACATATCTCTCATTTATAACACATTAGCCTGAGAGGCAGGAAGACAAAAATACTTTTGGTAACATAAGGCTGATGTCATTTGTAGAAAACCTCCAAAAGACCATAGAAAGAGGATTAATAAGAAATAGACTCTGATATCTGGAATTCTCAGGTACAAATTCTGGCAAGGAGAAAAATTCTGTCCAGAATGACTGCTTGCCCAAAACTGTAAGCAGAACATCACAAGCTGGGTAAAAGCTCTTTTGAAAATGTGGCAACCTGCTTCATTCATTCATTCATTCATTCATTCATTCATTCATTCATTCATTCTTTCTTTCTCAGATGGAGAATATATTGCTAATTGTGTACTGGACTGCACAGTATTTTACTGAGTAGCAAATTCAATTTTCTGATGGCTGTTCCTGTACTTTTAAGAGACCTTGATCCTGTAAATGCTACTGTGCAATCTCAGGTATTTATATTCAAACCTTTCTTGTGAAAACAAAAAGTGAAAAAGAGGAATGAGTCAGGTGTTTAGGTTCTTCTCTAACAGAGTTCCAAAAGCACCAGGTCTAGAACAGATATCTTGCCAACAGATATCTTTTCTCTAACAGGCACATGTTCCCACAAAATAATGATCTGCTCTTTCCTTTCTTGATCATAGAATAACAGAACCATAGAATCATAGGTTGGGAAGGACCTCAAGGATCATCTTGTCCAACCCGTGTAGTATTATTGTTTCTATGAAGTGTCTCAGCACCCCATTGACCTGAGACTTAACTTTCCAGAATGGTGGAAATCACCACTTCCCTTGGGAGACCATTCCAATGTCTGACTGTCCTCATAATGAAAAATTTTTCGCTGGTATTCTAATGGAATGTCCCCAGAAGCACCTTGTGCCCATTACCCTTTGTCTTGTCCATGTGACTAGGGAGTCTCCATCTTCTTCATAGCTGCCCTTTAAGAACTGGAACATAGTAAATGAAGCCTCCCCTAAGCCTCCTCTTCTGAAGACTGAATAGACCCAGTTTTCTTAGCCTCTCCTCATATGGCTGGTTCTCTAGTCCTCTGCTCATCCTTGTGACTCCTCTCTGGACCCTCTCCAGCCTGTCTGCATCCTTTTCATACAGCAGGAACCAAAACTGGACACAATACTCCAGGTGCTGTTTGACAAGTGCGAAGTAGAGTGGGATGATGACTTCTCTGTCTCTGCAGATGATGCCCTTGTTGATGCACCCCAGCATCCTGGTGGCTCTTTTTGCTGCTGCAGCACACTGTTCACTCATGTTGAGCCTCTTGTCCACCAAGACCCCCAGGTCCCTTTCTACAAGGCTGCTCTCAAGCCAAATGGATCTCAGTCTGAACTTCACTCCTGGGTTATGTGTTCCCAGGTGCAAGACCTGACACTTTTCTACACTGAACTTCATAAAGTTCCTGTTAGCCCACTTCTCCAGTCTGTCTCAGTCATCCTGGAGGGTGGCTCTTGCTTCTGGGGTGTCAATCTCTCCACTCATCTTGGTGTCATCAGAGAAATTCATCAGGGTGCTCTTGATCCCAACATTCAGGTTGCTTATGAAGATGTTAAACAGCATCAGATCCAGTGTTGATCCCTAAGGGACTCCACTTGTGACCCATTGGCAGTTGAAGGATGAACTATTTACCATTACCCTCTGGGTATGATCTGTCAGCCCTACCCATTGCACAGACCATTTGTCCACTCCATGCTGAGTCAGTTTCTCAAGGAGCAGGCTATGGAGTACTCTCAGAAGCCTTGGAAAAGTCCAGGTAGATGATGTCCACTACTGGCCCTGCATCAACCGACTGGGCTACTTTGTCTGGTGTGTTAGGCACAATTTGCCCCTGATAAATCCATGTTGGATTTTCCCAATCACATGTTTTAACTGACCTGTGATAGTCCCCAAGGGGGTTTGCTCCATGACTTTCCCAGGGACTAGAGTGAGGCTAATGGATCTATAATTGCATGGGTCCTACTCGGAACTCTTCTTAAAGATGAGTGTGACATTAGCCCTCCTTCTGTCTTCAGGGACATCTCCCAGTCTCCTTGTCATGGCTTTCTAATGACATCAGCCAGGTCTATCAACATCCTTGGATGGATGACATCTGGAGCCATTGACTGGTAGGGGTCAAGCTCCTCTAGTCGTTGGTATACCAACTCCTCCTTCACTGATGGGGAAATCAGTATCTGCTTCAACTTTCATTCCTATTTCCTGGGACCTAACAGCTGGTGAAGACAGAGGTGAAGACATTTTTGAGAACCTCTGACTTTTCAGTATCACTGGTGACTCTCCTATTTAATAGCAGGACAATATTATTCCCCTGGTTCTGCTTGCTGTTAATCTATATGATGAAGCATTTCTTTCTTGAAGTTTTTAACATCTCTGACCAAATTTAGCTTAAGAGGAGCTTTTGCTTTCCTAACTGCTTCCCTGCATACCTCTGCATACCATGGCCTTGTAACTTTAAACTCATAATGTTGCACTTTTCAGTCACTGGTAAATTTCTTTTTTGGTTCTGAGCAGACCCAGGAGCTCACAGTTAAGCCATGGGGGTTGCCTGCTCCACCTACTTCCCTTACCTGTAGAGGGGATAAACTGGTTTTGATTAACTAGGATTGTTCTTGAAAAACTCCCAGCACTCACTAACTCCTTTATGCTCCATGGGAGCTTCCCAAGGGATCCCTTCCAACTGAGCCCTGAGTGAGCTGAAGAGATGAAGTTTTCTCTTCTAAAATCTAAAACCTCTGTTCTTGAATTAACTTTCATTGTGCTCAGCAGTATCCCAAACTCCACAACACTGTGGTCACTGCAGCCAAGCCTGTCACTAACCAAGGTATCACAGAGCAGATTTTTTTTGGTTAGTGAGTAGTAAGTCCATCTGTGCCCCATTCCTAGTTGGCACATCCAACATTTTTCAAGGAAGCAGCCTTCTACACATTCCAGGATCTTGACTGATGTCAAGTGAGCTGCAGTGTCGTTCTTCCAACAAACACCTGGGTAGTTAAGAACCAGGTTTTGTTGACCTGAAGCTTGCCTGATCTATACGAGTATCAGTTCATTGGTCACATCATCTTGGTTTTGGGGTCGGTAACAGATGCCTAATGTAAGGTCACCCTTGGTGACAATCCTTCTGATTTTGACCCAGAGGCATTCAATAGGACTTTTACAAGTACCATAGATAACTTCTATACATTCAAGGTTTTCCTTACCATAGAGTGCAGCTCCTCCATCTCTTGATGAGGATGAGTTTTTCAAAGTGATTTTGTATTGTGTTTAAGGGAAGATTACAACAGCAAAAGGAACAAGAACTATATCAGCTGAAGGCAAAAACAGACAACCACACAACACAGGGAGCGAAGATCCTAATTTTAAGGTTTTTGGCAAGTATGATCACAAAAATACTCAGTTGTTGAAAAAGTGCGTAACCGTAAGGACCTTAAGAATATTTTTCAAGATGAGAGACAGAATATAGGCAACAGCTGTGCCCAAACTTGTAGTGACCAGACATGATTTGCAAGAAATCTGCACCTAAAGAAAAATCAGGCATGTAAGAGGAAAAATCCCTACTTCAGAGCTCAAGGTAAGAAGGTTTTTCAAACTCTAAGACTGAGGAAAGGTATCAGACTCTGTATCGCCTTTAATTGTTACTCTTTCTTGTAAGAACGTATAACATTGTCACAACTCCACTGGAAGTATCAGAAACAAGTAAGAAAACTCTCAAAGCAGACTATTTGCATTGAGGCCTTTCTTTAATGGAGCTGCAGCTTTTGTAAATGACTAAAGGCTAGCCCTTGATTGTAAACTATGTTCTGTCTTCGATGGACAACTAAAAAAATTAACTTGTGCCTGACAATGCTGGAGAAGATGGTGAAGTACTTGAATTAATAAAGTTAATGATAAGGCAAGTGTCTTGTCTAAGCTGAACACTTGAATTAATAAACCTGAAGACAAGTGTTTCCACTTACAGGGAACTCCTGGAGTTTTATTTCAGTGCTGAGGTATACATTGCCACTTTTCTTCATCATCTCTGCCAACTCATCTCCCTAAAGTCAGAGCCCAGTCTGCACTTGGCTTGGTGTGTGAAACAAGGGTTAGTATACACCTTTAAAATTGGTATAATGACTGCCTCTGAAATGCTAGTAAGGTACTTAGAGATCCTTTCCTGCTCTTTATAAGAGGGTGTGAATAATGCTCTGGAAAGCTCATGATTTTGAACTTCTAGACTGAAAACTGCCAACATGGCACCAGACTGGACTTCCACAAAAAAACATGTTGACCAAATATATGGAATTATTTTATTTTAGATTAGCTAAAGACTACATGCTATCTTGATCAACAAGGATACTCATTCTGCTTAGGTGTCTAACTTGGGGTAACTGGGATCCCCATTTTTGAGGCTACAGGAGGCCCAAAGGCTTATTTCAGCAATTACTGAGAGAATCTACCTTTCAATCTTAGGGAGTCTGAATCCTAGTGAAATACCTGGAATAGTACAAAGGAGCCCCAAGAAACATCTTGCCTCCATCTCTCATCTGTAGAATGGGAATCAGTGTTCTTGTTTACCTTACCAAGGCTAGTGAAAATGGAGTCACATTATTTTGCAACAAAATCAGATAATCCTGTGGAGGTGATAAGGACCTTAGATAGTGCTTTTAAATAAAAATGAACAATTTGAAAACTTAATTATTTTGCTAGTGAAAAATACTCATTATGGAAGTCTAATTAAGAGAAAACAATTTTCATTTTAATTATCTTTTATAACGGTAACACACATTTATGAGAAAGTCTGCAGTAGCAATGGGTTATGTACTTTTAAGCAATTAAATTTCCTCCTCATCTGATTTTGTTAGACTAATAAATTATACCAGGAATTTAATAAAGTGGACAGTTAAAGGAACTTAATCTATTCTCTCTAGAACAAATAAGATTAACAAGATAAGGTTCAGATTTGAGAATAATATTTAAAAGATAAGCTAAATTAGAAAGTGAAAAAAGCTCTTGTGACTCTCAAGCATCAGTACTGAAGGAAATAATTAAAAAAAAAAAAAAAAAAAAAAAAAAAAAAAAGGAAAAAAACCCAAAGGTTAACATGCAGTATAGGAGTAATTTCTTTTCTCATAAAATAATTAACCTTTGGAAAAGGCTTCCTGTCAACACAGAGGATTTTATTGTGCCAAATAAGGAACTAAGCACATTCCTGAAAAAACTTAACAGTAAGGAAACTTAAATAAGCCTTTGAAAATAAAGGATCTTAGACATAGGTAGATCCCATGAAAGTCTTTTTTTGCAGCATAGAAGACAGACCATCTCTTGAACAGGGGAAAAAAACTAAACAGGCATTTTATAAGTGGGTGGGAAGATGAAGGAGTCTATTTCAAGTCTCTTCTCCTTCGTGCACTCTTTAGTGATTAGTTTAATTTTAGGACTATGATTTTCCACTGTGTGGATTTGTCCATTAACTGTATCAGGTTCTAAACACTAGACTGGCATGGATGAAATATCATTCCTATCATGACTAGCTCCCTTGATATGAGTTACCTTGTCAAAGAATTATTTTGTGAGCAATGCTTGCATATTCTTGGTATTATAACTCTAATTTTGAATTGAATAAGAGAAACTCCTATTTTCAAAGCAGATTACAGAGATCAGTGCCTTATTCTTACTGAAAATCAGTAGGACTGAGGTGCCTAACTCCCTTATACTCCTCTGTAAAGGAAATTTATTTTATGTGAAGAAAGATTCACGCAGAAAACCCATACTGGAATAACAGTAAAATACCAGTTGTTGGTAAAGCAATACATTTCAGGACAGATGGGAGACAGGAACAGATTCGCTGTCTATCTAGAAATCAACTATCATGTACATCCACTTGTTCTTTATTACTTAGTTCTATGTTGTGTATGGGTTACAATGATTTCTCCAGGGTGAAATTGTCCTTCCCCATCTCACCATATTTTGATAATAACTGGAGTGAGTTTGATATATTGAAAAACTCTTGCTTTGATTGTGTTTTTCATTCATTAGTAAAGCTGACAATACTGGAGTTGCAAATAGTGTACAATATCTTATTAGAAAAATAAGTGCTTCCAGTTCTCAAATAAATACTGGTGTCTGACATTGTAATAAACTGATAGAGTACCCTTTCCTGAAATAAACATTCTACAGACCTCATGCAGAAAAAATAGGCATAACCTTCACTTTTGATAATTATATTTGGAAGATCACAATAATATTATATAATTTCATAATTATAATTTGGAAGATCACATCAACTCCTCCTCCTCCCTTCCCCCCCCCCCCAAGTTCTGCTTCAACAGAAAGTACAACAGAAGTATTTCTACTGAGGTGTTCCATATGGTTTTATGCAAGTAACAGTCTGAAGAATATTGAAAGTTTTCCCCTTGTAAAGGTATTTTGTTTGCTGTAAAGATGAAATTTCTCTAACACATCATGACCATACAATATTCCTTGATACTGAGTTCACAGTAAAGATAGTGTAAATCAGGTGCGTTAGTCTCTATGGATCTCAACCCACTTTACTTCAGTGAGGATCTTTAAATAGGCACCAGATACAAAAGGGAGTATTCATTTCTCATATGTCTGGGTTTGGAGGCAGGAAAGATATATTAAGGAACAGCAAACGTTCCCTTAATTAAGGCTACAACATGGATTTCCATTATAAGAAAAATTTGGCTCCTATACCCAATTTTAAATTCCAAATTCACAAGTCATATTAGCCTTAAGATTTGTAGTCTCGGTCTCAAGCTGAGGTAGGGTTTTTTCTACCAAATTTGCAGTAAATCAGACAAGGAGGTAATGAATTATGAGCCTGTGAAATAGAGATGTTCACCATAGTTCAGTCCCAACTCTTTTGTCACTTCATAGGCAAGGAAAGTAAATAATAGTAACTGTAACCTGCAAAAATAGAAGGCAGGTAAGACGTCATTTAACAGATTTTTGTGGCTCAGGTTTGTGGCACAGCTCAGAAATTGCTTGTTAGCAATCACATCAGACATTTTTATTAACCTTTTTATAGGAACACTGATATAAGTTATTCATCCCACAGAAGAGATGTGTAGCAGACACTTGTTCCTCGACTTTGGTTTCATACAGGTAAGCACAAATACTCCTCAATCTTATGTGTCCACACAAAGTAGCCCCCCCCACACAAACATATACCCCTGTTCTAAGGTCTTCATAGATTTGGAAAACCATGCTATTATAAGAATGAATGGAGATGGGGAAAGGCAAATATCTAACTAAGTCCTAAGTCTCAAAGGCCAAGTTAATGCACACTTCAAAACCACTCAGGTGAATCTATCACCATAGGCTCCTAATCTCTTCATTTAATGTTTAATATATAAAAAATGTATGGTGCAGAGCATAAATAAAGCAGTGGAGCCATTTTTTTCTTTATTTATAATCACTTAGAGCATAATCCTGCAAATTTTTCCCATGGGGTCTGGTAAATTAATCATTTACAAAAGCATTTGCAATTTGCAGGGGTACACCTTTAATGTATGTTTGCAGCATGTTTTTAGTTATGGTAACAAGTCTTTTTGACCAGATTAAATTCACTTAATTTTATGGTATAACAATAGCACAATTATAGTAATAAGAGTTTTAAAGATTGGCATCAAAATGGACCTAATACCACATCAGGTTTTTTTATTACACCACCGTCCAAAGATGCAGGCAGTATTACCCAGAGCTGCACAGACAGAACAAGAGCGCATGCTCTTTATGTTACAGACCATCCATTTTGATTCTCTTAGTCTCTCTACACCCAGTTCTTGGCAGAACAGAGATAGCTGGTTAAAAAAAACAAGAGAAGCTATCAGTCGTGACAGAACTGCCATACCTTGAGCCTGGTGCAAGCTGAGGAAGAGGAAGGGTCAGCACCAAGGAGTTCTCTGCCCAGAGGAGAAGCCTCCTCACTTCCCCATTTCTATTCTGTGTCAGTCCTTGCCTACGGATTGTGAGCGGGCTCCTGGCCAGTCACCACAGAGGTGCCCTGTAATGTGCTGCTTTTGTGCATTCTCTTAGCCAAGGACTATTTCTGTGCCAAACAGGAGACGGACCAACTGCTGTGTCAGGAACAACAAATACCTTGTTCCTTATCCAGCCTCTCTTCTCTGCCCAAATAATACTAAATGTTCAAACCAGAAGCCTTTGCATTTTCACACGTAGCAGACTGGAGAAATGCAGCTTTTCCAGAGCTGGTTGAAAGAGTAAGGCAAAATGGTCTTTAACAAATGCAGTCTTTTCCTCATACAGAAACATTTTGCAACAGACAAAATACCGTTTTGAGATTTTCTAGTTTTCAATAAGCTCTTATTTCTCAGTCTTCTTTTTTGTTTGTTTGTTTGTTTGTTTCTGGCCAGCGACATCAAGGAGAATATATCTCCTATCTCACCCTAACCACAGAGAGTCCCTCCATTTTGGAAGCATTGGTGCTTCCAATGGCCTTTCTTGATGCACAAGATTAGGAAAAATAAGAGGTATCTTCCTAAGCTTTATTCAAGAGTGGACTACGTGCTGTGTTAGGAAGCTTCCTACTCTTAGCACAAAAATTTAGACTGATTTATACTGTTTCAATAGGAAAATGAAAGGCACATTAAGAAACAAACAGCTGCTTTGACATCACAATGATCTATGAAAAACAGGTAAAATTCAGCATAGTTTATTTTTTTCTGAGACATGTAGGTGGATGAAACTAGCTTATCTAAAGATGAATGATTTTATTTTCTTTTTAAGTGTACAACCAATAAAACAGTCCTTTATTAACAAAATGAAGGAGAACAACAAAAGAATTTTTATAATTTCTTCAATGCCTGAACGTAATCCCTAACTGTGATGTTTAGTCCTAAGGCTGTTCTGCAGCATTTTTTGTACAAATGGCCTAGAGCTTGAAAAACACCCAAGTACAATAGCATTAAGCCTCAACATGGTGTGCATTAATAAGCAATTGGTGCATACCTTGGATTTGTCGTGTTAGGTAAGAGGATGAAAGCACAGTGCCTTCTCTTTTGGCCACCCAAGATGCACGCAGCTATCTTAATAGGACACATGCTGAGGAGGCTAATTACTGGTACAGTGGGATTTTTTTTTTACTTAAAAAAACCCAAGTAAACAAAAAACACCAAACAAAACCAAAAATCCACAATTAATTTCTTCTTTTTAAGCTATTTTTAAAACCAATGTCATAGGACTTTTTTCCCCAGAATTCGTTTTTACTCTAAAAAGTGTGTCTCTGCCAAGAGATATCAGTACAATAAGAATGGGCATATTGTGTACACAGCTTCTTCTGTGCTATTCCAAATAAAGGTTTGCTTATTTGCTTACTTAAAATCTAAAATTCTTATTCTCTTTTCTTGGTTTCCATGAATCTAGTAGCCTTTTTACCCATGGCTACTGGCCTCACTGTTTTATTTTATTCTCCATTGTAAAAATGAGACTACACTGATTATTATTACTGACCCACTCCTGGTGTTAGACAAAAAAAAAAAAAAAACAAACCAAAAAAACCCCAAACAAACAAAACCAACCAACAACAACAACAACAACAAAAAACAAACAAAAAAAACCCAACAAAAACAACCAAAAAACAAAACACCCCCCCCCCCCAAATCCTAGAAGAGCTGAAACACAGAACCTGTTGCTGAAGTAGTAACAGATTATTCTAAAGGGATGTCAACTTCCTTGTCCTACTCAAAACTGTGCCTTCTCTCAAACACTTATTTAATCTTTTAGGACATTAATATCCTCACCCCACTGATAATTTTTCTTGAGCTGTGGAAGGGAATATTGAAGAGAAAGAGTGGGCAGGAGAAACAGCAGCCCTGCAGGTAACCTGGTGGATCCTTTTAGATGAAATGCCTCGAGCTCCAGAAGAAGTGATTCACTTCTTTCTTCACATTGCTTTAGATTTTCTCCTCAAAAGATACCCAGCAATGGACATTGGAATTTCCCAGACCATTAGTGAGCAGCAAGATAACGGGTACAGTAGCAGTAGTAGAAATTAAGTTTAGCTGTCTGAAAAGAAGGTCCAGCTAATTAGTCCAGCTGTAGCTTTGAAAAGTCAATATTCTTACTGAGACAATAATGACAACTATTTCTAACTGCTCTTTAAGGAGAATTTGCCAGTCACAGCTTATTACCACTGCAGACATGAGAGGCGAAGAAAATGTAAACCCGAAAAGGTTTGAAGCCTTCATATTGTAGCAACACCAACCTGCAAATCTGTATGCAAATGCTTATCTCCTCATGCCATGCAAGCACACTCACTGATTTGCACAGGTGTGTGCAGGTGAGTTTTTAATAATCTGCCAGATTAAGATCTCAGTTTAGACAAAGCACACTCCAGACAGTTTTCCCAGCCTTTTACAAGAGCACTAACCATAGTCCCTCAGCTCCTCCAACAGATTACCACACCAATAATTCTTTTCATTAACTCTAACTGATCTGCCACGGGCCCTGTGACAACCTTGTCAGGAGATTTCTGACAGCTGCAACATCTAGATTATTTCTAAATCAAACAGGGGAGGAAATATAATTCCTTTGGTTGTTGTGGATGAAAGTTAAAAAGCACAAGAGAGCAATCAAAAAAAAAAAAAAAAAAAAAAAACCCAAACAAAAAAAACCCACCAAAAAACCAAACAAACAGAAAATAAACCAAACAAAAAAACCCCACTCCAAAACAACCACCACCCCAGCCTCCAAAGCAAACAATAAAAGCAGAGGGAAGGTTATTGACACACTAGAATGAAGAGGAAAATAAAAAAATTCATCTCCTCCCAAAAACTGCATTTTCCACAGTAACACACACACAAAAAACTCCAGAAAACAAACCAACCAACCAAACAAAAAACCCAAACCAACCCATTAATAAGATTTTATGACTTTACATAGAGCACCCTCATCCATACTCCCTGTATTATATGATGCTATGTCATGCATGGGAATGGCAATGAAATAAATTATCCTTCTTCTGAGGTCTTAACTTTGTTTCTCCTTAAATAAATAAATAAACCCCCAACAATGAAAAAAGGTTTAAAGAAGAGAAATATTCAGAAAAGCTCAGAATGAGAAGAAAGCAGTGTTAGCTATCCTTTCACATTTCTATTAGCCTTTCCACCTATTTGAGGATATTCACCTTGGTAGGGTTTGTGTATATTTACTCCAAAGAATTTATGCCTTTGGTTTGAATAAGTTAGGTTAGTAACAAGGCTAGATCTCAGCCTCACAATGAGAGGTAGTGCTTCAAAGGCCATTGTGCTGCAAATTCGCACACATAACCTCTTCCTCCCAGAAAACAAACACAGAGTAATCTGATATATCTTTACATGTGCTACTTTAATAAATGGATGTGTATATCTTAGAAGGAATTTCAATATATTATAAATGTATTTGAGGCAAGAAGGGAAAGGGAAAAAAATAAGTTTCTCACTTCAAAAAAACTTCAATAATATCTTGTTCATTGCTGTGTTGTGCGCTTTATCAGTTATACATTTGAAGCTTTTGAAAAATGTGATGGAGTTTTTAACAGCACAGTGTTCACAGTTAATCATCAACAGCTTAAAAAGACATTGACATCTGTTGTCTAGAGAAAAAATGAGAAATGTACGGGGGGAGTGGGCAGAGGAAGGTTGAAAATTAAATCAGTTCAAATCCTCCTTAGTGTTAGAGAGTCAATAGCAGGGAATCTGCTCTCAGAAAAATGCAGGGTTGTGACCTTCTGTGTTTCAAGATATCCTAATTAAGCTTGATTTTTCATGCTCTTTGCTCCTCCTACTTGTACCCTAGAGGCAGGTTTTCTACTGAGGAAGTGATTAAGGAGTAAAGTGTTGAAAGAAGGAGGGAAAGAAAATAAAGTAGTAATAAACTGGATCTGAAGTCCTAAAAATCTAAGGAAGTATTAAAATTCATTCTCTCTGGAATGAAACTTGTTTTTTGCAGACACTAACCAATTATTTGAAAGCTAACATGAAAACTTTATTAGTGTTTGAGACCATTTTCTGAGGACACCAGAGAGCTGTTTTTGACATATACAGGTAGTACTCGTACTCTGTATAATGAGTACAGATTTACCAAGATGCTTTTCATCATCTCAGTATGGAACATACAGGTGAATCAACTTCCCATTTAAGTGGTGAACTGTGCAGCCTAAGGGAAAGCTGATGAATGGTATCTCCCTAGCAATTACAGAAGAAAAAAAAAAACAAAACCAAAACAACCAACCAACCAAAACAAAACCCAAACAAACGAAGAAGATACTAATCAAAAGATACTAGCAGAAGATACTAACAAAATTAATCAATTGTTGATACTGCAAACCAAATAACTCTTGTTGCATCGCTTATCTAAATAATGTATTTATGACTACAACTACCTGGCTATCCAAGCAGAGCACACTCTTATGGTAGAGATAAACCTGGATCACACCCTGCAAATAGCAGAGCAAGGAGGGATGCGGTGTGAGAGGTGGCTTCAGTCTCAGCTCTGCTTCCTCTCCTTATTCATTAACTGCTCAGAGAAGATGGCAAGTCACCTCCCCTGTGTGGTCCATGGGAACATGCTTTTGCAACTATATGATCTTTAAGGTACTTTCCAGCCCAAATCGTTCTATGATTCTATGAAAGATAAGTCCATTTCAAGTGCCTCTTCAAGACTAGGCTGGAGATGAGTCTCTCTCCCAACTCTCTCTTCACTCCCAAAATCACACGCCAGCAGAAAAAGATTTCCATACAGTGCAGCCATCTCCCTCTGCTGTGGCTGTGCCTAGGCTCCATGACTAGCCCAGCATATGTCCTTGTTTCTGTCCTACCAACCCTATTCCAGATAAAGAGGTGAACAGTCTAGACATGTCCCTTCTGAACAATGGGACACATGGCAGTGCAAAGGCAGGTGTCTGCTGACCCAGGCAACCCACAAGAGCAGAAGGTCTCGTAAGTTCAGCACTTTCTGTCTGCTTCGAGGTTCAGACTACACATCTATATGCTGGTGTGTATTTATGGAGACAAAAGGAGATGGAGTAACACACCTGAGTCCAGGTTTCTAAAGTCTGAAAATGCATTTGTGGTATAATCTGAAAATCCAGATTTGTGGTTGTCAAGGACTGTCTTTCTGTGGTTGTCAAGGATTTTTGTTTCAGGTTGGATCAACTGCATTGAAGTTACTTGGCACATGACAATATATACCTCAGAAAACGTTCTAGAACTGGGCACTTAAGTTTGTGACAAAACACACATATCAATGTGTGTGGAGATCACCTTCCCAAATTGATGGTATGTTAGTTTGATAAAGATAAATTGTAAAGTAAGCTGCCCTTGACTGACAGCTTTCCAATCCACCTAGGGGAAGAAAAAAATGGGGGAGATCAGATAAAGTTTATATTAAATCTTATATTGTCTCCTCTTCATATATTCCTAGATTTGAATGGGGATTGAATGGGTAACCATAACTTCTGGGGAAGCTTAAGCATATTTTAAAAAAGACATTCCATCTCAATTAATATCATTCAAGATAGGAAGAATCTGTTAGATAAATTGTTTCAAATTAATTATCTTCACTATTAAAAACATGATCTTGAATTCAAGTCTGGATTTAACTAGGCAAGCTTGCTGCCATTAAAAACTGATCTGTTCTAATAAAGAGTTCTTGAAGTATCTTGAAGTGTAAAGAAACACAAAAGAAAAAGAAATTCCCCTTTTCCCACAAAAATACTAAAATCATTCTGTACCACCATTAGAGCTTTATAAAAAAACTTTCTAATTTAGTGAACTATGTTCAGTCCCAGTAATCTTTTTTTTTGATAAGCAAAAAAAAAAAAAAAATATTGGAAATATGCATTCTGTATCAACCAGAAGATAGCGTGACTCTAAAAGGAGCCTGGGTAAAAAATATTTTATTTTAATTACACTGTATATCTGATGTAAAGAAGTGATCTGAATTTTTTTTAAAAAACCCTGCATTTTGTCTGAAAATTTAGGAATAATATTTCCAATTTACTCTTGGCCAGAGGAGTTTTCCAAACATATGAATCATTTGTCAGCCTATCTGTAAGTGTAAAACATTTGAAAGGTTCACTTAGTTGTAATGATACGTAACAATAGTAGTCACATAATTAACACACTAACATAATTAACAGTTACTGTGTATTTTTATTTTTACTCAGAGTTTACAACTGATTCGTATCTTACATCTTCAGAAGACTGATATTTTTCATAAATATTCATCATGCATGCTCATACATATTTGATTAATTCAAATTGTTTGTTTGTTTTAAACATAGCTTCTTTTTAGTTGTCAAGACTATAGAGGAAGGTAATGCAAGGAGAAAAAAATGAAGAGGAAAAGCTTTCAAAGATGCAGAAACAGAAATAAGAGACTACAGCAGCACATTACTCCCTAGATTTTGACATTGCAGACACATAGGCGATGGTGGATTTTATTGTTCTAAGGATAACTGGGAATAAGATTAGGCTCCTTCCACCATGGGAAAGAGAGAAGGACAGGGATAAGCATAACTATGTTCAAGAATAAGAAAACAGGGCTTGCCAACACTGAAGTTAGTGGATCATTTTCTTGGTGTTGCAGTTTATCTGCACAGATAAAAGTTATCCTAGGCTGAGTCCTGCATGTGAGGAGTAATGAGGGAAAGAGATAATGGGGTCAACAAAAAGCATAAAAAGGCAGCCAGTCTTTGGAGCTAGGCTTGGATCTGTCCAGCTGTATGTCCAGAATTACTGGACATACCTTTATATGCTTGTTTCTTTCCACATAGGTTCAAAAAAATATCATTCCAGCAAAGATGTATGTGAAATTCACTGGACACACTTTTACAGTGTTGCTTTTAATATAGTTTACCATGACAGGGGACACAATTACTTTCCATATGTATTTCTGCACACTGAGAGCAGGAATTTATGGGTATTCAGGTACCAGCTGGAAAAATGGAGACAAGTGCCACTTATCTGTGGATGGCATGCACAGTCTGTGTTCAGATGTACCACTGGTTCCTACAAAATTGCACTGACCATCTCCAGACATTAACAGTACATAGGAGTACCAGCTGAAGCAGAGAGCTTGCCTGAATCTAGAGCAAGCTCTATCTCTGCTCTATCCGAGAGCAGAGATGAGATCCACCGAAAGAAACCAACTCTACTGACTACCAGCTGTGGCTAGAACACATTCATCTCATGCTCTTCCATCATCTGAGAAATCTCATTGCACAAAAATGCTCAACCAAAATAAATGGGCATGGGAGAGGTTCTGCAAATGCCAGCTTGGTCTGAAAATGTTTATTACCTCCAGGCTGGCCTTATGAAAACTATCCAAATGCCTCTATATTATGTTCCCTACTGTTCACATTCCTTATTTTTTTAAATGTATGAGATTTCCCAGGCCTCCATTAACTCCAATAATGGGTCTGTCAAGATCACTGACATCTATGTTACCATAAAAACAATACAGAGTATAGCTTTTCCATGTTTCTGCACCTGACCTAGCTATTAGGCATTGGCAATTAAAAAGAAATATTCTCTTGTGGCAAAATTATTCTGTACTTGCCTACTGTGAAGCTTTCTACACCCTCCTGTCAACACCTGGTATCAAATGCTGTCCTAAATACTGAAGTTTATTATAGAAGTTGTAATAGAAATTATATTTTAGAAGTCTTTCAGCAACTTTCCATGGAGAATTTTTAAGGGTTATTATTATTTGATAGCTTGTTTGATTTTAAATAAGAGATCAGTTCCATGTGTCTTCCATACTCATGTAAGTGTGGAAGTCATGTAAGATTTGGAAATAACAGGGTATAAACAAAAAAATAATTTCCAATTAATTTCTGCTGTCAAAATCAAGTTCTAGGAGACAGAAGCTACACAGGGCAACCCAAGTCATATATCTTCTGTACCCTCAGTTACTACAGATGCACCTGGAGCACTGATGGCAGTTTGGGTATTTCAAACTTGTTATCTGCATTGGAAAGATAAAAGCAGGTTTTGATAAAATTATACCTGTGAGGAGAAAATGAATAATTTTGTTTAGTTTTGAAATAGATTCTTGAGAATGTACTTGCCATGAAAATTCTCGTGTTACATAGAAAGAAATTTATATTAGGATTGCATAGTCAAATACTCAAAAGCTAGAAAATGATGGAATTAAACTCACTTTTTCAACCTTTATTATGTTCTTCTTGGAAATATCTTACATGATAACACAGAGTTTTTTCCGAGAAAACTCCTTCTTCATTCAGCCTGTAAGGTGGAACGTATTTACTAAATGTGTAGCTATTGAATATGTGTTTTTATACCCACCATCAGTGCTCCCAATACACTTTACAAACTCAAGACTGAATACACAATATTCTAGTTCCAGATGGAGGTTTCTCAGATGTCTGCTCTGTAGTATTTGAAAAAAAATGAAAGTATTTGCATTATTTTATTTTGTTTCCACTGCACTCAATATTAAAGGTGGCAAGTTGAAGTTCAGTGATATTGCAATGAAATTCCTTACTAATGTCCTAACGTTCTCCACCACCTGAATAGTTACACCAAGTGAAAGAAAAAAATATCATTGCAGGTGTCAATTATTTAATGGTTTTTGCCCTAGGAGTTTATAATGCAACGTTTACAATGTTTTGAAAGAAGCAGCATACTTACCTCTAAAACTGCTGCAGACTAACAAACAATTCCTCTTTTGCTGCCCGATTGACTGTCTTCATGGGGAGCTGTTGTAAAGTAAATGTTAGTTTATCTTTACATTCAGTCCCCTAATGTCTTCTGAATTATCAGTGGAGATATGGCAGAACGATATCAATGCTCTGCATAACAATAAAAAAGGAAATATTTTGTTCAAATATAACAGATGAAACATGAGTCATATTGCCTGGGGTGGCATGAGTAGAAAATGCGATTAAAAACATAAAATTGAAAGGGAAAGAGAACAGCAAAAGTAGTTTCTAGTTTACAGCTATTAAAGTGCATGAAAATTGCTAGAGTTACTGTGCTTCAGAAGGTCTGGTTTGTGCCTCTGAGATTCCAAAGCCCTCAAACAGCAATAAACTCAATACTGAATATAAAGACAAATGCATAATATTTCCACCTCAAACTGAACAAACAAAAGAAAATTTTTGTAATACCTTAGAGAACTGATATTTAAAAACTTGGCACTGAAAACTTCAACAAATTAATATAAAAGACATACTTCTGTGTGCAGATTTTTTTTTCTCATTTTTACCTATAGAAAAACAAGTTGAGGCCCCACAAAATTTTGATCTCATTTGTTTTTAAAATACCAGTGAGTTCAGCCTTGTGTGGCTCTGGTTTAATACATTACAAAAGTGCACTCTTTCTGGGAAATGTAGACAGAGTTTTGAATTTCTAAATGCACATAAAATCTCACAATGGGTCAATTTACATACTGGCCTAATTGAAAAAATCATCAAGGCTAGCTGATTTTCTTTTGTCAATATTGTCATTTTACATAAAATATACTACAATTATCTCAGCCCTTCCCTATTATTTCAGCAACCGAATCTCCCAAAACATCTTATTTGCCAGTTTTACTCAGAAACAGAGAGCTATCTCCTGCTGGTGAAGAGTCAATAACAGCTCATTAACATCTGTCTTAGTTTAAAGTAGAATCCAGGCTGCAGGAATGTGGTCAAGTAAACCACCCATGTGATGACCCCCAGTTGACCACAGAATCAAAAAGAAGTGTGGTACAAGGCAGTATATACAAAGAAAGATGTTTTGCTTAGATATCTTAATAGGAGGCCAGAGTTCTTCACAGACAGCTTGAAAATTGTCTTTCCCATCACAAATATTACCATTCCATGAAAGTAAAATACATCAGTTTTATGGAGCTGGAAAAGCAGATAAGTAAACCCAGGATTCTAGTCACAAAATATTAGTTTAAGGTTCTCTTTTTCTATTCCCTCTACCCTCTTCATGGTGAAGCTACTTTGGTATACTCCATATTATGTGCTGGACAAATGGTCATTAACTTCAATTAAGCAATTCTAATCCTACAAAAATTAATCAGGATGTTTCTTCTACTGATCTTATGACTGCTAAAATGAGTGTAACACACTATGGTTTGCTCTGAAAACATGCTATTGATTGGATCTTTATTTAGCTATTTGAGTACAAAGCCCCACCGCAGTCAATATCGCAGTCTCAGTGAGGTCAGTCCATAGACTCATTGTCTTGTCAAGGAGGAGAAATATCAGTCAAAATCATTTCTCTGTGCTTTGGTCCACTTAAATAAGAGTGTCAAACTGCAATTGAAGAAGTGGTAGTACTTTCCTGAATTACTAGTAACATAAGTTATTTCTGTATCTTTAAGTTATATATAAATATAAGTTATATATAAATATAAGTTATTTGTGTATCTTTGAAGGTTGGAAAGCACTGGTAAAGACGCAGTCGTGGAATTTTTATGTAAGACAAAATTATTTTGATTTTAAATATTGTAAGGTCTATGTATGGGTAAGGAAAACAAAGGACTTAAAAAAAAATAAATCCTGATAGGTGTTACTGCTCCACCACAATGTGAACCATGATTGATTCATGCTTGTCAGCTGAGCAATGGTCACTCTCCATGGGTAGGCCTGCAGTCTGCTCACATTCTGAGGTGAATTTTAGTTGTTTACACAGCTATAAAAGCTCAGATGATTTGTGAGTACCTTGTCTACTTTCTACAATCTCATTGTTAGTATAAGCCTTTTAACACATTGTCTGCGAAGTAAAATTATTTGGTTAAAGATAGATGATTTTTTAAAAACCATATGTAACCTCAAGATTATATATGCAGCTGTATGAAACTGAAGATACTTTGCTGTGGTGAGACTTTTTCTTTCATAAATAACATCTGTTCTGATTCCATACGAGAAAACCTGCAGTTACACTAAACTAAGCATAGCTATTCCTTGTAAAATATATTATCATTAAATTTTCTCAGGTTTTGCTGAATAAAAAATCAGAAAAAGCATTCTTTTTCTCCTCCCACAGCTTCCCATTAAGTCTCACAAACAATGCTGGAAGAGAGAATCTGTGAAGTCATCCCAAACCTTGCTCTTTCTCAGGCAAGCAAAGTCAGAAACTCTTATTTGGTTATTAGAATTTTTCATCTTCCATTGAACAACTCACATGACCTTTAAGTGCAGGTTTTAAAGCTCAGTTGCCCATTCATTTCGTTGACAAACTTGTCAAAACCATGCAGGACTATGGCAATCACATAAGAAATGCTTACAGGTGCCACAGTACATGTCAGCACTTAACTGACTCCTGCCAACCATTGCTGAAATGACAAGAAACCCTTCTGGGAACAAAAGGTAGCAGAGGGAAAGGATAGAATCCCACTCATTTTGTTGATGCTGGTCACTCTTCTGCATTAGTGAGTGTTATTGCAGTTCTTTTACTGGAATCTGCAACAGTGTTTTTAATGAAATGAGTCATCTATTAGTTTCCTCCTTCACATCCATATTGAGTTTTAATGGCAAGGTTTTGGTAGCAGCGTGACTAGAGGGGTGGCTTCTGTTAAAAGCCAATGCCAGCCACTCCAAGACAGACCCACTGCAGATCAAGGCTCAGTCCAATAGCAGTAGCCCCTCTGGGACAGCATATTTAAGAAGTAAGGAAAACACCTCCACAATTGCAGATGGAGAGAGGAGTAAGAATATGTAAAAATAAAACTCTGCAGACACCGAAGTTAGAGGAGAAGGAGAGGAAGAAATGCTCCAGGCTCTAGAGTGGAGTTTACCCTGAAGACCATGGTGAAGACCATGGTGAAGCAGGCTGTTCCCCTGCAGCCCATGGAGGCTCACAGTGAAACAAAGATCCACCTGCTCCAGGCTGGGGTTCTCCATGGGCTGCAAGTGGGTGCCAAAAGAGGCTGAGATCCTTGGGAAGCATACGCTGGAGCAGGCTCCTGGCAGGACCTGTAGATCTGTCGAGAGAGGATCACAAGCTGAAGCAAGTTTTCTGGCAGGACTTCTACACCATAAAGGACCCAAGCTGGAGCAGTCTGTTCCTGAAGGACTGAACTCCATGGAAAGCATCCATGCTGGAGCAGTTTGTTAGGAGCTGCAGCCTGTGGGAAGGAGTCATATTGGCGAAGTTCACAGAGAAATGCCTCCTCCTGTGGGAGGGACGACACAGGAGCAGAGGAAGACTATCAGGAGTTCTTCCCCTGAGGAGGAGGAGTGGCAGAGACAACATGTGATGAACTGACCACACAACCATATCTCACCCCTCTGCATCGCTCAGAGAGAAGAGGTAGAGAAATCAGGAGTCAAGTAATTTGAGCTCAGGAGGAATGGAGGGGTGGGGGTAAGTTGTTTTAAGACTTGATTTTATTTACCATTATTCTACTCTGATTTTTTGGTAATAAACTAAATTCAATTTCCCAAGACTGAGTCTGTCTTTCCCTTGATGATAACTGGTGGATGGTCTCCTGTCCTTATCTTGTACACATGAGCTTTTTGGTACACTTTCTTTCCCCACCTGCTGAGGAGGGGAGTGACAGAGCAGCTTTGGTGGGCACCTGGCATTCAGCCAGGGTCAACCCACTTCAACATTCCATCTGTTTCTCATACCATAATCCAAATATACTAGTCAGATATCTTAGCAGTCAGGTTCATGCTTCAGTACTACCTTTGGGAAATGCAACCATAAGTCAGTGACTTTTAGGCCCATGTAGAACACATCAAAAAAGGTTAATATTTCATGGGGTTTTAGCTGTATTTTTTTTACTATGGATTTCTGATCAACACATAAAAAAACCCCAACCAAATAAAAAACCTAACAAGACAAAATCAAACAAAAAAACCCAAAAAACCCACCACACTAAAAAAGTCCCAATCCAAACAAGAACAACAAAAAAACCAAACAAAAAATACTCCCAAAAAACAAGAACTTGTGATTAAGATAGATCTTGATTAAAAGTTAAAATATATTCAGAAAAATTATGGAAAAATCCTTTTCCCCTTTGTAGTCAATAGAAATCTCCAGTGAAGTTTCTGAATATCAGCAAATACACCATATATTTCTATGCAGATGTGAATCTATAGAATGGAATCAGTGTCTCTGTGCTCCCCTTCATGTGATTATTAGATTTATCTCCATTTAAACCATTCATAAAGCATTCAGGGAAATAAACATCAGCTGGAGAAGAAACAGAGAATGCAAACAGAATAGTTTGCATTGGACAGTAGGTAGCAGTTGTCATTCTCCTTGCCTATTTAGACTGCCCTGAACTATTGCCTATCTGAACAGTCCTGTTTCCTCTCCATAAAATCTTTCCAATAAATGACAAGGAGTGCTTTACAGGCCAATCTGGTGACAGCAGAAGGGTTTGTAATGTTGCTGTCTAATAGCAAGATAGAAGAGAGTGGCTAGATGAAGTGTCCCAGAAATTTTAGATTACATACAAACTAGAGGCTGCTGTGTATTAACTTTTTTTCTTCCCATAACTTTCCTCCAGAAGGTGGCTTGTTTTTCTCTATCTCATTCAGCTCACTAGAACACCTAGTAGGGATGAGGGCACTGCTGGGCTTGATATACAATGAATATGACACACAACAAAGAGCAGCAAAGTATATCCAGAGACTTCAGACTTAGAAAGTAATTATATAGCAGGAACAAGCAGAGATAGGGAATACATCAGGGAACAAATGGATTGCCAAACTTTTCTTGGCACGCTGTTCCCTTCCATCTTTTACAATAGGAAAAAAAAAAAAAAAAAAGAAAAAAAAATAAGAAAAAAAAAAAGATAGTCAGCATAAGCTAGCATTTTTCACACACAGGTCCCAAGGAGCTTCACAGATATCAGCGCTATCCCCAGCTTTTTTTATGTTGGGAGAAGACTATATGGATCTTGCCTGAGGACTCACAGTGACAAAGTCATGGTATAAGTTAGGAACATTGCATATTGCAGAAAATATCTTTCATACTGCTTTTCCTTTGGTTTGGTTGTTTCCCATGTATTTTATTGTGGTTTTTTCATAAATAAGAAAGTATCACTTTTTCTTTCTGTCAGTCACTTTTCCAAAGCAGACCAAATGACAGTAGATCTTATACCTTGTTCTACTGCAGAAAAGGCTCTGGAATGAGAATGAGCACACAGAAGACATGCCTTCTACGTAGCTGTGCTATGGACATATGGGGGCTCAGCTGTACCTCTCTCCTTTTGAGAAATGTAGGTAAAACTATGGAAAACAGCATGGTAATGTCCTGAATTTCCTTTTGAGGCCCAAATCCTGTTGTCTCATCTAGTAAACTGACATGGGAAGGATAAGAAAATTGTGCCTGGAAAGCCTCATAGCCGTACATAGTTTTGGTTCCCCCAGACAACCTGTATAACATCATACCTAAACAGAGCTCAGTAAAATACCTCTCTTCCCATTCTTCTCAGTACAAGACTTTGAATAGAGAAATAAAAGCCATCTGGACTCAGAATGAGATGGGTTAATGGCTTTTCCCTATACATTGAGAGAAAACTAATTGGCTCCAGACAACTGCAAAGGTAAGCTTAAGATGGAGTCTTAAGAAGGACTCTTCCCTGTCTCAGAAATACTTGTGTCAGAGGTTTTGTTCAGTTATATCTATGATCTAAAAAACAGAAGCAGGAACTTTGTATATACTTGGTTCCCTGAGGGTTTACCCCTCTCATCATGCAAAGCTATAAGGAGAAAAGGCAGGGAACATGCCATTCTTTTCAAGAAGTTGCACATAAATAGAAAGACTTAACATCATCAACAGAGTTGCATGTACAAAAATGAAAAATACTGAGAGTTTAATGAGTGACCTAGAGAACAAAGAGTTAAATGATCTGCCCAGCAACTGAAGGGTCATTATGCCAGTCATTAAAAATTAATAATTACTACCTTAACATACTGTACCCTCACAACCACGTACTTGTGTACTGAGGAGTGGTATCCTGATAGGTTCAGTCATAGTTGAGCAGTAAAGCATGTGCAAACGAATTATTAAAAACTGCCTGAAATTGTTTTACTGGAAAACCTTCCATCTCACTTTCACAATGTTATTTCTGTACTGGAAAGGAACAAAGAGGGCTTTTGGGATTTACCAAGCTGGGATCATCCACACTGTTTGCCTGTGAGTTTCCTGTACCATTCTTAGGCTAAACTGCCAAAGCAGAGGCTCTGTGCCACAATGTGTGCATGATGCACAAGGCAGTGCAACAAAATTCACCACTGAGTATGTTAGATCTATTGGAGGCTACTAGAATTAGGTATAAACTAAAAAGAAAGAGAGTTAGTCCTTGTCATATTTCCAAAAGCAGCAGGTGACTTGAAAATCTCAGATTCATTTTCCAAAATTATTTGGACAGATGAACTCCTGAACTAAACTCAGAGCTTGGCACCCTTCCCTTTTTAAACTCTTAGCTTCGCTAAATAGTTAGCTTGGCACCCTTCCCTTCTTTCTGCCTAAGCCTTACATCTTGCTTTTTACTGACCATATTGCAGTCAACTGTGCATCTTTATGGCTTCCAGTAGGTGTGCTAACCCAGTCATATCTTGTTTGAACATTTCTTTCCTGATACTATCTGTGCTGTTCCAAGAACTTTTCTGCAAAATCAGCCAATCTTTAAGGGTCTCTGTTGCCTTGAGGTTTCCCCTCCATAAACCAGATCTCTTCCTACACAGTTCTTTGGAGAAATTAAGCAATGAAGAAACAGCACAACAAAATTGATTAGAGTGATCAGAGAATTACCATTAACACTATTACCAAAAGCAACTATTTAAGGTGATATTGCTTGGAGCTGCCCAATCCCATACTTGTGACTTCCAGTTGCAATGTGGTTTGCACAGTAGATAGCTCCATTCAGACAGCAATCCACAACAGGAGTTCAACAGTCATAGCAATTGCTCAGAGTAACCTGTAAAAAGTATAAGTTCCTAAATTTCCCTCTAATCCTTCCTCATATGTTTACATCTTTCAGCTGAGTGGTCTGAATGCTTAGATGTGTTAGTGTGGGTCTTTCTCAGTCCTTCTAATGATAGCTAGAAAGTAGAAAGCACTTTGCCTAAAAAGGAGTTAAATGAACATTACTTCCATGAAATATGGCACCACAGATCACAGGTATTGCCTCTGAAGAACAGTATTGAGGTTCAGTCCTTACTTTGAGCAAACTTAAAAGCTTATGTAAAACACAAAATTTGATAGGAAAGGCTCAGTGAGCTCTACTTCAGAGTGTTCATGGTGCTGATGAATGGAGCACTTGCCTGTGCTCCAGATATTTTAGGATATCTTTGAGATCTAGCTTTGTGATATAAGTAGAGGGTCATGTAGTTTGTGCAGCTGGGGAAACGCAGAAAAGAAGCAGACACTTGTATGTTCCAGATTAGTAAGTCTTCTGATCACTCAGGAGCAGATCCCTATGTTGCTGTAAATCATACTAGTGGAAAATTTCAGATTGATGGTTTAGGATTAAAATTTTAATGTCTCCAAATTTGTCAGAAAACAAACAAGCATTCTGATAATCTAAACCTGCGTTTTAGCATCGATAAATACATTCTGAAGAGCATATTGTGCCAAGGTCCTTTTATGTATCTAACTTTATTTCTTCTACAGTGCTATCAATTAACTACACCTACCCCTGATTAAAGTCCTACTCTGTGTAAGATTATGATAATTTGACCTTTAAAGATAATTTCAGAACAACCTAGTTAATTTAATTTGTAAATGACATTAACACCTATCACATACTACAGATGGTCTTAGAAAATATTAAAATTAATAGTGGATGTGTAAAACAAGGCAACAGAGCACCTACTCCACCTTAGAATGGAACTACCTTACAAAAAATGTCTTCAGTCATATCATTGTCCATAGAAGAAAAATATAGTGCCACCAAGTCCTTTTCATCTAACACATATCCTTCCCAAATTGTTGTGAGGGAAGGCTTGGGAGTAGATCATCTGAAGGTTCAATGACTGGTCAGTCCTCACAGACCAGAAAGACAAATGTATTTCAGAAATCAGCACCTTCCTGTGTCTCTCTCTAGCATGAAGTTGAGATCTGCAGAACAGGTAACCAGAAGCCTCATTTTCATGTTAGTCTTAATAAAGCCCAACCAAAATACAAAATGTTAAACCCTATATGAAAGAGACTAAAATGAGGAACCTGAATGAATTTGACCTGTAATGTGAGGTTCAGGTAACAAGTCTATTTGAACCTCACATAAAGAGGCGAAAAAACAAGGTTGCAGCAAGTCCAAATCTCAATCTATGAAGTTTTTGACAAATATCAAACCTTTAAATCTTGGAGACTCAACAATCAGACTTTTCAATGTCATTGTAACAGTAGTAGGTAGATATTTTTAGTGGTAATATTTTCTCTTATATTTCCCAAACTCATTTTGGTTCTGGCAGGGGTTATGTTTAACTCTTGCTATCTGTTTATCAGGCTTCATAATTACATGTAGATATGTAGTGCCAAATTTTGCCTCTTGAGTTAGCAGTTTTCCATGTTTTATGATATTTGAAAATGTTGGTATACACACACTGTACACATTTATTTGAAACTACACACTTTTGGGGTTTTTTACACTAAAGAAAAGATTAGAAAAAAACCAACATATTTTCAGAGAGAAAAATTGTCTAATTTAAACAAAAACCTAATTAAGCCAATCAAAAGAGAGGAACTGGGTTTTTTCCTCTGACCCCAGCAAGTGCACTTTAAGACCACAGTCTACTACAAATGACACAGAACTTTAGAAAACAGTTGTCTTAGACCTGTCTTCCCAAGATACAGCTAGTACGATTTTTTTTTCACCGGTGTTAAATGTTGCTACACTAGCAATTCATTAATTTCCAGTACTGATGATCAAATGACTCTTCATTTGAAGCCTCACTACTTTTTCAGATAACTTCTGTGAGAAAAATGAAAATTCAGAGTAGCTTTATTTACATTGAGATTTGGTTTCCCTTCAAAAGGTGATCTGAATATATGCAAATATATTTCCTCAGTATACCGCAGCAGATGTTCATACATCACTATGGACTTTCACTTCTTTTCTCTCTTCCACCTCCTACTCATCATTAACTCTGAAGGATATTAGATTAAGTTTAGTCTGGATATGTGGATGTGCAACCCTACTACATTCAAAAAAGCTGCACATGGATGGAAAATTATTGATTTGGACCATGGCTGTTCTGAATTATCACATCCTTTTATAATAACACCGCCATTAACCTAATATTCTAATTTTATATCATTCTATTTTCATTGTGAGTTTGAGAGTTCTCTTGTTCTGCAACCAAGGTCATATATTTTCCTCTTTTCTGTAATGCCAGACTGCACTGTATTCAGAAGCATCTGACATTCTTGCATATGTTTGGTATTATTTTCCCCCCTCTAAAAAAATCACTGACCTTGCAGCTCTACATGTTTTTCCTGTGATTCAGTTTAGTTTGTCCACACAGTAGACATTTTGCAAGACAGTAGACATCTTTAGGACTTATTCTCATCAGATTTGCATCAGGCATCATCTAATAACTCTTGGGCTACCTGAATATAAACCACTGGTAACCTGCTATTGATTTAAGATTTAAGAAATGTATTTTTACTTCTTTGCCTGGAAAAATATCCACATGTATTTTGGGAGGTGTGAGGTAAATGCTTACCTGTCCTGTCTCTTCATTCTACCTTGTCAGGGACTGGTTATTTTATCCTTACAAAAAAAAAACAAAAAAAAACCTCTGTGGGAGTTTGCACTGCTTAAGCACAGCAGGAAGAGACCTATAAAGACATAATGGCAGAAAAGAATATTTGTCCTTTGCTTTATGAATCCTACTGTGTGACAAAGGCAAGTAGACACTTCTGCCTCAGGGATTAGAAGAAGACATATGGAATGATGACCGTTTACTCCTTTTACCTATAGTTACCCTTTCACTCTATAGGTCTCCTACCTACTGAGATTTTTACCTTCCCTCACGTACATCACATGGATGTATTCGCATGCATCAGTCTAAGTATTTGTGCACTTTTCCTTTTCATAAAATCTTCTTTATCCACATTTGAGAAAGCATACATGAAAGGGATAAGCTTGGAAAAACACAAAGCAAGAGTTTCACTCGTAGAACTTTTTCTTAACAAAAATGACTTCCCGTAAGAAAATGTTTTGTTCTTTATAGCCAAGGTTAATGCACACATTTTATAAATGCACAAGAAAGGGTGATAAAGAGCATTTAAAATGGGAAATTTCGCAGCAATGTTAAGAAATTATTAAAAATAGCATCATATACCTTTAGGGAAAAGAAAATTTAAAAAATGGGACAGAAGTAAAAACTCTATAGGAAGTATCTGAAAAAAAAGCTGACTAAAACATTTCAAAAAATTAATAAAATATTTTTTTAGGAACTTCTGTAAATGATACTTTTTCACCAATCCAGAATAAACAAAAATTCCAAGCAGAGTGGCATATCATCCAGAAGAAAAATAACCAGTTCTGTTACCTACAATAAAAGCAGTGATATCCTTCAGAAATCTGACGACACTTAAAATGCTTCTCATATGAAGATCAAATTCTCTAGTATGCATCCTTCACTGAAATTGACAAAAGAGTGGTGATGTTCAAGTGCAGAAAATTTAACCCCAAACATATCTGCATTATAGTCCTATTATGAATATAAAAGCAATATGTGGCCAACAAGTTTTTTGTTTTTTTTTTTAATTGAGAAACTTCTATGCTTACAGAACAGAAGAGGGTCTCTGTAATGCTAGATACCCTAATTAAAGGCCACAGAGAAAGGTAATCCATTCAGTTTCTGCTGCAGGTGAAATACCCTACCAATGCCACAATATAATTTATACCACAATTATTATTGCTCAAAACCAATTCTGTGCTCTTGAGATATAATTAATGTAGAAGGAGTTACACTCAGATAAAACAGGAATAGTTGTTTTCAAGATATCTTTGATCCATTTCATAACTAAACCCCACACACCCAAATATAGAACAGGCTTTCAGGAACATTTGCATAAAGGTCTCCAAATCTGTTGTACATTTCCTCTACAGATTCCAAAGGACTAATGATCTCATTTTTCATGTTTTGAAATCAGTGATGTTTATGATCAGGTTACACTGAAATTTTGGGCATTGCTTCATAAAAGCATATAGAATAGTAAAATAGGATTATATATTTAGGTCACTGTGGTGATTTCTCACTCATTTCAGCATGTCACACACATCTTAGTAGTAGCTCTTAAATTATTTTTTAATACATTTTTGATATTTTTCTATAATTTTTCCTTTTGCTGTTTCACCCTGATTCCTCAAGTGTGACAGCAGTGACTACCAGTCGTGTCTGATATGGATGAGATAGAGGCTGAAATCAGTCTCAAGTCATTGCTATAGAAGCCCTTACAAGTACCTGGAAGTTACTTGGTTTTACTTGAAAAACATTTGCCTTCATATTCCTGTTGTTATGAAGCTTTTTCTGTTGTGCTCCAGAATTGACAGAAGTTACTCTGATACATGTACTCCACATATAAATTATTATGCAATAATTGCCCATTCAAATGTTTTTAATAGAAAATAACCAGATGATAGACAGTGTCTTGAGTTACACTGCTCATGCCTTGGTAGAGTAGGGCAAAAGCACTGTGAGAATGCATCCTTGGAAACAAATCTGGAATTACAGCAAAAAATATTCTCATTAACATAAGCAGAGAACTTCTGCCTGCCAGAATATCCTAGCAGCAGTAATATGCCCTTGCAAGTAGAAAATGGGGTTTGTCATTGTCTCACTTTTTGGGGGGTTGACATGCAGTTCTTTGCAAAGATTGTACAACTGTATCTGCATATCACCTATATCCAGCACTGATCCTCAAATCTTGGCTGATGTGAATTTTAACAATGTGTCAGCCTCTTGCTAAAACTCTCTTTGGGAAGACTGTGTCTCTGCTGTGGAACAATATTTTTTCTCCCATAAGCATTTCCATTAATTTTGATTATAGATGTTATCAAAGATAACATACAAAGAAGCCTATGCCACTGCTGTCACACCAGCCTTATTCCTAGCCTGTTATTTGTTAGGAGAATCTTTACATTATCAGGTACAACACCCTTATCCATTGCCTTAGTGCTTCATATTTGCAAAGTACATAGACTTCTTTGTGCCAGACTAAACTGTCCTTGTTACTTGAGTAACCATAAAACATCAGAAGCACGCTATCACTTGACAGATGCATGGGTCACATTCCTGGGTCCTACACAGAGCATTTATCCAGCTTGCTAGCAGGAAGTTTTCCTTTTCAATGTAAGAGGACTGATCACCGCTCTTGCAGAGGTGAGATGGCTCCTTATAGTTTCACATCTTTTTTTCCATTTCTAGCACTCATATCTGCAACTAGAAATGACACTGAAACAAGAACAGTTACACTAGAGCCAGTTGTTGCTCTTAATTGCATTCTCATTTTGCCTGTTAAATTCCAGTAATGTTTCCTGGGTTTTGAGGGTTTTTCTGTTAAGTTTTGGGGTTTTTGTTAAATTATGTATGTTCTGCACAGTATCCATTAAATTACGCTAAAATGCAACGTTTATATACGCATGGAGGGGGACCAGAATATATTACCTACTCTAAACCAGTGCAGTAAAATGGCAGCAAGATTAGTGATACAGACTGGTCCTTCCCTTTCCCACCACAGATATGTCCCATATGTAACAGTCAATAAAGCTGCATCCTTCCATACTCCTTGTACTCCAAAAGAGACTAAGGTCAACCAGCCATCAATCCTCTCATTTCTCATCATCTTCTCTCATCCTACAACCTGACCATACACTGCAGCTGAGGTTAATGCAATTTTGACAATCTTCTCTTGGTAAAATTGTTTTACTGTGACTTCGATGCAATATTTATTGCTTTTACTTCATGATTTTATGCTGGAATTGTATAATTTTGGGCAGTATTTCTTCCCCAGATGTCACTAGTTTAATTTTATTAAGAGAATAGCATCTGTTTCACTGAAATCTGCTGAGATAAAGCAATTATGTAATGTAAAAGTTCTGCAAACCTGATACATACATTGCTGATCCATAATTTGTACTCTACATCTCTGAATTAGCTTTAGCATTCTGACAGCCAGCTTCTTTTATTTAGCTTCTGGTTAACGCATTTAACAGGGATAACTTAAAGCTAGAAGTGCATACGTTTCAACTTCTTTCAAGTTTCATGAACATAAGAATAGGAAGATGTCCAAAAGAGATGCATATATCTCTTTTATGGCACAACGGTGCTGTTTCCAGAGCAAATTGGGTGTCTTGTAAAATGGGCAAGTGTGATGACATAGAATTAGATTGCTGTAAATACTTCACAAACGTCATGGGTCAACAGGAATAAAGCTGTCCACTTTTTTTACCTTGCTCAGCTGAATGCAGGCTGCTCATATTGAGGTTATTACTCTGTGAAATGGTTTATTTCCAGGCACTTCAGCTGTGAGCCAATGCAGGCAGGAAGGTCATAGGTCCAAAAAAGCCAAAGTTCTGAGATACACTTCTCACAGCCTGTCTAAGGCAACAACCTGCCAAGAGCTGGTCAGCCAGTTACATGTAGGCAACTAGAAATAGATACCAAGTAAAAGACTAGTCAGAATAACTGCCTGAGACAAAAGAGCTGCTAAAATAGAGCTTCTGGGTAGTACTTCAAAGCAAATCACCTGTCTTCACCAGTACTGGATATCATATAGGAGTCACAGAGGAAGTTCTGGGAACTCTGTGGACTCCAAAATTCTGATGATGCTTTGAAAACCTGTCACACCTGCAAACAAACTATCCAAGCTGAAGACACAGTGCGACTGCCATGTCCTATGAAATTAACAGTGCTTTACACTTCTAGTTTAAGGAAATTTTGATATAAGCTTTTACCAGAGTGCTGAAATAATAATGGTTCAAATTAGGGAGAATTTGCAATCATTGTTGATGTTTCTAGATACATTTTTTCTAGATTCGTCTGAATCATTCCTGAAATTATATTTTAAGCTTTACAGATTTACATAGCCATCTTGATCACAGTCCTATAACACTGATGAGAAATGAGGTATTTGCAACTTTTTATAAATATTGCATTAAATTTTACATCTTTACATTCCACTAATAGAGAAAAACACCTTTTAAAGCAATATATTTTTCATGCACCACAACTGCATTTAATAGTTTTCTGCTATATTGCTTTTGGTTCATTAGCATTCATATTGTTGCCTGCCACCTCATTTGTTTCAGTGTTTGCTTTGAATTTGCTTTGCTGACATAGTTTCACACTGTGCTTGCTCTGGCTCATCTGCTGTTTCTATCTGACTAATGTTTTTACCGTACGTGTATATTTATGTAGATTCTGTGCTGAATTATGCACATTCAAACACACCGCTACCTTTTGGGGCAAAATTGGACATCCCAAACGCAGTCTTGTGAGTGGTCTTTCCTAAAAATAATAGAGGCAGTAATTTTTTTTCATAAGCACTGCTTATTCGTGACTAATGTGTAAAAAATGCCTTTCTCCCCACATAGCTTCCTTGCTTAGTTCTAAAATTTCTGTGCAAGACTTGGCCCAAAGCTAAAATGAAATTTATCCTCTAGCTCAGTGCCTGTCAAAGGAGTTCTGAAGATGCAGTTCCGTGAGACACAAAGGTCGGATTTGCAAGAATTATTTATTTGGAGCCTTACACGAAGCAGAAGACTTGATCTTGTCTAGCTCAAATGGAAGGAAGCTATCGGGCTTCACAGTTTCAGTCAGAAGTGCTATTTTGTAATCTCCAGCAATGCCATAGACCATAACTTACATTGTATACACAGAGAATACATGACACTTTCTCTAGTAAAGGCCTTTTATTTTGCACAGTTTAGAGGTATCAGGATATTCTTAGAGCCTGCAGCTATACTCTTTCTTGCTCTTCATGGATCAAAGTGTCTTAAGAAAGGAAGAGGTAGTGCTCTCCTAACTTATACAAACATCCAGATCCATCCAGTCATTTACAGCTTCTTTGTGTTGCTTTGCAGGAAAAAAAGTGGAATAGAAAAATGCTTAGGTGACAAGCATTCTCCATGCACACGGAAATCCCTCAGCAGCACTGACGCAGCATATTGGCTTCTGCATCTCCTTTTGAAGAGCTATTTATGCATTCAAAGACAAGAGACTTATTGATGGCAAAAAAAATGTCAGATTCTTTCCCTTTAGCTCAGGCTCATAAATAACATGCAACCCAAAGAAGCAATTTAGAACTGAAATTTCAAGTCTTTATGATAAGATTTGTTTATATCACCCATGGAAAACAAACACCAAGTTTTTCAGATATTCAGTCTTGATAAGCAAAGTACATTTAAAATTAAAAATGTAGTCTGCCTGTCTGTGTCTCACTGCTTTGAACTGATTCATAGTAAAAGCATGAGGGCCTAAGAATCCAGAAGAACATTTAAGGCACCTATTGCCGTTAATATAGGAAGGGGGAGGTATATAGGAAGAGTTTACAGGTCAATGAGTGGCTAAGAGACTGGTGCCAAAGACAGGGTTTTGGTTTTTTTGATCATGGAATGCTGTATGAGACACCTGGCCTGGTGGTGGCAGGTGGGATGCACCTGTCCCAGAGGGGGAAGAGGCTTTTGGGGCAGGACTTAGCAGGGCTCATTGAGAGAGCTTTAAACTAGAAGTGAAGGGGGAAGGGGAGAAAACTGGGGCTGGTAGGGACAAACATAAGAACGAACCAGGATCCGAAGGCAGGTGGTCTAGGGAGGATTTAGTCCCACCAGTGCACTCTGCTTGTTTCCTGAAATGTCTGTATGCTAATGCACGCAGCATGGGGAATAAGCAAGAAGAGTTAGAGGTCTGTGTTCGGGCTAAGGGATATGATCTGGTAGCGATAACAGAGACATGGTGGGATAGGTCACATGACTGGAACGTGGCCATGGATGGTTATGTGCTTTTTCGGAAAGATAGGGCGGGGAAGCGAGGTGGTGGAGTTGCTCTTTATGTGAGAGAGCAACTAGAATGTGTTGAGTTTTGTACAGGGGCTGATGAGGAGCAAGTTGAAAGTTTGTGGGTAAGGATTAAGGGGAAGGCTGGTGTGGGTGATACAGTTGTGGGGGTCTACTACAGACCTCCTGATCAAGGCGAGGAAGTTGATGAGGCCTTCTACAGGCAGCTGAAAGCAGCCTCACAACTTCAGTCCCTAGTCCTCATGGGAGATTTTAACTACCCTGATATCTGCTGGTTGACTCACACAGCCAGCCTTTCACAGTCTAGGAGGTTCCTCCAGTGCATTGATGATAACTTCTTAATGCAAATGGTGGACAAGCCGACTAGAAGAGGAGCGCTGCTGGATCTTGTACTAACCAACAAGGAGGGCCTTGTTGAAGCAGTGATGGTCAATGGCAGCCTTGGCTGCAGTGATCATGAGATGGTTGAGTTCAGGATCCAGTGTGGAAGGAACAGAATACCCAGTAGGGTCAGAACCCTGGACTTCCACAGGGCAAACTTTGGCCTCCTCAATCAACTGTTAAGAGTAATCCCATGGGACAGGGTGTTGGAAGATAAAGGGGCTCAAGATAGCTGGTCAATATTCAAAGACCACTATCTGCAAACACAGGATCAGAGCGTCCCTATGGTTAGGAAATCTAGTAAGGGAGCTAGGAGACCAGCATGGTTAAAAAAGGAACTGCTGGGAAAACTTAAGTGGAAAAGAAAAATCTACAGATCATGGAAGGGGGGGCTGGTCACTTGGGAGGAATACAGGACTGTTGTCAGAGGATGTAGGGAGGCAATTAGGAAAGCTAAGGCCTCCTTGGAACTTACCCTTGCAAGTCAGGTTAAGGATAATAGAAAGGGCCTTTTCAAATACATAGCTAGGAAAACTAACACTAGAGGCAATATTGGCCCACTAAGGAATGAGCTAGGAGCCCTGGTGACAGAGGATATAAAGAAGGCAGAGGTGCTGAACGCCTTCTTTGCCTCTGTCTTTACTCCTGCAGGGTTTCCGCACAAGCCCCAGACTCATTTAGCCCCAAAAGTAGTCAAGATAGATGAGGAGCTTGACATAGTAGATGAGGATTGGGTTAGGGATCAGCTGAGTAATCTGGACATCCATAAGTCGATGGGTCCAGATGGAATGCATCCAAGGGTGCTGAGGGAACTGGCGGAGGTCATTGCTAGGCCACTCTCCATCATCTTCAGTAAGTCATGGGTAACAGGAGAGGTGCCTGAGGACTGGAGGATAGCAAATGTCACTCCAGTCTACAAGAAGGGCAAGAAGGAGGACCCGGGTAACTATAGACCGGTCAGCCTCACCTCCATCCCTGGAAAGGTGATGGAACAACTTGTTCTTGTCACTATCTCCAGGCATATCATGGACACGGGGGTCATCAAGAGCAGTCAGCATGGTTTTATCAAGGGTAAATCATGTTTAACTAACCTCATAGCCTTCTATGAGGAAATTACTAGGTGGATAGATGATGGAAGAGCGGTAGATGTGGTTTATCTTGATTTCAGTAAAGCATTTGACACCGTCTCTCACAGCATCCTTGTAGATAAGTTGATCAAGTATGGGTTTGGTGATCAGGTAGTGAGGTGGATCATGAACTGGTTGAAAGGAAGGAGTCAGAGAGTTGTAGTCAATGGGGCAGAATCTGGTTGGAGGTGTGTGACTAGTGGAGTCCCTCAAGGGTCGGTACTGGGACCGGTGTTGTTCAATATCTTCATCAACGACTTGGATGAGGGTATAGAATGTACCCTCAGCAAGTTTGCTGATGACACTAAGCTGGGAGGAGTGGCTGACACACCAGAAGGCTGTGCTGCCATCCAGAGAGACTTAGACAGGCTGGAGAGTTGGGCAGGGAGAAACAAGATGAAATTTAACAAGGGAAAGTGTAGAGTTTTGCATTTGGGGAAGAACAACACTATGTCCCAGTATAGGTTGGGGGCTGACCTGCTGGAGAGCAGTGTAGGTGAAAGAGACCTGGGGGTCCTGGTAGACAAGAAGATGACCATGAGCCAGCAATGTGCCCTTGTGGCCAAGAAGGCCAATGGCATCCTGGGGTGCATTAGAAAGGGTGTGGTCAGTAGGTCAAGAGAGGTTCTCCTCCCCCTCTATTCTGCATTGGTGAGGCTGCACCTGGAGTATTGTGTCCAGTTCTGGGCCCCTCAGTTCAAGAAGGACAGGGAAGTGCTTGAAAGAGTCCAGCGCAGAGCTACTAAGATGATTAAGGGAGTGGAGCATCTCCCTTATGAGGATAGGCTGAGGGAGCTGGGTCTCTTTAGTTTGGAGAAAAGGAGACTGAGGGGTGACCTCATCAATGTTTTCAAATATGTAAGGGGTGAGTGCCAGGGAGATGGAGTTAGGCTTTTCTCAGTGGTGACCAGCGACAGGACAAGGGATAATGGGTGTAAATTGAAGCATAGGAGGTTCAAGTTAAATATCAGGAAAAATTTTTTTACTGTAAGGGTTACAGAGCCCTGGAACAGGCTGCCCAGGGGGGTTGTGGAGTCTCCTTCACTGGAGACATTCAAAACCCGCCTGGACACGTTCCTGGGCGATGTACTCTAGGTGGCCCTGCTCTGGCAGGGGGTGTTGGACTAGATGATCTTTCGAGGTCCCTTCCAACCCCTAGGATTCTATGATTCTATGATTCTATGATTCTAATATCAGTGACAAATTTCGTCAAAGGTAAGACTAAAGGAAGAACTAAGGTTGGGAGTCTGTAGAAATCAGATGTTTTCAAATAAACTGGAATTTGTCCTTTGACATTTTAGGATATTTGAAACACTTCTCAGAATATATGGAGAATTCATGAGTTATCTGAAGACAAAAAGTAAACATGGTGGCTGTCTTTACACAAGATAAAAGCCAAGATGAGGGTAAAGGAACGGAAAAATATTATGGATGGTCAGATCAAGAACAATTCTTGAAAAAACTGAAGAGTAAGTAATCAAAATATTTCTAGACTGCTGTGATGGGTTGACTTGGACCATCAGCCAGATGCTCACTCTCTTACTCCCTTTCTGTAACAGTGCAGTAGGAGAATTTAAGATGGAAAACTTTTAAGTGGAGATAAAGACAAGGAGATCATTTACCAATTACCATCATGGGCAAAAATGACTCGGCTTGGGAAAAATTAATTGAATTTATTGTCAAGAAAGAGGGTAAAACCAATCCAGCAGAATAAAGCAAAAGTGGTCTAGAAAATGTTACCCAGGAAAGGATGAAAAATTGGCACTGCTAGACTAAAGAAAACAAAGTGGAAGCTGACACAGATGAAGAGACATGCAAAAGGGGAAATATCTGAACAGCCGTCAAGTGCAAAAGCCAAAAGGAAGAGTAAAGGTATCAATTGCTTTTCATGTTCATTGCTGGCATAAGAACTATGGAGCTTGAACCGCAACAAGGAAGATGTTGGTGAGCCACTACAGGAACAAGTAAGACAAAGAAAACCCTGGAATAACACACCCATGAGAGCTGAGAAAACCTTCATCACAGGAGGTCTTTAATAGCAACATAAACACCTACTCTGAAAGACATTCTTATGGTTGATTTCACTCTGAAGTCTGGGTCCGGCTATTTTTCATTGTTCATTCATTGAACATCAAGTTATAGTAACACAGATATCTACCTTTTCTATTTTCCACAGACAAAAAAGGCCTGAGAAATCCTTTTCTAGTGCTGAATATGCTATTGCTTTTACCTGATGTTCACACCACCAGCCTGTGAAAGGATATGAAGCAAGGATATTCTGAGATGAGACAGAAAAATGCTGAATTAAAGAGAGCTGGGTGTAGGCAAAGGAGAAAACATATCGCTAGTAGAAAACACAACAGCATAGGAGACTCCTGATCCTACCATTTGATATGGTTTCAAGACCACATCTTTTCCTTCAGCTAGATTTTCCTAACACCTTGGTTCACCTACACCTATAAAATATGGTAATTCAAACCTTCCACAGCAATCCCTGTAATTAAACCCTCTAACAGTATGAATTGAAACAAACAAATGATACTGGCGGAAGTTTACTTAATCCAGGTCAGTTTGCCACTTAGTTGGAAGAGGGCATCAAATCCAGAAAAAACTCCCCTGAACCCTCAGGGTAAGGAGGACTTTCCTCTACAGAGCATAAGAAATTTGAAGAGACATGAAGAATAACTAATTGGAAAGTCTAATTAAACAGCAGAGCCTAAGAGATAACTTTATGCCATCCGGAAATGTTTTCAGGAAGTGACATTGTCTCAAATAAAAGTCCAGATGTCGATTAATTGCAAATCAGGCAACCTTGAAACTAAGCAGAAAGTGACATGAAGGTGTGAAGATTCTGCAAAATGTCCCTGTAGGATTGAAAGGGTAAAATGTTTTGAATGAAGATAAGTAGGACAAGAAGTTTGCCACATCACATGTTTTCCCATAGAGGAACTGACAGGACAAACCACAAGCTGTTGCCTTGAGCACTGCTTATATTCAGGGTGTGAAGTTAAGCAAGGAAAAGGATGTGCAGTTAAGTAAGGAAAAGGATGTGCATAGAGATGGCTTAATGTCAGAAATTATCAGTGCCATCTGAAGTGAGTCAATTGATCAGATAGGAAACTGTGAGTATTGGGGTAGAGGGCTGAGTATCAAACTATATTATCTGGGGGTTTTTGTTTGTTTGTTTGTTTTTCTTTGTTGTCTTTTTGTGACACTGCGCTCTTTTTGGTTTTGTTTTTTGTTGTTTTTTTTTTTAACAACATCAAGGTCAAAGCTTTAGAAGTTTTTTTATGTTCAGCATAATCTAAACATTAGAGATAGCTGATACTCTCTATGAAAGAACATGCTTAGAAACAGTACGTTTGAGGAAAAGGCTAGGCATGTTTAATTATATTACTGTTCTACCTAATTTGGTATCTTTTCTTCCAGACTTACTAGTACCTCAAAATATGTCACAGCAAACTATGAGAAGCACCACGTAAGATTACTCTGCCCTTAGGGAACACGTCTTGCCAATCCATGTTATTTAGTAGCTGGTTTATGTCCTGAGTTATAAGGGTTTATATCCCACATAAATTTTCTATTTGGCCTAATATAGTTGTTCTCCTTATTCACAGAAATGTTTATTTCTGATACTGTATCTTTTGTAATGATTTCAGTATGCCAGTTAGTCATTGTATTCAAAGGAAATTAATTTTATTGGTTTTAAATTTGTTTCCTTCCAAATTCATTGAAACTCTTTTTGTTCCTCTCTGATAGAGTGACGCAGCATGTGTTAAAATTAGTCATTATTTTATGTACCATCAGTGTTCTCTCATTACTGGTCTTTTCAATGTCATTTCACAAGATTATTTGCTATGCTTTCTGTGTGAAAACAAAGCATTCTGGACTACCATTTTTAAAAGACATTCTTTACTTTATACACAAGTTTAACCACATATGAGCATATGTTTCCAAAACAACAGAACATGTGTTCCCCAAGTAGATTGGGATGCCTGCTTCTTATGTAGTTTTAAAAAATGCAAATGGAATGTGCTATTTTTTGTATATTTAAAACTGGGATATAAGTTTAAAGTTCAAGTTGTAAATGTGAATGTTTCATTCAATTAACCTGCCCTTGAAAAGATGTTGTTTTCATGTCATACATTTTCATCAGATATTTCCCTAGTTCATGTGTTAAATTTACAGCATTATATACATTTAGGTGACTTATACAGACTTAGAAGGTGGAAATATGCGTGCTCAGTTTACCCAATTGCTTGCACCACTGGTAATATTCATGCCAGACCAACAGTGCAACAGAGGTTGCAAAAATGGACAAAGCCCATTCAAAAAAGAACAGAGAAAGGGAAATTAAGTCAGACAGGAGATATTTAGGATGAATGTTGAAAAGCTAAGAGCCCCCTGGAAAGTACTATATGCCTTTAAAAAAATGTTCTAAAGGTGTAGGAATTGATGACAGAACAAACCAAGATGGGGAAATCCTGGAAGAACAGCTGCAACTAAGGTGTGTTGTCATAGAGTCTAAGTGACGGTAGCAAGACCAAAAGCCAAAACACATTAAAAAAAAAAAAAAAAAAAAAGTCCAAGTCCTTATGAACCTCAATACTTCCTAGGTATAGTTATTAACTCTGAGACTTTTTGCATGAGTGATGTAAATGTTGATATCTCAGTGGTAAAATGCAAGAGAGAGCTGCTAAAGGGATTTTCCCAATCACTGTTCTTCAAGCCACAATAATAGGAGTAGAGCTGGACTGACACTCAAGAGTACTATCAGGCTCTGCCTTCTGCTTTTAGGAGTCACAGGAAAGCTAAATAAAGGTCAAGCATTGTATTTTTTTAGCAGCCTACTGAATAAAAACATTGGATGTGCCTCATTTTGTGTTCATGCTAGCAAAACACGTAAAGTATGTAGTGATGGATGATTCCTACATGAACTATTATCAGACATTTTCCATTCTCTTCTTGTTTTCACTAAATAGCACTAAATAGCCCATTTAGTGATCTGAACAATTAGGATTTAAATAAATAGCAAATAGTCACCTTTGCCCTGACCCTACACTATAAAATCTTAACTTGAAAACTTTGGGGATTGTCCAGCTGTTTGGCATCATCTCCTTTGCATGCTGATGCTACCGTAGGTCAAACTATTACCTTTGAATGTTATTCAGCTGTTTCTATATTGTTGCTTCCAATAAAAATGAGGATCCGATTTTGCTTAGCACCATGTCCTTCTACAGTGCTCTAGAAGAACAAAGGAGCTCAAGACTGGGTTATTCTTTTCACATCCTTTTACAAAATTTTATTAATGTCAATAGGCCATAATACCAATGGAAATAAGACCCAGCTGTATAAGCCCTGCATTTTTCTTAGTCCATGATTTCCAATTCAAAAATAATTCAATGTTGTTTGTAAAAACTGAAACTAAATGAAATTATTATTTAAAAGAGTGAAGCAGCTTCTCAGGCAAAGGCAATTGAATATGTGGAAATCAAGTTTATTCGATCAAATGGCAAGCAGAACAAAATCACATTATGCACTCTACTAAAACATTTGTTTAATAACAACAGAACAAAAACAATCCTTCCAAGTTTCCCATGAGTTTTATTAAAGTAACATGTTCAGTAGTTATCTTCCCAGACCCAGGAAGGAACTAAACACATCTCTTCCCCTGCTTTACTTTTCTGTTTTGATGGACTGATAATTGAAATGAGAGAAGTGTCTAAAAGGTGACTGGAATTACCAAGAGTTTTGTGATTTGATTATGAACATTTTCACCTCTGGCTGACCAGATTATCTTCTGTGAAGTTCAAACAGACTGAGGCCTCAATTCACCATGTTTGGCATAAGACTAAGCACATGATTATGTTCTATGGCTTCACTAACATGCAGGTGCTAAAGTTCTTCCTTAAGCTGAAGCTAGTAGATCCTCATGCTTTCACAGTATGTGTTAAATATGTCATGGGCCTCACTCTGTTTCCTATTGCGTGCAGACTTTCAACTGAAAATGACCATCAAAATGAATAAACCACAGCACTGTTATCATATTGAGCAACGATTAGATTACACAGAACACTTTGCTAGACCTTTAACACCAACATACAGTTCAGTGCTGACAGAAGAAGAGATGATATGAGACATTCAAAAATACATAAAGAAAAAGAAGTGTGGATTGAAAATGACACCTTGTTCAGACTCTAGAAAAAAATATTCCCTACCACTTCAGTTAAATTTAGAGGGAGGTTATGAGCTGAGAACTAATTAGATAATCTAGTTCTTGTGGATTTCTGTCAGTTCCGATTTACATTTATAGAATACCTTCAGAAATACATAATATTACTCTCTGCCTCACATAAACACTTAAGAAATCAGTGAGGTCTGGTCTAAAGTCTTATATTGAATTTTATAAATGAAAAAAGAAGAAAGTAAACTCAACCATGATTAATGGACTGACTTGATATAAAAACAGAATTTTAATTTCTTCTTAGAATAAACCTCACTCTAGGCAACTGAGAGCTAAGAGGGACTTGAATATTATTCTTTCGTTATATAGCAGTCTTTCCCCTTTTAAAAACATGAGTTTAAAAAATTTTAAATTTTAATGCTTCAGTCACCAAGTTTTAAATTAAGAATGAGCCAGTTATTTTGTGTAATTCAAGAAAGCCCATCTATCTTGCTAAATTTTCAAATTTTTCACAGCTCTCATTTTGCCATGTTTAAGACATATTGTATATTATCACTTCATCTATCATATATTAGATAGATGCAGATAAAGTTGCACATGACTTCTAAAGATAAAATCTCAGTGCTGTCAACAGTTTACAAAAGATACTCCAGAAGCAGAAAAAAGCTCAAAAAAAAACAGTGAAAAGGACAAGGGTAAAACAGAAGCAGAGGAAAGAAGAAGAAAGGGGGCTCTCAGCAAACTACCTCTCCTTAATGAGATTCATCCATATGTTTGTTTCTGATTTGCAATGTTTTCTGCTTTTAATAGATTTTGTGGACTTTTTTTTTTTTTTTTGGGGGGGGGGAGGGGGGAGGAAGATTTTTTTTAATCACTCTACATAATCCTATTATTTATTTTTCAATTGTGCTGCAGAAAACATCACCATGCTATTTCACAGTGTTAAAGACTCTCCCAGGGTTGTGTGACTGGCTGTACATTGCTGAATATCAGAAATTGCAGGCTGTTCCTGGTTTTTTTGTTTGTTTTTTTGTTTTTTTTATGCAGTAAGCCATCTGTGTAAGTATATCTCGACTGGACATGGCCACTGAAAATCAATTTTTTCCTAACACCAGGCTGAAATTTTATTGTCTTTGAAGGGGCAGAGCGAGAGAAAGGTTGGAAAGAAGTCTGTTCCAGAAGCTTTTAGTTTCTTAAAATAAAGTGCAAAACTTAGATCATCTCAGAAAGGAGAACAAGTGGTACTTTATATACTTACCTGATTGCTGCAAGCTGAAAACACAGACAAAGCTGTGTACAGATTGCTTTGGGCAAATATATGGGCTCTAGCAATTTCCAAAAACTCTGACCCTATACTTTAAAAGAAAAACAGCCACCAAACTTCTTTTCTGGACCATAGGAATAGGTCCAGAATAGGAAATTAAGCAAAATGATCATTTTGGGGGTCATACATATTCATAATTAACTGGGAACCATTTAAATGTAAATGTTAGCTTGTTTAGCAAGAGTAATGTTTCTGCATAAAGCAGTTTTCTCTTCACATGATATTACTACAATATCACTGTTCCCTAAGGAATACAGTTCAAGGAAGCATCTCAAGGGTAATAAAAAGTTAAAAGGTGATTATTTCTCTGGCACTGCTAAGAGGATTTGGTGTAATGAATATGGAAAAAAGAAAAAAAAGAAAAAAAAAAAAAAAGAACAAAAACAAAAAACGAGAGAGAGAGAGAGAAACAAGCAAAAAGAGTTTCAGACCTTCAAAAGACTGTGGAAGTTATTGATGTGATCAGAACAATAGCTGCTAATGGATGAAGCTGTTCTTATGCACCTGGTTGCTCCTCTGTTAATTAAAATCTGTGATTGCCAGCAAAATTTTTACATTGAATATATGTGCAGCTTCAGAAGCAAGTGACACATTTTGCAAAGAGAAATGCAAAGCAAAAACCTCACTAGTAGATTTATAGGACTGCAGTTTCTAGGTGAATGGAGGACTTATACAGATGCCACAAGAGTTAGGATCAAAGTTTCCAAGTTTTGTCCAAGTCATATGCAATGGCAAGTAGCATCTACCTTTGAGTGTGTACAGACTCTGAACTGGTGAGACTTTGATTACTGAATGGAAGTGGAAAAAAACCAAAATCCGCACTAAGTCAGGTTTTGGTCTATCTAGTGCTGCCTTCATATAAAGGAGCCAGAGTGGACAAGAGGGGAAAATTATTATAGAATTTTGTCTAGAATCACCAAGAAGTTTTAAGAGGCTTTTAGTTGAATTAAGAAGATTCTGCAGACATCTCAGGTGCTTCATCAGGGAAATAGAAACGCTAGGATTTGTTTAGAAGAGAATGTACATGAACTGTGAGGTATTTGCGGTAGCCAGATGGAAAATGGAAGTAAAAAATGTAGTTATAATCTTTTCAAGGCTGTGAGCAGGGTATACAAAAACAGGGCTGTGGTATAAAGGAAACTCCTTATACATTTAAGCAAAATCTAAAGCTTTTATGACAAGATTTTGTCTGTTTGGTAGACGTATCCATTACCTGCTTTGCACTAAGGGCTGTACAGCGTTATTTAATAACTCTGAGGCTTTTCCTTGTAATACAAGTAATAGAAGATCATCGTGTCCAGTGTGCTGGTAAGATTTGACGTTTCACAATTGTAGACAACAATTTTTTACATGACTCATCTCAAAGGGATCACTGAGATTTCTTAGACCCCTTAGATTCAGGCCCCTGTTCCTGAATGCAACTTTGTCAACTAATTTCTCTCATAAATCGAAGATTAAAGTGCTTTGCATACATTCATTAATTAAGCCCCACAGTTACAGCTGTCAGATAATATCGCTGAATAATTTATTTGACAAATTTCACTTTTTATGGTAAATTATTCAATGTTCTTAATTCTTATTATTTTCTCTGTAATTTATACAGATGAGCAAGGAATTTAGGAAGAAAAGTCATTCAACAGCCTATGAGGTATGCTCTGAAAAGATTAAAAAACCTGAAAATAAATTACAAGTGCAACTAATATCTTCATAACTATTTTTTCTCAGCTTTAGTCAGTGGTAGAGGCTTATATTTCAATAGTAGGAAATCTGTAAGATTTCTAGGCATCTCCAATACAGGTAAAAGTAAAAGGTTCGAGTCACAAAGACAAAATCAAACTGCAAGCAGTGATAGGAGTAAGACACAAGATTTAATTTCTAGACATTCACCAAAAAAAAAAAAAAAAAAGTATAACTCAGGTATACAGAAATCTACCTCCTTCATTTCAGCTGCATATCAGTTACTGCAGCAAATGAACAAAAAAAAGCAAAATTATAATAAAAAAATACTATACAAAAGTCTGCAGAAGTATTTAGGATGCAGATCTTCAAATCTAAAAAAATTATTTCCTTCGCTTTTGTCTGGTAAAATCAAGAACTGGTAAAAAAACCCTCCTATAATATTTACATAATATGCCCTAAGACCTGATACACATGGGTCACCAGTTGGAACAGAAACTAAAAATAGAAACTCCATTGTAACATGTTATGCTGCTTTGCTATTGTCCAAGGAAAAGTCAAAGGACTGCATTCATTTCATATAATACCACCCATGTAGCACTTTCATCAGTTGTTTTCAAGGCAATCATAATGATTAATAAAAACAAAGATAAAAGAATGCATATGTGGCATGGCCCACCCACCTCAAGAAAATTTTAAGAACTTCAGTAATGTTATTTTGGTGTTCTGGCACCTGAGGGAATCAGAGAATTCAAAAATATGAACGCTAATGAGACTACATTTCAAAAACTGAATTAATTAATGCTTCAGACTAAGTTAAATTTTGTCTTGACGCTTCACAGGAGGAGAAAATCTGGCACATCCCTGTCTCCCAATGTCTTGATAGTCAGAATCAACTTCAACCGGGCTGATCTTGCAACAATTTTTCAATTAAAACACTCTTTTTGCAGTGTAAGATAATTTTAAAAATATACAAAAATATTTATTTTTTTTTTAAAGCTGTGGTTACAAAACTGGCATAGAAAAATCTACATCTTTGCTTTGCCATGTGTCCTCTGTACATACAGATAAAACTCCTAACCAGATTGGCACAGAATGGTCTGAGCAGAAAAGAACCTCAAAGATCATCTAGTTTTGACCTTCCTGACATGGCCAGGGTAACCTTCCACTAAACCAGGCTGATCAAAGCCCTATCCAAACTTTTTTTGAACACTTCCAGGGATGAGGCATCCAGAGCTTCCCTCAGCAACCTTTTCCAGTGTCTCACTACCCTCACAGTCAAGAATGTCTTCCTAATATACAATGTTAATCTAACCTCTTTCAGTTTAAAGCTATTACCTGTCATCCTAACATTACATGCTCTTGTAAAAAGTCGCTCTCCAGCTTTTCTGTAGGCCCCTTTCAGGAGCTGGAAAGTGCCATAAGGTCTTCCTGGAAAGATCTCTTCTCCAGGCTGAGCAACCCCAACTCTTTCAACCTGTCTTCAAAGGAGAGGTCCTCCACCCCTCTGATGTTCCTAGTGGCTGTCCTCTGGATTTGTTGCAAGAGCTCTACATTATTATGCTGGGGACCCAGAACTGAACACAATATTCTAGGTGGGGTCTCACAAGAGCAGAGTAGAGGGAGACAAACACCACACTTGACCTGTTAGCCATGTTTCTTTTGATGCAGCCTAGGCTACCATTGGCTTTCCGGGCTGGAAACACACAGTGCCTGCTCATGTTGGGCTTTTCACCATTTTCCTCAGGGATGATCCAAATCCATTCTGTGCTCAGACTGTTTTTGTGCTAGGGATTGTCCCAATCCATTTTCAGGACCTTGCTCCTGACCTTATTGCATTTCATGCAGTTTGCATGGTGTCACCTCTCAAGCATGTCAAGGTCCCTCTGGATGGCATCCCTTCCCTCCACTTTGTCAACCACATCACACAGCTTGGTGTCATCAGCAAACTTGCTGAGGGTGCACTCAGACCCACTGTCCATGTTGCCAGCAAAGATGTTAAACAGCCCTGGTCGCAGTACTGACCCTTGAGGAATGCTGCTCACCATTGGTCTCCATTTGGACATTGAGCCATTGACCACAAGTCTTTGAGTGTGATCATCCATCCAATTCCTTATCCACCAACTGGTCAGTCCATCAGTTCCATGTCTCTCCAATTTAGAGACAAGCATGCCTGTGGGACAATGTCAAACACTTTGCACAAGTCACAGTAGATGAGATCATTTGCTCTTCCCTTATCTACCAATGCCGTAACCATGTCATAGTAGACCACCAAATCTGACAGCCATGATTTGCCCTTAGTGAAGTCATGTTGGCTGCCACAAATCACCTCCTTATTTTTCATGTACTTTACCACAGTTCCAGGAGGATCTGCTCCATGATCTTGCCAGGCACAGAGGTGAGACTGACTGGCCTGTAGTTCCCTAGTTGATACACCCCTTTTAAAAATGGGGGTTGTGTTTCCTCTTTTCCAGCCTGTGTGAACTACATCAGACTTTCACAATTTGTCAAATATTACAGACAGTGGCTTAGCTATTTCATATGCCAGTGTCAGGACCCATGGAAACATCTCATCAGGTCCCACAGACTTCTGCATCTTCATGTTCTTTAGATGATCTTGAAACTGATTTACACCTACTGTGGATGGTTCCTCATTCTCCCAGTCCCTGCCTTTGATTTCTGTGACTTGGGTCGTGTGGCTGGAGCCCTTCCTGGTGAAGAGTGAGGCAAAAAATCACTGAGTAGCTCAGCCTTCCTCATATTCCGTCCTTCATAATCAGGTCTTTCAGTTCATCTCCTCAGCCCTTATTGCTTTAAGATATATTTGTTAGATATCAGGCAGTCTGTGCATACTGTCATTTACAGAGTGAACAGAAGGACACAAAGTCACAGAAAACCTCCTCAGGCCAACCTCCACACAGACCTTGATCCACCTCACCCATGTGCTGAAGGGGTTAGATATGCATAGGAACTGCTCCTCCTGCCAATCGGTGATCACAGTAAATGTAAATGTGGCAAGGAAGTAAATTAGCTAATTGTATTTTTCACAGCTGGATGAGAAAACAAAATGCAGAGATACAAATGTTTCTCGTAAAGAGCACTGCATGATATATGTCAGTCTGATCAAGTAAGCTATGGATTAATTGCCAGGGATTGACTACACATTTCAGAGATGAAGTCCAAGATTTACAGTGCATCCTTTTATTTTTTAGGAAAGCCTAAGTAAATTGGCCTAATCAGTCAAATTAAGGAGCTCTTCCCCCCTGCATGCTGAATCTTATCCAAAGCTAGTGAATTTTTCTAAGGAAAAATTAATAAAAATGTCTTATCATAGATCAATAGTTGAAAGTGATGGACTTGCAGTCGAGAATTTAAATGAGTCTGTGAGTCTAGGATCAAACATTTCCTTCTAGTCTGGGGAGCTGGTTGATTTTTTTCTGTTATCTCTAGTGATTATTTTAAAGTATTACGTTTAAGTTCATTAACCTCCAAAATTATCTTTAAAGTGAAGGAGGAGTAAATGACACATGCTGGGTTATATCAGAATTTAACAGGCTGTTTTAGTGCTGTGTTTCTGAGATTGTCTTATGCCTTACTTAGGAAATAAAAACTGGGAGTAGAGTGAAAATGGTTTTGAGACAAGAATTAATGGGTTTGTATTTCTGTGCTCCCCTGGAATTACATTCTCTTAATATGGAAGGGGGTGAAAGTTGTTCTAATTTTCCATAAAAACAAAGGAAGCATATAAGAAAAAGACAATAAAAAGCTTTCACAGGAAATGCACTATGGTGCCTATTGCAGTCACTTTAACAGAAAGCGATGTTTCAGAATCTAATAGTGATGCTTGTGTGAGATAACACACTGCATAGGTCAGGCCCTTTCACAAGTACCACTTGTGAAATCATGCTAGTTAAACAGTTGCTTTGTCTCTGCTCTTTTCTAACACATGATTTGAAAAAAAATAATAATAAAAAAAGAGAAAAAAGTAAGAAGAGAAATTATGTTTAGTTAAAACACTTAAAACTGCTTTTGAAGACCTCCTCAGCCTCTTCTGTATGCTCCCACAATCTTCCCCTTTACACGTTTCCTTTGAGAGAAAGTTAGTCAACTAGGTTTTGAATTCTGGTCTAAAAAATAAATCTGCTTTAGATAGCATGAGAGTCTGTGACTACCATCATCTCTGAAAGTTATTCAGACCTGCAGTTGCAAGATTTTGCAAGCAACTGATTTCATTTAGATGATTTAGTTTAGTTATGTCCTTCACTGGTCCAAATCAGTACTACTTTGCTGACTCTACCAGTTCTTTGTCATTTTGCATCCAGCTGAGCTTGTACCTCTTTATTTCTTGCCATGAGCAGTAACCAGTTATTTTCCAGGTTTAACACTAAGAAATGAAGGAAAATGTACCAAATATCTAGTTTAGACCAGAGAAGGGCTACACTTCCCTTGAGTCATGCTAAATACTTTTGATGAAAATCTTTTCACTACCAGTCAGCCTGCTACTAAGGTTTACCATCTGCACAGTTAATTTTTTTTTTCAGTTACTAATTGAAGAGAATTTTTTTTCATCAAAACAGAAACTAAATTAGTTGAAAATTAACCCTTTCAGAAGCTAGCTGGTGTTTTATAAAAATCTTCTGCAAGTAGCTGCCTGTCTGAATTAATTACATGCATGAGACAGGCATGTATTGCTTAAGGACATTCTTAAATGCTTTGTATTTACATTAGGAATATTTATTTAGCATACTCTGGTAGGCAATCAGATGTACACCTTGTCCTGCAGGTCCATTTAAAATATTAACACGATTAGTACATCTGGATAGTATAATTATAAGTTACCTTACCTAAACCCTTGCCCACTAAATCTGCACAAGACAAGGTAGGTCCTAATATTCTAAAATTCTGAGCTGCTTTGAATAACTATCAGTCTCTGTACAGCTTTCCAAAGACATATTTATCCCACCTGAATATGCAGTTTGCTAGTAAATTAGCAGAAGGCTCAAGAAAGAAAACAGATCAAGTTTCTCAGACTGGTTTCTCGTTTTCTAGCCAGGAGAAAAGGGAATTTTATAGCACTAGGAAAAGGAGACTCAAATTTCTCCAAGGGATTGCATTATTTGCTTCAAAACATGGTAATTTCAGAGAGTTGTACGTTGCAGGATAAGAGTTTCAGAAAAAGGAAAAGATCCATCACTAGAAGAGGAAAATGATCTGTTGCTGTCCCTATCCCAAAGAAAGAAAGAAAGAAAGAACAGAAAAAGTGTTGGTATAAGACTCAGAGATAAAAGAAAGAAGGAAAATCATATTGCTACAGTATTGGTAGACATGCCAGAGAAATGGTACCACTTCTGAATACAAATCATACACAGGGTTAAATGACAACAATTCTATTTAGAATTAAAATAAAATTTATTCAGTTTTGCAGCACTTAATTTATTCCTTTATTCATAGACTATGTTTTCTCTTTCCAGGCTAACAATGGCATGTAATAATATACTCAGTGGTAACTTTTCTACTAGATAAGAATCCTGGAAAAATTGTTGAGCTTTACTGCAAAATATTTAAACATATTCCCTGAATCATATTCTCATCAGCTTCTTCTGGAATCAAGAGCAAATATGGGCATAGAAGGGACCATTTAGACTTTTTACCTATAGCAACACCAAAAAAAGCAACCATGAGAAATAACAAGAAAGCAATGGAATGCTCAGGTATACTATCAGTGATTAAAACCCTACACAAACACAGGCATAGTGCAACCAGACATCAAGAATGTTGTTTGCAATGACACAAGCTGTCCTTTAAAGGGAACACACAATGTATTCAGGAGCTGTAGGAATGAAAAGTAGTATGGGCATCAGATTTTTTGAACCAGGTATTTGAAGTGTCAGCATTTCCAATTTCAGATGAGTTTTGTTCTGTCCTGACTGGAATAAAAAGGAGCTTCTAACTGAACAAATATGCAGAAACACTTTCACAGTAAATATCCTAATGTCTTGCTCATGTAGGCTGCAAAAAAATAGTGAAATGACATCTCAGCATCAGCACTATTGAGAAACATCTAAATGGTATTTCTAAAAAATCTCATGAGGCTTACAGTTACTTCCCCATCCAGCCATGTTTAATTTGTGCCCTACAAGACATTTTCCAACACTTGTATTCATATCACAAGATAGATTTTTTTTAAAAAAAAGTCTATTAATTTCAAAATTTCTATCAGCTCCAACCTGTCCCAGGTTGGTGTACCCAGAGAAGTCAAAAAAAATGAAACTAGCAATGGAGTTCATAGTTCACTAGCTACTATACCCCAAGATTCCTCATGGGTATTCTTACTATATACTGAGGAGGAATTTTTGTAGCCCAACCTACTCCAAAGTCTGTGTTTGAAATAAATGTTGTCTGTTATACATGTGTCAGCATTATACCTCATGCACTGCAAGTATTTTCAGACAAGACTCAATTAAAGCAATATTAACCATGTCACATAAAGGAACCATTAATAAGGACCACATTTTGCACTGAGGAATAGCATGGAGTTCTGTGATACAAAGGGACAACTTTGTACTGAATACAGTTATTTCCAGTAGGCAGCTTCTCAGTAAAATCTGTACACTCACTGGACCATCTTTTATACCCTAATGTGTTACATTAAGCATTCATTTGTGTCTATTCAAGAGCCAGAGCATGTGAAATATTTTGAGAGAGACTTCAAGAGCGTAGAGCTAACATGCTCCCAAATGAGAGATAAAAAAGACAGGCATCTCCTTTGGAGTGGTAATAGCAGAAGAACTAAACACATTTTGCATAAAGCTAACACTGGAGGAAGTGATGTGTTCATACCAGCATCCTTATTTAAAGGAGAAGGTCCTAGAAATGCATGTAACGGAAGTGTTGGTAGGAAAGCTTTTAGAATATATCAATAAATGCGCAATAACAAATTCCAAAGACAGATTCCTAAGACTCAGGATTTCTAAAGAACACTGTTCAGGTCCGAAATTGATGAACTAAGCATGTGAACATCCCTGGGAGCAGAGGTATGAAAGATGCCAAACATATTACCAACTGGTTATGTAAATCTCAGGCAGATCCAGTATTGACTTTCATTCAGGATTAACTGATGGAGGAACAAAAACCACAAACAACCAACAACAGAACTTATAGACTGAAGAAAATGTTACACATAGGAGAACTATAAAATAGGGAAAGGTATAGAGAGGCTGAGTTGAAAATAACCTTCTGTTTCTCCTAATATCAAAATTAAGGTATAAAAGTATATAACAGCAGATGCAAAATAATGGAAAGAAATTTGTTTTGTACACTTTTACTTAATATCTGTTTTCATGTTGGGTCTTAGCAAAAAAGGGGCAAATATATAGTAAAAAAATTACCCCTAAAACATTTCTACAAATGCTTTTTTAAATTTTAGAGAAGAGAGGGGAGAAAAAAAAAAAAAAAAAAAGCAGCTTTAATTTCAACTCCTAGGAAAAATAAATGTGGTATACCCGTTTCAACTTCCGCCTCCCACTGTACCCATCTCCTACCTCCTTCCACAGCATCCCCTTTCCACAGCATCCCCTACATATCCAAGCCTGCCAAGTGCTGATGTTTGTCTTTGGGTACTCCACAGAACCAAAGCTTTAGAAAGCTGAAGGTAGTCAAGGCAAAGAGGTGTAACACACATAACTGCTACTCTTTGATCCAGAAGAAAGATGTCTTAAGTATCACCTCACTCACCCCACCCTAGTATTGCAGCACTGATCATTCATTTAGCTGATCAGAGAGTTAAACAGATTGTCGTACTCTCTTTTTGGCATGCACCAGACTTTAGAGTTTCTCTGAGAGGACCTGCTTATTACAGAGAGTGGTTTGTATCATGAGTATTCTTGACCCTGTCAGTCTGATTTACTTTGTGAAACCAGACAAGAATAACAAAACCATTTGTGAAAATGTTGGATGCCTGAGAAGGATATTGCTTGCAATGTCTTCCAGGAAATGGACTCGAAGCCACATGAATGAATGATTTGTGTTTGAATGTTACTTGGCATTAAAGCTGAAACATTCTATAAAAAAAAAAACTTGCACAGGACTGAAGAAACAAGAAGGCATCTCCAAAAATAAATACCTGAACAATAGTAAACATGGAACCAGGTCTTCTAAATTTAACATCTATTACCAGCTCAGATCTCATTCAAGGAACTTCTGATAGAATTGCATTTACTTGCCTCATAATTATAGTTTCTTTGTGCTCCAGTGCTATTACATTTTCCTAACCTAAATCAGTTCAGAATTAGCTCCTCACCCACAGTGGCTCCTTCCTCTAGTCAGGTCAACAGAGCTGCTAGACAGAGCTTCTCCACTTCTCTGCTTCTGGAGGCTTCCATTTCTCCCAGGCTATTCAATTTCTCTCCAGGCTATTCTCCCAGGTTTGCAAAAGCCATAGCTGGACCCAACACCTCTTTCATGACATATCATGTCAAGGTGTATCTTAAAGAAAAATGATAAGCATAGCATGGAAAAAACAAACTCAGTGTGCTGCTCTGTCCTTAAAAGTTGTCTGGATGTTTCTGTAAGACACTTCATTTGAAATAGGTGTTACAAGTCTCAAATGTAGAGTTTTCTGAGAAAATTTTATGAATTATGCTTGCCATCTCTCTGGCCAGACTGATTCTTTTAGATTTAATGTATATTCAAACACCAGTCTGTATGCTGTATGTATTGCATCTTAAATAAGTAACAACTACAATTTGGTAACTAATACATGCAGGCATGCTTGCACATGTATTTATACATGTGTCCCAGACTCACATGTACATGTACAAAGACATTATTAACAACTAAATCTTACAAAGAGTAATTTTTCCAGAAAAAATGAGCATTTCAGAGTTCTAGATTTCATAAATTATTGTTAATGTTTGCAAGGAATTATAGGGATTAGTACAAAACAATTGCTGAGATCTTTAGTTAAATAATAATTTGTTCTCAACATCATTAAAAGTAAATCTTTACCTTCTACTCATTTTCTTTTTGGTTACTAAAGCCTGAGTTTGTTTGAATAAGGATGGAAAAGAAGCTGTTAGAAATTGTTTACACAGAAAAGAATCACATACCAAAGAAAAAGCATACTAAATACTATTGTGAAATAGTTATATATTGTGCACAGGCTTACTGCTTACATCAGAGGCACACTGGCTCAGGCATTTGGTGGTTTCTTGTTTGGAATAGCACTACTACTCTCAAATATTTTGAAAACATGTGTTTTGTTCTTCCTGAAAAAAAAAACAGTCTTACCTGTACTGCTTTTAGGACTAAAAATTGAAGATAAAAATAAACCTAGGACTTTGAGCTCCAGGACTTTAGGAGAAAAATATGAGGAGGCAGGAAGGAAGGGAAAGTAAGACCAAAGTGCCAGGAGGTTTGAACAACAGCTTAAAAGTACACGGTGTAAGTGGTGTAAGTGAATCCCATAACTCTCATTTTTATGCTGTGCAAGTCACTTGAACTTCTCCTAATTATAGGTTCACCATGCTTCACTTTGAGCAGAGGTCAGCTTTGAAGTGCTACATTTCAGAGAAAGAGAGGTGCTAATTTTTTACCCGTGTAAAATGAAACTGCTTTATTGGCCCAAACCATGGCTCTGCAACTCTCCAGGTTTTGCAGAGAAAACACACTGATTCCTGCATCCCTTTAAGAGTATATTCCCCTAATGGACATAGCCACACAGATCAAGGCCCTGCAGAGCAGTGACAGCCCCTAAGATGAAGGGAGCACTCTGGCTTCCCCAGTCCCTCATTCCTTGACAAAAAAAGAGAGGTTTTTCAACCTATCCTTTTCACCCACATATTGAATGTGTGAGAAAACATGTTGCAGCTGTGGCATCTGGTGGTTTCTGCCCTCAGCTACAAGGAGCAGCTGCCCCCAGGTCCTCCTCGAGCCTGCTGGCTAAACATTAAACTAAACATCACTACTTTGTGCATGTGTTCATGGAGGTTTGATCTGTCCATTGCTCTGTTTAAAGTCAATGGTGATTGCTCTGTTTCTGTGGGAGCTCAATGATATTTGAGGGAGAAAGGAAAAATTAAAATGCCCCAAACACTCCTCACTTGACAAACTGGCCCATATGTGCCTACAAATCTTTGCTTTTTGTGAGTACAAGCTGCTGTCTAGACAATCCTAAGCCTTTCCATTCTGTTTAGGTTTGAAATATGGTTTGATTCAATTTTAAACTAATATATTTCTTATTTCCAGCAGGAATTCCACAAAGTACAAAGGAGAATAGACTATAGTCCTGTAATCTGTATCCATTTTTTATCGTGACAGTTAGCAAAATTATTTAATGTATTATGAGGATTTTGTGGCTTCACAAAGGCACCTTATTTGCATCATACAATTTTGGTAATGTCAGTTCTGTTTCATGGCATTTATTACCTATGGAATATGCTTCCAAACTGGTCTATGTAATATAAGATATAATTCCTCCAACGGCCTCCAATTAAACTCACAGAATTATGTAGTAGTATGAATTACCTTTGTTAACCTTCATATAGTCAAAGAGCAACAACTGAGACTTATTAAGCCATCCAATATATAACAATAACTGAGAAGAGGTTCTTCTTTCACAAATGACAGCAGCCTCCCAGCCTTTTTATTTTACTTATTAGAATAAAACTTAACCTTTCCCTTCCCTAGAGTGGCCTCTTCCCAGTCATGGTTCCCGACCTACTTCTTAGCTATTTCCCTAAAGAAAATAAAATACCCTCTTGAATTTTGAAAGTCGTGAAAAAACCAACGCTGAAAATGTTTAATAAATAACCCCTGTTAAAACAGTATAAATCTATGTATTGTAAGCCCCAACAGCCCTCTTGCATCCCACAGCTGATTTGCATATTGGGTCATGGAACATGTTTTAGGAGATTTGACTGCAGACCTCACTAAAATATTCATAATGCTGTGTTTCAAGTAACATTCAGTATAAATTGTCATTATACAAAGACTCCATGTTGTGAACACCCAAAACACTTCTGAATTTGTGTTTTTAAAAAGTCAAACCTTAAATAAATTCTCTACTTGAAGCCAGCTTTTAGTAGCCTTATCCGTATTAAACTTGGACCTGAACATATCTACACACGTGCTGTTAAATTGAAAGATGCCTTCAAAAACTGACCTGTAAGGGGTAACTGTGCTTTTTCAAAGGGAAGAGATATCTAGGAAGAAAAAAAAAAAATGTATTCTGACATGGTATGAAAAGGGTATGGGGTATGTGTTACAAACATGGTTTTCAAATGTCTAAGCTGCTTGATAATGACAAATCCTTTTTCTGTGTGTATGTTGTAGAGATGATCTCACTCAAACCAATAGGACTTTCAGAGATTGTTAATGAAATGCATTGATAATCCACTTATATTATGTGATAATTTGCTTATAGTGTGTGCATTTTATCTGTTGTCTGTATTGTTTTCAACACAGCAGTCACTTATCATTCTGTCTTTAAAGTAGAGGACTTACAGAAATCTTTTCAATTTCTTTGAGGTAGGAAAATTGTTAATGCCACATTTTATTTAAATCTAAATTGCTTTTATGTATTATTTCATAGGAAATAATATAATGGATATTGAGCTAATAATTTCACTTTCTTTAAATGGTTCTTATATCCTATAAGACCTCTATAACCTATCACAACATAATGGGACCAACAGCAAGAATGGGAAATCTCTGCTTACAAAGCAATCTTCTAAAAGTCCAAAGTTTTCACAGATTATTAGACATTAAATTTGGTTCAGTGCTAATCAGCAGACTAACAGGAAGTTTTGAGGCAGCCTCATACAGAATAGTATAAATGAAAAATATTAGTAGGTGATGACATTTTTATTACAGGCATTCACTATCGTTGCTCAAAGGCCAATGATGTCAGGAGTAGTCCTGGTAGAAAGTAAGAAAGAGAGGAGGTAAATATTTCTCTTTCCATGCAAACCCACTTGCAATTTTAAACAAATTTATTCCAAACATCACCCTATTATTACTTTTTGTTTATTCAGCAACAAGATTCTAGCATACACATTTACTAAACAGTAATACATTCTGCAAAGTTGCTTTTGCTTTAATTGCCCAGAAAGTTTACTCCCCAGCTCCATTCTACTCAGTAAGGATCATTCAGGAATCTTCTCCAGCAGAAATCTCCACTGGAAATGGCTGAGTCAGGAACAACCTCTGCAGGGATTCCTGCTGTTCAGCAGCCCCACTTCAGAGAAAGGAAACAAGTAAGTCTTTCACAAACATGAGTTTAAGATAGCAGTATTACCCATGAGTAGCAAAACCACAATCCCATTAGGCAAATTATTTCACACAGCCTAAGTAAAAGCTTTATGTCATGCCTGAGTATATTTCTGTGCAGTGAAAGACCACACATATCACAGGCACAGTCTTTTAAAGGCATTTGAAAGCTGAGAAACTTTATTGGTGTTGCCTGCCATAGATTGCCTACAAAGGAACAGGGTTTCCTTAATACTCTTAAGTCATGTTTTTAACACTTCAGAGAGATAAAAGCTTATGCCTTTTGGAAAGGTCTAAAGACTACCAGAAATAACTTCTCCATATTGAATATTTCCGGATTAATATTTGATGTCATAGGACCTATCATGTTTAGAGACAGAAGCCTCCTGCTATTGAACAAAGAAAAAAGTAGTATTTGCATCTTTCTAAAAGTATGAAGTGTCTGCCTCTACTGCTGACAAGTTTTCAGACCTTAATCCTTTGACTAAACCAGAAAATTGTCAGAATACCATCACTTCCAACACAAAACTAAGTGAAACTTGGCAACCTTCACAAATGTTACTTTGGAGAATTTAAATTCAAGGCCAGAACTTAACCAAAATTCAACAAAAGTGAAGCCATGCAAATCAAACCACTCAGCCAAAGCCCTTCCCATGAGTTTCTAGGAAACAAAGAATTTGCTTAATGCAAGGACCTTGCTCAACATCAGTGATTGGATGCCTGTCTGAAAAATCACAGGTGGGAATGTGAGAAGCCCCAGTTTGTATCACATGCGCTGACTCCATTTTTTCTTTCCTTTACACTCTAAGTGAAATGCTAAAATTTCCATGGGTCTGAACTTGCTGTAAAGACAACATATACCGCATCTTTACACAGTACACTCAACTAAGTGAGAGAATTCTCTTCCCATTTATTAACTGGGGCTTCTTTCTCCAGATGAGCCCCATCCTCTTCAGATTTTAGCAGCTCAGCAGGATAGTACAACTACCGGAGACGCCAGCCTACACTTTTGCTGAGCTCTGATACAGTTACCCTTTCATGAAATATGTGAACTCAGACATAGCATTACCAGAGTCAGAAAGAGGCAGAGCATCAAATAATTGCTGGCAATGGTAAATAACTTTATAAATTTAGCTAGTTCCTGAAAAATCAAAGCATGGATCTCCTGGTTCACCATACCAATACAGTGATTGGAAGGATCTACAAGGCAAGCTAGAGTATATTTTATACAGATTAAAAATATGTATCATATTTAAACAAATTTATGCACAAGAAAATGTATTTTCATATTTTGAAGGATGAATTTTTAATAACTTAATTACAAGTTCACAAAATAAAGAATCTTTACTTGTTACACACTCCAAATCCTTCTGTATCAAACACGTGTCTCCAAAATTGCCCTCTGCATGTATATTAATGATGTCCTCAGATTCTTAAAAGACAAACCCTGAATAATACACACAATTTTAAATTAACTCCTATTCTTAATATTCCCAAAACCAAGTGGAAGCAACCAAGCAGTAAGTCAGGTTCACTCGCAATTATTATCACTTCAATTATTATTATTTATTATTAATACAAAATTCAGTGATCAGTATGTATTCACAAGCAATCTCAGTCAATCTACCACTCTGCAAGTCACATCAACATTGTAGAACAATTCAAGGCTCAGTGAGCAGAAAGAAGCCTCTGGCAGCTTGACAAGAAACTGGCTCAGAGAACTAACAATACCAATCGCCACTTATGGTTTAGAGAATTACAAATCTCTCTGGCTGCTAGCACAAAGATCTTTTCAAAAGAAATAAGCATTATTGTGGGCTTCAGCTATCTTCCAAGACAGAGAGGCCAGGAAATGAATCAGGCCATTAAGGTCCTGAATTTTTCTAACATCAGCAGAGCAGCTATCAATGGGTACTCGGACCTTTTGCATTTGAGACAGTCATCTTTAGTGTCACCCAGCTATGCTGGATCTTCTTCAAATAATATCAAAACTTCAGTGATGCTCTAGTTTTACTTGGATAAAAATATCTGGAGAGGGAGAAACAAGTCTGTTATCTGAAGAATTGCCAGTAGCTAGCTAACAGAAGCAGCAGAAGTAGCTGCCTTCATACCAATGTATATAAGCAGTTAAGTTTAGTAGGTAGAAAAAAAATTGCAGAAGGAACATAAAAAGAAATACAATCAAAACAGAGAATACAACCTTGCGTTTCTTTAGGGAGCAGGATTTGAGGAACTAAGAGAAATCAGGGACAGAGAATTTTGTTGAGAGTCTTAAGAAAATTATCATCACTTTCTTCTCTTACCCACACAGTGCAAATTTACAAGATTTTCTAGGGGAAGATCACATGATTTCGTGGGAGAAGTGATGTTATAGCTATTAATGTAATTCATCTATACAGCATGAGGCTTTGCTTCTGATTTATGGGATCAATACTTGGTAAAAATTGTACTTTGAAGAAGGGTGGCTTGACAGATTATCCAGAGAGCCTGAAAGTCTGATTTTGTTTGGCAAAGAGAAGACACTTAGAGTCCCTTCAAGAATGTCTCTTTTTCACCTAATGTCGAAACATAAGAGATCCTTGATGGAGCAAGGGAATGGAAAAAAAAAAAAAATCTCTCTAGGGATGCTAGTTCCACTCTGATCTCATAGAGAAACGATTTGGGTGAAACACTGCAAAAAGAATTTCTCACAAGTTCTCTTGCTCATTGAAGGAGACAGAGCCAAGAAGAGCTTTAAGGTTTCCCTTGTGACTTTTAAATTCTGATTATCAACCTAATGAACTCATGGATGTTAGTGTTAGTGTTTTCTATGGGGACACTACTACTGAGCCAGGAAAAAACAATCTGAAAAGTAACAACTACAAATAATAGACTGCAAGAATAGTCCCTGGTACAGAAGTTGGTAATAATCCCAGCGAGATTCCACTGGATTAATTTCAGTTTCATGCATAATGTCTTTTCTCTATGTTTGGGAGTGAGATTTTTAACCTCAGCCATGCTAATAACCATGGGAGATTTAGGACTGAATTCAGTGAGAAAGACTGAATACCCAATCACCAAGACACTGAAGTTAACTTTTATTAAATTAGACTTCTATTAAATTTCAAGTTAGAGATTCTGTAGACATATTAGCAATTTTGGTATTGTTTTGCATAATACTTCTCTTACACACAGATGTTTTGCAAACTGCTTACAGAGAAGAATAAGGTTCAAATATCTGTCAACATATTCTTCTTACTCATAATCCCCAATTTATCTGTGGCCACTATGATTTCCTTTTTTCTTTTTCTCCAACTCTTTTAACCAGTGAACTGGAAGTAGGGACTCAGGAAATAGGTGGTTAAACACAAGCCCAGTCTACTCACTACATTTAAGACAGAAGCACAGTGCCACATAATTAATTGCTGGAAAGAGAGCGCATGCTGACCAAGGGCCAAATAGCTTTCTCTGTACTATTAAAAGTAGTATAAAAGATAGGGAGTGTAACTACATTTAAATCCTGGCTTCAATCTAAAGCCCACCACACATTTCCCACTTCAGGAGCAGCAGGCAGAGAGGCATTTTGCATGATATTGTGCTCAAGAGAATCATACCAGGTGTTTCTCCCTGAAGGATGTGTTCATGCCCCTCTCCAGCAAGAACCATTCTCACTGATGGCTTTTTCCATCACGGTCCTTGGAGGCAAATCATTACAGTAGCTGTTTGGCTGGAAAGTTCTGGCTCTGCAGCAGAGAGCAAGAAGCAGCAGAAGATGGAGTGATCTGCATACTGCACAGCATTTATAGTCCAAAAGGAGAGCTTGTTGCAAGTGTGAACTGAATTTCAATAAAAAAACACCTTGGAATCCAAACTAAAGAGAATAGTTAATGACGTTTATTTCCTAAAAAGGCCAACATGCACAAGCTAGAGGGGATGCCTGTAAGGAATGACTGACTGGCACTACTTTCTGTATTGCTTCTGTTGAATCACCAGCCTAATAATGCAGATCTCTGCATTTTGAAAGCCTGCATAGAAAGAAAAAACAAACACACAAAAAAAAAAAAACAAAAAAAAGACCACCCAACAACAACAACAAAGAAGCCAAACAAAAAAGCCAAACAAAAAAGCCAAACAAAAAAGCCAAACAAAAAAGCCAAACAAAAAAGCCAAACAAAAAAGCCAAACAAAAAAGCCAAACAAAAAAGCCAAACAAAAAAGCCAAACAAAAAAGCCAAACAAAAAAGCCAAACAAAAAAGCCAAACAAAAAAGCCAAACAAAAAAGCCAAACAAAAAAGCCAAACAAAAAAGCCAAACAAAAAAACCAAACAAAAAAACCAAAACAAAAAAACAAACAAAAAAACCCCCAAAAACAAACAAACAAAAAAAAACCAAAAAGAAAGAAAGAAAAAAGGCAACCTGGAAATCCCAGATTTCTAGTAGAGATCACCTACAAAGTATCCATCCCTTGTAGATTTTGACAGGTCTAGCCCTAGCCACACATGTTAAATCTTGGAGGCTGTAATGTATTGAGATTACTGTTTCCTTTGGTCACTGACTCTGTTCAGCACTGATTATTTTTAGGATGCAGAGGCTGCCAGCTTCAAAGGAGTGTCCCTAAAGGACTGCCTTAAAAGCCACAGTCAGCCAAATAAAGTGTGACAACAGCTAGCATTACCATTTACCTGGCTGCATAACTTAACCCTCTTGCCCATGTATAGCTTGGCAAAGACAGAGCCTCCTAGCCTTCTAGGTGTGCTGTAAGGTCAGCCTATCTCCACAATCTTTCTCCTGGAGACTATGACACCTCTAAACTCGTGCACTGATCTAAACTGAGAGCAGCTATCATTTAGCAATGGGTTCAACTGAGAGCTCTTCACTCCGTTTTCCAAGTGTTTGAAAAACACAGGCATTAAAAACCTGCAACCAGCAAATCTCACATCAAATTAAGACTCCAAAGTTACTCTCAGCAAAAACACAATCATGAACTGCCAACACTTAATGGAATCAGGGAGGAGATCACTTTGAGCCTATAGACAGTATGTCTTGCACTCAACTAAAGAAAGTTTTCACTTTTGCAGTCCTTCATCAATAGGCACCACAAAAACAGAGTACATCTTTATGTTATCACTTCTTTGTGATCCAGAAGCTTTCTTGCAGCTTATTGGGTAAAGTTCAGCTAGCATTAAAATGGAATTAAGTAACAGCACAATAGCATTGATATGGGGTTTGTTTATTGAGATAGTTACTCATGGCTTACAAAGTCTGAAGTAAAACTTGTGTTTTCATGACTGTTCCTACTGAAGTCCGTGCTAGCCACTTGAAATCTTTTTCAGGACCAAACCAGGTCATATACCTATCTGTGATCTCTACATATCCAGATGCATTGCAGTACAGACAGCTCAGGTACTAGCAAATTACCACTTAGGATTTCCAATGATTAGATTGTGTATGAGATTACACAAAGGTAACGTGATGGAGGAGCTTTTGAAAGACAATGCCACACTATCATACAAAGGACACAAAAAAAAAAAAAAAAAAAAAAAAAAAAAAAAAAAAAAAAAGCAATCTTCTTCCTTCTCATTTCAGCACAGCACAGCTCAAATATATAGGACACAATGTGGCACAGAGGGTCAGTGGGTTACACTTATTTATACACTATCTGAATTTGGTTCAAGGATTCTCACACAGAAAATAGAAAGAAAAAGTTTTTCCCTAATAGAGCTTTCAGACAGTAGAAACTGAAATTAATATTGTACTTTTACAACATGCAGTAGATCACCAAATTCATTTTTATTAGGGTCATAACAAAGAATTTTAGCTTTATCCTTTAGAGGGAAGGAGGTGGTGCACAAGTCATCTAGATCTGTCATAAGGTGCTTGATTGCTATTATGGTTTTTGGTAGTTCAGGGTTGTTGCTGGTGGTGTGTGTGTGTTTGCTTTTATACTAAGCTACATATTGGTCCTGAATTCAAGCCTAATTATATTCTTGCCATATCTGCAAACATTACATATTAAGGGAATACATATATTTTCACATAAGCCAAATGAAAGCAATTTGAAAATTTAAAAAAGCAAGCCTGCCCTAGCCTATATTCTCTGCTTTAGTAGCCTTGTTAGTGCTTATTCTTTTTTAATTATTTTTTCTCTTTAAACATTTCTTACTTCTGCACTCTTCCCAGTGAATGGTTTCTAGATGTAGGGTGTAGAAAAACTGTTAAAGTTAAACCACATTTTCTGCAGTTTCCAGGTCAGCTTTCAGCTCACAGGCGTTGCCAAGGCATTGGGAATGTTTGCTCTGAACTTTTGGGCTTGTCCTTCCATTCTGCCAGGATCAATTACAAGGTTTGCTGTTACAGCCCTGGTTTCAGAGACATGAGCACTTTACTGCATTCCTGGTGACCTAAAGAAAAAACAAACTCTTTATAAGAAATAAAAAAGCAAACAAACAAAGAAAACCCAATAACCAACACATGAGAAAACCAGCTCCAGTCTGATGCTTAGGAGAAGCATTCATTCACACCTATAGAAAAGCAACAACAAATCTTACCATCATCAAGACTGCTGTGATTTGTTTAAAAATAAAGCACATTCAGCTCCCTTCATGAGAAATAAACCTCAAAGCATTCTACACTTTTGAATTAAACTTGATAAAATCCTCTCACATAAGCAGTTAGTATTAGTCGTATCCTTACAAAAAAGCTGGAACTAAAAAAAAGATCTAATATATTTTATGCTCTATCCTAGTCTCAGTGAGAAATTGGGGTAGGATTATCCACCTGATCTTTTAAAGAGTTTTAGACAAATGAAAAATTTCTTTCACATAAAAATGTGAGTCACTTCCCCTCAGTTTCCCTACTCTTGCTCAAAAGAGAATTGGACTGCAACTACATAATCCATATAACAGATTTTTCAATCCATATTCAATTTTCAATCCATATTCACAGATTTTTTGGAAAGCAGTTCCCTGGAGGCAGAGCTGCAAAAGGACAGAGGTCAGATGGCAAGTTTAAGAGCTATTTGGTTGGTCTGAGTCTCAGTAGTAAATCAGGCCTTTTAATTATTTGCAGTCTGGGGCAGAATTTCATGGATATGCCTATTTTTACAAAATTAGCTGTGGAGCTCAAGATCTTTTACCTAAAGACATGGAAATCCAAGTTCTGAATAACAAATCTTTGGATTTTAACAAGTAGCCTTTAAAGCTTCGTACTGCTAGCCGAAGTACTAAATTTTCATATATGTATGCTAGAGTATCACAGTCTCTACCATGCAAGTTATAATTTTTTTTATTCGCTGCCAGAAAGTTGATGAGTGCCTTCAATCAATTCATGCTGTGAATTTTCATCATCCAGCAGTTTTGCTTTAAAAACAAGTTTTAGTAAATATCTGCAAAAACTATCCCATTATTTTATTTTTCATAGGTGTCTTTAAAATGCTCCTAGCATATAACACAAGCTTTGGGTTTTTTGTTGTTCTTTTTTTTTACAGACCTCTGTCCAGACATTTTTCTGTGTGTATGTCCACCGCCTCCTGTCTTCTCTGCTTTGAGGTTGAGACCACCATTTACTCAATATTTGAACAGATTCCTGCAAAAATCTTCTTGGCTGTGACTAGAATTCTTAACAGCAATGCACGCTCTATCAGCAACAAATAAATGCAGCATTGATTCCTTTCACTAAACTGAACAACATGTTCTTAAAATCACAGGTCATCTGATTTTGCTGATTCACTACAGGTAATCTAGCCATCAAGATTCAAATGAGCATTTTCTGACTCTTACACTGCTGCTCCAAACACCTTCAGTGTCCTTTTATAAAGAAGCTCTTTAGTAGAGTTAGGTTTACTTTAGCTCTTGTGCATATTTATAATGGTCCTCTAATCATCAATGTAAACGATATACTGAGGTTACAAGAGCAATCTCAGTAAAATTGGTGAGATGTGCACCTGATTTAGGACTTTTCCAAACACTAAGTACTTTCTTACTCAATTCATCTCACATACTGTAAAAGTTTGTTGCCTCATTACTCAAAGCTGTAATAAATAGGCTCAGTTCCACCACATAAAAAAAATAGTAAAATAAAATGTATATTCAAAACCCATGAGATTGGCTTTAAATCATGTGTTATCTTTAGTGTAAAAGAAAAAGTTCATGGGTCCTTTTCTCTCTATCTTGATATTTATTATATGCATTTGTGGCTAGAAACAATTTTTTTTTTTTTTATTGAAGGCCAAGTGTCTTGAGTAAATGCATGAGTTGGGGATCTAATGAAAACCTGAATATCACAGGAATGTGTAAGTTTAATGCCATGTTGGCCCACGTTTTATGAAGAAGCAAACCAAATTCCTTTTTTTAATTCCTTCCTATCATTTGCTGAATTAAACTATTTGATGTGATAGCTGCTTCAATTTAATTTGAAGAAGAAAGGCAATCCAGAAGTAGAGCAGCTTTACTCACAGACAGAAAATTAACACATACTTTTTATGGGTTGATTGCATTTCAGTATTTTTCAAGTGCTGACTCAGGTTTTCCTTCTGTTTATTCACCCACAATTACTTTCTAGCTAGCTTATTTTTACTTTTTGATGGAACATGCTACTGAAGTATACATTTTGTCAGACAAACCTTGATTCCGCCATTTTCATGATCTCCAGAGCATCACCACCAAACAAAACTGAAAATCTTTAGGGTATTCTGGAAGCAGGAAACTTCAAAGTTCGAATGAGGTACTCCACTGGCAAGCTTTCAAAATTATTTGCAGATCAGGACCTCTTTTGTAAATGTCTCCCCAGGAGGAAGGCAGTTAGACACCTGCCAGTAGCCTGCAGTGGCACCATCCCACCGCGATATTAATGAGATGAATGAAGGCACTATGGAGAGCTGCAATAATTACAGGGTGAAGAGCTTGTCTTTTCCTGGCCCTCCTCTCTGGGCTGCCTGTTCTATAAAGCAGGGTCTTTTGTAATACTAATTACAAATGTTAATTAAACATTTCTTTGGTATTTTGCCCTCCATTAACTGGTCAGATAAACAGGGAATAGCACTGACAGGCACAAGTCATTATCAGCCACATGAGAAAAATACAATTTCTTTGCTCCCTTCCTCCAAAGACATAAGTTCTGGTATTTTTATGATTTATTAAACAGACACTAAAAATAAAAAAAATAAAATAAAAAGAAAAATAGAAAAATCACTGAAGTATAGCTTTTCTGCACAGAAATAAGAATAATTTCCACAATAATGGAATTAAATCTAGTTCTAGGGTTCTTTTCCCCACAACTCACTCTGGTCCATGTTGGTTTGATGCCTGATTCATAATCATGAATCTCTCTCTAAGGTTACATGAAATCCATTCCAAACACAGATCTAAGGAAACATTCTTGACATCTGTTAATGGCAGCACAAAAATTGAGCTGTATGACTTGGTCTGGCATAAGCAGCACATGGAATTGTAAATCATTGCATTAATTCCATTTCTAACCCAGTCTCTAGAATTTCAGGACTGACTCCTGCTCAAATAAGAACTGAGCATAAGGGTTTGGCAGACATCACCACAAAAAGGTCTACCCTTTGCCCAGCAGCCTGCCACAGCCAGATGCTCCCATCTAGGCTCACGTGGAGCAGTAATTTAATACAACAGCACTACTATCTATATCAGTGAACTAATTTCTGCTAGGACAGGTCCTCTTACTTTTCCTTATAGTCCACACTGCCAGGGAACAGAAAGAGAACAGTAATTCTAAATTCCTGTTTTTGATATCTTCCTCAAATATGTATATATGGGTTTAAAAAGCATTTGATGACACCAAACAGAAACAATTCCCTCTGGATGAAATTAATATGCAGAAATGCAGAATATGAACTTCAAGAGCCCAACTACTCCACTCCAACAAAGATATGAAGAAACCCCTCTGCAAATGCTAGCAGGGTGGGCACAGGATTTTAGTCTGTAGATTCAGTTCTACTGGGCCATGTCACTTGAGAATGAGAATATAGCCTTTCTCTACTTTAATCCTATTATTACTTTAAGATTAGAATTATCCATTTTTTCACTTTGTAAGACAACCCAAAATCAGTTTCTTTTCCTGTTTTGATGGGAACAGAGACTGACACAGAACTGAAGAATCCATTGTTTTCCAAACAGCTCCAATGCTTTCACAGCAGCACACCATATATAGGAATTATAGCAGAGGAGCATATATGAGGAATATTAGCAGAACAAGTCCTATAATATGGTATGATTCAATATCAGAAGCTTCTAAAGGTTTTTGTCTCAGTTTGTCTCTTTATTTGTACTACTAGTACTCATGGCATGGTGGGTTGTGGTCACCAAACTTCATTCTTACATCTTCCTCCATGCAACAGACTTGGAAAAGTCTGGTTTAAGAACTACCTAAGCACCTCAAGGCTTGCACCACTATCTGTGCAGGATGGATATATACACTGACCCAGGCTGATTTACAGATTCATAGAACTGACCATCTGAAGAAACAAGCAAAATTCTTAAGAAGTTTGAGTGAGTTATTACCACCCCAGCTCTGAATACTTTTGCTTCATGAAGTAGAAAATGTGACTGGGCAGAGCCCTGAGCACTCCCATCATTTCCAAAATGCTCAAGATGCACCATGAGCCTCTCCGGCAGCCTTCTATCATCCTCTTCTAATGCAAAAAAGGCAAAACAAAGATACACTTCTCACTCAGCCCATGCTAATTCAAGCAGTGGTTCTGCACTGCCACAGCCTCTGTGAAAAAGAAGTCTCATGTGCATTGTTAGATAACTCTTTTCTCCTACAGTTTTTAATCCAGGCATGCATTGTCAGCTCCAGTAATACTAATGCAAGGAACCTACCCAGAATAATGCTGAAAACATGGTCATGATTCTCAAGATTCTGGTCAGAGCTCTTCTACTCTCCTGAAGTTCACAAAACCCAGCACATATCTTTTACGACTCTGGTGGTTATCTTTGCTTGTCATACCATTTCAGTTGTGTTTGTAAATATTCTAAAATGACTGCCAGGACACTAAAATGAGTTTGCAGCTAGAGCACAGTATGGAATCTAACCACAAAAGTCACAAATAAAAGCATATGCAACACTGATGCACATAGGAGAAAAATCTTATTATTTAGACTGATTTCTTAAAACAAGCCATAGATTTTTAGTACAGAAATCTGTACATAAGTCCGTAACTTCTGAATTCAAGTACATACTTTTCAAAAATATTAATTCTTGATTTAAAAACTTCAATTGATATATAATTCAAAGTACTTCAATTGATATATAATTCAAAGTCACTTTTAATAAGTTGCCATAATGATTAAATATCTCAATGATTAAAAATTGCCCTTTTAAAACCCGAATTTATCTGTTTTCAGCTTCTGGACACTTGATCTTGTTATACCTGTTTCTGCTAAGATTAAAAAATATGTTATTCTCCACATAGGTATTTTCAGATCCTGATCCAGTCACCTCTTAACCTCATCTTTGATAAACTAAACAGATTATCTTGAAATCCCTTACTGAGAAAGCATAGCTTTATTCAGAAAAAAAAAAAAGATATTCCTTCATAGAACTCTCAAACATTATGATACACCTAGGCAGAGTTTTGCAGAAAAAAGTATCACACTTCCATCTTTTTTTTTTTAAGTTACAATCTGAAAATTACTACTAGCATAGCAGGAGTTTGGACCTCCAGAGCACCCTCCCCATCTGAATTACCCTGTCATCTGGTAATTTCTCAGTTCTTCACAACATCCAACAAAGGAGAAAGAGCTTGAAAGTAAGATAATAGGTACGTTTAAGTAGAAGGTTCTCTAATTACTTCAATAGAACTGCATCCTGTTAAACACCAGCTGAAGCTCTAGTCCAAGAGCAATAGAAAGGACATAAATCATCATGGTCTGAGCACAAATCTGACTTCATAGGGAAGTCAACAGTTACACACACACAAAAAATATTATGGTAACTAGTCTTTTGAAGTACATATTATAAAAACTATAGGAGACATGCTGATTGCCCTACATAATATGGCAGTTGCCCACTTTCTGTAGAGAAGATTTCAGTCTCTATAAAAATCTGAGTGTTTCAAAAGTAGTTTCACAGACCAGTTATTCAGTTTCATTTCCGTTACCTTTTGCAAGACACCATAATAACAGTATTCTAATGTATGGCAATTTCCTGGGAATACACTTTTCACTGAGCAAGACTTCAGCCATACCAGCACATCGCAGTAAAGAAAGGTCCATATCCACTGCATATACTAGATATAACATCATCTGCTTTAAACTAACTCATCTGTCTTGCAAATCTGTCCCAGAAGGCTGTTTTATATTCATACTCATTTTAACTCCTATTATCTAAGGAGTCTTAATTTTTAAAAACTGAGTATGTTATTTCATTAGATTACTGCTCTGAATGCAGGTCTTTTGATTAAGTGCAGTTTGGGTAAGTCTACATATCAGTGATTCTGTGTGCATCAGGTACTTTTACAGTGAATCTCTCAGTCCTTCCCTATGTACCTCACTTTGGTTTGCATTCATGGACAGTCTCAGAGCAGACAATCTATATCCCTTTTAGATGAAATTAAGCCAGCAGACACACTTCAGAGCTGCTACAAAGGAACATCTCCACAAACTCTTACAGAGTGCCCACAGGGTTTTGCTCTGCAGATTCACTTGCTAACACAGGCATAGCCTTCCTGTAATTTAATCCTCTTTTGATAATGCTCATCTGTCAAAATAAACCGAGAGAGGAATGCCTCGGAGCCAGTTGTTTGTACCTGCTTTCTATGCTTCTCTCTTTCCAGAATAGTTATGAGGTAATTCAAATGTATTCAACCTGGTGTTCATGTGTGCCTTTGGGGATAGAAGTCCAAGGAAACAGGAAGTGGTATTCAAAGAAGCAAGAAGTTCAGGCACTTGCTCAGCTTTTCATAGACTTTAAGTGTGCATACTTACAGTGAATGCATGGTTTATTCTGTCAATGGCCTGTGGTTAACACTCCCTATGTACCTATTTGAATGATAAACTGTTATGACTTCATAATAAAGTTAAAAGTCCAACATAAATGCACAAAAGCAAGGGATTTAGGAGGCAAGACTTGAGTTTCATCCCTCTACCCTTTCTTACATTGAAACTTTATCAAACAGCTACATACTAGTTTCTTTAGGCACAAATATAGAAAACAGGAATATAAAAAATTGTGAAAATTGTGTGTTTTGACTTATTTCTTCAGAAGTGACATATTTTCTGTAATTTAGCAATTTCCCAAATGTTTTTGTTGCTGTTTTGTCCTTTATCTCAGTGATATTTGTAGCATTTCATACTGAGCTAGGGCTAAAATAAGTCAACACATTTTGAAAAGGGATGATTCTAGCTGACCATTTACACTATTGAAGAAAATGTTAATAAAAAGATAGACATTACACTATGTACCACCACTTAATACTAAGCTGGGATGCCTGTGACATAAATGCCATGAAAAATCTCTGGGGTTTGGGATGTGTGGGTTTTATTAGTATTTTAGTTTGGGTTATTTCAGTTGGTTAGTTTTGGTACTTCTCTCCCTTTAACCCACACACACACACCGTGTTTTGGTTTTTTGGTTTTTTTTGTTTTGTTTCTTTGGTTTTTTGTTTGGTTTTCATTCCCCTATTGCCTGTAGAGCTAATGCTTTGGTATTGTCTTACAGTATGTAAAACATAGGCATAAAAAGAGAATTATTGGCATAAAAAAAAGAGGATTCGGATACCAGAACCTGCCAGTGAGTACACCTGAAATCATAATCTTACAAATTGATTCTGCAGTTTTCAAAAGTAGTAAGCATATTACTTGTTAGCTGAAATCCATCAGCTCTGCAGATGCGTAGCATTTTCCAAAATCAGCACCAAATCACATTACTTATATCAAGTTAAAATCGTGATGTCTGATATTCTTTACAAAACTTTTCAGCTCTTCAGCTCATATCTGCAGCATAGTTCCCCACCATGTAGCTTTCTTGCTGAAAACAAAAGACATTATTGTTCTTTCTACTTTTTTTTACTAGATCTGATTCTGTTGGACAAGATTCTTCTGATTTATTATGAAAAGCTTCCAAATTGCTACAAAGAAATTTGGCTGAGAGAATTCTGCTAAGCGCTCATGTAATGCTTTAAAATTTTGCCTGTGAATGATATGGCAGCGGTTAGATAAATAAATAAATAAAAAAAAATCTAAATACCATGATATGGTGGAATTTCAGTTCCCTAAAAGATAGTATTTCTAAATCACTCTTTATAATATGCAACTCATTCATAGACATTTGGTGAAAAACTAATTTTTCTTCTGCTGAAATAATAGAGAATATTCTACTTTTACATGACATAAAATTCTAGAATCAGTTACCTTGAGACATCGTTTCTAGAACAGTCTACAAATCCTTCAACAAGTGTTTATGGAAAAAACATTTGCTGAAAATACCAGGTCATAATTTTCCTTGGGGTGGGGAATTTCAATCTGAAACCTTTAAAAATTTAAAAAAGACTTAGTTCTAACTTTTGAGATGAAATATTGGAATTCCTTTAAGACAGATGTGTTTTCCAACCAGCAAAATAACTGAGGAGAAAAGCTATTACTGTTACTTCTGTGTAGGCTGTTAAAATTTTGAAGACACACCAAGCTGAATGATCATGCTTTAGTACTTCATGGAATGTCAAAACCATTCACAATTTCCCATGCTAGACAATAATTCAGCTCATGAAATGCTGGCCTGAGTTGGAACAAACAGTTGTTTCAGTTCACCCAGCAGTTCAAAGGCAAAACCTTGCAGAATAAGGGTACAATTAAAAGAGACTTCTATTTTCTGGAACACTGTTCAAGGTTCTTCCTACAGCTAAACAATTAATTTAGTTGGTGCAGTGAGAAAATCTGCCGTAAATTCATCTTTTCACAGAGTATTTGGGGAAGAAGCTAAAAGCCTTTGTTCTCAGGCAAATGCAAGAGCAGCAATTACACCAAACCCCTTGTGGAGTATCCTGGTGGGAAGAGGGCCCTTTTGCAACGTCCTCTTCCGCAAATCCAAACAAAAGTCAGGCATAATACACTTCAGAATGAGGATGTTGAATTCCCCTGTGACTTCAGCAGAACAAATCAGGATGCTTACTTCCATCCTGCATATCAGGATGAAAGAGATCAGTAGTGGAGACAAAGGAGGAATAAAACAAATTTTCTCCAGTGAGAAAAATGAGATGGGGAAACTCTACAGCCTGCTGAAGAAAATTCAGTGTTCTCTTCTGTTTGTCAGAAGACACATTTTCTTGGTGTCAAATATACCTGATTATTTTTACTTTTTAATAGGAAAAAAATCTTTCTGCAGGGAATGTACAGGTTTCTAGTTTCAGAGCCAACATAGTAGTATATGTTAACAGTGTCAAACATCCTTCAGTCCTTAAATAGAAAGCCAATAAATATCTGATAGAGATACAAGTTTCAATGCAAAAGAAAAATATCCTCTAAAAGGAGGTTATATAGAATACTACAACAGTTAGATCTAGTTATTCACAAGTGATAAAAGTTCCTTATACCACCATACGCCAGTTACTTAAGAATACTTAAAGGGTCTGTCTAGCAATAACAGGGCAGATTTCTAAATACTCTAGGACACCTGTGGTCTCCCCTATAGTTACTTAAAGTCAGCAAGTGGAATTACATTCATTTTTACAACTAAGCTAAGACGTTTGAATGTTCAAACCTACATCTACTTCCCGGTGTTCCTTTATATAATTACTTTCCACTTCCTTGTGATATTATTGTAACTGTTGAAACATTAATACATTTACACTGAGTTATTTCCAAATGAAAGTCTGATTGTAAATGGCAGGAGAAGACTTTATTTTAATGGGCATGTCATCAAGGAGAAAAAAATAAGATTAAAAAAAAAAAATTAGAGGTTGCTAGTAGTAAAGCAGATAAAAACAGATAAGCATCAATCCCCTAGCTAAACAGGACACAGTAGCAGCTGAAAAGAAATGGGACTTGAAGAAATGGGAAAAGAGAAAGGACTTGAAGAAATTCATGGCATGCAAGTAGTAAGGGTATTTAAAAGGGTTGATATATCGATATAAATAGTATTATTCTAGTGCCCAGCCATATTTATTGGAACTTTAAGGATACTGGGATTTTACGCATGTTTATTTCCTCTCTGAACGTCCATTATGTAAATCCCTTAGCTCCCCCATCTGACTTTTGATTTTCTACAGGGATCCAACCAATCAAACACCAAAGGGTCTCTGTCTCCCTGCCAGCAGCCTTAAGTGACTCCTGAAGGATCAGCAGTAGACAAAATATGAGTTTATAATGCTCCTTCAAGGGACTCCTAACTAAAGCCTGCCTCTGTGCAGCCAGGGGAGAGGAGTGATCTGGCAGCATTTGATTTCACAGTGCCCTGAGGACATACATCTCCATCCAGCACTGATGGTGCTGAGTCACACGGTTCTCCTTGGCATCACCCGTCTGCAGCTCTCAAGACAGAGCTGCTTGAGGCTGGTATTGTTCCAGTGACTACAGAGACCTCTGCCTATCATTTCTAAGCCAGAAAATTCCTTATCATATTGTAAAAAAAAAAAAAAACACCTTGGAATTTTTCATTTTAGGACTCGAGGGCAAAGTCATAGGTGGGAAACCAAACCCACAAACTGGTTTGCAGGCCCAAGCTGAGAGGCCAGTACAGAATGAGGTCATCAGGCTAGGTTCTGTTTCTCTACAGATTTGGAGTATTTGAGCATAAATTAATAAATTCTGTTTTCAGAGAGGAAATGCATTAGTCATCGTTGCAAGGCAAGAGAGGATGGCGTTGTAAGTGTGATAGCAGTGGCCTAATGATAGTCTTTGAGTAGAGCCCTGCCATTAAGTCTCTGTTCAGGTTTTTCCAAGAGAGAGACACAGATAAAGCCACTAACAGGAAAACAGAGACCAAACCTCAGACTTTTGCCTCCCTACTCTATAGTAAATTGACTGAAGATGACTCAAGTATACCTAAAATAATGCACATAACCAACAGGAAGAGCTGGAAGTGATTGTGCAGCAGGAAAACTGTGCTATTGTTGTCATCACAGAAATGTGGTGGGATGACTTGTGTAGCTGGAGTGCTGCAGTCAGTAATTTTAGACCCTTCAGAAGGGATAGGCAAGACAGGAGAGGCAGTGGGATGGACCTGTATGTTAGGGAGGGGTTTGATCACCTAGAGCTTAACGATGGCAATAAAAGGGTTGAGTATTTATTGTCAAAAACACGGGGGAAGGCCAACAAGGAAGACATGGTGGTGGGAATCTGCTATAGACTACCCAACCAAGATGAAGAGGCAGAGTAAATATTCTAGAAGCAGCTGGAAGAAGCCTCATGATCACCAGCCCATCTTCTCATGAAGGAATACAATGCAGCAGAGAGGAAGCAGTCTAGGAGGTTGCTAGAGTGTGCAGAAGATACCTTGCTGACACAGCTAGTGAGTCAGCTAGGGAAGGCACCATGCTGGACCTGCTCTGCTTGTGAACAGAGAAGACTTGCGGAGGATGTGACAGCTGGAGGCCATCTGGGGCATAGCAACCATGAAACAATAGAGTTTGATCCTTGGAGAAATAAGGAAGCAGGGTCAGCAGGACTACTACCCTGGACTTGTGGAGGGCAGATTTTACCCTTTTTAAAAAAATAAATCTTAAAGTTTCTTAAAGAAACAGGTCAACTCAGTGTGCCAAAAAATGAACCAAGCAGGGAAAATTCCAAGCCTGGATGAATAAAGAGCTTTAGTTGGAACCCAGGAAACAAAAAAAACAAAAACAACTTTATAGCCTTTGAAAAAGGGGCAGGCCATTTAGGGGGACAAAAAACATTGTTAGAATATGAAAATTAGAAGGGCCAAAGCTCAACAAGAATCAAAACAAATCTATCATTTTAAGTTGAATTGCAGCATAGCAGATATGGTATACCTGTCTCAGTTTAGTGATTAGGGCAAGCTATAACCCAGAGAACAGAATTGCTCCCTATTACTCCCCTCCAGCCTCCCAGGGGAAAATAAAGGGGAAATAAGGAAGCGAGACTTAAGGTGGGAAGTTAAAACTACAACAGGTTTACTAGAACAGGGCACAGATAGTAACATATGGGATGAGGAACAAATATACACAAAACCCAATCTTGATGATCACTGATACAAGTGTCCAAGGGGACCTTGCAGCAGTGTCCAGGGCTCTTCTCAGCACCCAACATATTCAGATTCTACAGAGCATGTGGTAAGCTGATGACAAAGATCAGAAAATTCTCCCCAAGATCTCCAAGTGCAGGGAGCAGCAAAGAAGAAGGGAACAAGAAGGGGAGATACCTGCAGCACTCCTGTCCTGTATAGAGTATGGGAAGAAATGCAAGGGAATAGTGACTCTCCTCTTTTCTGCCCCCCAGATCCCTCAGGGTCCTTGTCTTGGTATGATAAAATTATCCTGCCTCCCCTAAACAGTAACAATCCTGAAATGGTCATCTTGGAGCCTCAGATGTAGAGCAGAGCTAAGCATTAAATTACAACTGCCAGTGTAAAATCTTTAACTCTCACTTACTACAGGCAAAATTAAAGATGATTAAGCTCTACCTTCAGCCTTCAGAAGAAAATTTGAGGATGATCACCAAGACAAACTGATACATCAGGGGGAAATCTGACCTACCAGGGCCAGCACCAAATACATCTAGGGGATAAACAGATATCAGCCTCTGCTCTCCAGAGCTGTTGATACACTTCACAGCAGTGCTGAGTCCTGCCTCACTAGAACAGACACTAGGTAGAACAGGACACTACCTAGTGTACCTAGGTACACTAGGTAGAACAAGTACCTAGAACACTAGGTAATTACAGGACAGCTTACCAGGCACCCTCCCCAGGAAGCAGGATCAGGGTAAGAGATTTCTGTGCTAGAGTTCCTCTAAAGTTGCCTTCAAAAATTGTGCTGCAATTACACACAGAGTATTCCAATTCTCCCTAAAGGAAAAAAAAAATTAGCAGCAGAAATATGTTTTTGCTGTTTTCTAATACATCAGCTGGCTATTCTGCAAAGAATATCAGAAACATATCATATGATGTGGGAAGTCTGGGTCGTGGTCCTGCTGGCCCTATTGAACAGAAATTCAGAATCTATTCTCTCCCCTCTGCTTCACTTTTTTTTTTTTTTATCTCTGAACAGCTTGACGGGAAGACTAAAGAATAATCCTGTTCACAGCTAATGAGCAGTAACAAGATTAACAAAAAAACTGATTTAAGACACTTTCATCTAGTGTCATAACATATCAATATGATACTTAAAGATATATGATCTACACACTTGTGCAGAGACAAAAAAAACAACCAACAAACAAACCACAAGCAAAAAACCAAAAAGCCTATAAAGCACTCACATAAAACAGCTATTACACTATTAGACTATGGGAAATTATTTCTACCCACAATGTTTGCTTTCCTCAGCAGGTTATGGAGTTCTGTAAATGAGTCAAAGAAAACATTTCTTTCCTATAAAAAAAAAATCTATGCACTAAGGGCTTATTTTCACTGGTTCTGAGAGCCCAAAGACCGAGATAAAGCCGCTGCAAAAAACTGCCTGTGTCAAAAAAAGGGGCCCATCTTTTTAGGTTATAGCCATCTCAAACAGCCACTGATCCACTCACCTCTATGGGACAAGATAACCTTTGTATCCAACAAAGTCTTTTCTGTACTGGATCTCTAAACCTGCTTCATTAGTGAACATCAACACCATGGATTTTGTTTCACTAGGGTCTTCTCTCCCAATAACTACAAGGTGCATTTTTCAGAGAATGACATCAAGGGAATCCAACAAGTTCAAATCCCACAGTTTTCCATTTCCTGTAGAATGCTCATTATGAGAGCTTATTACTTTGTTACAGTTCCAATAGCATTAATGATTAGAAAATAGAAAAAACAGTAGCTGTTCTGCAGGCTGTTATGAAGCAGATAACTTCACCAGCCCAGCTAATAAATGGCCTGAGCCAGCTTTTTAGAAGCCTTAATATCAGTCTTGCATAGCTTGCACTAAAATACACCCAATATTATGCATTTACCTTGATTGTAAACCCAAAGTCTTAAGAGTAAATTCAGCTCTTTCTTATGTATGCGTATGCACAATTCACCTAGTTTGAGTAACACAGAAACTGCTTACATTAGTCTTACATTCAGTCTGTAGACATTTTTTCCAGGAGTTAAATCAGTTTTTTGCAGTCATAGAAACACAGAAAAGTCCAGCTGGAAAAAGACATTTGGAGTTCATTTGATCCAACTTTCTGTCAAAATCAGGGCCTTATAAGAGGTTATGCAGGTACCCACTAGTCAGAATATTACATATTGCCAGTAAACAGGATCCCACCACTTCTCTTTACAACACAACCCAACTGGATCTTATGGTTCAGATGTTTCCCCCCTCTATTAGTCAGAGGCTATTGCTTTCTGTCATAGGGACTCTAGACTTACTTTACCTATTACAACTAGTGCAAAGAAGGCATTTTAGCTTTTTCTGTGTTAGCTTTTTCTGTTAGCTTTTTTTTTTAACCTAACTTGCCAACCTCATTTAGCAGCAGGCCTACACATTTCTTGCTTTTGGTTGCTGCTACTGTGCCAACAGGAGCCTTCCTTGTTTTCTCAACATCTCTTGAAGGCTGTGTCAATGTCTTCCAACACTCCCAAAATACTTTGGTCTCCAAAGCAGACTCTTCCTACACAGCTCCACGAGTCAAGTTGAAATCTGCTATTATGAAGTTCTGTGTCTTTATTCTGCTATTTACCTTCTCCTGCCTCTTGAAACATTAAACTCTGTAACTGTGTGGTTGCTGCAGATCAGGAAGATGTTGAAAGCCATAATAGTAGTAATAGGTATTATACTTATCTACAGGCTATGTAGGATAGTAGGAGGACACAGGCCTATAACATAGGTGTTGTTATTTGCATGTCATAAAACCAGATGTAAATTCCTTCTCCAGCTACCTTTATAAGGCAAGTTTAATAGCATCATTAATGGATAATATAGGGCTCATTCTTTTTCAGGGGTTGTCTCTGGTTAAAGCTCTGCCTGCAGGAAAATGCAACTGGTCACATGTCCCACATGACCGGGCATAACCCAGCTTTCCCACATTCCATGTTTTGGGCTACAATTTCTCTGCAAAAAAATAAGAAGAAAGTAAATGACCCATTTTCAACTACAAACCATCTGGCCAGGGAGGTTGCAGGGGTAAGATGAAGAGAAAGTTTTTTCAAAAGTTCTTGAGAAAAATCTTGATTTCACTACAGCCAAAAGTAAAAACTGTTATGAACTTTTCCAGAGCCAGGTTTCTAATCTCTCCTCCTTTGCTCTCATATTAGTACAGTTTTCAAAAACTGTCTAAGCTCCAAATATTACATTCTATGTTTAAATTTTATTTTAGCAGAATAAAAGCTTGGAATTCATTTAGATTATTTATAAAACACAGTTTATGATAAATGCAAGAGACACACAGGTTTACTGCTGAAAGTTTCTCTTTCACTTCAGTCTGTCTGAATACCAAACTTAAAAATGCAAAGGTTTTCATCAAATGTTTTGCTTGCCACCTTGTCTCAGCTAATTGGGATCATTTCTAAGAAAAAATATTTACTGCAAGGGAAGTACAATGATACAAAATTAGCTAAAACAAAGAGACCTTCATACAATAAACCAACAACTTAAGCTAAAGTTCTTTCACATAATTTGTCTTAGCTTTAACAAAAAACTCCTGTAAATCTGAAAATTTAAAAATAAGCAGTACCATACTTTCCTATAACAAGAACTTTTTTTTGTCATTCTCTCTATTCAATAAGACTTTGAAATTAAACAGTTACTGTATTTTGCAGAGTCCTTTGATCGAGTTCTGCAGGTGAAAATTAAGGACTGGTACCAAGTAAAGACTGTGATTTCTAAATGGCAAAATCAGAACTGCTTTATAGCAGACTTTCTTTACAGAATAAACGCACCTTTTCCTTCCAGAGGCTTGCAGTTACAGAATGTCTAAGTCCTAGTTTTCTATTTCTACATTTAGCCTGTAATATTACACAGTTTTGAGGTTTTTCAGGAATTTGTCAGAATTAAAAGCCTTTTGCAATAGTACCTTCCCTTACACTAGCTTTTGATTTAATATAACAGTTAAAACAACAGTGACTGTAGATTAAATAAATTAGGTTACTTCTCCTTTATATTTTGGTTTATTACAGACACTACCAGTTCCCACAAGAGTATTTGTAATCTTTCTTGGTATGTTTCCTAAAGTCTCAAATCCTACAGTCAAGGGAAAACTTTCAGTAGAAAGGAAGTGCTAGGAACAGAATGTGTGTGAATTTTTAAAAAAGCTGAGAAGATTTGAAGTAGTGTCAAGATTTTAGGGTACTTGGCTCATGGTTTTTGAAGCTTAAGGTTGGCAATACACACGTTTACATTGCCATAACTTGCAACAATACTGCTATCCTCATCCTGTTCTCAACAAAGAAGAAGTCAGAAAATTATTATGCCAATTTTATTATGAAAATGGTTTGCTAGCAGCAGACACGTGAAATGCAAACCAAATGCCTGATTTTCAGGCTTGATGAGTGTTAGGGTGTCTTCTTTTCGGGTTCACCCTTTTGAGACCCTGGTTGCACATACCAACAGTAAACTCCCTTAGACAACAGTATGGTCCCTTCAATACATCAGGACATTAGAGAAAAACACTGTGTAGTTGTTTAAACTGCTTTTCCCTGTGCACACATTTTTCACTGCATCTGTTTTATCAAGACCAAAATGACAGACATTCTCGTTTCTACAGTTTCTTCATACTTCATGCAATTTATTGGAATAGAACGGGGGCACAATATTCTGTGCAAATTAGTTGTAAAATTGCTAAATTGCAAGTTGAAAAATACACATCTCTAGAATCAGAGGAAGATTAGCCTTAAGAAAACACACATTAGGAACTGCTTTGTTAAGATAATGTGACCAATACTGCAAGTTTGATCCCATCTGGATGTACATAGACGTGTAAGAAGACAGCATTCTTGCCTAAGAATCTTTGGCATTTGCAGTAAAAGTCTTTAATATCATTGATGTAATTACATTACACCTCTAAAATGAGAAGCTTAACTTTGCAGTGCTTTTTTTTCTAACTTTACTCAATGATTCTGAAGTTGAGACCCACCTTACTGGTTTGTTATACTGTTTGCTGTACAGCAGAGAGAAAATAAGCATTATTTTACCCTTCATGCTTAGACAGAAGGTGAAACAATTCAGATTTCCAAATACTGTAAAGACTCAAATTCATCTTAATGAATTTCAGATCTACACATTCCAGAACATGAAAAAATATACTGTTAATTGAAATTCTCCACAATTCAACTTCATGGGACAAGATTTTGTTTTGCCTTTCCCCACATCATCATTCATCAGGCATACACACTGCAGGACTGTGCCTCTTGACACAGCAGTGAACTCAAACCTGAAACAAATTCTCATACTGGCATGAAAGCATGTTTCTGAGCTATACGCATTAGCAAGATAATACTTTGCACTGATTCCTTATTGAACAGACTGTAGCAGTAAAGCATTATTCATGAAGCCATGTATAATGGTAAAAGCAATCTACATGATGTGATAGGTAAGTAAATGTGGAAACATAGTGGGAGAACGTATTTCTTTGCTTTATCATGCCAAAAAAAAAAAAATAAAAAAAGAAGGGTTTCAGCTTACTGGCCTTGAAGCACAAGTGATTGTAACTGTGCACGTTTCTCTGAAGCGCACATTCTGCTAGGCAGAAGCACGGTCTGAATAGCTTAAGTTTGCAGCACTACTCTAACTTTTGTCTGGATTACTATGAACGCTCCTATGTGCTGGGTAGGCACAACAAAAAAGAATATCAAGAGAAATACACAAAAAACAGTGCTTGCATTCCTAGGGTAGAAGTTGCCATTTTGCTTTTTTTTGCTTTCACCTTTCAATGCTGCATTCACATGCCACAGTCATCCTTACTAAGGAGATATAAGGCAGAATACCTGAGACAGCTCTGAGATTAAAAGAGGTTGAGGGAATGCATGTTCCATGATTAATTCCTATCAAGTGTAAAGAGCAGAAAATTTCTACTAGCCTTTTAGAAACGAGGAGAAGGGAAATAAAACATTAGCAATATCTGCTTAGCAGGATTCATTTTCAGCTCCTATGAATATTTGTTGGTGTACTAAAAGCTACCAAAAGCTGACAATGCTTTTCAATTATAAGAAAGTGCATGTCTGAAGTTTCTCCTTTCCTGAAGGGTGACATCTGAGTGTCAAATTCTGCTCTGTAACTTACAGCATCTGCACCATCTCCTTTGCAATGTAGTATATCCTTTGTGTCAGTTAGAAAAAGGTAGGTAGATGTTTTTACACCTCTCTTATCTTGGGCAACAGGCACCAGAGGTAATTAAGACTCACAGCATACATTGGACTTGTGCTGAAACAGACATCATCTGTTTTAACTTTGTTACTTGGTAGCTTCCCTCAAAATACTATTGGTCATTATTGTTAAACACCTCACAGCTTTAATTTGAAGTGTACAGTTCACAACAGACATTACAATCACTGCAAGTGATAAAACTCTTTCTGAACAGGTCTTCCCACCTCTTGCAAAATGAAAGGATTGCAGTGATTGTTCTTTCATGGAGGTGTACACTCAGAAATGTAGTGCAGGACCACACCTGACCTTAGGGACAGAGCTGCTGAATATAGCTTCCACCATCACACTGCCTAAACAAACAAAAAAAGGATGGACAAAAATCAGCCCCTCTGTCTAGCCTGGATGCCCAAGAGTTTCTCAAAACATTTCTATCATGGCTATGCTCCACAGTCCCAGTCATATTCTGCTCATTGTAGGCATTCATATTCACTGAAAATAACATGACCTTTGACTGTATCATCTCATAGAATTTCTCAGTCTGGAAAAGACCTTCAAGATCATCAAGTCCAGCCTCATCCTAATGCTATTACCTTGTTCCAAATGACCCACCACTAAACCATGTCCCCTCATCCAGGCTATTTTTAAACACATTCAGGGATGGAGACTCAGCCACGTCTCTGGGGAGCCTGTTCTAGCGCTTAACAAACCTTTCAGTAAAGAAATTTCTCCTGATATCCAGCCTAAATCTCTCTGATGTCAACTTGAATCTCATCATGATTTCCCTTCTCTGAGAAATGGGCATAACATTCACTCTTCTCCATCTGTCTGCTTTTCTCCTCCTCTACATGCCCAGAGTCCTGTGATCAGCAGTAAAGATAGGACACAGCTGCCGATATAGAATCATAGAATCATCCAGGTTGGAAAGGACCTATGAGATCATCAAGTCCAACCCTTGATCCACTACCACCATGGTTAGCGAACCATGTTTCCATGATGATGACTACATCATGTATTTCCTGCTGCATGATGGCTTCTAGCTCCGCTTGTTTCTCATACTGCGTGCACTGGTGTACATGCACTTCAGTTGGGCTGCTGACTTCATTCTTAACTCAGGCTTTCCACCCTTTGGCTCATCTCTGGAGAGCCTGGTTTTAATCCCTTCCCCCTTCAAACCTAGTTTAAAGCTCTCCTGGTCAGCCCCTACAACTTACAGGCTATAGTGCTTTTGCCCCTGCTAGACAGATGAAGCCCAATTGATTTGAGGACACCAGGTACCATGGAATTTTCACCATAGGCAAAAAAACCAAAATTCTGCTGGTGGCACCAATCCTTTAGCCACTTATTGATAAATGAGCTGCAGATATAAGTGAGCTCATCTTCCATGAAATAGAGGGGCACATGTGGAAGGAGTGTTTTTTTGCATAAACTGTGAAACAGTTGTCACATTTGCTCACAGCTTTCATCCTGCACTCATTAGCATGACTGACATGAAACTCTCAGTACTTAAAAGACTGGTCCATGAGAAGTGAGAAAACAACTAGTGGGGTTTTTAGCCTTATTTTACTGATTTGGTAATAGAAATCCTAAGGGAGTAGACTCAAATAGAAACCAAATTGCAGTCAGTTTACCTGCCTATTCTGTAATTTTAGTTCATTTTTCATTAGTAATTGTATAGAACCTCTAATGACCATGAAAACACAGAATGAGCTATTTTTTACTCCTCTGGCAGGTGGGCAGGTCTCTAAATTATTTTTTCTCATTAAGTAAAAAACTTTCCATTTGGTTAGTTTGACAGTGACACAGGATCTCTCAACAGCTGTTTCAAAGGCTGCTGTATGTGAAACAAGTCTATACCTGTGTTGTTAGGAGTTATGTGGGTAAATCCCCACTTGCTCAGAGTATGCATTCAGCAAAGTAATAGCCAGCATTTTCCAAATTCACCATGATAAAAATGTTATGGCAAAGGAGTGAGCACAGCATGGTAAAGCAGACTGTACTGGAGACAGTAGATGAAGCAGACAACAGATTAATTTTACATTTGTTGCATACAGAGCTTTATTCATGGTCAACACAAGATTAGCAAGAGATAAAAGGCAAGAAGATATGTTGTATGATACTCTAACTACCTATGGGAAGCATACAGCATGCTTTTACAACTTTCACAAGCACTACAGTTGCCCTCCAGGCGAAGAATTCAGCATTTCAGCATCCCAGTTGGAAGCAATACTGCAGTCTGTAATGAGATCAGTGAATTTGAATCATTGACTTGTTCAAGTTGGAAAAGGCTGGATCATCTAGTCCAACCTAGAGTTAGGATGACCTAGATCTACTAACTAGCTTTACCAGTCCACTGCTAAACCATGTCCCTAAGTACTGTATCTATACAATCTGTAAAAACTTTCAGGGATAGTGATTCAACCAGTTACCTGAGCAGCCTATTCCAGTGCTTAACAACCCTTTCTGTAAAGAAGTTTTTTCCTAACATCCAATCTAAACCTCCCCTGGAACAACTTGAAGCCATTTCCTCTTGTCCTATCATTTGCTACTAGTGAGAAGAGATTGGCACCCCTCTCTCTACTACATCCTTTCAGGTAATTGTTGAGAGCAACAAGGTTGCTCTCTTCAGTCCCCTCTTCAGGCTAAACAGCCCCCAAGAGTATCAGCTTCCTCTGATACTCTTCGTAAGACTTGTGCCTCCTGATCCTTCACCAGCTTCAGTCCTTCTCTGAGCTCCCTCCAGCACATCAATGTCCTTCTCGTAGTAAGGAGCCCAAAACTCAGTATCCAAGGTGTGGCCTCACCAGTGCCAAGTACAAGGGGACAATCACTTCCCTTTTTCTGCCAGCCACAGTGTTTCTGATACAAGCCAAGATGCTGTTGGCCACCTGGGCACACTGCTGGCTAATATTCAGCTGGCTATCAATATACACCTCCAAGTCGCTTTTGCCACATAGCTTTCCAGCCACTTTTCCTAGCATTGCATGGAATTTACTTGAAAAGGTTTTACTGAAGTCCAGTTAGACTTCATCCAGTATGTGGGTCACCTTGTCATAGAAGGAGATCAAGTCTATCAAGCAGGACCACTCTTTCGTGAACCCATATTGACTGGGACTGATCACCTTGTTGTCCTGCATGTGCTGTATGATGGAAATCAAGATGATCTGTGCCATTGACAGTTTGCCAAGGTCAAACTGACAGGTCTGTAATTCCCCAGATCCTCTTTCTAGCCCTTCCTAAAAGTGGGCAGCACATTTGCCAACCTCCAGTCCACTGGAACCTCCAGTTCCAGTATCCAGGAGAGCTGATAAGTAATGGGAACCACCATGTTGAGCACATGTCCCAACACCCTCAGCAATCAAGGCTGAGGGAGGAAAGTCTAGGGAAGACCCCATAGACTTGTATCTAAGTGATGAAGTAGGTTATAACCATTTCTTAGATTATGAAGCTGTTATTCTTTTCTCATCTCTGTCTTCCAGATCAAGGGAACAACTAATCAGTAGAAATTAAGTACCTCAGCCTTTGCCTCATCCTTGGTCACTGTGTGCTCCCTTGCATCCAAAAGATTGTGAAGTCCTTTTGATATTAATATATGTATAGAAACATTCTTTATCTTTCACCACAGTGGCCAAGTTGAGTTCCAGCAGGGCTTTGGATCTTCTAATTTTATCGCTGCATAGCTTCACTACATCTTTGCAGTTGTCATACGTTGCCTTCCCCCTTTTCCAAAGACAATAAACTTTCCTTTTGTTTCTGAGTTCCAGCCCAAACTCTCTATTCAGCCTGGCTGATCTTCTTCCCCATAAGCTTGTCTTTCATGACATGGGAATGGCCTGCTCCAGTGCATTTAAGACCCATGGATTACTGTAGTTTCTTAAAATGTAAAATAAAGAAAGCAGGAAAAATAAACACATACATTTTATTACCTGCAAAACAACCAATCCAGCCAGTGACCTATCTAACAAAGCTCGTAGTAAATTGTTACTACAGGCTAGACTCTACAAAGACGATAAACCAAAAAAAAAAAAAAAACAAAAACAAACAAACAAAAAAACCAAACAAACAAACAAAACCAAAAAAACCCCTGAAGTACTATTTTACAAATGAAAACAAAGCTATGGAAAAGTTGATTTCCTACTAATGTGCAGGATGGCAGTACAATATAACCAACATCTATCCCTATATGGAATATCTCAGAAGATGGTATGCTTCGTTACATTCAGCTGCATGCTCCATTTTTCACTGTGTACATCTGTCTCTGAGGTTTTGTGCTCTCACAAAAACATAACTATGGAACTCTGTTCACATCACTTGAACAAAGTGAATAAAAAATCTAGAAGAAATTCCAGGTTGCAAGTCCATACACCTGAGTGGTATCAGGCTGTTACCTTAAATATTTAGTCCTCAGAATATTCTCCCCTCTGTCTCACGCAAAAAAAAAAAAAAAAAAAAAAAAAAATCAAAAGAAAAAAAAAATCCAAACAAAAATCCCCAAAACAAAAACAAAAAAAGGAAAAACACCCACAACTTTTTTTCTAACCAAGATATTTTATAAAGTCACGTGCTTCAAAATATATTTTCAGAACCATTAAACTATTAAAACTATTGAAAGAGGATAACATTAATCACAGAAATCACAGATGAGAGTAGTAAGATTCTACTATAAACTAATACAAAATGTCAAGTCACCGAGCAGATCATATAATTCCCATCAGTGTGGCATCAGATCAGCTAACTAGGAAGACAGGCAACAATACGATAACCAAAATAAAATGACTAAAAAAGAGTGGGGAAAAAAAGGAAAATAAATGCAATGCTGTACAGTAAACTAAGTACAGCTCTAGCAAGGCAAGTGAAATAACATGAGACATTTGGCAGTGGGAAAACTTGAGAATTTTACTTCATGGCATTTGTTTTATACCTAGTACATCATTCTGCACTCAGTTTGAACTCAATTCCACTGACCTTGCATATAATAAAGATATCACCAGTGAAAAACATTTCATCTTCATGAAATAACCTATTTACCTGTAACTATTCAATAATGGTAGAACAACGTGCCTTGAATGGTATGTGGCTTCAAACACCTTTTAAATTTTGAATGAGCATATACACTAAGCTAGCACCCAACACACAGTTATTGACACAGAAGTGAAAGATGTCCTTGGGTATTCTTAACGCATGAAGTATGTAGGATTCATAAAAGAAAATATTCCAAGACACTCTTTTAGTCAGAGAAACTAAATGAAGTACTCAGAACTTTAATTGAAGAAGTCTTAGTGATTTTTTAAAGGTATTTATACCATTTACACCTCACACATAACTGTAAATGAATTTGCATTTGCATTCTGTGTAGTTTGTTTAAAATATCTTAATCTCGCAGAAGCCGGTGCTACCTTCATTCTATTGTAAATTTAACCATCCTAGCAGCAGGTAAATTTGGCTTTCCAGTAAGAACTCATCTCCACAACAATAATACAAATCTTATCCTTCACACAACACTTGTGAAATTTCATCATCCTCCTTTTCTCAATAAGTATCCTAAGGCTACCAGAAAGCATTAAAAAAAAACAAAAACAACCCCACACATTTTGAGGACCACATCTGATTTAAAAGCTGCTTCTTCCCAGCCTGAGCCATTCTAAGCAGTTCCTTGAACCAGTGCCCTTTTGGATTCAAATAGTATGACTAATATTTGCCATATATGTCCAGAATCTGCTATGCCCATGAAGTTAGTTTTCCCTCCACCACTTAGTACATCAAACACAGCAGTCACCTTTTCTTAATGATCTCATTCTACTAGCAAAGCTATTTGCCTTATCCATCATTCCTTATTTAGCTTTTAACAGAGTTACAGTAAGCAGCCTGGTAGTGTTGTGGTTAGCACACAGGATGGACATATTTATTCCTCTGTTCACTTAATCCTATTGAGGCTTATATTAAAGAGCTTTTAAAGATAATTGCAAATATCAATCGTTTTGTTTACCCAAGCTCTTGAAAACCTCACCTTCCTTTCACTTTAATCTGGTAAAGCTTTGATGTTAGTAGTTAACCTGCTTGTATTTATCAACAATTCAAAATTCAGATTACTGCAGAGAGGCAGAAAACCTCTGCTTAGTCCATACATGTGAGGGTGGCAGAGGGGAGGAAGGGTGGAAAGGGAAACTTTATTCAACCAATTGCCATGAGCAAATCCTTTACACTTGAAGGGTTTTCTCTTACCACAGGATATTCAGGCAAGTCACTGCCTAAATAGGTGTTGTCTTCTTTAAAATTGTTTATTTTTTTTAAGTTTTATGCATTTATAGACATTTCCTTGGTTAAGCACCTTTCTTTCCCACAGATATTTTCAAAAGTCATAGGGGCACTGCAACAACACGTCACAGCCTCATCCAATCAAGTTGGTTGATTTCATTCATCAGCACTTACACAAAAGCAGCACCCCATTCCTTTTGCTGTCCCAGTGGTTAAGGGTTTAAGTCTCCTACGGGCCACATATGCAACCTCAGCAATGATTCCCCCAGAAAACCTCAATCGCTGCAACCCCCAGGCAGCTCATCTCAGTGAGGCAGTGACTTTTCTGCAGGCTGAGACTCCCACCACCAAATGCTTAGAAACTACTACTGGGACTTTGAAGTTACCTGCAATGTGTCCCACATGTCACGTGGAGCTGACATGGGTGAATTTCTAGTACAGAGAAGAAAAAAAAAAAAAAAAAAAAAAAAAGCTATGCTCTTAGGAGAGCTAAATGGTATCCCACAAATCACTTAGATATACTGATGCCAGACAACTACACCATTTGTACTGACAACCAGGCTATTTATAGTCAGAGGAAAAGCAGAAGGATGCTGCTTCTGCTTTCTATTCCAACACATGGACCCTTTAAGGCTTCATTCAGAAATATATCCAGATTACAGCCATTGATTTCTCACCAACATATCACCCTGACCAAAGTGCAAGAACAGAGCAGGAAGCAACTGTTCAAATTCAAATGAAGTTGAGCTCTTGAGCTCTATGGTACCTTTTTGTCATTCAGAGCCCACATTGCTACAGCCAAAGGTGGACCGCCAAGAATAAAAGCCACCAAGGGGCTGGTCTAGGCAAGCAAGATCAATATGACTTTTGGACCTTCCTTTGACATTCTGAATCTTTTCACTCAGTGGATAATAAAGTTACCCCTGAGGGCAAACCAAAGTCAGTTCACACTTACCCCACACAAAGTCAGGAGCCAGTGCAAAGTTTCATTGATATCACAATGTCTGTCTAAAGGTCCAAATAACAGAATCCAAAACGTCCTGGAAATCATGAACAAATGCTATCTCTGCTGGACCCTAGGGAGTCACACATGTGTAAATATATGGTTATTACAATTTGGTTTACTTTTACTGAAGTCAAGGAAGGTGATATAAGCAAAAGGGAAATGCTAACTGCAGAGCTCTCAAAAAGTCCTTCTCAAAGTTCCAAAAGAAAAAAAAAAAAAAAAAAAAAAAGTTAGATTCTCTTCTCTGGTTCAAAGCACCCTCGCTGTGCTGGACCAACATAGCAGCACAGTTTGAAGTTGAAAAGAGGGATAGTGTGGCTGCTGCTCTTTGAAGAGGAGAATAAGAAAGAGTAGCATTTAAGAAGCTTGGAAAGGACTTTTATAAATATACATCTTTTTCTGAGGGAAAAGAAACACACATATTTTAAAATGGTCAAAGTTTAATGAAAAGTAGGAAAAAATGTTATGAAACTTTGAGTGATCCAATTTCTATGACTAGCATCTTTTTCTCCCTCATTATTCCTCCCACCCAGGAAAGAGGTTCTGTGGCAGGACTGATAAATAAGTCAAATACTTGCAGAGAGGGATGTGTTTTTAAAAATTTGCATATACTTGGCAATGACAAATTACTGCTTTACACATATATGTATATATAGGGTGCGTATATGTGACTGCAGAAATTATTCCATGGACTTATACACACTGATGCAGTATAGATATTCACACACTATGCATTTATTTTAATATACATATATACATGTACGGTCCCTAAGTGCAGAGCAAAATTAGACCTTGATAGTAGTGCATGTATTTAACTTATATATGCAAATAAATATATCAGTTTAAACCTGGACAACAAGGAGGGAAAAAAAAAAAAAGCATCATTTCCTCCCAGTGGTCAAAGCTTTATCAAAGATTCATATGAAAAATTTTCTTCTTAGCCCACATCAGCACAACAGAAATTAAGAGCAGGCCCCATTTCTTCCCCCCTACCCCTGAAAAGTGGGAGCATGTCCTATAGGCACAAACAACAAGAAATTGTCTCTGAGATTTTAGGTATCTGTTAAAAAAAAAAAAAATTAATTGCCTAGTGCTGATCACTACAGCTAGGAAATATTGCTACTCAATCAAACACTTTCTTTTTGCCACAGTATTTTTGAACATTAAGAACAATATTGAGAATGGTCATCATTATTTCAGACCAAAAAAATCCACCCAGTCCAGAATTTTATCACTCATTACTGGGGAGGAAAAAAAAAAATAAAAAAATTAAAAAACGATTAAAAAAATAAACCCACACCACACAAGCAAACCAACAAAACAAAGAAAACTCACCACACATGAAAAGCTACAAACAACATAAACCAAGCAAGCACATATGTATTTTGTTTTATTCCCTGCCTTGATATTATTTGTTCTATGGTCCCTACCATACATGAATCCCAAGAGTACAGCCTGGATTGTATTTATCTGATATCATTTCACACCATTTTTTACACATGCAAATCCATAGAGACAAGACTAGGACACAGAGATTAATAGGCAGCACATAAATAGGTGGGAACTAAATTTATGGCTGTACAAGAAACTGTTTAGAGCAGGATCATGCCTTCTGCTAAGCAAGCATAAGTTGGGAGACACAGGTGGGCATTGAGGACTTAAGATACCTTCCCCTGCTGCAGGGGCAGCCCTCAAAGGGAAGTTGTAAAGCAGAACAGGTCATGAGAAACAAAATCACAGGATAAAGGAGCACACACGTGATCTTGCCCCTTTGCACATCTGATGATGATCCACTGGAACTGAGCCAGCATGGTTAGGAAAAAAAAAAAATCTCTGTGACTGATCTAAAGCCAATTACTCTCCATCCAGGCCATGATGAGTTTGTGAAGCAGACCCCAAATTCCCAGTTTGGTCTATTTTTTGTTCCCAGGAGCACACGGTTAGCCAAATACCCCTTAATCATGGTCAGTTTTCTGCTAGATTCCACACTAGTATGCTAATATACCATATCAGGATTTCTACTGACAATTTTAAGATTTGAGAAGATGTAATGGAAGCCTGTCCTGAGTTTATTCTATATGCCAAATTTCACCTTCTATTGCTGCACTGGGCTGGATGAAGATATGGGATCACAGAACAGTTGAGGATCTCTTGTCCAAGCCGCCCTGCTAAAGCAGTGTTATCTAGAGCTGGTTGCCCAGGACCATGTCCAGATAATTTTTAAATATCTTGAAGGAGGAACACTTCACCTTCTCTTGGGCAGATTCATTGCAGTGATCAAATCTGTAGGAGTTACATGCAACCATGACTAAGTGGGAAAAAAACACAAGACAAAAGAGCTAAGAGTCCTTGTATTTCCCCTCCCCTGATACGAGTTTGTGTTTTGTACCCAGTGACTCTGTACCCCCCTACTACTGCTTGTTAGGGCTATTTTCAGCACTGGCTATTTTTGCACCTCTTAGTCCAATATTGTATGAATCACTCCAGGTGCTCCTCAGCCCCTATAGTCAAAATATATACATGCTGACATGCTCTCAAAACACTGTCATTGTTTCAGCAGATGACTCCCACATAGAAGTTGCCAGAGCAGATGGGACCAGGGGTCAGCATGGACATCTATCCTAATTCCAAGAGCAAGTATGACTTAAACGTTTCCAAATAAAGGCTAATAGCACTTCAATGAACACTGGACTAGAATTATTTCACTGTGGGCAATCTCTTGATAATTTCACATAGTAACTGTCTTATGGCCTTATGCCCACATGGGGCTCATCTCCCTTATGAATTTTTACCCCAGCTAGAAAAACTGCAGGTATTTTTATTCATCACATGCTAGGCTGAATCCTCATTTCTGTGGCACTAGATTCACTATCACAATTGGAAAGCCCTTTGGACTTTTTCAGTGCAGAGACAATCCCTTCTTTTAGACATCAAATGGGACAGTGCTTAGTGGCAGCACACGTTGCTTGAAAAGACAGTGTCAAATGCAGTAACATTGTGTTTTGTTCTGACATTTAATTTTTTAATTTACAATTTAAAAATTGCTCAAGACAATTCCCCTCTTTATCACAAGCACCACTGTACAGCTTCCTGGGAAACTGTCCTCTTGAAAAAAGAGAAAAGTAGAATGGAGGAGAATCCCACATAGCTTCGCATGGGATCCACTTGGGAAACAGAGGGAGTCACAGACCACCTAAGAGTTTTGAGTAACAATCTTCCACATTAACAAGGTATGACTAGGACCATGTGCCAGAAAAGGATCATTGCATCTGGATGGCACTGCCTGGATAAGAGTACCACTGATAATCTTGCCTTGTTCATATTATGTTATTTTCAGTATATGTAGTTGTGGTGCTCTGCTACTGAATTTATTAACAGATAACATCCCACGTACACTCATGAGTGTCATTTATGTTCAGAGCTTCATAAAATACTATCAACAACAGACAATAGACTCGGTCTCCAGTGAAGGTATTAAATTTCCTCAACAAAAGTAACAAGACACTAACAGTCAAGAAAGAAAGTTTGCAGTTAAAGCACTTTTCTATCTTTCCTCATAAAAAGCACTGAAAAATAATGGAAATTCATAGGCTCACGTAGAAATAGTCTGGACTTCAAAAAGTCATCTAGTTCATATCTACTCCCAAGGTAAGATGAATTATACATAATTTAGGCCACCTAATCTATTCTTCCATTTCTGCAGTGCCGTATCTTATTATAGTTGCATTTTATGTATGTGTCATGTCTTATGTAGCCTAAGTCACAAGGTAGCTACAGTCTATAATACATCACTATTAAAATTAATCATCTTAATATTGAGAGCATCTGTTCACCCAATTTTCTTTTTAGCAGAAATTCCTTCTTAACCCTAACCTAATTGTTCAAATTTCTGGTGTCTACCTTATCAGCATTCAGTTTACAGAACTTATCTTAAATATCTGTTTGCTGATGCAAATTTGTACAAGTTTCTGTGCATTTTCCCAGCTCTGTGTGTTGTTCTTATACATTTAGAAATGGTAGGTCAGACTAGTAGCTCTCAAACTGTAGCTGGTAAGCAGAAACAGATTTTTCAAGAAAAAAACTGGAAGAAAACTACTCTATATATCTGTATATATTAAATAAATAAATTTTAAAAATCAGGTTACAATTGCAAAGCCTGTGTTTTGCATCTGCTGAATTTCTTAACAGTTCTGCAACCAAAGAGATTAGGTTAGGTCATTCCTTACAAAAGCATGACTCATTCCTTCTATGAGCCTTAGGGTTAAAAACCATAAAATGTAAAGCCTGTTTCAGGTTTCTTTTGAGACTACTTTTGTCCCATTTAGGTATGGGTTCTGCTTCTTCACAACTGAAATCAGTTGCATTAAATTAAACAAAGACATTCCTGAGGGATCCAAGTGAAGTGTGACTAAATTCTTGTCACCAGGAACTCCCAAGCACTGTTAAAAATTAGACTTCCTTTAGTTGTTCTAGAGACAAAAAAAATCTTGTCCCAACAAGGGGTATTAGGTCCTACATAGGTTTTAACAGATTCTTCAATAACAGTTCTCTTTTGTACCTCCCAGCATGAAGTTTTGTTTCGTAGAATTTATTGTGGGGGCTGTTTGCCCTAAGGACACATGTCTATTTTACTTTCCTAACTAAAAGTCCTGTTGACATGACCAGAAGCCTATTTTGCTTAGACATGAACTGTGGGACATTTAAAAAAAAAAAAAAAAAAAAAAAAAGCCCCAAACTGAAAAAAGCTAAACGCTTTGAATCAAGAATTCAGATGATCTACATCCCATGTTAGAATTACACCAATGCCCCTCAGGGCTGAACCTAAATAAATATCAGGATCCTCGACAGTACTATTGACATTATATTACGCTGAATAATAGTTCCCTTTCTCTTTAACTCAAGAAAGCCCCAGCACAGTGTACATGAAATATAACACTGATTAGGGACCAGGAACATCACCACAAATTCCAGAGATTAGTGTCTGCAGATCAGACACTCAGATGGCTGGGGGAAGACATTTTATCAGCCACTAGAAAACATTCACAACTTTGATCCCACTGTTTCATGTTGGGCTCCTGTTCCTTTTGGTGGGCATTTTCAGTATCAAATGCCACAATACTGATGAACGTTCAAAGGCTGTATGGTATCACTAACCTGGTACAAACCAATCAAATCCCAAGATATCTAGCAATGGAGTTCAGACTAAATGACCTTGTAAACTCATTTCCCATAGTTTCTTGGTTCATTTATATGTTCACTGAGAAAAACACGTTACTGCTCTCTGTACACCTGCCCTGGAGTTCCTCCCATCCCTTCATCACTTTATAAAGGTTAGTGCTGAAATGTAGTCAACAGGCATTAATAGAGATCATATTCATCTTCAGAAATGAGCAATTGCTGGCTTTGCAAAGCCGTGTTGACATTTTGCCACCCTGCTCTGCTGCCAGGGAAATTTGGTAAATGTGCAAACCTCAGTGGATTATTCAGCATCAAGCTTTGCATTAGTGTGTGAAAAAAGGATTAAAGAAGTACTTTTTAGTTTTGGAAACCCTGAGCACCAGATTAAAGCACAATGGTGCTGGCAACAAGGATACAGTATCTATAGAATTTAGTGTTAACCTGACTCCATCAGGCCCTACAGCTTTAATTTCAATACAGCAATTTATTCTTAATCCCTTGTTTGCCAGCAGTAATGCTGTTGGATTAGAGTGGCCACCAGGCTGTGGCTATTTACATAAAAATTAGGCAAGTGTCTTTAATAAGGAAAAAATTATATGGCTGCTGGATATTAGAAAGGTTTCAAAACTTTGAAGCCTGCTGCTCCTGTGAACCTCTGCAAAGTTTAAAAGATAACAAAAGATAAGAATCTCCTTTTACTTCTGGCAGCCATCAAAATCTTCCTGCCCTTATCTGCCACAAGAACTTCATGTTGAAAGCTAAGCACGTGTGTCTGCACCAACATTTCATTGGTTAAAAAAGAAAGCAGATCATCACTGGTTTAAATTGACAGCTCTACCCTAACTTCGAAATACTAATTCTGGTTTATATTCACTGTGCAACAGCAATAACTAATGAGCAGGAATAGGCTCATATAGTAAAAAAACTGTTCATATCCACTAAATATTTTCCTTTACTACATTTTTGTATTCCTATCCTGAACACCTGTCCAATCTCTTAGAATGATTTCCTCCTGTTCCTTTACTATTTTCTGGAGTGAGAGATTGAAAAATCTTCACCTGGCTTCATGGGGCCGAGAGATGAAATACAGTTCTCAGCAGCAGCAAAGATTTGGCAAATGAGCTAGTGCTGGAGCTGTAAGTGAAGGTGGCAGTTCCAGAATACTTGCTCTTCACCAGGAGATGGAAGGCAGGGAAGCAGATAATGCACATAAGCATGAAGAAAGGAGGCTAAGAAAGATAAAGGGGCAACTCCAGCCGTGTGTGTTATCAGAAGGCATATGGAAGAAGAACAAACAATTAAGGATCAGCAAGAAATGATAGCATCTCCTCTTTAAGGTTTTGTTTTGTACCACTTGGGCAACAGAAAGAAAGGGTGCTCAGTGTGGTCAGCCCACCCTCACCTGCAGAATGAGCTTTTCATGTTGCTGTGGGAGCAAGTGTCACAGCCAAGGAAAGATCCCAGGACAATGGGGTGCAGATCACAACCGCAAGCCAAGTGAAGAGTGCAAGGCATCGGGATATAGTATCTTCTACTCCTCTGAAACTTTTAACATCTGCTTTTGGGAGGCACATGGATGACCCAGCCTGAGGCACTCAGTCCTAGAAGGAAGGAGTGGATGGATTTGCAGGATCATACTCCAATACTCCCCTTTTCCATGCATGGGACTGGATTACTGGAGAAAGCCATGCGACAGAACACAAGAGTGAGGTGTTTGCACATCTGTGTGTAAGAGTAAAACACAGGAGGTTTGGGTGTATACGTGTACACAGAGTGCCAGAGTACTCTCACAGGAAGTAACACTCTCAGGGTTCAGGCAGCAATATGAGTTGATAAGGTAGTTATATAAACTGAAATGGTTTTGATAGGACAGAGTAAGAGCAGCCATATGGGAATATTATAAGGAGAGCACTTTATGGAAATGTAGAAACCAGAGTTCAAATCCTTTTAGCAGATGACAGAACTAAAACATCTTCCACAGCACTGGAGAGAGAAGCCTTATACCCCAATTCCCATCTCACTCCACATCTACCATTTGGGAGATTATTTTTACATTGACCAAGGTATTTGGCAGATACAGTTAAAGTATATTCCTTAAAAAGAGATTAAATTTACACTAAGGTTCTGGCACAAATGTGGTTGTTATATAAAGAGCCTCATTTTATTTTCCTCAAAAATCATCTTAAAGCAAATAGTATTTTAAAAATATAATGCATGGTTCCTATCTTGCATCTTCCCATTCATTACATTCCACTAATCAGAAGACCTAATGCATTTACAAAATAGAACTCCCTAGAATAAAGACATCAATAAATCTAACTTTGTTTCTTACTGAACACAAGCTTGTATGTTAGTCATATTAAATAACTGTGGCTTTTTTATTTGAAGCAGGCCAGGCCATTTCATGCTTAACTGCAAATTATCTGATTATTCCAGCAACTTAAGAAAGAGATTCTCTAAATAAAGGTTATTTCCATTCTTTTATTATGGAAAATAGATGATAAAATCACTACTGAACAGATCTGTCTTAGCTCTTTTTTTAATCCACTTCATTTTTCTTGGAAGTACGTTCTCTGATCCTTTCTACGCTATGAATATGGGGGTAAGGCTGGGAGAACCTGTGATGGTTTCTGTATTTTTTTTCTCCCCCAAAATAAAGAATTTTTCCTGAGAATACAACTACCTTCCTTCAGGAGCTGTTGAGAAGGAATTCTTCACGTACTCCATAAGTAGGACAGTTTATCTGCTAAAAAAGGGCACAGCTTGTTTCCTCACTTTTAGCCTGACCAGTTATTTTTTTAGTAGGTGGTAAAATCAAGACTTCTTCCTATTTCTCTATAATTCACTTCACTCCTCTAAGACCTCTTCTCTGGACCATTGCAAAAGTCAGAAAAGAGAGAGTTTTTCATTAAAAAAAGATATCCATAAACTACACAGCACAATCTATAATATTCTGTTACCTATCCATACCATATCCTGTTATAACCACCTTCACCTATCCTGTTAAGCAGACAAAACATCCCTGGATCTAAAGGCATAGTCTATAAAGGAGAGTGAGTAAATGAGAAATAGCATGGAAAAATAATTTTTCAGATAAACAGAAAAGGAATTTAATTCTATAGCCCTTTTTCACTTCTATTTATCACTCTATCTTGCTCCATACTGCACTAATTATGCTGTAGTTTAAGAAATTACCTGCTTCATACCTTATGCTAATTTGATACTGACTTTACTCCCATCAGTATTTAACCTTTGTAGACTTAACCAGGACACATTTTAATTACAGTCTCTCTGAGGAAATCACTGTTATTTTTCAGTTATGCAGAGATTTCCATAGAAGAAGAAATTCCTTGGGCAAATTTCCTCAAAATTAGCCTTTACTAGCCTAAAACAAACCCCACCAAACCCTCAGTGCTCCTTCCTTAAGCACTCATTCTTCCCAACCTGGCACGAGTTTGCTCCATAGATAGTCTCTACCTCATTTATTTTAGCTGGCTTAGTTCCCCAGGGCTAGATCTGAGAGAGCATGGGACTACAAGCTCACAAACAGCTTAAGAAATCAGCCCTGCACTATCTACCCTTTATGAATTTGTGCATACTTATTACCTTAATCAATATCTTGGTAATTAAAATCCTGCATGATCAATTTTCTGGTCTTCCTAGATGCCCCCCTAATTTAAAAAAGCATTTCCCAGTCCTCTAACTCTACACTGATGTTGATTGTTCCAAGAATCACCAGGCTCCCTCCTCTGCTTTCAAGTTCTACAGAGACTGTCCTTGGACATATCAGCTAATATATTTTCCAAGACTTCTCATTACAAATTTAATATCATCCACCAATATTGTCAAGTCCCTGCTTGATTTTGCTTACTCTTCACTAAACACAGTATTAAGTCCCCTCTCGTTTTCTTTCCTCAGTTTTGCCTTTGTATCACAGTAATACAATATTAGCTGTGAAGTGATTCTACCTACAGTCAATAATTTTAAATTCAAACGCTGCCTGCTTCCCCCAAAATCTATGCTGCTACATCCATTTTCAGAATGCCAAATAGGTGAATAGTGCTTACTCTTGGGGCCATATACACACCTCAACATAGTGCCACAGCCAAACAGATGAATTCAGTCATTCATATAATGTCTGAATTCAACCAAAGTCTGTGCATGTAACAATTAGAAGCTAGGTAATGTCTCTAAAAAGTAAAGCAATGTAAAGAACCACATATGAAATTATCTAAAACCTTCTAGATACAGAACATAGGAAGCCCAAAAGGACAAGCAGTGCTCGAGAACAGAACATGCATGTTTTACATTTACTTAATGAATAAACATTTCTGTCCTTTGAACCTACTAGGGACTTTGCCCCTTCTCTTACTAACTCCCCCATTTCTTTTCCCCTAAAGAGTAAGATGAGGTCAGTTCTACAGGGCAGTCCTTACCAGACTATAAAGCTCTTTAATAATCCAATCATTTGATCGAAATGCTGTTGTGTCACAAATTCATTTTAACCTGTTACAGCAATTGTAAAAACAGGCATCCTCAGAGTACAGTTAGATTTCTATTTTCCTAACCTGACTGCCTTTTTTTTTTTTTTTGAAGCTGAAACATTTTCCATGATATGTGTTTGTACAGTGCCCCATGAAGTGGGTTTCCCTGAGTGCTGAAGAAATAAAATATTAACAAGCAAACCATTATTCCAGACTTATGCTTCTTAATTTATCACAACTACCAGCAAGTGATCCCATTCAAAACCAGCAAACAAAAACATATGTCTCCATTGCTTATTTTCTAAGCAAAGGGTCTGAATTTCCCTTCAAGTGGCTCTAATATTTTTTATTATTATTAAATTATTGCTATTCTCATATAAACCTGTAGAATTCTTCCTTCACCTGACTGTCATGCCAACCACCTCAGCCACAGAGAAAAAGTTAGATTTTCTGGAAGATCTTGTTTAGAGCCTCGTATTCTGTTGAAACGTTCCTGATCCTGATACAGTTGAAGTCAAATGGCAAAACTCTCTCTGAATTCAGCAATCAAAGACCAAGTCTTAATTATTCTCCCAGAATATCAGGCAGTATTTTCTCCCTTTCCCTGCAGTGTTCTTGCACTTGGGAGGTTGAAGTCTCAGCTAGTGAAAATTAACCAGCACAGCTGTATGGACTGTTGTGGACCAATTCACACCAAGGACTGAGCCTAAAGGCAGTGTGATCCCTCTATTAAAAAAAAAAAAAAAAGAATCAGCAACAGCTTCATTGCACCCCTGCATACTACAGGGGAAAATCTAACAGTTGGGGTACTTTTTATTGAGACTAATTTTTAAAAGGTCCCTCAAAGAATTAGGTGCTGACATGTAGCTTCACGAGGATTTCTGTCACTGAATTCAAGAGGCCAACAATTTACAGTGCTATTTATGTTACCTAAATGCACATTAAGAAATATGAAGTCACCACAGGGTCTGTATCTGTCCCCAAAAGAACTAGCAAGACACAATTACCATAAAACCATAGACCATATGGTGTTTAAAACCATAGACCATTGTGTCCTTCACATCAATGGTTGCTAATGGCTCCTTTTGAAATGGCACAGGTGAAAAGTCTTTTCTTCACCAACACATAGCTGCTGAGCACTACACAAGCAGACCAACTCACAGAAAATTGTTTGTCCCATTCACGTCCCTCACTCAATCTGCACCTTTCTCTGCTTTCTCTTACCTCTCCTTGTATTCATGGGCAAAATCATGCAGCACAGCTTCTCCCTATTATCAGTTTCTCACTGGCATGCATATCTCCCTACTCATATCAGTTCTGGCATTCTTCCACCTCCCTCTGTAGAATCACCTGTAGAACTGGCCTCCGCTATTACCGTGCAGGGACCCTGTTCCCACACAGCTGGTAGGACACATGGAAGCACTGACTACTATGTTCAGATAGTGGAAAAGTTTGGCCAAGAAACTGTTCACAGCCACAAAAGGGCTTTCCCATCTATTTACCATTTCTTAGCATTTCATGAAGCAGCACCCTCATTCCTGACCTTATAGCTATAAGGTTAGATTGTGTAAGAGAAGTACCTGATTATTTGTAGTTCCCACCCTCTCCAATTCAGCATTTCTGCCTCAACTCTGTAGTTCACTGTGGGGTTAAGGTAGCACTTAAAAGCCAGTTACACATTTTATTGTGAAGCATAAAGAGGAACAGCTGCATTTGACACTGAAAAGCATCTTGGAACAATCTCACAAATACAAGTGAAGAGAAACAAATGGTGGAAAGGTATCTCAGAATATCCTTCTGTCCAGACACACACAAGACAGTATGTCTCTGTAATCTAACAAAAGTTCCAGCAATGAAGCATCCATCATGTTTTATGCTGCACATACTTCTTAACTCCTGCTTGTTTTTCCAAGGGTAACAGTATAAAAACACCTTCTAATAAATAGCTCAGTTCTGTGAAAGGAGCCTTTCCTACATCTGCAGAGGACTATTCAAGGTGTGCTATCCTAATTTATGATTCAAATTCCTTTATTTCATCCAAAGAAGAAAAACATGCAGCAGATGTGTTATCATGTTATCACTCTTAATCTTCAGCAACCTCTAGTCTGAAGGGGCACATTTGTTTGAACAACTCCCTCAAGCAGAATATTACTTGAACAGTCTTCAGGTTTCTCTCATGACTAGAGGTGGTTGGTGCCACCACTGTTACATTGTTAAGAGGATCATTGCTTTGGCATTAGAGGCAAAAAGGGTTTTATGAGAATGTCAGTGTGCCAGAAGAGAAAGAATGATCCATCAAAAATGGGTCATTTAATGCCCATCAAAAAATCACTTGTTTCTCTGATGTCTTTCTTTTTTAGCTGACAATAAGTTTTTGCAGTAAAGTTCAGGAAGATAATATTTTTTTATCTCAGTTTAAACACATTATTAAAAAACAAGTAAAATATCAGAAGAATTCAAGGCAAATTAACACCTTACAATTATTTGGTTTGGAGGAATTAGATTCACTGATATGGCATTTCCCAACACCTTAGTCTGTTGTTTCCAAAAACCATTATTCGATTTCAAATGTTTCCATTTAAAGGCAAAACATTCCTCTATGGGAAAAGAAATTACAGCCTCCAGCCCAAGACAAGCTCCTCCCTACACGGTTGTGATTTCCATGTCAGTGTAGTATTAGAAGACTTGCCCCAAAGTGATTATTAAGGAAGTAAAACCCCACAAATCAGTTTGCAAATTGTGTCTACAGATAAAGTAGACCATATATATAATTCATCTGTCCTCAGGAAAGATTTTCATTTTGCTAAACAAGAAATAGTTTGACTACAAGGACTTTTATCACACACACCAATCACAGACTTTAAACTTTTGGAAGGATCCTTATTCTATCACATTAAAGGCTTTCTGAAAGGACACAGGTGCCCATGATCTCACTTGCACCAAAAATGCTTGGAAGCTAAGGTGGATTTATTACCAGACAAAAGTAAATTACATCCTTATGTCTATGAAAAGACCACAGAGTGAAGCACAGTTCTTCATCCCTGGTCCAGAACACATCCAGAGAACAAAATCTTGCTCCTCATCATTAAATCTGCCCCATTTTAGAAAGAATGTCTATTTACAGCTTTTCAGATCCTGAGATCATGAAATTTCTGTCTATAATACTGATGTTGTCTCATTGTTTGCTTAGATTCAGACAGCTATAGAACCGCTATGGAAAAAGTGGCTCGTCTCATGGAAAAAAAATCATATTTTGATCCCATGTTTACCACTTCGTACAATAGCCATGATCTGTATCTGGAGCTTCTAATCATATCATACACTAAAAGCATAGGTTTGATCTAATTTTTATATGTATCAGAGATCTGCTGTCTCTTTCAAAACAGAAAAAAGTTAATCTGCCCAGGAGTTTAATTTTATCAGACATTTTCAAAGTTTGAAAAATGAATGAGAAGTGGTCAGAAGAGGTGGTAGTATTTTGAGAAGGGATGTGAACAAGTGTTAAGGAGAAAGAGCAGCTACTCACTCTATAATGCATTTTTTCGTCTGCACAACATTTGGCTATGATGAACCTCCTCAAAGCAGCCTCTATCTTGACTCATGAGGTTTCTTTTCTCCCTCACATTTTTCTTTTCCAATTCTCTCCAACATCCTGCTGCAGACAAACTGGGGGGGTCAAGACACTGGTTGGAAATTTAATCTGTCAGATTGTGTCAACACACAACAATTCTTTTTGGTACCCAATATGGAGCTTGAGACAACTATAGATTTGAGTAGAATGTGCTAGACTGAATTTACAGTTGTTATACCTATTTATTTAGCTGTTGCTTGGCAAGTTGCTACTTGCTGTTAGTCACAGTGTTGACAGTCTTGTTCTTGACACTGGTTTGTTTGTTCCCTTATCTTCTCCCTTTTCTTGCTGCCAAATTTCAGGACTTGTTAATGGGTGCTTTGGGTTTTTGCAGTGTGACAGATGATTTATGGAGTAAGTGGGTAGCACTGATCATGTAATGAGTTTTAATAGGGAACTCCAACCACTCAGGAGTCCCTGAAGACATCATGAACTGATCACAAAGCAGAGTTTTCAGAGCATTGTTCAAAGAGGTAACTCTTTCCAAAAACACCTTACCAATAAGTTGCCAGAAAATGGGGATCAATATGCTCTGTTTACTGATGTGTCCCATCATAATTTGAATAAACACCAGAACTGTAAAACCGCTTTATAGAGTCCCATGACACAGCTCAAGAACTGTTGAAGGAAAAGACAAAAAGAGTCCATTTGCAGAAATGAAAGCTATCATGTTGGTTCCAGATACTGCCGAATAAGGGTTCATTGCTCTGTACTGACTCTTGTATGATGGAAAAGGGTTGTGAGGGTGACTACAGTAATAGATGAAGGGGCAGCTTAGAGGTAAAGCTATCAATGCTATCAATGTCTTGCACTGTGGCAAGACATTACTGCCAAGATAGTGATAGACCTGATTGTATAGTTCTCACATACCCAGGAGCCATGCCAATGAAGAATGTCAAAACCATCAGCAGGTAGAAAGGCTTCCAAAAATGGAGATGACATTTTCACTATTTGTAAAATAACAGACAAGCAGGCAACAAAAATGATGTTGTTTTGAAACTGGATGTCAATGACTGTTTAGGATAAAGAACAGAAATTCTACATGACAATGCTAACCACATGCCGGTTGTCTAGAGAAAGCATAACAAGAAGCATCAATAATTTTGCAGTATGGAAACGGGGAGTTTAAAAAAAATGTTTGCAAAGACCACCTGAACCATTCCCCTTAAAAAGAAAGGAAAAAACAAAAAAAACAAAAAAAAAAACAAAAAAAAAAAACAAAAAAAAAAAACAAAAAAAAAAAAAACAAAAAAAAAAAAAAAAAAAACACAAAAAAAAAAACAACCACCACACCACACAAAAACAACAACCAAACAACCAAAATCACACCTCAGCCTCATGCAGGAACGCATTGAGGACTGGAATCTTTTGGGAGTCAAGGGCTATATCTACACATATTAAGTAGTATTAAGTATGAAGTATTAAGAGCAACCAAGACAGTAGAAGATCTAGCCCAGGAATACTTGCTGGTCAGGATCAAGTTTTTCTGCTCTCAGCTTCTCTGACACACCTTCCCAGTTTACCTGGAAGAAACCTTGAGGTAAGCACACTCAAGTTGTCCTCAAGAACACCTCAAAAAAACCTTTGCTGAGCAACCACTTGCACATGATCAACAGTGGATGGGGACTTGAGAATTCAGACTCTCTCAGTACAGTCGGTGTTGACAGCACATAATTGGCAGGCTGAGTTCTGTGTAGAGTAGTGCAGGTCCCATTTTAAGAGCAAGTCTGAAAACTCAAGGAAATGACCTTTTCTAATTAGACAGTGAAGTTCAAAATCAGGTCTTGTTTGACAGTAATGTTTTACTTTGTGACATACGCAGTGTTAATTTGTTAGTCATTTAGCACACTACTAACACACTGCAGATTTTTTGTTAATTTTTGTTTTCTTGTTCTTGTATGTAGCCTCTTAACTGAAAATACATACCATTTATGGTTCTGGTTAGGTGACAGTTTTTTGTGACCAAAGTATGATTAACAAAATAAAAAAAATTGATGACGTTATTCTTTTGTGTTCCTCCCATGTGCCAGGACAGAGACCTCATCTTCTCACAAAGTATTTTATCGTCGGACCCTCTAAAGCAAGAGATAATGTAGTAACAGAATGCTCTAGCAATGTTTTTTGAATAAAATGATCACTAATAAAGTTTTAGAGATCATCGTACCTCAGACTAAAAATATAGCAAGGAGCTAGAAATCATTCCTGAAGACTCTGAAGAGCTATTGCTGTAGATGAAATGCAATATTCTTCAGAAACACAGAAACTGAATGGAAGAAATATTCTGAATTCCTGAACTGGAAGGGAAATATTTACATCTGACTTTCAGATGCATTAACTTCATATATGGAGTAATCTGAAATTCAAAATGGCTTCAAATAAAAAAAAAAAATTGAATAACACCTTACAGCTTACTTTACAGTATTATTCAAGGATTTAATCCGCAACTTCTTTTCAGTCAAGGCATTTCTATCCGTATGTGTTGCTCTGCTATTATTTTTTATAAATATTCATTAGTGCTGCAGAGATTATCAACTAAGACAGTCAAAAATCTCACACATATTACAGAGTTCAATTTCAGTTAGTTAATTACAACTGTACATAGTTCTGGATTTGGTATATTTTAATCAACTAGTAAACTACAGAGCCATTACTGCTGGTGGTGGTAATAGAGGAAAAAATAATCCACCAGTCTGAGCCTCAGATGCTAGGACATAGTTGTAAGGTTAATCAATGTTTTAAATTGTATGTACCCATCGATTTTGCTTGAGTTTTACGTAGTCAATATAGAAATTATTGTGATAATGGACAAACCCCCAGAATGAGGCCCTTTGCAGCTACTGCTCATACTGAAATTATTTTAATATTTTTCATTGTATCATCAGAAGTTTAAACATAGAATGAAGAAAACAACCCTCTTCCTTCCCCTACCTCTTCCTTGTTCTTTATCTACTAGTTCTCAAAACATAACAGTTTTTACCAGCTCTGCAAATTCAGTTATGTAGCACCAAGATACAAGGAAAAAGGCAAGGTACACTGTATATGCAGATGTTTACCAAATAAGGAAAATTGTTCATTTCAGCTTCATTCAAATCACAGAATGTCTCACTGGCCCTTGCAAACAGAAATTGACAGAAACAAAAGGGATTTTTTCCTTTTGTAATAGTTTTCAAGTTTCTTTTATCATGCATATTCTAGAAGTAAATGTGTGTCAAAAATGTTTACTTTTTTGAACTCGGATTATCTACAGTTATTCTTTCTATAGAAATATTATTTTGATGTTTCATATTCTGTAACTTCTGAGATAGGGTATTTATTGTTAATGATACATACCAAAGGATGCAACTTGCCTTCTCATAAGAGATATCTATAAGGAAATAGGTGTTGAAGTACACACCCTATGTACTGCCCTCTTCCTGCTATTTGTTTTTAGCAAAGACATCTGATTATAAAGATATCCAAAGTTCATCACATTTAGCTGTAAATAAAAAACAAAACAATGATTTTTTCATCTGAGATTTTAGTACTGTGAAGAAAACCACTATGGTACATAGCTGTAAGACACCTGCAGCCCTGTAACAGCAGTTAAACCATAGCCTAGATCTTGGAAAATTAAGTTCAAGTCTCTACAAGCTTCTGTATGGTAGAAAAACCACTTAGCTTTATGGAAGAGACCTAAGCAAAAAGAAACATTTGAAACCCATAGCTGGTTTCTTGAACAGTCCTTTCCTCTCCTTCTCTAGTCCTACCCTACCCCCACATAATCCAGTGCATAAGTATGCTTAGCCAGGAGTAAGGAAATGTGAAGTCCATAAAACTGTTCCTGTATACAGCCTTAACAGAGAGAAATTGCAACCCACACCTAATTCATTAGCTAATTGTACTCCCTTTTTCCCCTCTCTCCAACAATGAAACATTTTTAAGATAGAGAAATGGATACTCCCCCAGAATCAAATGATTTGGATTTTTGTAGCTAAGTCAGTCTCCCGGGAGATGAGATTTTGAATCCTCTCCAGTAAAGAACTTACATCTCTTCCTTGCTACCTATAAATACAGAACACTGTGTAAGAGTATTCTGTCACCACCACTGCTTCTTGTCTTTAGTCCTCTGCCAACAGCAGTTTGAGAAGCAAAACCCACAGTAGTTCAGCTGAAGAAGTACAAAGGGAAAGCAGGAGAAGCTCCAGGTAGCAAGCATCACAACTCGGAGAGCCCAAAGATTTCAGACACAATGCCTGCCTATATTTTTTGTTGCTACCAATGAGCAGCTCAGTTTTGCCTGTACTTAGGGGTTTTTTTTCATCCCATTAAAAGGGCCTAATTTATGGTGTGCCTTGTGCAGGTTATATACACTCAATGGATTGCTTGTGCCCACGGTAGGCACTGAAGCAAAGAAATGCATTATCTTACTTCAAGGCACCTAAATATTCTGCTGCTTCTGATTGGAGTATTAACCCCTACTGACCTTCTCCTACATCCACTGACAATGTCAGATTTGTTGTGTTACCCTATTAGCATCATAGTAATGCTATGCACAGACACATATTAAAGACTACAAGGTATTTAGATGCTGTAGTAATGAAGGGCAAACACAAATTTTTCAAGATTTTACCTAGTACAAACCATCTGGGCAGACAGCCTCACTCCTGTATTTTGAGCAACACTTTAGAAAAGTTTACTGAGGAAAAGACACCAAGTCAAAACAAAATCAGTACCAGAAATCAATTTGTTTTGTAGCGTAACTTGTTTTCAGGCATAGCTAGATTATTTGGAATTTCCATTCTCTCTTTTCTTTTACCAAGAAGACACAGAGAGTGGCAATAACAAACTTTTCCTGGGATGTATCTGGACTGTGCTTCCAGCGGTTCAAGAGGAGGCTTCAGAACCATCTACATGAATCATGAGGGAGCAGGTCATCTGGGCCACAGCTCTTCCCTTATCATGTGCCTCATGTTAGCCTTATGAAGCCAGAAGAGTCAGTTACACAAAAGCATACACCACTGGAAATTTAAGCTGGATTTAAGTTGCTGTGCACTGGTGAAGCAGTGCAAAGCTGCCTTTAGAGATCTGTGAATGTATCTTCCTATTCTTACATCTCAGCTTTCAATAAAATCTCCTCTAGGGAACATATGCTTTCCTTCCACGGTTTCTATTCTTTGAATAAGCTTTTGGTATCTATGCCACATTATTTATTAGCATCTTGTTCTCCATTTCTCTCATAAAACAAGCAAATTCATATCAGAGAATAAGGTGAAGAAAGCAAGTTACTCACCATGAGTAGCATACAAGGAACACAACCCGCAAGCCTGCAGTTCTGAGGAGAACCCTTTGTACTCTCTGGCTCATTAAGGAATGAATCCTCATAAGCACTTGGGCATGAAGGCCAGCTGGTACCACTTAGTCCCTGCTTAAATCCAATGCCCAGGGGGTGAACAGATCTCAGGGAATTTCTAGCAGTACTTGGTTTTGAATGGTAACCTAGGAGTACAGTCTAAAGATAAGGTTTTATTGGCACAAACTTTATCAAAGTTCCCTTTTGTTTCTACTCTTTCCTCCTTCCTAAAAATAAAAATACTCATTTTCATTCATTTGCACTATCACACTATGAATGATTAATTGGAAAGCATTGCTCCTTCATGTGATCCTGGAGTTGGTCTGTTTGCTTTTAAATCATTGGCTGTGTAAAATGGCAAGGTACTTCTCACAGGAGCTCTTCAATGTTTATTCTTCCTTTGTTTGACTCCTACGGCTGTTTTTCTCTTTTGCCGTATCCAAGTTTTGCTCACTTTTATTTTAAATCAATTTCTAGCCTTTACTTTAGATATTGAGGTGTTTTGATTAGATCCTCAGCTGGTGTAAATTGACATAATATCATAATTCTGTGGATTTCTCTAGGTTTAGCTCCATTATCTGTGCCTTTGTCTATTATATTCCAGACAAAAATAAACTAGTGTACTAGGTTCACCTTATCAGACAAATAAATTGTCAGTCGTGATTTATCCTGAATAGCAGATGTTTTCTAAAAGTTTTCTTCAAAACGAGAGGGTTAAAAATGACCTAATATACTGGAGAAAAATACTGAAGGCAATGGTAAGACTGTTATTATTTCTTGAGATGGATGGGAATCTGCTATTTTCTACCTTCCCTTCCAATATCCTGAAAAATAATGATGTGATTTGAGAACATAAAGCTTGCAGCTCAATTGTTGTAATTTATGTTCCTGTAAACTTGATGTAAGCCTGAGCAGACCAATTTTTTTTTACTGCATATTATAAAGGATGGTGTCTCAAAGGTCATAGCAATTTCCACAATTTTACTTCCAAATTTTTTCTTTTAAGCTTTTTTCACAGGGAAGTGTTGAGATTTACCTCTGACACAACCTGCTTTTTGCAAAATTTGTACTGTATATAAAGAATGGAAGGCCTGCTCAATGAACGGGTTCTGTTCTGGGTAATGTGATTGAAAGACAAACTTCACATCCTAACGAGGTATAACATACCCACAAAAACATTTCAGTTCCAAAGTGGGGACGGTAAGCAACCTCTTGCTCTAACCTTTTTCTCCCTCTTCACTGAATGTAATGGTTCCAGATTCTATTGAGAAGTGTGTCTAATTCATTTTTCTGGCTTAGTGAGACTCACCCCGAGTCATTTCCTATTTGTTCTCTTGCTGTGAGTGGAGTCACATTCCCAGTGAGAAGTCAGCTCAGTTCCAGTGATTATCTCTGCTGTGCAAGCATGCAGGGATGGCTTGATGGCCTGAGAGGAGGCCTGCTCATGCTGAGCAGTAGCAGTAACCCTACGCTAATAAACACCCAGGGAGGGCATTATGCAAACCAAGGCACATGGCCCCCAGGCAAACCCCATCACCCCCAGAGGTGGAAGAAAAGTGATAACATTTTGGTGGAACAAGGGAATTTTACTAACATGAAGAAGCAATCTCATTGTAAATGTGTCTAGAATTGCAGTGGGGAGAATTAACATGAAGACACATTGTCTATGGTTTACTTTTGCCCTTCCTTTGAAGATCATTAAATTTAGCATTCAGGGGACTTACACGGATTAAAGGCAGACAGGTCTGTTCTTACTTCTCAGTGAAGCAGTTATCATCACAAAGCAGCATACCTTCAACTGGTTATTAATTAAATTCCACAAAAGTCTTAAAAAGTAGTTTATTTGAACCTTAAAACCTCACTATTTCCCTGTAAGAGACCTTGCATTTACAGGGTAATATTAAAATGGAGCCTGCCAGACACTGTGCTTAAAAATCTTTTGTACAAACCATTATTTTTTTTCTAATCTGAACTATAACAAAACATCAGAGCCTTTTTAAACACTACATCCCCTCTTCAGAACCCAACAATAAACACAGGAACTAGGTCAGGTTCTTCAAACAATCTAAAATGTCACCACTGACCCCTCTTCTTCCTCTCTGCTCATCCCCGTGCCATTTTTACACTCCAGCCACAAAGAGACACACATTTTAATATGTCACTACAGTACCAAAAAAATGTTAATCTTGAATGTATTTGGAAAAAAAAAAAAAAAAAAAAAAAAGAAGAAGATCCAGGCTTGATAAAAATTATTTATTCGCTAATTGAAGGCTGCTTCAAACTCTGAAGGAAAAAGCATGGAAAGACTTAGTACTTAGACATACTCTCCTCATTCTGCTGTTTTCATTAACATTTGTGTAATTAATTAGAGTCCTCAGGGAAAAAATAACCAACATTTTATACACTCCTTTATTTCTGAAAAGCAATCAAGATCTATAATAGCCTCTCAGTTCTGAAGTTTAATGTAAGCTTGAGTGAGTGAGGGAACCATAGATGTTTTCTTTTTGCTTTTTACAAGAAAATTGAAAGTGAGAAAAAAAAATGTATCTTTTGGGGCTAATGACATTTAAAAAACAATAATTTTGTGTCCCTGTAGCAAAAGATGCATTTAGGGGCCTAAGATGAATTAAAAAGCTTGTATTTTTCAGTCTAGAACTGTATCATTTACAAGCTAGTCAATTTGTATGAAATACCACAAAAAATCCCATAGCATTGGAACGTAATTTATAGCTTCATGAAGTAAGTAGGAGGAAGGGTTTTTTTGTTGCCCTCTGTTTGCTACTTTAATAAAATTCTGGGGATACAATTCTGCATGGGAGTGATTGTAAATATGCCTACGCATTTCCAGCTCACAGAGGCAGTTATAATGTACATATTAAGGACAAGTTTTACAGCCAAATCTGAGGTGCAGAATGCTCTGATACTGATGAATTTGCACATCTCTAAGGGTGGAATTAATCCCATCTAACTTTGGCTGTTCAGTAAACTAACCTAGGGTCCTTCTACAGCCAACAGAGGCAGTTAAAGAACTCCAGCAGAGGAATCTTCCTATCTGCTTTGGACATCAGTGTTTGTTTACTAATGGCCTGTCTGACACACTGCACTGACTTGCAGAGCATGATTAAATGGGATGCTTAAATTAGACATCTAATTTTCAGACAACTGAAGTTAGCAAACTTAGTCCCATGCTACAGGCTGTCTACATTGCAGCTAAAGTCAACTGCAAGGTTGTTTTATTATGGAAGCCTGAGCTGGGAACTGACATGATCTGGGGTGCTATGAGGAGCTGGAGCCAAAGCATCAGAGGTTTCACTGTGATTTGCTTTCCTGGACCTCCCCAGGGCACATATCCAGCCTGCTGAGGTCTGCAGCCACAGCCCCTGTGCTGATCAAACAACTTGGGAGATTCAGGCTCCCTGCTCATCCTCTGCTCCCAGATGATTCAGCACAGTCCCCTTCTCACCATTCACTGTGCTGAGACAGCATGCTAAACTAACCCAGGACATTTAAAAAAAAAAAAAAAAAAAAAAAAAAAAAAAAAAAAAAAAGCTTAGTCTAGAGCTCTGCTTACTAATGAATTCAGGCACAACAAAGGGAGGACATGAGACCCCAGGACCAGCAATAAAGGAAGGAAAAGCAGAAATATGTGAAGAAGGAGTTCCTTAGCAACATTGAGCCATTTGGCTGCATAGTGTGAGCAATCCTTTATTGCCCTGCAAATCCCACTATGGATATCAAGATCATATGGCTTTAACCCCATCTTTTCTCTTTGGAGTAGCCAGTCACAGTTCTGTCCTAGGAATGGCCTAGGGAGGGCTGGTCAAGCAAGTATAGGCTTATTGAGTACCATCTATTGCAATGAACAGAGTACAGGTCTGAGGACAGAAATTTTTGATGATGGTAAGAAAAATAGGTAGGCACTGCAACACTAAGTCAGATAATTATCAGAACCCGGTTTATTCAGCCTCCTTGGCCTACCAGTATCTAGGCACTACGGAAAAGAATGCCCTTCATGAACTGTGTATACAAGAAAGCAATGTGACAGATAGATAAATCTATATACTTGAGCAAAGAATGTTACTGCCTGCAGGGCACAGTGACAAGGAGAAAATTATAGTCTGTATTTGGTTTTGCTGGAACATGAAACACACAGATTTTATGCCCTCGTGCTCCAGTTTGCTCTGCTTGACTGACAAGGTGCCCCAGATGCATTGATACAAATTTACACATCTTTTTGCACAGAGGGATGCAGTGCTGCATGGCACAAGTTTTCCTACTAAGGTATTTCCCAGCCACCTGCAGTACTGCAGCCCAGCTAGAAACCACTAACTGACTGACACTGAAAGGCTGGTCTGTAATCATTCTTTCCCCTTCATTGACACACTGACATTTGCAGGAGTAACCGTCACCTAACGTTGTACATTAAGAAGTGCAAAAGGTTAGGTATGCTAGACTGCAGGTGCAATTTATCTCCAGCCTTTCAAACCTGCCCTCCTTCCTCTGATTTGAGGTAGAAAACAGGGCATTACAGTGTTGGGTGAACAAAAGCTGAGAGTATGTTATGAGCCTCAGGAAAGTCAGGGCATCACACTTACCGCCTTGGCAAAGTGGTAGTTAGACAAAATATTGATTATAATAATAATCAACAGAGGAACAACTGCTGAGCAATCCTCCTTTAGCACTCCTGATCCCAGAGTTCATGTTGCCCCTGGTGTAAGCCAATTGGGCAACTAGGGAGTCATGGCCTCTCTGCAGGCTGCATCTCATGACCTCCCTCAGCATTACTATTCTGGACACACTACCTCCTTCCCTACCTCCAGAACGTGAGGAGACAGCATGAAGCATGAAGCTCAAAAACAGCCAAGGCCAAAGTTTTTGGTGAGTGGGTCCCTGAAAGCTCCTGCCCATAGACCTCCTGAACTCTTGTATAGCCTCAGGCAAGGAACATTGTGCCCCATTATATGTGTTTGGCCCATCTTCCTACTGTCTAGGGCAATCCACATGGGAACCAGAACTCAGGTTATTCTCTGTAACCACTGCCAAGATCTGAGTAGCTCAGATGATATCTTTCAAGGATGCTAGAGAGTTAGCATAACAAGCACTTTTTTGGTTTGACCTGTCTCCTTGTCTAATAATAATATATTAGTGATTATACATGACACTTACATAACATCCTCTATCTGAACTGCTTCACTACCCTGCAGGGGAAAAAAAAAAAAAAAAAAAAAGTAATAGCCTCTGTCCTTACCTTAGTAAGGGGGAAAGCAGGGCAATATAAGGTAAGATGTGCTGACTGTGGTGACAGCATAGCTCATGAGTCCAGCATGCAACAGGACCCACAGCCAGTCCTGGGCCTTAACGCTTCACTTCTCCTATCCCACCTTGAGTTCACAATCCTCCTCACAATTACCCTTTCCCAATCATGTCTCTTCTCTTATTTTCCCAGTAGAATTTTCCCATATCTTTACATTGTTCTTGACTGTTATTAATTTCTCTAATGTTTTCTTCCTCAACCACACAGTTCTCAGCTAGTATCTTCCAGACAGTATTGCCTTCAGAGGTCCTGTTTGTCTGACTGAAAAAACACTTTAACCTTACATTATGTTTCCTCCACAGATAGTGAAGATAGTCTTCTGCTGACGCCCAAGACAGGGAAACAAAGGACTGACAATACACAAGGCAGCAAAGGCTGGATGTCTCTTTCTACCTGGCAGGACTTTCCTCACTTCGAGCAGTAAAAGCACAGACAGAACAATTGAGTATGGAAAGTGGGAAAAAAAAGAGGAAAATTAGGAGTCATTGGCAGTACACAAAACTGCCCCACTTAACACATTCCCACTTAGGTGTATGACCTAAGTCCAGCAGTAGTTTCATTGAATCATAGAATGGTTAGGGTTGGAAGGGACTTTCAAGATCATCTAGTTCTAACCCCCCTGCATGGGCAGGGACACCTTCCACTAGACCAGGTTGCTCAAGGCCTGGCCTTGAATACTTCTAGGGGGGCAGAAGCCACAACTTTCCTGAGCAATTTGTTGCAGCATCTCACCACCTTCACAGGAAAGAATGTTTTTCTAATGTCTAACCTAAAACTCCCCTCTTCAAGTCTGACACCATTACCCCCTTACCCTCTTGCTACACATCCATATAAAAAGCCCTACCTCTGCTTTCTTGTAGGCCCCCTTCAGATGTTGGAAGGTCATACTAAGGTCACCTCGGAGCTTCCTCTAGGCTAAACAACCCCAACTTCCTCAGCCTGTCTTCATAGAGGAGGTGCTTGAGTTCTCTGATCATTTTAGTGGCTCTCCTCTGGACACATCCCAGCAGCTCTATGGCCTTCTTATGCTGGAGACTACAGAACTGTACATAATATTCCCAGTGGGGTTGTATGCGATTGCACTGACCTGTGTGCAGAACCTTGCACTTGGCCTTGTTGAGCTTCATGCAGTTTGCACAAGCCCACTTCTCGATCTTAGCAATGTCCCTCTGGATGGCACCCCTTTCCTCTATCCGTTCCCTCTAGGGTGTTGACTTCACCACACTGTTTGGTCAAACTCTTTTTCAGAAAACTTGCTGAGGATGCATTAGATTCCACTGCCCATGTTGCTGACAAAGATGTTAAATAGCACTGGTAGGAGAACTTACCCTTGAAGAACACCACTTGTCACACATCTCCATTTGGACCCTGGGCCCTTGACCACAGCTTTTTGTGTGCAGCCATCCATCCAGTTCCTTACCCAATGAGTGGTCCATCCACTAAATCCACATCATTACAGTTTAGATATCAGAATGTTGTATGGGACAGTGTCAAATTCTTTGCACAGGTCCAGGCAGATGATGTCTGTTTCTCTGCCTTTGTCCACTGAGGCTGTGGCCTCATCATAAAAGGCTACTAAATTTATCATCAGGACTTGCCGTTAATGAAATCATGTTGCCTGTCACCAATCACCCTTTTGTTATCCATATGCCTTAGCAGAGCCTTCAGGAGGATCCGCTCCATGATCTTGCCAGGCACAGAAGTGAGACTGACTATGCCTCAAAGAAGTGACACTGAGGCCTGTAATTCCCTAGGTCTTCTTTTTTTCCAGTTTTGAAAATGTGAAAATGTGAGTTTTATTTCTGGACTGTTTATAAAGGCTTGTAGTGATATAATGAGGGGCAATGGTTTTAAATTAGAGAAAAGTAGATTTAGATTGGATATTAAGATGAAATTCTTTATCATGAGGGTGATGGGAAAGTGGAACAGGTTGTCCAAGGAGATAGTTGAGGTTTCATCCCTGGAGATATTCAAGATGAGGCTTAATGAGGCTCTGAGCAACCTGACCTAGTTGAGGGTGTCCCTGCTTACTGCAGGAGGGTGGGACTAGATGACTTTTAGAGGCTTCCTCCAACTCCCCAAATTATTCTACGATTCTATGATTTCCCCTTTTCCAGTCAGCAGTTACTTCACCAGACTTCTATGACTCTGTCAGATACGATAGACAGTGCCTTTGCAACTTCATTTGGGCCACATTTTCCCTAGTCTTCCTCTTGTCGTTGACATACCTATAGAAATATGAACCTTCTGAGACTACTCTCCACAAGCCAAAGCATAAAAACATCTTAGTATAGGTCCCAGAAAAATGACAGTTCAAACATGAAAACATGCATTAACCTTGATGTCAGTCTGAATTTACTGTAAGCATCCAAATAATTGGGCTTCTTACCAGACATAATGAAAATTCCAGAATTTCAGCCTTCATTTTCTTATAATGGGAAAATTAAGAATCCAGACATACACTCTGTAGGTCTTAGAAAATATGCACATTAAGATGCTAAGAACTTCAATAAATTGAAATCACTTGCTTTCCTTAGTATAATTTGAGTCAGAAAAATACAAGGAAGAAATTCCATTGTTGTGAACCAAGAATGACACCAACTTTTGCTAAGAATCTTATAGATGTAGCCTCATATGATGTTTGAATATAGACAAAACTGCACTTTTGAAAATCAATTCAGAAAATACTTGCTCAGGCCTTTTTCTCATCTCAGTATAGCCCACAAAATGAGCTTTCTGATTGTCAAAGAACCATGGTGGAGATAAATTCTTTTGCACTCACAGCACATAAGCCAGTATGTTCGGCAAACTTGTTATTTGGTTTTTATTTGCAAAGGACAGCATCTGGTACTTAATCTCCAGAGTAGAAGGAACCATTTACACAGATCTGAGATCACTTTGTGACAGGTGCCAAAAAGCCATTTCCATAGTCTTGTGAGCAGACCATATGCTACATCTTTCCCCAGATGGAATAAAGGCATTCAGCCATCCTATAATTCATCATCAGCATAGGGTAAATAGGTAAATAACTAATAAAATGACACTATAGATATGTCTATATACTTATGTTTCAAACTGTGCAAAAAACTGAGTGCAATATACAGAATCAGAATCATCACAGCTAGAAAAGTCCTCTAAGATCGTGTCCAGCCATCAATATCTCTCCCTCAATAGAATAAATAAAACATATTTATCAATATCTGTGTAACCATGCCCACGAGAGCATGTTCTGAGGACACTCATCTACAAGTTTTTTTTTTATATTTCCAGGGATAGTGATTCCACCACCCACCTGGGCAGCCTGTTCCAACACATACCTACTCTCTCAGTAAAGAAATTCTTCCTAATTCCTACTCTAAACCTCCCCTGGTGCAATTTCCTCTAGTCCTATCACTATTCACCTGAGAGAAGAGGCCATCTACCTCCCTACAACCTCCTTTCACATAGTGCTAGAGAGCATTAATTACTATAACTAAAAGAACTACTACTAAATTACTATGCAAAAACTATGTTTTAAGGTTTACTCCAGAAACATGTACAGATCACATTGAATTTGTAGTTTTACAGTGCACACATCAAATAAAGGTGCACCCCAGTACCAATTTTTTCCCATTGTCTGTGTTCAATCCACTACAATTCATATAAGCTGGAAACTGTATTTATGGAGAAGTGTCTAACAAGATGCGATTAAAACATGGGAGGCCAACAGGAATAATTTATTGAATATTCAGTGGAAGTAATAATAAAATAGGTAAATTATTTAAAAATCCAAGTTCTTTTTCAGTCTGTTGTTAACTAAGTTCAGATACCAAAACTGAACTACCAGAAAGAAAGGAACAGGAATCTGGATGCTAAAGTTTTACTTCTAGGAAGTGGTGATTAGGTCTGTACAAAAAACAGTCGTGAGATTTCCCACAACATTAGTTTTACAAAAAAAATTCTACACTTAAGATGGGGAACAGAAATTGTATATGGGTGTCAAATATTCCTAAGAAGCAGATAGTCCTGGGGTTTGACTTCAGCTATCCAAATTCCTTAATATTGGTGAATAAAGATGTCTCTACATGTTGCTCCCCTGGTCTTCAAAATCCCTCAGTAGTATAAGTCATATCCGGGCAAATATTTCTATCACTTTCTTCAGAGGCCCTTGCTGGAATAGGAAGTTTTTCTACATTTTTAGATCATATGGAGAAAGAAGGGAAAGGATTTAGGGGTCTCCAGGGCAAGAAGGAAAAATTTTGCCTCTCATGCTAAACAAATGGTATCTTGTACACTTTGTAATCTGCAGCTTTAATTTCAAAGACTGTGGTAAACTGAAAGAATCCTTTGAACCATGGGTGGCCAGTGACAACAGGAAGGAGAGGATAAGGAGTGGTTCAGCCTCTCCAGCCAAGACAGGAGTTTATCCAGAGCCATTCCCTGAAAAAAAAGGCTTTTCAGGATGCGGACTATGTAACTAGCATAAACCTAGAACTGATGGGTTCAACCATCATTAATTTCCAACCATTTGGGAATGGGTGGTTATTTGACAGTAAGATGTGATCTGAAAGAGGTGCTATTATAATGAGAGAGCTGCTATTCTTGTTCTGCAGCAGAGAGCTAATACAATGGCAGAGCACTGTGACTGTGGTGAAATTCACTGGGGAACAGGCTTCTTCCCAGGGCTCAAATTATTAGTACATTTTCATTGCTGCCTCCAGAAAGAGACATGTAATGATGTCAGATGCTGTTGAGTTGCGAGTTTTTAAAAAAAGAGATGGAAGTGTATGCATTAAAGAAACCAATGTTTACACAAGGACGATCCTCTCATGAAATATAAATGCTGGAATTCTGCTGATTACAGTCCTTATTTGGAGATTTTACATGAGGGCAGTAAACTGAAGAGGATGCAATGCTCTCTACCCAATCTCCATTTTGATTATCATATACGAATTTTAAAGAAGATGGGTAAAATCCAATCAAAGCTGCATTTATAGATGCTTGTACTTTATACTACTTTCCTTGGGATACCCATCCTTAGTCCAAGCTAAATAACTACAATTCAGGCTACAGTTCCTGAAAGGGAATGTGACTTTAATGAAATAAAAGGCTCATCATACCAAGCCCAGCTTGAGAATAACAGCCTATCCTGTTGCCATTACAGAGAGAGGCAGAGATATATCAAAGTTGCCTAGACACTTAAAAGAGAATGTGAAATAAAAGGGACATGTCCAAGCAGTGCTGGTGGCAGATGTCAGAAAGAGAACATCAGCAGGATCAAATAGGAGAGCTTTTCTCTGTTGCTTCTTGAAAAGAAATGGAAAAAAAAAAAAAACAAAAACCAAAACCAAAAAACCAAAAAACCAAAAAACAAAAAAACAACCCTATAGATTTTTAATAAATACAAAGGAAAATTTGATTAAGGTAACACTAAAGGATGAGCCTAGGGACCTTAGCAGATGGGCTTGCAGAGCTCATCTTGCTTGCCTACCAGGACACAAGTACAAAGGCAGGGTATTGGACATCAAGTCTTTGGATTATCCAAAGGAGCTTCTGGGTGGTCTGGAGTTTATGTCAAAGCAGTTGAGATACCTTTTATTCCCTCCATCTTGGCGGAATCCCTTTGTGATGCCCCACTGAAGACTAACATATATAGACCAAGCAGGTTAAGGGTTCACATCAGATGGGCCAGATTTTACTAGAAGAAGAAAGCTAATGTGCTATGGTGTTGAGTGGGTCATTCTAGTCTCTGCACTGGAGAGAGCTGATTTAGTTTCCAAAGCTAATGAGCTAGAGATAAGGAAAACTAGGTTCATTCCTCAAATCTGTCATATGTCCTATCTAAATTTTGTCGAATCACTTAGGGCGCATGTACATCACACAATAACTGAGGTACTACAACCTGTAGCAGAAACCACCAGTGGCCATACATCATCACTGAGCTCATGTTCATGTGCTTGACCATAAAGTCCAGTATTGTGGAAACACAGCTAAGCATCTTTCGGGGACAGAAGTGTTTTATCTGCATAGAACTAGGTGAAATTACCAGCTTGGTCAAGAGCCAGATTGGAAATCCCTGCATTGTACTCCATTGATCTATAGAGGTAAGTCTGCACTTCTTTAACAGGCGATCAATCTGGTACCATTTATTATACTCATTAATATTGCCTAGTTGCATATCCTCCTATGAGGCCCTCTGTTCAGCTACTTCCTAAGATTACCCAATTTAAGTTATTTGGCAGAATTTTTACTTGACCATTATCTGTGCAGTTATTTATATCTTTTCCTGGAAAAATTCAGCCAATACTTTTCAGTCATTTCCAAGAAAAAGGCTAATGAGAGAATACATTATCTTCTTCATGACAGTCCTTTTTCTGGAATGCTCTCCTGTCACTGAGCATTAGGCAAAGACCAGAAATTTGTCTGGGTAGAGAAAGGAATGAATCAGGGTTGTGCCTTTTGCCCTATATGAAAGTTAGCCCAAATGTATCCAAGTTAAAAGCCTTTGGATAATTGCTGTTTGTGCATATCTACAATAGGCTGCTTTGATTTTACCAGCTAAATTCCCCAAAGAGCCTTCACAGGATATGCTGGAGATTTTCACAGCTCCTGTGCTTGAGGAAGCAGTGCCTGTACTACTAAGAAGAGAACAAGGGAGTGTGTTCAAGCCAAGGGTTATAAGTACGGTTTTCCACTGTAATGACTGCTTTGATTCAGACATGAGTACTAAAACCACACAGGATTGTCTTTCCCATGCTACTGGTGCCCCTTCTGCTTGGCATTCAAGCAGCACAGGGTATACAGCCCTCCCATCAGAAGACAGGTGAGAAGGGGGAGAAAGGAGACAAATCTGATGTAGAGTTGGTGCAGTATGAAAGGTGTTACAGAAGCAAAAGAAGGTACTAGGAAGAGATAGATGACATAGGAGCAAGACTATGGCGAGTGGTGGAAAGCAGAACTAAACTTATGTTACCATGTTCATTTCACAAGCACAGAACAGATTCAAATTCTTATTCCACATATAAAAGGTTTAAATGCTGGCATTCCCAGTGTTGGAACACTGCTTGGTAATATTCTTCCTGGGTTCAATAAAAAAACATTTAGTATCATTTTGCATAGGCATTCTCCCAAATTTATCTAACAAAAAGCAAAAACATGAAAATTCAACATACACAGACATAGATTTCATTATTTGGCATCTTCCTAAAACAAATGCAGGTCATCAGCAGAGTTCAAAGCTTTACTGCCAATACACAGATTTGCTACTGCGCTAATGGAGTGGCTGTTTGCATTAATATGTTGTCCTCCTCGCGGACAGATGAAGGGGAATGCAACACTCCATTCTGGCAGATGGTTCCAGAGCTGAGCACTGACATTCAGGGATCTTGGGCTCAAAATATCTGCCAAGATTTGTTCATAAGATATCCAGCTCAAGAAGGTAATGTGACGTGGCAGTTTAGACACATCTACCACTCATAAGCTTTTTTTCTTTTCCCATTAAACAAATCAGCAAAAGCCTGATCTTGCTTCTTCCGCATCCTTGGCTTTTCAGACAGTCACATAGTCAACAGGTTCCCATTCCTTTTCCAATGCTCTTGGTCACCAAGCCTTCATCTCATTGGATTTGCAGCTCCATGTTCCCTCTGATTTCCAGACCCAATGCTTTGTTGCTCTTCCTGTGCTGTACCCAGCCTCCCCATTTCCAGTCAATTCCCTGGCCTCTGACACACAGAACCATATGTGCTCTCCATGAGGCCTTCCACCCCCATCCTTTCTGCTTTGGTCTTGTGACTCACCTGTTTCCTTCATTATCCCAATCAGATATTTCCTCCCTTCTGAATCACCATCTCTCAGCTCCACTGGATCTGCATCCTACTCTTCCAATCCCTGCAGATTCATCTTCCTCCCCCATCTCCAGGTCTTCTTCACCATCTCACACAAAGGCTGTATTTCCAGTGAATTTGAAAGCTTGAAAACTTCAAGCCTTCTAAAACTACTTCAGCATAATCTGAAGAAAATGTGTCTCACAAGTTCCTTTTTCCAGTCCAGATATTTTAATATTACAAAAATTTGGCCTCTTTATAAAAGACAATAAACAGAAATCTTTGCAGTGCTCAGTGACTGCTGCTAAATGACAGGCTACAGAGTTGGTCAACCCTAAAATTGAGTAATGCCATCAAACAGGCATGCACTAAAAGCTGCTGCAGATAGAGTGGTAGACTGTAAGATAAACTATACTGAAGTCAATATGAAAACCAAGCAACTAGCCTTTCAATTTAAATGCACTTTGAATATAGGTCAAGGAGAACAGGCCATTATCATTGTACTCTAAATTTGACGTGTACCTCTGTGCTTCATCATTCCTACCAACCAGATTGAAATTGAGACATTTACGTACAGCTAGCCCATTCAGTGACTTTCAGCAGTTATTTAGTTGCTGTGATTCATGCAATTCATGTAATTGAGTTGAACAGTCATCATTTAGGACTATGACAAAGATGCACACAGATGTATAGTAAATAAAATAAAATTTTAAAAACCCATGAAAAACTTCCATTCAAGGGATGGACATAAAAATGCATCTGAAAAATAACCTAGCAATAGAATAATCTTTTCACAAAACAAAAAGAAGCACTAAATATGCAATTCATTTCAAATGAGTCACTCAGATCCATTATAATTGCACTAACTTCGGCTACTTAGATGTTTTGATTGCTTTTGATATTGTTTATTTTATGGTGTTTTAATTATTGTTGTTTATTTATTACAGTAATTGCATTTTAATTGTCTTTGGAGCAGCACCCTGACTGTCTTGGCAGGAAGGAACTGAATAAATAAAATCATCATTATTATTATAAACATAACTGATGGGAATAGTTTTTCACTGTGTATTGTTAGCAATACAGAAAGAAAAAAAGTATGTATACATGTGTTTTCTGTAAGAGAAAGACAGTAATCAGAACCCCAAGGTTATATATACAACTCTGTCACTGTTTAAATCTGTGACTTTGAAAAGTCACTTAGTCTCCGTCTTATCTCCATTTATTCATCTGTGAAAGGATTATCATAACTCTATCCAATCTCCCCGGATTAGTAGGAGAATTAGCTAATGTCTTTAAATCATTTTGATCTCCTCAAATGAAAACAACTTTAATCTTTGGATTATTAATGATATAACAGAAAAACTGGTATAATCTACTAAACCAGAAAGTTATTCTAGTATTAAAATTTTTATCTATAATTCATAGGTTTATATTGTCCATACTTAGATACTCAATCTTGCATAGATTCAAAAATGCGGGAAGCAGTCTGTTTAGATACATATATTGTTTTATCCTCCCTATTCCTTTGTCTGAATGCTTTTCTTTAAAGAAAGTAAAAAACACAAACAAACCCACTTTTTCTTAGGATGTCCAAAGACAGAAGTTTTTTCCGTGGATTCACAGCATAAGAACACAAAAACAGGAGGGAAAAATATGGCACACTACAATTCAGATGAGAGATCTAAGCTTTAAAATCAAAGCCACTTTGAAAGTTGCAGAAAAAGAAACTTTGAAACTGACAAGTTGGGTAGGAAATGGAGGTTTAAAGTTGTTACTGAAGTTTTTATAAGCTTAAAATACTCTGATTCCATTTAAACTCAATAATATTGTTCCAGGCTCTGATTCATTATTCCAGGCTTTGTCCTGATCACCAGGATTTGGTTTGTTTTTTTCAAGTGTCTTCTTAGAAACTCCTAACATTCAGCAAAAGAAGCATAACTTTATACTACAATATCCTATCTGCTTTCTGGGAAACTTGTATTTTCTTCATAGAAGTCCACAAGTTGTGTCTAGCCTGAGGTACCCAGTCTATTATTCTTTTTCCATATTCCCATCCAGCTTCTTTAAGCAGCTTTTTGCTGTTGCATTTAACAGCCAGTTCAGCTAAAACACAAGAAAATCCCGAACTAAATTAATTCATCTTCACTATGAAAAGATTCTCTTGCATTCATCGTGATTCATTTCTCTTCTCATTATAGAGGGCAAAACCCAAAGTTGTGATGCTCAGAAGTTTGTTCAGAAAATGCTGACTTGTCATTCACAGCTGCATGGTTTCATCTATCCTCCCCCCTTGATCTTTGCCTTGCCATGCTTCACTCGCACACATCAATACTGATGCCTGTTGACAGTAAAATTGCTGTTCGTACTCCTATTAATTAAAAATTTATTCTGCTGATAATTTGTTAACACTAAGAATACCACAGTTATTATTAATGGCATTTGGCTTCCCATCTTTTTCTCCCCTCCAGTGTCACTTGCAATGTTATTAATAGCTGTAACAGGACATCACCAAGATACTTGGCCAAATGAAATTTTGTTTTTAAGTAGGCTGTCTTTCTTGTGAAAAAAATTACTTAAAGGCTGTAAACAAGAAAATAATACTTTATGCTCATAGCATATCTATTTATGTTTCATATTGAGACACCTGTATTTGGTAGATATCATCATAATAACTGATTTTGTATTGCAAGCTTAGGCACTGTAAGATCATGTCAACATCTTTAAAGAGGACTCAGAATACCTCATGTGAGACAGCTAAGTTTTATATACCAGATGTGCTGAGCCCTAGGTATCAGTCATGGTCAATTAAAAACTGCAGTAGCTAAACACCTCTGAAAGTCAGACCCCAGATTATTTGAGCTAGGCATCCAAACACCCAGAAACCCAAAATTGAAGACAATTTTCATCAATTTGCCTGAAGTAATGGAACAAAACTTTGGCAGATCTAGGAGCACACCCCAGTCTCTCGCTGCTCAAATTGCTGCTGTAGCTACTGTGACATCTTCTTTCCTAACAAGAGCTATGCTTAATGTGTCATGCTTCTCCCATACATCCAGTGTCAGAGAATTCTGCACAGACTGGTGGAGGGATCTCACCTTCACTTGACTCCTATTATTTTTCAACATTTGCTGTCGGTATTCAGGGTCAGTCAAAGGGACACGCCACTTCCCCCAACCCAGGGTCTGATGCTCAACATCCTTTCCAGGCATTGTGCAGAGCCTGAATGGGCATTGTAGAGAGGTTGGTACTGACCTCTTCTCACAAGTAATTAGTGATAAAACAAGAGGGAATGGCTTCAAGCTGCAAGAGGGTAGGTTCAGACAGGACATTAGGAAAAAAAAATCACAGAACGAGTGGTCAGACACTGTATTAGGCTGCCCAGGGAGGTGGTTGTGTCACCATCCCTGTATGTATTTTAGGGTCATTTAGATGTGGTGTTGGGGGATATGGTTTAGGGGAGAACTTTGTAGAGTAGGGATCATGGTTGGACTCAATGATCTCAAGGGTCTTTTCCAACCTGAAAGATTCTATGATTGTACTACTTGAAAAACATAAATTCTTCAAGACACTACAATATCAACAACTGCACTAGTTACCTTTATGCTTCACACTACCAGCACACTTCTTTTCCAGTCTGTCAGTATGTAAAAAGTGTTTTGATATCTAGAAGCTGCTGAAACTTCGCAGCTCCAAAAAATAGGCTTCCTCATCATCTAATCATCCCCAAATCTGTGCAGACTATTTCTCAGTCCATAGACACCCTAAGAGCTTTTTGCAGGGTAAGCTGAAGTATAAATTTGCAGTACATCATCCTTCCTTCTCCACATTCTTAAACCTATGATTAATGCATTATGTCTTACACTTTCCCTTCTTTCAAAGAAGAATGAAATACTTCGGATTACTTTACAATTACCATGGGGTAAGACTATGCATGCAAAAATGTTACCATGGAGCTGCTGAAACACTGTGAATTCACAGCTTCACTTCCTCTGTAGAAACTTATTTGGTTGTCCATACCCATAGCTTATTTGCACAAGTTCTCAGAGAGATGAGAGACTGGCACCAAGAGTACCAAACCTCCCTTCTTATTATGTTGAATGTGAGTTGCATATGTTGGAGTCTCTGGGCCTTTTCTTGTCTCTGAATAGTTCCCATTAACATTTATGGGGGGTATGCATATCGAGGGAAAGAAGAGAATAGGCTCCCATGGAGAAGAGAGCAGACTCCAGCAATTCTATTCTTACCACATTCTGTGCTTTAGTCTTCACTAATCTCAGCAAAGTATCCTCATGCAAGACTTCTTAAGTGGGTTTTTTTTTATTTTTAGCTCCATGGAAATTGTGTTTTTCTGAATAAAAAGGTGAAAAATAGTTAGCTTATGCTTCAGTAAATCCACAGGGCCAAATTATCTCATTTAAATTTCTTTTCAACTCTCAAAACAAATTTCAAAGTATAGGCTTTGTAGATACATTCTTTACTGGGATAAGTAGGAAACTATCCTTTGTCCCAGTTTAGGCTACTTCAGGGTCTGCCTATTCCCTCACATATGCCTGTGTTATCTTGCAAGCATTTTTACCTGTCAAATGAAAGTCTCTCCCTTTGTCACAGGGCCAACAGGCTTTCACAACATGAGCAGTTTCCCAAAACTTTGGCAGTGCTACCACCAACAGCACAGCTTCACCACAGGGAGAATAAGCACAGGCTTGGCTGTGACAGGATTTTCATCCTTGCCTGCTCTGAACAAGATTAAAATGCCAGCATCTAGTCCCTGTTAGCCCCTCTGACTGTTGTTATCACCAAGAGAGGTGAACCAGTGCTTTGCAAATGCTGGGAAATCTAAAGAAAAATGTTAGTGCCAGCAGAAGCACAGAGGCTTAACTGAAGTGCTGATAGAGAACACTTTGGACGGCAAGAACTGATAGCTGTGTCACAGAGAGAAACAGCCTTCAGAGCTTGCCTTTTATTCTTCAAAAGCACGCATGAAAATTTTCATTTAGCTAAGATTTAAATTAAACTTGTGATTTTTAAAAGGTTTCTTGTTCTCTCTAGTCTGCAAGTAAGTAATGCTGGTGGGACTACATCAATATCAAATGTAAAAGCTAACAGTTTCTTCCCTCTGCTTCACACTTACAATGATGAAAAAAAGCTACATGAACTAGAATAGATTTTTTTTGCCATTGAATTCAGAAGTCCCATGTTCCTTTCTTATAATACCAACTACCAAACCGAAAAACACTTAGTGTCTCCTCAGATTTAGCTGACATTTGAATCCTTAGAAACTTGGAAAATGTGTAAATGGGGAAGATTTTTGTTTGCTGGAAATTAATCAGAGGTTTCTTATTCCTACGAGGTTACACCAGAAAATCTCAGCACAGCAGAACAATTAGTGATTGCTTTAGGACAAAGGATAAACTTGGACTTTGGACACTATTCTTTTATAGTCTTCCCTCAAAATAAGAAACTGGAAAAAATGTCCAGAAGCTTACCAAAAGCAAAGGATACTCAACCTGGCAGGACAATGTCAGCTTCGCATTTGCCTAGCCCCATGAAGCAAGCCTTTAGGAGAAGGTGCAGAAGAGTGTTCCCTCCCACAGAACAGCCCTGTGGAGCTGCTTTTGAGCAATGAATTACAACCCAAACACACATGCAGTTTGGTTACATGACTCATTTAATGGCAAGACATCCAAACACACAGAAGTTTCTGTGATGATGCAGGTGTTACAGGATATTTTGGATGAAGTTAACTATGCTTACACTATGGAGTCATCTAACATTATTCATTCCTTAGCACTCCTTTCTGCTTACCAGTCACTGCTACAGAAATGAAAAGCTTGAATGACACAGCACTAACTTGCTCAGCAGAACAGGTGATGATGCCTAAAGCTATGACTGAGCTAAACAGAACAGAGAAAGTTTTGGAAGAAGCGTTTGGCGCACAGTCTCCTCATTAGCAGTATTTAGTCTCCCGACAGAGCTAAGTGACAAATAGACTTTTTTTTTTTCATTTTTTTAGTATGTTAAGTTTATCACAATTCACAGAATTTTTGTGATATAGGTGAAAAACCTGAATTGCTAGTTCTGTGATGTGTTGTCCCACCTAGAAGAGAAAATGTCCAAATGTGGCTTTGTATCCAGTTAATAGGGATACCCTAACCAGCTAAGGACATAAACATCTTGATCAACAACTTGCTCCTGCCTGTGACAAACAATGGTTTTGTGTCACCATAAGTGTTTTCTATTGTCCTGGTGTTTTTTTTGTTTCCCTTTTTATGAGTGCTGTCAATGGCTGCTACAGTCTTGCAAAACAGACAGATGCCTGCACCCAGTGACACCACCATTCTTCAAAGAGTCTTCTGTTTCCCTTCAAGTATCTTTTTTCTTTTTCTTTTTTTTTTTTTTTTCCTGACATACCACAATCCTGACAGTCATTTTTCTTTATGAAGATGCTATGAGTATTATAGGTTACTGCATCTTTCACTTTCTGGATTATGCAGTTTAGCATAGAGCAGAGCAAAAATAGCATGTCAGTGTAACTGAGATTCAGGACTTTTGTTTTCAGCAACCAAGAACTTTAACAGTAAGTGGTAAATAGAAGTTTCCATGTGTAAGGAACTGTAATTACACCCAAACCAGACTGGTAACACTGACAGTGACAGACTCCGCTGAGATGGATAGGGGATCAATAGACATATAGTCTAGTTCTTTTGTTTTTAAATCATTATTGATAGTATATCTTAAATTAATCCATCATTGTGTAAATCTTCATTTCTTTTAGAACAAAAGCATCCTAGGTTTTTTATTATTTTTTTTTTAACTAAGACATATAAGTAAGCAGCAACTGAAAGGCAGGAAAAATCAAGTTCAGGACAAACTAGTTTTACTCAAAGATTTGTAATTAAGTATGTTAACCAATTACAGAAATACCTGGAATAGCTAATGATTCACTCTCTCACATCAGAGGTTTCCTAACCAATCTGAAGCAACCAGACACTGCTATAGAAAATAAGCAAGATCACAGCATTTGCTAATGAGTCTCAAAAATGAATTTCACTGCATGAAAATGTTCATTGTCAGGAGAAAGACTACATTCCCAGAATCTTTAGAGTGACTTCCATTTGCATTTGATTGGACAAAAGTCCTCTTTGTTCTTTTCTTCTTATTCATATTCTCTACAACTCTGAGGCTTGCTTTGGTTTGTTTTTCTCTTTCCCTTCAGTAAGTTGATGGTATTGTATCAGTGTACATGAACTGCTAAAAATATAACCAAATAAGACCCTGTGTGCTGAAGCAGCTAGTACCCACTTTAGTTATTGCTTAATTTCTCTATGTTGTATTTATTACCTTAAATATAAATTTGAAGATACATATATTCTGGACATTTTTATGGCAGAAGATGCAGCAGCAGACCTCTGAAGCACACACCAGAGTAGTGTGCTATGCCATGAATAATACCACTTAAACATTTGTAAAACGTAAAGCTTTTCTGAGCTCTTGTCCTTCCCCTGGGACTCGAACTCTTGTTGAACAAGCTGTTCAAAGCTTACCACTCTGATAAAAACCTACCCAAACAAAAGAGTGACAATGATTTTTATTTTTTCCCCCATTATTATTAAGTCACTGTTTCAGGTTTCCAGTTGCTTGTTCTTCCCGAAACAAAAAAATTAGGTATCCAGTTGACCTACTTGTCCCTAACCCAACAATGTTCAGAGAAAAATGAGATCTGATGATAATGAACTTATCTTGAAAAAAGGAATTGCAATCTATGTCTCAGACCCTGCAATCAATTATTCATGTGAGCAACTTTGAACTCAGCAGGAGTACCCACAGGCATAAACTTTCTTACAGGGGGAACAGTTGGCAGGATCAAGACCCACCTCAGGAGAAAGACACATAACACAACATATGAACCCTCTGTAACTCTTTTTATTTTATTATTTTTTTCCCCTTTTTGTCCTTGTTATTGTTCAATTTCATTTGGCAGTGCATTTTCCAATTCCAGCTGAGAGTAGAGGTGAAGATGCCAAAATACAAAGAAAAAAGCTGCCATTATGCTCAGCTGGATGAGAAAGTACTAGAAATACCTCTCTCTCAAAACAAAGAAAAACAAAACACAACAAAACCAAAAAGGCATCGAGATTTCCAGACTAATGTTATTTTCCACAAGGGTGCCATGATAGTTCAAGGAAACTTTGTAAAACTCATCATGGAAAGCAGAGGAAGAAAAGCAAAGTACTGGTGCATGGAAATTGTCCTATGTAACATCCCTCAGCCTAACACATAAAATCTTTCTTAGTCACTAGTCGTTAACAATCCCTACCCAGATGCTGCTGCAGAGCTCTCTAGATGCAGGGAGACTCAGGTCTACTTGCCATGTAGCCCTCAGGCCTACCATAATAAGAGAAATCACTTCCCTTATGGTCATCCTCCCAAAGAAAAGAGACCTAAACACCTCTGGGAAGTGTAAATGTCACTACTAGAAAATCCCCTGTTTTGGGAGAAGAGATACCTTGTCTTGGAGCTTAACTTAGATAGTGGATGAGATGATTGGCTGTTTATAAAACAAAGCTTAAATGCATAAGAGCCACCTTTCTGCATCTGAATCTCTCATTCCAAAACACAGAAACTTGGACTTAAAAAGGAAATTACTGTCAGAGGAATTAATATCTCACTTTTTGGTTAAACCTGACAAAACAGCGGCAAAGTAGTGTAAAATACCAAAGAAATAAAGACCTTGTAGTACAAAGTTATGAAACAAATAAGGAAAAGAATATGATGATTGTTGGTTTTCCTAAAGAGTAGAAAAAGGAAGACAACTCAAAGTAGAAATTGAGATTAATAGGACTGACTGAGAAGCCAGAAGAGCACCTCTGAGCTTCTGCAGGGTAATTGACTTGAGATAACTATTACTAACATAGTTAAATATACAACTGGACAAGAATTGTTCAGGAGAACTGGAACATGTAGCAAGCTAGAAAGAGAAGATATATTCCTGTACACAATTGTTCCAAGAGTGCTGAAAAACAAATACATATTATTCATGGCAATGGACCCAGCAAAATAAAAATCATGAAAAGTCTAGCTACTCTGTGCAGGCTGCATGATAGACATTAACAGTTCCCAGGATCCAGCTCTCACAAAAGCCTCTGTTAAACAAATCAATTTCTTCACACAGTTGTTGGTTAGATAAACAGAAGAATCCCAACAGCTGTTAAGATAAAAAAAAATCATCTTTTCATGGTGTGAGAGTACAGCCTGAATAATGCTGAATAGCCAGTTTGGGTGTTCACACTACTAGAGGGAATGATAATAAACTGACAAGGGTTATGAAAAGACCTGTTTGGATAATTAAATGCATTGAAACATGTGCCTTATGGAATTTTTTAGTCTTATGGCAAGGAGATGGAAGTATGATTTGATCAAAGGCAGGGTAGCACTACATGACGACCCTACAAATGTCTCTTCACTATCTCAACTTAGCAAACAAATTCATAAGAAAAGCCAAATTCTGAAGGTTGTAAACTGGATAAAATTTCAACCCAGCAGACATTTTTAACAGTGAGGCTAAATGACCACTGGGGTGGTACACGTATTTACAGGGTAGAATTTCTATCACTGAAGATGTTTCAGTAGGGATAGGATGTCTCCAAGTGAGTTTCTTTGTTTTTGTTGTTTTCGGGTTTGGGGGACTTTTTTGTGGGGGTTGGGGATCAGGGGTGATGGTGGATACAAGCTAGGTTATAATTAAGTCAATTGGAAAAGTCCTGCATGATTAATAAGGTCCGAAGAAATGGCCAGAAAAGTGTTTGTTTTGACTGCATTTTGCATTCTGAAAGCAAGAAAAAAATTCCTGCAAAATTCCAGTGTATAGCTGAATGCCATCTGTAGTATTGGGTTTGTCTTCCTTTCATCCATTGCTTTTCTTTCATCTGTTGAACATTACCCTGAAGACTGCCAGTGGTTCAGCTTTCAAGGTGCTTCCTGGGACAATCTCACTATCTCCTAATTATCAGAGCTAAAAAAAATGTGGAGTGGACTTGTCCTGCCCACCAGCACATAGAAGCTTTGCATAGAAAAGTACGTATAACTACATATTATTCTAAATTTAGCTCTTATGCTGGGTTGAAGCAAAAAGAAGCACTCCAAATTACTCTGTGTCTTTGGAGCTGCAGTACAAATGGGTGTCTTTGGGATCACAAACGCTTGCTTGGTCAGGGAAAAAAGCTTGAACATTTATTGGACTATATAAGCCAAATAAAGCCATAGTCAGTCCTGGCAAGAAACCATATAGACACAAGGAGATTTACACATTCTACTACGAGAAAGAAAACTTCTTCTCTTTGGGTGCTTATTTAAGCCCCCGAGAAGAGATTATCTCTTAACTTATCAGTAGTTATCTGAAATTGCTAATGATGCAGCAATGATGATAATTTCAAGAGAAGTCTGCAAGAGCAGCTATTTGAACATCTCTTATTTGGTAGGTAGTTTCCCAGACAGGCAGAGAAGCTAAGCTTATTCTTGTGGTAGTGGCCTTTATGAATCAGCATTGATGAATGGAAAATTATTGAACTATGTATTTTGCATCCTTGAAAACTGCATTAGTCTAAGATATGGCAAATGCTTATATGACAGAATCCTTCATAAATAAAATCTTAAGAAAGAAAAAAATTGCCTTTACACACAAAGCATTTAAATTTGCATCAAGATCATGCCAAAACACTACAAACTAAAAAACCTGAATCAAATGAGGCAATATCTTAGACAACATGGTAGAAAAAGAGCAGGCTATGATTTATTTTGCCTTCACCAGAAATTATAGAGAAGCAGATAGATACGCTCATGATATACAGACCAAAAACCTATGGTCAGCTTTGGTTCATTCATTAATTGTTTTGCATCGTAGAAAGTCTGGAAATAACACTTGGGAATCTGACTTAATTTCACAGACATAGATCTAACTGTGAGAAAAACAGTAAATCCCAAAGCAGCAATGGATTTCCAGTTAAGTTTTATTTAAACTCTAACTAAATAAGCCACAGGCTCTCTGATAAGCTTAATGAGGCCAAAAGAGCAGTATCTCTCACCTCTGGCCAAGGAGGAGGTAACAATATTTGTTACCCAGGCTAAGGAGAACATCCTGCTGACTCTGCATGTTGGAAGCCCATTTCATTGATAAATTATGACATGATCATTCTTGCCAGAGCCTTAGTTGTCAGCTGAAGAAGTTATTACTCAAATTATTCACGTAAATCAGGTCAGATTCATTATGTGTCAGCTTTGGACAGACCACCCCAGGCGGGTACATTGATACAAGTACAGTTTCACAGCTTTCACAAGCATCTCTGGGAGTCTTTTTGTTAGATTGTTCCCTTAGATTTGGCTGGGACCTACCCATCATTGCTTAATAGTGTGCAGTTTGGTGGCCACTGCTGATTAGAGTGGATCAAACTGCTTAACATCCACTTCTCCTGCCTGCAGGACTGCTTCATCCCCACTGTTGCTGAGTCATTATTGGTACCACTAAAATCGATAGCTGTGGGGTTTGGAGACTGCAACATAAAGTTAAAGCTGGCCATATAAAATGACAGAAACAACAGACTACTTATTTAGACTCGGCATAGACTCAATTCTTGAGCTCACAAAGCTCAGTATCCAAACCATTGAACGGTTTGTCTACATTTCTGGGTATTGCACTAAAAAGAAGAAGCTTGTGTTGGGATTTCTATGAGCTATTCTGACTGCCAGGTAAAATTATGTATTGAGGAATTACACTTTCTGGAAAAAATTAAATTTAAAATCTTTAAATACTGGAAATTTAAAACAAGTGCCACATTTAGCATACCAATCACTGCTAAATGAGCTCTATCTCCATAACATTTCATAAAATCACACTCCAGTGAAACTGTTGGCCAGGCACATCCCAAGTTCAGGCAACATCATTACTACAGACTGCAAACCAAAGCAGCCTTTTCTACTATAGTGCATTGATTTAACATCTGTTTTCCAAAGTAGTTTTTCTGCTTGTGTGGATATGCAGATCTCTATGACCTTGTCTTCACCATGCCTTTTGAGCTCACTGGCCAAATCTATACAAGCCTGACAAAAGGAGAGAGGCTGAAAAAGATTGCTGTGAGTCTGACGAAAAGACATGACAGGGTAAGGAGATCTTGCTACTGAAAGATCGCTGAAAAGCTGTGACCTAACTATAAGATGCGATTATCCAACCTCAAATCTCTCACTCTGAGCAAAGTAGGTTTACTTCCTGTGCTCATGGACCAATTTCCTTCCAGAACAGGGAAATGCCCGTGTCTTTTTTAGAGACTGTAGCTATCAGCTGGGAAAGAGCAGTTGATTCCCAGCCCAGATCTGAGGTAGCATTATGATGCCTTTGTAAACAGTTAGTAAAAAAGTCTTTTGAACTACTCTTAAAAGAAAAAAAAAATCCTAGAAGGTGTTTAGAAAGCTTTGGGATTTTGGGCGAAACATTATAGCCAGTATTGGGCCCCTACACCAATCACTGAATAATGAGGACTTTGTCTATTGAAGTCCCTCCCCATGGCATCAGGGGAGCTTCAGATATGACTTGACATTGCAGCTTCAGACACAGCTCCAGCACTGTATGGAATGCAATGTAGTTTCCACCCAACTGGTGTGAACTCCAGACATAATAAACTTGACGCAGTAACAGGGAGTTCAATGCAGGTTATTCATCCACAGTGAATTGACTCCAAAACAAATTAGTCCTTGAGTGATAACGTATCAGTACTCAATGCAACAGTACTATGAGACTAAAAGTTCTGAATTGAGTCAGAGTATAAACCCACATACTTTCATCCTCTCTGTCTCTCATCCATCCTCTCTAATCCCAGTCCTCCCTGACAAGTTTGGCGACAGTGCAATGCATGACTGCAGCATACATACTCTAACCTGGGCCAGCACAACCAGACATGCTTCAGTAAGGCATGTTTCCCACCAGCTCTGGGTTCTGAATACTCTGTTTCTCTAAGGTGGTGACACTCTATGTTAATCATACCTGCAAACACTCAAAATCAGCACATCTGCAGCAGTGTTGCAGAAAAATTGCAGCATGGCATCCTGGGGTGCATTAGAAGGGGAGTGGTTAGTAGGTTGAGAAAGGTTCTCCTCCCCCTCTGTTCTTCTCCTGGTGAGGCCACATCTGGAATATTGTGTCCAGTTCTGGCCCCCTCATTTCAAGAAGGACAGGGAACTGCTTGACAGACTCTAGGGGAGAGCCACCAAGATGATCAAGGGAGTAGAACAACTCCCCTGTGAGGAAAGGACAAGGGAGCTGGGTTTTTTCAGGTTGGGGGAGACTGAGTGGCAACCTCATTGATGTTTATAAATATGTAAAGGATGAATATCAGGAGGATGGAGCCTGGCTCTTCTCAGTGATGTCCAACAATAGAACAAGGGAAAATGGGTGAAAGATGAAGCATAGGAGGTTCAACACAAACATAAGGAGAAGCTTTTTCATTGTGAGAACGACAGAATACTGGAACAGGCTGCACAGTGAGGTTATGGAGTCTCCTTCTCTTGAGACATTTAAAACTTACCTGGATGCATTTCTGTGTGAGGTTGGACTAAGTGATCTTTTGGGGTCCCTTCTAGCCCCTAATATTCTGTGATTCTGTGAAACACCAGTGATACCTTCAAACCTCCAGTGGCACTGCTAGATTACACACTGCATCCTCTCACTTCCACTACCACTGCCTTTTCCCTCTCCCTTTCAGCTTGCTGTTTCTGCATCTGAAACCACTGGGAGAAGTAAGAATCCAAGCACTGTATAAACACTTTTCACCTTTTCTCATTTCTGATGCATAATATTTTGGTACACAGAATTTGCTTGGTTCAAAGTACTTGAATATATGATGCAGAGAAAAAGCAGACAAACAGAAAGGAAATTGCTTCCTGGCTGAAAGTCCAGCAGTTTATGAATAATTACAAACTTACAGACATGTACAGAAGTAGCAGAGTTTGCACAGAACCATTTATCTGGAAGCAACTGTTCTCATTACAGCAGTGCTCACAAACTTGTATCAATCTTATGTAATTTCCCTTGATTTTTTTTTTTTCTTTTATCCTGTCTTTATTCATATTACTGCAGTTTATGGAGAAGTTTGTTTTGTATACCTTCAGTGTGAAAAAAAAGAGGATGGAATGCATATCAGCAAGTTTTGAGGGTACTTTACCTACATAATTAATAGAGGGGAACTCCCCCCAAAATCAAAGTGTCCTGTAAACTTCAAACCTAATTTTGCTTGCACTATACGCTTAGACAAACAATCTTCCAAAAGGTATAAATTTGAACTTCTCAGTGTAGTTACCAAAAGAATTTGTGAGACAGAGGAGAAACAAAGGGGGGGCTATAGTCAAATCTTCATCTCACTGACTGTGTCCTTTAAGAGAGCTCCATGACTCCAGGCCTTCAGTCCTGAAGTCCATTCATTCAGAGATGCAGAAAACACTATACCATGCCCTCTGGTCCCCAGAAAAAGTCTTTTTCTTTCTGCCACCTCTGAGGCCTGGGTCTGTTTGTCCCTGCTCCTTTTCAGAGGTGTCCCAGTTCCTTTTACCTGTCCCATCCTCCAGAGTCTCCTCTCCCTAAATAGCCTCAGTTCACTAAGGAAAGAAACAATCTCCTACTCCCCTCTCTAAGGGTTTTCTCTGGGCCTGAAAGTCTTTTCATACAGGACATAAAGTGAAGGCTCCAAATACCAGCTTTTGTAGCCCAAACGCTGATCCTTTGAATCAGAAAGTCTCTCAGGCTCAGTTACAGATTGTTAAGAAAAGGAAAAATATTAAAAATGCTGGTGGACTGTTTTCACACCACTTTCCTTCTATCATCCCTACTCATATGTGGCTGTCAGCTCACACTCTCATAGTGTTGGGGACAATAGCCAGCTGTCACAGATGGCAAAATTCATACACAGTTCAGAGGCAGAAGTGTTGCACAACCTTAGTGAGCTTAATATTGCTCCCACTTTGGAACAGAACTTGAACTTTTTCTGATGAAGCTACAGTGAAATGAGAAAATTCATAATACCTGTAAAGTGCTCAGATAGTATGATATTATCCATGCAAATAATTAAATAGATGGATTAATTTTCTTTTTCACAGTTGAGATCCCTGTTTAGCTCTCAATTCCTTTTACTTCAGTCGATAACTTTCAAACCACCTCACTTTTATCGGTCTCCTATCCTTAACCTCTCCACTTAAATTTATGGTTGGAAATGATAGAGATGTATAAAAAAAGACTGTATTGTTCAGCTCACTCTGCAGTATAATCCAACTGGCAACTTACAGCCTGATTCCACAGAGAGCCTGGGATAAATTAACAGGGGAAGTATTTCTCCATTTCCCCTGAGTAAGTGACAGCAGAAAGATAAAGGCAACTGCTGGGCAGATGCCACTCTTGCCACAGAGGCTTTGTTAGTTCCTATTTCTACTTTGGAGCAACCCTTCCTGCAGCACTATGAGTAGCAAAGGGACCCAAGTAACCTTGTCTCCACTCCACTGCCCTACAGAAGCATTGCACCTTCTCGACAAAAACATTTGCTGTTTCAAAGTGCAACTTCAACATTTATTCATACACTTCAACTACTAGTACTGGTCTGAACTGGAACTAGTAATGGCCTATCAAACCAGGGAAGTCTTGACATTGATTAAAACTTTACTGCAGAATTGAAACACCCTTGATTTGCATGCAGTGGCAGGGTAGAAGTGAAGGCTGAGTTCTGGCAGCTTACAGAAACATGTCTTAGGCGAGGGTCTTTCAGAAGCAATGTTTTTGAAGAGGCTAATTTGCATAACTACAGATTGTTCAAGTCTGCTTAAATATGTAGACCTCCTAGGAGAATGACCAATTCAAAGAATCACTGAATGGCTGAGGTGGGAAGAGACCTCGAGAGGTTACCTGGCCCAATTCCCCTACTCAAGCATGGCCACCTAGACAAAATTGCTGAGGACAATGTCCAGATAGCCTATGAGTATTTCCAGTGATGGATACCCTATCACCTCTATGGGCAATTTGTGCCAGTGCTTGGTCATTCTCCTGGTGAAAAAGTGCTTCCTGATTTTCAGACAGAACTTCTTGTGTTTCGGTTTGTGCCAACTGTTTCACATCTTGTTACTGCACACCAATGGTGCCTGGTTCCATTTACTGTGTACCCTCCCTTCAGGTATTTATACGCTCAAACAGCCTTTTGAATGTTTTTTAAAGAACTAAGTGTGTTGAGAACTTCGAATGCAACTTTAAAATAATGAAAATAACATTTGTCTACACATTGAAATAAAATAATCAATAGGATCTCTTTGGCTGTCCTGGACAGAGAACTTTGTCTCTTGAGCTTTCTCAGCCTTTTCGCATAGGAGAGATGCTTCAGTTCCTTAACCATCTTTGTGACCAATTAAGGTTGGTTTCTCTCCAGTAAGTCCATACCTCTCTTACACTGAGGAGTCCAGTGCTGGATGCAGCGCTCCAGTTGTGGTTTCTCAAGTACTGCATAAAGGGGAAGGAATACATCCTTGAGTACTGTGTTCTGTTCTGGGCACCTCACTAGAAGAGAGACAGAGAAGTGCTGAAGAGTGTCCAGAAAAGGCCAACAAAGCTCATTCACGGCCTGGAGCACAAGTCCTGTGAGGCTGAGGGAGCTGGGGCTGTTTAGTCTGGAGGAGGCTGAGAGGAGACCATAGAGCTCTCTTCTACTGCCTCAGGGCAGGCTGGAGAGAGGAGGGAAACAGCCTCTTCTCCTTAGTGAATTGTGATAGGACCAGAGGAAATGGATGGAAACTGCATCAGGGGAGGTTTAGGATAGATGTTAGGAAACATTTAGTCAGGTGTTGGAATGGCCTGCCCAGGACAGTGATGAAGTGATCATTTAGAGCTGGTATTTAAAAGGTGTTTGGACTTGGTCCTTAAGGACATGGTTTAGTTGTTACCTTGTGGTGTTGGTCAAAGGTTGAACTGGATGATCTTAGAGGTTTCCTCCAACCTAAAACATTCTGTGGTTCTGTGATCCCTCCACCTGCTGGTAATATTTTGACAAATTTGGCCCAATATACCATTAGCCTTCTTAGCTGCAAGGGCATACCACTTAATTACTTTCAGCAGGACCCTAAAGACTTCTTCTGCAAAGCTGATTTCCAGCTGGGTGGCCCCAAGAAATACTGGTGCATGGGGTTGTTTCTCCCCAGGTGCAGGACTTTGTATTTCCCTTTGTTGAAGGATTCACAAGATTCACCAGTCCCTTTCTCCATCCTGTCAAGGACTCTTTGGATGGCAGAACAACCCTCTGGCCAATAAGTGCCTCCTCCCAGCTTTGTGTTATCAGTAAATTTGCTGAGGGTGCACTCTGCCCCATCATCCATACCATTAATGAAGATGTGAAATGGGTCTGGACCCATTATTGATATCTAAGATATGGTTCTACTTACCAGCCTCCAACTAGACTTTGTTCCCCTGATCATCACCCTCTGGGCCCTTCCAATTTTCAGTTTTCATCCAGTTTTCAGTCTACCTCACTGCTCATCAAGCCTTTACATCAACAGCTTCTCTGTGAAGATCTTATGGGATTCTTTGTTGAAGGCCTTACTGACATAAAAATAGAAAATGTCCACTGCTATCCTGTCATCTGAGTTATTAATTCCACTCATCCATACCCGTATCAGAAAAATATGTTAGTACACTTGAACTTTGTTTCGGTTCAGAGTTGAAGATGGGAAAAAAGCAAAGCAGTACATAGATGTTCTCCCATGTGCATATAAGGAGAGTGGAGCCCTGAGTTGCAATAAAGTGTTGGTAATAATTGATGCAAGTCCTTCAAATTACAATAAAAACTGTAATTAAAGTAAAAAAATTGTACAGTGGCTGTATTTACAAAGCAAGCCTGGGTTTGGGTTGCTTGGGTTGTTTGGGGTTTTTTTTCAGATTTGAAGGCATCTTTACGATATCAGTAGGAATTAAGGTATACAAAGTATTGAGATGGATTTTCTCCTCATCTCCTCAGTGAGTCTGCTCCAGAGAAAGTGCCTATTTCTGAAAACAGATTATGGTAAGTAAATACAGAAAGAAGAATATTTTGTTCTCCACTACTTGATAGTCATGACAATTTTGTTTTATCTGTTTAGAAAGCAAATGCCACAAATGTCTTACACCCCAAGAAGACCTGCTAGTTGACCACAATGATACAATATGGGCATGTATGGCTAGTGATGTATCTACCACCTACAAAGGGGATCAATGAGGAGGAAATAAAAAGGATGTTTGTCTACTTCTCGGCTTTCTAGTCATCCAAACATCCCACTAGGAAACATCACATCTGTGCAGCTTTTGCCTGCTCCACACCATGTCTTTGATCTCACATGTTGGGTAACTTAGTGTTTGAAGGTGAAGTCTAGAAAGTCAATGAGTTTCTCCTGATTAAAAGACAGTGAGAATCTGACTTCAAAGCTCCACGCAAACAAAATAAATAGAGTCACTATGCAGGGCGACTGCCACCATGCTGGGCTTATGATTCCGGCAGCTACTTTCAGTACTAAGGAGGAGGAAACAAGATGACAGAGACCTTTTTGTGCATACCAGACAGCAACTTCTAGCCTTTCGTTAACATTCAGAAGAGTTTCTCTATGGTCTCAGAGGAGGAAACAAACAAGAACAGCGTTATTTCTGTTGCAGCTACATCAGCTGCTGATGATGACAGTGATACTGGAAAAGAAGAGTGATCTTAACTCCTCTGCCGTCTGCTCATCAGCAGCATAAAGGTCCCAAAAGACAGGAAAATATAACATGAAAAATCATACCACCATTATAATCAGATGAAAAAAGTGTATATTTTAGTACATGTCCCATTAGGCAAACTTTTATTAAGTACTATCTATATACATTGTATCTGAATTTTAGTATGGTAAAACATATCAGCAAATGTGAGTATATTCATTATTCCAATTAGTTTCTCTGCCTCCCTGGAAGATACTAATTTGAGTTCTAATAACAAAAATGGGATAAACAATTCTTTTGTTGAATAGATGATGAACCAAACTGCTACAAAGTTGATTAAAATAAGCAGAAATCACTACTGTCTAGCGTGTCATTTTGACTAATTCTGTGACACGGAACACCCAGCTTACCATCTTTTTTGCTCCAAGCAGGAGACATGAGAGAGAAAATCCCCAACAGGGGATAATGTAATGCAGCCTCACTGGAGCTTTCCTACAGAGATAATAACACAAGTTTTTGATCGTGACATGGCATTTTGCAAATATACTACTAAAATTAAGTGGTGCTTATTTTTTTACATAAGTGCCCATATTGTAGTGAGTTTTAATAGCAATAGTAGTGGGGAAAATTTTATAATATTTACTTGATCTCTGTAATATAAAAACTAGGCAAAGGGTCTATTAAAAAAAAATCATACAAAAAACCCACAAAAAACCCCACAAAAAAAACCCTGAACATCCTCACAAAAAAAAAAAAACAACCCAAACACAACAAAACACAGGAAAAAAAAACAAAAAAAAAAACCCCAAAACAAACAAATAAACCCCCTCCTAAACCAGCAAACAAAAAACCAAAAACAAAACACCAAAACAACAAGCAAACAAAAACCCCACATTCAATTGTGGGGTTGCTTTTAACTGAATAAACAGCAGTTTAGCACCCCACTACCACTGAAAAGTGAGAGAAGTTTGGCAGCCAAGTGTGATGAGGCTAAATGTTTATATGAATTTACAGGTCCTTCTAATTGCAGAGAAACAGGAAGAGTCATAGATGAGCCTGAACCACAAATTAAATACCACAAGACTAATTTTCTCCATCTAGAGCTTTTGTTTTACTGTAAACAAACATCTCCTAGCCTGCTCTGTCTATTTTAAGACAAAGAATGAGCAGAGAGAAGTGCCACTTTAATAGCACATGGTTCCTAAGATACTCAAACCTCTGGAAGCGGGTGCTGCAGACTGCACACCATATTCTTCAACTCTGACACAGAGGGATTGCCAGCAAGCTCAAATGAGAATGGTTGGGTCAGTGTGGTTACCTGCTCTGCTTCTGACCCCACGCTGCAGTCTTACCCTCCCTGGTCTGCCAAGGCAACTCTTTATCTGACTGCTCTGTAAATCAGATCACTCAAATGTCTGGGATTAAAAGTAACCCTGAAAAGTAACAGCAAAATAATGTCAGTGACCTAGCTCACTGGTTCAGCTCTCAGCAAGCTGTGTCAGCACAGCTGGGGGAGTTGGGATAGTGAACTGCAATGCAGTCTTGAGCACTTCCCAAGCACACTCCTCAAACATAAGACAAAAATACACCCTCCTCAGCCTCTGCATCCCTTGAAACTCTATGCTTTTTACCAAGAACTCCACAAATAACAAGCCTGCATTTTGGCAAAACAGTATATTTTGCTTCAGGGTTCATCATAGCTCTTGAGTGGAGAGAGTTGATCAAATATGAATTCACTCTGCCACCAGTGACAGGTGAATTTTTACCAGTTGCGGGTATCAGCAGTAGTCTGTTCTCTTATGACCAATACACTCCCATTACACCAATATGCCACCATCCATTATCCTCTAATTCAACAACAAAAAATGCAGCCTGTTCTTGATCCAGGCTAGACACCTCTTGTTCTTCACAGATCCACTGCTCAGGAATGCAGGTTTACAGGCAGGGCAATGCTAGTCTGACAGCAGCCCTGCTTCCTCCCTCTGCCTCATGCCTGGCTTGCTCAAGCCCTGTGCCAGCAGCTGCCACCCCAGCAGGATGGGTACACACAAGGAAACCCCCATCTTTTGCTCAACATCATGTATGCATGGTTATGAGAGCTCTCAGCACTGCTGTGATAATAGATATGTTGTCATGCAAGTTTGAGAAATGGTTCTCATCTGGCTTTAAAGGCATTTTGTTTAGAAATCACTGCATAACAGAGTGAAAGCAGCAATGGATTGCTTTCTAACAGGCAGCTGGCACAACCAGCAAAGGCCAACTGGAAAGACCTTCTTGAGGAAGAGAGCTGATGAGTTCTGCCACTCCAAAATCCATACTGGGAGAGAAGCTTTTCCATAAAAGGTAACACCACAGCTGGGCAGTTTTGCAGGGAGATGTTATAACATGCTAGGGGTAGCTTCTGCAGCAATCAGTTCCTGGTCTCAAACCAATACTAGGCACTACCACCATGGTCCAGATTCAGATGACTGGTTCAGAAGTAACAGAACATAGCCCTTCCATAGCTATTAGGTCACTCTGTGGCATAGCCTGCACTTTGGGTAGAATACTTTGTACTTTAAGAAGCAATCACTGAATACAGCAGCAGTATTTACCTCCCTAACTGATGTGAAGCCTTTGTACGTGACACTTTTCATTTCAAGATTTCAGATCCCTGAACAGAGCTCACCTGTCTTTTCACTATAATATTCCCAGTCCTTTCCTCTTCTGTTGACTATGTTTCTACTCCTTGAAGACTTCATAAAGAAGAAATGCCTACCCAGTTTTTCTGTTGAGAAGTATCCAAGAAAAGAAATTGAAGTATCTTGTAAATCCCAAACCAAGCCAGCATAAGCTAGTGAGTGCAGAGGGTGAAAGACCCCATAGTATTCTGGAGATAAATTGGAAAAGTAAGAAAGGATTCTCTGTGTGTTCTCGCCTTCTTACTCACATAAGAGATTCATTGCAGCCTTTAATTGCTGGTGGGAGTGGACAAAACAGAAGGGTTGAAGAGTGCCAGGGAAAAAAATAACAGAAACCTGACCAGTAACAGGAGCTGATTCCTGTTGTCAAGACTGTAAAGTTTCAAATTCATGCTGTGAGTTAGGAAAGAAGTCCTGGCTGGGATGCATTTTTCTGGAATATCCCTGAGGAATATCTATCAGTGATTCATCTGAGCAGCCACTGGATATCATTACCACTCTACCAAAAATGAAGGTAGAATAACAATCTGGAAGAAATAAAAGAAACAAGTGCCCCAGATTTTCTCTCTAACTGTAAAAGAGATCATAAGGGTGGGTAAAGAAAGGAGGGGGTAAGGGAAAGAGGACTGAACTTTTCATCTGCATGTCCCTAGCTTGCCTTTAAGCTGTGCACATCTAGTTTACTCTTGTCAAAAGCTACCACTACTGTACTTTGTAGCTCTTAAAGAAAGAGATAATTGCCTTTTTTCCAGTCATATGCCTACTAATACAAAACTTTATTTTTTTTCTCCCCAGCCCTACACAGTAGGACCTCCATCACTCAAAATAGCATAAGCTTTGCTAGAGATGTTAATGCACTATCCAAAGCAAATACAATGCACAGGCTCTGACAGGTTCACATTTTGAAGTTCCTTTTGAACACAGAATTTCTCTCTTTTTTATCAGATGAACAGTGGCCAATTATAAATTATAGCTCTTTCCTAATGCCCCACCCCAAGAGCTCCTATGGGTTATGTTCCTATCGGGTGAGTGTTATATTAGGCTGGTTTTATGTCTCCAAATAGCTGTTGAGTATTTTCCCTACTGTGGTGTTTAGCTAATACATAACTAATCATATGGGAGAAAATGGAAGAGAGAATTAATTCTAGAAAGAAAGTGCCTCATAATTTTTTTTGTTTTTTTTTTTTTTAATCAAAGACATGCAAACCTATTTTTATTCATAGCATCAGATAGTCAGCTGGACCTCTAACAACAGTTCACTAATTTACATCAGATGCCCCATAGGGTCTATTTGATTTGCAAGTTTACGTAGAAGATAGTTATTGAAACCACTGTTCTTACATATAAGTATATAGCTGATCCAAAGAGAATGTAAATATCTACCACAAACCAAATCCAGCCTAGATTCTCTGAACCTTGTAGGAATTAATTACAAGAATTACACTTTGGAGCTTTCAAAGTAAGAGATAATTGCCTCTTTTTCAGTCACGGGCTTACTAATACAGAACTTCAGTTTTTTCCCAATCCTCCACAGTGGGACCTCCATAAATCAAAGTAATGTAAACTGTGTGAGAGATGATAATATTAAGCATTGCAAAAATATTCAAATGGGTTACATGGTATTTTGAGTATGAAACACAGACTGTGGGTTCAGGAAATATTTCTTCACTTGATTCAAGAACATGAAAATAGAACTTTTTAGCTCTTTATAGTCCACAGGAGGCTTACAGTAGTGCTAATCCCCATAGCACCTCAAGCCCTGATTCAGAGACATAAGACAGCTCATAAGACATAAGACAGATCATAAGTTCCAGCTTTGGGGGGACTAGTCAGGTGCTCAAAGTTAGATCTGTTCCTAATTGACTTGCAATGGTACAACCTAGGTCAATAAACTAACATTTCTAACAGGAATCCCAGGGCAGCTACTAGGATTCCTCTGTTTTATCATGGGTGCTTGCTAGTCTACTTACTTCCTGTCTTTTCTTACAAGAGCCCGCTTGCATTGCTATAATTCCTGCTAAAATGTTTACCACCTTGCCCACTGAATAAGAGATAAGAAACAGGATCAGGTACAGGATGTTTAGCTCTCTCCTTTTCGGTATAGTACTTATTAACAGGAATTAGGTATATCCTACAGCATTGCAGTTCCTAAAATAGCTACAGGAAGAAGAGACAGTAAAATGCAGAAGTCAGTGTATTAATTCTCTTGTGAATTACTATCACAGTTTGCTACTAATTGAGAAAGTAAATAAAAAAGGTCCTGACAATATGCTCTTTTCTAGTGAGGGCTATTCTCATTAAATGCAAAATAAAAGGTCATTGCTTTTCCTTCTGACTGGAAATCCTTTACAGTAGAAAGAACATTTCTCTTCAATTAAGGAAAAAAGGCTCAACATTATATTAATACCAGACTGAGTAGCCAGCTGCATCCTGAATTTTCAGTATTTCTTTTGCACTTCATGACAACCTACAGTGAGCTGCCACATCCTTAAGCACTGTACTCCTAATGTCACTCACAGGTGTAGTTGTGAAACTCCGTATGAAGGGAGTCATAAAATATTCTGCCAAGACACTTGCACCTGGTTTCTAAAAGTTCTAAAAAGGCCTGGGTTTGGGGGGTAGAGAATGTAGGATCAATGGATAACCATGTAAGTAATCCTGAAGGATTAGGATGAGGGGCTACAAGCAATCAGCATGGAAGCAGAAGTGCTGTAGCCTCCTAGGAAAAGTATGTGTATTTACAAAGACTGCACAAGCATTCCTACCTTTTCATCTGCCATCATACCATCATTTGAAATTTAGACATCCATTTAAATTCAAAACAACCCTACCTTCTTAAAATGCAGACTTAGATTATTGTCCCCGATTTACAGAAATACAACTTTTACATCCCAGAGAGAGAGACTAGGAAGTTATTAAAATGTTCTGGTCATTGGCCACCAAAAACTGGGTTCACAAAGAGGTCTCAAATGGGTAGTCCAACTGGCATCTTTAAAGCTAGGTATAAGAAACTTCAATTACTACTCTTCAGGTGAATTTTTTTTTTTTTTTTTTTTTTTTTTTTTTTGTAAAGAAGCAGATGAAAGGAATTCCAAAAAGAAGAAGGAAGGAAAAAATCAAGACATATTGTGGGGAAGCATAAAATAGCCCATATAAAATTCCATCAAGAAATTTGCCTTCAGCCAGACATCAAAAAAATCAGGTTGTACTTCTCAGATAAAGTGAGTGGCAGTAGTGTAAAGGGTGTTTGTCTTCTCTGAGATGACAATATCAGTTGGCAAGTAGAGAGGCAGTAGCAGATTTGCTGATTATCTCAAGTAAATGTTAATACAAAACTCTAGCTCGCTTTGCAGATTCTGTATATAGCTACAGCAGTATCTTTTACAAATGTCCTAGGGACTTTTCATCAATTTTATTACTATGCTGCTATATAATTTCTCCTGAAAAGGGAATGTGTATTTTAATGTGTAATGTGACACCACACTTTTCTCAATGACACAGACATTTAAGAAGTTTACCCCAACCACTGTTCTCCCCACTCATACATAGAGATGCAGTAGTTCACTATTATCTCAAAATTACCACTACAACAGGTGACTTTAGCAACAGAAATTTTTACCCAGGTAAGTTTTTGTGACCAGGTTATGGCAAATCCCACAGATGGCTTTGAGGACCAAATTCTGGAGAGAGGCAAACTGAGGCAGAGGCAGGAGTGATTAGCCCACAGTTAGAGCAGGGAAAAATTTAAAAAAACCTGCTATTTTAAGAAAAATACACTGTGGATTTGCAACCTTAGCATAAGGTGGGTGTTGCAGAATTCAGTCCTGGTGTAACTACACAGATCATTGTGGCCATGCAATGAATATACCAGGACCTAGATTAAACTAAAAAAAGAGGAGATGGAGTAAAGCAAAGCATAATTTTTTAGAAAACTGCTCAAAAAATATTGACTGGTCCTTGTATAGATGACCTAGCAACACACACATATATATTTGTCAAAAGAGTTATCAGGAAATCAAAAATTTTTACTGTTACAGTCTTAAGAAGGGCAGCTGACTAGCTAGGGGAAGGAGTAACCTGTGGTTTTCAGCAATATTTATCTGAGAAATGAGACATATGTGCCTGGATTGAAAACTTTGTTAGGAACCAGACATGGCAGACACTGTTAATAAGAGGATAAGACAGTGGTGTGAGCAAGAGTAGAGCAGAAATGATATCTGAATTTTATCCCCAGATCTAAACTGACCTGCAGTGTGAAGCTTAACTTGCTCCATTTCTTTATTTTCCTTTTCAGCATTTGCCTTTCAGCTCTATTCAGGTGAGAAGCTCTCTGGGCCAGGAAGTCTTTGAGTGAGTATGTGCATGTGTGTACTACTGAAAAGTACACTGTGATTTTGATGTATTAATTATCTGCATTACTTTTTTAGTGTTTTTTCTCCCATTGTGCTAAGTCTTGTGCAAGCAGAGGCAGACAAGACAGTCAGTTCTCCTAAGGTTATTAAAATACAAAGTACGTTCATTTCAGACTCACAAGTTATTACTGCACAGCAAGTAACCTACATCAATTGTGGCAAAGTTACTGTTCATATAGGCAGTCTTAGCCAGAAACAAGTGGAAGATAATTCTTTTTAGCTCAGTCCACAGTAAAAAAAGATTGACAAAGTCAAATTACATGATGTTCTCTACCATCTGAGAGGACACACAGACAGTTACTTTGGCTCAGGCAGTGAGGAGTGGCTGGTTAAACCATGGCAACCTACAAAGGAAGTTTGAGTCCTAGAATAAGAAAGTATCAATGGGTACAGATAGACAGGGAACTGGTAAGAATGTTAGCTTCACAAAAATAAATAATAGGTTTCATGGCCAAAGTGGGGCATTTTGTTAGCAAATGCAAACCTGTAGAAGAGTTCTGTGAATTCCATAGCAAGGTAAAGGGAGTATTTTTTGGAAAAGGAAGCATTTCTTGAAAAATATATACATGCATTTTGTAAAATATTCCCAAAGCACCTGAAACTTTGACAGATCTGGCAAAATGGCATTGCCTCCTAATTTTACTGCAATAACATTTCATGCAGGAAGGAGAAACATCTACAGACTCAGACTAGTGCCCATGAGTAACAACTCCTACAACAGCAGCATCAGAGGATCACTGATAACATTTCTCTTGTTACAGGGAAGCTATCAAGATTCTGATTGTACACAAATGACTTACAGTGAAATGTGGTGATGAACGGATTTTATTGTGTAATGACTGTTCAGCTAGAGGGATAGAACCTGATTTTCTATTTGCTGCTATCTCATGCATGCAGATGTGTGTTGGCTCCTCACTTATCCTAATGATGCAAACTTTTGGTTTTAAAGAATATAAAGAATATAAGCCAGTTTTTAGATACTGGCTGTGATGTATCTGATTGCTATGCTGTTCTGAATTGAAGATGTTTCCATCCTTTCAGGCCTCTTCTATGACAAGTGGAAGTGCTAAGTGCTTGTGGGAGTTCTGATTAGAGCAATTTCAACTTCATGTACCTGTTGAAGCAGTGAAACTCCCAAGGAATTAGCTGTTTGTTTGTTTTTTGGTTTTTTTATGCTTATTCATTTTACTCTGCATGTCTTATGTATTATGCTAACATTTTTATATTTCTGTCAGTACTGATCAATCAGACATATTGGTAATGCAAAGGAGAAGGGCTCCCTTACTGACACTCTTAACATCCAGAGTTTACTTGTGGCTTGCAATGGGAGAGGGGTGAACCCTGAAATGAATTTTTGAGTTCAACTGAACATACCTAAACCAGATGTACATGAAACTTACCTGCCACCCATTAGCTTGTTACTTTCACAACACAATTCTGTAATTACTGACTCCAGAAGCAACATAACAACAGCTGTTCTTGTGATATTTTAATACCACTGGAATTAGGAGAGGTAAGAAATTGAGGTGTATGACAGCTTTGAAGATATCTATTTCAGTATGAATTTAATTCAAACTGAGATTGGTTTTGCCATCCCTAAACCAAAAAAAAAAAAAAAAAAAAAAGGAAGAAAAGGCAGAGAAAAAATTGAGGGAGGGACATGGTGTTCAGGATTACTCAGTTCAGAAGTAATAGCTATTTTTTAAAGAAAAATGATACTGTTTGGAACAGTTCAGATGAATACAGAGCAGGAGAAGTATAGCTAGCATGATAGTTGACTGGAAAATTGAATTTTACCTCCAACCAGGATAGGAAGACAAAAGTCCCAGTTTGTTATGAGAGGCTATACTAATAATAAATACACACAGCTATTTCAAGGATAAACCAAAAATGATATTACTATTTTCTAATTACTTTCATTTCCTGAATTTCACCGCTGAAATGGGGAAAGATAGACACTCAAAAAGGCATGAAACTGCAAGAATTTGCAGTTCTGGGTTCCCTACTTGGGTAGCAGCTGGGAGGTTCAGACAGCCATCTAAGAAAAAACAATCAGGTTTCATAATGTTTCTACAAAATCAGCAAAGTCTGATGCAAATTTTGCTTCATTGTTTATTTGTACTTCACAAAGGGAATTTCTTTCACCTCAAAAAAAAAAATATCTGTGGAATAGGTATAAATGGAATAGTTACTCATGGTTTATGCAGAAACAAAGTAATAAACCACTTTCTTTCATCAGTGCTAGGAGGGTCTAACATGTCTAACAAACTCAGATTAGAACACGGAATTCAGATTTGCTGGAATAACTCTTTCTCTAGTTTGGCGGCCTCATTGGAACACCTAAGGACCTAAGCAAAGAATTAAACTTTATTTGGAGAAGGGAACAAATAGGCAATGCAGGGTTGCATGCAATCACTGAGACCCATTTGGCAAACCACCACTTCTCCAGTGGTCCTGCAGACCAGGGGTATGAACTGGAGAAGACAGGAAAGTGGCTGAAACCAAGCTGTTTATTTTTTATTTGCCATCGGTTAGGACTAGGAAAACACAAGGGGTCAGTTTCAGTGCTATGAGAAGCATGTCTTGTTGAGGAATTGTAAATTGTGACATGTTATCTCAGCTGCTTACAATTGCCTTGCTAGTCCTTGGTAACTGCACATGCATCTACAGGACTGGGTTTAGAGACTTCTCCAAAATGGCATTCCAGCTTGGGAAAGCAAAAATTAACAAAAACAAAACCAAACCAAAACAAAACAAAATTAAAAAAAGGAAAAAATTCTATGAGAAAGAATAAATGAAAAATATGGTTAAAACTAGCCAGGAACTCATTATTTTCTAGATACATAATATAAAATTGTCACTGAAATTAAGAGTCTATGAATATAAAGCAAATAAAGAAATAAATACACATTTTTACTGTATACAGTTTGCCTGTGGAATTTATTGTCACAGAAGTCCAGAAGTGTTAAACTATGTTTTTTTAAAGATCTGGATGGCCACCACGCATAGCATCCATAATGATGTGACACCAAGGTAATAATTTATTCGACTTCAAAAATTTTTGCATCATCCGATTACTTACCAAGTTCAACATAAATTTTTGCCTTCTGCTTCAGTAGTGCAAAACTGCAGTCACATTCTTTTTTTTAATGTTTTCTGTCTCCCTGTGCCCACCATCCTGCCCCTACCTCCCTCCTCCCTCAAAAAAAAAAAATACACAAACAAAGCCAAAACAGAAAAGACCAAAGAGAAGTTGTTTTAGGCTCAGGATTCCCCTTTATAAATTCAGAATAAGGTCTCTCCACATTTTTTGGAAAATAAGTAGGGCTGAGAAAACCGAAGTGCCTGATTCATGTGAGGAGCACAAAGTGAGACCTTCAAATTATTTCATAGATACGTCAGCTGCAGTGAACTGTAGTGGCTTTCACCAGCTTCAGGGTTTTTCTTTTTAGTCTTTAAATCCCACGTAGACATCTTTGATTGTGTAGAAAAAACATTTCTCCTGAACAGCTTAGAGAAAACCATCACATATTCCTAGTTCATGCTGTAGTTCATTTTTGTGGCTGTGGCTGAGATTCAGGGACATTTTGGTCACAGTCTGCAAGGTGCGTGCATTCCACAGAGACCACAAAGGCAGAAGATGCCACTTTGGATCTTCGTTTTGGCTAATTCAATGCTCGGTTCAGAGAAAGGCCACAGAAAAGATAGGTGTGAGACAATATGTTTTGCACTGAGTGCTCCAGCTGATTTCTAAATATTAGATTGGTTCAAGGGCTGGGGAAAAAAGAGTGTGGTCTCCTTGTTGGCATTAGCTAGAGTCATAAGCATGCAGACCTTCTTTGAATCTCCTTAAATTCTGCACCTCATGACAGTGAAGTTCATTTCAACCAATGCTGATCTTGATTAATTTTTGCAAGCTCAGCTGAGCCTTTCACACAGCTAATGTGTCAGGTACCGGACACTTCATGGGCTAATGACCTTATCTAGTCTAGGAATTCTAATATCATTACAGCTGTCAAAAGAAGAGGGTTGAAGAGGAAGAGTATCATCCTGACAATGACCCTCAAAAATTTACCAAAAAAAAAAAAATAAAAAAAAAATCTTATGCAGCTATGAACTTAAAATTGGCATCCACAAATTAATATAATTAATGAGAAGATAAAAACCTCATGTACATTCTCTAGAGAACACAATAGTTTCTGTACTATTTCTTCCTTTTTGAAAAAAATACAGGAGTCTTGCTTGGACAAAAATAACTCTGTTCTGTCTGAGGATACCATGCATAGGAAAAAAAAAAAAAAAAAAAAAAAAAGTAGCCTTATTAAAGCTAACCAAAATGAGAGACATCCTGGAATGAATAATGCCCAAGGAGACCTCAGGGTCAGAGTGGGCAGTGAATCAGACATTTACAATGCAATGTAGAAGGGCAAAAGAAAGCCTGTAAATGTGATCTGTCATAAAGGAGAGATAGACGGTGTCCAGAAGGCTCTCCTGGGAATATTCTGCAAATACTCACTGAGCTCCTGACCTGTCATTGAAAAAAAAAAAAAAAAGAAGAAAAAAAAAAAATAAATGAGGCAACCAGAGGAAGTGAGGAAGTTCAAAGAAGAGCAATCAGAAGGATCCACAGGCTGGAAAACCTCAGCTGTGTGGAAAGATTAAAATGGCTAGATAATGGCTGTGGTAACGAAGTGGCTATTCTAGGTGATTTTCTTAAGTAGAGTTCACAAACACATGGAAAGCAGAATCCATATTCTTTACATTTCTTTGGCTTCTGTAGGCATCACACAGAGTCCTTAAAAGCTCAGTTTTGTGCTGAAAAAGGCCTTTGCCAACACAGTGACTGTAGGGAATAGCTTGAAGGCTTCTTTAAGGAGCCCGGTATCCATTTCAAGGATACAGCTCTGCTGTAGAGATAGTGCTGCAGCTCTGTAGAAATTAGAGCACAAGCAGCAAGATCGTTACCTGAACTTCTGCTGCTCCAAGTATTTAAATTATACTAAAAGCCTTGAAGTGGTCCAGAAACAGGACACAAAGGTGGCTTAGAGCCAGCACAGACCCATCCTTAAGACATACAGCAAGCAGAAATTGTGAGAGGTGAGTAAGAAGATGGGATGAAAAAAAAGACTGTTTAAGATTGACTATCAGGGGGAAAGAATACATCATAAAGGTCAAACCTAAGACTGTAGAGACGTGAGAGGCAAATGGCAGAAAGCTTCACTTCTTGCAACATTTGCCATGAATCTTAAGGGGACACTATGCAGCTGAATTGGACTCTGTTCAAGTAAATAATAAACTGGCAAGCAATTTCCATCTTGCTAAAACACCTAAAACCTTATTTAAGGTTAGACTTGGGGGGGGGGGGGGGAGGAGACAGAAGGTGTAGGGGGATGTTGAGGGCATGGGAGGGTGGAAGGAAGCTGTACAACATGCATGTGTGCAGAGGGGCTCTACGAGTCCCACGGCAAAAGCCGAGTTTGCAGTTCTTTCTGCATTAAGGTTAGTCATAACCTCGTCAGCAAGGAGTCCACTGGGAAGGAGGGAGCAGAGCAAAGGCAAGCACCTGGAAAATCCTCCTCCGCTGCTACCCATTCACATAGAAACCTCCACATGTGATCACCCCCACGAAGTATCATGTCCATTAATAATTCACTGAAATTCTTGATTCATCAAGTCCGGGAAGTTCCCGGAAAGTGTGGGAAAAGACCAGTCGGGCATTTCTTGGTGTCAAGAGAAGGACTTTAAAAAGGCTGCGAGGATGAGAAACCACACAGCTCAAGCACACAGATCACCCAGGAGGAGCATGCGTCTCCCTCCAGCTCCCCCCCCCCCCCCCCTCCAATTTTATTCTGCTTTTACTATCAGTACCAAACGCTTAGCAAGAAGCTGGCTGCCCTCCACCTCAGGCACGAAGCGGGGCTCTGTAGCATAGCCCTCCCCCTCTGCCCTCCCACCGCATTCACTTGCAAATCCCTGTCCGCCCGGAGGAGCCCTCTGCGCGCCCGCTCCGCGCCTCCCCGTCCGCGGTGCGGTGCGGTGCGGCAGCTCCGCCGGCGGCTCCGGCATCCGCAACGCCGGGGGTGCGTGTGGGTGCGAGTGGGTGTGGGTGTGTGCGCCTGCCTGCCAGGGAAGGCAGGAAGGGAAGGAAGGAGGAGTTTGGAATTTTTTTTTTTTTTTTTTTTTTTTTTTTCCGCTCTCCCCCACCTCCCCCCTTTTTTTTTTTTTTTTTTTTTTTTTATTAATCAGGAGCACTGAATGGAAACCAATCAGATAGAGAGCCCCCTCGGCTTGGGTTGCCTGCATGCTGGAGTTAAAAAGTGCTGCTGCCCGAGCGGGAGCCCCAGTGAGAGGCGGGGAGGCTGAGCGGCAGCGCCGGGGAGAAGGGGCCGGGGAGCCGCGCTGCCGCCGGGCCGCCGAACCGGGCGAGGCCGGGCCCCGTCGTCCCTTCGTGCCGGTAAGGAGATGCGGCTTTACCTCTCTTCAGGAGCAAGTTCTAGCTGTCACCAGCCAGCTCTGCCACCATCCCCCCCCCCCCACTTCCCCCCCCCGCCCCCCTTCTCTTTTTGCCGTGCTTATAGGGACTGCTAATTAAAAGGGAAAGGGGTTGTGGGGGGCAAGCACTTATTTTGCAAAGTTGGAAGCTGTCTTGTGGAGGGCTCTGCAACCCACAGCCGTGCCAGGGTACCCTGTGTCCCCCCACCCCCGGAGCTCCGCTCCGTGCCGGTGGCTGGGGGGGGATGGGGGGGGTGCGGGGACCGCGTTTGCTGTCATTTTAAGTCAGACGAAGGGGATGCGGCGTTTTCCTGGGGTTTGTTATCGCCGGCCAGCCACTTGGGTCTCCAGGAGGTGATGAGAACGGGAGAAGGGTAGTGTGTGTGTTTGGAAGGGAAAAATAATCATAACAGCAAAAAGCAAACAAGCAAAACAAACGAACAAACAAACAAACAAAAAAAAAAAGGAGAAGCATGATGAATAACTAGAAAATAACAATTTTTAAAAAATCAGTCTTGGTTTCTTGACACTGCCTAGTTGCTGTGAGCCACATACAGGGCAAAGCCCGTCAGATCATGAGCAAAATCCTTGGGAAAGTGCAGAGCTGAATGTAGAGCACAGTTGAAATGAGGCGCTCCCTCAGCGAAAAGAAGGGGGCAGAGGGGGCAGATCTGGGGACGTTACAGGAATTGACAAATGTGAAATCGTTTGTTTGATAAAAGAGCAGGTTTAAGGAGTGATAGAGGTGGTGTAAGGATGGGGGTTGGCATACAGGCATTTTACAGGAGAGAAGTTGAGGAATTGCAGAAAGAAAGTCCTGAATTTTGTGATGTTGTAAATGTTTCTAAGGAGCTGGTAACATACTTTGTATGTCTGCAAGATTGAACTATTTGTATATTCACATATATATAACACCTACCTGCACACACAGGGGAATCAATAAACTGTGTGTATTACTGTATATATGTATACTTATGCAAAAGGTTGAGTCAAGAGATAAGCAACAGCATTAGAGGTCAGTGGCTGTGAAAAGAACTCTTGTCACTGCTGCAATAAAATCCATATTTTATGGAGAGTTAAATGCAGTACTTTGTAAGTGCAAGTGGATGGTCACCTAAGTAACTCCTGATGACATTCAAGGATCAAGAAGTTTAATGGCCAAAATTACTCCCAGCACGATGGCACAGCTGCTACTTTTATACAAATTGAAAAGATGGAACACTTTTTTCCTTGTATTTGTTTATGGTGTGGGATTTTAAAGTTCTATTAGCACTTCATGGAAGATTGTTTAGGAAAAAAATACTTTCAGAGGGTAAGGTCAGTCTTTCCTCCAAATTTACTGTTCTTCTAGTGCAGCTGAAATAGTGCAGGTGTTCCTATCTATCCAAGAATGTGTGAGGGAAGTTACATACATCCTACATGTGTACTTCATGAGCTATGTGCATGAACATATGCACAAGGAGCAAGGTTACTTCCATTCTCTTTGTCATAGAACCATGTGTAATAGCACTCTGAAAATAAGGTAATTCCAAGGCAATAAAATTGCTTGAACGTGCAGACCTCTTTGGTTTTAATCAAAATAGATTTAACTCTCTCGGTCAAAATAAAGGTTTATCTCATGTATTTGGTGGGCTGAAATTTCTATTATGCAGTGAGTTCTGTGCAAAACTGCTTGCATATTACTTAAAGCATACCATAAAATTGATTAACATCTGTTCCTGAGCAGTATAATGCTATGGGTAATGGTGCATCCCTATTCATTTCTTTTTTTCTAATTCCTGTTTAAAGGCAATAAGTTTGCAAGTCACAGGAGAGTCGGGTAGGGCTTGGAAGCTTGTGATCAAGATCAAGTAGATTCCTTTATCATGGATATATACAGTTTTAAAAGCCTGGCAGCAATGACACAATTGGATAGCTCCTTTAAGCAGCCCAAAGATGCTAACAGAGACTGCAGGGCTCAATCCCTTTTTCCTCTCCTCTCAGATGTTATCTGACACAGCACCAGTAAATATATAACCTCATATGCTTCTGGCTTTCAACTGTACCATAATCTTTCTGGATGTATTTCTAGTGGTTTGCAGTTAAATTTTGAGCTGGGGAAGGGAGGAGGGAAGCAGCCAGTCTTTTCAGAATAATATAATCAGAGGCAGCAATACTTTTTTTTTTAATATTTTTTTTTTTTACCAAGGAAAGTGGCATTGGTTCAGTTCTGTTGTAGTCCTCTGCAATTATTCTTTGCAGACATTGAAGGCACTGGGATCCATGGAGGGATTTACTAGTCCCTCTAGGTATTTAAGTTTTCACATCAGTTTATAGTTCTAGCATATCTCTATAGCAGCACTCTCAAGATTACTTTTATAGACCTGGTCATCATTTTGTAAGCAAGTTGTTCAGTTAGAAATAGGCATCTTAACTTCTGACTCTTCCCTTCCTCCCTCCACCCCCCCTTGCACAGCTTTCCCATGCAAACAGTAACCTGCTGCTCAAGGCAGGCTTTCCTTTCATAAAGTTTGCATTTTGCCATCTGCTGTTTCAATAATATTTAGTTGAGAGACTTCCTTGAAAGCAAAACACACACATAAAAAAAAAAAAAATGTTGTGAGGTTTTTGGTTTTTTCCTCATCCTTTCTTCTGAATATCTCCAAACTAATACAAACCTGATAGAAGTTATGAATGTGCCTCTGCTCTCACCACCTGAGATCCTGCCAGAGCACCTTCTCTCTGCCAGCACACCTCTACTCAAGGCCACACTGCGTTCCTTGGGGCAGGATCCTCCTTCCAGTTTACTAACCCCTCAGATCCGCCACATCGTTTTTACTTTGAAGATTTCACCACTCCAGTCTGCTGCTTGTTAATAGACTTCTTCAGTATTTAGGGGTTTCAAGGAATCACTATTGGGCTTTCTAGTGGATGCCTGTGTGCTGTGTAGTGGTCAAGCAGATCTAGAGGGCATCAACATTTACCAGTTGTTAAATGAAATGGTGATCTTTTTTTCTTTTTTAACTAAACTTTTCAGTACCCTACCCTTTGTTGGCTACTTCTAAACCACGTGTAGTGCAATCTTGTAGCATTATGGCTCAAGATGGGCAGGAAATTGCTTATGGATCTCCTTGGAAATGGTGGCTAATTACTGAAATGAAAGGTAGCTGAAATCTATAAAAACTGGTCAGTAGCATCCGTTGGAAACAGCAGGCCCCAGTGTGATGGTGCCTCATCTTGCATAATGGTTGCAATTCCTCTTGTGGCTCTGCGGCAATTATGCCAGAATAAAGCAGAATTGGTTTTCAGTATCGTTTGATTATTGTAAGAGTGCGGGAAATGCCATGGAGGGGCTGTGCCTTGGAAGCTGGGTGTTAGGGAGACTTCTTCATTAACCCTTTGAGGACCAAGTTAGCTGAAGTAGCTGTTCTGATTTCTTCAAGGACTTTGCGTCATTTGAGTTTTGCTTCTTTTTCCTTCTCTTTTTTTTACTAAATAAATTCTTCGATACACAGCTCTCCAAAACAGGGATTATAAACTTAGTTGTGGTTATCCTGACTGCCATGTGGAGTAAATTCAGGATCTTTTCAACATAAAACTTTGAAGTGAGTCCTCCATCCTGCACATGAAGTGAATGACTATGTGCCACTGAACCCTAGCTCTTTTGATGAGTCTGTGCAAGATTCACCTTGCAGTATAAACACGGTTCTCAAGTTTAAATGTGTTCTGGATGAGATAAAATCCAGTAGCAGCTGCTCTGCTCATGCTGCTTGCTGCTCATAGCAGCCCTTTCTGAGAGGTCTGGAGAAACTGGGCTTTGTAAGGAGAGAAGTGTTACGACATCTCACCTTGTTTCATTTGGGATGGAGAGATGTAGAGGGAATGTTTAGTGCGATTAAACCCGGCTGTTATCTGTCTTTATTGCTTAACACAAGGTACAGGGCAGATTATTAATCCCTGCCCGAGTTTTAAAACACCCTTGAAGAATGTATAATTAATGCAAAACATCAGCAGAAAAAGTCAGCCTCTCTGGGTTATGTTTTGAGTGACACTGCAGTGGAACTAGGTGGAGAAAGTGCTGGATAAAAGCGTTCTTAAAGTTTGCCTTTTAATACTTCTCTTCACATCCATTTGGGTTTTTCGTACTGTAAGTCATCTCATCCCTCCCCAATGACTGGCCAGTACCTCTCAGGAATCCATCCAGTCCCGGGCTCCTCAACTTCTCCAGTGCACTGCTGTGTGTCCTGATCACCCATCAGTGACTTCCTCTCCTTATTTCAGCCAGCATTATCCTTCCTTGCACCCCTGACCATCTCCTGTATTTCCTCCAGCCATGACTGGTTGCCATCACCATCCTCCACTTTATTTACCTGATTGTGCACTTGGCACTGAAGAGCCCAAGCAAATACTATGAATATTTGTATTTATTCTTTTAAATGTTTATAGGAGCATTCCCAGAAGAAACTAGTACAAGACTGTTTAGAGTGGTGGGAATTAATGTTACTGGTTGGTATTCCCAGTCTCATGGAGCTGCCTGCTCCTGGAACATTTTCCTCTTTCAAAATTAACCAGAAAAGACAGTTTTTCCTGCAGCTGCAGCTCCCTTAGCAGTGGCAAGGAGCAATGCTTATGTGGAAAGGAAACTGCATCTTTCTGGCAAGGGGAGCCTGCGAGCCCTGGCAGGATGGAAAAAGCAGGTCTGGCATAGTATCCTTCATGAGTTATGGTGTTGGACCTCCAAAAAGAAGCTTTAAGCAAAGAAGTGATTGCTTAACTGTGATGGTGCCAGAGCATGTGATAGCAATGTGCTGGAACATCCAAGATTACACTGATGTTGAATTGTCTTTCTTCACACCCATCCACAAGACACCTTCTCCCCTCTTTGCCAAGTACACAGACAAAAGTGCATATACATTTCTATCTGGTGATAGTAAGGAATGAAGCCATTTGCTATGTTTTAAGTAACCTGCTAAGAAATGGGTTTTTCTTCTGGCATTGTGGGCAAGTAGTGTATGGATTAATTAGCTCATCTTGTCAGGATATACGTATGTATTTATATATAGTCAAAAAGTGCTTAGTTCTAGCCAGAATATGACTATTAGTTTTGATTTGCAACACAGATACCCATCATAACCCCTCAGCTCTTCCCCAGAGACACACCAAAACACACAGGAGAGAGCACTTTATGAATGAGATCGGCCCTGTATTATCTGGCTACCTTAATTCCTATCAGCTAAACTAATTTCATTATCTTGCTGTAATGTTTATAGCTGCCTGTGCAATAATAGGTGGTGTATCTTTCCAGCTTTCCCACTTCTGCATCTAACCACCGAGCCAGAGCAGGAGAGCCTAGGAGAAAGGTCAGCAGGGACTGAAAATTAGCACAGGAATTAACCACTAGTGGAGTTTCCTTAGGTACTGCAGGTGTGCATATGTTTGGGTGTAAAGCAGAGATACCTACTCCCCTACCCGATGCATTTCAGTTGTCAGTTGATAGCATCTATTAGCACAAAGGTTGCTTAATCAACATGATCATTAGCATGTAGCTCTTTTTTGGTGTGAAGGGTAAGACCAAACTCAAAGGAAATACTTGCCTTGGAAAGTAACTCTGTTTTCTGTTCTTGAAGGACATGGGAATCCAAAACCGTCCTACATGTGAGGTGGTGGGTGGTGGGAGAACCACATGTGCCTGTGAGTCCCAGCTGGGGTGCTGACACCATGCAGCACAGGGGCCAGTCTCTGTAGGAAAGCCTTCTCTGTAATTTATCCATGCATCCTCCTCCCTCATCCCTCCTCATTGTCATTCTCCCCCCCAGTTCCAATACATTATCAAAAATAATTAAAAGCATGGTTGCTTTTAGTTTTGCCCTAAGCATTCAACTGAAATCTGCTTCCTCATTGAACTGATTCTCTTTGAGTGCCTGGTTGTTTGTAACTTTAAGGTGTCATTAGTGTGGCAATCATCGTTCGACAAAAGTGTCTTCATGGAAAAAAAGGAAGCAAAATAGCTTATGGTGTCCTGCCAAAAAATAACACTATTACTGTGAGATGCTCTGTGAACATTTGCGAGCCTTCAAGTAAGGGGCAAGGTATAGTTGATTGACATGGAACCTTCACTCAAAAGCTGTTCAAGTGTTCCACAATGTCTAAAAAAATGTCTTCACCACACAGCCCTGCTGAGAGACTGGCCTGTATAATTGGCCTTGTTTTACAGTGAAGGAAGCGAATCACAGTGGAGGTGAGTGACTTGCCCAAGGTCATGCGAGGAGGCCGTAGCACAGCAGGGATGCTGAACCAGGATCTACATCAAGTACATCTTTCAGTCAACCCTCCTGCCTCTCTGCTGCTCACTTGAGTTGCTGGAGCTGATCAAAGAATGGATGGGGAAAACAAAATCAGATTTGGGTTTCTTTTTTCATCCAAAAGAAAGCCAATTATTTTTCTCAAGGACTCCTTGCAGCCGTTTTGACACTCTCTCCCCAAAGGATTTTCTGGATGTTTTTTGCTTGTTTGTTCAGCTGTGTTCTGTGTGGATGGGGAGGGGGAGCTTGGGTAGCTCCAGAGCCTTCTGGGACAAAACTGAGAATCTTATTCCCAGGAGAAAGTAATCTGAGCTGTCCCCAAGCAAGATAGTGATGACCTTTCTCTCTGCGTTGGCCGTGCTGGACTGGGCACAGAGTTTATTTACCACTCCTTGCCTCATCCATGCCCACCTACTTACAGCTGTGGGAGAGAAGGAGATTAAAAAGTCTTATAAAAAGCTGCCTTTTCTGCATGCTGCTACACATGATTTGGGGCAGGCAGAGGTCACACCACACTCTCTCTTGTTCATGTCCATGCCTGTATGAATTAATTTCAAAGCTCCCCACTTTGCAAACATCTAAGGAGTAGTACTCCTAGTGCATAGATAAGAAGGTGAGTCAAAGGGAAGTTAGTTGGATAAGGACATGGCATACACAAATACCCCTGCTGTTGATATTGATCCTAGCATGTAATAAAAAATAGAGAGAAGTAGAAAAAGATGCATTAAATTTACAAGTTATGTGTCAGTGTTAGATCCCAGTAGTACCAGGGTCTTAGATGCATGGTATCGCATGCCCAGATGCTTTTGGAGCAAACTGTTCAACCACGTGAAGATTCAAGAGAGGCTATTTCCTTGTTTTTACAGTGCAAAGAGTGCTCTGGCAGATTACAGAGCAGGAATATATAGAGTTAGAATCCCTTTCAAGAAGCAAATTCCTTTTGTGAAATTGGTGCTCAATTTAGCTGTCACTGCTGAAAAGGAAAAAGATGCAAAAGCAACTTTAAAGTCCACCAGACACATCTCTTTTAGTAATTCATGCTGTGCCAACCAGTTTTATAAAACTCTGTATTTCATCTACACTCCATTTAAGTCTAAATAGTATGAATGCCCTGCTATGATATTTCCCTTCTCACTGCTGATAATTACCAAGTTATTTCTCCTATAAACAGAGTGGACATCTTCCCCCTCTCTCTCTCTTTGCCTTATCATACCTGGTCTCAGAGCAGTTTACTTTCAAACATACCAATGAACTGCACTGAAGATCTCAGGATTCTTTGAATACTTAAATGCCTTCCTGGATCAAGATGTCAGGATATTGTAATGAAGTGTTTACACCATTGCAATTATTTCCATGGTGACCAAACCATGATCTCCAAAGGTTTGTATACTTGGTCTCCCTAAACAGTAGACTAGGGAAGGTGGTGATGGAAAAAAAAAACCAAAAAACCTCTGTAAAATGATCATAATTTCCTATTGAAAGCCCCTTCAGAAAATTAGCCCTGTCTCATTTGCACAGCATGGAAATGGATTCCCTGCTGTCCTGTTCTCATCTGTAACTGGGGGCAGTTGCAGCAGGGATACAGAGGGATGGACTTGAGTTTGTCTCTCCCTGGCTCGGTTTGCTGGAACACAGCAGGAGCATCTTTCCTTTGTTTAAGTGTCGCTGTGCGTTATGTCTCTAAATCCATTTCTTAACTCAGATCCTTCCTTCTGGTGCCTTCTGTGTCTTCAGGTCATCTGCCCTTCAGAGGAAGCAGTGCATAAGCACTGGAGAAAAAAGCTGGCCCAGTGTATCTAATCTATTAATATTTACAGCCATCAGCACAATTCTGCAGACAATCTAATATCATGCAGCTTTAAAATTCAGTGTTTTTCAGAGCAGCATTTCCCATTAGAAACAAAAGTGTGTGTTCTGATTTGTGGAAAGGATTTCTCTTCCTTTTGGTAAAAGAAGAAGAGCAAAACACAAAAACAGGCTCAAGCTTTTCTCAGCACAGAATTTATATTGTTATTCAGTGAAATGTATTATGATTTTGTAAGATGTTAGAGTGTCTTTTGCAGGATTTCTGAAGTGGCTCCTCTTTAATCTACTGTAATTCACTTGTCAGATATCTCAAAGCTACTTGATATCACAGTTACTTTAAGGTGTGACAGAGTTTTCCTTAGCAACAGGTTGTAATTTCAACCAGCCTGATAAATGAGAGGTCAGAAACTGGTTGCTGCAAATCTAGGAGGTTAAAATACACTGCACATCCTTTCTTCCTGTTGCAATACCACCCTGAATCCTGGATGAGAAAAAGTAAATACTGAGGTTGCTCAGGCACCTCACAGACATGTTCTGTCCTCTCCAATTGGCTCGTTTAATATTAAGTGTATTTTGCGTTTACTACAGAGGTAATTATGTTTAGTGAAACTGGCATTAAAAGCAGCCTTCATGTGATGTAAGCACCTCAGGTACAGATTTGGTTTCGAGCTGTGACCTGAGCAGGTATCTGTTACGTCTCAGAAGCTGTGGGTGACCGTAGGATAAGGCTGCTGGAGCAGTGGTGCCATCTGGGGAGGTCGGGGGTCAGGAGGAGCAGGGTTAGGAACAGGACATGAGCAGGCATCCTAGTCCCAGGAGGCAGCCAGAAAAACCACTTTTGAAGGCTGAACTTTGCAACAGAGAGGGCATAGAGTGGATGTGAGCAGAGACCACAGCTTCAGTAAGTGTTTGACTTGGGACAGGTTGGTGCAATCTAAAACACCTGAGATCTTTTGTTAAGTTCCAAATTTAATGTGTTTTGCTACTGTGGTGATAGAAAATACCAGATTAATGAAGAGACATCATTTTGCAGCTCTGGGAGTGGTGCAGTGAGCACAAGGAAGAGATACTCAACCAGCTGGTGCTTAAAGTTCCATTCTTCACTTCCTTCAAATGTGACATGGTGAAAAGTTTGTTATTTTTTAATATTCCCTAGTGATGGTAGTGCAGGACTCATGGTTATTCTAGTTTTATACACAGGATGTGCTGTATAACGGGTAATGAGGACATTTTTTCAGGTACTACCCAACTTTATTTCTATGTTCCACTTCCCTCAGATATTTCTTTTCTTCCTTTGGATTGTTTGGTACTGCTGTTTTATAAGAAAATGGTCCTTTGTCCAGCTCTGTGCATCATAGAATAATTTAGGTTGAAAAAGACCTTTGAAAACATGGAGTCCAACCATTAGTCTAACACTGCCAGGCCCATCATTAAACCATGTCCCTAAGCACTGTGTTGCCGCTGGGAAGACAAGGTGTGCCTGGAAGCCAAAAGTTCAGTAGACATCAGTGTGTTGGAAGTAGGGCTTTGTCCTCATATCCTGCATCATGGGGCTGCACTTGCTGTTTTACCACTGACCCCAGCTGCCCCAACAGAGCAGAGACCAAGCAGAATTCAGCTACAAGCTGGGACAGGATGAATTATTGTAAATAACTGAGCCGAGCTATTAGAAGTTGCTAATGTAAGCAAGATTAACTTGATGTGCTGCCTGAAATGAGATATTAGAGATGATAGGGGAGAAAGAAAAAAATATTCATTTAGATGGAAACAGGACTGATTAATTAAGCAGTAGCGAACAAGGAACCTTGCCTTGAATTGATAAGAGGCTTGCAGTGCTAATTTAACACAAAGTACAGCTCCCAATTTGTTATTAAATTAAAATGGCTTTTAAAATTGTTTACTTTTTTTTTTTCTTATCTGCTTCTGTGTGGCAAAATGATTATTCTGGCTAGTTAGAGAAACCAATCAGAGCACTAGAAAGTGTAAGATGAAGGGGGGGAAAGATTGTCCAGTTGTGTAATTAAGAAATATACACTAATACCCGTGACATCATGAATAAGCACTTCAAAGTACAAAGTGTGCTCTGTATTGCATATTAAATGCAACAATTAGCATGCTAACAAGCTGCTCTGGACTTACAGTAGAAAGGCATTGCACCAAGGAAATGACTGGTGCTTATTTTTTTAGTCTAAAGATCTGTTCATTTGAGTGACAATTATTATTAAGGAATAATAAGGAAGAAACATTTCTCCTTTTTCTTCCTTTCCCTTTTCTTGCAATTTTCAAAGAAGTTTTAATTTAACAGACTTGGTTACCCCATACAAGGGAACTTTTGCTGCTACCCATCAAAGTGTATGGTGGAAATGTGAGATGTGTGTGACAGACAAATGGAGCAACAGGGAAAACAACCTTGAAGTGACATTGCTTTTTTTAGTCTGAAACAAGTTTTACTCTTGACAGAAATGTTTCTATGCAATTTATTGTAGGATAGTGCAACAATAACAATTTGTCATGCATTGTGATGTAATTTGATGTGTTCATTTTTTTAATGAATTATGGATTATGGATTACTTCTGTATATCAACAATAGAGCTGTATCTTTTATGTAAATATTCCCTTAACTTTTCCTACCTCTTCCAATCCATTTTCCATCATACATAGATGGCTTTTCTTCCATCTAATCTTTCTACTAATAAGGTGTTTAATAATTTAGCAACCTAAAAAATGAGCATATTTCAAAGGAGCTGGTATCAATGGTAGTGTAAAAGCCTCAGGCTACAAAAATGTCAATGAGGCTACCAAAGTTTTAGAGTCAGGATCCCAACCGTCTTTCTGCTTCAGGCAGCTATTTTATTAAAGTTGGTATTAAACAACACTGCCTAAGGTTTGATTAACAATTTATGGCTTCCTAAGAAGGATTAGCAGAAGCCTATAATTTTTATATTTAAATCTTAATTTACATCTAAAAGAAACCCTGCCCAGGTTTTTATTTGCATTATTTATTATTTTTATTATTACCATTGTTGCCTCCAAAACAGTGAGAATATTCCAGGCACCAGTTTGTTTTTCTGCTCTTTTAGTACCTCATTCTCTCACATGTGCCAGGGAGAACACTGCCTTCTTGCTTTGTGCGTTGGGCTTGATCCTGCAAAATGATGGATTTTGCCTCTTGATGGACTTAGTTGCCTTCTACTGTTCCTGAAGTCCATTGGGATGGAGGGTGGTTGGCACTTGGCAGAGTCAGGCAGGACTCGACATTCCAGGAGCTGAACATTGTCCAGCTAACGTGACTTTTGAGAATGAAATTCAGATATACATGTCCAGGGCTTGACCATTGTACCTTCCCAGAGAGGAATTTTCCTTTTTGACATTTACTTTGTGCAGGTAGCGACATCTCTGTCTCAGCAATGTTTTTCTGTAAGCCTCCCAGCCCTGCTTAGTAGATTGCTGCTGGGCAGTCTCTGCTAGGAGAGGAGGCAGGGGGTGATCATGCTGCTGTATTCTGGAAAGCAGTGGAGTAGGAATGTCCTTTTTTGCTATTACAGAGACAGCCTAAGAAGGGGCATGCTACCAGGTGGGAAGGGGATGGGGTTGTAGATAGCAGCAGCTCTTCTAGGAAAACTTTGCTCTCTCTCTTGAACATAAAATCAGGTTAAAGACATGCAGCTTAGTGGAACAGAGTGGAATTTATTCCACATCTAATAAACTTATTTTTTTGCATTTTAATTTTTTTTTTCTATTAAAATATTTAAAATAACAAGGTTCTGCTACCTATTTTAAAATGGATGTAATACCCTACCTTGACTTTGTCTTCTCCAAGTTCAGCAGCTTTAGTTAGTTGTATGACATATTTTCTTTTTTCTTCCCCCCGTGTATTTCCATTTCTGATATTCTTCAGTGGATATAACACTCATTTCATCAAGGGTTGGATGTGGTGGTCGTAGGCTGTAAAGCTAAGGAAAAAGATTGTCAGCTAGGGGCTATGAGCTCCACTGGCTCACAGCAAGGGAGATGTTATTTTTGTCTTCTTGAACTTCTCTAGTCAGTAAGACACTAAAAGGCTCAAAAGAAATGCTGATATTTAAGCATCTTCATTGCTTTATTTGAACTCTCAACATCTCTATGGCTTCTCTGTTAATCAATAGCTCAGTTTTTGTCTTGGACTCGAAGGCTTTAAGTTTTAAAATACTAGAGCCATAATCTGAAAACTGCTGGTTCTTCAAAGCAAAAATGAGCATTAACACATTCAGAGGAAGATTTTTCATCTTCCCGGCTTTTCAGGATGTGATAAACTGAATTTTTGTTTTAGGGATGCATTCACATTTTAAGGATCTGCTGTTATAAGGACTATGAAAACTGTAATCAGAATATTTTCTTGTGGCACTTGAGTTTAGCGTATGCTTGTGGACCATTACAGTCTGTCAGATTTAAGCAAATGCTCAAAAGATTTTGCTGAATCAGGGACTGAGCAGTACCTGTGAGGAATAAAGCTTTTAGATTCAGGATTAGAAATGCTGAAGGTTTCTATCTTATTCTTCAGTTCCAACTAAAATTTTGTTCAGTCACATTCTCGGTCAAGAAATGATAAATCAGTATTATTCCATTGACTTTCTGGAAGCTGTAATGATAAACAAGAGCTGAAAAACTGGACCAAGCAAGCAGAAGAAAAAGCAGAAGAAAATGCATTAGTAAATTATCAACTGTGGACTTGCCTGAGAACTGAGCAGTCAGCTCCCCTCACTTTCCTTATTCTCCCCTTAAAAAAGTCCTCAGCCATGTAGCCAGAAAGCAGGAGCAATGTCATGGGACTTCTGTGGACAGTGACACAACAAACGTCAGCATGAGCAAATAGTTCATACTTAATCTGGGTGATGAATTATTTATCCAAACTGTTCTACAGCAACATATTATTTATTTGTATGACATTAGTGCCCATATGTCCTAATTGCAAGATCTGTTGCTTTAACCTAATAAAGTCCCAGATGACAAATAATTCAGAGAAATCTGTCTTGCTGCAGGATTATTTGACAAAAATATGGGTAACTTCACAGGGGAGCATATTAGAACAGAGTGGTTATGTGAGTTCTACCCTGTAATAGATGTTTAAGTTAAAGATGTTAGCTATGCTTTTGTCCAGTTAAAGCACACTTATTAAATAATTTTTAAAAAGAGCTGAAGGCCTACTATATTGTGATTCATTCTGTAACCACTGGAATGATTTTAAACCCTTCTGTGTACAGAATTTTCAGGTGAGATCAGTGTGATTTTCAATCAGAACGATGGCTTCTTGTGTCTCTTAAATGAATCAGAAATGAAAAAAAAAAAAACCAACAAAAACAAAAAACCAACTAACCAAAGTAGGACTCACCATAATGCACAAGAGTATCTCGTGTGAAGGAACAACATGGTATCAGGCCTAACATGAAGATATCGCAATTCTTTGATGAATGCAAGAGAAAGAACTAGGAAATAAAAAGTAAGGTACAAAACATCCAGTGGGGGCTCCCAGAGGTCAGTGGAGTCATGTGTCTTCAGTGGTCCTCAGGATAAATTCGGCCCTCAGTGTTACACCTCTTTGCACTGTATTTGTAGGTAGGACTGTTACCTGGAAAATGGTCTTTGATTTGTTTTTCATTTTATTCCTGTTCTGTGACTGCACTGTCTGAACTGGGCACTAGTTAGTTAGTGCCTAGTTACATATAAGCTTTCTGACCTCATTCAGTATGTATTTTATGGTTATTCTGGGTTGCTTTTTGAGGCAAGGATAACAGTTTTGTGGGAAATGTTGGCTTTGTTCCATGTGAGTCTGAAACAGCATGCCACAGTTTGCAATGTACAAACATGGTGTATGTATCAAAAGAACTGCTAGAGGAAAAAAATCTGTCAACACCTGGTTTGTACACATCTCTCAATCTCTACTTTTGGATGCTCATTACTAATCAAGTTCCGACACACACCAAGGCAGTAAAATTTTCTCATGTGGCTGTTCTTTCCAGAGGAACATATGGATATCAGCTTGCAAGGAGAGTCTCAGCTCACCTGAGTCCAAACTATAAAGCCAAATACCTTTGCATGATGAAGGTGTTTAGAGACAGAACTGGGGTCCGCATTGTGCAAGTGGCCTCATCTTGACATGACTGAATGAGGAAAATGGATGAAGCTGTGATCTCTTAACACCTGCTTCTGCCTTATTTGTATGCATCTCTTCAGAATGAGCAGATAACCATCCCTACATCCATAGAACCCAGCTTTAAATGGGTTACTGGTACCCAGTGCTGCACTTAGTGGCTCAAGTCTTTCTGCTGCTTCAGCCTAGCTCTAAAGTGTGTCTCTCCAGGTGAGCTTGCACAAACATAAAACCCCAAATTAGAATTGCAGGCAGCCATTACCCTCAAAAAACAGTAGTTTGTTTTGCCTAGTGCATATTTGCCATCTGGTAATGCATTGAAAAAAAGGAAAAAGTCAAGTCCTGAATTGGGTTAGATCCACATAACTAGAAACTTTAAAGAAATGCATTTGCCTTTACCAGCTGATGAATGGGCCTCTGCAACTGCAAAGGAGAGGATGCTTTGGAGCATCTGGGCTATGCAGTCAGGCCATGCATCGTTTCTGCCTGACTGAAAGAATGCCAAAAGGATGGAGTACATTTTCATGGTGGCAGCCTTCTGGATGTTGTCCTCTGTGCAGAATGAGGTTTATACCTATATGCTGCAAGCTTTTTCCACTTCTGGCTGCTTGGCTCACACACTTACATACCTTGTAATATAAATACTCAGCTATTTTTTCTCAGCTCTAACCCTTCCCATGCAAAGTCAAAAGCATGGACATTGTGCCAAAAAGTAGGAATCTGAACTCTAGCTCTTGCAGAAATGATCTCTGAAAGCCATAAGCAAAGAGAGAAAATTATGTGGGACCATCTCAAACCAAAAAGGATATTTTGGTTGTCTGTGGGATTTTTCCTCTCTCAGAAAAAAAACCAAACAAAGAAACAAAAATGAACAACAACAACACACACACACACAAAAAAAAAACCAAAACCAAAACCAAAAACAACAACTGCAAAGATTAAAATAACAACCCCATTTCTTTTGGACACAGGAGTGAGAATTTCAATCTAAGTCGGGATGAGTTTTGTATGACAGCCTGGCTTGTGCTATACCATTACTATTCAGGCCACTGGCACTGGAAAAAAAATACAGGACTGTCAAGGAAAGAAATGCAGAATGGTGAGAATTCATAAAGAATATGATTACACTTTACCCAGAAATTCTTTCAGTTTTCCAAAAGGAGCATTTATCTTTTCCCCACAATATGATAGATTGGTAAATGCTTCTGGGGGAGGGATATCCGGGAACAGAACACTCTCCAAAAGCTTTTAACAAAGCTACTTGGACAGGGTAGTTCAGTATGAGTGCTTAAAAGGCCTCAGAAGAGAAATTTTTATGTCTTTACTTCAAAGCTCACTCTCACATGCCTGTCTCTTTCAATAAACTATTACTCTTCCACTGAGAGTGCCTGGCCTGCTGGCTGGTATCTCACACCTTTCAGTATGTTGATACCAGCATAGCTGGTATTTCTCAGAGGACTGGCAAGCAACTGGGTTTTTGAAAACATGCTGCCTTCTAGGCTGCCTACTCAAAACCCTAGTTAGAACAGATGCCAACAGTTGAAAGCACCATTAGTACCACCTAATGGATGTTCAGAGGACTCTGTAGGCTAAACAAGTATTTCCATTCCCTTTCATACAGAAACAAAAAAATAAAAAAATTGTAGGGTTTTTTATTAATAGCATTGTCTGTTGAGACCTTCTCTGGCATGAGCTGGTGAATCAGCAGAAGTGGCATGGAGGACAGCACTGCAAGAGGAAGTCCAGGATCCTTGGTGAGGTGGGTTGAAGAAACTCTCATTGCTGCTGTTTATCTATTATCTGCTCTGTAGACCAAAAAAAAGCCTTCAGCCTCTGCAGCTGCCAGTGTCTACATTGCAGAAGCATTAGATCAGTAGAGAGATTTAAAAGAAACTAAAAAAAAAAAAAATCAGCCACCTCATTCCAAGGTAGCTGATTTGCTGTGGTGGCAGGCACGGGAAGGATTCCTGAACTTTTGAGCCCCTGAGTTACTCAGAGAGCCTGGAGTCTGTTTTTTCTCAAATCTGCAGAAAACTACAGACAGGGGAGTCTTTTATCTCAGGGTGTAATTCACTTCTCTCTCACCCTAGTCATGCAGTGAAAGACCTGCTGTGAATATATCTGATGCATTTAGACCACATTTTAAAATCTTAGAACACTAATCTGCAGTATCTTCTGCAATGGAGGGGGAAACAGGAAAGAGGGTCAGAAGTCTCAGTTTTGCAGCCATCCATTAGAGACCAGTTTTTGAAAAGGAATTGGGTAACTCAAAGTTTAAGTGTCAGTGCCCATGCCCTTCCTTTCATGAGTAATCCTAACTTGTTCTGAATTCTTTTTTTTTTTTATAAAGTGTGTTTTATCACTACCTTTGAAGGTATTTTTCCCCAGAGCAGGTCACTTGCAAATTTACAATGAAAAAGTTATTTCATGAAGCCAGTGGTGACTCACTTGAATAGCAGTTTGCAGACCTGGACACTGGGGTTTGAAGATTCTCTGAATATGCATGATTTGTAGACATGCACCTTAAAAGAAGCACTGGCATGCAAAAAGAGACCATATGGCATGCATTTGTAAATGGAACAGAGAACAGATTTTCTCCTCACACAAATGGATGTATATGCATCTAAAATGCATATAGTTGTTCATCCCTTGCAAACACCTTTTTTTCCCACTTAGATGTAAATCAGACCTAAAGCTCAACCTTAAGTTTCAGTTCATCACACAAGTAAATCAGCTTTCTTCTGAGGGAAAACAAAACCAAATGAAATTTATAACAGCTGAAGACATGATTCTGTTTTCTGTCACTTAGAATGTCTAGTCGAGTGACAGGACCTACATTTGCTCTTATTTACATGTCATTGCTCCCATGGGGTAACTCCTCTACACTGGAGTTTCTGGAAACATTTTCAGTGGTCATGTACGAGTTTGGGAGGCTGAGATTTTACCTGTAGTTTTCAGTGAAATTATTCTCAGCTTATATAACTAGTAGCAATGAATCAGGCCTGTATATTTCAGGGTTTTTGGTGGTTTTTATTTCACCTGGAAATACACTGTATATATCGTTCCTTGTTTTCCACTCTTAGTATTCACTTTCCTTAAAGCTCTGACCAGTTAAGGTAAAAATGTCATTATATAGGGATCTTAATTATCACCAAAAAAGTAAAATTCCTAGCTCTTGCATTTAAAGAAAGCCTTGAAAACATGAAGTCTACCAAGGGGAAAAGATAAAGGAACAGTATTAGGCTATTTTTAAGTCAGACCAATTTACAATTTATTTGAAGACTCAGGGCTGGCAATACAGCTAATTTAATTGCAATAATTTATTAATTCCTTACTAACTAGTAGCTTATTACATTACCAGCAAATTCAGCTCCCAGTTAAAGGAGCAAGACTAATTTTAGAATTCCACCTCTCTGTTCCACAGTCTCCCTGCCTCACCCATGTACAGTCTGTCCAAAGACATAGAGATGCCTTGGTTTCAAGAGGCTAAATAAAATGGATATGTATCGATTCTAGGTGAATGATAATTACTGTAACACTTTAGACGCACATCTTCCTCGTGTTCAAGTGCTTCTCCAGCAGGAACTAATTATGATACCTTCAGTAACAATGGTATGCTCAGAGAGATGCTGCATTGTGTCTTTTCTGTAGTAAACTGCTGTGCTGGGATAGCAAATCACTAGATTACAAGATAGAAGGAGGCAGTTTTAGGATAATCTCTCTGTAACTTTATGTACCCAGGTCCCTTACTGGAGGTGGCACACATCCAGATAGATTCCTGCATAAATACCAAATCTTTTTTCTGATTAGGTTTATACCTTGCCCGCGCTGTCTTTGCTTCAGCTGTATCAGTGCAAGGGGGCTGCATGGGTACAGGAACTTCTTTTGCTTTTTGGCTGTGATAGGAGACAGAAGGGTTGGGGAAAAAAATGCACTTTTTAACTTCCACAAGTTTAAAGAAAGCAGATTAACCCCCATAGCATTTTCAGTTACACACTGCAGAGACAGAGAGAAAAAAAATCCCTCTCTGCTGCTGTGCTTATACTGCTGTAGCCGAGTCATCTTGCGTTTTCTCCTTGAAGTATGTGTTGTCACAAAAAATTAATTACTTGAGCAAAAAAGAAATAGGATTGCAGGGGAAAACATATTTATAATATTAACCTGATTATAGCTACAGGTAATAGATAATCTCTGGCTTTCTCCTGTGTGAGAAAAAGACAGCTTGTTTTAAAAACTTACTAAAAAAAATTTCCCCCCCCTTTTATGATGTCTAGCAACAAAGAAAGGGGAAAAGCATCATCCATGGATTTTTACATGTACTTATTTATAGAAAAACTTTCAAGTGATAATACAGATTTCAAAGGTGTCTTGTTTTTTAACTTCTGCTCATAACCTTTTTCAGGAATTAAGTGCATTTAATGGAGGCAGATACTTTTCAAGAGGCAACTAAATTGTGTGAGTTGTGCTTTTCTCTGCTGAACTGAGCTCCCTCCTGCCTGCTCCAGAGCTGCTCCTCAGGGGTGCCAGGACATGGTGATGCAGTTCCCCTAACAGGGAACAACAAGGCTATTCTGGATGAGAAGGAATTATTAACCCCCAAAGTTTTAGGCATTAAACAAACTTGTGAAACAAAAAGGATGTTCTGTTGACTTGGCCAGATTCCCCAACAAGTTAAGTTTGTGAGCTGGCCCAGCACACAACATTGAAGGCAATTTTTCTTTCCCTTGTAAAGGATGATGTGTAGGTGAGCTTCTGTCCCCATGGGGAGAATAGTCCCCATAGGCTGGCCTTGGTGATCCCAGAAATCTCTTCCAGCCTCAATAATTCTGTGATTCTGTGAAGGTGAGGTTCCTTCTCTGAGCATAGAAGTTAAATACATAGCCACAGTGGCAGTGGTGGATACCCCAGTTACTGGCAATGTTCAGGGTTATGGAAGAACACTGTCCCCCCCCATCTTTAGTTTCTTGACATTAAAAATTTATATTGAAATATCAGTCCTGTAAAGTCCAGGATTGATTACTTTTTCTAATGCAAGAGAGAAGGGATTTCTGAACCTCCTCCGTGTTTATAACAGAGATTTAATGAAGGTGGATGTTGCTAGTTTTATGGATAGCAGCAACTCAGGTTGTATTCTGTTAGTCATAGCTTAATGATACTGCTGTTGGTTGTAGCTTTTCTAGGATAAGCTGCTGAACATCTTTTTGTCCTCTCAGATTTCTAAAAATAATGCTAAGTTCCAATCCTGTGAACATTAGCCTCCAGATTACAAGACAATAAAAATTCCAATGTGTACTCATTGAAAGATATCGTCCTTTTTAAATAAATAAAAAAGAAAAAGTTGATCCTTTCTTATTGCCAAGTAGTATGATTAATTGTCTCCTCCATCTACTCTTTGTTCAGTAAATCCTATAACTTAGGAGAATTCTAAAACCCATTTTCAAAGGTATTACAGCACAGTTTTACAAAGATAACAGACATGCTGAAAACTTAAGATATTCCTGTTTGGCTTTTTTTAAAAATTCAAAACATACCTAAGCCAACATCTCTTGCACCTAAACTTTCATGATTAGCAAAGCACTAAAAACATGGAACATATTAGATTATTGGCATAGTTGGCATAGCCCATAATTTAAGTAGAAAAATAGTTAATAGTCTAAAATGCTGTTTTAGTAAAACAATAGCAAATAGGTGTTTACAGTCAGAAGACTAAGGAAATCCATTTAACAGGAAAAAAACCAAAAAACAACACCACAAGATAGGGTCAAAGCCAAACAAACAATCCACAGCTACCCAAATAGACTGGGTATTTGAAAATAGGAATGATTAAAAAAATATCTCTGATCAAGAAAACATCTGCATGCTAATCCTGGTGTTTTAAGTGGAACAACACAGTAAGAGGAAAAAACCCACACATTTAAGAAGAAATGTGATAAATAAACAAAAAAATAATGATGAATGGAAAAATACAACCAAGTCAGAAAAATTCAGAAAAAGAAACAGATTGAATCTGTGGGTTTTTTCACAATGGAGCTTCTGCTGCTGTGAATGCATATTCAGCAGTGTGAATATTATAATTAAAGAATGTCAACTCAAGCAAAATGTTTTAAAACCTTCCTATTAAGCAGATAAACTGCTTTAAAATACTGATTACATTAGGAAAAAAGGATACGTTTGTTTTTGTGTGTTTCAATTCCTTTCATCCGCTATAACACATCCAAACAGCAGATGCCTCTGCCAGGAAGTGTTTGATAGCAGCACTGGTGATTTGGCTGCCGAGGTGATAAGAATATCTTTATGGCGGGGTTCGGTGCTGTGCTGCGGGTCTCAGAGCTGGCTTGGTACCTCTGCAAGAGTCGGGCCCAGCGCCAGCAGAGGTGGGACAGCAGCAGCCGAGGTGTCCCAGCCCTGTGCCGTGTCTGGGCGGGTTGGTTCTGCCTGGCAGCGGGACGGATCAGCCGAGGTGCAGCGGGGGCCGGGACAGCGGGGCTGCTGCCAGAGCCGCCCCGCATCGCGCCCCGCAAGTGGGGCAGGCAAAGAAGGTGGTGGCTCCGTAGGGTGTCAGGCAGCAAGCACTGGGCAGCACTGCAGCCCAGATTCGGAGCAGAATGAGAGAGGAGTCACTCCTCAGTGCTGTGGAATGTGGATACGAGAGCAAAGGCAAACCTCTCCCGTCTCTGGGGTCTGGAAAAACTCACAGTGAATTGCAGTTAAAGTCACTGCTTCTTTTTATTTTTCCTTTTCTTTTTTTTTTTTTTTTTTCTTTTTTTTTTTTTTTCCTTTTTTTTTTTTTCTCCTTTTTTTTTCCCCTTCTTTTTTTTTTCTTTTTGTAATAGCAAGACAAAGCTGTCACGTTAATGGACAATAGGATAACAGGAGGGGGGGAAAAAAAAAAAAAATCATGGAAATTAGCTCCGGTGGTTGCTGGTTAGACTAGATTAGCCCAGTCAGATAAATACTTATGGACAGGTATATTTTTAGAGACACAAACAGCCTCAAACACTTGCATATCATAGAATCATAGAATCATAGAATCATAGGGGTTGGAAGGGACCTCGAAAGATCATCTAGTCCAGCCCCCCCTGCCAGAGCAGGGCCACCTAGAGTACATCGCGTAGGAATATATAGCCACTTTCTTATTATTCAGAATCATTATATGCAATTATCTTAAAGACCATCATTACAGTGTAGCTTAAACCAACACCTTTTCAGGTCTCTTTAAAACGCAATGCAACTAACTCAAAGTTGGCTGAACTGTGAAAGATGGCTGTTGGAAAATAACCACTGATGTATATATATTCATCCTCGGCTCAAAGGAAAACATTTGTCATTTGGAAAGCCACTCTGAGCTTGCTTTTTTAGCACCTAAAATCATCAGAGTATCTTAAGATTTTTTGTCAGGCTCTGCCTGTGAGGCTGCAGTACACTTTTTCTCCCCATTGTGACCGAGCTCTGTGTTGTGAGCAAGCCGGTTTACCTGAGGTGTCATTACAAAGTGTGAGAAAATTGTCATCAGAAATCATCAACGCGAAAATAAACGCAGCCCCTGGGACGGGCAGGATTTCTTCCAGAATTTTCACCTTGCTACAGAGTAGGCTGTGATCTAAGGCTAGGTTTCTGTCCCTTTTCAGTTGCTGGAGTGCTGTTCTGCATTTCTGGGTTTCCAGAGAGACACCATGGCAGTCAGACTGTTAACCCAACCTTGAAGAGCAAACAACAGCAGAAGCGACAGTCTGGTTATGAATCTGTAAACATTACCTCATCCGTTTCAGAGAAATTTTAGCTCTCTTCCCCATTCATGCAGTGAACAAACCGCCAACTCCAATGTCAAGTGATAAGATGCCAAAAACATTAAATAACATTAAAAATAGTTTTAAAGATCTGGAGCAGTGAAACACACGGGACTGCTGCTTGTTAACATTCTGATTAGATGATTTTTTTGAGCCATTTAAAGACAAAACTAAATACATCTTTCTCACTGTGTGTATTTCCTTGTTCTGTATAGGAATCTCTCAAAAAATGACCGTACTTTGGAATTTGGCAGAGTGCATGCTACTATATGTGTAGCAGACTTATCTGGTGTGACATGATGTTCATCTAAACAAACAAAAGGGTGTAAGTTTATCAGATAGGATTTGAGGAAAACAGTATTCAATAATGTTAACAGTGTGCATGGTTTCCCCCTCTCATTCTTTCATCCAATTGCTGCCTTTTCATCCTATAGTAGTTTTATGTTTTGGTATCAGAAAATTATTTACCTTACATTCAGGGTCAACCTATCTTCATTCCACAGTCTGATCATAATTATTTGGCCGCTATTTCTTGCTGTGTTTTGTTTTAGTCTAATTAATTGGAAATAGTTAATTGGCCCTGGTGTCTTATGGCAGAAAAAGTAACGATCTTAAACTGTATTAAGCTCCCATAAATATTTCTGTGCTTCCAGCTGAGCTGTTTAAAGTGCTCAAAGAACCCACAACCCTTCTCGCAGTTAAATGCTTTACTAGGAAACAGGATTAGCTGTTTGTGTTTTAAAATGGGTATCAATGGAGGAGATACTTTCTTCTTTATTTTTTTTTTTAAAGGCTGTCAGTCCTTTCCCTTCCACCCTTAAATTATTTGCCCAGCCACATATCCCCTCAAAGCACCGGTTTCTACTTTTTTTTTTTTTTTTTTTTAAAATCTCAGAAACGGAGTCTGAGGACAAGTTTAGTTCCAGGCCGGCGGCGTCTGCAAAGCCTGGAGCTCCCCCATGCGGCGGCCGGGACCGGGACCGGGACCGGGGCCGGGGCCGGGACCGGGGCCGGGCTTCCCTGGATCTCCACCAAGGAAATTTACACAAGGAGTCAGTCCTTCCATCCGATTCAAACACGTGTTGTTAAAACTGACACTGCAGCACCGCTTGTTAATTATTTTTAAAACATCCCAACCTTTTTTTTTTTTTTTTCCCACTGTTTTTACTAAGTGTAGCTTTGCTGAATATTGCAGCAGACAAAGGGAAGGAAATTCTTCCAGGGGGTGGTGTTGGTCGTCCCCTGTGTGGCTCACACACAGCCTTGGGTCCCCCTGGGGGGTCCGGGGCGCTGCAGACCTTCGGTGTGACCTGAATGGGACCATGGATGCTGCGGCATTTATAAGACCAGGTCATGGCCCGTGACAGAAGATGAGGAGCTCCATGAAGGAGGCCTGTGTTGTCCTGCCAGACAGATGGGGGGAACACAGTAAAAGCTGTAAGTGCAAGCAAGGAGTGGGGTGCTAAAAATACCATCTCTCTCCACTGAGCATTTCAAGAGGAGGCATTCAGCCGTGGGACAGTACAGCTCTGTGGAAATGCTTTAAAAGGTTTTGCCACCGGCTGTATGTTGCACACTGCTGCCAGTGGTTGGTTTTGATAGAGTGCAATATTTAATTTCAGTGCAAAATAGCCCAGCCTTACTCAAACCATCTCCAGTGATGCATGCATTTTGTGCAGACTTCATAGCAGAGTGGCTGAGGACTGTGCCCTTCTAGACCTTTGCCTTTGTCTGTGTTGGGGTGTGGGGACAAAGACTTGTAACTGGGGAGCTGGGGCTGATCTTCTGGTCTGAGCCCTGCCAAGATACCTGTGTCATCTCACCACAGCCCTTACCTTACTGAGCTCCAGAGCCTGTGGGTTGGGTCAGCTTAAACCTTCCATGAGGGAGAGGATGTCTTCTGCCTCTCTCCACTGCTTATACTAGCAGCACGTAGGCCATAGAGCATGAGTATTTTTTTTCTGGAAAGCATAAAAAGTCCACATAGACAGTAAGTACAAGGAGTCAGACAGGATGATAGCATCAACTCTTCCACCAAGTTTTTAAGTATCCTTCCTTCTATACATATAACAAGGCAGCATGCTTTTATCTGGACATACTGCTGCTTCTTGCAGCTTCAGTTTATACCAGGATAGTGTCATTTCAAAATCCCAGCTTTTGGATCATATATGAAAGTGCAGATCTTAGAGATTTTCCTGTCCTCTCTTTACTTTTTACAAGGCCCAGTGAGAGTACTGACGGAGCACTATATCCTGCTCAGTACATTATGTCTGTGATCAGAGTCACAGTGCAGAAATATGGACACAATTTTGCTCATCTCTTTTTGTAAGGTGGTTCCTTTAATGGCTTGGCAAAGCACTCATGCAATTGAGGTGCATTAACAGGGACTGAAAATGGGTTAAGTTATCGGTTTAATGAATGAAAAATCAAATACCAGAAAGCCCAGCCTCCAGCCAGATAGTCTCAAATATCAATCTTTGGCCTTAAATAATTCTGCTATTGTTATTCCCTTTCCACAGCCAGACCCTGTTTGCATGAGTGCAGATTGGCACCATTCCTCTAATATAAATCTGTCCTCCCTCAGGCCTTACCCCTGGAAAGCTTATCCAAAAATAGGTGAATTCTCAGACTGAGCAGAGCATTCCTAACAATTTTTGTGTTACACTCCCTGCAGACAGTGTAAGTCAGGACTTGGTCTAAAATATCCTTTATCACCCTGTTGAATCCCTGCTGTCTTTAGCAGCTGGCACAATTTAAAATAGCCTTCAAACTACTATAAATATTGCTGAATTTCCTGGGAACATAACACTAGGAGGAATCATTTGGGGCACTGAGTCCAGCTCTCCCATAATTGCAAGTCTCCACATAATAGATTTTTAGTTTGCAGGAGAGCACAGCACACTTCACCCTTCGCTATGTCCTGTGACCCACCCGAGACTTGAAGTAGAAGAGGCAGAAGAGGCTTAAAAACAGCTAAACATTGCAATAAAGGAAAGGAAGAGATCAAGGGTATGATCTGGCAGAAAATGATGGAAGATGAGTAGTATGTAAGGATAGCTTAGTCACCTTTAGCTTTATTTTTGCTCCCCAAGCTGCTCCTAAGATACAGCTTGGAATGAGTCAGGCTCCCCTGTGCTGCTTTTGTGCAGTGCTAACTTTGTAATCCTTTCTAGAAGTACAAGGCATTGGCAAATAGATTTGTGGCACTCATTTTAAAGTCCGTGTGTTTTGCAACTGTGTAGGAGTTTGTGCCATATGTTTTCTGCTCGATGATGCAACATGATACTGATGAGCTGAAAAATGCATGATAAAATAGTTTCATGCTATACTTGCCCAGAAACAAGAACTTGGTCACTGTATTGCCCCAAGTTTTATGTCCCTGAGAATTTATTCCTCTATAAAATACAGACTCATTCACCACATGATCACCATTCTACTCTCTTTATAATATATATGAAAATAATGACTAAGGAACCTGTCGTCTCAGGTTGTACTTCTCTTTTTCCTACTTTCTTGCTACATTTCCACTTAAAAACCACCATGAGCAGAGTTACTCTTTTGATTATTCTAAGGTCCAACTGAAAATCATTGTGATCCCATCAGTCATTCTGATTTGTTTTAATGAATAATTAAAATACAAATGTGAAATATATTAAAAATTATTTTCAGAAGCTTGAATTTGACTTTCCAGCCTCTCCATTGCTTATTAATTAGATTGACAATGACCCACTGTTACTCACCCAACAAAATTCTATGCAATACTGGGCACAGTGGTAGGGCTTCACATTTCCCTAGAAAGGAGTGGTCCAAAAGCAATCTTAATTTCTCTTCTTCAAAAGTCTAGCTTTTTTTAGAAGTCTGGACAAGTTTCTGCCTTTTTTTTTTTTTCCCCAGTACATCTACAAGTTTTTTTCTGCAGTTGAGCCAAAACAGGCATATCAAAATACATTAGAGCACTAATAAGAACATGGCCAAGAAAATAGTCTTATTAGGGCACAAATAGTTGTCAGAATCATCATATATGAAATACAGTGATCTTAGGGAAAGGTCTTAGGGAAAGACTAAAAAAAAGCTGTTAGTATCTGTAGCATTCAGGAATCTTGCCCCTATCCCCATTTCCTCCTCTCCCTCAAATGCATATTTTTATTTTTTATATATTTATTTTTGATGGGTAAACATTGTGATTTGGCCATTATCATGGGATGAATAAGTCAGTAGGTTTTGAAAGCTTGTAAAGATATTAGAAGTTAGGATATCACTTTAGGTGGATCATAAAGAGATAATTTTCCACATAATTTAAATTTAGTTTAGGTCCTTGATACTACATGACAGAGAAAGTTCTCCTTATACACATCCTAATACAGCCATATATTGATAGTCACTGTTCATTTAAACAGAACCTTGTAAAAATCTATTTTTTATAAGCATATGAATAATTTCTGTCTTTCTGACTTCTATAATAAAGCAAAAGATCTTACACTGCATTGTTTGTTAGGAGGGGAGGGAGTAGACTGGTAGGTTTTTGTTTGAAGTATTCTGACAAGTAGATAATGTTTCATATGCTGTACAGGCTTGACTGTCTTGCACATTTATGTAACACTGAGATTAGCAGAGAAAACCATTATCTCTCATATATCTATGTTTTATCAGTTCTATTTCACAACAGTGTTTTAATTTTGGCTACCTTGAGCTCTGCTCAGTATGCTCCACAACTCCAAGCTTTGTGACCCTATTCCTAAATATGAGTTGTTTTGTTGTTTTTTTTTTCATGTGACAGGAATATGTACTGTAGGAACCACTGCAACACAGTCCTGTTAAACCCAACTTCAATAATGTCCAAAAGGTAATGGGACACGTGTGTGGAATAAACTAAGCAGACTGGGAATAAGAATGCGCCAGGGTCTTCATGACTGCCCTGGAAAGTCCATAGTACCTCAGATTTTCAGATCTCAGAGCTGTCTCTATCTCTACCAGATTATGCTCCTCATGTGGGAAGGAGATTATTCCCATATCAGCCTACTGTTGGGTTCTTTGACCATTGCTGTAGATGCTGACCATCCACCAGATGGTGGTTGCCTTCAGATAAGAGATACCAAGCTAGATCTGCCATGTGTTTGTTCTCACAGCACAGAGGATCTAATCCTATGTTACATATATTTTTTCAGTGCTTCAGGTGTTCAAATTCTGACTCAGTTTGATCTCTGATGTAATGAAATAGCTGTGGCCTGGAAGTGTTGTGTTGCCCAATCTTTAATGCACCAGCTAGAAGAGAGAAGAGCACAGATGTAGCAAATGCCACTGCACAGTATGCTCTCCAGTTACCTGGAGGCGTTATACTGTACAAAAGCATCATGTCACCAAGCACTTGGGTGATTCAGCTCCTCCCCATCCTCAGTAATACCTTGTAGGAGGGATAACAGCTCTTTTTTTCAGTTCTGTTCGGATTTTGTGTGTGTGTGTGTTTTTGTAAAGTCAAATAAATAGGAAAATTAATAACAACACATGAGTGCACCAAAGAATAATGCTACTTAAGGACTGCTGTGTCCTTGGCTCCAATTAATCTTAGTGTTCATTATAGGTTGCATCCAGCTGCATCAATCACAGTTACTTCAGTTGGGGGAAAAAAATACATCATTATTGCATCCACTAACAGATATATACATTATTTTCCTAAAGTATCATAATCCTCCCCTTACCAAAGAGGGCCTGTGATAGCTGGGAGGAGATGAAACTCAATTTTCCTTCACATCTGCTTGATCCTTTGGTATAATCAGCACCACATGCACCAGGCAAGGTCACAACCTATAGCAATGTTCATCGCAACATGCAGTCTCCCCATTCTAGTGCCATTAACTGCTCAGCAACCTTTCCTTCTCCATCCCACTGTTTTTAATCTGCTAGAGCACTTCAGAGCAGGAATGGAAGAGCTAGCCTCTCAGACCCGTTTCCAAGACAGTTGGCACAGACCACACTTTGAGAAGAAGTCAGCAGTCAACCTCTACCCCATGTGTTTCAGTGGAATAGGAAAAAGAACATCGCAGCGGGATTTAATTTCAAGTTTGCTGGTCAGCACCTGCATCTAAATTTTTAGAAAGAGATTTTTATGGTAGCAGTGTTACAGGCATTGCAGAGTCTCCTGTGAGTAACTTCCTGATAGTTTGTAGAGACTTGTAGCTGATCTAGAGACAATGGTACCAAAAGTATGCTTTATTTTCTTTTTTTTTTTTTTTAAGGGGTAGAAAATTGGGGCTGTAATTGTTCTCTATTATGAAAGTGGTTATTGGCAGAATGTTGTGGTCAACCATACACTATGGTTTTCTGAAAGCCTATCTGATTAACCTGCATTGTTTTGGATGAATTCTTGTTCATACCCTGTAGTTTGCTTGAACCAGAAATTAAAGCAGATCATACATCACCTGAGACAAGGGTGCAAGGTTCTGATGAATCTCACCTCATATTATTTGATGTGTCTCATTTTGTGCTCCAGTTGCTTCCTTCATAGAAGCTGACTTTTCTGCAGATCTGATGGGACAGATGCAGTAGCCTCAGCTTTGCTGCCTACCTCTCTCCCTGACACTCACCAGGCTCTGCTTCCATCTAAATCCCTCCTTCCCCAGCTCACAAAACAGCACCTTGGCACCCACCGTTTCTCTCTCCCTAGGTACAGGCTTACCATGCACAAGGGTTAGAACACCCAAACATCAGATGCTGGCTTCAGAGTTGCCCTTGCCTCAAACAAGGTGAGCTGAAAGCAAGTTGAAGCATTATGAAATAAGCAGCATAGGCCACAGGTGCTCAGAAGTCAAAAGATAACCAAGTGCCTGTCTTCCAAACAGCAGCATCAGCTGTAAACAGCTTGCTCTGTATGTATCCATCTGACTAGCTGACAGATACGTCACAGCCCTCTGGCTGGGGATGTAGTTCTTATGCAAACCTATGACTTCAGATTGCATTCACACAAGAGGATGTGGGATTTTTATAGAACCAGATGCGTATTTTGGCAGGAGGTACATGTGCCCGCCTGTGTGTGTGGAGAGGGGCACATTAAAATTCAAATTCTCCTCTCCCTTCTCATTCTCTGCAAGGGAAATTGACAGCTCAGAGAAGACGATTTATATTAGTGCTATGGTTTGCTTTTCCCAGTTGTAGAAACACTATTGTACTTTGAGAGTGGCAAGGTGTAGTGGCAACCAGTGGTAAAATTAAATGTTTTTTACCATTTCGCAAAGGGAAAATCAGTACAAAGCTTCTTCCCACACAGAGCCTTCCACCACACACACAGATGTGTTACAAGAGAAAAACTAATATTGTCCTGAACTTGCAGAACAATTAAGAGTTTGCTCAACTACTTCCTGACCTGGCTCAAACGCAGAATTCTGGTTTGGAAGGAATAAGTTAAATAAACTTCCTGGAAACACAAAACAATTTATTTCAATGAGTGAGAGATAAGATGAAGAAATCCATTCCTCACCTGTTATCCCTACTGTTTTTATGTGCACTGAAAAAGTGCTTCTGTCAGCATGATGCCAGCCCATCATTTCTTAGATAATGATCAACACTTTCTCTGTTATGCTCTGCTTCTTAGGCCTTGATTCAGCAAAACATTCAGGTACATCTTTATCTTTAGGTCTGCTGGCAGACTTCAGTAAAAGCATAGAGTTTGAAAGTAAAGTGCTCTGCTAAATTGGGTCCTTCACAGGACTAAAGAGAAAGCTCACACAAGAGCAAAGCAGCATTGCTTTCCTTCCAGTCACACTTGTTTTATTCACTTGCTCTTGCTGTGTACAGCTGTGGATTGCTGGCAGTGTGCTTGGATGGAATTTGAGGGATTCACAGTTTCAAAGATGAGGTGTGCCAGCCTGTAAGACAAGCTTGTATAAACACAAGAAACAAAAGCATCCATGTAGACAAAGAGAGGCAATACATATATTCACACCTGAGCAAACACACACACTTTTACAGCCCCATATCAGCAATACTGCAGCAGGTTATATACCATTCACTGTATCAGCAGGCATAGCTCTCATTTCTGCTATTGCTTTTCTATTTGCTTCGTGATCAGAGAAGCACTGGGGCCAAGCCTGCTGGTGCTGCAGCATACTGTAAAATGTAGGAAGAGGTTCCAAAAGCTCTGGTAGTGTCTTATCCATTCTGCTCTAGCATTATAGTTGTGCTCATGGAGCACCCTATGCTACATATTATTGAATTCCTTCTCCATTTTGTGTTGTCTGTGTAGTTTTTGAATTTCTGTACTTATTGCTTGGGTTTGTCACTTGTCTTCCTGGGATTTTGGGAGGAAGGAATTGTTTGATTTTTGAAAAGTCAATGAGATTTTAAAGAATATACTCCAGTTCAAAAGGGTTGTAGAGGTTGGGTGAAAGTGATCATAAGAGATCAGAGAATCAAAAGTAGAAAAAACCCTTAACATTGCAAATATTGAGCATTTCTCAACTCTCTGCCACAAAAGAGCCAGCAGGTGTCTCAATAGTTCAGGGGGAGCAGGTTGCTGCTTGTAGTCTTTATTTCCTCAGCCCATTCTCTACCTGTTCACTAAGTACACCAAGAAGCTGTCACCATGAAAAAATGAACTAGATTTTATTTCCTGTTCCATGCCAGAGTAGTATGTGCAAGTCACCATGGCAGAGTTAGGCTTTTGGAGGCTGCCCAGGGCCACCCTCAATACCAGGTAAATGCTGACCCTGGAAGGACAGCCAGAGCATGTAGAGCCTCTTGTGTCTGAGCACACTTGGCCAACCAAGTGCATTAGTATGGGGACTCCTGGGTTATTCAGGCTCATTGTCACCCCTCTAGTATTGTATCTTGTCTAGCTCCAAGTCCCATTTACTTCAATAAGAGGTAGAAACTTTCAGCTCTAATCACAGCTGGCTCAGGCTTGATACACTCTTCTGTATGAGATTTACAAAGATTTAATGTTACTTCAAGAGACTTCCAAAAGTCCCTGAGAGACTATAACCATGGGAGTTAGATGCCTTCCTGGGATGCACAGAAGTCAGCTGGGTGCCTAATTCCCATTACGTTAACTCGTGCAAGTATTTCTCTAAGTCCCTCTTGGCACTAATCCCTCTTGGCATCCTTTCCCTCTTATCCTTTCTCCTTCAATCTTTTAAATAAAGATAGCACTTAGTATAAAGATGTGTTGCAAGGCTCCACTCAGTGCCTATAAAGTGCTTTTCAACTCTGGCAGAAGTGCCTAAGTGTATAGTATTCAGTGAAACTGGAAACAGTGGGGATTTTTATGGAGATGATGTGCAAGATCTGTTCGATCAGACACATCTCAAATTTCCCTGATGTCAACATCATATACAGCTAGAGGAGGGTGCTGAATTCCCAGGGCTCTCTGCCTTTTGGAACTGTAATTAAATCCCCCAAGTCTGATTCTCATTTCATCCATTTCTGTGTGACTGAAGCAAGAGATGTGGTTTGAGGGAATAAAAGAACAGGAGATATTCTGGCTAAAGCAATGTAGCTAAGTCTTAGTTATGCTTCGTTTTCTTCAAAGAGAAGATAGATAATACATAAAGCAATTGCATTTTAGACAAAAACACATAGAAGGAAAGTAGGCAACAGAGGAAACATTTGGTAACGGGAATATAAAATACAGCTGACTTGTTTATCAGATCATTCTGTTAACCTCTAATGCAACATTTAATCTTTTATAATTGAGCTTCCTATTTTGCTATTAGACTTTAATAGCTAAATTGGCATCTAGAAGACCAGGCCAGAAAATACAAGCAATTGCAGGGGTTCAGACACAATTCAGTCCCTTCATCTATCCTGCACAGAAGCTGCATCAGCCCCCATTTTATGATGTGGCTGACGTCATGTTGCATCCTTTTCTGGCCGCATTGTGTTGGTGAAGGAGGCACCGCTCCTGTGCTGCAGGCCACCTTCTCAAAGCCACTCACCTAGACCTGCTCTTGGGAACCCTCTCCATCTCCTCTGTGTCAAGACTGAATAGGTTTGCTAGAGGTCTGCAAGCTTCAATTAGTTTATTTCAACTGAAATGGGCTAAGGCATAGTACAGCTAACCATCTCCTCTCCTGGCAGGACATACAGATGAGTGCCCAGTGTCAAACAGGCTCTACAACCAACACAGCTGCAGCTGAGAGAGAACATGTGGACAAGACCTGGCTCCCCTATCTGAGCCTATTTGGTTGTGTAAGATAGAGCTGCAGCGCAGTTTATACTCTATCCATTTAAGTAGGAGCAGGGCAAAGGGAAGCAATCAGGCAGGAGAAAGAATTTGAGCTAAAACTTTCCCCTTGCTACTGGACCAAATAAAGGCTGGAGAGAAGACAATGTGGGGGTTGAGGGAGTCAGATGGATGACCTGGGTGCTATGAATAGTACAGTTACACAGCCTTCACACAACAAATAGAAAAGGATCCAGCTTAGAGAGCCCCACCAGAGCACGGTGGCTGGAGGTGGGAAATCTGTTTGAGCGATGCTCCAGTTCGCTGGACACATTTTGATGTCCCAGCAGAGGCTCCTGAGGGAAAATAGCATAAAGAGGGTCTAGCTTGTGAATTGTACCAAGTGTTAGCTGTTGCATTGCCTGCCTCCATCAGATTTCCATAATTTTGCCCTTTCTCAATAGTAGAAGTACACGCACCTGGAGGGCTTTGATGGCAGAACCATGAGTGCCAGGGAAATTCTGGCACAGCCAGGAACAGCTGGCTGCTGAGAAAATGTTCAAAGGCTCTAAATACTGAGCTCCAGGGCCCAAGTTCTCTGTCCAGGAGACAGGATAGCCAAATTAATCCTATTGACTATTTCATTTCAGTAGTTGCACAAATATCACTTTCATGATTTTAAAGTTGCTTTCGCAGTTCGCAGCCCACTTTGTCCTTCAAAAGTCATTAATCGTTAAAAATTCCACATAATAACCATTCTTACTCCACTCCATTCTCACATTTTTTCCCCTTACTGATATACTTATTCTTTTAATAGAGGATGAATTAATAAAGCTTTTTCCCAAAAATGCCAATTATGGAATCTGAGGCTGTTACCAGCCTTGTTTGGGAGAAAAAAAGGCTTCAAGTCACCTATGTTGTCAGCTAATGCCAGTGAAGATTGTGAAACTGGTTATATTCACGCCAATGATTCAGTGCAACAAATAAGTCACTCCATGACCATCTTTATATGTGTAACATGACGTGTTTCATGAGATAAGGAGGAAAGAAGAAAGTAGCATTTCCTAACTGGAAATGGATTCCACCCTGCTCTTCTAAAATCCATGCAAGAAAGCCTCTGAATTTAAGTAGACATAAGAAAAAGGCAAAAACCAATAAAGGATAAAGTATTATTTTCTGGCTAGTAAGAGGCTTTTACTAAAATATTATTGAGTAGTAACAAACAAACATGAAAGCGACAGAACTGCACTTGACATCAATGTCTTTTTTAAAATAAACAGACATGTTTGATTAATTGTAATCCAGGATAATCCACTGTGTAATGTTAAATATTTTAGGAGAATTTTTCTTCCATTTGTTCTCAGCATGGTTGGCCTGAAGCCACATTATTGTTATTTTTAAAGGCAACCCACCACTAAGGGTTTTGAATTCTTTCATGTTGGCTCTTTTTACATCATTCTGAAATTGATTGTGCATAGCATATTCAAAAATGGCAATAAAAAAATATCACTGAACGTATGCCTCATGTAGGTAAACTCCTGGTCTCAATTCCCAGGGTTCTGCAGCAGGAGGGACTCTACAAAGTAGTTGCTAGGAGAAATAAAACAGACCTGTAAGTATGGAAGAACAGCTAAAGCCCTGCTTTTACACCTACAGAGCCTAAATACAACTAGTTCTATCTGTGTGCCTCTGCCACAGAAGAAGCAGGCACAGTTCTCAAAAAACTACAGAGCTAAGGATGTCACTGATGAAAAACATGGACTGAACCTCACCCAGTTATAGGTCTGGAGAGTGTCTATGAGTTGCCTATGGACCAGGGCCCAGACTTGAATGCACTGTTTAATGGCATTTTGGGGGCAAAAGATGAAGTAGATAAATCTCTATAAGAAACTGGTTTCCTCAGTAGAAGGTAACACAGCAATTTTTTCTGTAGCAGCTTTTTGTTCCCTGGAAAGGAGCGTGCTTTTGCTCCGCCTGGGGATGCAACTCACAGACAGGGTTTGCCACCATTATTCTGTTCCCCCAGGTCCCAACAGGTATTTTGCTCCCCACTGTACTCTTCTCCCCATGACAGGCTGCTGTAGCCCCTTCCATCTGCTGTTCTCAATGTCAGCACTGTCTAGATTTTGAATATAAGCATCCAGAACTAGCTATGGCACATATGAAAGTCTGGGGCCCAGCCCCAATGTGTATGCATTTGGTTTTTGACTCAGGAAGTATTTTGTCTCAAACACTGAAAAAGTTGTGTGTGTTGGCTTTAATTGTATGTGAGTTCCGGGGTGGCTAGGACAAATATTATTTGGCAAACATCACACTAGAAACATGCTTTCCTTAATAAAAATGGAGATACTCTGACAATCACCCACCTCCAGGAACTGGTACCTTAATTAAAATATCAGTTATTGCAAGACCTGTAGCAAAATTGCCAGTCAGATGTGTGCTGAACATCTCACATTCCTAACCTATTCATGCAGGCCCCTAAAACCTTCTGGAGTATAAAAAATTGCATGAACAGTCCAATTCTCTTGTAAGATATTTGTGTAGGCCTATAACCTCTTTTAGGGATTTCTTCTTAATTTGTATTCATTCACAACCAGCAGAGAGGATGAAAAGTGTGGCAGGGAGAAACTCATTCCAGGAGTTCTGCAGCACCCTGCAGTTTAGCGAAGGTAATTTGTGTAGTTACAGCTCCTCTTTTATTGAACACATCTGCAGAAGTCATTGGATTGGGATGTTTCCTTTATGCCTCCTTGAGAGCTAGTACATGTCCTCTGTGGAAGGCTGAATTTGAAAAATGTTCATATAACCCAGCTACGGGAATACAAAAGCCAAACTACTTTGATCCTATCAAACCACAGAAATACTACAGCACACACACACACAAAGAGAAACAATAGAAAGGACTCATGGGTAAACAGCTATTTATTTGTTATGATCTCACCCTAAAGATTTTCTCATTAAGACTTAATGTGGTTTGCTAGAGGTGAGCTGGGGCATGGGGTTGGAGATCAAGCCTATAAATACAAGCAAGTAAGAAAAAAAATTTAAAAATTTGTTTTGAGCTTTTTTCTTGCCTAAAATAGAACTTATAGATTTCTGCCCTTCTTCTACAAGGATCAAAGTAAAATAGAATAGAACAGCCTTAAACTGCAATTAGCAGCAATTCAGGAAAAAAAAAAAACCAAACCAAAAACAACTAGCTGTGACTGAAGTAAGCACAGCTGCGGGTCAAAGCAGAAGAGGATCAACATCTGCAAGGGTGATGCTACCCAGGCAAAAGTGCAAGAAGTAAGGTTAGATACTCAGAGTGCTCAAGGGATACTGTCCCCTCACAGTGGCTGAAAAAAATGTGATGGCAGCACACACTGCTTCTTAAAGCCACGGGAAATTCTGTTTGACTGAGCCAAAGCTGTCTGCTACTCCTTTCCCATCCTTCCCCATCTCTGAAATGTTTGGAAGTAAAATGGTGACCCATTGTATTTTTTATTTTCATCTTGCAGTTTTGCATTTTAATATCCTTCTTGCTGCACCTAGAACGATGAGCTCACATATATTCAGAGAAAGAAAGACAGACACTTAAAAAGCGTAGATTCCACTCTGTCCAAGTTTGTCACAGGTTGGAACAGTAGACCAACTGACAATTAATCTTCCTTTCTCCTACAACCACAAGCTGTGCTTAGATCACCCCATGTCAGAAAAAGCACATTCATCAATTATCTGTCTCTTTCCCATCCCACTCACAAAACAGCTGTAATGAAAAAGAAAAACCAAACAGAACAAAAATACCCCAAAACAAACACAACAAAGCCACCTTGAAAATTACTTCAAAGTAATTTTGAAGTAAGAGAAATCTCTCCATTTTGTAACAACTGTACTAATTTTAAATAGAATGGGCATTCTTTTTGCCTTGTGTTTCACGGTGGTGTACGCTTCCTAGAAAGTCATATTTTACTGTTAATTTACAAGGATTCATCCAGATTGCTACAGGGTCCTGAAGTAAATGCAGAAACAAATTGACATTAGGAAGCCACACATTTTCTGCAGGAAGTCACCTTCTGCAAACTTTGCCTGCCTGTAAGAAGGCATAAAAATGCAGCTCCTGGGGAAAAAAAACCCTGAATTCGTATCCTGGGGGAATGGAGGAGGGAATCTGTACTATTAATAAATCCAAATATTAAGCTTAACACAATATACAGTTTAGGCAGCAAGGATACATTGTACCTCCCCATTTGAGAAGGAATGGGAAGGCATTTTTGCAAAGGCAAAGAAAATTGCTATTTTTCTTTGAAGACAACTCATTTTCCTACACATGCCTATTCAAGACTCATGGCTCAGGTGCCTTTAATTGTGGAGTCATCTCCCCTCTCCCCCCAAGGAACCACTTCCCAGCCCTTTCCCCACCATGTCAGTTCAACAGGGATGCAACTCCACTGAAGTGAAATGCTCCCTTTCCCTATTTAGCTTTCAAAAGCATTGAGGCATGTTGTTTTTTACTCTTTCTTTAGGACTGAGAAAACCAGCTCATGTGTCACATCGTACACTGCAATTGGACTGGAATAGGGAGCCATCCATCACTCTTCCAGGGTTTCTGTGTTTACTAAAGCATCTGTTTAAGAAACCATTAAAGGAGCCTTAGAAACCGCAGGCACCGCCAGGAAGACTGCATTGCCACAGGCTTCATCATTTGCCAGGGTCTGAACTCCAGCAACTCTGCTCACGTGTATATCAGCACTGGGAGCATGTCCAACATGGTCTTGGACTGCCTTTTCTAGATGCAGATTGGGAGAGGTAGAGACTAAGCAGCAAAACACAGGCTGCTGCAGTGACTACAGAGCTCCCCAGGACTGCCTAGGCTTTGCCAGGGGCCAATTCTGGCCCCAGAGCATGCCAGAAAGCAAGGCTGCTTGAAGTCACCCTCATCCATGCCTCCCTCAGGCTTCCAAATTATGGGCTGCACATCTGAGATGCTGTTCTGAATTTCAGTCAGCCTTGACTAATGAATTGATGCTGTCTGTTTTGGCATGCAGCTCATCCCCGTGGTGCAAAACTGCTGAGAATAGTAGGCTGCTTCAAGAGCAAAATTGATGCTGTGACCAAGAGGGCGATTGCAACCCTCAATTCTGCATGCAGTCCCCTACCTTTGATGCTGCTCTCTGTGGACAGCACAGAGGAGTGACACCCATTCAGATTCCTTGCCATACTGGAGCCTAAGAAAATACCTGACCCCTTCAATGCCAGCTGATATGTTAGAGTGCCACTGGAATGAGCTTAAAATAAATACAGTGAAAAGGTACATCTGGGGGGTGTGCCCTGAGTCTTCCTTGTCTGGCTGCATCCCAGGCTCACAGCTGGATAACCAGCTGCATCCCAGTTTTGAAGTGCTGCCAAGCTAGGAGCCTCTTTGCTGCCACTCCTTCTCTTTCTCCTTGCTGCTACTTCTCATCATTTTCTTTTTCCACACTTCCGCTGCATAAAAATTGCCCATCCGACAGTGTTACAGTCAAAAGTCTCATATGGACACAGGGGAACCCACCTTGTATGCAGAGCCAACAATTAGAGTTTATTATTAGTCTAATTAATGTTTCAGCAGTAAAATCAAAATGAACCAAATGGTTATTCTAAGTTCAGTTACAATTATGCTAACATTTATGGTCCATATTATCTAATTATTGCTAATTCCCATTAATAATACAGTCCAATTTGTTAGTCATCAGCTTCCTGATACCTGCCTCTTTTTGACATGATATACTCACCTTTTTTAGGAATAGCAACAGCAACTAATTAGCACCCTAAATTTCTCACTGGAAGGAGTATGTTTTGTATGGTCAAGGTTTCCTGGTTTGCTTGGGCTTAACACACAGTCTGTTGTGCTTTTTTTTGTTCGGCTTTTGGGTTTTTTTTCAGTTGGTGACCAGCTTTAGTTACAGTATATTCATTTAAGATTTGTTGGCACAACACACATGGTATATTTTAATGAGAGTAAAACCATGCAATTTCACAGAATTAAGCTAGCACGGAAATTAAGTTGGACATCAGTCACCTGTTGGGCAATTGCTGGTTGAGCTAAAAAAAAGCCAAGGTAAGCTCAGGACCAGACAAGGCCTGAACTGGCCTTGGTTAAGGTAAGACAAAAATCTACAATCTGTCACTAGCAATGACAAAATCTTATTTCCTAAGGTGCTGGTGTGTTCACACTGGTACTGCTGATGATATGTGCTCGCCTCCAGACAAACATACACACAAATTTAGGTGCTTTTGTCAGTAAAACTGAACTTCCCCAATCTTTTTTCAGTTACAGTCAAATGGACTGCAGTCAAAATGTTAGATGCTATTCCCCCAAACACCTGGGGTTTTCTTTCCAACTGAAGTCGCTCAGCTCTATTCACATCTGATAGAGTCACACTTTCATTTCACAGAACAGTAGCTTGTGGTTTTAAGTTTCCATCCTGTTCTGGATACTAATGTCAAGGAAATGCTTTAGCCCTTCAGCACTGAAATTAAAGCTCAATTTCCACCAGCATTACTAGTATAGGTAGTACTGCATAGATGCAGATATGTATGCTCAACAGTTGGAATATGGTACTAGGTGACAATATTTCACCCCTTCAGCATACTTCAGGGATTTATAAACACAAAGGAGTGCAAATCTAAAATCATAAATCTTGAATTGCTTATTTAATTAAATACCATAATTTTTTCATAGACATCTTGAAACTTGGATAATCCTAACTGCTTTTTAAGTGCCCGTACTTATAAAGTAGTTACAAACTACTTACAAACTAGTGTGAAATAACCTCCAATAAATCAGAATAAGTGTTATTTCACACTTACAAACTAGTGTGAAATAACCTCCAATAAATCAGAAGAAATGGGTATTAGAGATTATGGGGAGGGAGCAGAGGCAAGTAACTCCAGGGAAGACTTCCTCTCTTATTACCTGCCTATACTTAACACCTGCATTGTTGCTAGGTTGCAAAAGCTTTAAATAGGAGAGATAATCTAATTTCTGGTTTAAAACAGAGAAGTTATGGATTGGTTATGTAATTTCATTACAAGACAATCAGTTCAACAGATAATGTGTAGGTGAAGCTAATAAACCACTGGTGTGTTTGTGGTATTATTTTGAAACTGTCTTCATCCATCAGGTGAGAAATATCATCAAACTGTAAATGTCTTGCAGCTTAATTAAGAAATAATTATTAAAAACAAAGTTGTCAAGACTTGAGTAGGTACATGAAAACTTACAGACTTATGAGAATACATCTGTAGGTATGAGTTTATTCATGTTCAGTTCTTAATGATTCTTTGGACTTTTCACTGTTCATGTTATCTTCTGTTTTTGAAATAATGCTAAAATGTCACCAGATAATAGGCTTAAATACCATTGACCTGATTGCAATAGAAATCTTGTTTCTAAATGCCTCTAAAGGTTTGGTCTTTAAACTCACTGTGTTTCTGTGTTCAGGAATGAACATGGAATTTGCAGCTCTCACAAAATGACTCTGAGGATAAATACAATAAAGATTATTAAGTGATTGACCTCCTTGGTAATTTAGACTATGCTGGTACCTTAGACAGGTAAATGAGCACTCATGTTTGCCTCCAGGGGCAATTTGACAATTTTCAGCTTACATCAGTTTGCCTGTAATTAGAGGTGAGAAGGAAACAGGAAAGCAGAAAGTAGGAGGACTTTAGGATCAAAGCTAAATGACCTTGGCAGGAAGGAGGCTTTTATCTCTCCAGAGGGAAGCAGCCTAAACTGATGACAGTGCACTAGAGGGGCATGCAATATTTAAAATACTGGGATAGAACATATTGTGAATACAAAATAAATGCAATTTTTTTTTGATGTTTGAGATTTAAATAAATGCATCCTCTGGTGCAAAACCATGCATTTCTTTACATGCAGCCAGTAAACATTTGGTCACTTCAAATGGTAGCTATGTTCCAATGTCCTCATCTGAAGTAATTAATATCTGGCTAACAGAAATTTTGCTAATAAAAAGAAGGACGACAACTGAAAAAAAGCAATAGTAGAATCAAGAAACATTAAAACAGAAGATAAAAAATAAAAAAGAAAACAAAAAGGGTGACACACTGTCTCTAATTGCACAAAATTCTCATCAGTTTCAAAAAGACTAAGGCCAGCTGATTATTGCTTCTTATAAGAGTACGAGAAATTTGGGTTTGGCTCAAGAAAATACTTAAGACATATACAGTAGTCTTTCAAGTAATTGAAGAATACTCTTCTCTGATGTAAAGAACAGTGTCAGAGATTAAACTGACACCTCCGTTGGTCAAGTTTCATTTCTTAGTGGAAATACTTTTCTTTAGTGTTAACTGCTCAGAGGAATATCTTTTAGATTAAAAGTATTTTCTGAAATAAGAAGGAAGCCTCTCTTGTTTAGATTAGTATATCTTTGTTTTTTTAAACAGACACATCTGTTTACAGGCATGAAAGTACAAATTATGCAGAAATAGTTTCTTTTAATTCTGCTCCTCCTAAACCACTTATCCAATGGTTTTGATCTTGGCTATCAATCCTGGAAACTCCATGGAATTAATTCTGAATCACAACCAAAATTCCACTGAGCAAAGAAGGCCAATTTTGCTGTCTTCAGTGGTTTTGCAAAGAGTGATATACTGCTGAATGCTGGACAGAGAACAACCACTTGCATCACGCGTATTGTATTTTTAGGATTAGCTCCTTCAGTTGTCTAAAACATAAAAGTAGAACTGTACTAGAGGCTTCTAATACCTAGTTTACTGCATATAATGCATAGTTATTTAGCATTAACAATATAGCTAAGATTTGCAGCATAATTCTCATTCCCTTCCATAGAAAGCAATAGCAAAGGGTCTGTCTGAAACAGATTTGAAAAATAAAGCACCATATTCAAGTCTCCATAACACAAGGGGAAGTTTTCAGTAATTTTATTAGACACTCCTTTCCCCAAAAAATGTAAACTCTGTTTATATCCCAAAGAGATTCCACATATAATTACAAAGAATTTAGAAATATGACAAACCTCAATAATTGTATGTCAGGTCAGAATCTTTCCCAGAGGTATTTTTACACCTAATATGCAACATGTTTATTGTATTCTGATCACATACCACTGTGTCCTGGTTTGGGCCAGGATAAAGGTGACTTTCTGGTTTGTACTTTTGCTTTCATCTAAGTCTCTTGTAAGTAGTTGCACTTGCTGAAATTAACAGCAAGTTTCTCAGACACTGTCTGCTTCTAGGACTGATAACACTCCATGTTTATAGTTACTGCTAGAGACTGGTGTGCAGAGTCAAGGACACTGCTCAGCTCTGAGGAACATTTTGCCCTCCAGAAGGAGTAAGGAGGTCCCACCTGAAACCCTCCTCTGGGGAGGACCAGACAAGATAGATGCCAGAATTGACCAAACAGAGTATTCCATCCCATACACGACATACTTAGTATAAATTTGAGAAATCACAAGGGTCAAACCCCTTCCTGACCTTCCTGCCCTTCCTGCTTCCCTTCTTCGCCTGTTCCCTGTTTTTGCTTCCATCCATTCCTCTGCCTGTGGTCCTGATCCGTGCCAGCCTGAATCTGTGTGTTCCTGCCTCCAGCTCCCGACTGCTGCCGACTCCAGGATTCCAGCCTGGACTTTCCCAGGGCTGCCCTGCAGCCTCGATGGTGACGTGAGAGTTATTGGGGGAAGGGGGGGAGGAACGTGGTATCAGTTTTCCTCTATATTTGTATATATTTAGTAATTTTTCCTATTTATCATTACTGTTTCATTAAAGCTGTGTAGTTTAGTTTCCAACCCATAAGTCTCTCTCCCTTATTCTATCTCCTTCCTTTATCAGGGAGGAGAGGGGGTTAATAGAGAGCATCTGTCGTTCAGTTTAATTGCCGAGCCAGTGTTAAACTGTAACACACTGAAAGAAATTTTATGGCTGCTTTCAATGGCCAGAGGAGTATACATTAATAATTCAAGCTAAGGTGTTAGTTACATACCTCTATATTATTTGTTGTTCACAGTGTTTATATTCAGAGTTGTGTGAACCAAAAGAGAAAAAAAAAAAAACAAGTGTACTTCAAGTTTCCTCAATATCCCTAATGAAATAACTCATTAAGTTTTTTCAATGAACTAGCGACATAAGTGACATTATTAAAATGCTTCAGAAACTATTCAGTCGTACGTAACGTTATTCTTTTATACCTTTACATATTCTGAGAAACAGAAATTATTAGCAAAAACATATTAAAAAGCTCTTTTCAAATAAGAAAGCCACCTCTCAGACTAGTGATTTGAAAAGCAAGTATGCATGTTTCCTATTCAAGAAACTTCAAGAGTTTCAGAAACATCACTCACTGTTCACAAAACCTCAGTTAGGTAATGAGTCATCATGGCTAGAAATACACACCGAAAAGGTAAAGTTTATTGCCTCACTTGAAGTCACAGGCAAACTGTAGGTGCTCCTGGCAGACAGTTGAGTATGACTAAATATCATTGTGCCTGGATAAGAATGTCCTCCTGGTCAGATTGTTAGAACATTCCTGCCATCATGGTGTGGTATTTATTCACCATGGATGAACTGGAAGCATGCCTTACTCCCATTTTAATCATCAACATCCAGGCATAGTAACTCTGAAGTCAGAAGTGGCTCAGTCGCTCTTCCTGCTGCAGCTTTTTGTAATAATGTTAATGAGGATAGCTCAGAAGGACTTGCCACACGTATTTGCATCCTCTGCCACCCAGTCTAGCTCTGCTTGAGAAGATCTCCTGGATTTTTAATTGGTCCGAGAAGGAAGGTCTGAGAAGGAAGTCCAGCAGATCCGCATTTAGCTCTTCTGTCTTTTGCTACTGTGTCTTGAACTGTGAGCTTTATAGCAGTCACATTAAGAGGCTTTTAAAGAACCCAGAATGTTTTAGTATAGCCAGTTATTGTCAAAGAAATAATACTCTTTCATCAAGAAAGAGATGTGACCTACTAATCTACAGATAATGAAATGGCTCTTAATGGGCATCCCTCTATTTTTCAGTTGATTGCTCCTGTTGGAGTGTATTTGCACAAATGGACTTCACTTCCCCTCTAAAGGCAGAGCATTGCAGACATTTCTGGTTTGGTAGCACTCTGCATCCAATTCATAGTGGTAAATGACCATGAAAGTCTATGAGAAATAAGAAAGCCCTTTACAATCAAATACAAAGCCAAAGTTTAGCTATTTCTATCCTCCCTAGGTCCAGTACCTTATGGCCCACCTAGTGATTGTTTTTACTTAAGTTCAGAGTGGGAAATTAGAATATGGTTCTGTCAAGAAGTAAAGAAAAATATAGTGAGCACTGAGCCTCTAGCAGAGGCGAAGAAGCAAATAGCATTTGATAAATGGAAAACTGCTTAAGACAGACAACTGCTTTACTCTACCACAGATGAAATGGGGTGCAAAGGGAAGCAAGGTAGTCAGGAGCATCCCTGTAAGGGGGAAACTGCAAAATGTGGGCAGAAGAGATTGGAATTGCAAAAAACTGAACAAACAAAGAAAAGAAGCCCAACAACCAACCAAATAAAAAAAAAAGAGAGTAGTGAACACATGTAGGACTGTGTATATACTAAAAAATGGAAAGTTACAGAGTGTCATTAATAAAAAACAGAAAAGAACCACCTTTTTTGTATCTATGAATCAGCTCTAATATGCTTAAATTAGGATCAGGTGAACTCTCCTTTCTTTGCCCTCAGTTGTACCACTTGCCATAATAACTCTGTTATCTTAGTTCTGGGTTTTTTCCTTTAGGAAATAAATCAGGATTTTAGCAATCAATATCATGCTTGACAACAATATACACTGCCCAAAGCACAATAAAAAAAATTGTAATAAATTTTACTTGTGTCTGTTATTGAACTGCCTAATTATTGCTGTCACAAACAGTCTTTGATAGGAAAATATGCTGGTACCTATAAAAAAAGAAACTTTACCTCCTCCTTTCTTTTCTTTATGGCTATACATGTGTATGGCCTCTGCCTTTATTATCAAACTGCAAGACTTGAGGGAGAACTGCAACAATGCTAAAACAGCTGTAAACCCAGATTTTTCTCTTGTGTTTAGAGAGTATCACTGATACCTTGACTTTGTGTAATTGCTGATCAGCACAGAATGGATCTGTTGTCTATGGTTCTGTCTCACTTACGGGAGCTTGTGGATAATTTTCCTCTGATGCCCTAGAAGTGTGTGCCTAGGAAATGGTAGGTTGAGTGCATAGAAAAAGCAAAACACTAGGCTATCTCACATTAAGAAAAACAATTATCAGGGACAAGATGGCTAGGTTTTTGAGGGGGTTGTTCAGTTTTGTTTGTTTGTTTATTTGTTGGGGTTTTTGGGAGGGTTTTTTGTTTGGTTGTAGGTTTTTTTTAGTGTGTCTAAAGATCTTGAACAAATCCCTTGTAAGAGATTTTGGGGTGGTGTTATCTCATACCTCTCTCAGAACAGAGTTTGTTTAAAATACCTATACTTTTAGCTTTACAATTAGAGCCTAAAAAGTCACTGATCACTTCTAAGAGCCTGTCTGGAAGCCTTTCAAGTACCAGTCTAAAAAGAAATAGAATAAAAGGTATTCAAACCATGTAGCTTTTTCAGTGGAGAGACAAAATGCTTTAACATAGGCACATCAAGTCACCCAAGAGCTTTTGTCTTTCTATTAACTGGGCAGGGAAGCTAGACTCCTTTTCAGACATCACATTCAATGCTAAAGGTAGACTGAATTTCTTTTTGGTGACACTCCTGCGTTGAAGAATATGCTAGTCCCCTATCCTAAAATAAAACAAACAAATAAATAAATAAATAAATGTTAGGGAGAACCCCAACTCCATTAAAGTATCTGCTAGCTTGGTAGTAGCTTATTGCATGTCTGAAAACAGCACTTTCACAATAAGATGACAATATTGTAGAGTTTGATCAAGTAGTGCAACAAGGAATAAGATTTTCCAACATCATTTTCATGGTTTCAAGCATACTTTCAGTTCTACCAGAAAACCCTTTGGCTATGACTTGATGTGCATCTGCTACTCTCTGCCATTAAGGTACTGATCAGGAATAAAAGACCTATGTACTGCAGTAGGAGGTCTACTGATTTCTCCTTCTATTAAATGTGGATGATTGCTTAACTGTTGCAGGCTTTTCTCCATCAAGGAGCAACTTAATTTACTTAATATTAATATTAAATTTAATATAAACTTATATTTAATATTATTTGCAGTACTGTTTTGTATTACCTGCTCCTCACATACTGTCCCCTATTTTAGATTATGACACAGAATTAGCAGAATGGTTCCCTCTGCAGAGGGCAATGAAATACCATGGAAGCCTGTCCTCACATCACCTGCAAGAGGCAGGAGCTAGAAGCCTTTCACAAGATTGTCTCTGGCTTCCTGTTAGTGACTCACAGAGGTAGCTCACAAAGAGGATAAGATCAGCTGGAGCTGGGTCTGTCCTTTTGCCTCCATATAGCTGCTTGCAGAGATAACTAACCTGTGACACCTACATGAGGTTGCTGCTGTTGCCTGCACACCCAGGTATTGTCAGATACTTTTCCATGTGCTCCAGCTACAGTAGTCACACACTCTCCAGCATATGCCAACATCCAGCCAGTATATGCACCAAAGGCCCACATAGTGGTTAAAGCACAGATACTATGCTTTTGACTGGCACACCATCATAAGGGACGAAGGATAACCTTGTGATTAAAATGCTGCTATATGACCCAGAAAATCCATGCCTGGGTTCTAGCCCTGCCACAGATATTCTTGGATGACCACAGAAGTCAGTTAATGCAACCATACAGTGGAAATGTTTTCCTTTTCTGTATCATTCCTCTAATCTTGTGTACTGAGACTGTTTAGGCACAGTAGATAAAAAATACACTCTGTGGCTAAATACAGAGGCTTAAAGTGGACATCTCTGATACAAGATGACACTCGGTCTCTTTTCAAATTCTAGTTGAAGAAAAATCAAAGTATCTGAGAGCAGACAAACAACATCATCCAATCACTCACCAGCTGCTGAATAAAGTCATACAGTCATCTTTTGCCACCACCGTTCATGAGCTATAGGAGGAGATACATACTTCTCACTTTCCCTTTTTTATCAGACTGTGCTTCTCTGAAGGCTGATGTTCATGTGCATTCAGGTCCACCGGGGTTAATGCAGTTGCACTGTTCAAAAGGGCCACTAATAGATCCCAATGCAGGATGGAGGTAGTACTTAGCTTAACATTTCTGCTGCATTTAGTTATTTTTTTTATAGTTCTGGACCTTTTTTCCCGCTGAGAGAACTGAATAAAAAAATGACTTTGAAAGACACTATAATCAACCACTACTGGCTGCAATTACGTTGTGTACTTGATGTCTTCAGAAAGTACCTCTAGTTTAATATCACAAATCTTTCAGTTTGAATTCTCTCTTGGCTCTGTTCTGTTTTGTTATTTCAGAGGTGTATTTACAGAAGTGATCGCTAGACCATATGGGTTTATATAACAAAGATGTCAGAAAAAGTGAACATCAGAAGATTAAAATTTCATCAGCTATGCTTACACTGGAAAAATGCCATTTTTTTTTTCTGCTTATGACTGATATTTACAAATAAATGCCTCATGGACAATGAAGGAAAAAGAGCATTTGTATTTCAGAGATGTAAAAAACAGATTCACACTTGGGAAAATTGTTAGATGCAGACTTTCAGATCTGACTGGTTTGAAGGGAGACATAATTGTAAAGCAAGCTCACATTCAAGAACTGTTTTTTAAGTCCAAGCCAATTATGGACAAGACTGTGATGTTAAAGCTTATGAGTATATGAAACTTAGCTACTACTGAAAATATTGAGCAAGAAAGACTTTGTTATATATGAAAATGTGTCAATGTGATATATTAAAATATATGAATGTGTCACTAAAAATAATTGAATGTGATAAATTTGGAAGCCTGTTTTATGAAGTTTGCTGAAATACTTTTTTTTTTTTTTCTTTGTGAAACTACTGCTGTTTTAACCTTTCACCCTTGTGATGAGAAAGTAACTTTTCTGCAGCTTTTCCTTACAGCCTTAATCATTTCCTTGCACTCTTGGCTGCGGGGTAGCAGAGCTACCTCACGTTTCTGAAGACAACCCTGGCAACAGCCTAGGACCCTGGCTTCGAGTTCTTTCAAGGACTAAGCACTTTGCTTCTTTGTCATGGATTTGCAACAAGGTAAAAAACAGTGAATAATCACCAGCTACTTACCTAGCATGCCTCATTCCATACCGGAGTCGCACTTTACACAAGAAACCCAGGACTTGCTATTTGCCTGTTACCCTTCTCCCACATATCATTCCTCAGGCTTTGACAATGAAGTGTTTGTATTCCTCTCTCTCAGGCTTGATGAGTTAAACCCTTGCACCTGATGCTTGAAGCCAGTGAAAGGTCCTTTTGGCAGGACCATGCATGAATGGAGAGTCTTTCTCACTGCATGGACTGGCCAGGGGACTGGCAATTGACTCTTCTGCATGGGGAAACTGAAGCTGAAGCCTGCAGTACAGTTACTGTGGAAGGCACTTTGCTCTGTAGAATTCTTTGGGATTTAAGCATGGTCAGTTTGCCTGGTAAATTCAACTGCTGCTGGCTGGGTAAGCATCTAGAAGATATGATATAAAAATATTTTTAATGCATCCCTACATCTTCTAAAAAATTAAATATAAATTAAAGTTCCCATGGCAGAACCCTCCTTTCCTTCCAAAGGTGGTAGTAGACAGTTCATAAAGGATGGCTCCTGATGAAGTCAGGGACTAGTCTGCATCTTTCCAGCACCATCAATCAGACCTGATTTTGGGGCAGTAATAGTGTAATCTGCCAGACAGAAAGAGCAGAATCTATCCTCTGCCTTTCTGTGTTTTTGCCTAAGAACTTAAGCAATTTCTGTGAGGATGAATGCAGTTTTGGATGAAAAACAAAGAAAATTTAAAAAAAAAAACCTCAAACAAACCCCCCTCCAAACAAAACAAACCAACCCAAACCAACCCTAAAACTAACTACTGTAACTATTCCTGCTAGCTGAATTTTCAGATCCATATTATACTCACACAGGATATATTGGTGTCATTCCCCTTGCACAGCCTCCTAAATTACTATGCCACATCATCTATTAACTTTCATCTCCTTATTCAGTCATAGTGTGAGAATAATAGTACATTATCAATTCTTGAAGATACAATTAATGTTCATCCCAGTGTGCTAATGGACCTTAATCTTAATGTGTGAAGCTTTGTACTCAACCCTCAATGGAACTGATGATGACTAGATGACTAGGGAATAAAAGAACTTTTATAGTAGCACTTCGGTTTGAATACAGGTTATGTCAGAAATTTTAGAGACACTGATGGTTGTTGGCTATTTAAAATTTTAAAAGCAGCCCATAATGTCCAGTATACATATATATATGTATAAATACATATAGAAACATTGTTGAATGCATGGGATCTGGAAAGAAATTATGCTCAAGTCCATAGTTTAGGACACTTTATAGAGCATATCCCTTTGAGAAACTACTGAGGAGGGAGTATTATGGGACTAGACGGAAAGGAATGAAGGAAAATGTTTTTCTTCTCTTTTCTGATTCCTCTTAGAGGAAGACTCTTAGCTAGTCTGGTTTATTTAACCATGAGCTGTGAAGAGCATAATGTTCCACAGTTCTGAGTGGGAGTGAAGGTAGATCCTCCTTGAGGTTCCTCATGTCAAGAACTTGCCCCTGATATCTGTCACTGTGCCAGAAAAGCACCTCCGGGGCAGAGATCCCTGATTCATAGGAATGACTCCAATAGACCCATTTCCTCTTTGATTTATAGTTGAAATAATTAAGTATATCTCTGAAAGCATTTAAATTTGCACTGAATTCTCACACTGGTAGCATTAAGACATTAACTACATTAATGAGATAGTGGAGAAGAGGGTGACTAGAAAGGTTTTCTGTGAATATCATCACCTAAGGGAAATAATTTTGAAGTAAGTTGATATTTATGGCAATTAAGCTATTGTCTGAGGTTTTGATCCTTCAAAGAGGCATGAACCTAAACTTTAAATCTGCAACTTGTCACAGCGAAGGCAGTTCTGTAACTGCAAGTGACATTTCTTTTATGTTAGCAATCATCATACCTAAAGCTAGACTGTGATTTATTTTTTTTTTTAAGCTTGGGTATGCAGATTCCTTTTTCCCTCATAAAAAGCCCAGATTTGCTATATATTTGAGCTGACAGAGCTAAGCTAGTTGTCTGAGGCTGTTGTACAGTAAGATCATTTTTCACTCTGAACAGGTGATGAACACAGCAAGTTCCCCAACCAGCTGACCAGCTGATGGTTGAGAGAAATGCCATGTTTAAAACACCCCTTTTGTGCAAAGTGAAGAAAACAAAGACATTTTAGCCCCCAACTAAAGGTCCCATCATTTATATTTTCACATCTACATTTAAAGAAAATAAAATATCCCTGGTGAATTGTTTTCGAAATAAAGAAAGGAGATTGCACAAGGAAAACTATTACATTGCAGAGGCCTCTCTGGAGCATGAGACATTGGGATTTGAGCACTAAATGACAGAAGAAGCCCCAGGAGTTCTCTCTTTACGAAAGGCTCAGCTCAGAGCATAGTACTGCTGTCCTTTTTATTCATTCAGCTGAATTTATCACTGTGACCCATAAAACAGTTATCAGCACCTATAGGGTAAAGACACCCTGGACTTCAGTTGTTACTTGCCTCAATTTCATGCCTAAATCGAGGTCTCCAAAGGTGTGATTCTTCTGTTGCCACTCCCAGGAAAGCTGCTGGGTCTTAGCTTCTCTGCTGCTTCCTGAAGCCTACCCAGTCAAGAAGGACATTACAGGGTCATGCCCTTATTTCAGCATTTGGACATGTCTCCGTGGAGAAGAGTAAACGGCTGTATTTCACAGCTATGATATCATTCTCATGAGCTATATTTCAGCATGAGCCACTATAAAACCTCTCCCATGACATCAGAGCTGTGAATTATAGCTTACTTCAAGTGCAGAACATTCTCCTGCAGGAATAATTTTTTCCTGGCAATTGGCATTTGAAGGACTAATCCTTTAAAAGTCTGGCACAAATCCTGTCTAGGTAATGCTGCTGCAGGCAGCACTGCTCTGGAAATGGTACGTGCAGGAGCAAACACATGGAGCCCCACTGTGTGTTTCAGCTGCAGGGGTAATGAGACAAGCACTGGGGGAGGCTGTCGAGTGATGATTTTCACTTCCTCATGCTTCAGCGATCCATGCAGGCTTCACTAATAGCAAAATAATAGGCTTGCTCTTATACTGCACTCCCCACCTCAGACCCTACCTGCCCAGTGTGGTGAGGCACGTGTACACAGCCAGAGGTGCCAGCTCATCCATTTTCTCCCACCTGCCCTGCAAGCAGGGATCATGCCGGGTGCTGCCACTGCCCAGGGCATGCATTAACTCAGCCGAGGGGCAGGCCCCAGCCTTCCTGCAAAACAGCCTGGCAAGAAAATAGGAGTAAAAAATAGTGTGTGAGACATAATCTCCCCTTTCATATCACATCAGGGAAGCTGCCCACCCTAAGAGACTCCACTCAGAGCCAGGGGTTAGAGGAGCGGATGCTGGCAAAGCTGTGAAGCACAACACCCTACACAGGTCAGAAGTATTCAAGAGGAGGAGAAGAGAGACTATCAAAACTAGGAAAGAGTTAAAGCCACTTCTCCTTTCTCTTGTCCGATGCCTTAATCTGCCTATGTTCTCCTCAAGCAACCTGTACCTTTGTTTGCCAGTGCTCAGGAATCAGACTGAAGGCAGTTGTAGAGCACAAGGGAAAGCTCTGTCACACTGGATTTTTCTCTTTGTCTTCTGTGGAGGCCTTTTCATCTTAGGCAGTGGTTATGTTCTTGCTTCTATAGCTGCCTGTGTGTCATTGCATGTCTATATGCATGTGTGCATAAGCCCATGTGTCTATGTCTATCTCACAACACTCAAAACCTTTCATGGACACAGCACCCATGACCTTCAGGGCAGAGCTGGCTTTTTCTACAAAAAGTTCACTGGCAATAACGAGGGCGAATGAAACACCTTCCCTCTTCTCCAGAGGGAACTGCAGTGCTTCAGAATTAGCTGTATGTTTTCCATTCTTCCTCTAAATACTAAAGAACTGACCCCTTCTCATCCAGAAATTACCTTTTTATGGTGTCTTACCTTTTGAAGCAGTAGAACAACATTGTCTCAACAGCCATGTTCCATTACCTACTATCCATCTAAAAGCTAAATTGTATTTCTCTATAGAAAATTATTTACTAAGAGGAACTGTGAGGTTATTTTAGACAATTTATCACTAAGAATAATGAGCACCAGAAGAGTGGGTAACCCAGGGCATTGTAAATTCTTTAACTCCATCAGTGTAGCTCAAAGTCTAAAGTCTGTCTTATTTACACCATTTAAAAAATGAATACATATAACATGGGGGAAAAAATAGCTTTTGATATAGAATATGATCCAAGTGCTATTATGTGAAATGCTTATAGGGTAAAACAAACAAACAAACAAATCTATTTTTAATTTTTTTCAATTTGGTATAGTCAGACTGTCATTCCACAACCTTTATTTACAAATACTGAGTGCTGCTGTGCTGAATTTTGAGCTGGTTCAGAATGATTTATGTTGTTGGGTTTTGTTGGGTCTTTTCCCCCAGGATATTGAGAAAATAACTTTTCCAAAAAGCATCTGTGTTAATCCAAATGAAAGTTAATCAAATGATGCTTCTCTAAGAGTATGGAGTATCTCTTTAGACTAAAAATTTAACAAAGTGCTTATGAAAAATATATGTTGTAGAATGTTTCTGTCAACTAAGCCTGATTTCCTATAAAATGTTTCAGATTATAAAATGTTCCAAATGATCATTAAACCTTTTGCATGACTGTCAACGTGAAACACACAGTATCATTTATCTTCCTGAATAGCAGCTTTCAACTATTTAAAAAATGGAAGATCTGTCCCCACTACACCGTAGTACTCTGTACAGCTTTTTCATGATGAAAACCATGCAGTCTTCAGAGACAGGAAAAATTTTCAGAATTTTTTGATGGGTAAACGAATATTTAGTATTAAAAATAGTAGGAAGAACTAACTAGTATGAACGTACAGATAGAGACAAACTATCTGATTTTTTAATTTTTTTTTTATATTCAGAAATTACTAATGAAAGCGTTTACATAAATAACTATGTATTTAACAGTCCAAAACTCAAAATGAAACTCTGGCAGTAAGCAACTGAGGAAACCAAAATGACCATTTCCTACACAGTATCAAACAGGGAGTATGTGGGAGATATTGACAGATACGCACATTTATTTCACTAACCTGTTTACCTAACCCTTCCAAAATGAAGTAAAAGACAAACATCCTTAAATATCTGGGAAAACTCATGGCATTTTCTAAGTCCAGGCTCTTCAGCCAATAACAAGGTAATAATAAGGTCATCAAGACCCCCAGTCAGAAACTAATCAGTTACATCCCAAAGTCCAGGCAGTAAGAACAGAAATGCCTGGTTTGTCTTAGTCAATGAATGAAAGTAAATGAGTTAAATGGAGCTAAAAGGGGGGAAAAAAACCCCACAAAGCCGAACATGAGGACTCCTTCCTTCTACCAGATATAAATTCACAGAACCAAAACCAGCCCAGCTTTTCAACAGTCAACAGAGCAATCTCTTCTATTTTTTGTTCTTATTTGCTGTTGAGTATCTGAAAATGCTTTAAAAGTTGTTATTTCTCTTTTCAGAGCTGCCTTGAAACTGCAAAGGCTTTTTAAAGAGAGAAGACGGCATGAGATTGAATTCAGTGCAGTAAAGTAGGTTACTTGGAGGACAAGAAAAAAAGCTTTTCTTTAGACCTTCTTGTGTTGTCATGATGAGACCTTACCATTGCTTCTGGCTGCTGTTTTGGGCTGGTCAGCCTCACCAAAGTTTGTTAACTCCATTATCCAAAAGGACTAGTGGCTTTCCAGAAGAGGAAAAGGTTTTGGTATTGTCTGGAAACAGCAGGCAAGACCTCCATCGTTCCAAACGGAGCTGGATGTGGAATCAGTTCTTTTTATTGGAAGAATACACAGGGACGGACTACCAATATGTTGGCAAGGTAAGATTTTTTCATAGACATATATGTTTTGACTTTTGAAGAGCTGGAAACCCAGCAATAGCAAGTAGGTAAGAGCAATGCCTGCTACAACTTTTAGTTTGCCTTCCTGTCTGCCCAGCTTCTGCTGGGGAGTAATAATTCAGAAGGAAGATTAGTACACTTCGGATTGAAATTGTGACAGGAAGTTCCTCAATTAAACAGCAAGTCCCATTGCCAATCATGCACAACTATGTTAAAGATTTTCCTTTTTATTTTTGTCTGGAAATACTGCATATTAAGTCTAGGGTTGTCTAGCCCAGATTTTTAGGTTTGAATTATAATATGCATAACTGATCATACTCATAAATTTTGCTATAGTCAAACTATTTAAACCAGGAGTATTTTTGGTCCAAGATATTTAGGACTGACATCATCCATATTTTGTTAGGATTCTCTCTAGCCAGCAAAAGGCAACTATTTTCCTTTTTACTTGCCACGGTGCACAACCATGCTGCACCCATGTGATTTTTGTGTCACTAAGGACTCTGTGACATAACCTTAATACCACAAGCTCTGCCATTACAAAGAGTTGAGGTATGCTCTGCTTATACACTAAGAAGTAACAAGCAGCTGAAATTTTCTAAGCTCAAAACATGCTGACTGTTAGAAAAGAATTAGTAAAAAATAACAATAAAATAAATATTCACATCTTAACTCTGAGAATATCCATCTTCCTGACCAGAAGATGCCTTTGTAACAACCTTTATGTCAATTGTCAAGCTAATGCACCTGTGGTAAGTCTACAGAGTCTACACTGCCTAAAGTAGTCTCTTCTGCAGAACAAAGAAATTATGCTATTGACGATGACATTCAAAGCAGAAACAATACAGTTTAGTTTTCCAAACTTAAATGGGATTGTGTCTGATCTAGCTTGCTCTCCCAAACCTCTTAGCAAAGGCTGGAGATCACAGTGGTTTGAAATTTTTATCTCCCTCTGCAAGCTTCTAAGCATTCCCATGAGAGATGGTGGCTGCTTTTCTTGCCTGCCAGTCAGCTGTCAGTCAAAGTTGTCTGTGGCACTCCTTTCCTGCTAACTGGCTGCAAGGCATGATTCAAATGGGCAGCTGCTCGGCTGGTGTAATACTCATAGAGCTCTGACCAGGATAATCAGCATTCATCAAAGGGTACCATTAGGCACAATCTATGGGGTAAAGGCAAAGGCAGGGAGTCCTAAGAGAGGACAAGGGAAGAGGGAAGGTTAGAGGGTAAGAAAACCTGAAGAGCGTAAGAGGGAAGAACTGGAAAGACAGCGTGGGAAGGAGAGAAAGAACCAAGATAGGGGAGAGGAAAGGGATGTCAAATGAGGTGGAGGATAGGAGCTGAGAGAAAAAGGTTACCTAAAGAGAGCACAAATAAAAACAGAAGATGAGACAGTGAAAGGAAGAAGAAAGGAAGAATAACCAACAGGTAAGAGATATGGAGTCAAAGGAAAAAAAATAAATAAAGCATTGAAAGACAGCAGTCCTCCACACACTCTCCTTTTCACAGTATACTCGGGGGTTAATGGGGATCTCTTTCTCCAAAGATAAAGCATGTGGTGCTGAGGCAAGTCCTCCAACCTCTCATATTCACTGTACATTTTGACACGAAACCTGCTCAGAAGCAAGTGCCCAATTTTCTCCACTGAATAATTTCAATAGAAGCTATTGGATTCAGAGGCACTCAAGGAAGGATGGGGGAGCAAATATTCCTGGAGAATCAGTTTGCTGAGAGTCAGTTAAAAAATGGTCTAGTTGGACCAGAAAAGCAAGGTAGTTTGAACAGGAGTCATTGAGACAGAAAAAAAATGTGAATGTTATTTTTATAAATTGTTCTTCTGTCTATTGGTACTTTAATACACTTACTACTGCAAAGCATAGAAATGACACATAATGTATAAATGTCATTGATTCTGTGTCCTTGGGCTGTTCATAAGTGGCCTTTCACATGTCTTTCAAATGCCAGAACTGCTCACACCCTTGTAATTGAACAATGAGCCAAGAGGCATGAAAGAGTAGCCATTTATTATTACAGAAAGTTGAGTATTGGTGCGAGGATAAATGATAGAAACAGCTGAATGTCTCCATGTAGAGGTAACAAGGCAATTTAATTGAGCAATTAAACTTGATTGGTGTGGGTAAATGAGGATAATGAACATGTTTATGAAGCATTTTTTTTTTCTCAGAGGACTGAGCGTTAACCTTAAATATGAACTGAACATGGTAAGAATATTTGGTTATAGTCTTTTTATTCTCTAATACTATAGAGAAATGGGAGCAGGAAAATCTTTTAAACCAATAGCAATATATGTATGTTAAGGGGAATTGTGTTTATGCCACAGTATAAGCAGTCAGAGCTGGCTGGATCTTCTGTGATTTTGTGTATTTAGTGATTAAAGTTGGTGAGCATTAACATCATAATTCTAAAAAAATATTCCATATAAGCTGCAAGAAAAAAATTAGTTTATTCAAGTCAGTTGTCTTTTTGTTTGGTAGCATCTGTTTAATTTTAACATCTACATCAAGATTTGAGATGTAAGAAGCCTGTTGTGAAAGATTCTAACAGCTTTATTTCTATAATGGCCCAAATTACTGTTGTAAATCCTGTAACTGCTTATACTATAAAAAAGAGGTTTCTATTGTGATAGTTTTGGAGGAAAAGGGAAGGTGAATGCATTCAGGTTTGAGATAATAAAAAAGAAATGTAATCTCTCAGAAGACAGAGCTTAGGGCAGTGCTGAAAACAACACTGAAGCATCATCTGAGTCATGGACCAGAGCACTACTGTCCTCCAAACTGTATGCTCTATATCCAATGAACCCAAATATTTTCCACCAGTTAGGATATAACTTCCTAAACACACACAAAAACAAGTAGCCCTTTTTTGGTACCCATGGGTACTGTAAGATATTTAAAAGTACTCCCTAGTTTTGTATGCTACTCACTTTACTGTCAGTCCAAATATGCTGCTGTATCACACTAGGTAAGAATAAGAAGCTGCCAATAAGAAGCTCCCAGTGTTATCAATACAAGTTAATTTTGTGCTGTGTCTCTGACACCAGATCCACCATTTTACTATCCAGTTCTTGTATTCCTTCATTTAATTCCTGTATATTCATGAAATAAAGTCATTTTAAAAGAGTAGAAATTCACATTTCCAGTCTTGGTTAGTCTCAGACATAATAATATAAGAAACATGCAGAAAACTTCTTGAATGGAATTATTCATTGCACTGCTGAATAACTTTTGAACTACAGCTGTTCATTGAAGTGTGATTGATAGGCACAGTGACATTTTAACCTGAAGGTATCTTTTCTTCTGGTTCAGAAATTATGGCACTTGGCAGAGATTCAATCCCAAAATAAAACACAAGGATTACATGAGCATCAAAGCAGAGAAGTGCCCAGCATTACTACCTAGCCAAAATCTGCAACATAGGAGTTGGGTTTAATGAAAGATCTGGTTGTACCTACTAAGTTGTGGCTACTTAATATAAGTTCAAAAGGGCTGGGGTGAATGCTTCTTTAAATCACAGATAAACAATTAAGAGGTAGTGCAGCTGTATATAAAAGTATGTGCTATGTTCCCCAGAGGTCTTCAGCTAATCCTGGGCAAAAGAGTGAAAAACACCTGCTCTGTTCCAAGATTACACTCAAAGGTATTGTTACAATTTGTATGCATTTTATATCTTTTCATGGCTGTCCCATTGGCTACGTAAAATCCATGTACTGGTATCCATCACTGAGTGGTTTAGCCAGAGCACAAACATGCAAATCATTGTTACATAACAGGCTAGAATACCTCTTTCAGACTAATGAAAGATCTGAACAATTCCTAAATTTTACTTTTTAACCCAGGAATAACTTCTGGCAGCCTACAGGGAAAAGGAGTAACTTACTATTTCTGATAACAGCACGCACAGCCGTGGAACAGTTTTGTCACACTCTGTCTGTCTGGCACTAAAAGGAAACTTCCAGACATACTTTTCATTTTTGCTGTGTCTTATTGATGTTCATATAGTTCAAGCAGTATGCTTGCCTGGAAGCTATCTGATGTTACTACCTGTACAACCCATCATAAACAATCATCCTCCACTGACAACTCCATTTTTCAGTGATGACAAAGTCAAAGTCCTGCTGCTATATGGCTTGGCAAAGCAGAAAGAATACTGCATTACCAGAATCCTTTTCTTTGGTATTGAAAGAACCACTGGAAAAGATAAATTCCTCTCTGTTAGGAATGGTTTAAGGTACCCTTGATCCTGCTTTGGAGGAAAAAGGGATGAACTAAATGGCTTCGCAGTATAGTTTCAGTATTGTTTTCCTTTCCATTGCCTGATTCTGTTTTTGAAGGCGACAGAACTATTAATATAACTGTTAATACAATTAATTAATTAAATAACTATTATTAATGTCACTATTCTTAAGGCAAACAGAACCATTCCTTACAGTGAAATATCACCAAGAGCAAAGAAAACAAAAGGTAGAATCTCTCCAAACCATAGTAATGAGACTAAGTCACATACTGAAACAAAACTATATCTGTGAGCACACACAAGGGGCTATTTAAACAAGGGAAATTATTGTCATGTAATACAGTCCATTCATTTTCAGCATTTGAGGCAGTAACGGGTCACATTACACCAATAGCTGAAAGGTGATCATATCTTAATTGGATGACATCACAACTATCAAGAGAAAACTTCACTTTCATATCTTTCCTACACTAGCATTCTGTACTTATCAAAATGTGTATTCTACCAAAAAAACAAGATGTGAAAAGTAAACTAAAATTACTCTTCCCATCTGCACTTTGTCATCCTTTATGCAGTTCTATTGGCAAACACTTGTCCAATGTTTTTCTTTACCTTGTAACTCCCTCTGTGATATATAGCTGGTGCTTTCAGTTTAATGTTCCAAACACAGTGGCTATTTGTTATAAAAGGACTAATGTTGAAATTTCCACTTGTTACTTTTTTGTGTTCAGGCAGTCTACCCAAAACAGTTTTCAATTTGTTTTGATGCTTAGAATGTCCTTTCTCTGGGTTTAGATTATGTACTCCACTTTCAGGAGAACCTGCAGCTCAAGAGCCAGGCTTTAAGTCTCTGAATAACCTCTCAATCTTGAACAATTCTTGTGCTTGAAGTGCTCACAGCAAAATGGAAGAAATCTATGAATCATCCCTGTGTTACATAAATAAACCTGAGGTGCTCTGTGAGTTGCAGCACTGACCACAATGTATACAAGGCTTTGGGCTGGAACCCTGTTCCTGTCAAGTCCTTAACAGTCTTCTTGCACACCTAAATGTGCACAGGAAATTTGACTTTATGCTGTGCCTCTTGGAGAATCTCCACACTCTTCACCATGTAGAAGGAGGCGAACTAAAATTTTGAACCTTTCTAGATTGAGGCTCCCTCCAGCCAGCACACCACCTGTGTGAGGGATGCTGTGGTCCTCAGGGAGCACTGACTGCTGTCAGCACCACTCTCTGTGGAGGGACTTCTGGAGGCACAGGGCTTTTGTGGGCCATTTATGGCACTCCTGCTCTTGCTCCTGAGAAGAAAGTCACAGGGTTCTTTGCATGTACCAATATTAGTTGATTGCAATCATACGTTCAACGCTGTGGTGAAAAGAGCATTAAGACCAGACTTTTAGACATGAGGAAACTGATGTTCAGGGAGGCTAAGAGACCTTATGCACAACTAAAAGTCTGAAATTTCTATACTTTAAAAAAAAACTAACAAAAAACCACAAACAAACAAAACCACAAAAAAAACCCACAAAGAAATAGAGTTTTTAGCCCTCCTGTTTAAATTATTAAATCTCCTGCTTCCTGCTTCAACAAGCTGAATAGCTTTAACTTTCTTAAAAGGTAGAACAAATGCTGTGGCACATCTGCACTTCCTTTATTCCTGATCCATCGTTCATATTTTATGTTCCATCATTTAACTTTCCCAGATGCCCTTCATTTCTATATTGAATTGCACACACATACACACACACTTGTCTTATATTCCTCCTTGAAAGATTTACTGGCACTGATAGAAGTTCTCTGCACTGTCAGTCTCCATGGAATAGAGATAGCTCTGAAGTGAGGGACAGTTGAGAGGTTGGAGGCCTAGCATGAAAATCCGGAAAGAACTTGGTGATTTAAAACTTGTATAGAGGCTAAGAAAGGAGATAATGAGATCTAGGTGGGATGGGCAAGAGGGTTATTCAGAAAGGCAGGAAATACAGCATGGTTAATGTTTATGAACATCATAATTGTGAATCTACTTGGTGTCATCCTTTTATCCAAATATATTACAAAATATATGAGCCTTAAAACCATCTGTTTCACACACACCACATATCCGACATTATGATACATGATGGTACTTAAAATGTAACAGTACATAGCCTCCTCCCTTTCTTTTTATTCCACCCAAAGAAGCAAGCAAATACTGGGACCCTCAAGCCAATATTTCTGTTAATTCTTGTGTGTGTGTCCTGAAATAACAATTTTTTCTTCCATATGCTAATAACCAGTGCTTATATTTTGGGCCACATCTTTTTACAGATCATCTTGTCCTACTCTTGTTAGCAATCTACACATCTTCATGAACTGTGTGCTCCTAGGCTCCTAGCTATAGAAAAACAGCTGAACACATTAATCTTCCACCCCAATGAGAGACAGCAGGTGAATTCATGCTATGATTTGGGTTTCTTAGATCTCTGGTCTTTGGAGGTCTCATTACCATTTTCTTATTTGTTTGTACAGTGCAGCAAAGTCCTCATATAAAGCTTCAGTGTCATGAATAAAGCACTTGTGGATGGCTAGCGATGTCTAAAAAAAAAAATCCTTTTTCTTAGGATCAAGACAAAGAACCATTGTTACTCCTCCATTTGTTTTTCACCGTTGGCTCACCAAAAATATTAAACCATAAAGCTTAGAAAAAGGTTTTTACTAAATGAAGCTCATATTGCCTGTGACTCCCTTTTCTTTTGCTGATGCTTCCCTCACTGGCAAACACAGGTTCACAGCAGGGCAGCAGCAGATTGAGAGCTGTAGCCAGGCAGTATAACATTTCAAAACACAAACTGAAAATGTGTTGTGATGTGAATAGCTACTGCAGATGCCTACAAACTAATGCAGACTGTGGCTTGCTTTCACCATCAATGAGGTGAAACAAACCTCAGCATGCACTTGCAAGTACTTCAGGATTCAGTGAAGCTTGTAGTTATCATTAAAGTCTGAGGTGCCAGATGAAAGAAAGGGAAGAATCACCCTCTGGAAGGAAAGGAGAAAGGAAAAATATAAATCCTTCCTTTCATCTTTTCTAATTTCACACACACATAAAAAAAAAAAACAAAACAAAACCAAACAGAACAACAGAACAAATTTCACTAAAAAGAAATAAAACACCAGGAGTCAAAAATGTACATTAAAGGAGAAAAACAACAGCAAAGGTTTCTGCTAGGACTATCATTCCCACTGTTTTCTTCTCAGTGTTATTTATTTTGGAGTCATATCATACAAAGAAGGCTGCTGTCCTTCCACCTTCAACTTGCATGAGTCATGTTGCACAAAGCAAGGCTTCAGAAGATCTCAAAAGGAATGGCTTCTCTCTATAGGAATATTGCCTATTTGGCACTATTTCTTAGTCTCTTTGTGAAACATCAAGTGATGTTCCACCACTAGGTGTCTATTTTTCCAAAGGTTTTATTGTCCCACACAAGCTCACATAATGAGCATTCATCCATCTTTAGCATGTTTGTGAGCTTTGCCCATACTGCATCTTCGTGTTGGAAGGCAACATCAAGCTTACTAACAAGTCAAGTTATTTGTATAACTTCGCTGTTTAGCATCAATGTTATCATTAATGTAAGGCTAAGTTCCCCCTAAAAGAAAGGATCAAACAATATAACTACACTTTTGTCTCTACGACATGCTTCCTCCTAACTAGAAGCCCCTGTGATCACGTTCACTGGGGCACGGGCAGAGGATTTAAAGGGCATGCAAACAGAGGTGTTAGAGCATTCATAGCTTCTTTCCACTCAATGTTCTTTTTGTGGTTTTACACATTTCAGGTCACTTGCTTAAAGCAGAGTTAACGCTGCTTATAACTGCTAAAATTCCTCACAGAATGTCCTGTACACATAGTGAATAACAACTGCCAAAGCATTTGTGGGCAAAGAGCTAGTGCCCTGTGGATAAAAACTCTTGCATGGCTATTCATGGTAATTGTAAACTGGTGTGAGTTTGAGCCTCATGCTCCCTCCAAATAACAAAGCCTGTCACCACTGGCCTGACAAACCCACCTTACGCAAATGTCTATTATATTATCTACAGAACATATTTTATGAAAAATGCCTTTTAGATTATTTAGACTGATAGGATCACACCAATTATATGTGCTTCAAAGAGAATTATTTCTTCCATGAATACTAGGTGTGATACAACGGGGAGGATATAGATGCAAGCATTGTCACCAAATTAATTCCAGGATGTCCAGTCAAAATGAACCCACTTTCCTAGACCAGCACTGTTGGATCTTTATCTGTTACCTAAGCCTGAGACTGAATATCACTCCTGCCAGATAGAATCACAGAATAGTTGAGGCTGGAAGAAAACCTGAGAGGTTATCTGGTATAATCCCCTGCTCAAAGCAGGTCCAATTACAGCAGGTTCTCAGTGTCTTGTCCAGTTTTATTAATTTCCAAAGATGGAAATTACACAACTTCTCTGGCACTTCTCTCATTGCTTAACCATCTTCTTTTTTTCTCTTTCCAAAACCTTATCAGAACTTCCCTCACTGCAGCTTGTGTCTATTGCTTCTCATCCTATCACTGCCTTCTCTATCTCTACCTTCTCTACATCTCCCCATTAGGTAACGGTGAACAATAAGCCTTCTGTTCTTAATTCTAAATAAACCAATTTCCCTCTCCTCATACATTATATGCTCCAGCCCCTCTAGCTCTCCCTGTGACCTTTCTGTAAACTGACTGCAATGTGTTAATACCTTGCTTGTGCAGAGAAGCAAAAATAGATGCCTTACTCCAACTCCATTCTCACAAACTCTGAATGGAGGAGGATGAACAATGCCTTCAATAAACAGACTATACTTTTGCTGAAATAAGCCAGTTGGTTTTCTCAACATTCTCGGTATTGAGAATGCTTCTCTCAACAAATGTCCATGTTTTATCATTTACAAAAATGCATTCCGTGACTTGAGTCATTAATAAAGGCATATAGCATCACTGAGGCCCAATATCAACCCCTGAAAAACCCCTAGTAATCACCCATCAGTCTGACTTCATATCACAGATCACAACTCTTTGACCTTGGATATCCAGCCAGCTTTCCACTCACCTTAACTGGGCATTTTTCCAGTCCCTACCTCTCTAGTTTGTCTGCAGATACTATAAAAGACTGGTTATGCTCTGCTTGTCCGCAATCTGTGTATTCTTGGAAGACTATCAGGTTAGTTAAGCATAAATTTCCATGACTAGATACATGCCGGCTGTTCCAAATCACCTTTTTTACTTCGCATGCCTGGATTTATCCTCCAAGTGGATTTTCTTTCTCTTTATCTCAGTTCCCTGGAACTGAGATATAGCTGGCCATTCTCTAGTTCTCAGATACTTCTTGCCCTTTTTGTAGAATGAGTGTTGCTTTCCCTATTTTCAGATTTAAGAACCTTCCTCAATTACTATGACTTTTCAAGCATTACAGAAAGAAAACATTCCATCACCATCCTTGTATGCATCCAACGTTGTCCTATGGAACTGAGTTTTTCCAATTAACTTAAAAGGTTCCTAATTTATTGATTTTTTTTTGTCTGCTGTGTATAATGCTTCACTCCACCAGAATATTCTTCAAGGCTCAGGGGCCTTTGGGCCCTGTGACAAGTTTCACTTTAACATCTCTCAACAATTCTTTAATAATGAATAGTGGGTCCAACATAATGCATCCTCTGGTCAACTCATCAATCACTTAGGTCAAGAAATTGTCTTATGACATGATGCAGAACCCTGGGTTGCTTGCACGCAGACATATTGTCCTCCCAGCAAACATTAGAATGATTAAAGTCTCCCATGAGTACCATGGCCTGCAACCATTGGGCTTTCTACATCTGTCTAAAGAAAGCTTCATCTACTTCATCTCTTCGAGCAGGCAGACTGTAGCACATGACTAAAGTAATGTGTTGTGTTGGTCTGTCCTTTTATCCACAAGCTCTTGACTTATTTGTCACCTATTCCAAAGCAAAGTTTCATCCCCTTGAGCTGACCTTTTGCTAATTCACCTCCTTGCCCTCCTGACCCGGCCTTTCTAAAGGGCCCACATCCTTCTGTTGTAGCTTTAAAGTCATGTGAGTTATCCGATCACATTCTGACTAATGGACTTTGAGGAATGTGAAAGAAGAATCTACTCAATTTCATCTTTGGCTAAAGTTTCCCATAAACATATTCCTGGTTGAGCAACCTTCCTCAAGAGTGTCCTTTTGATATTTAAATGTGCAGCCTTTTAGATTGTACCTGCTGTCTTAGACAAATGCTTAATTACCTGTTTACATGGCACAAATTTTGCTTTGAAATGAAGTTTTAGAACTTCATTTGGAGATATTTTTCCTTCCCCCAGCTTCTGAACTGTAGAACTAGATGGTCCAGGCATGCAAATAGATTAAATAGCAAACAGATTAAATAGCTTATCAACTAAACCTGAGGATATGAATTAATTTCCTTCCTGTTAAGTCTTCATTTAAATCTGAATGTGGTTTCTCATTTGTTTTAGTGTTTGTCTATATCCTCTCTTCTCTATTCCCCTACTTTCTTCCCTGCCACACACACTTTTATAGAGCATATAAAATTCACAGACATATTTCAGGATTTGATTTTCAGCATCAAGTGCTCAGAATATCAAAGGGTCACCTTTGTCAGTAAGCAAAGGATGAGCGTTTGCTTTCAAGCACATCCATCAGGGAGTAGTCAGAAGCTGTTACTTGCTGAAGAAGCCTGATGTTTTATTCAACTATATCGTGGTAAAAACATTTCTGGATATCAGGCCAAAGGGTGTTTTCATTTTGGTTTGGTTTTTCACTAGTTCATCTTTATGATATATTCTCCCATGCTCACACAGGAGAGCAGACATTCTCACTGAATCAGAAATGTACTTGTTCATACAAGTGAATTAAGATGCTCTATTTGCCTGCCATATAATTTTGAGGTATTTTTGAAAGTTCATGAGTCCCAAAAACCATCATCACAGTGATGATATTGATAATTCTTACCACAGATAAAGATTGAGCAGCTCTACCTGGTTGAATTCCCTGAAAAATCAAAGGCAATCAAAGTTTGGTATATAATACCGACTGATTTAACTAAATATACTCATCACATAATTTAGAGGTTAAGAACCATATACATAAACAAATTAATTATAGAATGGCATATTTGTTGAATGCAGTCTTTTCAGAAAATTCTTCTAGCTGTCATCTGCTACTATGCGAGTTCCTGCATAATATTTAAAAATGAGAAATATGTATCTGGGCCTTTTGGTTCGGTGAGTATCTTTTCTTGAAAAGGAAAAAGGAAAATGGGATAAATTTATATAGTAAGTTGTAAGCCTAAACAATGAAGGTACATTAACTATATTGTAGGTATCCTTTCCTCTTACCTTTTAGATACATCAGGATGTAGGAACTATTTTGTTCTGACTTGGAAAAAAGCCACAGCAAAAGTTGGTGCTCTTTAAGCATATGCACAATTCTTATTGAAAAATGGGGGCTTAAGGGAGATATTTTTCAGGGAGGCACACATTCCATAAGGGATTCATTGTATTCCCATGAAAAGGCATTGCAATTTAGGCACTTCATTTTCCTTAATCCCACAGCTCACCCAGTAGAAATTAAAGTACATATACTCCTTTTCACTTTACCACACAGTCTTAAGATACTTCAAAATGTTATTTGAGCTCATATAGCCAGCCCAGAGTGTAGAAACTTCCCTATGGACCCCATCCCTTCGCTAACCTGGGCTGACAGTAACCTTTAGCTTGTGGGTAATAGCAAATTCCTGAGAGCAATCAGGTTTCCTGGTATTGCAGATGGGTTAAGAATAGGCCAGTCTCCACTCTCTAAATGCAGCAGGCTGTGGCAAAGGCACAGTATTGCTCATGTTTACTCTGGTTAAACAGTCCTCAGTCTTTCCACAAACTAACACGGAACAAATTACACCCAAGGCTCTCAAATCATGTTCTAATCATTACATACAGAACTGGACCTTGTTAACAGCTCACATTGTACTTCAGGGAGAAGGTAGAAGCATCAAATAGTGATCTGTGTAAGATCAGACAGGAAGACTGTGACAGAAACAGTATTAAAACCTGCAAGTCCTGCATTTGCAGCTACAAGCCTATCTTTACCTTGCATATCTTGTGTTTTGTCAAAGCATCACACTTAAATGTATTTCACTCCATGTTTGTATTTTTGTTCATACCAAGCAAATAATCAGTAACGCCTCAATTTCCCCATTTAGTCTTTAAGACACACACAAGTCCAATGGCTGACTATTCATTTATGTTGGTAAATTTGAAGTCATTAGTCTGTCCCCTAAACCAAAATTACTTGTACTGCTCCTTATGGTTTCCAAGAATTTGAAGGCTTGAATTTTCATTCCTGATCACTGAAATGTGTACACTGGCTAAGAAAATGATTTTAAGCTCTCAATCTTCTGCTCGGCTGTTCATGTAAGAGGGTTTTCTTAGTACCTAAGAAAGGGTATGATGAGTCTGGTCCCTTTTGCTGTTCAGTAAGTGAATGCTGATACCTCAACTAAAACCAGTTCTCACATCTGTTGGATTAAGGGTTGGACTTGATGATCTCAGACATCCTTTCCAACCTGGCTGATTCTGAGATTCCGTGATCTACCAGGTGCTGTTGCTGCCACACATCTTAAAAAACCTGAATTATGGTCAGTGTGACAAGAAAATATTGGATGCTGAAAGAGATGGACCAGAAAGCATAAAACAGTTTGGGGTTTTTTTTTAAAAAACTGCCTTGGCCTTTCTTAAGAGAACAACCAAGTCTCCAGCTTTTGTCAGAATAATTGCAGAAGTCTGTACCATGCTCTTTTGTTACCATCACTACTGTTTAGCTGGAGAGAGCTCTTTTATCTTTCAGACAAAGGCATAATGAAATCCAACTGCTGTAAGTAAAACCAGTAAAATTAAGGTTATACAAAGGAATTTTTTTATTTTTTAAGTGAGAGGTCAGTTTCTACTCACAGGCAGAACTGTTTTGAGTTCCTTAGAGTCTAAAGGGAAGATTGACTATCTTTCCTACTGTTACACAGTAGTTCAAAGAAAAGTGTTAAGTCTGATAAAAGAACATGAAAATCAAGGTCCCGTATGTGTGATCAGACTTGACACTACAGTCTCTTGTGCCTTATATAAAGAGCTGTTTGTCTCTGTGAAGGCAAACTTTTAAAATTTCTGCTACAATTGAGCTTAGAGATAATTGGAGGAGGAACAAATAGAACTGCATTACCACAGAAGAGCTGCGTGTTCTCTTGGGAGAACATGGAGACACCTTTACCTAGTTCTCAGCTTTGCTAAATATTCATTAAGATCTGAAAATTACTTGCCCTTAGAGAGAAAGGGCAAAAGAATAAGAAGTTTTCTAGTCTGAGGCACTACAGTGCAGGACAAAAGATATTATGCCATTGTCCCTGTTTAATCACAATAAAGAGAAGCAGCAGTTTGGGAACCTGGGATGGAAAGGAGTTGATCGGCCCTAGGCAATGTTGAAAGGATTGACACTTTCCAATTGATTTTTTGCAAAGCTGATTAGCTGTGGCTGCATGTTTGAACTTCAGGTCAGACAACCCACTTGTGATTTTGAAATGTGTAATAAAGGTGTGAGTCATCAGACTATGGATGTTTATTCTTATCTTCATACATTTAAAATCATATAATGGTTTGGGTTGCAAAGAACCTTCAGGATCCTCTAGTTCAAAACTTCCTGCATGGGCAGAGACACCTTACACTAGATCAGGTTGCTCAAAGCCCATCCAGCCTGGCCTTGAACACTGCCAGGAGGAGTGTATCCTCATCCAAACCAGGCAATCTGTTTCAGTGTCTCACCAGCCTCACAGGAAAGAATTTCTCCCTAATCTAGCCTCTTCCAGTTTGAAGCCATTACCCCTTGTCATATCACTGCATTCCCTTTTGGAAAGTCTCTCACCAGCTTTCCTGTAGGCCCACACCAGGTACTAGAAAGTGCTGTAAGGTCTCACTGGAGACATCTTCTTTTCTCCAGGCTGCACAACCCCAACTCTTTCAGCCTGTATTCTTCTTCAGCCCTCTGATCATCTTCATGGCTCTCTTCTGGTCTTATTCCAACAGCTCCATCTCCTTCTTGAGTTGAGGATTTCAGAATTAAACACAGTACTCTAAGTGAGGTCTCAAGAGAGTGGAGTAGAGGGTAGTCACTACCTTGCTTGACCTGCTATTCACACTTCTTTTGATGCAGCCCAGGATATGGTCAGCTCTCTGGGCTGCAAGCACATGTTGCTGGCTCATGTTGCGCTTCTCATCTACCAACATCCTCAAGTCCTTCTCCTTTGGACTGTTCTCAGTCCATTCTCTGCCCAGCCTGTAATCACATTTGGGATTGCTCTGCCCTGTGTGCAGGACCTTGCACTTGGCATTGTCGAGCTTTATGAGGTTTGCATGGGCCTACCTCTCAAGCCTGTCAAGGCTTCCATCATGTCGACCACACCACACCTTGGTGTCACCAGCAAACTTGCTGAGGGTGCACTTAATCCCACTGTGTATGTCACCAACAAGTGACGTACACTCTGTTCCCAATACTGACCCTTGAGGAATGTCAGTTGTCACTGGTCTCCATTTGGACATCAAGCAGTTGACCACAACACTGTGATTGCGGCCATCCAGCCAATTCCTTATCCACCAAGTGGTCCATCCATCAAGTCCATGTCTCTCCAATTAGAGGGCCAACACTGGAAACTATTGTAAAAGGCCGTCAAATTTCTCAGGCACAATTGCCCTTGGTGAAGTCTTGTTGGCTGTCACCAATCACCTCTTAGTTTTCCATGTACCTTAGCATGGGTTCCAGAATTATCTGCTCCATGATTTTGCCAGGCACAGAGATGAGACTGACTGGCCTGCAGTCCCCAGAGATCTGGGGATCATCTCTTTTCTTCTCATTTTAAAAGTGGGGGTTGTGTTTCCCCTTTTTCAGCCAGTGGGAAATTTCCCTCTTGTCTGTGGTCTGGTGCCTTTTCTATATTCTCTTTGTTCATTTTTAAATCAAAAGTCACCATCTTTTATTTTCAGGTTTCTAGTTGAGTACTTGGTTGCTTTTGAATCTTGACATGTGCTCAGTGCTTTTTGGCCCATTGATTTTCCAAAGTTGATCAGCAGTACAACTGCTTTTAGCTTCTCCAAGTGTCATTCATTTACAGGGAATAGACTGGCACGTCTACTTTTAAGCGTGAATGAGAAAGTTCGCTCACATTTTGATACTCTTAAGAAACAAGTATAGCATCACCCTGGTGTTTTTTTCTAGTATTTTTTTTAATTAATTCCTCCTGTAGTTCCTGCTATCAGAAGTTCTTTTTCAGATCATGCAGCTGTTACTGAACACTTCTATCTGATATCCCACTTTTTTCCCATCTGCAGTAGGTGCAATTTCAGTATTATTTTTCACTTTGAATCTCATGGCTTTTTTGTGTGTGTAAAAAGCTCAGGTTGAGAGCTAAGAATGAGTACTTTGGTTAAAGCGGGCCTCTAGGGGGCATTATTATTTTACCCTTTGCCTTTTATACACTGAGGTGGTTATCTTGACAAAACATTTGATTTACATTTTAATAGTCCAAATATTAGATACCTATATACTTATTATTAGAATTTTAATATTTCTTCTAAACTACCTGATTGCATGGAATCAGAGCTGGTGTGGTTTCCTTCAACAAAGTAGACTTGCAGATATAAAAGTTGTGTAAAACAATACCTGTTATGTATTATTAAATTAATAGGATTCCACAGGTAAATGAGCCAGAGTTTGGATTATTTCTGGTGATGCTAAAAAAATTTTTATAGACCAAAAAAGTAAGCACAATACAAGCAAAACATGGTATATTTTCTAATAACTGCAAAGAAACCAACACCTTATAACACAGAAACCTCATAGTTCTTCAGTGCTCTATTTCATAAATTCATTGCAGATGTAATATTTTTATTCTTGGTCTCAGTGGTGACTTGCTTTTTATTGATGACCATACTATCTGTAGGAAGAAAAGGGTGATTTTAAAAATGTAATAGAAACAGGATAAAAATCCAATGCTCATGAAAGTTGTTTAAAAAATGCACAATGAGAAATCATAAGTTAGAAATAGCAGAAAGATAAACCTGAGTATTTTGGTCCAGAGATGTTTTTAACAGGAAGCAGCTAGTTTGATATGGCAATGAATATGGAAATATTTATACTGATTTCTAATACAGATAAAAAAATATTAACATTGTTGTTCAAAGGCCTGTGTCCGTTCATACAGAAAGAAGGCCCATTGAAATGCAGCAATTAAAGAAAACTCTAGTAGGATCGTCAGCCTTTCATATCTGTCCTTTTCTTCACTGTCTCTTTTTAGAATCCACGTGACTTGAAAACAAGGAACTGGGGTTGTACACAGGATTCCAGCCAAGGACTTAGAAGTGCCTATTTTGCAAGCAAAGACTGTTTAGAGGCTCGTAGCCTAGCAATGAAAAATGATGAGAGTATATAGGATAATTATATATAAATGTTAGATGAAGAAGAATGTATGTATGTGGGAGTAAATTTTTTAAACAGAAAAATGATTCTGGGCACAAGAGCAGCACATCTAATCTGGGAAACAAGATTCTTTCTAATCAGCAGAGCAGTGATTTCTTCAAATAGGCTCTGGTACCTTTTGCACCTTTTCCTTGATTAGTCATGATGGGAAGTAAGCAAGTTAAAATTGCATTAATGAACTCAAACAGTCAGGAATCTGTTACGTTGTGCCATATTCTGGTTTACTTTATTAACTATAGTATAGTAATTATACATAAAATAATAAATTTATTATTTCCTATAGTTAACTAAGTACTCTATAAATCATGATATCTGTAAGGTCAAGAAAGCGAAAAATGAAGTTTGGTGATTGCTTAGGGCAGAAGATCTTAGGTTAATAAGATAATATAAAAAAATAGGAATGTACTTTATGTACCTGTTGTAGTAGTCTAAATACAGTGTGGAAGTACTGTTTCGAGCAGTTGTATGTCTGGAATTATGGTGCTGTGATCTGTTAAGGCTCAGCCTGTTTTTATTTCTTTTTTAATCTTGTCAAATATCTTTTCTTTTTTGAAATGACAGTTTTTGAATCTTACTTCAAACTCTGGCTCTCCAGCTCTTTTGAACGTGTATAAAACTTCAATTAATCCAATTACTTTATATAAGAATGGAAAGGAACGACCTTTTCTAGTTTCTCTAAACACCAAGAAAAGTTAGAAGTGCTGGTGCTGTAGCATCTTTTGCTTGTTGTCCTTTTTTAGCATATGTCCTCCATTTTTATGAGAAATGTAAGCTAAATTTTTGAAATTGAGGTTCCTAAGGGTAGATACCTAAGTACTGACCTGATTTCTGACCTGAGCAGATAACTAGCTTTGGTACTCTAGACTCTATTTCCCTCCATTGATCTCCTCTAAATATTTTTAAGTCCATTCACCACTTTCAATTAAGTTTTATAGAGCAATAAAGATGTCAGAAAAATATTAATTCCATATACACTTTGGAAGAACAGTAGCTGCATAAGGCAAAGAAGCATTGTGCCTAGACTGTCAGCTTTCTGTTCCCTAAATGCACATAACAACCCACCAACTGCAGCTCCTGCTGTCTCTTCTCCATACAGGATTTAGGGAACACAAGAAGGAACAGCATTTTGCAGTTTAGAGGTTTCAAGGATACAAGCGGGAGCAGGAAATTTAAAATACCATGCTGGTGGGCTAAGTGATATGAGGGAGAGCAGGACACACTGTGTTAGAAGTGAGATCAGATAGAGAGGTGTTATGTGGACCATGAAAAGAACAAAAGCCTGGCATAACTGAAGCCATAAGAACTTGGCACACATATCCACAGGAAATCTGCCATTTCTGGAGATGCTAGATCTTCCTGTGGATCTTGCAAAATATCTTTCATGAAGAAAAGATCTTTTATGGCTTGAAATAAATTATTTGTGTGGGTATTTGCCCTGATGATACATGATACCATGTGTGTGGAACATATATGAAGTGTTCGGGGGGCATTTTTTGTACATTAGGAAGAAGTCTACACTTAAGCTTCAGCAAAATATACACAAACACTTATTACCTAATGCGCAAAACCAATGCCATTTTCCTTTTTCACACAGTCACCAGGTGGAGCAAAAATTAGGTGCTGATTGGTGCTGATGGTATTGATTATGTTCTTTATGACATTGAGGGGGCTGGTTGATGATATAGGGGTACAGAGCATCAAAAGAGGCAGGGAAGAATACAAGGCTATTATTATTATGAAAAAGAAACTGTGCATTACTATAGTATTAGCAGTTTTATTTTGAGTGGTTTAGTTTTTCTGAATGCTGTAGTACTGTACTGTGTAACTTCAAGCAATAGAGGTGATTTAATTTGTTCATTACTAGACAGTACTGCTGTTTGTTTCAATTTGGACTGAAATCATGTACTATGAATACTGCCAAGAGTAAATCTGTGGTTCTCTTTGTCAGCTACCTACTGCCTGCTTACTATTTTACTTCTATTTCATTACTGTGTTAGGGGACAAAAATGTGACCAGAGCAATCCCAGAATCGCAGGTTCCTCTTATAAATACAAATAGTAAGATGCAATAGGCAGCTTATTTCTGAATAATTGCATGTTCATGGCTCAGTATGTACATCCCAAGGTCAATTGACTTTGATCTTTGCAGAGCTTCAGTAATGGCTCTAAAATTCATTGAGTCAGGTGTTACATTGACACCAGAATACAGAACTTGGTCTTCAGGGCGGATGGAAAAAGCATCTTACTCACCAAATTACCAGGTATTATAACCAGCAATAGGACATTAGTGGGAGCTAAACTGCAATTTACAGCCATCTTGCATAACCTAAAGCCACTTCATAAATGAGATTAACTATGCTCTTTAAATCAGTGTTATAGAGGGAGGGTGAGGAGGGATGGTATTTCATTCTGGAGAATACCCACGGCCTTCTATTTCACTTTTTTGGAATTTAATTACCACAGTTATAAAAGTACATTTTCAGTACAACCTTGTTACAAATACGCATGCTAGGAAAACTTCTTCTCTCTTACGTACTCCGTTTAAACACACAGAAAAAAGTTGACACTTAGCCCTAGCTATTAAAATATATGGGATAAACACTTTCATGGCAGTTTGGTACTGCTGTTTCACACAGTTTCACGTTAAGGTGAATTCAGCATGGTGAGAAAAGTGCCCTGTGGCACTGCCAGCCCTGACTGTCCTTGCCCGGGCCCAGGGCTCCCCCCACCCTGCTCAAGGTCCAGGACTCGATGTCAGGCCCTGCCACAGGGAAGCTGCAGCAAAGCTGATCTCCAGCTCTCTGCAGCCCTGCCCTGACCAAATTTGAGCCCTCTGCTCAAATGCACTCTCACGTGCTGCCAACATTTTGGAGTATAGCTCATGAGTTAGAATCACAGAATCAGACAGGTTGGAAGGGACCTCTGGGATCATCAAGTCCAACCCTTGATCCATTACTGCTGTGGTTACCAGACCATGGCACTGAGTGCCACATCCAGTCTCTTTTTAAATATCTCCAGGGACAAAGCATCCACCACCTCCCTGGACAGCCCATTCCAATGCCTGATCACCCTCTCTGTAAAGAATTTCTTCTTAATATCTAACCTAAACCTCCCCTGGCACAACTTGAGACCATGCCCTCTTGTCTTGTTGAAAGTTGCCTGGGAAAAGAGCCCAACCCCCCCCGGCTCCAGCCTCCTTTCAGGGAGTTGTAGAGAGCGATGAGGTCTCCCCTGAGCCTCCTCTTCTCCAGGCTGAACACCCCCAGCTCCCTCAGCCTCTCCTCACAGGACTTGTGCTGGAGTCTCTTCACAGCCTCCTTGCTCTTTTCTGGACCTACTTCAGTACCTCAATACCCTTCCTGAACAGAGGGGCTCAGAACTGGACACTTTATGATACTTTATGGTGTGTAATAATGAGCTGTACAACTTAATGCCAATTGGGTCTGGTTTTTTCATGCTATATCAGTTCATAGTCCTATTGTAAAAGCACAGGAAGGACGCTTCTGCAGATTATGGTTAATTTGAAAAATCAAACCAAAGCAAAACAAACACACAAACATTTCTCTTTCTAAAGTAATTACTTATGTGACAAGAAGAAGACTGTCAAATATGGGTAGGTAGTGCTTCAGACCTGCATGTCCATCTCTCCCTGGGGGCATAAAGCCTTACCTGCTTTCACACAGCTGTGTTTGAATGTTTTGGGCCAGGACATTTTGGAGGAGAGGGCAGAAGAAAGACAGAGGTTGGACAGCTTTTAGCTGTCTGTAAGTCATTAAAAGCAAGCCAGATGGTTCACTTAATAGTGGTATTAAAGTAAAATGAGTGGAAGTATGCCTAGGGCATAGTAAAATCTTTAATTTGTCATTCATCTTCAGCCTTAGCCAGTGATTGATGGACAGTTTCCAAAAGTGTCCAGATTAAATTCTGAATGAATCAACTTACTATAATATTAATATAGTACAATTGCTGGTGCATTTACTTTTTATTGCACAGAATTATTTCTTCACAATTTTGCTTACCTTTGGGGTGTTACTCAGTTCAGTCACCAATTTAAGTGAATGCCATATCTGCCTTTTCTTGGAGTCCTGAAAACCTTTGGCTGAAATAACTTTGTCTTTTGGAATAGTAATATAATACAGCCCAGATAACATGAGCAATGTGGCCCAAGACATTTTTATTCTACCTCATGACTGCCTGCCATGGCCCATTTATCTGACCAACTTTATGCACAGAATAATGAGCATTCTTTTGCAACATGGAGTGACATTTTGCAACACACAGAGTGAAACTGGAATATCTTATGTTGGCTCAAGTCAGTCCTGCTAAAAGTACCTGCAGTTAAATTTATACATATATGTCTTAGCAGCAATCTTCCCTTGTAAGTAGGTAGTTGGGTAGCGAAAAATAATTTCAGCTTAAAAGAAAAGGGGGTTTGTTATTACTACTCATTTTACCCTCATAACCCAACAATGGTGTTAAGTTTTGTACACAAAACAATCAACTGTACTTTAAGTTCATTGTGCCTCCAGTCCCTTCTTTTGGCCTTGACATGCACCACTTGTTTCTCCTTTAATTTATTTGGTTTTTTTTTTCTTTAACCAGGTTACAATAAAAATTTCTCTCTCACATAGGTCACATGAACAAAATATTGCTTTTTAGATAAACTGACACTCAAAAAATAAAATAAGTTATTGTCTGTTTCTGGATAAAATTTTTCAACTAATCAAACAGTCAAGAACAAATAATGTAATCTAAAATACTAAACTGGGGGGTTCTTGTTGTTTTTTTTTTATATATATGTTTTTCTCATAATTGAATGTTACAAATTTATCATCTGGGAGAAACTTTAGATTCTAGAGACCTGCTTGTTTTTTCTAATATATAAACAAGTTATTTATGAATGGAAGGGGAAAAGATCCAAACTATTATTGCCTAGCTATTAAGCCATTGATGCTGGTGTTATGATAAAGGCCTATCCTAGTACCTTGATAGCTCTCAGTTAGAGAACTATTCTACTTTACTGAAATCAAGCAGATTGTAATCATACCTTTTGAGACCCTTTGTGAACCAGGTTATTGAGACTACACATGGTGACACACAGTAAATTCAGTGCTGTGTTAAAAAGCAGTCACTGAGCCACCCTTAACTCTACGTAATATAGAGTTGTATGTACACAGGTACATTGCACATGAGCTCCCCCAGGCTTCACTCTCATAGTAAATGATTCACGTACACCTTCATCAACTAAGCAGTTAGTTTGTTCTGTCATGTGTTCTGCAAGTTGTAAAAGTAAAAGTAAGGAAATGATCTTGTTAGAGGGAATGTTTATTTTCCAGAGTTAATACTTTTGCAGATGAGCTACAGATTCAACCTTTGAGGTAGATCACCTCATACTTGAAATTGATGAGTCATGACACTGATATCTACTTTGTCTTTATATCCATAGTCACAGCTGATTTTATATGGGTGGATTAGTTGAGGAGAATGAGTGTAAATTTCATAAAATTTGGACGTGAAAAAAATCGCACATAGTTTTGATTTTAGCTCTTTAGGTGGCCTGGGCTGGGTAAAGGATATTATGGAAGGCAATTTCCAGTGGTTCAAATACCTTTTCTAGCTTGACCTTTTCTTTGCTACCTTGTTCACTGAAGCCAGGTTTAATTAAAATGATTAAAAAAAACAGGTCTGGGAGCTCAGCCTGTAAGAAGTCTCACAACAGCACTATTCCCTGATTCATATGCATTAATGATTGTGACTGAGGGCTGTTTTTGTCCCAATATGTTAAAGAGGCTTTCAAGGCAACAGAAGTTGAATTTTTGATGTGAAACAATAATAAAATGTACACAGTTTTAAAGACAAAATTATTTTTGTGCCTTTTCTGTTGCAGGTTGCCTTTGAGGAAAATTATATTCAAATATCTATTTGAAATTATTTCCCTCAGTAGACTTCTAGTGTGACTTTTTAGCAAGACAGTCTAACACATATTTGTCAGAGGCTGAGGTTAATACCTAGTAATTTATATAAATCCTCTAGGTCCTGTGTACTTAATGTACTGGCCAACTGAGTGGCACTCAGGAGACCTGAGTTTCAAGAACTAGTTCCATATTCCAAGACTAGCCCCCTGACAAACTTCAAGTTTCTATGCTTTTTGTATATAAAAAACCAGAACAAATAGTGTTTACTGCTTTTATGAAAGGTTTTGAAATCTGCTTTTGGAAAATGCTGTGTACCGGCTACTTATTGGTGTTCTTATTATCAAGAGAAAGGGCTCTGTGCAAAATTTCATGGAATGCCCATTTTTTCCTTTAGGAGAAATAGTGCCTCAGCACATCTGCTAATGGTTAAACATTCTACAGTTTTGATATTTTGTGTTATTAGACACTTTTGGAACGTGTGGTGACAAAGAGTTCTGCCCTTAAAGGCAGATTTGTTGCATGGAACTTGCTTTGCGTAGGGATCATAGGCATAAACACACATTGTGAAGCACTGAGCTACCAAGCAGTTGTCAATAGGCTGTCAGCATTACATTGCTCTAGGCAGAAAGTTGGATGAAGCCCAAAACATGGACCAAAACATTATCGTGGTGAGGGCTGCCCTTCCAGAATACTATGGACATAGCCAGGCATTCGTAAAGCCTCCATGAAGGTTTTCTAGATTGTTTTAACCTACAATCTTTCTCTGCTACAAAGCATGCCACCCAGCAATGTCAAGTATTTTGCCACGCAAACAAGTGTTGGGGTTTTCTTTATGCACAAAAAGAGACTCAAAAAGCTGGTTGAGAGAATGGGGGTGTTTTCATTTAGCGCACATCCAGGTCTAAACTCAAGCAACTCACCCAATGTCCCTTCTCCAGCTATGAAGAATCAGGAAGAGCAGAAAAGCCTTTCGAGTTGAAATATAAACAGATACAATGAAATAACAGGACTAATACAAGCACCAACATAAAGTATAGAAACTCATACTCAACCTAGTTCTCAAGAATAGCAGAAGAAGCAACAAACCAACAGGGAGGGGCTCCAGCTCATTTTTTTCAGCTCACCTCCATTTTTTATAATGAATGTGACTTAAGTTATGTGGGATACAGCTGTCAGTCAGATTGGGTCAGCTACCCTGACTTAACTTCCCAGCTGACTCAGGGCAGCTAATGGCCTGTCCTGCATGTTTAGTCTATGATGCAGTTCCCACGAAACCAGGACAGTGACTGATAAACACATCTTCCTACAAAATCAAGAATATCCATGAATCTGCCACCTAAGAGATTAATTTTTCTCATTATTTTCATCACCTATACCCTGAATTTAGAAGCTATTTTTATGTTCCTTTTTCTTTTTTTCCTCTAACGTAGCAACAAAATAAATTGTACTTGATTAGCGTTGATTTTAAGATGAGGAGGGATAAATAAGCCACGAGTGTGTGCGCACTGAAGAACATTTCAAGAGATTTAGAAACCTGCTGGGTGGGAAAAAAAAATTATGATGGTTTGGGAGATCATGTTTTGTAGGCTAATTACCATCACTCTTCTCTCCCCTGCCCCTGCGATGTTTCAGCTTGGTCCTTGTCCCTTTAGATAAGGGAGGGAAGATCTCTTCACTGACAGTGCTGTAATGGTCTAGTATGCTTGCCTGACTCAACTCAGTTTACTGCATCTATGAATGCATGTATGTCCTATTCATGAGTGTATTTAGCATGTTATTGTGTTGTATACTATGCAGTATATCACAGGGCAAAACACCCAGACTTTAAATTTATGAAGTGGCTGTCCTGGCCACTTTTTAATTCTTTGTTTACTAAAGTACTGATGCCAGTGTTTTGCCACTGTAGGACCTCGCTGTTCTACATATTTACAGGACTCAACCTCAGCCATTAGCATTTAGATCTGATTGATTTGTGCTTAGCTCAGGAAATTCAGCTGCAGCTTCAGTTCATGTTTTTTCTCCAGCAGTTTATTATAATATTGCAGGATGTTTCAGTTCCACCAGACTCAACTGTATCAATTCACTGCTTCTAATGTGCTATCATCTCGTTTCCCAAAAGCAGTGTACAGCCTTTAGGCTGGGTATCAATAATAGCAAAGTATGGTATTAGTTGAAGTGTCTAGAATTGTGTCCCAATTATTTTCCTTTTTTTTTTCTGTATTCCCATTTCTCCACCAGCTGCATTCAGACCAGGATAAAGGAGATGGATCACTTAAGTACATCCTTTCTGGAGATGGAGCAGGAGACCTCTTCATTATCAATGAAAACACTGGTGACATCCAGGCCACAAAGAGACTAGACAGGGAAGAAAAGCCTGTATACATACTCCGTGCCCAGGCTATAAACAGAAGGACTGGAAGACCAGTGGAACCAGAGTCTGAATTCATCATTAAGATCCATGATATTAATGACAATGAGCCAATGTTTACAAAGGATGTTTACAATGCCAGCATTCCTGAGATGTCAGATATTGGTAGGTGCTAACTAATAATTGGTTTCAGTGTGTGATCTGGGTTCTTTGTGTGGAGTTAATGAAGGGTCCAAAGTTTACAGGCACTGGGTATATCCACTGAATATATCTAGTGTTTGAGTCTGGAGCAAGAACACCTCAACCACTAAAAAAACCCACACATCTAACTCCTAAAAAACAGTGACAACAGTTTGCTGAAATGAGAGACATCAGCTGAGTGAAACTCAAACCCTCTGTTGTACCACAAATAATGCAAGTTAATCTCATTTAGCTTCCAGTGAAAGTGAACTGAGATAAACTAGTACATAATACCTATAAAGAGTTTAATATGTGTTAGCATTATATAGTAGGAAAATAATAATATGGTAATCTGTGGTCACCTAGGTGTGTGCAAACCACCCCTAGAACTGTTCAGCCACCCTTGTTTAGTTCAGGAGGTTTAAAAGAGAGTAGAAAAGTGTAGTTGCAGACATGGTTGTACACACTTCAGGAGTGAAACTGTCACCTGTCACTCATCACTGATTCTGAGACATGCCATTAACTTCCTACAACATTTATTGCTCTTTTTGTGCAATAGGAAAAACCACAGAAGTCCATTGAAGTCTACTGAAATATTTCTACAGATTTAAAATGTCTGAAGGTGTAAGAATCAATCAACAAAAGAAAAAAAAAACCACAAAACAAAACCACAACTTCCTTGAAGCACAATTTCAAGAATGTATCTTCCAGAGAAAAAAATAAGTTTTAATTATTTGTCTCTGAATCTTAGGGAGGTCATTTTGATTTCTTTGTCAGAGAGCAATGGGTGCTTAAACTGCAAGAGGCACATTTATAATCTGAAATAGTATCTAGGGAGAGAAACATTAATTAATCTTAATCAAGAAGGAGATCAAAATAAAGCTCAAGCAATATGAGATTAAAGATTTTGAGACATACTCTCTCCTCTCATTCATGGGACTTGTCACATGGACGAAACCTCATCTGGTGAAGAGAGAACCTAATATTCACGTTTTAATATTTGTAGTGAATACTTTATTCACATATCTGTTAAAATGCCAAAACCTAAATTGATTTTTTAAATTTTTGTTGACACTTTGCCTAGGATTCAACACCATTTCTTTCTTTTGAAGACACCTGAAAAAAGCAGTTTTATATTCCTATGTCAAACACCTCACGAGCATGACTAAATTTGCAATAGTATATCCTTGACCTAGATTCAAGCTCTGAATTTCTTCAGCAGCTGGGAAGAGTGGGTTTCTGGCTTCTTCATAAGAAATATAATGAAAACCTATATATATACAATCAATAACTGCATATTTTAATCAACTGAGTATAAGGCAGCAATCATCTTGCTTCTGTATCTATGTTACTTATGAACAAAGAAATTTCCAGTAACTAAGAATATCTCTAAATTTTTGCCATATGCTTGACCTGAGCCTGAGCTATCCTTTTGCTACATGATAAAGTGTCCTGGTCATGCAAAAAGCCTGTGGATTTTTATTTTTCTTTAATTTGTCATTACAGGTACCTTTGTTGTACAAGTCACTGCAACTGATGCTGATGATCCTACATATGGGAACAGTGCCAAAGTTGTCTACAGCATTCTCCAGGGACAACCATATTTCTCTGTTGAATCTGAGACAGGTCAGGAGGCCTTATCTGTCATTTTGTGACAATATCTATAATTCAAAATGACATGCTAAGCCAAGATAGGACATATTAGACAAAAACTTCAAAGAGATTGCATTTTATTCAGTGCAAAATCTGACAAACTTAATAGAGCTATATATCTGTAAACATGACACCTACATTGTTTTAATCTCACCAGCACAGTCTAATAAATACAATTAGTACTGGATGTGAACCAGTTTTCAATCATTTTCAACAAGCAGCGGGTACAGATACTGCCATGAATGCTTAAATTAAACCAAATAGGTTGGCTTTTAGAAGAAAAACAGAAAAAGGTGGGTGTGGAAAAAAGTGCTTAAACCTCATAGATCTTCATAATGGCTAAATTAAGACTGAGGATTTATTCAGGAGGGTGGTGTGGTTTTTTTCTCTCCTTCTGCTTCTTCAAAACTTGTTTAAAGTAATTATCATTTCTGTACATCTGTAACATATCATTTTAATGCTAATTTTGTGAAAGAAACCTTAATTAAGAATAATGATAGAAGAGGTAAAATTGGCTATTGCGCTATGCTTGGAGATCACAAATAGAATCCTAAACTTCTGAGTTCTGTTTTTGGAAGATGTTTAAATTATACACAGTGACTGGAATGTTTTATGGGCTGACTAACAGATAGCTTTGGAACCTGTGCAGGTAAAATATATGAATTCTTGCTGACTGAATCTTCTGTACCACTGACTATCTGACTACATAGATAGTCTCTTCCCAGGATACATAACAAACTTCTCCAACAAGAAACAGAGGATCTCAAAAACCAGGTGCTGAGACATCTCATATAAACAGTAGTATTAGAATGGTTGGACCTGATGATCTTTGAGGTCCCTTTCAACCTAACATGCTATGATAAGAAACTCCATAAATGGGAATGTTCACTGTGATAAATTGCTGGAAGCTAGAGAAACTGGTTGTCCTCTGTATCCTTACAGGAAAGGAATGCATTATCCAAATAATTAATCAGGTTTTACCATTGTTTCTTAAATAAATCTTGGAGACTCAGGCAGGGAAAAGGATGGAGAGATTAGATGTCTCAAAGGAAAATCTGTACATAAGAAAAATGTACATAATTCTAAAGAGAGGGACAGCTAAGATCAAAGGGAGCAGCCCTTCGAGCATAAAGTATGAGATACTACAGGCAAGGATTTTTGCATTCACTCTGACTTGGACAGTACACTATGTGTTCTTCTGTCTAGAGTTATAATAAGGATAATGTAGCTGGGAGTTGACCAGTAATAAACTTTTAACAAGAGGGTTGTATGGAGCACAGAGAGGAAGCAAGGTAAGCCACAGGCTTGATCTTCCTGCTATGGAAATCAATTGCAAAACTCCTAAAGTGAAATAAGTCTCTGTCAAAGCTGCTGTGTATTTTGTCAGTGATTTTGCTACCTGAATTTCACCCATTTTGTCTACAAAAGAGTTAGCTTTTAGCCTGAAGAGACCAGAATGCAAACCTTTTCTTCACGGTAAATCGGAATCTTTAAATTTCAATAGGAATTGGTCTCATAACTGCTACTTGTGCCTTTGAAAAGGGAAGTGATTGGCAAAATCATTTCAGTCATTGCAGAAATAGAAATAAATGTATTGGGCGTGCTTGTATGCTCATAGTTTTCTTAATTAATTTCTCTTCTCCCATTGAATGTTTTTGTATTGCCCCCTTAATTATGTCTTGCTAAAGTTAGCTTTTGGGGTTTTTTTTTGACACATCTGTCAAAATAAAAATATTGACAGAAAAGGAGAGAAAATATGGAGCACATTATAATGAACAAAAGTCCCCTTTTTAGTTCAGTGAGAGACTTTAGCATTAAACTGAAAGGGGGTAATAGTGATGTAGAATAAGACTGCTCAAAAATAGGTAGAACAGCTTTCTGGGGATGCCACTGATATTATGTGTCATATAGGCAGTAGCTTAAGGTAGGCTATAACGAGTCTGTAATTCAATGTGCCATCTCATAATTGTCCTGGGCAAAGTTTACTTTGTCAGAGACTGTTTTGTTCTTTAGGCTGTGGAGGTTTTTTTTAGCAAGAATTTCCATTAAAGTCAGTACTTTACTTGTAAACTCTTTAATTTTCATGTTTTCAGGCATTATTAAAACTGCTTTGCTGAACATGGACCGTGAAAATAGGGAGCAGTACCAAGTGGTCATCCAGGCTAAGGACATGGGAGGCCAGATGGGAGGATTATCAGGAACCACCACCGTGAATATCACATTGACTGACGTAAACGACAATCCTCCTCGCTTCCCCCAGAGTATGGAATATTTGTGTTCTGTGTCTTCACACTGAAAGGGATAAAAATAGGGTTTTTTTTTCACCTCAGTTATTTTTTCTAGTGTCACGAACTTCCTGAGTATCACGCTCCCTTTAAGAAAGAAAAAATCAAGCAATATAGTGATGCTACGTTAATTGCAATAACTGGGATACAAATCTTTAATATTTTTATTCCAGATGCAGTAGGTAGTCTGAGAAGTGTATTAATGTACAGAAGCATTATTTTTCCTACTTATTAAATAGTTTGACTGATATAATATGCATTTATTGATCAATATTATGCCTAATAGACCTTGTGTTTAACTGCATTTTAAGATACCTGTTCCAATCTAACATATTTAAGTTTTGAAACATATTTAAATGCATCAAATAATCCCAGGAGAAATTCTATTAAAATTAATATCTATACCCAAGAAGCATGTGCTTCTGTAGATTTTTCTATATTTTTTTGCATACAGAAACAAAGGCAGATATTTCTGGCTGTTTTCCTTCTCCTGTCTTGAACGATTTGGTAGATATCTGTGTGATATTTAAGGGAATCAATTGAGCCAGATCTCTTAGAAAGTAATTTCTGTTAATGACTATTCATAGCCATAAAGTGATTCAAAGTGATTCAGTGTTCATCCACTTCTCTCTTTCCTTCCTTCTCTCTTTCTTTCTTTCTGCCCTGTGCCCTCTTCTTTTTTGCTTTGTCTAACCAGTGCTCTGTGCATGATGTGTGTGTATCACAGTGTCAGTCTGTGTCAAAGTCAAACACATCTGTTAGAGAAAATAATTGCAGATACTATCAGGCAAATCAGCAAGCTTTGGCAGTTAAGTCACTGGGAAAGTTATTGGAAGCAACTTGTCATTTAAGTTCAAAGTCTGTTCTTAGCTGTGGGCAAAGTGTTTCTATTTAAATTAGAGCAACTTAAGAAAGAATACGGCACTCTGACTCTAATGAGTTAATTATACATCTCTGGACATAAGTGTCTTCAATCTAAAAGCCAAAGATACGGCTTCATAATGCCAACATTCCCCAAGTAGTTTCTTCAGATAATTCAATGTAGCACATTATTAACAGGCATTTGGGCTGAATTTGTTTTTAGTGTTATTATGCTGCCTTGGCCTTTGGCAACTATTAATATTTGTCTTTTGGCCTCAGGATATTTTTCGGATATAATTTTGATGTGTTCAACAGAGACCCTGGTAATGTCTTGAAAGGGACACATTATGCTAAAGATACATGTATCTAGGAAAACAAAATGCCCATTCTTCATGCTAGAAAATAGATAAAAAAATAAGTTATGTTTAATCCCCATGAAAGTTGGGGATTTCATAGAAGCTGAAGACTGTTGCCCCAGGAAGGCCTCAAGACACAGTGACTCACTGGCTCATCTGTGCACACCCAGCATGGGTAGTGGGCTTGGACATGGTGTCCAAAATACCATGAGACTGACCAAATTTCCTTCTCTGTCTGCTGTAGGCACATATCAATTCAGAGCTCCTGAGTCTACGCCACCTGCCTCACCAGTTGGCAGAATAAAAGCTAATGATGCTGATGTGGATGAAAATGCAGAGATTGAATACAGTATCACAGAGGGGGATGGATATGACATGTTTGGAATTACGACAGACAAGGACACACAGGAAGGAATTATAACAGTAAAAAAGGTGCGCATTTTAGCATGCTTAATCTCAGACTGGGAAATGCCAGTTAAAACTTTATGTTGCACAAATGTGTTTTTCCCATTTTCAGTACAACATGTGGTATTGCCAAACCAATGCAAGTACTTTGAGGGGTCTGAATAAATAAACTATGGAGTGGTACAAAGCTGAGAAAAAAATTCTACAGTCTGAACATAACCAAAGAATAACTCAAGGAAGCACCATCCAACAGTGATTTTGTCCCTGTGATGCCTACAGGGTTTGTCCATTCACTAGAAAGGTCATAAGACCATGTAAATAACCAGTATCACATTGCCTATTTTGTGCTATTAGAAGATGCTGAGTTTTATAGCTCTAATGTATTAAAGTTCATAGACAATTACTTTTTAATCCACATTTTGAGAAAATATAATTAATGAATCCAGCAGCAGGCTTTTTGCTTTAGAAAAAAAAAAAAAAAAAAGAAAATCGCAGCTCCTCGCTGGGTTGCAGTGGACATCATCTACTAGGTTGCACATTGGCTGTCAGAAATGGTTTGGCAAATGTTGTTTACAGTGGGTTATCAGGCAAGCTTGATAAGGTTACAGATATCATTCTCTATCAGTTCAAGTCCAGTCACCACTAGATAGACATTGTGTAGATTTTCCAAACATGCAGTGCTTGTTGATGTCACTAAGACACCTGTCATTACTTGTTTTTTAAGAGCTGCCTTCCAGGGGCTAATTATGATATCAGTCTGACTCTGTTTGCATTTCTGTCTGTTGGTGACAAAATCTGTGAATCTTCCACAGCATAACAGAAAAACAGGGCAACTCTTCCCCACATTTCTCTAAGTTCTGGAAGAGCGTCACTAAATGCTGCTTCTTCATACTTTTGACAACGTGTGATATAGTCATAGCCCATCACAAAATCATGTTTTTCTTGGTGGGTGATCATAGATATCCAGACACCAAGTGTCATGGTGTTTCCTTTGGAATGCCAATATTTTTACAAGCAGCTCACTGAAAATCTTCCCCTCTTTAATGTGCGGTGCTTAGGGGCAAGGCATAGTCAAGATACCATCAAATGCCAAAATTTATAGAATACAAGAAGACAAGAATACAAGAATACAGCTCTCTTAACAAGAAGAGTTAAGGTTATTTGAGAAGGAAAGATTAATTGGTTTTTAGGAGTTCCAAGTATAGAATTCTTGAACAGGTGTTTTTTTTTCTTTAATGTATCATCAGTGACATAGAGTTCTGTCTCTCTCCTGTCTGCTGGCATTTTAATTCCCATTTAGGCTCCTGTTAGCTAGCACAGGCCTCTCCATGACATCCCCCTGTTCATGTGGACCATCTGGCTGCAAGCTACGGCAATCCCCATAGACCTCTCAAACTTTTCTTCTTCCCAGGCACTGGACTTTGAAAATAAAAACCTGTATATCCTGAAAGTGGAAGCTACCAATACTCATGTGGACCCTCGATTTCTCTACCTGGGGCCTTTCAAGGACTCAGCTACAGTCAGAATTCAGGTGGAGGATGTAGATGAACCCCCTGTGTTCAGCAGACCAGCATACATCATGGAAGTGAAAGAAGATGTTCCGATAAACAGTGTAATAGGAACAGTAACTGCTCAGGATCCAGATGCTGCAAAGAACCCTGTCAAGTAAGCATAGACTATTTCAGATTGTGTGTAAATTTTTTACATCTTTAATTTTGCTTTTTACATGTCAGAATACAAAGTTGTTCACGTATATTTAAATATGGAATACTGTAGATGGCAAAGGATTTCTCTCACTTGAGTATATCTATGTATATGTGATTGTGTTTGCATGGCTCTTGCATCTTGAATTACATCCTATCGTCTTCAGTGACAATTGTATATGATTATTTTTACCATGGAAGAATTTACTGCAAACAGAGCAGTAAGAAGATGTTAGTGTTCTTTTTCCACCTTTAACATTTTCTAGTGCAGCACAGTGTATTCTCTTGGCTATATGTTTGTTGTGTGTGTGTGATTCAGCAGCCCTTTCTTCTCCCATCTGACATGCTTAACAAAAGTTATATTTACGTTCTATAGCCTGCAAATAGTAGCTTAAAACTAATAACTATTATTATTATTATTATAACAGCTTAAAAGCAGTTCATGTGCACACACAGACTGATCTCACTTGTATCAGTGTAAGGTTATTAAGATAAGAATCAGTCTCACAAACTATAAATTATTCTTGCCACGAATCAATAAACTAGTCTTACAGAAAGTATTAAGTTTGGAGTACTTACACCTAAGCCTTCATTTTTTGTAAATTAACAGGTACATAGTTTCAGTATATATGAAAACATACTGGAGCTCTTAAATCATACTGGGTAGAGGATAAAAGAACTTTTAATTAGTTGTGTGCTTCAATTAAAGTTCATTTTTACTGACAAGATAGTAAGAGGAGGAAACAAAAAATGCAGCAGTATTAAGTTCGTGTCAGTTTTCAGCATGTCTCTGACTTGGACAACTTGGAGATGCAGTAGTAGTCTTAAGGTTAAAATAGATTGACTGAGGTTTAACCAAAATCCAGTCCATCAATACTCTGCACTTCTACAAACAACTGTCTTTCCTCAAGATACCTGACAATGTTTATGAGGCATGAATATCTTCTAAGTTCTTAGTTTGCCTTGTGAGAGGGGTAAATATTATATCATCTTAATTTCTCCTAGATGAAGAAACTAAATCTAAAATACTACTGGCAGAAATCTTCTCTATCTTCAGTCTGCAGGCACGTAACTCTTGGTCAAGACTAAGCCTTCTTTTTTTAATTAAGGTTGCTTTCCTTCGTGTCACAATGTGTAACAATGATAGGGAATTCTGGACTAGCAGAACATAGTAGCATAAAGAGCAATTGCTGACTTTGGTGAAGCCCAGGGATAGAATGAACACCTATAGCATGTCTTCATGGGCATGCTAGAAAGATTAAAAAATTGATTAGGCTGACACCCAGGCAGGCCCCTTGCAGTCATCATATGAATCTGGGTTTTTTTATATCTAATGGCACTGGAGAGTGAGGGTAGTAGTTCCCTGCTTCCCTGTACTTCCCTGTGGTGACAGCTACAATCATTTGCATTTTACAGCAGCACCAGCTCCTAATTGTAAGCAATTTACAGTGGATAGGGATTACGGTGTTCATTGTTGAGTCCTGCCTACAGGCTCTGTTTTATTATTTGAATGCGTGTGCTAAAACTTACCTATCTTTCAAAGGTTGCTTAATACAGTATAGGTACTTTGCATATTAAAGTATCAGATAACTTTTGAGCAAAATTTATCAGAAAAATTGTCTCCTTCATCTCTAATAACATGCAAAAAACAAGGTGAATGAAGAAGATAAAGCAAAATGAGGAAGAGGTTAGACTAAGAGAAATAAACATAGGAGAGGAAACATGAAAGCCTGTAAGAGAAGGAAATCAGCAGTACTCTGAGACTTGTTAGCTTGCAATAATGTAATTTTATGGTGCTAATATCTTGGGTTTCTCCTAGAATTTAGGGCCGTGGGTTGAGTCTGCATCTTTTTGACAGGGTGATTTTTATTTTTTTTCATCATGCAATAGAGATACTAAATCTGATTTTTCACTCTGAGCTTCAGGGAAGATGCAATTAGACTGTATATATATGACTTATCACTTGCTCGTCAATTTTTCGTGATGGTTAAAAATAAAATCTTTAGACATTTGATACTACAATGAAAACCTTCCATTTTCTCCTGTGTGAAGATTTCTCTTTTAAACAAACTGAGCCCTAACTCTGTTAGATGAAAGTCCCTTTGATCTTCCATTAAAGGAAACCTTCACAATATCATTATGAAAATGCTTTATGAAAAATTCACAAACATATTTCTTCCTGACCCACAAATCTTCCTGACTTGTGGTTACATTAGAAAGCAAGCTGCTGAACATCAGGAGACAATGAAGCACTAGCAAAATATGAAGCGGATATCTGCCCTGGTTGTAAGACTGCATAATTATTTGTGACCTGTGTGTTGATAGAACTACATTTCATCGGTCCAGCCCGTATAAGTAAGCTTCGCTGTGACATGACATTAAAAAATACAAAAATAAACCAATAGATGTTTGACTGTGTTTGAGTATGCATTCATGCCTAGTGACATTAATACACTCATGCTTAATACTCCACTGTCCAGCTGTGTTATATAAAAAAAAAAGTTTTGCATTCTGCTTGGGTTTGACCTAAGCAGAAGTATTATGAACCAGTGCATTCTGAAAAAGATAATGCTGCAACTAGCACTGCTGTGTTGTACATCAGATCTTTTTAAATTGCTAGTTGAGTTTTTTTGCTATAGTAACTCCTCAGAGGCATAATGAAGTTCATCAGTCACTGGAACTGTTTCCCTGCTGTGATTTGATTTACTAAAGTATCCCAGATGAAAACGATCTACAAACAAATGTAAGGCTTAATTTTGTTTGTGTATTTTACTGACAACATATTTGCATGTCTTAGATTCTTTCTTTCACCTTCCTGTTCTTCCTGCTATGTACAAGGAGAGACTGGAATTTACATAGATACCTTTTAACTTCCTAGCTTGTCAATTCCTCAGTGTTTGAAAGGGATGAACTCCTGATATCTGACAAATACACACCAGTAATTTCATTAAATAAATGCAAAATGAGTTTAATATTGTCTACTTCATTCTTCCTAGGTTATGATCCATAAGTCAGAATCACTACTAATTCAACATAATTAGCAGTCCTTGATCAAAAGAGACTGGTTTATACAAACCGAGAAAGAGAAGTGACAGTCTAGCTTATTAAAATCATCCTTCTAGACCAGGGTTAATGGTATAATTAGAATATACTTTAACCGCATTGACCTTGTATGTATTTTCTTTTGGATATGAAGTAATAAAATTAACATTTCATTAAGAAGCTGTTCTCCGGCTGGTTTTTTTGGGTGGTTTTTTTTTTTAGGTTTTTTTTTTGTGATTTAACTTTCCACTGCACAAATGACTGAACACATACATGGTTTTAAAAGGACTTAAATTTTAACATTTTTAATATCTTTAAGAAGCAGTCCTCAATGTTGCAGCTCTGGTAACCTTAGAAAGAAGTAAAGAACAATATATTTCTTTATTTTTATTTTATTTCTTCCAGATACTTTTCCACAGATTGAATTTGGGGAATCTTACAAAGGAAAGATAGTGATTACAATATGCCAAGGCATTAAAATGTGCTAAGGCCGTAAGATATTTTAAGTCAATTCATAACATGAAGCATGAGTGAAAGCATAACTGAAGAAAAAAAAGAACAACAAATGGAAAACTCATGCCTAAAGCCAGCTGCTTACTTAAATATCTTACTGTATAAGAGCCTGAAACATACAATTACAGTTGGCTGGAACAGCTAATGAATGTAAAATCCTGATATTTCAAATAGGAATGCAAAATCTAGACTTAGAGCAAAATGGAAATACCAAAGTATTTCAGCTGAAAGATATGGAAATGAACTACAGAATATCTGAAAAAATAATTGAATTCACAAAATACTAAAATAATATCATATAAAAGCTTGAATGAATGAAAGTTAAATGAAATGTTTACCATATCAAATACATACTCTGTCAAAATATAAGAGAGCCAGACCAGTTTGTATAAACTTGTTTCCATCCAATATTTCAGCTACATCAACAAATTCACATGCACTATTTAGGTTTGGACAAAACAACACAACTTGCTAGAGCTGTCCTGTCAGTCAGCACTGCTTATTACAAACCCCCTCACATACTCTGTGCAAGCTGATGATAACATTATAATGTTGCATAAAGGAGCTAGGTTAGTGACACCACAGCTGACAGTACAGTCAAGTGAGGTACTGTTAGTCAGATGACAGCAAATAAGAAAAACTAAATCAACACCTGACAAACTAGTAAGGTGTGTCTATGCAAGTCCTACCAAAGGAGTTTAGTTATTTTAAAACTTTGTCAGAATTGGATATTTCAACTGGACTATTCTCTTCCCTCCTTCCATGCAATATATTTCTGAGAAGTTAAGAGACACTGCACAGTCAATGGGAAACCTGTGCATAATAAGGGACATGTCATACAGCTGCTCCCGAGGCAGGGCAGGGAATGGAAACTTTTGTTTTCTTCAGCTTCTGCATTCTCTGAAATCCTGCAGTGGCAATAAGCTCTGTCAGTCATTCTCCTGGCCCAGTTTTCATCTGACTGAATACCTGCTCATCCATATCCTGGTTGTTGCCTGGACACAAGGGACAGCAGTAGCTGCCTTGTCTCCCTCGATGTGGCCTGCAAGAAGATCAAGGGAGCACACTGGGCTTCCTAAGGCTCTGTCCTGAATTGTACATCAGCACACATTTGGGCTTAAAACCAGAGCAGAACCTCTGTAATTTATGCAAGAGTTTTCAAGAGGGATGAAACCAAGTCACAGCATTTGGACCAGGATGGTAGCACGCTCTCCCCTGGAGTGAATAGTTCTGCTTTTAAAAGTGAAAGATCAGACTGAAATTTGAATCTGTATTTTGACTCTGAGTTCCTCTAGAACTTGATAGAATTCATTTTTACATCTAGATACTATCAAGCAAGGAAGACCATGCTAGTTTTAATGATTTAAAGCAAACCCTTACGTGATATAAACGTTAGAATAATACACCTGTGTTTCCTGATTACTTGTTTGGGAGGGGCAGTCTATTTAAACACTGGGAACTGAAAGGCAAGAATGCACCCCAACTTTAAAAATTTATGTAAGAAATCGTTTGGAACAGTTGAGACATCAAACCATAAAAATAGGTTTTTCTAATGGCGAAACCAACTCAGCTTTAAAATAAATGTCATCTTTCAGGACACAGACTTCACATTTCTCACTAAAATCAAAGCTTTGATGGTTCTCAGAGGTATGTAAATTCTACAGGAATTCATTTATTCAGTGACAGTGCTCCACCTTCTAAATCAAACCTCCAATGTGTCATTATGCAGACTCTCCGAACAACCTCTTTGTGTGAATATAAAAAGATTCTGAAGCCTGTGCTGAAAACAAAAGGCGACCCCATTTACTAGCTGTTTGATGTCTTATCTTAGAAAATGGTTTAAGAACATAGAAATTAAAAGGAAAGCATTCTCCTAACCCCTATCTCTGTATTCGCAGGTACTCTGTAGATCGACACACTGATATGGACAGAGTATTCAACATCAATTCAGGAAATGGTTCGATCTTTACTTCAAAACCTCTTGACCGGGAAACACTGCTGTGGCACAACATTACAGTAATAGCATCAGAGATCAGTAAGTCAAACCTAAATACCACTGCTGTCCCTGATGTAATGAATTTAGCCTTCTAGCTGAGTGTGTGGAAAGCACAGCTGGACAGATGTCAGGTTATATGGACAGGCCACTCAATACTAATGAAGAAGTGGAAATGGCAAGAGGTGGTCTGCAGTTCTGCATTTGCTAGGGACACAGTTCATGAAGAGGTAACTTAGCCAAGCAGGGAGGAAAGATAATAATCCTGCATTTTCTAATCAGTAATAGTCATTTTCCACTTTTAACATGATTGTTGAATTCTGAAATTGGCATGCAGCAAAAAAGATGTGTTGAAGCCAAACTACATTCCATGGCAGAATTGAGTCTCATCCACACTGAATATAGGACAGGCTGGATATTTTCGAGTAAGACTAAGGCAGCTGGGCTGAGCTAGGTGCCCAGAACTTAATCAGTTTTAAGGATTTCCATTCTGAACTTCTTAAGAGTCCTTTGAAATTACAAGCTATAGTTACAAATCAGTCTGTCACTTGGTTTGGGATTGCTCAGAAGTAATCTTGTGATTATAATAATCATGTTGATTTCAGAAGATTAAATGCCAGGAATCTAGATAAGGATGTGTATGCTAGGTGGCTTTAATGAACAAGCCTCTATATTTTCTTATAACAACTATAGGCATGTGACATGCTCAAATATTAGGCAATACAATTCTATTCACTTTTGCGGAGTCACAGTGCTTACAATTGTGAAATATGTTGGAATGGTAGACAAACCTAATTACAAATACAAGTTCTATGGCTGTCACAAAGTATTGTACAGCCCAGAGCCTAAATGGCTTTTTTTAAAAAACATAATCTGAGATAATATAAACCCTACTTTCTTATGTTGCATGTGTGTGAGAAGTGTGTAATTTAGGAGTATTTGACTCTAGCTTTTATTATTCTGTAGGCCTTTTTAAAAACTGAATATTAATGTGAAACAATACTACTGAGGCAAGCAGGTGGGGCTGTGTAAAAGGTAGTGGGCTAAAGTCTACAGGAGTGATGTTTTGAAATACCTTTCTCCTTGAAAGTCTGCAACCTTTAACCCTGGATACGTGGTGTCAGAATACTAAACATTGACCTCCTGCTGACTGTTGGTGTTTCTAGTAAGTCTTTGAAGGAGTGATCTAGGGTCAAGAGCTGTACACTATGGACTGAGCTCCTGGGTAGAGGAGGAGGGGAAAAATAAACACCTGAAAAGAAAGGAATAGCAAGAGCATTTAAGAACCACACTTGCATGCATCCCAGTGGAACTGAAATAATATACAGAACATTGTATACTCTGTGAAAGCCAACTCAGCATTTATATGGAATATTCATTTAGTACCTTGCCTTCTCCCCTTAGGTCAGACTTTATACTGGGCCAAACCCTCTCAACTAAACCTTTGTGTCTGACACAGGTTTCTGTCTTAACTACCATTCCTCTTTAGATCCTTAGATTTAGATTTTAGCCTAATTCCAGGCTGCAACAAGCTACTTCCCAGGCTGTGCTTCACTGAGCCTTGACCAAATTTGGCATGACTACTGTAGATACCTTCCAAATCCAATTTCCTTGCCTGAAATGCAGGTCCTGTTTAAACAAGCCTACCTCACTGATTTTGCTTTCAAGAGACTACACCGGGAAGCACCACTGCTTAACGTCCCTAGCTAAAATCACAGTTTCTAGGCAGACCAGCTGAAGTCCAAGTCCATCAAATTCTAGCTAATCACTGTTTGCATACCACCACATCAAGCTCCATGTATATTTCATTGAAGTAATCTAAAAGAAATATCCAGCCCGGTCACAGGCAGGATGTACATTCAGATAGATGGCTACTCCTTTTGTTATTAAAACTGGTAAAAAAAAAAAGATGATAAAGTTAGAAGGAGAAACACTTTTCAGTTGTGACTGTACTTGATTTTATTTTACACTAGACAAGAAACAAAAATACAGTTGTTTTGCCTTTAATTGTCTAGAATTGTCAGTAAATGTAGATAGCTCCATTTTTTTAGTGCTTTTCTTCTCTAGTATGAGCTGCAGTTGCTCAGCAGCCCTGAGAATCATGCTGTGAATGCTGCAAACAAAGATTTGGTGTAGTATGGGGTCAGTACATCTGCCACAGTCAGAAGGCAAACTGGCAACAAAGCGCAGTACACTGGGCTGCTGCTTCACAGCTGCAGAATTACAGCTGATTTACCAGAGTTTCTAGAGTATTTTTAAATATTCTTTTCTTAACACTTAGGGGTAAATCAAACATTTACAGGCCTTTGAGGAGGTATTAAAAATAAACAAGCAAGCAAGCAAACAAACAAATTGTCCCAAAAACCTGGAATAGTTTTGTTGCTGGCTCAACATCATCTATAGTGATGAATAGATTTAAGCAGCTTGTTGAGTATGTGGAGCTTTTTTTGGAGATGGAGCCCAGTAGTAATTAGAGGATAATTCAAACGCATTAACCTACATCAATTAATTTGCAAAAATAATTTGATAGATAGCAAAAAAGGCTTAAAGATGTATACACGTATTTTAACGTACATTTCCATTAAATCAGTAAAAAGTCCTGTGCCCATAAAGCACGGAGTTTTTATGAAATTTCTGTTTATTACAGTACCATTTTAACTTGTAAGAATCTTAAGCATCTAGAAGTAAAATGAAACTACATACTCGACAGTTCAAAAAGCAGGAAAGAAAGCAGTTATAATTCTTGAGTGAAGTAAAAACACATTTGCCCATACATTCAAATGTATTTATTCGAAAGGTATACCTTTATGAAATAGTCCTTCCAATAGACCTGCAACTTCAAATGACTACCTTTGTTTTCTGCCTGGTATAAAAATTTGTCATTTGTATTGACGTAGTTTAGCATAGAATTCGGCCTAGTCTATATCATATGTAAAATGCTATTTCATACATTGAATGAATTTACCCAATGGTTCGTATTAGAAAGAGGTTTATGCCTAATGGAATCATATTAACTTCAATGAAACCATGGAGCTTTAAAGCACAATATTTTGTCCAAATGACTGAGCTCTGTAATACAAATATAGTGCCAATTTTGAAGGAGGCATTTTCATATTTATAAAAGTATGATAAAGACAGTAATAGGACTTCCATTAAAGCCTGACTCAACAAGCTACTATAATGAATGCTTGTAGAGCGTACGGAGTCTCAGATCTGCTATATTTTATCACACTATTTTTGTCACTTGAATTATAGGTTAAAAATGCATTCATAAACAATATTAGCATGGGTAGGAAATTAGCATAGCAAAACTGAGTATGAGTTCTCGTGAAAGGGAAGGGAAATGTATTTATTTTAAGTGAAACTGGTTTAAATGACGCTCATTTCCCTCTCTCCTATTTCTGCATCCACATACTCTCAGGCACTGGGGCAGGTAGGTCCGGATATTTTTTGTGATATGGAGTACAAAGTTCACAGATAGAGTCCTGGCAATGTCTTGTGGTTTCCTTTTGACTGGTGATGAAAAATTATTTTGGGGGAAAGTTTTTCACCTTTTAGGAGTTGATGATTGCAATGATGTGGTGCTTTGCCTCAGAATTTTGCCTATTTCACCATTCATGGCTCCTAAGAAAGGTTGCTGCCTGTCGCCTTTTTTTCTTATTTTGTGATTAAAACCCTAGTTTCCCCCTACCAGGAAGAGGAATGCTCTATACTGTGTGGTGCATCACCAAATGGTTTCATTTTTGCTTAGAAAGTTGACAGTATTTTTATCAGTATTTTTTGCTCAGGAATATCCATGTAAAAATTGACCTGTTGGCACTATACAGTCCTTATAGGGAAAAAAGTAATATTTGCATAATGGGATCTGCAGATTCTATGAAGTACTTATGTTCTTCAGCTGATAGCTTTTAGTGTTAACTCTAGAATATCAGCCAAATTCATCCACAACAGATTAGAAAGTATCGGTGATCACAGCCACAGTTACTAGTTATATAATAAAATGGTAATCATGATAGCTTAAGGAACTGTGTCATGAGATTTGTACAAGACTGTATATTATATGTAAGAGGTAGAGAGGAAAACTGCTCAAGCCCATTTTCATGACTCTTAAGTCTTCCTTTTTCAGAGTTAGGGAAGGGAATATGTTCTAGAAACTTTGCTGCCACTAAACAGTATCACTTAGGTTAAAAAAAAAAGATTTTATTTAATTCTAGTATTATATTTATACGAGTATGTGTGTGTATGTATGTGTATGTATCACACATTCATAATTGTACTTGGAGTGTTCAAAGATTTTTTAAAATCCTTGACTCCTACTCAGTCTTAACTGTATAGATTACACAGAATCCAGGTAATGAAACACAGCATAGCTTTGTGGAATTCACCCCATAATGCATTCCCCATAGATCAACAGAATACAAGTGGAGTGTTGAAAGTAAGAGGAGTTAAGGCAGTGAAACCTTTAGTCTGTCTTTTTCTCCTCCTGCACTGTCAGTACCTGGGCTAAATAAAATATTCTTTCTGGTTTTATCGTTTCAGACAACCCAAAACAAAGCAGCCGTGTCCCAGTGTTCATTAAGGTTTTGGATGTAAATGACAATGCTCCTGAGTTTGCCATGTTTTATGAGACCTTCGTCTGTGAAAATGCAAAGGCAGAACAGGTGTGTTGTCTGCATGAACTAAGAAAATATTCCAATTTAATTGAGTTTTGCCACTACTCCTGCATCACCTCCTCAAGAAGTATACTTTGCACTGCATCAAACTGTCAGTTTTTCAAAATTAAACCAAACAGTGGCTGCACAGCTTCTGATTTCACTTAGTATTCTTGCACCTAATGTGACAGCATGTTTTACACTGTTGTTTTCCATACTGCACCTTGTTATCCCTGATGCCTTTTCCTTTTGTGATTCTCTGCTTTATTCAGGCTCCTCCACTGTCTCCTTCAAAAAGTCTCAGGTTTGAAACTGTTACAGGTCCTGTCTGTGGTACAACTGTTTCCTGCCAAATAATTCTCACTCTTCCAGTCCTATTACTAAGTGGTTCAAAGTAACATAATTTGAAAGATTCAGCCAAACAATTCCTCTTACATGAGATTTGGATAGTTAAATATACAGTCAGCTTGGACTGTCTCACCTTTCATCTCTAATGCTTGTCACAAGAAAAGGTTTCCTATCCATCTGGAGTGGCATCAACCCAAGCCTGCTTTTTTGTTCAGCATGATTTTTTGGCCAACTTTCAAAGTCATTATGTTACTGGCTGGTGGTATGGGATACAATCCTAAACCACACTGGCAGCACATGGACCACTTTTCTTAAGCTCACCATAGCAGCATCAGCTGCCTTGAAGCAGAATTTAGAAAAGAATACAATAAAATTTCATTCCAATCCTGGAGTACATAAGTAAGCATAAGGTCTATTGACCCAACCCAGTCGATTCTATGATTCTATGACTTTGAAGATAATTTTGTTCTTATTGTTTCAGCTGATACAAACATTAAGTGCTGTTGATAAAGATGACCCTTACAGTGGACATCAGTTTTCATTCTCGTTAGCTCCCGAGGCAGCCAGCAGCTCAAACTTTACACTACAGGACAATAGAGGTGAATTTCTAGGAAGACTTTTCTTTGTTATCTCATCCTTGCTTTCAATCTTCAGATGAAGATTTAATGTGTGCTTTGTGTTTCAGACAATACAGCAGGGATTTTCACCCGTAAGAACAGATACAACCGGCATGAAATGAGTACCTACTTCTTGCCAGTGGTAATATCAGACAATGACTACCCTATCCAGAGCAGCACTGAAACAGTGACTATTCGAGTATGTGCTTGTGACCATCGAGGAAAGATGCTGTCCTGTAATGCAGAAGCATTGATTCATCCTACTGGTCTTAGCACTGGAGCTCTTATTGCCATTCTTCTCTGTATAATTATTTTACTCGGTGAGTAGCTCAGAGGCATTTTGTTCCATTCATTAATATTTGTACTGCTACAAGTCATTATACCAGAGCTAAAGCAAGAGCAAAGAAAAGATATCCTTGTCTTATGCTGTGTTTATATTATTGTATTTCCTCCTCTGAGGGCTGCTATGGTGTATAGAACACATCCTGCCTGATGTTATTTATCTGAAAGTTAGCAATGTCCAAAGCAAGAGAAGACAGCTGGATTCCACTCTCTTTTAAATGGAAAGAGACAGGAAACTCTAGAGAGACATTCAAGCCCCCCAAAATTTTAAAGCCCCCCAGATACTTTATTGGTATCTGAGGTGGACCAGACTAATCACCCTCTGTAGCTGTCTTTCTGTTCACCACAGAAGAAGGCCAGGTAACTTAAAAGATGAACGTCCAATGTCTAAACCGAGGAGAAGCAACTCTCGGTGTTCTCTGTTCTGCTGGAATGATGAAATGGGGAATCTATTCAAGCACCCTCTCATAGACTGCAGGGTCCTCCCTTTCAGGCACCTGTGAATATGGAAAGATTGGATCCTGAGTGTGGAAGACATACAGATCTCTGGCTACAGCACTTACAGGTGCTCAACCTTTATTTTTTATAAAAAGAAGGACTTTACAACATCTCTCCCATTTGTCCCACTCAGGTTCCATCCCTCTTGTACAGCAGGGACAACCTGCTTGGCAATTAGCCATAGTCTATTAATCCAAGGAGAACTATACTATACAACACAGGCAATTCTCAGGGAGATGTTATTAGTCACCTTTTAGTATCTGGCCAGGAAAGAAGGGAGTCAGATCAAACTTATAGCAGCAGGGTCAAGAAGGAGAGAAAATGTTTCCCCAGTGAATCTATTTCTTTCTACCATGCTTCTATCTTCCTTGGACAAGCTCACCACCACTGCAGAATCACCCTGACCTCAGTTATTAAAAAATTTTCCCTGTCCAGTGAAGAGTCAAAGACCAGGTTGTAATTCTCAGGCTTTAACAATATAGTAATGAGTTGCTCAAATAAGCACTATGCCATTTGCAGAAAAGATTCCCACAATAACAATTTTACCCTTAATTTGCCATTAAATTCACTTTTCAAAACATGGTACCATTGCCTCTAAGGACTTAGCTCTCTTTGTATCAAGTTCCTTACCAGTAAAAGAAATCTAATGCTTCAGATAGTCTCTCACTTGTTAGTACAACTGTGCTCATTAATATCAATCTGACATTAAACGATTTCCTGGTTTATGTCAATCGAAAATAATTGATTCTGTGTTCTAAGCAGCACTTTATGTCAATTACTGCTCACGCCACCATGCACCATAAGCAGATTTTCAATTAACTCGGCTATATAATTTTCTATTTTCAGGTTGGTTGCAGGGTTTGCATGTGCAACAATTACTGGGTGAAAAACAATACGCTGGGCAGATCTGAGCCATGACTTAAAATTTAGTAGTAACAAAAAGTGCCTGTAAGTTGGAAGGTTTATTTGCAGTTTGAGTACATCCAGCAGCTTATCTGGAGGCCTCAGATACTGCTAAACAGTGACATGCAAATAAATGTTTAACATATAACTTCTAATGGGTTTTCTTTTGCCTGCAAGTCCAGCAGAAAATAAGAAAACCCAAGCATCAGAGATGTAACATAATTATCAGTCTAATCTTTGCATATTCTGTGTAACACCTTTTTTGTTAATGTGATATTTCTACAACCCTTCCATGTAAGAATTGTCATCGCTGCACTTTCTCAGATCAGTCCCTGTTTCAGAAGCCTTTTCAAAATCAGTACTGTGTTTTTAAGTTCTCCAGAATTTTCTCTATCTATTTCTGTTCTCTCACACAGACCTTTCCCCAGTCCTCCCACGTTGTGTCACAGCTTTATGCTCTTAAGAGAATTCTTTTACTGCATTTTTCCACTGCAGCACAAAGCAGCATCACTGGGGTTACAGCTTTTACATAACACTGCAAGTAAACCCACATCATTAGGGTGAGAGCCTGAAGCGTTCACCATCTGAACCAACCCTCCTAATTTCTCCACTTTCACCACCTAATTTATTTCCTTTAAACTCATATTTACAGATGTTCTCCCTTACACTATTTTGAGTAAAAGATACAGCAGGAATTAGAGCATTTTCTGACTTCATGCTGTCGTCTTGGAATCCCTCTTTGGGCAGGAAAAATGAAACTCTAACACAAAATGTTTGAGCACACTAAACAGAGAGCACCCAGCTTTAAGCAATCCTGCCATGAAGCCCACCATTTAAAAACAAAACTAAGAAACAAAAAATCAGCTTTTTGTTTGTTGAAGGAATCTAACATAAGTTTCAGTGGACTAAAATTTTGGGTTTGGTCCTTAGCCCTTGGAATTGACCTTAATAGGGTTAAAAATGAGGAAAGGCCAAAAAAAAGTCTTGAATAGTCACTGTGCTTTGACTCACACATTGTTTTAGTAATACAGCTGACATGAAAGATAATTTTGATCCACCTTATCATCTCATATCAGTGAGTTCAGGCCATTTCCTAGTTGCTTTACTTTGCTATGAAACAACTATAAAAACAGCAAGATGTGTCTTGTCTTGAAGTTTTCACTGCAGAGCACTGTGGGCCTTAGACTATCAAAGAAACAGTGATAGTAGTAATAAATCCCTGCTTCTTGATGCTGTTCATTTGTAAATATTCAAACATTCACCACATTACAGTAAAGTCTAATGAAGAAATCTTAAATTACCTTTTAAAGAAAATAAAGTATTGAATGTGTCCCCTTCCACCCTCTGTGCCCCCTTGTCCACCAGTACCAGGAGTCATTATTGGGTAAAAATATTTAAATTTGGATCATAGCCTTGGAAAAAGTTACTTCCCTCCAAAAAAATGAGAAGTATATGTGTGTACACACACATTTTAGAATGAAAAGCATAAAATACCTATCTGAGAAACATCAAGCCTTTTGCAAATTAAAAAATATGATTACTGTATCTCGTCAGTCTACAATTTAAGCCATGTACTTTTTTTAAGGTGATGTACCTTGTGAAAACATGACAGGGAAGTTAAGAAAAGATCAACTTTCTGCTGGCTGAAAATTTACCCTATATTCCAAGCTTTTTGCCATTGGAGAATAGATTTACCTATCTTGAAATGCAATTTTGCTAACCTTTTGTGCTAGCCCAGTAGATACCACCCTGGTCCATAGCAAAAGTTGCATCTCACGCTTAGGGGTTGGTAAATATTATCTGATGTTACTTATTTTGGAGAAAGTATTTCTCCCTTCCCCCCCAACTCACATGAAATTGGTTCTTTTCTCAAAGCAATACAATTGCTATATGACTATGGGTAAAAACGTGTCTACTGACAAAAATTCGCTCCACTTGGCTTCTTATAAGCTTGACATCTCCTTTCTTCTAGTGCATATCCATGCCATTTAATCTCCCAGGGTACTTGCAGGCAGAGCAAGCACAGTCTGAAAACCTGCCGTGCACATTTGCAATATTGCAAAAACATCTTTTAAAACTTCAGATCCGAGCTGAGGCGCGGCGCTTCTTCTGAGTTTTAATGGAGCGAGGGATTAACCTTCCCCTTATTCTTCCCCTGTTATTTTTTGTTTCCAGTTACAGTGGTGCTGTTCGCAGCACTGAGACGGCAGCGGAAAAAAGAGCCTTTGATTATTTCCAAAGAAGACATCAGAGACAACATTGTCAGCTATAATGATGAAGGTGGTGGAGAGGAAGACACCCAGGCGTTTGATATCGGCACGCTGAGGAATCCTGAAGCCATAGACGATAATAAATTGCGCAGGGACATTGTGCCAGAAACACTTTTTATGCCACGGCGGACTACAGCGGCACGAGACAACACGGATGTCAGAGATTTCATTAACCAAAGGTTAAAGGAAAACGATGCAGATCCAGCAGCACCTCCATATGACTCGTTAGCAACCTACGCGTACGAAGGTAATGGTTCTGTGGCCGAGTCCCTCAGCTCCTTGGAGTCGGTGACCACGGACGGAGATCAGGACTATGATTACCTCAGTGACTGGGGGCCTCGGTTTAAAAAGCTGGCAGATATGTATGGCGCAATGGACAGTGACAAAGACTCTTAATATGATGCCTTTTTTTTTTTTTCTCTTTTTTTTTTTTGTTTTGTTTCCCTTCCTCATTTTCAGAAACAGCATTGAGATTTGTGAAGTGGCTATTTCTTTGTTTCTCCACAGCTGTGTGAAAGGGTTTTCTGCTCTACCCATCCAAATTCTCTAAAGACTGCAATCTGTGTGGATCAGCCGTCAGAAAACTTTTTTCTATTATCATTTTATGAGCTTCCAGGAGGCAAAATTCTTATTTTTAGTGCATCCAGTTTACCAAGTCAACCTTACAGGCACGGCAGTAGTTGAGGGGAAAAAAGGGATCAGATGGGGAGCAATATTTTTACTTGTTCTGCTTATATTGTAAATTGGAGTATAGTATATGTTTAAGCTCACTTGCTCTTTTTACTTGTATTCAGACTATTCAGCTCAGATGACTGCGCTGTTGATTGTGTATTGCACATCCCAATGTAATGAGGTACCCTAGTTTACCCTATGTATTATAGTCAAAAGTAGTGGTGATGGAATGAAGGTTTATTATACAAGTAGAGTAAGCTGAGAAAAAAACATCAAACATGCATTTTACTCATAAGGAGGGTAGAAAAGCCTAATGGTCATTTAAACCTATGTATTTTTTCTAGAACTCGCCATTGCCCCCAATGCACTGAATCATACTAACACACACATATATATAGTTCATTAACTGCTATGTATATATTCTTCTGACCTAGCATTGCTGGAGAGATGTGCGTGTGTGCATGTGTGTGGTCAGTAGCCCTGATATCTAATTCTTAGATGGCTTCCCAGTTCTTACCTGGACTTGCCTTGTGCTGTAGGGAAAGTTCTCTCATCCATCTCCAGATCAGATCACAGCTTGGAGGAAGGAACAGATTGCAACTGTGCTTTTCTTTGTACTTCCTCAATGGGCCTTCACCTTCACCAGTTCAGTGATGCCCACTGTGCCGGGGCTTTTTATGAAGTCAGGCTTTTTATGTCCATCTACTTCCGACTGTTCTCGTGTGGGGGTGGTAGCCTCAAGGTGACTGCCACCCCTCAGGACAAAAGGGGTGCAAAGGATGAAAGAGTGCTTTGGTTGTCCTGACCTTCCCTTCCTGGATGCCCAGGGTGGCTTCCTCACTGACTACCCAGTTTTACCATCTGTAAAGTGGGGAAATAACGCCTACCTCATCAGGATGTCGCAAGAGTTATAGAAGTAATTTTGGAAAATGCTTTAGATACGGAAAATACTGGCATTCTGCCAGAGGAAGTAATTTCTTGTGCTTTTGGGTGGTTGCTTTGGGTTTTTTTTTTTGACAAATTCAAATCCTTAATGCTGAAGTAAGCAAGAATCAATTGTCATTTCAGTGGCCTGAAACGTAGGATTCATAACTATGATTCATTTTTTAAAAATAAACTACTCACCCAGGGTTGTTAAAGACTTCATCAAAAGGTAAAATTTTAATAGTTAAGTCTGTGTGTGTGTGTGTGATTGTCTGCTTTGCCAAGCTAAGTAATTTTTAACCTGGTGGGTGAAGATTACATAGTCTCAGACCAAAACAATTTTCTTTACAGCTTGTGCACCACTCAGTATTTCTATTGGTCTCTCAAATGCATGCTGTTGCTGCTCTTCAAATCCAACTAGGAGAGGCTATATGGAGAAAACCCTAAAGCGCTGCTATGGGACATAACCTGTTCCAGGAGATAAAAGCTACCCTGTGTCCTAAAGCAGGGACACATCTCATGGCATTGTGCAGAGGAAAGAAGGAATCTTATAAATTCATTTTTTAAAATATATCTGTTATATTAAAAAATTTCATTTCTTTCATTTTGAAACAGTATTTAATACCAGAATTACAGGCATGGATCTATTCCCCCTCTCCCCTGAACTCTAAGTGAATCGGTTTGAAAACTAAACAGCAGCTCCAATTTATTGTAAAAATAAAGACAGAAGGGAAAAAAGGTAATAAACAGAAAATTTAAGGGGATTAAAAATTAATCCCTGGAATCTGTCTCTCCTAGAGAGTTAAATAAAGAGAACAGTAAGATTTCTGAGTATTAGACTTATACAAGTATGATGACAATTTCAGGTTTTGTGAACCAGATCACAGTGAAGAGGATGAGAGCCACACTGTGGTGCCCAGGTGGAATGGGGAAGGACTCCTTCGCAGAGGGGAGCACTGCACAATTACAGCTTTCAGACAAGACAGCTAATTGCTTGTCATTTAAGATGATAAAAGCCTTTAAAAATCTAGTCCTTTGTGGCTTTCTTGAAATCAGAGCATCCAGGAAGCAACTGGTCCAAAAGCTGGTTCTGAAAAACAGGGGGGAATCAATCAACCTGGATTTCAGATAGGTGGAGGATCAGAGCTGCTCAGCACAACCCTCCACAGCTCACTTTAACTTCAGGCTGCCTTCCTCATACAGTCAGCGGAGACAGTCAGTGTGTACCCCCTCCAGGGGCTCGATCCTAATGGCTCCTTAACACACGCCTGTGTCCCAACCTTCACTGCATGGGGTTGGCTTCGGCAAATTACTTCAAGCTCAGAGTCCATCTGGATCCCCAGTGCAAGCGAGTGAACCATCCCTTCCCCTCCTCAAGCCCTGAGGAAACAGATTTGTATGCAGCAGGGATGGCAGGGGTGGCTGTGGAACCACACACACATTTGTCCTTGCAAGCCACCCTCTCACCCACAGGGAAGAAAGAAGGAGTCACCATCACTTGGCTGGGGACAGACCTCACACCCTGAAAGGGCTGGGCCACCCTGCAGGTTAGTCTTTAACATGCATCAGTCACCATTTGGTGCAGAATAACAAAACAGGAGAATCACTGATGCCCTTGTAACTACTTTCCTATGCCCACGCAGTGATTTTGTCTGATTTAATGATTGTTAGTAGAAGTCCAAGCACAAGATGTGGGTTTCTTTTCTTTCTTCTTTTTTGTCTTTTAGTTGAAAGCAGGTTTTATCTTGTCCAGTGAATGACAGAGTAAATACGAGTGGCTACTCGTGCCTGTTATGTAAATACACTGTATATAAAACTGTTATGTCACCAGGAATGTGGGGCCTGAGTAGCAAATTGATTCTTCTAAGATAATTCAAGGCAAACTTGCATCCAAATTATTAGTTATGCATTTAGGTTTTAAGATCTACTTTTTTCCTGAAAATTAGACAGAATTAGCATCTCTCACACAGCAAGACTAATCCAAATCTGTCTCTTCTTCTTGCTTGGCAGTAACAGAGTGCAATTTATAAAATCAGTGCTGCATATTACATCTTGGAAGTGCCATATTGCAGTGAATGCAAAACTTTACAGTAGTATTTATTTGCACTTTGTTGCATGCCAGTGTGCTTAAGGATAGAAATGAATATTGGGCAATGCTTTTCCACAATGCTAGAATTGTCATTTATAGAAAAACAAGTGTTAAGACCATGGGCTGTGACAAGGGTTTCCTGGCTATTTTAAGCCTGTTCTCCTTACAACCACACCTGTTTGAGAAGAAGAAATATTATAAGGAAGTTTAACTAAGCCAGACAGAGAGATGAGCAATGAAGTTGTTTTTTAATTTGGAAAAACATCCAATCTAGCACCAGGGAATGTATTAAAAGATACCAAGGAATTCAGTGGAGTTCACATGAAACAGGGGCATGTTTACCAAGGGAGATTTTGCCAGCCTTGCTACTGCAGAACAATGTCTCTGCATTTGAAATGGAGTACAGTTTCTAGTAGAGTTATTTCATTCCAGTTCCCAAAAAAATCACTTTGTTCCAGAAAGAAATGTTTTTTGTTTTGTGTTTGTTTTTTTTTTTTTACTCCAGAAGTATGGTTATTCTAGGTTAAAACCAATTCTAACCCACAGCAGCACCAGTATGAGGAGACACGGCAGCACGCACCTCCGATACAGTTGTGTCAGGACATCTCTGTGTAGACAAGGTCTTGGAAGAGAGATGAGGCAGAAACTTGCAGTAAGGGCTGAACAAGAGAATTTGGGAGTTTCCACAGGGTTCTACCAACAGTTCCAAAGGAATGGAATGCATTCTCAAACCTGACATAGACAGAGAGGCATATAACCATGAGAAAAACAACGCAGCTCTGTTTTTAAGTTAATGCTTGTAAAAAAAAAATGCTGGAAAAGATTCTTGAATAGAGAAAGACCATTCCACCTATACAAACATCAATATTTTCTAAACTTGTCCTAAGAAAGAGATATATTTTTTCTGATTCTTAAAATTTTGTTACTTGTCAAGTCTTATTTCATTCTACACACAGGTATTTTCTAGCTACTAAATGTGAGTGGGAGAGGCAGCCTTCAAATGATCAAGTTTTGGAAATAGCAGGCTACATTAAATAAACATAACATTTTTATTTTTCTTTCACAAACAAAAAAAAATACCACAAAACCCAACTAATTGAACATCTGTAGTACCATAAAAAGCAGAATGGTCATGAGGTAGAGCAGTAGAACAGGGAGAAATGGCTATGGGAATGTGTGTCTGCACAGGTAGAATATGAAAAAAAGAAGGGAAATAATGAGCACTGGAAGCTGGCCATATGTCAAAAACAGACTCATCCATGTTGAGCAGGACCAAGAGTGCACAGTCACTTCTAACAATTCAAGTTTTCCTAAAGCAGACAGAGGGAGATTTGCATGTATGGAAAGAAAGACATCATTTTTTTAGACCAAGCAAATTAAATCTAGATCTCTAAGAAAGAAAGTCCTTTTGTCATGGTTATTATTAAAAAATGTTGAATTTCTACAGCATACCTATCTTGATGGCCTTCTGCAGGGTGAACTATGGACAGTGATTCTGAGCAGGTAACTCTGAACACTGCTGTGCTAGCTCTCCCTCCCACCATCTGTTTTAAATCTCTCCGTGTTTCCTTTGGCTTTAAGTGCTATTGAAATGTTTCAGAAGACCACTGTCCCAACTGGATGCTGCCATACCCTGTTCGTGTTTCAATTTCTGTTCATCTGTGTTTCAATTAACACTTCAGTCTGAGCTCCCTTGTCAAATGAGAGCTGACAAATTAACAGTTATTATGCTACTTCCAATGAGTATGAACTATGTTGTAAGTTGTGAAAAGCAGGGCTTTTTCCAGCCCCTCTAGGCCTGTGAAACAGGAGCCTCCTCTGATAAATGTCAAAGTCACAACATATTTATTTTCATTTTAGTCTTCAGAAAATCTTGTTTTCTTAGTGACTGTTTCTGTACTTGAAGGGAACAAAAACATATTTGATGTCTACATCTGCATGCCTTGCTATAGAAAGTGAGGATAAAACACAGCACCCAATGTAGTGTTTTAGTGCTAAAAAAACAAACCAAAACAAAAAAACACAAAAAAACACATAACTTTCCAACATTACACTTTTCAGGTCAGACCTGCCTTTGACATACACTATACAGTTTCCCAAAGAATAGGTCATAAAATTCAGCAGCAGGTATCTAAAAGTCATGGGTGATGCTGCAGGGAGTACCAGAGTGATAGAATTGGGAGTTTCTGGAAGAACGGAAAATTAGTTGGCTGAGGAGGTGTGATGGAGGCAATCAGTATTGTACAAGGTGGGCCCATGTCACTTAAAATCCACAAAGCTGTCATGTAGTATTTGTAGAGTTACTGGATTTCAAAGGCGTTTTTTTACAAAATCTGCTCTTAGATTTTTTCTGCATGTGTCTTCTGCTTTCTTAAAAAAACCCAACCAAACCACCAAATACAAACAATAAAAAAGGCGCTGCTAACTTTGAATTTCTCCTTCCATAAAGCTGATTTGATAAATAAGGCATAAGTCCTCCACATAGAGAAATCTTTTCCACTCCCATGGGCTTTTGACCTTTCCTATGAGACTGCACTATTTATGTAAATATACCTGGAGACACTTTCTATAAGCTTTTAGTTTTCTAAGATCTATTACTTCGGTGTTTATTAAAGAATAAAATGTATAGAATTATTAAGCATTCAGGTGAACGTGTCGAAGAGAAAAGACTGCAAACACAAAATTGTTCTGGATTTTGACACACAAAAGTTTTGGAAACTCTTCATTATCACTATACTGTTTTAATTCTGTGATTCCTTTCATTGCTTTGAAAAGTCAAAAGAAAGGCCTTATAATAAATGCTATGTGCATCTTAACTGTGTTACTGAGCGAAATCAATCTGGCAAACTCCTATTGCAATTTGTAATTTTAAAACCCTTAAAATAAATGCTTTTCGGTATTGATTTTTTTTAATTAAAAACACTTTCAAGCATAGATTGAAACTGATGCCACCACCTGGGAAGATTTACTTGCTGGCATGCTCCAGCCACAGTCTCTCACGATGTCATCCCCTGGTTATGCCAAAGGAGCCTCAGCATGGCTGATGGATGGATCTGCTCACTGCTCAAGCACAGAGGGACATTTGATTTGGGCAATGAGATTTTTGACACCCAAGAGATTTATACCTAGAAGCTTCCTTGTGTTGCAAAGGGACCTATTCTGGAATGATTCTCTCTTCTGAAGTGTGGATGGGTTATTTGTTATAGTCAGATAGCAAGCGTGCACTCTCTCCCTTATATTTCCCATTCACTGTACTGGCTTCTTTTTTGGGGGGTGGGGGACAGGGGGAAATTCAATTTAACGATTTAATGAGAAACCAATTTGAACAACAATTTCTCACAGAGTAAATTTGCCTTTTTGCAAATTGATTTTTGTAACAAGTTATTTATATGATACTACTTAATAAATTGGTTTTTTCTAACCTGGTGGGTTTTTTCCTAATTCTGTCAATCTATGTTTTGTATTTACAACACTATTATAAAGATAAATCTTCACAAAGATTCTGCAATCACTTTAAGACACAAAGGTAAATTGACTCAGTCTTTTAAATGCCATTTGTAAGTGTTTGGCTTGCATCATGCTGTAAGAGCAGTAGAATCACTATTCTGTGATCAGTGAGGCCTCCTAAAAGAGTGATACAATGTCAGAAAGTCTGAAAGAAGACTTAAAAGCACAGTTCATTTATGGAGTCACCAAATGTCATTTGCAATATATTTGAACATAAGAGCAGCCTCCAGGGAAAATTATCCATTTTAACACTTCCTCAATAAAAGATCTGTCTAGATCTCCAGAAATTCCATCATGCTTAAATTCCTTTCTAAACAGAAGGACAAAGAAAAGAGTGGGAAAGGTCGCCGCGAAGCAAAACTTCACAAAAGCATTAGAAAGAATAACAAAAAGCAACCAGTTTAACACTGAAACCCATATGTGATTTATGAAAGAACTGAATAACTTAAACTGATGAGAGAAATTAGCCTTAACCTTCCATTAGTCCACCTGCAATCTTTGGTGAACCTTCAGAAGAAAACTTCCGTATGAATAGTCCAAGAAACCAACTTTTTTAGATACTCAGTTGTAGATCATAAGGCTATAAATACATCAGTCTACACAATAATTAAGTTGTTATTTTTATGATCTCATTTGCTGAACACCAAATCACAGAAACAAAGCAGTGCACTGTGCATGGACAGTTTGTCTACCTCCCCTCCACACCCTGCAGCCAGGGCATACACTTGCAGGTGCCAGCACAGAGGCTGCAGTTACCTCATCTCTTGGCTCCATTATTTTTTGCATTAGAGCAGCCCTACCAGATTACAAAGTACACCAGCTTGAGTTTTTCATCTTCTAAACAAAGACAGCAGGAGCAGCAGCAGTAATGCTGGTTGTCCACCTGTTGAGAGGTGGTCCAGACTCTGCAACCCTCCACGTGCACTGAGGCTCTGAGTGGCAGAAGCGGAACAGAAGGACCCCCACTACTCTTGATTACATGAAAGAGGAATCTGCCATGTTTCTTATCTTCTGACTTGATGTAATACATCAAAGAGCACCTCAATCACAAAGAAAAGTCAACTAAAGACTAGCTTTTCAGCCATAAAAATTATTTGATTTTCAAACATTGATTTAAGAGCTCTATCTAGGTAAGACAACCTCCTGTACAGCACACAAATCCTCCCAGTTTTCATCTTTCATTAGTACTACCAAAGTTATCATATAGACAAGTTAGCCACACGAGCCATCAAAGCATGCCATCTCTTACTTCAAAAAGTTTAACCAATCCTTGTTGAATTTCAAGAACAGCTCAAAAAAGGAAATCAAAGAGAAGAACAAAACATTTAACTGATGCTTTAATATTTGCAAAAAAAAAATCACAGGAATGATCATTTACATGAGCAACAAAGTGAATGGTCCTTCCAATTTTAATCTTAGATAACGTTACTTCTGATGCTTCAAATGAAATCCAAATATGCTGGGCAAGGTATAGATATTGTAAAACAACCAACATATTCTTATCCAAAGTCTCTGAAGCCTTTCTTTTGTCTTACCAGCCCTAGTATATCTTCCCCTGTTTCCAGCTCTGGCAGTTATCTAGCAAATACCCACCCTCTGCACTTTATTCTCTCCAAACTGATCACACCAACAGGTTCTCAGCAGCTGTTTGTCCTCACATTAGACAGCCCCAAGCATCCTCTTTCCATCTGATCAGAAAAGCTGATTCTGCTTTCTTATTTCCCACAAGTTAGAAGGCAAACATGAGCATTGTCAGAAGTTCTCAGTCACTACTTATTTCAGAATCATTCTAGTATTCATTATTTTTTAACTTTGGAAAACTACAGAGTACACAAAACCATGTATATTTTTTACTAGCTATGGAGATACTTATAGCCCTTACTTTATCATGTATATAGACAAAAGAGAAAAAAATTTCTAGGATCAGGGGAACAGAGTCAGGAAGACTATGCAAGGAGATGCACTGCTCTCAATCTTCCAAAAAGCTTTTGGGTAGTTCCTCCTTTATATTAAAAACCAAATAAAACCTACACAAACAAGCCACAAAAAATCCCAAGCAAACAAACAAAAAACCCCACCAAAACCAACCAGAAAAAAAAAATAAAAAATCAACCAACCATAAAAAAACCCACCAAGAATTACCTTTGTACAGATTTCCTTGTACCCGCTGCTGGAACTTTCCCTATTCTAAACTTGGTACTTTGCTGGCTGTCTGCTCATGCATGCATGTAAATTAATAAACAAATTAATAAATCCCCTCCTGATTGCTTTTACATGTTTTTCTAAACATCTGCTTCTACCTACATTGTTAGACAAAGCTGCTCACTTCTACAACTCAGCTGGGGAACTTATTTTCTCTCAGGATGCAATTGGGTATTTCACGTCAATTATCTTAATTGGAAGCAAGCTTAACCCATTTCACAATTACAGCTCTACCTCATTAGAACAAACTCTCAAACCTCCTTTAATAAAATAAAATAAAACCCAGAACACCCCCAAAGAACAAACCTAAATTTTGGTTATAAGACATTGAAAAGAGGACTGAATAAAAGAGCTCTAGCAAATGAAAGAGTGAGGAAGCCAGCACAGGGACAGAAGGAGAAGGTTGGGGTCCAACTGGATCAACCTCTGACACAGCATTCCTAAATGTCTTTGTACTGTTGGCTTGGAGAGGGTGCACTCTTCACCCTGTTATTCACATCAGATACTTTTCTCCTCCATGTCCCCAAGCATCCCTGTCAGAACAAAAAACGGAGCTAGATGCACCTTTGTTTTGCCACTGCTAAACATTTTGATGCCTCAGCATCAAAATAGTTAGAATGTGGAGCCAGGTCCTCTCTGCCCTCCTCTTCCTCTTGCTCTGATGAAGCCAGTCCCAGGCTTCATCACTCCTGTTCAGATGGCCCTGAACTAATACCTATTGCCAAAGACAGAAAGCCTAAAGTGACAGAAGGAATCCAGTGACAAGACAATCAAGCCACCTGTTACTACTCCAAATTATAGCTGGGTTAGCCATGCCTCTTCACTTGAGTGAGCAAGAGAACAAGGGCCAGGTTAGGATTTCAAATGCACCAAATCTAGAGTTTCCCACACCAGTCACACCCCTTATTACATATCTGTGAAGAAAACAGATTTCAACTTTCTATTTGGCTTCCTGTGGATCCCACCAGCATTTTGAGAAGCACACAGTGGATACTAGTAAAATGATCTATGCACAGAATTTATTCCATGTGTTCTACTATCTGCTTGCACAGAGCATATGATAAATAAGCAACATATTTAGCCAACAAACACTTTAATATTCTGCCCACTTACGAAATCTTCTAGGTAAAAATCCAATGGTGAATGTTCCCATTGCCAAGTTCTCATAATTAGAAATAACAACTATGATGGTATTTTGATTTTGTTTTTTTCTGGATTTATCAATATTTCTCTAAGCAATTTTTACAGTTGCTTTTGAATAACAAAGAAAAGTCAAAAGTACACTTGGAGATTCACCATTCTACTATCTTGGTACTTAATCAACTTGTAATATAAGATTGATGACAAATGCCCTGGAGACAAGAGATAGGCACTTGTATTTCAAGCAAATACTTCATGCAACTCCTTTTGCAGACAGAGCCCTTCAAACCTTTTGATACCAAATTTCCATTTGGCCCATGGGCTCTCTCCCTTGCACAGTCAGAACTTTATCATTGATTCTGGCAGGAGTGAAATGGGACTGCTGAAAGACAATGCAGGTTAACCAGCATGAAGTGCAGCAGAGGGTAGAGGGACTGTTTATAGATGTTGCTCCTGAGAACTATGAAACAAAAGAACCATGTGAGAAAAAAATATCTCTGGATGGAGGATCGTAATAGATAAAACACTGCACCAAGACTTCAGAATTTCTTTTCATTGCCTGTTAACTATTACCTTGCAAAACAAAAAAAGAACCCCTCACTGTATGTCAGCTGAGATATCATCAAATCTCATCAGCTCTCTACCTTCTCTCTCTCAATCCCTCTCCACTGGGAAGGTCATGTCCCTGATGCATGCACTTTGCACCAGCTCTGGCCACCCCTCCTGTGTACCCAGACTCTAGACCAACTGGACCAAAGCTGAACTGCAAAATTCTGTTTCATTCAGCCTGTATTTTTGAAAGTCTTTCTTTTGTCCCCTGGATAGCCTACCTACATTTATAAACATTTACATTTACACTAAGTGCTAACTATATGCATGTAAAGCTACTATGAGAATGATTACTCAGTCTTATCATCTTACTCTATCTTGTCTTTTGAAACCCTGCCAGGTTCTTAAGTTCATGCTCTGGTTTAGCCCTAAAAGTATGAATGGAATACTCACGTTTCACAGATGCACATAGTTCTGGGTAATCACTCGGTACATTTTAGTTGTTGGCAAAGTGCAAAAGACCTTTCCTCCATGGGCAGTACTGCCAGTACATGAGTTATTCTTGTCACTACTGCAGATGGTATTGTGATGAAGTGAGAAAATGTATACTCCAGAAGACATCTTGGTTACCCAAGGAAAAACACTTTCTACTCAGATTGCCTTCCCACTGCCCAGTCCCATTGGAACTGCAACGAATTAGAGGCCACCAGAACTCTTTCTAGCCTCCTTAGCAAATAAAGCACTTTCTTTTTTTTGTTTGTTTTTTGTGGGATTTTTTTGTATGTGTGAGGGACATTGAGTACAGGAAAGGAAAATATAAATATCATTCTTCCAACAGTGAGAAGAATGGGAAAGGAGCTCTAAGACATCCTCTTCCCCTTTGAAAACACTGGCCAGCTAGTGCTATCTTCCTATGTCTCCATCCCCTTGGTAGCATAGACAGGGAGGAGAGGCAAGAGTCTGTCTCTATCTTATCTGAGGAAAAAAGGGGCAGACAATGCAGGCAGTATCTTTAAAGGAGTACTGAGAATCAGATGGGGGAATGTTGTTTCTAACAGAAATATATCTTGGATTTTCATAAAAGTTCAGTGGACATATTTACATCTGTCCCATAAACCTGAACCGTTAATATCTCAAGAACACAAGAGTTAATCATGGGGAACTCAGAAATGCAAAGGCTGATCCAAAAGACATGGAACTGTTTTCTAGAACCTGATGGAGGCCCAGAAACTGATTTTGAAATTTTTGGAATTTTATGATTATTCAGTCTGTAAGTTCACTGAAACTAAATGCTCTAGTCCTAGTGCATACAATTAAAAATATGCATAAATCTGAGAAATACTGGTGCCTTATTTTCTTCAAGTCTGGGCAAGGGTTCAAAGTCTAATCAGTCTGAACTATTAGCTGAAAAAACACTTCCATGCTTGTGCTGATATACTGCAGGTATGAGAGTTCATACTTGTAATAAAATTATTACATGTACTCTTAGGCACTGCCTGTTCCAGTCCTCAAAAACTGCTGTTTAACTGATTAGATTTCTCATCCATTTGCTGTTGCATCTTCAAGTCATTTATCATAATGTCAGTATATGAATATTTATACAAAGAAGCTCCCAAACACGTGAATAAATGCTAGGGCAGGATTCATGGACACAACTAATGCCTTATTCACAAACTTACTCCACTTGAGGGGACAGCTACAGGGCCCATTTCCTTGAAATTGGCTCCGTACATACGCACTAGTACCTCTGCAATAGATGACAAAGTCGTGGCCTGTTTAATTTTCCATTGTGTCCTGGATTAATGCAATGCCCTCCTTAGTTGCCAGTGGTTCTGCACCTGCAGGAGGATGCTTGTCAAATCAGATGTCGCTTGCCATGTCCTGGTTTTATGAAGTCAGCTTTATTCTGCTTTGTGGTAATTACATTTAGGCTGCACTGGGCTGGATAGTTTAAATTAATAAATGACAGTTTGGCATATATTTGTTGGAATAGGTTTTGGAGTTAGTTTGTTTAGAAGAAAAAAAGAGGAGAAGGAAATTAAGTCCCCAGTCTCCTATTACAGTGCATGGACAGGCAGCTGCATCTGGGCAGAGCAACAGTGCAAGCCAAGAAATAATTTATCAGGCTATTAAAGAGAAAAATAGAATAATGTCACCAAATACTTAGTGTCCCTGACACATTTATAGCCACATCATACAAGTTATCCTGTACCTAAACAGTCTAAAACTCACACATGTGTATGTGTTTACACAAACAGGGTTTTTTCCTGGGTTACAGATAACTCAGACTCAATAATGACCTTCTTAAAAAATGTATTTTTCTCAGGGGAAAAAAACAGGTCACACTTGTGTTTTCTCATTTCATTCTACATATACTAAAAGAAATGAGCCCACCATGAATAAAGACACAATTTATGACTCAGACATGATGGTAACTCTATGGAGAATTAGTATTAATTTGTATTTTGGACTTCCTAAGCTCTGGCTGAATGGAAATACATTATTTTTCATTTAAAACATTCAAAATAATTTTAGTTACTCAAAAGAAAAAAATTCATCAGGGAAGCACTATCAGTCTTTTTAACTAGAGTGGCACAAATAGTATCTTTATAATGTGGTGCCTATTGTACTTAAGCCTTGAGCTACAATGAGCACAATGCTCCTTCAAATAACCTCATCTAAAAGAAATGTGATTTTCTTTATTCAGACCTCTTGAACTAAGAAAGAAAGGGAGAGGAGATAGGTACAGCTCAATGTAGCACTACTTAGGTGTGAAGAATAACCATGAAGTGCAACCTTGGCTTTACATGTTTCAAAATGTAAAATAGAGATGCATTCAGACCTGCCTCATAACTGTACCGTTCTAGTTGAAACCCTGAGAAATGAATTCCTGGCTCTGCTTCTTTTTACTGAGAAAGAAAACATAGTGGCCTTCTGGGGCAGGATCTTTAAAGATTTTCAATGAGATTTATGTGGCAGAAAAAGCTCTCAGAGACAAATCGATATAACTAAGTACAGCACTCTCATACAATCACGCTGATCAGGAAAACTGGCTGCATCATCAGAGGGCTGTCATTTTCTCACTTGCATTGTGTGAGATTGCCTGAGGTTTCTCACAATATTGAAACCAAACCCTCCGGTTGACAGCAGCCACTGGCAACAGGGGGTTCAGGGTGAAGGAGCTGTATCTTCTCAAGCTCATGGAAAGCAAAAGACATTTATTTTTTTGACAGATTCAAGACTCCCTTTCCCTGGCACTGTACTGTCAGTGCAGGCACATTCTCAGATTGCAGTTCTCCCTCCATTGGATAATCCTTATAAACAAATGTGAGGCCAGAGATTGCAAGGAAAGGTATAATCTTGTACTTTTTATACATCCAGCCTCTATTTCTTTACTTAATCAGCCTATTTACAAAGAACTGAAAGACAATGCCTCATCTTGAACTGCTAATCCAGATGGTTTTCATTATCAATTCTTCACTCTCTTGTCATCAGATGGACCGGATGCATGGTGTCTTTTTGCTTGGCTACTTCTACTTCATATTAACTCCCACTGCATGTCCCCTTAGCATTGCTTCAATTTTGGTTTGTTGCTCTTAGGCATTTTCACGCTGCTACTGCTGAGGATCTGGTAAGGGCAGAGCTCTGCTGTTCTCAGCACTCCACACAGAGAATGGCAGTTCCCACCCCAGCAAAGTTATTAAGCACAGATAGCTGTCAAAAGGGATTCAGGTGTAAACTTGTGAAATCGGGAAACTAAGGATTAGGAACTCAGCCTGCCCACTCACTTCTGAAAATCCTGTTAGACATCTATCTACACGCAGGTCAATGTGCTTAAATCTAGCTGTAAACCTGGTGTGGCCTTTCTTAAATGGAAAAACATTCAAAGCAAGAGATACCTACCTAATGTCATTCTTGCATTTTAATTGCAGAGTGCAGACTCTCCCTGCTTGTCCAAATGCATGCACCAGACTCACACATGTACCACAGGTTGCACAGAACCTATGCAAGTCTGGGCAAATAAGATATGCACCACTGAGCAATTAAAGAAATGTGAAGTCCTACTTGTAAAAAAAAAAAGTAAAGGTTATAGATTTTTATATTATTGATTTTCATAACTCTGGAAGCTGGCTTAATGTTAAAAGACATTTGCTACTGATGGACATTAAAAACAAAAACCAATATGATAAAAGAGATAATATTATGCAATACTTTTGTGGAAATGTCCCTCACAGCATTTTAAGGTTGTTTCTGAAACTTAAACATATGAGAAAAAAAAAAAATCACATGTAAAATTAGTCAAAATGCTTAGCTGTACTGGTGATAAAAAGAGAAAGGAAGAATACAAATTAGGGAAAGAGAAGAAAAAAGAAATGAACTGAAAAAATCCACACTGGGGAAAAGAGAAACCTCAGAGGAAAATGAACATAGCCTGTAAATATCTTCAAGGTAACAATGTAAATGAAGGAAGAAAATTATACTAAATCTCAAAAGAAAACAGTAGTAGTAATGGTTGTAAGCAAAGGAAGAAAAAGTTTAGACTAAACATGAGCAAAAGGCTAAGAGTAATTAATCTAACGAAAAATTCAAAGGTAGCTGAGGTGCAATTAATGCACACATTTAAGAAATCAGACCAAGAAAAAAAAGATGAAGAGAGCAGATTTGTAAAATGTAAGTTTTGAGAGGAAACAAAGAAGAAAGTCTTTCCTGATACCTTGTCTATGACTTTGCCTATAATGGTCTGATCAAGTTCAAATTGGCACAGGACTCAAATTGTGTTACTCGCAACATATCTGTTTTCTCATTACAACTGCTTCTTCATAATTTTTGTTTCTCTTGTGACAGATGGCATCAGTGCCATTCTTTTTTCTTTTTTCCCCTTAACTTCTAATCAGTCATACTTCAGTCACCATGTCTCCTCAGCTCATCATCTTGTTCCCTTTCCATCCAGCTCCTTCAATCAGTATATAGACACAGATGCTTCTTTTGCAATGAGCACTGATTTGATTGAATGTTCCTTCAGTTGCATTACCTCAAGCATTTCAAATTCTATCATGTTCCAAGAGAGCCTGTAGCTGTTCAGGTGTAAGTGGTGACTGTTGAAAGCTATGCAAATGGCTGACCCTTGTTCAACATGGGGTGGGTTTTCAATAGGTTTTCTCTTTCGAGATAAATCAGTGTTTTACTAAATGCATTATGATTTAGTACACAGCAATATTTTTCATGATACTTTGACAAACTGCAAATTCATGCTTTTAAAGTCTCAGTTACTGGCATGCCAAGGTTTACTTTCAAGATTCAGCTTGATTCAACTCACTATAAATGCTTATTAAAGTCAAGGGAAGGACCCTATCAGCTCTGATTAGTTTAGAATGAGACCTTATATCTCTATTCAAGCTTAAGTAACCCAGAACATAAATTTGCCATTTGGATCCTTTATTGTGCAGTCAGTACAATAGCTTCCACTTCTCCTATCACAGGTAACATTCTAATTCAACTGTCTATTTTAAGTCCTCATACAACTCTCTATAACTTTGTATGCAAGTGCTCAAAACCCCATACCAGACTTATACTTTTAATACTATAAGGTCAAGAAGTGCTATTTTCTGATTTTGCAGATGGGCAAAACTCTCAGTTAAGTTTTAACTCTCAGTGGAAAAAAGAGTTGGGTGCCTAAATAACCTTGATCACCTGCTCCAAAAGGACTTTTGTGGTCTCCCAAGAGGCATTAAACTTTTCCTGGAAAAAACTCCTGATCTGAGTTCCTGGCAAGTGGCCATAACACAGGAGAAGCTGGATAGAGCCCCATCATTGCTATGAATGGAAGAAGTGGCTGGAGTAGCAGTAAGGAACTCATGCCAGCCCAGGGACACTGATGGGAGGCAAAGAGGAGAGAAAGGTAAGACAAAGTTCATAGGCCCTTAACACTTTTCTCCTCATTTTGCCATGCTGAAGTTGCACTTGCTGGGGTTAATTAACAACAATGCATGCCAGTAGTAGAGGAACAAAGCAGACGGTAGTTCTTACCCCTCTCCTCTGTTTTCCATAGCAGTGACTGGACGTTGGGATTCAGCCTCTCTAAATGGTCTCTCAGTACCTTAGGGTTCTTACAAAACCCGAGGCTCTTCTACAGAGCCATTCACATTGTTGGTATTCACTTAGAGCAAAATAAAAGCTCTCTTTTCTCTGCTATTTCCTCCTTGGAAATACAGGGGGATCAATGAGGATTAAAGTTCTGAAAGTGCCATGCCAGAAGTCAAAAGAGGAACTTTTTATCTCAGTTCACTGGAACCTCTTACAGTAGGGTGTCTTCTTCAGACTTGCCTTCTCTATATATGCCTCCTTGTACAGAAAAATTGCTGAACAAAAGGAACTGAGTTAAGGTGAACATCTTGAGTTGTACTACAAGTTTTAAGACAGAAGGATGTGATCTATTCTGAAAGTCCCTGATGATTTATTTAGTGGGCATATTTTTACATTGTTTCCTTTAACATCAGAGAAAAGGTGCCTTTGGAGAGGCACAGCTTTTATCTCATCTCCTTTAAAATCACACCACAGATCTCAAAAGAAAGGCTATGCCATGGCAGAATTGAAAAATTTTGCCTTATGGCTGTCACCCAAGGCAGATGAAGTATGTGCTACCAATTTTTAAAGGATTGCTTATGCTGTTCATTAGTCACATTCTCAATCAAATGATATAAGTCCCCACTCTTTCCCCGAAAGTGATGAAGCTACAACTTTTTATACCAGAGAAGGATCTCACCCTTAAAGTTTCAGCATCTCCCGAATGAAAAGTAATTTTATCCACTTCAATAATTTATCATCATAACCTATTTTTCATTATGCTCTTGTTCCTCTCAGGATTGGCGCTTACAGTGTAGCTCTGCTGTGAAAAACAACAATGTGAAATTAGTACTTTTTTACTCAGCAGACCCCTTCTTGTTTGAAGTCAGAGAGTGCTGCTTAACTTACCATGAAAAGCATTAGAATTTTTTTTTTCCTGGCAGAAACAATACAGCTGAGGGAAAGCAAACAGAACAGGATTTTGAGCTGTGTTTTATGGGATTATTAACCAAAGTGTGGGGCCACCTGGACAGAGTGGGTGTCTCTGGACTGTGACCACGGCTACACTCCCACTGCAGGCAGCAGCCGGCTGTACGGAGAAGACAATCTTGCAAAGCTGTTGCCAGGGGTAACGTGCAAGTCAAAATCATAAGAGTTCCCAGTCCCAGTTGACATGCTCAGTTCAAAAGTCACATGCTTAAAATTAATCTTAGGTATAAGCTTTGCAGGATCAGGGCCACTGCAAGTCTAGGGACTAGAAACCAGGTGAGGTTATTTGCTGCCATGCTGTGGAACATCTCAGGTGTGAACTCTTCTGTTCTGATCCCAAGGGATTCACTTACCTAAAAAAGACTGTGCAATCAGGTAGGGAGATATCAAAATCAAATAATGTTTGAGGACAACTGTAAAAGAGAAAATTAATCTGATCTGCAAGAAATAATCTGTTCAGAAACAGCTAAAGAAGCATTGGCATACGATCTTGTCAAATACATTACAGTTGCAGGCAGTACTCCCTCCCTTGTATCCAAATTTTTACTATTTAATCTACTTTTCAAGACAAGGCCTTTATAAAACCCACACTACAATTTCAAGATTAGCTGCCCCAAGAAAGTACATGCAACACAGAATAAAAATAGGTATTTTCAAATCCCTTTGCCATAAGACATAAAGAACAAGAATGTTCTTCAAGTTTAGACAGTCTCTAACATATGACTAAATCTAAATTCACTTCGTCTGTCAAAAGGTAAAGGGCAAATAAATTATAAGGGCAGCTGGGTCATCAGAAGTCATCCTCTTTGGACCTGATATAGTAAAAAATATCCTCGGTCTTCCAAATAACTGAAGTCCCAAAAGGCCACAAATCCTAGCTTTGCAACAGGCCAACCTATTCAACACAAAGGTCAGTATCATTAAACAGGATAAACAGGATAGCCAGAAATGACAGATCTGCCCAGGAGGCAAAGGAGCCATGCAGCTGTCTCTTTGGGCCTCCTCCACTCCCACACTTGCACAGTCCCAGACTTCACATGTGCGCACACACACACACACTTGTCTGTTTGACACATGTAGGGATATGTATATCTGTACAATGTATGTGTGTCTGGGACCAGGCCAAAATCCCCCCCAGAATGTGGGAAACCATGAGATAAGCCATTACCAAAGAGTATGGAAGCAAGAGCTGATTAAACTGGGCTTTTCAGCTTTGTACGGCCCCCGGGGTGCCTTTTCTTCTTTCTTCCTGCCTCATAGGAAACACTCTTCGTCAGATGTTAACTACATCTTATAGAGATCCTGTTTCTGACTTCAGCTGTCAACTCCTATCTCACCAATTTCTGCCAGTCAAGGCTAAAAAAAAAAAACAAAACCAAACCAAAAAAACCCCATGCTTATTCCTCCGCCTACCTTCCTACTGGCTGAAAGTGCACTGGCTGCTTTCCCACTGGTGCTCCCAGCCCAGGGATCGTGCTTAAGCATTCAGTGAGTGCATTTGCCCCCATCTCCATGTCCCTGCACTTCCAGGATTAGCTGGCAGCTGCTAATCCTCCTACAGGAACAGGTATGTATGGCTGAGAAAGAGGGGATGCTCTTCTCTTTTAGTGATATTAATCCATGGCCCCCTCTACATATCTGTGGCAAAAACTGGAAGGCAAACTGTTCTCAAACGATTCCTTTTCAAGGAAAAGAGGTAATTTCTTAGGCACTTTGAAATCAAGTGTTTTGCATGAATGAGAGAGCAGTTCTTTGCTTATTTTTTTTTGAAAGCATGCTAAGTATATTTTATGTGCTTAGTGCCATACTAACCTCTAACTAGTTTGGGGAGGATGTAACCTGGCTTGAAAAACCATCAGCCATAGTATCTGGTTGTGAATCCAGACCAGAGCTTTGGATGTTCTCTCCTTCCTTGCCCTGCCTTGTTCTGCACATGCAATATGGAGCCAGCTCCAGCTCTGCCACAGCACGAGTGACACTGCTAGCCACTAGCCCAGTGACACCTGCCTGTCACATGCCCTGTCACAACATGGGCCTTGGAGCTACGAGCCCATGCTGTGACAACAAAGATCCCAGCAGCAAAGGCAGGAAAACACCAACGTGCTGCTCACAGAGAGAGGCTCCCACCATATGGCACCAGCCACTCCAGGTGTCTCTTTAAAATGACTTCACAAGCTTTCCATATGAAAGAGAGGATATAAAGCTGTATCCCAGTCTGCTGGGCATGAAATTTAAAATGGCCTTATTAATGCAGAAATAAAACAACTACCATATCTAAAGATAAATGCTGTAAATAAGTAGCTATATGGTATGAAGAGAGGATGACTCTCAGGAGCTACAACTTGGCAGAGCCAGGTTTTGTTCTCATTTCTATTCTTCGCCTGTTTGGTGACTTTGAGTAAATCATCACTTTCTTGCTGTTTGTTTCTGGGTCAGGGACTGCCTGTCATTTTGTGTTCATATAAAAAAACTCTCAGTGTTAGTGACGATCTCTGGATATTACTACAATACAAACAATATTTAAATAGCTGTTTAATGAAATAATAAATGTACAAATATAGAAATATGGAAGCCACACTCCTCAGCTGGTCATTGCTTCCCAACCAGAAAAGCCCCAAACAATTCAAACAATGAATACAGTAGGTTTTTTTTCATTATAAAAAAAGTGTCATGTTGCAGTAAGTGAAAAGAAGTTTCATAAATAAATAAGTACGTCTGCATTTACCCCAAACACACCTACCCAAATATGTTCCTAACTAAACCCGACTCATATCACAGCATTGCTAGATTATTTCCCACCTTTGTATCTTCAAATATTTTATCACCTCACTTTTACTTCTAGTAAAAAGTATTGATTTACTATATTTTATAATTAAGATTTGTGTTCTAGCTTCACATGCAACTCAACTCTTAATGCATTTTAAAAGCCATCAGTATGTCAAGCACATGGCAGAGAACTGTTTTTACATCACAATGAGACTCCATATTTTTCAGTATGTATTTGGAAGTGGTCAACATACTCTTCTATCCAAATCAATCTTCTTCTCAGCAGTGTTGAAATAGGTCTTTTTTCTAGTGTTTATATAACAATTCTGCCTTTTCTTTCCTCGCTTACATGTATAAATGTCTACCCAGAAGCTACCAGCTGAAATATGCCAAACTTAAGTCAATTCCATGAATTTGCATTATAAGCTTCAAAAGGTGTACCACTACATGCCTTAGGACTTCACAAACCCTCTTAAAATGTCTGACAGAATCCCCCCCCAATTTATATTGGAAAGACTCAGTATTTTATTCACATAGGTGCAGAGTAAGGCTCTCGTGCTTGCTGTTAGCACTTGATCTCCAATGTCAATGTTGAGGACACACTTGCAAAGAAAAAGAGTTCAAGGTCACTTCTTTTCTCACAGTGAGCAAGGAATTGATGCTGTATCTGCTAAGCAAAAGTAAGGATCATGGAACTTTGAAACAGGAAACAGTAGTGCTATAGAACAGATTAAAAACCAAACAATGAAAACATTGAAAAATGAAAAACAAAACAAAACAACCCACAAAAACATTTTGCAATGACAGCAAAAGGAATGTGAAGTCTTACTGGGTAAAGCCACTGAGTTCTCTGAAAGATGTGAGGGTTTATAAGGCTCAGATTTTCTTATCATTTTGGAAGCCCTGATGCAAAAAAACCCCAAACTAAGCAGGAACACATAGGTGGCTTTCGATTGTTAGTATACAGACACCTACTGAGCCTGGATATTGTCTGTAAAATCTGACACATTCTGACAGGTGGAAAACATATATAAAACATTTGGCTTGGCTTTTGGAAGAAGGAAGGTGACAACAGTACTGAATGAAAAATTTTCAACATCAAAGATTAAAAGAGCTTTTTTCTTGTTTTTTCTTTTGGATGTCATGATGTTTATTTTTTCTAATGATGACAAAGCTAAGACTGTCATGTATTTGACAATGTTTATCATCACAAGAACAGAAGAGCAGCAATTTCATCTGACTTGCTCCATTTGGTAAAAAAAGTATCTTAAGAGAATTTTATTTGGATTTTTGCCTTTTTTATTGTTAAAGAGAGGACTTTATAACTGGATATTGGAAAATATTAGAATTTTAGAGTGCTGCTGGATTGGAAGATAGCTATTTTTGTTTGCCAGTTCAAGTAGCCTCTGGAAACAGACCTGCAACATTTGAATTCTAATCCTAGTTGGCAGCAAAAACTGGTCAGTGTATTAGAACTGTTCTGACACATTAAATGGCTGAAGTAACAACAGGGGGAAATCTGCAGGGAAGTAATTTTTTATTTTAGAAATGTTGGCTCAGCTTGCATCAGTGGGGTCCCATGGGTTGCCATGACCACCATCCCCATCCTTAAATAAAGTAACAAGCTCCCTCCACTGACAAACACTCACCCATCACTGCTGCATTACTTCTGGGCTACCGATGTATGAGCTGCTTCTGCCAGCAGTAAAAGTTCATGATTTGTCAGCTCAGGAGTCTGTACTTTTGTTGATGGATTACTCTTGAAATGTCTGCTGTAGGTGGAATTTTTTATTTATTTATTTATTTATTTACTTCTTCAAAAAGTGTGTACAAGAAGCACACTGTTTGGGTCCTGGCTTCTTGTCATAGAATCCCTGATTTTAGAGACCTTTTCAATCATCATTTTTCCCCCAAGACTCTGCAGGAAAAAGGGAGGAGGGAAACAGTGCCTAGCCTGCATAGACAAGTTCTCCTCTCTCACAGACACTCTCAGGCATGGCTAGAGAAATGCAGCAGGCTTTAAAAGAAAAGACAATGCTTAAACCACAGACTGTGGCATCCACTGAATGAGGCAGTGTTGCCCTACCACAGACCTCCTCAGGCTTGGACCCAAGTGTGTTCATGTCTCAGCAACAGAATAAACAGCCCCTTGTTCCCTTCACACAGGTGCTGTGAAGAGCAACAGAATCCCATGCTTGAGGCAATGAGGTGTACCTGTATTCTAAGTCACAGTTATACCTTGATTCACCTAAGATTTTGGAATCCTGTTGAGGAATACAGTGAGGCTTTAGACAAAGGGAACCATATCTAGTCAGCAAAGTTTTGAGTCTTAATTTGATGCTTCCTTTGTTATCTGTAAGCAAGCAGGTGAGCCAAACCTGCTCTCTGATGGCTAGGGAAATCTGTGGCGGGAGCACTTTCATTTCAGGACCCTAGAAAATTTTGAGGGTACCTGAAAACAAAGGCATGGAAATAAAACAATCCAGGAGTGTGGGAGAATATAGTTGCTCTTTGTCTTTGGCAGTCCTTATTTTCTGACCTTTTAAAAGCAGGGAAGATATTTTGTTTAATTTTTCTTCACAGGCTCAGCCTACCTGTTCTGGCCATTGTACTCGGCTACTGCACTGCTTTTGAGACTCCCTGGCAGAACTTCCAGTTTGCTGATGCCAGGCAACATGTTTCAGTCAGCAATGCTCCTTGCCTGCAGGTCACTACCATTCAGGTCAAGACTGTGCCTATGAGCAGAAAGCACAGACACAAGAGCATTGAATGGTAACCTCTTCTACAAGCTTTGGAGAGATGCTCTAGCAGAGCACCTCACTGCCACAGGCCACCACAAAGAGAAGGAAATAAGGAAAACAAAACAAGAGCAGTTCAAAGTCACTGACCATTATTTCCTTTTACAAAGATGTGCTTTAAAAGAGGAATACAGAAAAACACTAAGGAGATGTGATGGATGATGTCACCAACATTTCATTGCTGGGCAGACACAGTAGGGACATGAATGTGAATAATTTGCTAAGAAACATACCATACATAACTCAAGCCAGGAACACAAAACTCATCAGAATATCAGGGAAGAAAAAGTCATGAAATATTTTTAAAAGACCATTCTCGCTAAAATAAAACTCTCCATCAGATTTGCAATCCCTTTTCATCTTCATACAAAGAGAAATTATATTTACAAAACTGGAGTTGACCTATTTTTTGGTGGCAGACGGTCTAACGAGCATCTCTGCAATAAGAATAAATGGTATTGACATCTGACCATCACCAAAGAGAGATTTCATTCCCTTCACCTACCACACCGTTACAGCAATTTTTTTGTTGCTAGTGTAATAAGTAAACATAAGGTGCATCCATTACTTTATTTTACAGCTGCTTTCCAGTTTATTCACCATCTTTGCTTAACTATGAATGAAAGAACTGACAGCAGAATACAGAATGCCTGCCCTTGGACATCATGGCTTACTGGCCAAGAATAATTACCAGAAACCAATGATGGGACATGTCACATTTCAGAGTCCATTCACAGTAAGATGTCAGTCATTCCAAAAGTTAAAACATGTATGCTTGCAGCCAGCAAACCACTCTTCACCTGCAGGTTTTCACTATGCTTCAAGGAATAAAGCAGGAATCATTTAATGGTTATTATTCCCCATTTAGGCAAAACTACTTCAAATGCTCAGTTAAAAAGAAAAAAAAAAAATGGGGTAGGGGGGTGAGGGGGAAGAGTGGAGAAGGCAAAACTGTGGAGGGAAGAAGGGGGAAGCAGGGTAGGATGTAAGGGTCACAGAAATTTCTGTTAAAAATACCATCACCACCAAAGACAATGCACAATGGCACAAGTCTCTGAGCTCTTAAAAACTTGAGCTACCCAGAAACTTTACAAGTGAACAGCTTTTCTTTATTTAAACATGTAGCCTGTATAATCAGAGGCTTTGAAGTAGGGAGACACATGATCAGCATTTTCCTTTTGATCTTTCCAAATTGTTTTAGCAAGTAACAACTATGCCTGAAGTCTTTTCTAGAAAATTTTATTAGCAACAATGTTTACAACAGTCTTAGGGATCAAGGTTCTCTTAGTATCTCTGTTAAATAATCTTACAAAACCTAAAATCCTACAAAGCAAACAGACTCTGCAAATAACAATGATGGATTTTATGTAAATGCAATTAAACTTCCTAATCAAATGAGTTACAATTCTATTAAATCCTCTGCACATATGCACATGAAAAAACCCAAACAAACCAACAAAAACAAACCACCAAATAACAAAGATGTCCTTTCATATGATCTGCTGGATCCATACAGATCTAATTCTTGTGCTTCGTTCACCTACTGGTACTCAGATCACACCAACAGATCTTGCATGACTAGCACTCAATAAGGACATATCAGGCACTGGAGAAATCAAAAATACCTTCCTTTATCAAGAAACCAGAGACACCTTCCCATTTCCAAAAAAGCAGTCAAAGTTCCACTGATTAACATGAGCTCAGTAGTAATTTTTGCTCAAATATAATGCAACTTAAAGAAATTGTGTGTTATAAAGTACTATGCTCACATTACACATTCTATGCATCTTCTTCCACTATGAGAAACATTCACAGCCACTGTTTTTAGACAGGGCATACACAGTGGTTTTGATGCAGAAAAGGAAGTGTGAATTTGCCTTTTTTTTTTGTTTGTTTCCTGCCCTTGAGACAAAGTTTGCTCAGGCAATGTACTAGCCCATGCTTATATATTGAAAAAAAAGGGAAAAACTCAGAAACTGTAATACAAGAATGCAGAAATTGTTTTAAAAGTTATCAGGCAATTTATGGGTTCTTCTGCCCAGACAGTGTATCTGACAAATTCATCTAGTTTTAAGCAAAAAGACACCTACTAATTTATAAGCTCTGTATTCCTACAGCTGAAAAGTGAAATGATGTATAGGAAAAATGAAAGTAATGTTAAACTAAGAGCTAACAATACCACAATCCCAATATACACAGCAGACATGATGGAACAAATTTGTAATGCAACCATACACCTGAAAATGAAGTCACTGCACTTTCCACTTGTTAAACACATGAATATGGCCACAGTTAAGAGGGAAAAATAAAATAATGGTGTACAGAGTTACCCTTAACCCTCTACCAGTGCACCATTTCAACTTAATGCTAAGAAGCAGATGGGAAATTCTTTTAAAAAAATTGAAATATAAAAACCTTGAAGGAAGGGGAATTGTTTCTGCTTGCTCTGGAAGCCTGCTGCTGTTGAGGCATTTCAGCTTTTTATTTACAGACTGAAGCTAGAAGGACAAGCAATTTTGCCTCAAAAGTCAAAGAACAGCAGCACCCAGTAGAAAGAAGCTCCTTGCCTTCATCGTTTTTGTTTTATCCCCTTCTTTACGTTTTAATGGCTTATTATCACTCTCTAAATTACAGAATGCTTTTTTTTTCTTTTTTTTTTTTTTTCTTCTTATCTGTCTCTGAAATGGATTTAAAGCATCAATCCATTAAGAAAAGGCAATTATAGGAGCAGGAAGAAGTGAGGTAGTGCTGTTGGGTTCAGTTTAAAAGAAACAAAACAACACATTTAAGTGTATCTTACATCACACATGTACAAAATTTGCTCATGAACGTACATATTGATTAGCTCAGAAGTGAAACTTTGGGAAGACTTTCCAGTAGTCGGAACTTTTCAGCTACATTTGTATCTACCTAGGCACCTGCAATAAAGTGCTTTCATGGATGCCCATCGCACACCTGCAGAAAGGTGTTTCAGACAACAGCCAAATTAATTGCTCAGTGTAGTGTGGCCATTGAGCAGAAGTCATTGAGCAAAAGTTTTCTTTCAAAACTTTGCATGAATTCTTTGGGCAGAAAGAAAAGAAAGAGAACTGACTACACAATGTGCACTGAAGGACTGTTTTAACCTAGAAATTAGCTTAATTAAAACACATGGCTTGAAGCAGGCAAACTAGAAGTATGAACAACACACCAATACCTACAATGAAGCTGGTAGTCGGTGGGTAAAGCCACCATCTGACACAGTGGATGCTGCACTTTTGGTAGCACTTTAAGCTTTTACAGAAGAAACACTGTCTGCCTAATACAAGCCACAGACACCAAAAATAAAGGAAATGAGGTGACTTAAAACTATGCCACCTTTGAACAACACCTTAGGGACAAATTCTGCCTTTCTTTGGAAACAACGAACCTATCTGGAACATCACCTCTGTGGAGTTTCTACTACACCATTTTAATATTATGGTCACACTGGTATCTTCTGGACAAAGAAATCCATTGAAGTAGACACTAGTTTGATAGAGGAAGACATTGAGAATTAAATGGAACTTGTAAGCTCAGTACATTCTACAAAAAAACTGTCATTCTGTTGCTTACAAATTACTTTTTTTCCTTTTTCCTACTTTCATAATACTGATTTAAAGACAAAAACCCCCAACATTCCACACACACCTATGTCACATTCCAGATGTGGAATCCACTGTTTATAAAAAAATTTAGTATCTTCTTTGCTTAAATTACTGAACCAGTTTTTGTAAAATGACCTCTGCTCCAAGTTAGCAGAGTCAAGTAGTACATTTAGCTGCAAAACTTAAGTTAGGTACATGCTTGACATGAACGAATTTATTTCTGATGACACTTTTCTGCTCCACAGTAGAATTCATGCAGTAACTTTACTTGTCACTGAAAAAACAGCATTTGGACATAGGACACAATTGGCAAACAGCTTTTCCTCTGATGGGCTTTTGAAATTAACACTTTATTATTTCATTCAAGACAGTAAAAATAATGAAAATAATGCCACAACTTTAAAAAAAATAAAAGAATTTAAAACCAAATCTTATTTAAAAGCCAAATAAATCGCACTTAAAACCAAGCTAAAGAAATTCCATATGTACACACACCTTTTAAAGAACAGATTATGATTTCCTGTTTGATATCAACAGGCACTCTTCATTCATCATGTGGAAGAAACTAGGTTAGGTCTCCATAGGCCATAGTCAGAGTTATTAAGTAAGTAAATATGCCACTGCTTCTGTGCCCTCCTTTTATTTCCTTGCTTCTTCGGTCTCATCTGGCTCCCTCTCTTGATGCTCTCTTTCCCACCTCATTTCTTTCAACTCTTGTCTGTACTTCCGTTCAATGAACCGTTTCTGATGGGCCATCTGGGGAAAGTTATCTGACACAAGGAGAAATATTTTACATTAATAAACAAACTGGTAACATAGAAAGCCTCAGCTTTTTTTTTTTTTTTTTTTTTTTTCCTTTAAACTTTGATGATATTAGGTGTAGGGGGGAATACTGATATTACCATTTTTACTGATTTATTTCTAATAATCCATGTAAAACCAAGGCCATGTGTTGTAAGTTTTCAGTTTCTTCATCATTTCCACATCTGTTTCTCCTTCTGCAAAGCACTACCAAATCTAATACGCTCACAAAAATAAAATATAGAACCCTGGCATGGCAACATGGCCAGGTATTACCTGGATTTTAAATTTTGTTCCCTTAGCAACAGGTGGTCAATACTGAAAAATGAATGTGAGAGTACTGTCAATGCTGTCAGGGTTTTTTGTCCTGTTCTCACTCCAGAAAGAATGAGCCACTGGTTCCAAACATTGTATAAATGTCATAGTCATCATTGTTGTTGTTATTATTATTATTATTTTAGACCATGCAGATCCCAGTAGATGCCTCACATTGTGGTCAGGCTCCTTATGGGAAAGTAATAGTGCAACAAAACAGAATTCAGTAAAATCTGTTCCTGAAAAATTTAATGCTTTGCTATGTAACTGAAAACAGCCTTCGCACAGTCTTAAGAGCATGGATGAGTGAAGACTGGATAAAACAGACTAGACAAGGCTGAGGTGATGGAGAAATAGCTAGGGGGATGGATGCTTCTAATTTCAGACATTAGCCCATTGGTTGGTATGTTTGTACACTACTTAAAACTGAGGCTGTAAAACCAGCTTATATAATTCATCAGAATTGCTTTCAAGTTAGTGCACAACTTACAGAATATGACATTTTCTGCATGACCAGGGTGCTGACATTCATTCTACAGAGACCTGCATCCTAGAGCTGGTCAGAAAATGAAGAGCTGGTAGAGTACATGGCAGGTTGCAGTTGGTAGCGATCCTGCTGGGAGCACCCAGAGCTCTGGGATCAGCACTGGCTACCTATCTGTGTCTGAGATGAACACAAAAGGTTACTACACTGACCTTTAAAGCCATACAAAAATCTTGGGAGTTGTCTCAGCCAAAAATTGTTTCTCTCTGTTTGGTTACCAAGAGAGAATTCATCTGAGGCTCCTCAGGGAAGAGTCCCTTGGCACAAAGCAGTTTCCTCCTCTTTCTGGGTCCCAGGCAACACAGATTTGTTCAGCTAGAGAACATGGTGCAGAAGCCACATAATCTGCAGGAGCCTGGGGTACAGCAGAATGTCTTTCTACTGATTTGTTCTATTGGCCAGTGATATTTGTGCCTCTATTATTTACTACAGAAATAAAAGGTTTATTCATCAGTTATTTAAAACTCAGGCATATGCATTTAAACCAGAAAGCAACCTAAACAAAAGCAAATTGTTTTTAAATTACCACTGGTTTTAAAAAAAAAACCCACTAGTTCTTTGTTTAATGGAGTTCTGAGATATTTTGTTGCTCACGTGCACCATAAAATATAAATAAATTTTCAGCATTGTGCCTAGAACGTGATTGTTTAGGAACTCTAAAAGAACTCAGCTTGGTAGCAACCTGTTGTTTTTTATAATCCATTTAAGAAGTTGAGAAGGACATTTATGTAATAAACTCATCCTGGCTATCATATATATATGCAGGTACATGAAAATTACTTTTACTTGAAGTTAACTCCTTACACATTAAAACAAACATACAAACCACTCTACAAATATATACACACTAGAAGAGATGCCCATATAGGACGTGGAAACTCTGTCCCTAAAGACAGTCAAAACTTGACTGGCAAGGCATTGAGAACTGCGACCTAACTTGAAAGTTGTTGCTGTTTTGAGGGATGTTTGGAGTAGAGACCTCTGGAGGTCTATGGTAGTTGAATAAGTAAATATGTCAGAAAAGAGCCGTGAAATCCTTTGACTGATAGGAGATAAATCCCACAGTGGTGATACTGCCAAAAGAAAAACACACTCAAAGCAAGCTTCAGTAACATTTTGCAGATATTCAGAAATGAAGTTCTATTTTTCTACTTGTCAAACTTCCTGGTGGTAAATTATTTATTGTATTCTGAAATGATTAAGCCATGAGATTTTCAGATACAGAGATAACAGATTAAAAACCCCATGGCATCTGAGGACCTGTACATCTTTCCTTTGAATCAAATAAAAAAATGTACCTCCCCATTCTCTGCTGAATAGATAGCTTCTGCCTCACAAAAAGCATATAATCTATTTGCTTAGAGTATGTTCACACCTGGCACTTTAACTCAACAGACCAAAATTCTTTCACGTAAGATGTTTGCATACACTCATTCTTTTCATATCTCAGACTCCATCACAATGAAGGACTGCTCCCATATTGGGTATCTTGCACATAATTTTGAGAGATGCATACACAGATCACTTACACTGACTTACATAGGCTGGAGATCTGCTTGTTAAGATTTTAACCTAGTCTACTACATAATCTGAGACCAAACTTGATTTTCTAAAATTGGAAACTGAAAAACAATTTTCCTCCTTGCCTAAATTAGAGACAACCATACTATCAGAGTTCAAGCAGACTTAATTGATTATTTAAGCATGGAAAATATCAATAAGACTTCAATGCACAGCATTTCCTATGAGTTGCAGCTTCTCTCACTGATCAACCCACTTTAAAAAGTAACTTGGTATCACATCAGCTTCACATGCTACACAAGTATCTTGAAAGTACTAAAGGAAAACCTGCTGCACAGAAGCTGACAGCATGCAGCATATATATGTTGTATTCAAATCTTATCCCCCAAACATACACCTCACTCACTAAAGACCAAGGATGCAAATTATAAACTATTTTCTTTGTTGCCTATATAACTTACATTTTTCAAGTGCGTCCATTGCAGCTCCCATTTCTGCTTGCTGAATACTGTGAAAGTCAAACAAAGATATGTTACATGAGATCGAAGCTGTACAGAATGAACTAAAGTTTCTGATAAAGTAGAACAGTAGCTATCTTTTGTAAAACACTTTGCATAATCGGTAGTATTTCCCAGAGTGTATGCTACATCGTCCTTTCCATAAATAGATGAGCAATAGTGTTACAGCTCCAAAAGACTTTTAAAACTTTGATCAATAACGGTATCAGAATATTTTATTCTTCACTGAAGCATTGTTTTTTCTTGAGAGGAAAAAAAGGAACAAAATCATAGAGATGTGAACATCATAAAACCAATGATATTTTTATAACTATCACCAGATTTGGTAGCAGAAAATAAGATGAGGTCGTTCTGTTCACAGTTGAAGTCTTTTCAACGTTAGAAACTAGTCTAAAATACCTAGAAGTAATGACATCAGAAAAAAACCCCTTGCACTCTTAACTTGACAGTTTAAGCTGGACAATAATCCAGTAGCAAAGCCAAAGATAAAGCCACTGTTTCCTCGAAACTGTTCTGCAGTTTCTAGCCTGAGAGCCACAAAAAGGTTAGCACTGCCAGACACCTTACAGGCGAGCTCACTGAGGCCCAAGACCTGAAACTGCAGAGATGGTGAACCCTTCAGCTATTCCTGAAGCAGAAACTTACAACAGCTTGAGGAACACTCTATAACTTTCCTTTTCTAAGGCCAGCTACACATCTCGTCACTCTGGGCACTGCCACACTTCAATGTCACATAATAGATTTTTCACTATACCTTGGCCCTTTACCACATCCTATTCTTTCCCCTTTGAAGTAAACAGCTACTGTGTACGTCCTGGCATGAGATGGTCCCACTGTCTGCAAAGTCCTGAAATAAGAAAGATATGATTTATTCAAGCAGGAAGTATTAAAAACAAGAATCTGTTTGTGGCACATACATCACCAAGCTTTCAGTCTGGTCAATACATATAGTAGAATTAGTGGAAAATACAGAGTAAGGGTTGAGAGAGCCTGTATAAATCACATTAAACTACAGATTAACAGTATCAGGCACAATAAAAAGGAGAATTTACACATAATGCACCTTGTTTATATTGGCCATATTTATTCCTCCAAGTATACTCAGTAGCACCATATGAAAATTAATACTTTAACCTATAAGTAAAAATGCAAACTACAACATAAAGCATCCCCCGTGAAAACACTTGTAAAAGGTCATGAATTCTGTCCAGCTGTGCAATTGCAAATAATCATATGATTTTGGGCACTAAAAATTTAGACCCCAAGAATTTTTCTTTAAAGTTGGACTTTATATTAGACATGGAATCTCTCTAAATACTGAATTATCACAGTAAATAAATTTTCCATCAGAAAAGTTAGTTTGTCATGAAACAAACTTTCCATTTGAGTTAAAGTTTAGGACATCCATCAATAACCATCTAAAGAGGAAAAAAGATAATTCCCTAGATACGTAATGAATTGCTGCTTCTGCTCATTCTTCCTGCTATCCCAAATCCATTGTCAACTTGAGTTCTGTCCACTACCTTGTTTCTTTTTGTAAAGAACACCAATTTCACACCAATTTTTAAAGTATCTAACTATAGTGCTCTGTCTCCATGTACTGTGACAAGAGCAAATAAAACACACCCCAAATTTAAAAGCAACAGTACTGACTGCAGTGAAACATATAACTGTAAGAAAAGAATGTAACAAGATAATAAGAAGATAACAGCATATTACTAGCTCTAAGCTGTACTATAAAAATCAATTTATCATCACAACAAAGCAAAATAAGAATTTAGTACTTGATACTCAGTGGATTTTATGAAAACCAGGAATTGTTTCTTTTGTATTCATCTCCTTCACTCAAGACAAAGCTGTGAGCTTTCATACAGAGACAATGAGGAGTCAGATTTTGCAAAGCATCAGTTGCAGTCCTAAAGCGATCATAATTCTGAAGTGCACTGTTTGTCAGTATAACTGAACTGCCTGGGAAACATTGATTTATAATTTTCTGTCTTTGGACAAAGAGAGACTGGAGGGCTTGGATAACTACAAAAAAACAAACTATGGGAAAAACATAGAGTGACTGATCACATCTTCTTCCATATACAAGACAGCCTGATAATTAGCTTGTATGCATAAGATGCCAGTTCTTACTTGTAAAGAGGAATGTCTGGCTCCTTTCCTTCTGTCCTGAGAGTCAAGCAGCACTGCTGAAGCTGAGATTTAGGATCATTCCAATCTTGATTTAAAATAAACTCCTGTAACAAGTTCAAAAAGATGCTTTTATGATTGAGAGATTGTGGTGAGAGTCCCAGATGCAATAATGTGTTAAAACATAGTGGAAGCAAAGTAGGAACCCAACTGATCTTACCTTTAACCTTGGAAAAAAGCATACATTCATGAAAGTGTGGACATATTCCAAATCCTTATCAATGTATAGGGCAGCAATAAAGGCTGGGGAAAAAAAAAAAGAAAAAAAGGTACTGTGACTCAACCAAGGAGAAAGTTAATGGCTTGTACTTCAAGAAACAAGTATCTCTGATACTCTAAACCCATAATAAATTATGTTTCACAGCAGTGACCTGATGAGGGTATTATTATCTTGTATACATAGGAAACAATAAAGTTGACCAAGAAATTGTGACTTGACCAAATACACTCAGTCATTTAAAGAGACAGAAAAAATACTAATCTCTTAACCTCACCATTTAACCAGGAGACCACCGATACTTACAAATAAATCACTACTGGAAACCATTAAAAAGTTATAGGTATAGATCACTCCTATTTTTCTGCTATTTCCATTTGCTTAGAGGTTTTAGAGGTTTTTGGCAAAAGCCAAGAGGCCTGAATGGCTCACAATATATATCAAACATATATATATATATATATACAGATTAACTTCGTTTGCAGAATATTTATCACTGTTTTCACTTTCCTTGGAAAGAAGGCAGCACAAACTTCAATAAATGGACTAAATGTAATTTCATTTCTATGTAATTTTCCCTCCTGTGGAATGACTACATTGAAGCTTCTGAAAATGCAGTCAAATGAGCCACAGAAATATTTACATGATGAAGGAACTACATTTTTCAACAGTGACAAGAACATATGAATTAAACTCTAAAACTCTTGTTAAACAAGCTGAACTTGGATTATAACCTTTAACTTTCTAGACATACCTTTGACCTGATCATCACCTGACTCCTCAATTTCTAAGCTTGCCACTTTGTGTCTGTATTTATGCCTCCTTCATGCTTTCATACAGGCTTCAAAATACTAGGCTAGCGTTAAAAATCCTAGGCTAATCTTCAAAAAACTGGCTTTCAAAAGTATAGGTATCATTCATTTGAAAAACTGAATAAACACTTTAATAGTTCTATTGGCTCTGGTAAACAAGCCCTGAGGAAAAAGAAGTTGCATAAGTACTAGGCTGTTACAACCAAAGCAACTCACATTCTAAGAGATCAGCCAAAGTCTTAGTTCGAAGAGCTACAGGTCTTTTTGTCTTGTCATTAGTGATGGCAAATTCTTGCATACCCAGTTCTTCTGCCACCTTGGCCTGTGTTCTGTTGTTCACCAAAGAACTTCTCAACAGCTGCAATAGAAGCAAGTTCCACTCAATGGTAAGAATTAGCAATGCCAAACTATTAAAGGTAGGGAGAGCTGGGAAAAAAAAGAAATTACTTTTACCCTTGAAGTCTCTCATTTATCTCACTTTACTGACATTTTATTTCTGCACACCTCAAATAATTTACATAAACACACACACATTATTTCTACTGCTGACTTTTCCTCCATTTTCAGTTCTTCTCACTAAATTTTATTTATTCTATGTACATATGTCTTGCATTGAAAATGTGTGTTTGTGAGTTTCTTTGCAACCATATAGCATCTTTTCATCTGTCCTCTACTTTTTTCAGCTAATATGCATTTTTCTAGTTTAACACGCAGACACATTTTTTCACTTGAAGTGTAAGCACACAATATTCTAGAATCTATAGAACAGTCCCTAGTATTCACTAAATAAGAAATAAATAGGTAGCAGTTAAAACAAATGCATATTGAAGCAAGACAGTCAGATGTTTCAGAACATTCATTTAGACAGAGAAGAAAATGCATAGGTGGACAGACTTCATGTACTGTTTGTTCTACTGAAGGCACCTTAACTGAGCTGATGCATCCCCCAAAAAGACTGGGTGTCAACATTTCCAATGTATGACAATGTCCAGAACACCTGGTTCTCCAGCAGAGTTCCCTCCAGTGTTTATCTCTGGATCCAGGCAGACTGCTTAGATAAACACAGCGCTCTGCCAAATGCACAGTCCCATAAAGCTTAAGGGAATGTATTTTGGAATTTTAAACAGTGCTGAGAGTCCAGCTGGAGACCTGTAACTAGTGAAGTCCCCCAGGGATCAGTGCCGGGTCCAGTCCTGTTCAATACCATTACCAGTGACCTTGATGATGGGACAGAGTGTCTTCTCAGCAAGTCTGCTGATGATACAAAACTGGGAGGAGGGGTTGATTCACCTGAAGGCCGTGTGACCATCCAGCAAGATTTGGACAGACTGGAGAGCTGAGCCAAGAGGAACCTAATGAGGTTCAACAAGTGCAGAGTCCTGCCCCTGGGAAGGAATAACAAAATGCACCAGTACAGGTTAGGAGGTGATCTGCTAAAAGAGCAGCTCCATGGAAAAGGACCTTGGAGTCCTGGTGGACAAGTTATCCATGGGACAGCAATGTGCCCTTGTGGCCAAGAGGGCCAATGGTATCCTGGGGTGCATGAAGAATAATGTGTTCAGCAGATCGAGGGAGGTTCTTCTCCATCTCTACTCTGCTCCAGTGAGACCTCACCTAGAATACTGCATCCAGTTCCAGGCTCCCCTGTTCAAGAGGGACAGGGATTTACTCAAGAGAACACAACAGAGGGCTGCAAGGATGGTTGAGGGACTGGAACACCTGCCTTAACAGGAAAGGCTGAGAGACCTGGGCTTTTTAGTCTGAAGAAAAGACTGAGAGGGGATTTAATTAATGTGTATAAATATATGATGGCTAGGCATCAAGAAGGAAGGGACAACCTCTTCTCACTTGTGCCCTGTGATAGGATGAGGGGCATCTGTGGATTCAGACAGAGCACAAGAAGTTCCACCTCAACATGAGGAAGATTTTATTTCCTGTAAGGTTTACAGAGTCCTGGAACAGGGTCCCCAGAGAGGCTGTGGCATCTCCTTCTCTGGAGACTTTCAAGATCTGTCTGGATGGATTTCTGAGTGACCTGTCCTAGTTTTGGTCCTGCTCTGACAGGTCACCTAACTCAATGATCTTCCAACCCCTGATATTCTGTGACAGAATTTTCTGAACCCCCGGGTTAAGGCAAACTTTTTTTTCCTGTCTGTTTGTTTTTTTGCTTTAAATGAAATAGCATTAACTTAAGAAGTTAGGGATACTATGGGTGATGGGAGACAAAGAATGTATCTCTTTTTCACTGTTTATATATAAGCTAGAGTTGAGAGGCTACATGCACGTTTGGTTTTTTTTTTCCCTTTGTCTTCCATGTCACATTTCCTAAGCTTATTAGATCCAAGTTATATGCTACCTGGCTCCAGTGTGTCAACTGAGCTTATGAAAATCAAGATTTATTTGCTGCACTTGATACTTCATCTCTGACAACAGATAAATAAAGAACAGTATGTTCATAATTTGTTTGGCAATGATGTATGAAGCAGACACTCACAACTTGATCTTCATAAACTAGGCAGACTGAAGATAGAATTATTACCCACCTCCCTAGGCTCTGCTTAAACTCAACTTCTACTTGTTCCTTTCCAAAATTATTCCCTCTCATGTCCTTAAGATTAAAAAAGCCTAGTACTTTCCCTAACAAAATTCTAAGTATGATATGCAAGTATCCCATGATATAAAATATCTTTCTTGTAATGGGAGAAGGACGACTTTTCTGTGCTTGCAGAGCATTTTTAATGATCAGATCTATAATCATGTTTAGTAGTATCATAAAACAAAGAGCAATATATACACTGCATTGTGAACTAGAGATGGAAAAAAAAATTCCCTTTCTAGGACTGTGATTATACACTTGCTCAGTATCAGAATTTGCCTTCTCTGCAAATGTGATCCAGGAAAAAACTTAGTGATAGGGAGAAGACTTGATACCTGCCCCTCCTCAGCAACCTTCTCAGAACAAACCTCCCTGCTGGCAACACACAGGCAGTATCTCTGCAGATGTTGTAATGTAACATCTGAAATACATTCAACTGGAGCTTAACTCTAATTACAAAGCATTTTGGTTTTTATTCTTAGATCTTCACAGAGCATACTACCACCCATGACTGCAGCATAAGTCAGTACTGGAGAAGCTGTATCTTCCAAGAGCCAACATAATTTCATCCTCTTTTTTGGCAGAATACTTGGGTATCTCAAAATATGTAGACAAGACTATGTTCTCCTTTCTTTTTTATAAATATAGGTATTTACAGACATCTCCCCACAAGTAATTACTACACACTTATGTGAAGCCATTGCATTGCCATTCATGTGGAATCTTTCCTTCCTTGACCAAAATCATCCTCAACACTACAGACACCCTTCAGCTAATGCTCTATCATTACTTCGACTGTAAACATGTTTCCAGATAATAGCTCAGTGTTTGCTGTTTCTCTGCAGATCTCACATCATCAGTCTCCTTTCTTACACATCTCATTTCATTTGTCCTCAAATTTAAAAGCATTGTAAGACATTTCTCTTTTTCACTGCATGTGCATTCCTAGACTTGAAATTTTATTCTGTGCATTGCCTACTTCTCCATATCTCAATGTGCTTTCAGCATCCATTCCACTCTAATATCACAATTTCCCCTACAAACTTGGTCTACTTGCTCTAGTTGCTAACTCATTAATCATTAAACTAAGCAACATAGTGACTTTCTGATCACTGTTCTGAGTATTTACACCCATTAATAATAACCCTTCACATCCTTCCAGACAACTAGTTCTTGAAAGAGTTATCTTACTATAACAACACTGATGCCAAAATTCTTAAAAGTCACCTACAAAGCAAAAAAAGCCCACAAATCTTGGATTTTTGCCTTATGTTTTTATTTCTCTGAAGAACTAATATGACAAGGTCCTTCCCTTTTAACTTTTACCTCAAAAGTTCAGGCTTTATCTACACTGTCTCCTCAATGGTGCAGAAGAATCGATTCAAATATAAACGAAACTTAAGAACTGGTGAAGAAAAATTAAAATTATTTTTAGTCAGAGCATGTACTTCTTTCTCTTGTAAACAGCTTTAGCCCAAAAGACCCAAGAAGCACATTCTTGAAAACATACTGCCTGATAGAGACTTAGTATTGCCATCCACATATTGATTTCAGAAAACCACACAGTGTAGCTAAGAAACCTACACTTTTGCTTTCTAATTTTAACTAGAAGACTCAACTCATATTCCTGATACATGCAGCACTTTTTTATTCTTGTCAAGACTTGAAAACTAAGAAATATTTAGTAAGCCTACTAAGGAAAATTTCTTCTAACAAATAAAGCCAGAGCTGTCTAACTGCAGTACTAAATGAATCAATCAGTAAAAAAATGACATACTACTACCCTACATTTAAAGTACTGTAAATTGCTGAAAGATTGACAAACTGGGTTGTTCAGATCCCAGAGAAGAGAGGCTGAAAGGTTGCAGTAAGCAGCAATATATGACTGTTACAACAGTAAAATTCAATTCAAAAGCTAGCAGAAGAGCTCCAGATTGAAGAAAACAGGAAAATCAGACTAAAATAGATTCTGAAAACTTAGGAAACTAAGGAAACACAATCCTGTCTGGCTACAGGTTCAACAAAATGATTGCTCATGAATAAAATAGGTAATGTGTTGAAATGATTAAAATAAATGGCTTAAGACACCCATCTTTAAAGAAGAACTAGTCTCATGTCCCAGTTTCATCACTGGCATCCTTAAAATTATTGATCCATTTCACAGACAGAACAAAAATTATTTCACTGAACTCATAAATCACTGTCTCCTACTCATTGCAGTGCTCATGACTTAAAATTAACAAAGCCTTATTAAGAGCAGTGGTTGCTGAGGCTTCTTTTTTTAATCAAATCCAGAATAATTCACTAGCTGCTCCCACAATTTCAGTCTCCATCCCACTCTTGCTCTCCCAGTGAGCATGATTGATGGCAGTCTCACCGTTAAGTGCCCTTCATGATGATCAGGGAAATGTATGAATAAATACTCTGTGGCTACCAACTGCATTATGGAGTCACCCAGGAATTCCATCCTCTGGTTGTGGCCTCTGAAAAATGAGACATCAATGCAGCAAAATCAATAAGCACTCAGGGAGGAAAAAACAAAACCAGCATGCACACATAAATTAAAATAAAGAGTGATGCGAAAGTGAGCCTCCCTCATTTCCAAATGCATTTAAGACAATTTTCCAGTGTTAACCAGGTGAGATGAAAACACAGTTCATTACTGTTGTAACATCAGCTTTCAGGGAGAAAGCAGATCATGCTAGCTACATATAAACACAATTATTAGATTACAGATCTAGGACTAGCTATAGGAGAAGAACAGTAGACATCAGGTTTGTAATGGGATATAGCCTTCATCTGCATCTTTTTAGAAGAAAGTGAACTAATGGATGCAATGACTTCAATAGAGAAAAAGGTCTGACCATTTACAGTAAGTAAAAGGATCAGGGTATAAACCCATGTGAGATCCTGGACAGGATAACCACTGGTATGGCCCTATTGTTTGCTTTAAAATGAGGCCTGGCAGCTCTACACATCGCATAACATAGGCTGCACTTGGACCAAAGAACATGATTTTACTTCTTTCCTTTGCCCACTGTACCTCCAAGCATGTTTTGCTACTATCTCGGAGTGATGTGCAAATAGCAATGCAGGAAGATCTGAGGAAACACCAAGATGGCCCTCTAACACTTTCTATTGTCTTTCATGACATATCCACCGATTATTGTCAGAGACACAATACTGAGCCGGGTGAGCTTACAGACACAGCTGGTTTATTCTCTTCTGAAGAACAGATAAAACATCTAGGCTTTGATTACAAGTAAAGCTTTCTGAAATACTAAGAAAAAGACCATCAGAGCTACATGAGGACTCCTGCTGTGTACTCACAGAGTCAGATGGTTAAAGCCCACTGTCCTCAGAGTGAATGCACGTGCTAGAAGCCGAACATGAGTAAAGATGACTCCAATTGCCTCCTCAAACTCTGTAAGCTTTTGAAGAACTGGAGAGGTCTCAATGAGTTGCCTGTCAGTATTGGACTCCTGCAGCTGTAAATAAAATGAAGTGCAAATAATGCCAAACTGAAACTGCTTCAGAACTTCTCAGAGAAAAACAAGCCTTCTGAAAAACCAAGGACAAAAAGTACAATGAGCAAGTGATTCTGTGTACAGTTAAACTGAGAAACCCAGTTTCCTCTGAATTTTTGTTTTGGATAATTACCACCCAAAGCAAACATGAGCACTGATGTAAGGTTTTTTCAACTGCTGAGGTATTTATAACACATTTCTTACATAGTCACGTCTCATAGCATGGGCTACTTGTTTTCACAAAACATGGCAATTGTATGTGTATTTCTCCCACTTACCTTCAGTATCAAAAATCAAGAATAAATACTTAGTATATGAAATTCCAAAGGGCACAATAACACAAGAAATTAAAATTATCACTTTGGGTCAGCACCTTTTCTTATCAGTTTCTTGTCTATTTTCTTGATGTGGTAACACTATTAAATGAGTTTCTGGAGCTGAGAAATGGCTTAGGAATTTCCCTCAGCCACTCTGGGCATCTCTATGCTCAGAGGAGGAATCAGTCAGATGAGGATGCCTGAAGAAAAAGTAAGAGCAGTCACAGTTTTTTAAACTGGCATTAAGATCTTCATTGGTTTATTGTTTGTCCTTTTTCCATTAATTGATTACATTCAATCTGTCTTTTCCCTTACACACTATTGAGCTTTGAGCTAATATTTTCATAGAACTACATATTCTGGCACCAAGATCCTACACTTGGGTGATAATGGTCAGTTTGGAGTTCAGTTGCATGTGGAGCTGATGCTGCTTTTTGCTTCCTCATGCAGTCCTTTATATTTATCTACACAGAATTTCAGCACCTTTTCCACTCTATAGTTAGTCGCTCTTACATTCTTGCAATCAGACTGCAATTCTTCAGTCTGCTATTGTCCCTGTTACCCTGAATAATTTAGTATTGTCAACAAACTGCCACCTCACTGCTCATCCTCCTCCCTGAGCTGTCAATGTGAGCAGCCTGTACTTCAGCAAAGATCCCTAGAGACATCTGCCAGGGATTTTTGTCCTCCATCGCTTGCAAGATGTGGTCATTTTACTCTTGTTCTCCATCTTTTATTTTCAGCTGTTCCTTAAATGTTGTAAGGACTGATGGTATTCACGGGGGTTGCCTTTTTAAAAAATTATTATTATTATTCCTTTTTGGCTTTTTTAAGCACATTTTTTAAAGTCTTTCGTGAGTGCCTTTCTAACAGTCTCCTGGGAAACCAAGCAGTTTCACCTGCATCATCACATGCTTTTCTGTCTCCTGTAAAATTTCCTATCTGTTTATGAGGCAGCACTTGCCTTCACCAGTTGACATTTTCTAATGAAACCATATTTATCCAAGAGACAATTACTTTTTCCACCACTATTTCTTAATTACTATTTAACGTGACTAATAGTGTCACAGGCCTGCAGTTCTGTACATTTTATGGCTTATTTTTTTAAATTGGCATCTAATTTGTCATATTGTAACAATATTTAATAATGTTTTAAATGCAAGTTTTTAGGCTAGCTGTGCCCAAAGGCCAACCTGAGCAGCCTGTTTTTTTCCCTACTAATAAGTAGAGAGCTAGGATGGCTTCTGAGACATGAAAGAATATAAATTTTCATCACACAAGTTAAAGTGGCAAGAAATTATAAGCTGCATAAACTGACTGTCTCCAATCTTTAAGCAGATTGCAAATTGTCTTTGTTAAAGCAAAGATAAAGAGGTTAAAATAAAATAAAGTAAGAAAAAAGAAAGAAAATCTGCGTTAGAAGAATTTTCTTGGGAAATTTGTGCTGCCATTCACGATAGCCAGTGCTGAATTTCAAAAGTTTATCTTCCTGTTAGGACTCTATTTATACTCACAGAGAAATGGTTGTAAAAATGCTTCATGTGCACTGATTTGTTGCTGAAGATTTTGCCTATGTACCCATTGCAAAATCTGTACAAATGTATGAGACATTTCAAATGGAGTCCTCAAAGTAATCTTCTGCTGGAAAGCTGTGCTTATAAAAAACTTCAAAGGAATCAAACTGACTGCACAAAATGTCAAATATTTGATTGGACAAAAGAAACCTCTCAAAGAGAAGAAAATTTTTTTTAGAAGAAAATCTTACTGACTGGATGGCAGTTCGAATGGAGCTATTCTTACAGCACCACTTGGAAAATGCTACCGTGTTTGCTGTGAAGACAAGCATCTACAGTGCAAAGAGGCTCTGTGACTTGCTGTAGGTCTCTCCCAAAATTCATTCAAGCAAATGAAGACTGGGAAATCATTCCCCCAGCTTTCAGCTTTGAACACTACCAACTTGTGAACTTGTATCCGCCATAACATGGAAGATAAATTAGCCTTCAGAAACCTTAATAATTTCAGTGTTTTCTTTGTAATAAAACTACCGGAATCACCGAAACAACTGTGCCAGCACTGCATACATATACACAAAGATGTTATCAGAATCATGCTATTACTCCATTCAACTATCAAGCCTCCCCACTATTAAGGTTTCAGTATTAACTTCAGGTTAATAAAATTTGTACATAAATTGTTTTTGTACCCTGTCCTCTCCAACATCAAGAAAATGAAGCCACTAAAAATGTTACCTCTCACCAGACTTAGTGTATAAGCAAAGTTATACATGAAACATGAGCCAAGGAAAGGCGAGTGATTCTCAGAGAGGAAGACACTCCAAAACCAAATACAAAGGCATATACTCATTTGCCTACTTTTTAGCACAATTTCTGAGATGTCATTACAATGGAAACTTATGGAAAAGCATCCCTGAAAATAAAACAGTGCTGGGGAATTTATTACAGAAAGGGACACACTTACTTGGAGTGGGTGTAGTGGATAATTAAGCCATACATCCCGCAGGTCCTGCAAACATTGAGAGATGCCTTTAATGCTCAAGGGAATCATTTAACAAATTCCACAGTACTAAATAAAATGTCATTACTTGAAATACTGAACTATTTGAGATGCTGACTCTGCTTATTGCAAATTCAATAGTGCTGGCAAACTAATTTTTAAAATCATGTATTTGCTGTTCAAACTGCCTGTAGTTCTCCCAATTAGCTTGTGTCAAAGAGCTGGAAAAATCCTCCAACTAAATACAAAGTGGTTAAAGGAAGAAAAAGATTTGTTTAAGCCTCAGGACTAACTTTATTTGCAAGCACTCCTCAGGAACAAGCTTGACTTCACCAAAGGCAAGGACTAAAAGAAGACAAAAACCCCACTTAATTTCTTCCATTTCATACAGGCTTCCTTCACTACAGACACTGAGCAGCAAATAAACACTGATGTATGATTGGCTTTCAAATACTTTTATTTCTAATAAACTTTGTAATTTCACAGAGTCAGAGACTTTCAGTAAGGAAAATACTGTGTAATCCATTCCCTCAACACTGACACCTACTCTACTCTGTTCTGTTCTATGACTGATGTCCCAGAAGTATCTACTGGTTACTTTCCTTAGGCATTATATGGGATAAATTCCAACCAATAATGATGTAAGATACTGGATATAAGAACGGATCAGACTTTATTATCAAACTTTAAATCCCTGCATTTTTTCCAAAGATATGTTTTACACTTTTAAGAATGGGAGGATTTAGTCGATGAAACAGGAACAGTGTCCCTACAAGTGCATCATTTGCCCAAAGCAAGCTGTCTGAATTCACAGCACCCATCTCTGTTGTTAGAGCAGCACTCTGAATGGAAGTCTGCAGGTTTCCCATGCCACCCAACCTTCCTTACCTAAACCAACCAACAAACAGCACACCTGAGAAAACACATTAATTTTTTTTCCTGAATCAGTGCATCATGCTGTCCAATACAAACTACACCACATTCAGTTTCCAAGAATACAACAGATGTATTCCTGTTAACTTGTGATTCTCAAATAAAATAATTGACAAGAAAGCATGTCCTCTGTTATCTTTAAAACAGAAATCAAATCATACAAATACATAAATACCTTGTCATTGAAGAGTAAACGCCCAAATAATTGTTTTGCTTCTTCTAGGCTCCCCTCTAGATAAACAGCTCCTGCATGAGAGCACCAGTATGTCAAAGGTCAATAATGCATTAGTATTTAGAAAATTACTAGGCAGAGGAAAGTCAAAGAGCTCTGCCTTCTTCCTCTCCAACACATTTAATTTCAAAAGCATGATTTCTGTAGTAATATCTACTTTTCTGAGAAATTTAAAGCATGTTAAACACCAACATAAATCTATGGTCATAAAATGCACAGAAAAATCCTGAAGTAGTTAAATCAGTAATAGAAAATGATACATAAGAGCAAAGTTTAAACAAATTAGGCTAGAACCAATCTATTACTAAAAGTAAGTTTCTGTAATCACCTAACTATACCATATACATAAATAGTGAAAGCCATGAAGTACATTTCAATAGCTAGCAAAAAATATCCATTTATTTTGTACTTTAAACAATATTACTTTCTGCATATAAATGACATGTCAGGACTATTCGAAACCTCAGTGTCTCCCCAGTATGATAATAATACATAGACTGAACTAGAAACTGTACTTTTTCATTCTTTGGTTTCTGGAGATTATGGATACTTTTTTTTTTTTTTTTGAACTGCATATATAACCCTCACCAGCCCTCCAAATGCCTTATAACAAGCTCTGCAGAACTTGTACTCGCGTATATTTTTTGCGTACAATATACGTTATGTATCAGCATATGAACTTTGCAAATTCAGTATCAACATTTTGTCATTTGGTACTCTTTGCAGGAGGGCTTCTGAAAACCTTTAACTAATTCTTGTAAGCACATATTTATAATGGGAATACACATTTACAAGAAGAAGACAGAGAGTCAATGTTACTTCATACAAAGGAAACATGCCTCACCATCTCTTTTCCCTTCCTCTTTCCTTTGAATTCCTCATTAGGCCAACTACTTTTTTCGGAGTCTTTGGAGAATATCTTCGAGGTTTATAAGATTATCTTGCCAGAGACATATTATGAGAGCATAGAATTTCTGACAGGTCCTTAGCAGGCAACTAAAAATTTTTGGACAACATTTTCATCACAGGGAAGAAGTGCCAGACATTTGCAAAGGCTCTCAAGTAGGAGTTCCGGACCCTACATATATAGTCCCTCAACAAGCTGCAACATGTTAGCTATGGTGTTAACAAAATCTTATTGCTGAATTAACATTGTGAACATCTTTGTATTGTTAAACAGCAACTCTCTTAGCAAATCTTTATGTCTGCCAAAGAGCCCTAATCATGACATCCGAGACAAGCTGAGTGTATGAATGAAGCCACAGATATAGTGATTCTTTTCTGTTTGGCTTTATTTTTAAATTTAAGATCAAAGCACTCATACAAAACAAAATAAAACTCTTATTTCATGACAAAATGAAATGCAATTTGGCCCAAGGCAAAGTGCACAAAACTGTTGACATCTAAGCCAACTATGAGCTATTTTTCAAAGCAGGATAAAAAGCTTTAGGAGCTTGTATAGTATGTAAAGACCTAGATTGGTGTTAAATCTTTCTCATAATTAATATCATGTACAGTACATTTGGATGAATGTGAAGCCAAATCAGCAAGAATGAGCTTAGTTTGTGCAGTAAAAAATAAAAATAAAAAAATTGTTATTTATAATAGAGCTTGTGTAGATATAACAGATCAGAGTTCCACCTTGCTTATTGCTTATTTGGTAACCGTGATCAGGCAGTCCTGGCTCTCCAATATAAACTTATTAACAAGTACAGTCAGTCACTGAGAAGTATCTTAGTTCCCAAGAGAAAATTTAACAAAACCCCCCATCACCCTCAGCTAGAGGGTTTTGGTAACTATATTACATCAGCGATGGTGTATTGCTACACTTTTTATTTGGAAAGAAAATACAAAGACCAAAAATATTGATTTGGCAAATGTTACGTTTAATGCACAGGAGATTACTGAGGCAGAACCATGGTGATATTGGGAGTACCTGGTGCATCCAGAAAGCAGACCACAGAGTTTAACATTCAGGGCTGAAGTGGGACTACATGTTTTGCGGGTATGTGCAAGTACTACTGGAAGCAGTGAGAGTACATCTTTCCTGTGAGACTGTGGTGACTGAACTACTCCCCTTCAGAGGGCTGCAGGGGACAGGTCATAGTGGTACATGAGAAGTAGAATGAGAATTCTGTGGTAATGGACAGTAGTGCTAGCTACATCACAAATGTATGAAATGGGTACAACTCCAGTGTGTGGGAAGCAGGATATGGAAAATGGGATTTGAAAACTGCACAGCCATGATGGTACATATGTGGCAGATGTGCAGGAGATGGGAAAAGACAGAGATTTAAGATTTTTGACTATTGCCTGACCTTACTAATACTACTTAGCATAGACCCATGCTTCCTCCATTACAAGCAATGTGACATGTATACATATTACAACCTAAGTGTCTTCACACACAAATACACATAGCCTTACCTATTAGGGCTTCAAAGCAGTTGGCCATAGCATGGCGGAGATCCGATTCCCTGCAAAGGTCTGGACCATGAGCATAAAGCATAAATCGATCTAGTTCCAACTTCTGCAGAGTATGTGGAAAGAGTAAAACCAGGATACTATAAGTGTACTGGTTCTAGTCACTAGAGTTCAATCACAGTATTATTATGCAGCATCTGGGTTTGAGGGAACTTTAAATCTCCTCTTCATAGTGTTAGTTCAGACATAGGATAAAATTAGAAAATTTCGTATTTGTTTATCAGAGGCAAGCAACTAGAGTGTGATAGCATGAGAAAGATATAAGTTATTAAAAGAAATTATCAACGGAAGCATGCAAGCCAGGACAAAATGTTATTAGTGATATTCAGGACTTTAAGAGGAGAGCTGAGGATGTGGTTGAAAAACAGTGCAATACTGGTTGGTTGGATGATGCAATGTGCTGTGTTTCCTGCTGGTAGTCTGCCTTCATGGGATTTTTGCTTTCAGAAATGCCAAAGGGACATGAAAAAGGGAGGAGGAAAGTTTACACATAGGAAAAAGATTTTGCCCACAAGATAAAAGTAGAATAGTGAAGAACATGAACTCTGGTAAACAGACTACATTGAACATCTGGCTTATGCCTCCAAGAGTATCAACAGGTGGCAGTAACAAAAGCCTCTGGGCACTGCAGGCAGAAGACTGATATTTTAATCTGCAGTGCCATCTAGCTTTCTTTTTCTTTTCCAATGTACATCATTGACATTCATCACTTCTCTGTACCATAGTTCTGTTTGTATCAGAATCTCATGTAGTGAGTTAGATATCCTATATAATATATAATAGTTCTGCTACAGAAATGCAGGCACCAGATAACAGGTTCTCCTTACATATTCATCTTTATAACACAAAAACATAATTGAGATTTTTACAGAAGAGATTTTGCATCTCGCAAAGTTTGTATGGTAACATGGTTCTTCCCAACTGTAAGTTTCTACTATTTCTAAGTTGAAGTTAAATTTCAACTCCATCCTCCCAGCGTATATTTAAGAAGTGAAAGTGGAGACTATGTGATTTAGGTACGTTTAGACTGAAGAAGTCTTCCATTTAAATGAATGAGAGCCTACTCACCACTCCAGAACACAGAGAATTATCACTGACTATGGTCCATTGGGCTTTATAAAAGCATGGGGGAGCATTTGTTAGATAAAAGTGAAACATTGTTTTTACTGAATCTAAACTTAGACAGTATCATTCATTCAAGTGTCCAGGTGTTTTTGGGTGTTGCTGTCTCCCCCACTTCCAGTGGCTTATCTCCATTTGCAGAGCTTGCATTTAGGGTTTTTGTTTTTGTTTTTTTTTTCACGTGTTATGCTTCTCATTTTTTGATCACATTTCAGATTATTTTTAAAATTTCTGAAAAAAAATCCCTTAGAAGCTACAGAAGTTTATTGTTTGATCCTCAAAACAAAAGAAGTTGAGAAGCTGAGAATTATACTGAGTAAGTAAACTGAATACACCACCACCCTAAAGGGCATAATTAAAGGGGATGAAACCTGGAACACTGTGTAAGATATACAAGAGGAAAAAGGGCATATGGTAAATAAGGAATGCATAGATCTATTTATTGCTGAAGCTAGTAAATATAAATACAGTTTTTAAAATGTTGCAATAGAAATCACACAGTTTTAGGCAAAATCTCAAGACTGGGTATGTTTAAAATACTGCATTAGTATTAGCAGAGAAGATTAAAATAGCACTTGAAAACTGTCAGCAATACAGAGTGAAAGCACGCGCATATGCAGCTTAATATCTAAGTCTTTGATTTTTAAAAAACATACTAACAAAATCAAATACGAATAAGAAAATACCAAACTATCTACAAACAGAGACTTTATCAAGTTTTTATATCATGTTCCTGCCCCTAGTTCCATGCAGAAATGTAAAAAAGCTGTCATTCACAAATTAAATTAAATTTAGAGGCATACCATTTTTTCCCATGAGATAATGCAAAATGCCACCAAAAACCTAACAGATTTCTTTTTTACAGTTCACAATTAATCAAAAAATGACTGCATAGGCTAGAGAGTAGACAAAATTTTTTTCTCTCCACTTTCTCTACCACCTGCTGGCATATCCTCCCTACATATTCTATCACCAAGCCCTCTTATAAACAAATACTTTGGTTTTTTTTTCATCACTAAATTACTACTATCAGCTTCATGTGCAATTCAAAGGTACATACAGACACACCTTCAGCCTAAGTATTTTAAAAACCTACCCTTCTGCCTGAAAAATTACTCCTAAAAACATGCCTTGGAGAAAACAGTCCTACCTCACCTTTAAAATCTACTTTCAAACTGAAGAAGTGTTCCGCTCTCCCAAATCTTGTACACAAAACATGGTCAAGACACAGATGTTCAAAGCAGGCAGATGCCTCAAGAAGCAAATACAGAGATGTATAAAACTGTACCTTAGCCAACATGGCCAGGTGTTGGTTCTGTACAATGGCAGTGCGATATGTAGCCAAGCCTCCTTCCTCCAGGGTGGGAAACAAGTAGTACAAGTGAACACTGGCAAAACAAAACCAAATCAGATGCTGTCAGCATTTGGCTGAAGATGTGTCTAATGTGGTTAACATGTGCCTATAAGGAAACAGTGCCTTTCCCTCAGATCCTAGCTGGTAACACAGGTCCTTTCCCAAGGCAGCAACTCAGCTTGAGTAAGGTGAAGAGAAAAAAACATTAAAACAATGCTCGATAATATTTAGGCAGATAGTACCAGCAGCAGGGAGAAAGATTGCTGTTCCTCTGCTGGGCAGCACATACTCTCTAAATCCTTGCAACAACATGCAGTTCCCTCATCAACAGGTTTCCATTTCTCAGCAGCAGTGGGCTCAGCAAGGTTGACACCTAGAGGATGCTGCACCATAAAGTATAAGGGAACCTTTAGCCTTGACAAACTCCAAGCAGCATGGATGGAGCACTTTAAGATGATACTACTGATTCAGGCTGGACCACCACCCAAGGCATTTGTTTTACAAGTTTCAAACAGTACCTTAAAAGATTGATGACAAAGAACAGAACTCAACACCTGTAGTGATCAAATGTGTGAAGTCATTAATACTGCAGAAATAAAACAAGGGGTAAAAATCACAGGCTTCCAACTGCGTTTAATGGTATTTGTCATCATGCAAGTAAGATACCTCAGAAAACAAAAACAAAACAAAAAAATTAATTTAGTGATCCAAGACCTGAGTAACAGATAAATGTTTCTGAGCATCTTCATATATGACTATCTATGCCAGGATGGAAAGAAGATAACACAGAGAGGGTTGTTTTTCAACATCCCACAAAGAATGCAGTGGATGGCACGAATTATTGAAATATTTTATTAACCTAATACTCAGAGACAAAAGTGCAGATGGATGCAAGTTTATGTAAAGACAAAAAATTTCAATAAATGTTAGAGGCAGTTTAATCAAGCTTCATAATTGAAAAAAGCAGTGACCTGAAGTCAAGAGAGTTAGAAAAAAATTTCAGACTTCAATAGGTGCTTACATATTGTGTTGAACAGAAATGTAGCACAGGTTTTTTCTGAACTGAGACAAAAGTTCACTCAGAAAGTCAGCTGAAGGTTGATGAACAATGACAATGAAAAATGCAAGACATTTTAATCAACAAGTCTTCTATCTTATCAGCCTGTACTGTTGTATGAAAGAAAAGGCCATGGGTTTTAAGGGCAGTGGAGACCTTTATAGACTAATGGCTTTTAATATCAAGTAGTTAATGGCTAGCAGAGGCTAATAGAGAGTGGAGATAGAAAGGCAGTTTTGTTATTCATACAAAAAACTTGCTTGGAGAGAAGCTGTATAGTAAACAAGACTATTCCCCTATTAAAAACACTAGAACAAAACAGCTGAAAATGGAATATAATCTTTATTTTGTGCCTCTAGTACACATGTAGGAGAGGCCAATAGAGGTAACTGATAATATCGTTGCATTGTTCACTGATTTCAGAGTACTCAAGCTAAAATGGGAGCAATTTTTGATGAATCATGGGTTTTTTGTTATTATGTCTAAATAAATTACATTTGTGCTCAACTATTTTATACACATACTGACATTATGCAAGCTACAGCCCTAATAACTTAATAAAAGGACTGTAAAACATTCAATATTACCAATAAATGTTTTTCACTTGCAAGGAGAGAAAAAGAACCCAAGGAAACAAAATGACATGCTAAGAAAAATATTGTTCCTTTAAAGAAAAGGTACAAAGTTCAACCTGTCTGCAGCTGAATAATCTCTAACCCAAATCAACTTAAAATTGCACTCCACGAAACTAACTCTTGCTGTTTAATTTGTAATCTTCCTTGTGGTATCATCAGCACTGAAGAAATTTTTGAGAGCTGTGTGTAGATGTGCAGCTACGATTATCAGGCAGAACTGCAAACATATATAGTCATAAAGCAGACACTGAAAAACTTAATAATAAACTCAACAGTAGGACAATAACATAAGAAGGTGAGGACTACTGAAGAATTCCCTATTTACCTTGTTAAGAACTCCACCACAGCATCTCCCAGAAATTCTAAACGCTCATTGTGGTTAATCCTGAAAAAGGCAATTTAAAGTTAACTATCAGTTCAGTAACACATGCTGGTTATTTACACAATAAAATTAAAATAGCACAAATCAGAGTGGATTGCTAATCAGCCATGACATTCTTGCAGCTTCCCCCACTCTCTTCAGGTTACAATGCTTTCCAAAACACAGTATCAACTGCATGGATCTTGAAATTCAGGACTCACACCACTACGTTTGAAATTTTCATGTTTTAACCTGAGCTATTGTCAGAGCAGTATCACTGCTTCACACTGAGGTCGGGTTTGTATGTCCATCAGAAGGCATCATATGATTGAAACAGAGCCTTTTTTCAGTCTTCTGCATGCAACTAGTAAAGTTGTGCAATTAACATCAAAAGCTGCAGGGTGTGGGGCTCTGGAACAGATTCATTGGTATGGCAGAGCTACAAGGGAGTAAGTACTTTAATTTTTCATAGCACCTTTAAATGTCTTGTTTTCTGTAGCTTTCTTTGAGCTCAAAAGAAAAAATTGCAATACAGGAAGATACATTCAAAGATGCCATTAAGTAAGTAGAATCTAATATTTCCTCTGGCCTCCTATTGCTGCTCCTGATTTTTTTTTGTTTGTTTGTTTGTTTGTTTTGCACATTTTGGTTTCCTCCAATCTCTCTGCCTGCTTATATAAAAAAGCACTAACAGGACACAGGAGCTGGAAAAGAATGTGAGTTTGTCTTTGAATACATATAAACTAAAGCTCTACACATCAAAGCATGTAAGTAGCACCATTTTGACTTCACACATGATTGTGAAAGAATCAAGGTGATTTCCACAGGATTATTTGGTTTTAATTACTACTCCAGAAGATACTTTTCAAGTGTTTGACAGCTTTTACTGTAATTTGCACTCCCCCAACAACTACATAGCCTAATTTCTGAAATATCAGGCCTTTGTTCTAAGCTGAAAGAATTTAAACTTGTGTAAAACAATAATTGTGAGCAAAATTAGAGTTCCTCTGTGTAACAATATAACAGAAAACACAGGTGTCTCACAAAGGGGATTTTATATTCATGTGTTATTTTGTGAGAACTAATGCAAATTAGCCTTATCTCATGTTATATTAAGAGAGAGAAGCTTGAAGCTGACTCTCAAAGAAAAGGCCATGGTATAGCTGAAACAGCATTCAGGGAACACTGCAACAGCATTTAGGAACAATTCAGAATTCAAGTTCTCCTGTTCCCAAGCTTCCTCCAAGATGATGACTCTTAACAGGTCCAGTTATAGCAGTGGTTAACTCAAATGAACTTTGCAACCATTTCTTCTATCAGCTTTGCATATTCGCTTTGGCTAAATATGGTGCCTCCATCTTAAACATGATTTATTTGCACAGAATTCTTAGTGGTCATTTTAGGATTATTACATTATAACATTAATGTTTTTTGCATAAGTCTTTAAATTGGACAAGTAAATCAGCGAAGTCCACATTCAGTATCACATTCATGTTAAAAAAGTGCCATGCCAGGAAGGTACAACTGTGGGGAAACATGATAGAGAATCCAATTTCAAGCAATGATAACAATAACAACAAATCTTATTTTTCAGTCTGCAGAAGGCAGAAAGGTACCCTTATAGTCCTCCTCATTTCAAGGATAAACAAAAACGATAGAATTATCTGTAAAAACATTTCTCAGGAGTTTTCTGGAGGCATGACCAAACATTTACTATGTCATGGCTAATAGAGGTTCAGCACATCTTCATAATAAAAAAGTCAATTCAAAATGACTTTTCAGTTCAACCACTTGCTGAAGCTGTTGCTGATAGTAAGTTAGTTGTTTCTATTTATCATCTCCCTTTGCAACAGCTTCCCTACTTGAAAACAACTATTATGATTACCTGGAAGGAGCTGGATCATCCTGTCCCAAACGGGACATAATATTTATCAGGGTGTTTATTCCTAGAAGAAAATACAATGCACTATTAAATAAATAACTACTAATTCAATTTGAAAAGACTTAGAAAAGAATTACTCAAAAATGTTACTTTGTAACAGATGTACACAAGATCATCCTGTTATTTAGAGGGTTTATTTACAGCAAGTGTAATCTTTACAGATTCTCTCTGCCTAACTGACCACAGTCCCATTACAACACTATTGTATTTATTAATTCAAACAGTCAGATAAAAATACCACAGCTGCAGGAAAAAGATACTCCAAACATAATATATACAATAAACAATTTACTTCTTTACAGCTGAATATACTTTTGATAGGTAAGGAATATTCTGAAGCAGGTAGACCATATATTTTCACACTAAGAAAACATTTACATAGAATACCCCCTACTTTGCATCCACCACGTTAAGCAGCAAGTTAAGAACACAGAACTTCCCAAAAATCACAGAAAATACATTCTTCTACTTATTATCCTTGTTTTTTCTTTGTTGACCAATTTCCAAAATCCAGTCTTTTAGAATGATCTCACTGGTGCCTGTGTATAAACATTGAAATTTTCCTCTGAAGGCCATTGAAATAGTAATGGACAAAAAGTTTCCCTACTGATTGTGAGAACTGACAAATGGTAGTGGTGTAACAGCATACCTTTTTTTCTCATGTGCATATGATGAACTTTTCTATCTCCATACTTTGGCTGTCGAATCCCACAGTTGGATAAGGAATTTCTGGCATGATCTGGATTCATTCCAAAGTTTAGGTGATGGCTTGGATGAGTCATTGCAAGCTAAGATGTAGCACATACAGGAATAAAAAAAGTCTTTGATGTATTTTTGCATAGTAAAAAAAAAAATCTCAGATTACTAGTTGTTAATTGTTATTTTTTAGTTTGAAGAAAGGCAACAAAATTATGTCATCAATTAACAGCTTGGTTCCAGCAATTTAAATGTAGGAGGTACTATTTCAGATGTCAAAAAGAAGTAACATTTATGCCCAATCATCAGTTCTACTAATTAACTTTCAACACTTTTTTTTTTCTTTAAAGAAAAATTAGTGTAGAAGAGAAAAAGCATGAACTGTCAATTTGCTGGAAGAGATTTGCTTACCAGCTTTGCTGACCTGATTTCAATACATTTGCTTAAACACAGACTCTAACACTGCAGCATAAATATTTGTATTAATACACGAACAACTAGAAGAGCTCCTCAATCATTCACATATTTGATTTAAGGTGATTTAAATACATACAGAACTTTTCTACTTGAAAACACCAAGAAACAAATAAGTATGTTATCTCCGGTGTGGTTATTCACAGAACTCTTTCTTTCATGACTACAGAGGTCCACTTTTAAACTGGAAGTGAACAGCAATGCCAGGACTGGTTTTCTCTTTCACACTTGCACCATTTAGCATTATCAGAAAACTTAACTCTGCTGTTGACACCACCACTACAAAAATGACAGCAGTAAATAGAACCAAAGCTAGCTTTTATGACACGACCTGTAAACTCACACATTTTCTGTTGCTTTACACATGCACACCTAAAAATATTGCGCATGTAGAAATGTATGTGTATGCACACCTTGTGTATAAATTAAGAGATACATTGGAAAATTCATACTGCAGAAAGTTACTTCTGAAACACTTGCAAGACTGGTGCTGCAGTCTGTGAGCAAAAGACATGCCAGGAGTTAATCAAAACACTATCTGTGGCTTTCTAAACACAAGACTTAGAGAAGTTTATTATTTTATTCTAGAGAGTAAAATTATACTTAATCCACAATAAGAAATTTCTCCAAGTCCTTTTTTAGTTCCTTGCTAATATTAATAATTTTGTTATAACTGCACTTTCTCAACTTCTGCTCCATCTGAACTGGATGACACATTACAACTTCTCTGAATATTTAAATTGGCATAATCTTGTTTGCCCAGTCTGTATTTTAAAAAGAACACATCATGATGAAACAGGTAAAAATCAGTGCAGAAGTATACATCTATTACTGCCTGTGCTTGAGGAGATAACTGGTACTATATACATTTTTAAAAAGCTCTTCTCTGGAACAAGTTTTTGGGTTTTAAATAAACTTGCACAGGGATCAGGGATTACAAAGTACATCTGTTTTAACTGCAAATTCATTTGACGATTACTGACACACTTGATTTTATGCTTTCTCCCCTTGTTGACTGCTTCTTTCTGATTTTTTGTTGACTGCTGCATTCTGGTTTGTGCATTTGGTCTCAACACTCTAAAAATTTCCATTTTCATCTTTCATATTAAAACTCAGGCAGCCTCCAAACAACCAAATCCTACAAGAGTTGTTCTTTTGCACTATCTGTAAGTGCGAAATAGAAAAAGCAACACTTGTTACTCTTTTTTTCAACCGACTATAAAAGGAAGATCCAAGACATCTACATATCACTGAATATCTAAAATATTTTTTTAAATATCTAAAAAAAGAAATTGCATGGAAATAATGGGTAATGCACCTGAGAGTCTTTTCAGTAAGTGTCTCTTTGTCTTTTTACACATAACAAGTAAATGCAGAGCTATCACTGGAGCAAAGGCAGGCGTATGTGTAAATGCAGAACAGATGTCTCTATTTGGAATTCTCTTTGGGTAACAAACTTTTTAAAGTTTTGCAGTGCAAGTAATCAATTAGGTCCAGACTGTGGCAACATAGTGCATTTCTCAACACTTGTACAGCAGGCAGGATTATGGATAAACTCAATAAAGTAGGAAGACAAATCACTAAATAGTTTATTTTATTTTTTATGTATCTTACCTGCAGCAAGCACCTATCTCGGAAAGTGTAGCCTATCAGTTTGTCCAAGTGCATCAGACACTGATGGTAGCGGACATGGTGGGTGAGGACAGGAAGCATCATTGCGTGCTAAAAAACAATTGCAATGGGAAAAGCATTTAATTTCAGTGTACAGAGTATTCACCTGACTAAGCTATAAATGCAAACACTTTCCATTTGTCACAACATTGCGTTTTACTGTATGGTTTAAATGAGCAAAAAATATCATGGTTTCCCAACCTTCATCAGACTACTTAATTAGATCAGATTTGTCCATCTGCATAGTCACAGTGGGGGCACAGCCTCACCCAGACTAAATAAATAAATACATAAAATCAGCCTTCTAACTTAAGTATTTTGAATGATGTAATAAAAATGTCTGGTCACAAATAACATCAAATTGCAACAAGCTGTGTATATGATGCTATGTGTTTTTACCTCCTTATTTAACACCTTGAAGTTTTAGATCAGTGCCAGTAATGGAGAAAGGCTATTTCCCTCTGCCTCATAACGTTAGGGAAAAACATCTTTATTTCACTTTAACCAGTTTTCACCAAGAAGTATCAGCTACTTGATTTTCAAGAACAGTTATTAGTGCCTTGCTTCATTTCCTTCTGAGGAAGAATTAAAAGCTTTTTCAAATGCTGTAGTCTATTTCCTGGCTTAATGTGCTAAAAAATACCAGAAAGGCTGCTGTTTGATTATCTAGGAAACAGATAATGTTTTTCTGTTGGGGAAAATGTCAATAAAAATTTAACTAACTATATTGCATCAATGAAAGTCTCCCTCTTTTGGTTCTGTAAAGCAAGAATTACGCATTTATATTAACTTTGGATGGGTCAGGGTTGGAATAAGCAGGTAGTACTGTTTAGCAGTACAGTAGAACAGCGGGTGTATCAACATCAAAAATCTTGCATAAGAGTGAAAAGCAAGAGCTTCAGGAGAAATGTCATTATTTAAATAATTGTATCCATGTGACCATTTTTTAAGTGATTATGAAAGGTCAGTTCTAATAATTTGTATTAGTGACACAAAGTGAATATATTCAAAAGAATGTTGTGATTTAAGAGAATAAAAGTCTGAAGGTATCACTAATAATTTCTGAAAGAGTAATGTGTATGATTAGAAAGATGAATGAATAGAGCGGAGAGATGCAAGAAAAACAAGCACACAAAGCAGATGATGTATAATTTAAGGAATAATGATGTTACGGACTTTTGCACATCTTTAAAGAAAGAGCAGCAGAAAATAAGAACTGGTGAACTGAGACATTAAGAATAACCAATGGCAATACTTTGTTTAAGCAGATGATTGCAACATTTGAGAGCTGAACATAGCTGGAAGATAATCAAAGAATCATCTGTGTTGAAAGAGATCCTTAAGACCACTGAGTCCAACATTAACCTAGCACGGGCAAGTTCACACTACACCATGGCCATAAGCACAACATGTACATGTTTTTTAAATACCTCCAGGGATGGTGAATCAACCACTCCCTTGAGCAGCCTGTTCCAGTGCCTGATAACCCTTTTGTTTAAGCAACTTTTCCTAGTATCTGATCTAAATATCCCTTGACACAACTTGAGGCCACTTCCTCTTCTCCTATCCCTTGCTACTTGGGAAATGAGAGTGACACTCACCTCCTTACAACCTCCTTTCAGGTCTTCTACTAAAAGAGCAGTAAAGTCTCCCTCAGCCTCCTTTTCTCCAGGTTTAACAACCCCATTTCCCTCTGATACTCCTCATAAGACCTGTAGCTTCTGACCCTTCACCAGATTCACTGATCTTCTCTGGGCTTGCTCCTGCACTTCAATGTCCTTCTTGTAGTGAGGAGCCCAAAACTCACCACAGTATTTGAGATGCAGCCTCACCAGTGCCAAGTGCAGGGGGACAATTACATTCCTAGTCCTGGTGGCCACACTATTTCTGATACAAGCCACAGCCCTTTTGTCCTTTTTGGCCACCTGGTACATTGCTGGCTCATATTCAGCTGGCTGTCATACAGTACCCACAGGTCCTTTTTCACTGGAATTAGCTAGTTAACAGGAAGCAAAGACTTTCTGGATCTCTGAATCTTGCATTTCTGAGTGTCAGAAAAATGCAAGCAAATTAATTGTAAGAAAAATTTTATTTTTTTTACCATGCCACTCATTTAGAATTTTCCTAGTGTAATTTACAAGCTAAGGGAACACCCCTTCTGCCTCCATATAAAATGTACTTGTGTGCTTCCTATGTCTTCCTTTGCAGAAGAAATTCAGCACCAAACAACATGAAAAAACAACACAAAAAAACCATCCAAAACTTGTTCCAGGGGATGACCCTGCTTCCCTGCCTGTATGTTCCACTGCAGTGGTTGGGAAAAGTCCCACAAGCAAGGTTTAATATTCTTTATTCTAATATATATAGCCCCAGGCTTGAAGACTAAAATATAAAGTTTTAGATTTTTATCAGCTGTGGTGCAGTAAACAAAGAACTGACATCTCCCAGGGAGCACACAGAAGACCTTTAATTTGACTCTTGTAGTTATATTGACAAATTGATTCAGTTGCTGTGTATCATGTTTGATTATAGGCATTTGATGTTTCTGATATTTTAGGTATTTGTCTCTTCAAAAGAATATCAAATGCATTCTTTAAAAATTGCAGTAGACTGTAGAATGTCTGCACTTTACCTCTGCCTACAGGGTGGATTAATGTGTATTTAGTTTTAGTCTAATCTGGGAAAAAGCAAGTAGCAACAGCAGCAATCTCTCATTTTACAGGCACACAGTTTGTCTACTCTTGGCCACTCAAAGAAATCAAATCAAAGGGTTTTCATATCAGTACTGTCTGATTTAGATGTTCACATCTACTGGCTGTAGATGGGCACAAAAAACATAAAATAGCTTTACCATCATAATTCTTTGGTGTTTTGCTGTCCTTCAAAAAATGAAACAAGAATACCCAAGAAGACATTGAGATGAATCACAGAAGTTATTATAAATAACACAGAACCATTTCAAAGGCCCTAAATTAGAAATTTACGCTGTTTACTTAACCTGTAACAATAGATATGGTTCAGAACAAAAAAAAATTCAAAAAGGCTTGTAATTTTCCTCAGCAAGTTGAGAAGGTACTATTCTACTAGTCTCTTTCTTTGACTTCAGAAGCAACAGTAGAATCAGAACAAATATTCCAGACAGAAAAAAAGCAGTTTTAATTATTAGCATCTCTCCTGTTAGAAGTTTGATAAGGCCAAAGGGGAAATTCTAAGATAAAACCAGGATATCTAAAACCAACCCAACTGCTGGATGAATTTCCACACTAGACTCAACATTTGGCTAATGAGCCTGAAGCTGGCCACTCCTACCTCCTCTCCTTTGAGCTGATCAACTAGTGGCAAGAAAACTAAAATTTTAAAATAACTTTTGTGTGTGGAAGGGGTGGACAGGACATGAGGATATTTTTCTAAATCAACAGGCAAAGATATTTATTTCTATTTGGTTCTTCAGACTAGAAAGACAGCAAACCCTTGTAGGAGTAAGTGACAGCTATCAAGAGAGAAAATACATCAGACATTTATGGGCTTTCTTTACCTGGCAGACATCAGAGCGTATCCCTGTTTTCCAGAATCCTTGGCTACTCAACTCCACAGTCACTTCACGTCTCATGGTGTTTTTCTGACGGATTTTCTGCAGGGCTTCCTAGACAGAGAGAGAACAGAACTCCTGAGAAGAACTTTCTAGAAAAAGCATTCTACAATGCAAATGTTTACATTCATAAAACCTGTTTAAGGGTTGCTTTTGGTGAGCAGGTTCTAAGACAAACGTTGTAACTCCTAGTCACAGACTGTAGTGGATGTGCTAGGATATGAAGACAGAGGATTTTCATAGATCAGGATGGTAACAGGCGGGACTACATGACTGAACAAACCAGTCCAACTCATACAGCCAAGATGATACATAAATAAGAAAGTTCAGGTCCTTATAGCATAAGCACATGCTTTACCCTTATGTGGAAAACAACCTATTCACTCAAGTCTACCACCAGGATACTGAAGGTCTGAAGCACTCAGTCAGAGTAAAACAGACTAAATAAAAACAACAACAACCACCTTATTTTGTGATCTTGGCTACTTCATAATAGCTCCTGTTCAGCACTGTCAGGATCCCAGTCTGAAAACAGGTTCAGCATTCACTAATCCTGAAGCCTATTATGAAATCTACCGATATAATTAAAGTCAAAAATGTTCTAAAAAAATTCTGGTTTGCCTTGACCACTGACTGTTTGGCGTCATGCAAACAGTTCACTTCCTTATAGAAGCTATGAAAGGTACAGAATCATTTAAAGAAAACATTTTATGTAGGAAATTAAACAAGATAAAATAAATCAGCTCAGATCAAGATCTTCTGGTTCCAATACTACAGAGCCCCCAGGGTATGCAAGCTCCTGACAAACCATGCACAAACTGTAAAGACTCCCTCAGTGCTCTTCTTTCTTCAGAACATGAAACTTTTCAAAGCTCCAACCCATCTTCCCTCTCCTTTTCACTACAGGGCACTTGCTCCAAGCATCTCTTTCCAGCTTCCACTCTGTAGCCTGTGATCAACTCTGAGCAGGAACAGGCTCTTTCTTCTGTTCTGCAGAGACACAGAGTTGTTCCAAGAGGCACATCTATCCAGATCCAGATTTATCAACCCTCATACACCTCAATACCAAGGAGTCTAGGGTAGGAGGCTAGTTAGCCCTGGCTCCTTTTATATTCAATGAAAGGGGATAAACAGCTTTAAAAAATGCATTTCTCTCTCCACTGACTTCAAAGTGAGCCTTCAGGTCCTCATTTATGCACCTTCTGTAAATGCCCAAAGCCAGGTTAGAGGAATAAAGCCCTCAGGCACAATCTTGTCACAAAGAATAACATCCTACAATCTTGTAGTAGTGAATGACCAATGGCAGAGGGGAGATGCTTCTCTTGTGCATAGATACCCCCTTGTGCACTGTCTCAAATTTGCATTTCTAGGCTTTGTTATTGGGTGCTTTCTGAGACAGGTGCTACAGCATTTGCTAGACCTCGCTTTACTTTCAGGCTGCATGCTCAGGAGCATTCCAGTGTTACTCATAATGTGTGATTAACAGTCTTTAAAAGGCTGTTTACTATTCAGGTGCAGCCCAGCAGCTCCTTCTAAGTTACTGACACATCCATTGGCAAAATGCATAGGCTATCTTCACATAAAGCTTCTGCTCCAGCCCTATATGCCTCTACAATACCAGACAACTACTCGATAAACCCAATATCCTAGGTAATATGATTCAGAAACAAAAATCAGCACACCACACAGTGATAAATATCAAAGGAGCATTTTATCTTCTGAAGCAAAGCATAATCACCCTGCTACATCCAATCTACTACACTTTTAAAGGTAAGTCATTCATTAGCCCTTAATGAAAAGATACCCATAAAACAACTGTTTTCCCTTCTATTCGCTCTGAGTGTAGACAGATGTAGCAAAAATAAATCCTCTCCTATAGAGAAACAGGTTTTTTTCCCCTTACAAGTGTGTGGCAGTTAAGTCGTAACATTGTGGTTTTCCCCATTTACAAGAAAGGAAGATGAGGGTTCATTTAATACAAGCATAAATAAAATATTAATTAATATTTTATATTAATTATATGTACAGTATACTATGCTTTGCAGTAATAACAAAAACCAGGTGCAATGTCTAATGTATCAAACCAAGGCTACACAATCAGCAGACTGTGGAAGACTCAGGAGATGGACTCAGTCATCTTCATGGGTCCTTTCCAACTTGGGATATTCAATGATTCTGTGAATCACCAGTGTTTCTAATCAATACATTAAAATATGACACCATTTAACTATATTCAGCCCAGTACCCAAGAACTTCTCTTCTATGTACTCTTTATATAAGCTGTCCAATTAAGGCTGCATGGTAGACAAGCATCAGATAAATTCAAAGCTTCAGTCCAAGATTTTAAATAAATACCTGTGAGCAGGCTGCTTTAGTCTATATTTAAGTGATTTTAACTCTCAGTTGGCTGAGTACCTGCACCTAGGAAATGCCTATTGCTCATCACACAGGAGAGGAGAGAAAAGACAAAATTTCAACAAATATCTCATTTGCCATTAAAGATTACTGAAAATAACAACAACCAGAATGTTTTTACTCAGTTGTCTTAAGTAATGTCACTAAGACTGCTAAACAAGTTACAGTTTAAAGCCGTAAGTGTAGTAGTTTTTATCTCAAAAGATAAGTATTTAAAATTATAACACAGTTAAAATGCACTCTGAAATAAAGTCCTTCTTTATTCTAATTCTTGAAACTATTAATGACAACATCTATAAAGGAGTTATGATTCTATAAAGATAATTTCTATAATTGGGCAAAAAACTTGAAGTAAAGACATGAAAAAAGGAAAAAATATCAATTTAAAAAATGGATAAAATAAAATCAGTATGAACAGCCTGAAAATAAAATCTTTTGTGAAGGACTTCTCTTCATAAACAGGGCAGTCATAGGGAAGAGAGGAGCAGGTGATTATCAGCCTCCTACAGGCCATCTAACCAGGACAGAAGAGCAGATGAGGCCCTCTATTGTCAGATAGGAGAAGCTTCATGTTCCTTAGCCCTGGTCCTCCTGAGGGATTTCAACCACCTCGACATCTGCTGAAGGGACAACATGGCAAGGCATCAGTAATCCAGGAGGTTCCTGGATGGAAAACTTGGTGGGTAAGGAACTGGTCTGGGCTGTCCCACTAAAAGAGTTGAGGTCAATATGTTGACGTTCAAATGGAGACCAGTGATGGGTGCTATTCCTCGGGGGTCAGCAATAGAACCAGAGTTGTTAAATGTCTTTGTCAGAGACATGGAGAGCAGAAGTGACTGCAACAAGTTTGCTGATGACACCAAGCTATGTGATGGTGTAGACATGCTGGAGGGAAAGGAGGCAGAAGGACCCTGAAAGGTATGAGAGGTGGGCCCATGCCAACCTTCTGAAGTACAACACGGCCAAGTGAAAGGTCCTGCATCTGAGAGAGGGCAATCCCAAGCACAAATATAGGCTGGGAAGAGAATGGATAGAGAACAGCTCTGAGGAAGACTTTGGGGTGTTGGTTGATGAGAAGCTCAGTCAGCAGTGTGCACTTTCAGACCAGAAAGCCATCTGTATGCTGGTCTGAATCAATATAAGTGTGACCAGCAGACTGAGGAAGGTGATTCTGCCCCTCTGCTCCACTCTCATGAGACTCCACATGGCATACTGTGTCCAGTTCTGGGGTTATCAACACAAGAAGGACACAGAGCTCTTGAATAAAGTCTTTTACAGGGTCATGGACTGAAAGGACACAGGTCAATGGATTTAAACTGAAAGAGGGTAGACTTAGGTTAGATATAAGAAAAAATTCTTTAGTGTGAGGGTGGTGAGACGTTGGAACAGGATGCCCAGCGAGGTTGTGGATACCCCCTTCCTTGAAGTGTTCAAGGCCAGGTTGGATGGGGCTGTGAACAACTTGGTCTAGTGGAAGGTGTCTCTGCCCATGCAGGGGGGGTGCAACTAGAAGATCTTCGTGATCTGTGCCAACGCAACCCATTCTATGATTCTACCATATGGCTTTATTCCATCCTGAATTACCATGCTCAGTTACCAGTTATAGAAAGGCTGAGCATACCTCTCTTTGTGATAATTTCTGTTTATCAGCCTGTTTGACTTTGGGACTATTGGCCAGCAGGTGACGCAGCTTCACGTAACTCTTCCACAACTTTTGGTATCTGAAGGACAAAACCAGAAAAAAAAATATTTTGGTCAATACAACACAAATGTTTCTCATCATTTGTCCTTACAAACTGCTAGAGAGCTGCTAATAATGCACCCATATGCATGCAGACTGCCTACAAGCATCTTTTTGCTCCACAAAAAAAATCTCAAAACATTTTACAAGAGAGGTGACAGTGTCTCTGCAGTCGTTTCAACAGAGTGACCACAAGGGTCAAGAGGAGGCTTAAGTGCGAAGTATGAGGTGATCAGCCAAGCTTAGGGCAGAACACAGGTCTCCCAGACATCCATCTGTTCTCTCCAAATAGCCACCTCCACATGCAGAAAATACTGGCCTGCAGCATGACATCTTAATTCAGGAAGGTGAAAACTCCTTTTTCTCCACAGCGTTTACCTATCACTCAATGAAAAGTAGTACTAACTTTTTCCAGAAAATTTCTCTCCTTACACTGGCTAAAATATTTCAGTGAAACAGACGAAGAAAATCTCTATGAGTCACGTGCAACACAAAGTCAATCTCTGAGCAGTGAAATTAAAATTTTATTTACTAGAGGCTTGTGCTGAATGGAAAAAAGACATCAAGCTTTCTCTGTGGTTAGCATACAGGTAGTTGCTGGTTTTCTCCAACCATCTAGCCTTTTCATATTTTCAGGGTAATTTCACATGAACATAAATAACAGAACACTTTCCTCAGCAGGAGTCCCTCTGTGATCTAGCAGAGATATTCACAAAACCTGCAAGAACTTGGTCCATTTGTAGACAACATCGACCGCTACACTCAGCTGCAACAGATCAACAGGTTCAGAAGTTTCTATTGAAGGAGTGATTAAGAGAATCATGATATGGACCTTTTGTCCTTAGGAAACAATGCTATCTGCAAAGTAGTATCACTTCTGTAGAATTTTTGAAGAAAACCCAAAGCAAGAGATTTTTAATAAGAAGCAGGGAATTGGAAGACAGAGGGAAGAAGTTTCTTTTAGTTAGCAAGTTACATTAAAAAAAAAAACCAAAACCTATTACATTATAATAGATCTTCCTAAGCACTAACTTTGAACAGTGGTTTTAGTAGGAAGCTACCACATTAGTGGCACAGTACTGTCAGAAATTAAGAACTCTGACCAAAATCCATCAGTTTTACACTACTACATGAATCCATAGTGAAACCGTATTTCTCGCTCTGCCTGAAGTTCTGATTCCCTCTCCACTCCTTCACTACATTTGTCCATTCATATCTGTAAGAATATAAAAGGTACAGTGCAAGGTATCACTGTTGCAAAGGATGCAACAGTTTCCGAGCTAGGAAACAACATGTAGACTTGATCCTCCAAGGCACAGAAAGATACAACTAAGCAGGATAGGGCAGGATGCAAGAACAGTAAATATTATATCCCTCATTATTAGAGTTAGGTTCTGATGAATTAAATGCTGAAGTCGCAGCTCTGAAACAGGAGTCATTCCTTTTTCATATCATGCACAAAAGTACTAGTACTGGGAAAGCACTTACTGGAATCTTCGACCTGTCAGTACCATAAAATGATTCAGAGATTTGAGAAATTTAGAGAAGGAAAGTCTATTCAGTGCTGTTAAGCAAGACGATCTAAGTACATCCTCTAGTTCAGAAATCCATTTGTTACAGACCTTTGGAAGCCTGCCTAAATAGTTCTCCTCTTCTGCTTTCCTGTTAAATTGTCGTCTCTCTCAAAGCCTCTCAGAGAAGTAACATGGAGCTTGAGGAACCTTAGGTCTGACCTAGAATTGCTTGTCTCAGATTGAGAAATTTCATACTGCACACGCATGTACAGTTACTTCAGCAGATCCTGAATCATGCCAGAAAGAAGTTTGATCTTTCTTTAAATTCTTTAATTTACAAGAGCTACTGCCCAATGCCATAAGCACTAAGCTTTATTTCAGACTCAATTAACTACATAAGTCCTATTTAAGCCACGAATAAAAACAGCTACGAGTTTCTGAATGAAAAGGTGGAAGGAAAAGCATCTTACTGTGGATCTCCAGCATAACTGAGCTGAGCAGGTCGTATCCCAAAGTGGACAATAATGGGGAAAGTAATTACATCAGGATTGAACTGTTCACGGTCCAGTTGATCAATACGAACTGAGCTGGGTTTCTAGTAGAAAAAAAAAAAAAAAAATACCTAAGTGACAACAGCTCCATGGAAAATACATTACCTCAAGCCTATGATATCCAGAAACTGGAAAGCAGCAGTATTCCAAGCTTATTCAAATAAACATGAAACTAATCATTAGTACCATAATAAATATTTCACAATTATAATGACTGAAATGAAGTTAATTGACTTAGCTCCCCCAATGAAAAAAGGAACTATTTTTGTTTTAATTTCACAAGTCAGGAAATTTACAGTTCGATTATTTCTGAGAACTTAAAGCAATTTTCTTTTGTTGAACATCACACTGAAAATAAAATCTGGATTAGCATTTTGGCATCCAAGCTCCCACATGCCTGAGTAGTTTGCAAAGATCAGGTTACATCTCTAATTTTAGTTCTGTTCCTGATTTCCCAATACAAGTGAAGCTCTTAGTAGAAGCATTCAATCACACTAACTAAATAGTATTAAAAAAAAAATCTTTGATGCTATTCCTAAAAAAGGCACTAAGGCTGATGTGCACAATACAGAATATGAGGAGACTTCTGTCTTCTCTGCACTTTAAAATAGAATTTATCTCCTATAGTTAAAAAGGACAATGTAGAAGGAAACAACTTTCACTTCACCTCTCAAAACAGAGAAAAAGAGTAACTGCACATCACAGTAGACGACATGCTGCTTATAAAGCTCTGGATCACTTATTTAACACATTTAAAAACTCATCTGAAGGCACACATTTTGTCTCCAAGCATACATTTTCTCCATTCCCTGGCAAGCTGCTTTGTTATGTGCCTGCTTACTCCCCACTTTGCAATCAGCTGGATGAGGCAAATATTTTCTGCTTGTCTCAGGTTTCAAAAAAAGGGCATTACTTCTAGTTACCTGCATCTCAAAACTTCTTATTTAGCACTGTGAATTTCTTAAAAGATGAGTTTCAAACACAATTCCCACCATTCTGTCCAAAACCAATAAAAACTATGTCAAGAATAAAGTTTTCACCTTTCAAACCACCTTTGTGGAGCTGTTTACAGAAATCATTTTCTGCAGGGATAAGAAAAGCCAATTCTAGAAATAAAATTGTCTCAGCAGGTGACCAAATTTCCAATCTATTCTAGAAAAACAAAACTTTACTTAAAACTTAAATATTCAGATAGAGAAACAAAAAAAAAGAGATAGAGAAAAAAAAAGGGAAAAATAGATAGAAAATAAATTAGCTCCTGCTGCTAGGGTTTAAAAAATATGAAGAAATAAAAATAATAAAAGGTATACCCCTCATTAATTCTAATAAAAAGGGATTAGGACAGTAGAATCTAACAGCAAGAAGATGTGTAACAGGCAGACTGTTGTACTCTAAACTAGAGCTTAAAGTCCTGAAATTTATCTGGTTTTGTGGGGTTTGTGGTTCTGAGCTAATTTGAAAATTTTTTATCTTCAAAGTTGTTCACTGATTCTCCCCTTTCTAAGCATTAAAAATGAGGAACTCCTCCCATCCCCTCCCTCTCAAAAACGCAGTTTTGCTACAGAGCAACTTGTACAAGAACCAGCGTGGTAAAATAGGATTAAAAGAACATGAAACAATATACTCAATGCACCAATTATAAACAATGTATTTGTAAAAATTACAAAAAATACTTAGCTATTCACACATTTCACATTTTAGACACTTAAATAGAAGCAATCTGATCCTCTACAAAGGCAGAAGAGCTTTCAATACACCTCTAGCAGGATCTGTGTCAAACTGGTGGCTTCAGGATCATTCAAAACCAGACCGTTTCTCTTCATTCAGATGTCACTGCTCTTGAGTTTTGTCACTCAGTTACACAGTGGTTAAAGATACCTGATAACAACCAGGACAACAGAACTCCTTATTTTAGATTTGATCACAATTGTTCCTTCACTGACAGTAATAAGAGGGGTCTAGCCAAGCAGTGTTTTTTTCTTTTTTCAGCACAGTGAACACCAGATGCCTTTCTGGTGCTGTTTCTGAATGTAATAGGAACAAAAAGCACCTTACAGAAACACAATATAAACTGTGCACCAGTAGACAGGACAAGTAAATTAGATACTAATGTCCCAGATTTTTACTTCTATGTTCTTTTAAAAGTGCAGTTAGAACCCATCTATTAATTACAACCTTCCTTTTAAAAATCTCATCAAAACCAATAGAATTCTGACAGAATTCAGAGGTCCAGAACAGAGGTCCATTATCTTTGTTTCCTACTACAAAGCTTAACACTCATGGCTTTGCTGACAGTAGAAGACACAATGAGATTGCATAGAGATGCAATAGAAAGGTATGACAAAATATTCATATAGATATCTAAGTCCAAACAAGATATCTTACCTAGATATCTAGATCGATAAGATACAGATATCTTATCTAGATTAATATCTTAGATCTTAGATTTTACTAGTGAAAAAGCAGCAATATTTTAGAAAAAGAGAAGTATTCAAAATTTGTTAACCTTTAAATCTATTCCAACACAAAGTTTCGCTGAACTAATGAAATACTGTGAATAAATCAGAAAGTTTTAAATAATGCTGAACAGCTGTTAGTTCTTTCAGTGAAAGGGATTTATGTGTCTATCAAAATTTTAACCATTCTCCATTATGCATATATGAATACATAAATGCTTGTTGGTTTGTTGGGTTTTGTTGTTTATTTTTTTTTTTTTTAAGTGAGGCATATATAAAGTTAGATCTATTCACAGGAGGAATAATTATTTCTGAAGTGATGGTGTGGAGGTAAGCAGCAAAATAAAATTTACTTGGTTTTACTTTGCTGTGTTGAGTGGATAAATGAATTGAAGAGCTGTCATTTTCTCAGACAGTTTCACTTTGTCTCTATAACACAACTATTTTATTTTCTAAGGTTATAAATGCATAAAAAATACTTTCATACTTTATTTTTCACTTGCTTTAATAGTAGATAGAAAATGCTGCTATGAACAGAAAAAATCTACAAATTAAGAAAGTCCTTGTAACCTTTAGAGAAAAACATGTTCTAATGATGGCATTCATAACATGACATTTCAAAGTGCTGCAGATTTCTTAACGCTTTCATATTTTGATGTCCTCCCACATGTCTAAAAAGGTTGTCTTGAGGATTGCAAAGTTTGTCAGTAAAAATCACACAAAATCTCACAATTAACACTACCGCTCACAAACTGCACTCACTTGTGCATATAGACATTTACAGTTCAGTGACACAAGGAAGGAGCATATATGCATTCCTTCATAATAAACCAAAAAAACAAGTTTTCAGTCAGTTGAAATAAGCATATGTTCAGCAAAACCATTGTAGTTATGTCATCAGATACCATACAGATGCTGAAAAGTTGTGCAGTAGCATGTACCTTGTATCACAGATACCACAGGCAACATCAGCTACGTCAACTAAACAGTTACAGCTCTTTAATAATTTCTATCATGGTAATTTGGTTTCACACTCAGTTTTAATCTAGTTCACACAGAATTTTCCTTAGTGAGAGTTCTCATGTATTCTACATTTCCACAGATATTCTAATTTTCCTTCTGGTTAAAAAGTTTTAGCCAGAATGAAAACACTCAGGAGGGAATCAAAGAAAAAATAAATTATGCTGCTCAAGTTATGATTAGCTTACAAAGTGGTTTATTAATTGCAGTGCTTCCATACTTAAAAATATAAACTTGAAAAAAATATTTAGTACGTCACCCTGGCTGCATTTTGGGACAAGTTTTTCAGTCAGGAAACTAAATTCTCCCTTAGGCATGATGCAACATCACACTTTTCTGGAGAATCTAAGAAGCTGAGCTATGAACAAAGAAAGAAAAAGAAAGGCATTATGACTGAGAAAGCTAGAATCATAGAATCATGGAATTTTCAGGGTTGGAAGGGACCTTTAAGATCATCTCATTCCAACCCCCCTGCCATGGGCAGGGACACCTCCCACTAGATCAGGTTGCTCAGAGCCCTGTCCAGCCTGGCCTTAAAAATTTCCAGGGATGGGGCTTACACCACCTCTCTTGGCAACATGCTCCAGTACATGGCAGTCTAAAATACTAGGTCCAAAATATGCCTCTACTACTGAGATTCCACTTTATGATACTGAAAAAAAAAGAATGCTGCAACATCATCTATAATTGTGACCCACATTTCTTAAGTGTGAAAGTCAGAAAATGGGTTAAAATTGCACAAACACTGGAGTCGAAAGGAGCTGTGTTCAGAGAACATATGCTTTAAAATACTAATTGTTGCAAAAATAATAAGGCCATAGGGGTTTTAAGCTTGGCACTGAAAATTAATGGATGCATTCATTAGGTACACATAAGGTACACAAAATTCCTCAGAGTGAGTGACAGCAACATAGAAACAATGTGGAAAGCACCACTTAGGCAGAAACACCTTTTCCATATTCAGGGCAGGATCTAGATAGAACACTTTGAATGGAATAAGGGGGTCAAAAGAGGAAGATGAAAGAAAATAGTAAATAGTTACTAATACTCCGGTCCTGTGTCAGGGAAAAGAGAATGTAAGATTATGCACATAAAGACTGTCTGAGAAAATATGCAGAGGAGCAAACTACAGTTTCACATACATAAATTATCGCCATTCCTATTAACATGCACATTGAAACAGCATTTATCTGAAATCTGCCCGTCAGCCAAGCAGCAGAGAGTGCAATTCTTCCCAGCGTTGGAACAAGTCACTGAACTGTTTCTATAGAAATCTGCAACTGTCACTGGTCATCTCTTCCCTTTCCAAATCAGACTGTAGTAGACTCTCTGAAACACGACATGTATGTGTCATTGAGTTGTTCAAAACCAGAAATACTTGCTCTACCATGCCAGGGCTGGTAACAATCATCCCTTTGCATTCTTCTGCATATTTCTGCCATTCCAGTTCTTCCCATTGAAGCATGTTGGCAATCTCCTCTTCAGGCACCAGAGCTTTACTGCATCTTAACAAGTAGAGAAGAATCTGATGCATTGAGAGCACTTCTTTTCCTCCATCTTAAAAACATAAACACATTTCAGATTCCACAACTAAAGTATGAGCAAAAAAAGAAAACATGAAGAACACTTAAAATATTTGTATGAGCAAAGTAAAATGCAAACTGCTTAAGTGACTTCACAAACATGGATGCACATATTGTATTGATGAATACTGCATGTGCATAAACACCTCTCTAAACTGGGAGCAATAATGGGAACAGTAGCAAAAGTAACACTCTCATCATACTGCAAAAGCTGAAGTTTCTAACTTCCCCGAACAAACTTTAAAATTAGTAGACAGAACAATCAGTTATATTGTTCAGTTTATATCTTCCTTTCCACAGTTCTATGGTATATTTTTTACAATGGTAGTTAAAAAGCCTTTTAGGCAGTTATGCAGCTTTTTTAAAGAACACTCAAAATTTTACAAGATACTTCTGGATGAATGCAGTAAGTCATCCTTGCATTTTATACTCATCTATAGTGCTAACACGCTGTATCTGCAGTAATGAAGACTAAAGAGCCTCATATGCTGTCTTCTGTCACTAAATGAATCGAGGGCATGTGGAAACTGCTAAATACTTCTGAGACTCCAGCAAACATTCACAGCAAAGGCTGACTTGTAATGAAGGAAGACAGTATAATAAACATCTGAATGGCTCCAGGCAGCCAGTTGCAGACGTGAAGACAAACAGGAAAGATGAGTGAGGGTCTTGACAGACCACCACTCAGAAGACAACTGACTATTCAAATTCAGCATGTTTCCTCATAATGATGTAAGACACGTTACTACACTGTTTCAATTTTGATGCAGATCTCTCCAACATCCTCCTTCAACAACAGAATGTTAACCTGTAGGTGTGGAGGCATCTTCAAGTTTCATCCTCACAGAGCACAACACAAACATTGATTTCTTCCCCAGGGAGCAGGAGCAACACAGTCCTGCCACTGAGTTCACGCTATTACTGTGCATACACACACAAAAAAGGAACAGATTAAAACCAGAAGTAAAGCCTCAGAGCAATATAGGGAATGATGCCACAGCACAAGAAATGAAACGTGATCCCAGACAGGCAAGAGAAGTCATGCAGGATTGCTTCCTAACAGCAGTGCTGAGTAAGAGTATGTCCTCCACAAGACATGTGAGGGAACAAATGCTTCTCTTCAGCTGGGACGGCAGCACTATGGTACTGAAAAGATGAAAGGAAATGATACACCATGGCCTCTTAGAAAAACCAAGCTCATTCAAACTCCAAAAGGGAATCTTAAATTGGTAAAATACACCCCAAACTTCACCGGAAATGGAGAATACTTCAAAGTAGCTACAGGGGCAGATTTCTAAATGTGCAAAATTTTCTTTCAAATTAGAGGAGGACTCAAGACTTCTGTCTTTGTCAACACCTAGACTACACTCTTATGCAAGAGGTAGCCCATGTCCAACAATCATCAAAAAGAAAGAGTCATCATACTCACTGATGACTGTGTACTGGAAGGGTACAGGTTGCTACAGACATCTGTGCCAAACAGCAGTGAGAGACCTGACCTTTCCTGGGTCAGGACCTCAAATGTTCTCCCAGTCTTTTCTTCTTTAATATATTTATGATCAGAAATATATGTGACAATAGATAAAAAGAAAGCTCTGCAAACACACCTGAAAAAAAATAATTCCCACTCTAGAAATTAAAATTTTTCAAGGATATCTCAAAATATAAATAATGCAAAATGCAAACTAGATTACAACCAATCTGTCATAAAGATGCTAAAAGCAACTACATATGCAGAAATATCAGGGAAAAAAAAGAGTGAGAAAGCTTGGAATCAAAGACAAATAAGAATATAAAACCACCAAACTAACAGGAAAATACCCACAAGCTACACTAACAAGGCAGGTCAAACTTGTTCTCATTTTGTGATGAGGTCAAGCTAATCAGCCACATGGGGCTTGATGGCTTATTTTGCAAATTGCTTCAGCAGAACCAAATCAATGTTTGCTAGCAAGCCTCAGAGCACTGCTTCTGATTGAACAGTGTTGTGTATCCAGGAAGGAACAACAATTAGAAATATAGTAATCTAGCCATCAGTACTCTCAAAAGTAATGAGATAAACCTCATTTAGCTACAGCTATAATTAATATCCCAAGTAAGTTTCCAATCCCAAAGCAGAGAGCACCTTCAGGCCACAGCCCTCTTGATGAAGTTGTTCTGAGTCTTATCTGCTCCCTCAGTCCAGCAGCTGAAATGCATCCTTCTGTCCACACAACCCCTCTGGAGCAATCACTGGCAGGATCTCAGCAGGATATTTTTTTAAAGGAGCCATGACATTCATATAAACTGAAATGCTGTTCCACTGTCTCAGGAAATGTTTAATGCCTGTGTAAGCTGTTCACTCAAAATACGTGTAATGCTCCATACAGAAGCTTGCTCTTGGACTTCCATTGAAATAGTGTTTTTCTGTCTTTAACCATTTGCTGCAAGGTCTAAGCTTGCATAAGATGAACAATAAAAGTGTTAGAACAACATGTGCTCAGGGGTGACTATCATGCTGACCTCAAAACTGTATGTCATGCATTTTAGTATAATCACATGGTATCCTGAAGAGCTGAGGAGACCTGACCTTCAGTTTCACACGTCGGGCAAAGCAATAGCCTTTCTCAAATGCCACACCTTCATTACAGAACACAAAAAGAATGTCTCAGCACTGCCTAAAATCACCAGGACAAATTAAAAAAGCTAGAAGTGGGACCTGTCTTGCCCATATGCCCATAGTGACAACTACAGAATTTCAAAAGGAAGTACCAGAACTCTTCACTGACTAAACCATTTGACTTGAAGTAAGTTTTTGATGAGTTTTTTTGTTCTGTTACTGTTACTTGGAGAGTGTTTTGGTTTGTGGGGTTTTTTTGGAATTCAAATTTCAAAAAAGCTATATAGTACAAACATTACCTGGAAGAAACCTCACAAATCGTGGCATGAAGTGGAATCTGGGGCAGGAAACTGTATCATTTTCAAGAGAAGGACCTTAGATATAAAAAAATACAGAAAATTATGAACAGCAATGTATTTGCAAAACAAGTAAAAAAAAGAAAATAACACTGCTGCAGATTAAATCAATGACTTATTATTGCATTTGATAGAACCTCTTGCAATCATGCACAAAAATGGACAGCAGAGAAGAACAGAGTAACAACTTCTAGTGAAAGCATCCTCACGGACAATTTCAATGAAAACTAAAAAACTTAAAAAATATAAAGAATCTCACAAAACCACAGTAGTTTTATTTAAACAGTGATACATAAAAAATGTTTTACATAGTTAATTTACTTAAGTCTTACAGACACAAGCACTAGCTTATTAGTCCCTCCCAATCAGTTGGTGTTTCTGGTTTCAGTAAAAAAGACAACAAGGAAATTCTGATTATGCTATTTTGTGGGGGTTTTTTTGGTTTCCTAGTTCACCAGCCAAAGTTTTGCATGAAAATAAAACCAAAATCTATAAGTATCTAGTCTTAAATAAGAAAAGTCAGAACCAGTGATACAGAAGGCAATACTGATATCTGAATACATTAAGCAACAAAAAAGAAGCCTGCACAAAATGTATGAAACCTGTACACTCCTCTGTTTAGCTGCAGTAAGTGCAGAGCACATCTCCATAGACAAAGTCAAGACACCAAAACACACAGATTCTGAAATGAAATTCCCTTGATACTATCAGCTGTTAGACCTAGGGAAGGAACATCCCTGAAATTCTCCTTTATCACAGTCTTCAGAGAAATGTATTTTCATCTTGTTGAGTCAAAAGCATTCAACTATAATGATACGTTATTCCTCTACAGCTGTCTGTATGACATTGCTTTCTAAGTTGACTGTAGAGAAATATGAGTAACTTGTTTGGCAACTTGTAAAAACAGAGAATTCCTTTACCTGACACCCTGCCTTTCAAAATACCATTCACATGATACTATGCAATTAAACATAAAATATTTACTGTTTGATTAAAAAGAACAGTCTTGGATTAAGGAAGAAATTTAGTTTCTCTCTTAAAATACAGTACCAAATTGGTACATTTGATACAGCCCACATTGCATATTCTTGAAGAACAAAATGAAAGTTTGCCCCTCTCACGTAAACCAGCATTGACTTTGTTCTTTTGACCCTCATACCAATTTTTCTTCTTTTTAAAACAAAAAACATAACAAAATAGAGCCCTATTTTTTCAAATCTGCAGTTAATTGGGGTTTTGGTTTTTGTATTTTTTTCCCTAAATAAAAGTTAGTTACCTTTAAGATTCCAGTCATAGAGCTCCAAAATATCTTTGAATAGATATGAAGAAAACAGCTCAAGCCCTCTCACACAAAAATTCTGGGAAAGAAAAAAAAAAAACAAACCACCAGCATTATAACTATATGAAACTGTAATACAAATAGTGCCATTCACTTATATTTAAATAAAACAATGAAGAAATTGGTGTCTTCATATTTACGAACCACTAAGATGCTGGGCTTTGGAAACAGGACTGATATATCCACAGTCATCTACTGAAACATTGAAACATAGTACAGTGATCTCTTCAGAGAGTATTGTCAAGAAAAGATTGTAACGAAGATTCTTCAGTCAATGTCCAAATCAACCCTACAGGCAGAAATTATGAGATTCTTCTCATCAAATGGGGAAGCAGCTTCTCCAAGACAAAAAGCTTTCATTCAGAAATGAAGGAACTTAAAAAGCCTTCCTTAACAACATCAAGACAAGTTGGTTTTAATTGTATGTGCCTGATACCAGCCATAAATTCCAAAACCAACACCACAATCTCATTTGTAAGAATGCATTAGGAAAGGCAGTCTGCAAATAGTGCTGTAGGCCAGGTCAGGAGTTAAAAAAAAAAAGCTGATTCCCTCTTTTGCTTGGTAGCCATTTGTTGTTTTAGAACAAGATCTGGAGACAACACAGCAGATTCAGTAACAACAAATGAACTGCTTTGATCAAGTAAATCTTTCTGAGGAATTTTGGGGCTTTTGCATACATTTAGATGCTGCTGAGCAATAAAAAGAGATATAACTAGAAATAAAAATGTAAATATATGTGACTGAATTGAACACTGATTATATCTTTGTAGTTAATATGCAAGGGTGCTTCTGTAACTACACATGCTGTTCTACTGCAGCTATTTACATCACAAACTGTCTTCACCAGAGATTAATTTATAATAATAATTAAAAAAAAAATATGTACTGAATGTGCTTTGTTTGTATTCATTGCAAATTTGTTTTGACAACAACTTATATTAAGTACTGATATGCAATCTTCATAGCTTCAAACTCAGGTTTCAGCACTGTCACTGAATTATGTGGTTCTGGCAAGTCAGCACCTCCATATGCCTTGGTTTTGTTATCCATAAAAGAAGGATAATGCTTAAGTCAACTTACAGATAAGAGTACCTGACATATATTATATATAACTTAAAATGAAAAGAAGATGCAGATATAAGATCATCATACTATGTGATTTTACTATATGATAGACTACGTAGATGGATCTATGCTAGAACCAGTGAGTGGAAGTTCCTTTTCAGGCACTGGTTCAGAACACAGCCAGTCTCTTAAAAGACTTCATGAAATGGGATTCTGAAGAGTTTAAGAAATTAAGTATATCAACAATTCACAACCTGTTCTGAATTTTGGCTAATTATCCCTCTTACCTCAGGCATCATTTCCTCAATGAAATGAATTGTATAGTCAATGTTAAATCTGATCACTTTACACAGAGGAATCTGGAAGGAAAATAGAAATTCAGCATGAAAAACTATATAGCATCTAATATAAAATTAATATAATTTTATATGCAGAGGTATTTCTGTCTGCTGAAAAGGACACTTACTAAACCAGCTGCTCTGGAGAATCATGCAAAGACAGGAACACAAACATGTGCAAGAGAATAGTTCTAACTTCAACCTCTCTAATAACACAAGGCTAACAGAAGGGATCCTAAAAGGTGATTAAATAATGCCCTCTACTGGAGATGAAATTTTGTGTAGAAGAAAAAGCCAAGTTCTGTAAACCCCTATCTTCTCTCACTTACATATTTGGAAGTGAATTTATTTTTGGCATCAGAACATGTCAGATTGATACAGTGATCTGAAGGCATGGTGCTTTTAAGCACACTGCAAATTCTGTTAGTTACGCTGTCTTAAAATATGGCTTTAAGTTATAGCAACACAATGGAAGAACTTCAGGATAAATTTACAAGGTTATGCTGATAAATATTCTCAGAGGTTTGCTGAACTAACTAGTAAGACAAGCATCTGGTTCCTTATTTTCACTTTCGAAAAAACATTCCTTTCTCTGTAAAGTCCATGGACTGCTGAAGGTGACTGCTTTTCTCTTAAACGGGACTTCTTTTTAAGCAAAAAAGCTAGATTTCTAAAGGACTGCAGACATGCCTAATGCTTCCCTACATGTTTACAGCTCTTAGCACATTTTAGTGTTAACTGGCCTTGTGAGCATAAAAGAACTTTAGAACACTTCAATGATCTGAGAAAGGGAGGCAACCCAAGGTTATTTTGCACTGGCAAGGACACAAATATCAGTGATGAGGTTGCACTGAAATCAATGCACTCGGAGGTGCAATATTCTGCTTGCATCTTCTTGCAGTCCACTGTTAAACATCTGACTATTTTGCTTACAAGAATCTGTTGATATCTGCATGATCAACTAAGGAGCTACAACAAACAAATAAAATATTACACTTGCTACAATGTAATACAATATGAAATGTAAATACAAAAACAACCCCAACTCTTAGAAGTTAAAAGTCTCATTTCAAATCTGAGCAGATGAAAACCTGTCACATTTAAATCAGCAGATATAATAAATAAATAAATAAGGTGACTGCTTATTTTCTCACATGTAAATTCAACCAGGAGAGGACATGTTGATTCAGAAACTCAGTAGCCTGGACTACTTTTATTTATATTGAATAGGAAATTAACACTTTAGAGATGTGACCAGGAACAAAATATGTACTAACCACTTTCCCTAATATCTGACATGTTCCATTACTACTTAGTAATAACAGCAATAAGACTTCTAACAGTGTGTAAAACTCAGACTTTAAATTACAGAAACTTGGTTAATTTAAAGATGCTGGGGTTGTGACCTCTGTTTTAGCTACCCTTTGCCACCTCCCTTTTATTAAATACATCTCCCAAACAACAGCTCTTACATTGCCAAAAATCCTATCATGACAGCAAGAGACTTTTTCCAACGGGCTTTATACCTATTAGTAGAAGGAACTGACAACATGGTGTTGTTTTGAATTCAACTCTGTAAAAAATTAGTAATTTGCTGATGATTTTCCCTATTTGAAATTGGAAAAACAAAACCAAGCCATGCACTTTACAGTAAAAGTAAACTCAAGGTCTAAATTAACTACTCATGTCAGACAAAAATTTTCCTTGTTCTCTGTAAAGAAAAGATTCACAGAAGTCTTTTTGATTGTTTGCAGTGTGAAGACTTAAAGCCTTGGGAAAAATCTGCCTTGACCACCAAGAGTGATGCACTGCCACAGGGCAGGAGTGCTTCAGACTGCCACACCACAGGTTTAACTCCACATGACTCAACCAATTCCCTGGGCAGTCTTTTCCAATGCCTAACAACCCTTCCTCTCAAGAAATTCCTTTTCTTGTTGTATTTGATTTCAAAGCATAAAATTAATTGCCTTTAGATATCTACATGTTTTAACAATTGTAACTTGCCTAGTTCCTGAAGAAGCTGAATGGATTTTAGGAAGCATTGAGTACATCTAGGAAAGTTTTTAAACAGAAAAATCTCTAAATCTAGTGTATTGCCGAAATAAATCCATCTATCACTTAAAGGAAAAACCTTTTTTAGTTGTTGTTGCTGGTTTTTATTTTGAACTTTTCCAACTTAGCAAACCTCCTTATCCAATTTAAATCCAATTAACAGTTTCAACAAGTTATTTGATGGTTTATTTCACTTCCCAACTGTGAAATACATAAAACCATTGAGAAGGAAGGCACTGATAAGGAATAAGGTACAGAGCAAGTCCAGTCTCCTCTTGTATCCCTGAAGCATGATGGGTTCCCAGTAAGAAGGTTCTGTGAACTCAAGTATACAGACTTCTGCCCATGAGAGGATTACATATTTGTATCTCTCTCTCTCATGAGATCCCACAAGGAGTTCTGTGTCCACTTCTGTAGTCCCAAACATAAGAAGGACAGGGACCTATTGGAGCAAGTCCAGAGAAGGGCCACTAAGATGATCAGGGGGCTGGAGCTCCTCTCCTACAAAGACAGGCTGAGAGATTTGGGGTTGTTCAGCCTGGAGAAGGCTCCAGGGAAATGTTATAGTGGCCTTCCAGTACCTGAAGCGGGCCTACAAAAAAGTTGTAGAGGGACATATTCAAGGGTATTTAGCGATAGGATGAGGGGTAATCATTTTAACTTGAAAAAGGTTGTTTACATTAGATATTAAGAAAAAATTATTTGCTGTGAGGTTTATTTGCACTAGAAAAGGTTGCCCTGAGAAGTCGTGGATGCCCCCCTTCCTGGAAGTGTTCAAGGTCAAGGTTGAATGGGGCTTAAGCAACCTGGTGTAGTAGTGTCCCTGGAGGGTTGGAACTAGATCATCTCTGAGGTCCCTTCCAAGCCAAACCAGTCAATGATTTTATGACTACTTTGATGCATATCATAGTCTCAGTCACAGTTTGCAGACAATGATTACCACAATTAGTCAAGAAAAAACCTGAGGACTCATTGGAATCAATGTCTTCTTCCTGTCCCCAGGGCTGGCAAGATACTTGTAACATACATGTATCATTGCCCTAGAAAAGCTGAACTTAAGGCAAAAACAGCTTAGCTTCCAAAGAGATGACAGGTATCTAGTTATGAATATACTTACATTTGTAAGTGGGGCATGTGAAAACATTGAGAACCCTTCAAAGATATATTCATGGTCATCATACTCAATAACAGTCGGTCTATCTGTCTAAAAACAAAAATAAAACAATCATGGAGTAAGCAAGAAGTAGTATTACTTCCAATACTGAAAACAAAATTAGCATCCTAGTTAGAATTATTTATAAAATACTTACTAAGAAATTTGTGGGAGGTGACACAGTAATTCGATAGTGGTATAGCCTTCCAGCATTGTTGGTCATGGGGCGACATGGTTTAATGGGCTTAAAGAAAGAGATAAGTAGAATTATGTGTAGAGTCAAGGCAAATTTAGATTAAAAGAGAGAATAAAGCATTTTAAATAGCCATGAAATATGCACTAGGAAAAATTAAACAAAAGCAGGTAGTTATAATTAAGCATTCCGGGGAGATGAAAATGTTGCCTTATCTACATTTTCACTTTCAGAAATATTTTAAAAGCTATTTAAAAGGAAAGGAGGTGAAAAACAGCAATACTTTTTTTGATTTTCCATTTGACTCTCCATCTTCCTTACACACAGCAGTTAGCCATTTACATACCAGATTGATTTCCTCTTTTGTATAAATTTGTTTCAGGAAATTGATTTTACAAGCTTACAAAAAGGAACCTAGACCTCACACGATAAGATCTCAAAAGATGCTATCAGGATACGTATCAGCTCATCTGCCTGGGGCAAATCTGAGGCCTAAAGAGAAAGGATTAGTCTATCACCAGAGACACAGCACTCATAACCCTGCTCTATCCAGCAGGCTGTAATGACTTCCTGCGAGGTCCAAAGGCACACAGCCCTCCCTGCACTCCAATGCAACACCAAACACCTGGGATTCATGTTTTTTTTCCAGCGTGTTCTGAAGCAGTCCAGTTTAAACACACAAAAATCTTCAGCAGCAAGACAAAACCACTTATCCTATGCCCTACATCCAACTGCATATACATCCAAGATACACTGCTGCAGTTCAAAGGCTGCCACCCACCTGCTCAGAATACATCTGTGCACGAAAAAAAACCAAAGTCGCTGTAGCAAGCAGGGTGCTACACCAGACAGGTTTACAAAAGTTGGCCTTTTGCAGTGGCATGATAGAATCAGCATCAGGCAGCTCTGTCCACTTTGTAAAACCCACCCAACAGGAAGGGTAATTACTCAGGCTGTTCAGCCTCTAAGCTTCTCTTTGCTGAGACAAAGCAGTTAAAAAAGCTAAGCAGGTTTACCTACAGGAGACTGCAGAAGCTAGTATATTCTAGGAGATTATCTGAAACCTCAAATTTGCAGCAGGCCTTGCTCCAGGGGGCAGCTGCCTTCATGCTGCAAGTTTTATGTATCAGTTTTCTCCTGCTAAATTTTTCTCCCTCCTCCGCAAGTAAAACTCTAGAGACAATTAAGAACTGATCCTGAACTGAAGCAATTTATAAGCTTCAAACCAAGGCCATTTTTCTCACAGGGAATAACTCAAAGAAACATTCACAAATCCTGAACTGCAGAGAAAGAAAATAATGTTTCAGTAAATATATGTAAAAACATATACTGAAAAAATGAAATTATTTAAAAAAAATTAGAAATGTACATCAGCATTGCTGGGGTAACAGTTGGACTTCATGATCTTAAAGATCTTTTCCAACCAAAATAATTCTGTAGTATTAATGCTTACAAATTGTCTCACAACAATAAAATTTTTAGAATGAAAAAGCTTGATCAGGTCCAAGCACTATTCCAACAACAATTTTCAAATGAAAGGCATTACCTTACTAAAATATATATCAGTAGGCTGAAGGATATTTTTTTTCAAATCAAGTATTAAAAAAAATTAATAAATGCATGTCGCCAGTGCAAACTGTCAGTGCAGACATACTCTAGTGCTAAGGCAACAGCACCTCCTGACATGTTTCTGCTCCTGCTAGCAGCTGAATTACTACTTTATTTACTTATATTTTGAAAGCAATCCCTTCACAAAGAGGTACATAACATACTCTTCCACTTGAAGATGGTAGAACTTTGACCACATGTTCTTTTTTATTCATGTAATTGTTTTTCAGAAACTTAAAAAAAATCCAAACCTAAAACTAAATAAATACAGGGAAAAATTTTTCATAGGTTTTAGGTGGATTTCATTACCAGAACCGTCTTTTAAATACGAGGTTGCACAACTAAGTGATTTAAAGTTGCACAGGAATTTTTACTCAGCCCATAAATAAAGGGGGAAAAAAATTGAATCAAACCAAGTACGAATTTACAGCAGCAAGTTTCTGCTCATAACTGCAATTCTTGTAATTACTTACCTCTTCACCAGGATAAATGCCATGTCTTATTCCTGTTCGTCGGGCTTTAGCACTGCACTTGCACAAAGGTCCATCATTCATCTGTCAAAAATAAAGTAGGTTTCTGTTTTAACTGAAAAATAGTGTTGGAAAAATACGTTGGTTTTAAAGCCCAGAATGCCGATGCTTCTAAAAAGCCTGTCATGCTCAGATTAAGTGGATGTTTCTAAGTCAACAGAACTGAAACAGTACAGACTAGTGTAAGAAAACTGCATTATAGCAACAGAACTTCATCACTGTTTCAGAAGCACAAGATGGAAAAATGCTCTCAAATAAAAGTGTACCACTCTTACCATTTCTTATACATACAAAAGGCACACAGTCTGACTGAAACACAATTCAGGCTCTAAACATGTACATGCAAATAGCTACATGCTGAAATCTCCACCCTGAAACAGTTCTACTCACTACAATGAATGAAATCCTTTCCCTGATTAACCACTCTGCTATATGAAAAGGCTATCCCCTGAAGTATGCAAAGCACATCATTTGAAGATTTTAATACTTTAAAGAACACTTTAAATGAAGCTTGAAATCCACCCTGTAATCATTAAAAGACAAGAAGTGAAAAAAATATACACTTCAGTGTTCTATATGGGTGAATCAAGTAGCTATACCAAAAATGGTGATGGTACAGGGTATAAAGCTACTGTCTTTTCACTTTTATGACCAAGTTCAATGCATATTATAAATAACTGCAATACCCTAAAGCTTTCTGCACTTAACATCATGTTCATTGCAGAAATCCTACAAATACCCCCAGAACCAAACCAGGAAAACAAATGAATTTCCCAACCCGAGATTTTAATAGAGGTTTTCAAAGTCTGAATGCAAGAACTGAAAGATGCTTGTTTTGGTTTGTTTTTGTTTTTTTTTTTTTTTAAGAAAAAATAACAAAACAGCCCTACAATGCAACATAAGAACCAGCAGAACCTTTCCCTACTAGAAGCAATCTGGATATGTAAGCAGTGTCCACGGTGGACCTACACAGGATCATCATAGAAAGATATAATGTGAAGTAACATCAGGAAACAAAAACCACCAAACTGCTGTTAACGTAGATTCAGACAGTTGGCAGAGTAATATAATTTTTTAGTTTTAGCTGTTAATTTTCTAAAGGTTCATTGAAATTCAATTTCTTCAGACTGGCACAGTGCGTACATGCAAAGGAACGTAAGCAGTATGGTATTTCTCTTCTCCTTTGGGAGCTTAGTCATGCAAGCTTGTTTTTTTTTTGTTCACACATTTTATCCACACTCTGAAACTCCTGAGAAAAGTATAGTCTCAATTAAACTGACTCATGCTTCTCGGTAGAAGCATACTTCCCCTCTGGGCTTATACAGCCACAAAACAAAAGGAGATAAAAAATGCATTCAATGGCAAATGGCTCATCACTTCCCAAAAAATAAGGGCCTACTAAAGCTATTAAAATAACCATCACTTATTTTTTTAATATCTCATCCTTAATTCTTTGCACCGACACTTCCTCTGTTACATGAAATGTACGAGCTGAGACTAACAGAAATAAGAAGTATATGCAAAGCCCAAATCTTGGGAAGCAAGTCAGATACACACTTATCCCTAATGACACAGTTCATTGAAAAAAACGCAGAAGAGCAATCATGAAGTGTTGATAAAACGCTGGTGAAAAATCATCACTTCACATAAACTAAGGCAAAGGCTTCTATCCTCCTTTGACCAAAAGGGCAAATCAAACAGCTGGGTAACACTTGTAAGAAAAGGGCCACTGGGTAGCATCTGCTTTAGCAACTAACTTTATGGCAAATGCCAGCACCGTTGGGAGATTATCCGAAGTGAAAAAAACACTGATCATACTGAAAGGCTAGGAAGATCCATTCTAAAAATTCAGTTATGTGGCAGGCAATCTAATTCTTAGGGCCATTGTGCATGGCAATCATTCCTGTTTCATGTAGTGATAGCATTCAAAAGCATTTTGGTATACCAGATAAATGCCTAGGAAAATACCAAATATTTTCAAATAAAATCTACTCAGAATTGGCACAGTACTGACAAGCTCACCATGATCTGTTTTCAGCCCCTTCAAAAAAGATGAAGGGGAAGTCTCAAGATAAGTTTTTGAGAAGGAAAGCTTTCAGCAGAAAACTCATAAACCACACATTCCTAAAACTATTCATCTTACAGTTATTCCACATTCTTTTTATTTGTCCAATATTACTTTGAAGCTGCAGCTTTATCAGTTAAGTATCTGAACAGTTTGATGATTTTGTTTTTCAAATAAATAAAAACCAGCTAGCTATTCTCAGTCAATTTTATTTTTTTTAAACTAGAAGCATAAATATGAATCTGAAATAGAATATTCAACAGACCTTTGAATTACCACAGTGGCTACAAGAATTGCAGTATCTCTTGGCATTATGATTTGTTGCATGCTAAACTCATGCATCACATAAAGCGTCAGAAAAATAAATTTACTGAGATGCCATTTGACAAAAAGAATAGATTGTAATATATTTAAGAAAGATGAAGATGGTAAATTTGCAAACAATACCTAATCTTCTGTGCAATGTACACATTCAAAACAACACTTCATGAGCTCAGGCATTACATTTAATGACAACTATAATCTCCACACATTTACGAAAAAATCAGTTTAGAAACAAAATTAGGTGCATTAACCACATATTTAAAACATTATTTATCAGTTTGAGCTGAGACCTTTTAGGTGAAAAATTTATAAAGGATGTAAACATGCTGCCTTTGCTGCATCCCAGAATTCATCTGTGGACTTTTTTCTCAGGGCTCAGAGGACAGCATTAGTACCATATTAGTAATTTAGGCTTTATTAACACTGCCAGAAATTATTCCATCTGAATAATCCTCAGTATTCATGAGCTGGAACTACACTCTTGAAATCAAAAGTTATCTGAAGAGAAAAGAGGGGTAAAAAAAGCACACTGAAATACATATCACTCAATATGTTTGACAATGATGCAAAATTTTAGGTCTGTAGAGGAAAATGACTTTCAGGCTTTTTCTCTCATCATACCTGCCCCGGATCATTGTACCACAGTTCTTCATGGAGACGATCGGGGTGTGCTTTTTTACGCTTAATTTCTGCAATGACGTCAAAAACTTCCGAATCTGAGCTGCTAGAGCAGCTGCTGTCATCTTCAGAGTCACAGTCTGAGTCACTGGAACTCTCTGATTGACACAGAGATAACACAATCAGATAACACAATCAGTTGCAAAACACATCCAACAAAAGCTCTTCACCACTAGCAATTCCTCCTCTAACATGACACAACTGTAGCACACTGAAAATTGTGCATGATGCTCACACTAAGGAAAAGAAGGAATGCAACTGCATTTTTAATTAAAAATTACAGCAAACATGGATGTTAAATGATTGCAACAACTCGTCTGTTTGCTGTTTGGCTGTCTAGGAGCATCACTGATAAGTTGTAGATGAACAATTTCAGTTGACATTAAAGGTTACAGAGCTATAACCAACACAACTATCACAGCAAAGTTAAAAATAAATAAATTAAAAAGAGAGAAAGGAGAAATGATACACATAGGTAACTAGCATGAGCTAAACAGAACCTTTTGTCAAAAGTTAATTGTGCTTGCTATGCGTGAACAAACATTTTACATCTAGTTTTCACATTACCTACAAATATTCACTTTTAGAAGGACTTGTGTATTTAAGAGTTTCAAAACATTACATATGGATAAAATTATAGAACATGTACTGTTAAGACTTTTTGCAAAATAAATTCTAGTAAGTTCATTATCACATATTAGAAACCACAGACCAGAAGAAAACCTGCCATTACTAGTTGATTTAATCCAGTCCTAAGTTTTTTGGAAACCCTGTTGTGAGAGTTATCCTTTTTGTGTTTGTTTGATTTGGGTTGTTTTTTTGTTTTTTGGTTGTTTTCTTATTTGTGTTAACTAAAGCAATTTTTCTAATCTATCAGAGAGGAGAACAATACAAAAGAAAAATAAAGACAGTCTTAGACTTGCTAAAATGTCTCCTTTGTGGTGTTGTCTAAGTACTGCTAATGAGTGTCTGGGCTTAATTAAAAGGAAAAAACCCACACCACACAAAAACAAAAATCACAAAAAAAACAGAGCCCAATCTCAAATCTCTAACATCCTGTGGTACTACAAAGTAAATCCTCTTATTATGTATGCAATGTCACTCATTCCCATAGATCTCCTTAACTTCAAGTTGTCTTCATAGCTAAGACATAAGCCATGATGCAAGTTTATTATTCATGAAAAGAACAATGTCTTCTAAGTTTTTAAACTAGAGAAAATATAGTACTATACTGTTAGTGCTTTGAAAAACTCAAACTAAGGTTTAAAATTGTGTATTTAATGAATGCAAGAGTCTCTTCTTAGTTAAAAGAAAAAAGAGAGAGGAAAAAAATGAGGACTATTACCAGTAAATATGCTTCCCTTTTTTCTTTTTAAAATTAAGGTGTATTTTTATAGAGTTGGTAACTCAGCACAAGGTGCTAGTAAAATATGTCCTTGGGACACTTGGTTTACAGGGGTCATATTGCAATTAGGTTTAGTATGAATGTCCAAACATGCATATTCCTCCAAATATTCACAAACACTTGAGTTTTAAAAATTCTCTGGTAAACATTAATTAGTTGCATAAGTCTAATTTTAGGTGCAAAATGAGTGAAGGACCTGTAAGAGTAAGCAGGAATTCTGCAAGACAAATGCAGAACTTTTGGATTTCAGGAATTGCCATTAGCCTTTCATGACTTACAAAAGGCTCTTGGAGGACATTTTTATCTCACTACAAGACACAGTTACTGCTATCACTTCTTTTGCAGAGATCTGAGGATGTGAAGCTTTATACGTGTATGATGAATGTAGGTATTTTAAAAGCTGTTGCTTCTTCCACATGAAAATATAGCTCCTGAAAAACCTTACAGATAACTTGGCCAGTGATTCTTGAGTGAATTTAAATATGTGCAAATATGCTGTTCAAATTAAATGTAAAAAAGGAGTTCCATTTTATTTAATCTGCCAGCACATAACTGCCCATATCATCTTATTTCAACTTTAGAAATTACATATTAAAATTCTGAAGTTAGTAAGCTCAGATATGCAAGTCTGTATGCCTTGCTAATTTGACCAGTATTTCCCCAATAACTCCTAAAGCTAGCAAACTTGTTTCACTGCAAGGGCCATACAGATCATGCACACCCATGCAGATAATCTGTTCTGAAAAACTAATACTTCTGCTTAAGATCACAGCCAGCAGAGCTGCACAACCAAAAGACATTCCAGAAGAAAGATGAACTTGGTGTCGTAACAAGCAGCCAATATGAGTTTATCACCACTACTCTTGCCTCCTTTTTAGAACTATAAAACCAGCACCCCCACAAAGCCTCTTGTGCACCATGCTCTAGCCCATCTGATCATGCCCAGGGTAATTTCATGCCATGGAAGAGACTTCATCACAAGGCAGTGCTGGATCATATCCATTTTCCCTTAGGCTGGGTAAAAAATCAATCTCCACTTCAGTCAACAGCAACAGTAAAACTCCCATGGATATGAAATAGAAAGGAAAAGACTTAAAAAACACAGATCAACTTACAAACGTTATTAAATACAAAACTGCCAAAAAATTGGCACGTAGAGCTCACCTACAGATGACACAATTTCAGAGCTTTGTCATAGTTTCTGCTTACCTAAATCTTCATCCAGTTTGGTCTTTGGTGGCTCCCATGGTGGTCTGGCTGCTTTGGCCTTTGCCTGTCGCTTTCCTAACTCCTCATCAAACTTCTCATACAGATCTCGGAGCTTGCTCGTTCCTACCACAGTAGAGTCCCCCTGTTATTAAAAAAAAAAAAAAAACAACACCAAAAAAAAAGACAGTGTTGACATAGCACATGTGCTCAACAGGTATCAGCATTTCATGATGAAAAGCAAGAAGTGGACAAGGCACAGCTGTGTAGGCCAATGAAACATGGAAATACCTGCTAAGGCTTCAGTGTACCATTGCATTGCTTCCCTGGGCCAACTAGCAGAGAAATTACTTCATTTGCTGGTGCATTATCATCAAACCTTCAGCCTAACAAAGCAGAACTATAGCTAAGCATATTTATTACATCTTAGCATTGCTTTTTAACAGGTTTAGAAGAAACAGGAGATCTGTAAAGTATTTTGCAACTAAGTATAATTTTATCACACACCTCACTTTGTTGACCATTTTGAATCACTAGGAATTTACTTTCCACATCATTCTCAAAGAAAAAAACCCAAACAACCAGCCACAAACACAAAAAGATCAAAAAACATCCCCCCTCTCTATCATTACTCCACCAGCAAGTGTTAATGCCAAGTACAAAAATTCATGATTTTTATTTCGGTACAAAATTTCTCCAAAATTGTGGAAATATAATGGTGCTTGAGGCACCTCTGCTCAAATACAGGTATAATGAACGCCCCTCCTCCTTCCCTCCTGGAGACAAAAAATAGCCCTTTTCCATGTTGTGCTAATCTGAATGCAAACATACAGAAGAAACTGACGAAAATAGAGAAGAATACCAATAAATAAAGCCCTTAGCAGGGTTAAAAGGCTGACATGATTGGGAGGAGGGAAGGATTAAATGACACAAAACATGTTCCTGATGAAGGGTTCATATCAATCAAGTAATCAAATAATCAATAAATGACTGTACACAGTAATTTTAGAGTTGTCTCACAAACATACCACTTGATCCATAGGGTCATTGGAATAATAGCTTTCAGAGTGGGTACAACGAACCCAGACTGGTTTAAGTAACTCCTCATCTTCCTCTTCATTTTTTTCAGATGCATTCTCCTCTGATTCTTTGTCTTTAATAGTGGTATAACTTTTCTCTTTGCTGGAGCTCTGGTTGTCAGACCACCTTTCTCTGTCCTCCTCCCATCGGGGTCTTTTTCGCTCTCTGCTGGGAGACCGGCTTAAAGACAGCAACAAAAGCAATTCTTTTTAACACTGACAGTTTTATAAGGAAAACCAAATAGTGTGCTTCGGATCAGTACATCATTCTATCATATAAATGATAGCAGAATCCAACTACCTTGCACCATAAAATGTAGAGTTGTGGTTCTGACCCACAACAAAAATTGCTTAACATTTAAAGTGTTTGCATTTTAAACCATATTTGACAATCAGAATGAAAAAATATGCTACTTTAGATTAAAATTCCTACTGCCATTATAGATGCATTTTTAAAATTTTGTTAAAAAGTTGGAAACTCATCACTCACAACTAAAAGTCACTCATAACTAAAAGTTACAATATAAGTAAGTTGTAATACATAGACTGCAAACCATTTGCATGAAAAAATAGTTAAGGTTTTATTAGACGGATCATATTGAAGCCACACTGCTTGTGTTACTCCACCTCTGGCACTCTTTTGAACAACACAACCTGTGATATTGTTTAGGAAATTTTTTTTTAATCTCCTCTGACTACAAAGCCAGTAATATTGCACTTATTTAAACTATCCAGGATTCAAATGGAAAGAAGCACGAACATAAAAACAGCTTCTAAAAGATGATCTAAACATAGAATGACTTTAAATATCCTTGCACTTTACAGACTGGAAGCAGATTTAAGACAAAGTATTTAGGACACAGCAGTGAAGCCCTCTCTCCAGAGATTAATCCTGTTTCTTACTCTACTAGGTCTTGAGATAAGTGATATTTCCATGTATAAGTAGTTGGTTATAAATTTGAGACATTCATCTTTTCTGAGCTTCAAACCAGGTATGTATGCACATATACATACACAAAAATGCGTGGATGCAGAGCCTCAAATACACAAGAGACTGAATGTAACCTTTCTTACCTTCCTGCTCTCTTGTAATCTTTTTTGTAGGATCTGTCTGGGGATGGTGACCGTCTGCTTTCACGGTGCCTATGCCTCTCCCTCTCCCGCTCCCTTGGAGAGTTCAAAACATAAGTTAAAAGATAAAACTGACATTTCATATATTCCACACCTGAGAGGAGCAGAGAAGTAAGCTGATATCATGTTACACAAAATGACACACATATGCTGATTTCTAAAACCCCAGACATTCTTAACCCTGACCTATGCTTAGGGACAAAAGGCTGGCTTGCTGAGGTCTTCATCCTGAATAGAATTAAACAGCAGGTCTAAGCATCAACAGGGAGGTCATGTAAAGCCTGTACACATCTGTGTTGGTCTCCCACAAGGATAAGGACACAGCAGTGTGAAGAATACTGCACAATATGCTTTTCACAAAAAAATACAACCTCACTGTGTAGGTATGTGCACCTCTCAGAGTATAAACCTTTCCAGATGCTGCTTCTCTATAAATACAGGACTTAGTCAAAGAAAGACCAAATTCAAGCATCACTTGGAACCCTGAATGGTACCTAAATCTTGAAATTTGAGGTGCTGGGACTTAAATGTTTGTAAGGCTCAATTCTGAACACAATCTTCTGCACAAAGTAGTGCCAACTCTACTTTCATACCTAAGTTTCTATGGTAAATACCCGTGAGAGCAGAGCATCAATTCACTCAGTTTTCAAATGAGAGCTGCTTTGATTCCAGCAGTCTCCATGGACAAGGGCAACAAGTTCACCAGTTTACAGAAGTGAGGCAGAAGCAGTGCACCTGAAATAGGTCAAAGCAATAGCTCTTCCCATCAGACCTGAGTACTGGCAACCTGCCGAGATGGAAGGAAAAACCAGGGTGAGGGAAGAACATGGATGCAAAGCCTATGGGACAATGGTGACAGCTCTCCCTCTGCAGGCAGAAGGTAGTTGAAGTTACCTGTTACGCTCATAACTTCTGTGATGAGGAGATATCCTTCCTCTGTCATAATCTGCCCGATGCCGACTGCTCTCCTGCCTCCTCCTGTCTGGACTCCGTCCTCGCTCCCGACGGTCCCCATGGTTGGCAGAGCGATGCCTGTCACTGTGGATGTGACCATGCTCACGGTGTCGGTGCTCCTCGTAGTGCTTGCTCCTGTCTGGAGAACGCCGATCGCTTTGTGACTTCTCTCCCTGGTACTGACCCGTGTGCCGAAAATGGCTGCTGGCACCACTGCTGTTGGTAGTGCTGCTCTGAAAGGAGCCGGAGTTGTGCTGATAGCTGTTGAAGTTAGGTGGTGGGAAGGACTGCTGGGAATACCCTGTGGAGTACACAGGCTGGTAGTTGACTTGCTGTGGTATGACTGGCGGGGGGGGAGGATGAGGTACTGTGGGAGGAGGCATCATGTAAGGAAAGGTGCCTTGCCCGGCAGGAGTTCCTGGCACAGGAGTGTTGCTAGGGTTTGGCACTGGTGGAGGAGCGGGAGGGAAGCACGGAGGCACTGGGAAGTTCTGCCTCATCTGGTGATTTGGAAAAGGTGGCCTCATGGGACACTGGCTGATGGGATTTTGCGTGGAAGGGGGCACTGGAGGAGGATAGGGCACAAAGTCCGGCCTGGGAGGCATGTAACCAGTGGCTGGTGGGTTTGAGTAGGCTGTTGGTGGGGCAGTTTGCTGGTCATACTGGTATTGTACAGAAGGCTGTTGAGGGTGAAGCTGCCGTAGGTTTTGAGGGCGGTAGGTCTGTGCTGAAGTTCTTGCTCCTGGTCCTCCCTGACCACGGAGACATCCTCGCCCAGAATGGAAAGACATGGCTCACCTTTAATGAGGAAAACAGAAGTCCAGTGTCACACAACTTTTGTAGGCTGTCCTTAATGACTTTTCAGGAACTGCTGAAACAATAGTTCCTGCAGTCTCCTTTAACAGAAGCAGGGAGCAAAGTCCACTATGACAGGCACCTTTGTGCTCCTCATGTCTCTACTACAGGTCATTTATACTCTGTTGATTCCTTAGTCTCTAATCCACAAAAGCACTCCATCACTTTTAATCCGGAACCCAAACTGGGCCACACTCTCTGACTTAGGACAATGTTAATTTCAGCAAGTGGTTGATAAGACAATGGGCAAAGGATACAAGCATCTCTAATGGTACTCACTGGAGACTTTGATATAAAGCCTTCAGATATCTCACAACAAAGAAACCATTCACTAAAAAACCCTGTTATTGTCATCCAAAGTCTGAAACAAGAAGTTCCTTCTATAACATGATCCTAAACTTCAGTCAGTTTTACTAACACCTCATGGCAAGTCACCTGGTCCAACAGATCATGTAAATTCTAAATACAGTAGTAGCAATTTACATTCACAATTTAGAGCCCAATTTATTAAAGGACTGGAGTCAACTGGCACTTCGAAGTTCTTTTAAGTTAGGTAGGTGTATTTTTGTGGAATGAGAATCTTGCAGGTTATAGGAAAAAAATTATGTAATAAATATGAATAAAAGGTTCCCAAAAAACCCTTCAGCTCCCTGCCTGGCACTATTACCTTTCCAGTAATTGCTACCATTTGGAGTGGGCTTAAGTCTTTCTCAAAATCATGCGTGAACTTAGCACATCATATTACTGTTTATAAATAAAAGCCACTACACTTCATTAAAGTTAAAAATGTATTCTTTAATTGCATTGGTAAGCTTCAAAAAGAAAAAAAAAAACCACTTAAAGCTAAAAAAATCACTCATGGTATCTTGGCTGGAATGGAGAGAAAGAAACAAAAATACTTAACCACAGAAGTTAATTCCTGGTTTTCTTAAGGGAGAAAGGACATACACACACAATTGGGAAGATCACCAGATGAAGAAAACAAAGACTCCCTTTTATAGAGGGCTTACTGATGCTGAAGTACACACACAGAAGATTCTCCCACCTTCTACCATGCAGCATGCCCAACCTGGACTGCTTAGAGTACTGTTTTCAGCTGCATTCTGATGCCAGTGCAGCAAAAGATGTAGCTTGCTGAGAAACAGCAGACAACTTCTGGTGAACTGGAAGGGGACTGGAAAAGAAACAAAGATGGAATGTACTGACAGCAAGGACAAACCAGGAGGACCCTAAGTCTCCCCTTACACACACTGGGCTTACTGAAAGGCATTGAAATTGGCAGTGGCATCCATTCAGATGGATGCCAGATCAACCAAAGGACAAAGCAAGGCAGAATCCCACATTTTTGGGAGATAGCAGCCGTGATGGCAAAGAAACTTGTTCCTTTCAGTCAGCCCATGCCTGCTCAGGACTCTCCAATCTTGGTAAAAGCTCTCAGAAACAACAGTGGGGCACGGGAAAGATGATTTCTGTTATTTAGTCTGGCAATAATACAACCTTTTGTCATTTTTTAATTCTAATTCATTAGATGCTGCATCAGTTTTGCTTTAGTTCTCCAGACAAAAACTTAACACAGCTCAGGCTCATAACACAAAACTGTTTTACTCTTTTCTGACATTTACATATACATTTAAAAAGCTTGAGCTCAACTCCTATTGCCTGAAACAAATTAAAAAAAAGACCACTGTGCCTTATCTTAAAGCACATTTCTTTTTAACGTCACACTATAAAAACTCAAGGTCTTTTTTACCAGTGCTCTCTTACATAGAGCTCTAAGACATTCCCAGCTACAGGGAAGTGCTGGAGTTCTACCATCTCAAATTCACTGCTTCAGAATACACGAAATTAAAGCAGCAGCAAAAGGGAAAAACACAACAAAACAACAAAAAAGAATATTTTAAACTCCCAACTGAAACTCCCAATTGCTTTTTAAAGGTCCCTTTGCTGAAAACTAAGGTCACACTCAGTTTCACCTTAAATTAACGTACACTGGAAAGAACAGACTCTCCTCCACCTGTCACCTGGAAGAGTAAATTTATTGCGCCGGTAGAAGCCGTCACACACAGACAAAAAAAAAAGAAACAAAACACGGAAAAAAAAAACCCCTCTTTTCTCCCTGCAGAAGAGGGCACCGAGGCCCGGCCTCACCCAGACCCCGCCTCCCAACCCGCTGTAACGGCCACCGGCGGCTCGGCAGGGCAGGGCAGGACACGGCACGGAGACAGCCCCGGAGATGAGACCGACACCCGGCCCTGGGGGGCTCCGCCGCCCTTCCTTCCCGCACCGCAGGCCGACCGGGAGGCGCTGCCGGCAGGGGACGCCTAGACCCCGCCGCTCCGACCGACCCACCCCCCGGCGCTAAGGAACTCGGTACCGCGACCCCCACCCTCCCCAAGAATCTTCGCCCGCTGCCCCATCGGGCCCCGTGCCCTCTGCACCGCTCCGCGGCCCCCGGACAGGCGGCCGAGCCCCGCAGAGCCCACCTGGCGCCCCGCCGCCGAGGCCAGCTCGGCCCGCAGCGTGCCGTCTCCGGAAGAGGAAAGCGGTGGGAGGGAGCTGCCGGCGGAAGAACCACCGCCGGGAGGGAGGAGAGGGGAGGGGAGGCCGGGTTGCCCTGCCCCGCCGGGTCTCGGCGTGCCTGCCTCGCAGTGCCACGGCATGAATGTCCCGGTGGCTGGCAGCGGGGACGGATCCCGCAGGGACTGCCTGCGAGCCTACCCGGCGCTGCCGGTGTGTGTGGTGGAGGACCACCAGGATGTGAGTGCCCGGCGCTGGGCGGCGGGGCTGGTCCGGGGAATCCCTGGGGTGTTTCGGGAGGAGTAGCCGCGTTTGTTTCTGTGTTTCTCCGCAGTGTGGAGGCTTATTCTGGTAGGGGGAAGCGAGGGGAGGCCGCCGGTGGATGGCCGGCAGCTTGCCGCCGTGTGACGCGGTGCTGGCCGCTCCGGGCCGTTCCTTAGAAACAGACCTTAAACCTGCGCTGCCTTTCACTGCTGGAACGGTCAATGAAGTTCAATGCCCAGGTGACCTGAATTTACTTCCCGATCCAGTCATTAAGTTAATTAATGCCACGATCGGATTTTGTATCTGGGTTGGTCTTGGGGGGTCCGTCTCTTTTCCCAGGCAACTTTCCACAAGAGGGCATGGTCTTAAGTTGTGCCAGGGGAAGCTTAGGTTAGATATTAGAAAGAATTTCTTCACGGAGAGGGTGATCAGACATTGGAATGGGCTGCCCAGGGAAGTAGTGGATTCTCCGTCCCTGGAGATATTTAAAAAGAGACTGGATGTGGCACTCAGTGCCATGGGCTGGTAACCACAGCGGTTGTGGATCAAGGGTTGGACCTGATGATCTCTGAGGTCCCTTCCAACCCAGCCGATTCTGTGATTCTATGATCGTTTTAAGCAGTTATTGCAGGCTTTTTTAATCTCCTTTTTCGGGTCATAGTTACTACAGTTAAAAGGAAATAATGCCTGTGTACCTACATTAAACTTGTAGAATTATGTAGGTGTTAATGCAGTACTTGGGAGCTTATGGCTTGATGAGGTGTTAAATTGGGAACGTTGCTTTTTTCACCAAGTAATTAGGAAAAGGAGTGAAGAAGGAATAGCTTTTGAACTTATGTTTCTGTTTTCCAATATGGTTGGTTTATAGTACCATAACCTGAGGCCTTAGTTTTAAATGAGCAGATTCCTTACTAGACTCTTTGGAACCAGAAAATTTTAGTGTAATAAAGTTTCTTAAGGAAACTAGTTTTCTTAATTTTTAAGTAAATGTAAGTTTAATGCAGGTAAATTTTTGTTAAGACTCACTGAAATATATGATAGCTGATTTTTTGACAATAACTGAAAACTTAAAAGCATTACTGTAGTAGGAATGCTGAGATAATGACTATTAATATTTCATGCTTTTTTTGCTTTCTGTTGTAAGATGAACCTTTCTTGGAGAATGACTCTCTGAAGTCAGACCGGTGCTCTGGCAGAAGCTGATGCCTTCAGGGTCAGTCAGTCTGGGTCAGTGCTGGTGCTCCCAACTCAACCAACCTCTCCTCTGGCCTGCTCTGCAAGTGAGCTGAGCTTGTGCTGGAGGCCAGGCCTTTTATTGGCCTCCTGATCCTGCCCCTGCGCAGTTGGGGCCAGCCCTAACCAGGCACAGGTGGGCTGAATGCAGGCTCACACCCACTGCCTGCTGATTAGCAGCACCTGGGTGTTGCCTCATTTCACTAAACTTCCCCCCCCCACTTTTTTTTTTTTTTTTTTTTTTTAAAAAGGAACACAAGAACTGTGTGAAGTTCAGAGAGAAGCATGACATGTCCCAAGCATGTGAGCTTTTTGACCTGTTAGATGATGTGTTGTTGTCTGGAATGGTGTTGGGTTGTCTATTGGAGATCTGGTCACGGCAGGGTGTGTCCATTTACTGGGTACCCAAAGAGGCCCAGAATCCGTGGAGACACAGCTATAGCCTCTTCCAGTAAACAGTAGCAGCTTGGGCCCCACCCACTGACCTGTAGATGGATCCTTGTAGTTAATTTGTACTTCCGGCATGCGGTTGATCTTCTGCGATGAATAATGCAGTAACACAGGAGGCTGCTGGGAGTCACGGCTTAGACTAAGAAAATTCAATGTGAAAAGTACCTTGCTAAGCCGCATCTGTGGGTCCATATCTTTGCTGTTCTTTTGCCTTTGTAAATATGTCTTCAGGGTGCGATTGGCTCTTTCTACTATCGCCTGGCCTGTAGATGAATGAGGGATCCCTGTGATGTGTTTTACTCCCCAAGTAGCAAGGAACTGCTGGACCTTCCCGCCTATATAGGCAGGCGCATTGTCAGTTTTTACTACTTGGGGGACCCCCATAACAGCAAAGCAATTGGTCAGGTGACGGATCACATGTAGACCCTTCTCCCCTGTCTGAGCAGTCGCCCAAAGCATGCCTGAAAAGGTGTCTATCGTCACGTGGACATATTTGAGGCGTCCAAACTCCGGAACGTGGGTGACATCCATTTGCCAGATTTCTGCTGCTTGCAACCCGCGTGGGTTGACTCCCATTCCTAGGGCAGGGCCAAATTGTGCACACTGAGGGCATGCTCTAACAATTCCTTTTGCATCTTCCCATGGAATTGCAAACATGCGCTTCAGTGCCCTGGCGTTCTGGTGAAACGGGGAATGGCAGTTTTGAGCCTTCCCAAACTGACTTACGGGACCCTGCATTTCTAGGCTGACCAGGGAGTCAGCCCTTGCGTTTCCTTCCCCTAGGCCCAACGATGTTTTATGGCTACGGATGTGAAGAATACAGCACGGCTGTGTGCAAATTTTCAGCGCACGCTGCAATGTAAGGAAAAGTTCCAGTAGCCGTTGGTTCTGTACTGGCTTGACGAGAGCATCCTCGATACGGTTCGCCACTCCTACTGCATATTGTGAGTCAGAAACGATGTTAAGGGGGACACATTGCCACTGTGTCAAGGCCCAGATGATAGCCAGTAGTTCCAGAGTCTGCAGGTTGTCTTCATCGGTGCCTGGAATCAAATGTTGTTTCCACTGGCCCTTATCCTGCCATACGCAGGCGACCATTTTTGACCTTTTCCTGGCATCAGTGAACACAGTGATACCAGGCACTGGATGCTCTGAAACAATTGGTCTTTCTATCCAATGGAACTGGCTGATTGCCTGTAGGCGCTTGTGTTTTGGGCCTCCATGACTGATATCTCCGGAGTATTCGAATAAGGCGAGTTGTAGTGGCGTAGAGCGTTGCAGCAACCAATCAAAATCAATTGTTTTGATGGGGATGCTGATCCATTCTGGCTCTCGACCATCTACTTCAAGGCAACGCTGTCGTCCCTTCCATATCAAGAATGCTGTGATTTCTGTTCATTGCCAGATACCTTTCTGGGCCGTGTGGGGTGGAAATAGCCATTCCAGGATTGCTATTGACTCTGATCTTGGAGAGTCTTGGTCACGGTTTTGGTCTTGGTGTTCCCCATTTTCCCTTTGCCAATTGAAGTCTTGTAGCAGCAGTGCGAACGGGAATGAAGGGTGGTTGCATACCCAGATTCCGATGGGTTGAGTGGCATCTTGACGATCTGAAAAGTCGGTTGCCAGTTTGTGGATGACCCATTTTAACGCGTTGGTGTGGTTGTCAGTCCAGTCCACTAACGCGTCTGGTTGCGTGCCCCGCAACAGTGACAAAAAGGGGTGGATATCTGCATTGGTGAGACCTATGATGGGTCGAACCCATTGAAGCTTGCCCACTAGCTTTTAGGCGTCATTCAATGTTTTGATTGAGCTTATTACTTCTAGTTTTTGCGTTCTCACCCTGGTGTGAGTGACTTGCCACCCTAAGTAGCTCCAGGGTGGTTGTGATTGGACTTTTTCAGGAGCTACTATTAATCCTTTTGCCTTTAGTTGGTCCGTCAGCATTTGGCTAATGTTGTCGAGGAACGGGGCTTCCTGGCAAAACAGTATGTCACCCATGTAATGATAGATTAATGTGTCCGGCATTTCTTTTCGGATTGGCGAGAGTGCCCATGCCACATACAATTGGCATATTGTTGGGGAGTTTCTCATCCCTTGAGGCAACTCTACCCATTCATATCGTTTTGCGGGTTCGCTTTTGTTGATCGATGGGATGGTAAAGGCAAAGCGAACCGTGTCTTCAGGATGTAGGGGAACAGTGAAAAAGCAGTCCTTGAGGTAAATTACCAGAAGGTGCCAGCCTCTGGGTAACATGGTGAGTAGGGGCAGGCCGGGTTGAAGGGCGCCCATCGGCCACATCTGGTTGTTGACCTTGCGCAAGTCATGGAGTAATCGCCATTTTCCTGTCTTTTTTGGAACTACAAAGACGGGCATATTCCAAGGGCTAACAGATGGCTGGATGTGTCCTGCGTCCAGCTGCTCCTGCACCAGACGGTTGTCGATTTCTAGGCGCTCTTTGGGTAGGGGCCACTGCTCCACCCAGACAGGTGTGATCGCAGTCTGGGAGTTGGCAGCACCTCTGCAGTGGCCCACATTGAAAATGTTGAGGGGGTTGGGTGTGCTCAGGGATGGAAAGAACAGCCCCTAGCTGACTCATAACTTCTCTGCCAATCAACCCTCCAAGTTGTCCTGGTAGCGACAACACATAAGGTCGTACAGTCACCATTTGTCCTTCAGGGAACTTTAATTGCACAGGGTTAAGGGCCTGAAGGGGGGTGGAGCCACCACCTATCCCCTGGACGGCATGGAGGGCAGTGATAAGTTTCCAATGACGAGGCCACACTTTAACGTTGATTATGGTAACATCAGCCCCGGTGTCCATCATCATGGAGAGGGTCTTGACCTTTTTATCATTGGTCAATTGTACAACTATGATGAGCCTTGTCTTCATCTGTTGCACTAAGGTTACCAGAGTGCTTCCAGAAGATCCAAAGCCTCGATTGCCTCGTGCCACGGGGGCGTTCTTCCCCAGATTCATTTTTGGGAGAAGGACCAGTTGTGCTAACCGGGTTCCTGCTTTGATTAACAGGGAGCAGGGCTAATGTGAAACAAGTAACCATGATCTCCCCTGTATAATCTGCATCAGTTACTCCTGGGAGCACAACAAGTCCTACAATTCCAGTGGAAGAATGGCCCATTAGTAAGGCTCCACCCATGCTCTCTTTCTGGTGTATTGGTCCATAAATCCCTGTTGGTATTCGGTGTACCTGTGTTGTCGTAAGGGTCACGTCTATTGCTGAGGGCAAGTCGATGCCCAGGCTTCCCCTTGTTGCTGGGGCGGGGAGCTGGTGTAGAGCGCTGGCCCGGCTATTTGTGTCCTGGCGCGGGGGCCTTGCGCGCTGCGCCTTCCGTTTTTTGCAGACCTACATGCCAGATTGTTGTGATTATCCTTCTGGCAGTGGTCACACCACACTGGGACTGAACAAGTTCTTGTGTGGCCTGTGGCTCCGCATCGAAGACAGAAGGGGGTGAATTTCCTTGGGCGGTTTCCTCTTCTGTCTAGTTTTTGTGCAACTGCCATGAGAAGCTTATGAGTCGGTTCCAAAGCGGCGGCAAAGGCGCTGGCCATGCCTTGGTTTTGTTGTGTTTGGGTGGCCCTGGCAGCGACTTCTAACATTTCTGAGACTTCAGCCGTTTTTGTCAAGGTGGAAAACAGCGACTTCATTTTTGGATTTGCATTTTCAAATGCCAGCAGTTTGAACATACTTTCTTTTTGTTCTAGTCCTAGATCGGATTGGGCCATGACAGATTGCCAAAGTCTGTCAACGAAATGTTGGAAGGGCTCATTCATTCCTTGCTTGACAGCAGTAAATGAGGGGACAGGAGTAGTCTCTGGTACCATGTAGAAGGCTTGGCGGGCTAGGTTTGCAGCAGTGTGGTGGAGTGCAACCGGGAACTGGAGCTGATTTGAATATCTCCATAGCGTCCTAAGCCTGTGAGCATCTCAGCGGTTATCCCTGCAAGAGGATCCCCAGGTGCTCTAGGGCGGGTTGCCTCCGCCTGGGCCAGGCGCTCCCACTCTTACAACCAGATAATCTGCTGGGAAGGGGTGAGCAGATACCTGGCCAGATTGCGACAATCGTGGGGCTATTGGTGTCAGCGGTGAAAAGCCAATCCAGGACGGCCCGGCCACTTTCCGTTTTTCATCCTCCCTCTTTCAAGGTCTTCCTAGCCTGCTGTAGGGTTTTCCAAGAATGTTGTTCGAATTGAGGCGGCCCGTTGTTGTTGTAGAGGATAGGGCAAGTGATGGTGCTGGCTTCCCAATCCCCCTCGGGGATGACATCACGAATGAACCCAGTCCATCTTCTGGGTCGGGGTTTATCAGCACCTTTAATGCTTTGGTTGTTTTGTCATGGCAACAGCGGGGTTGGGATGTCCTCATCATCATCATCAGGGAGGGTGTGTGGGTCTCGATATTTATGAAAAGACGAGTGTTGTTCTATGTCTATTACCCTCTTCTCTAAAGATTTCATGACCTGATTTGTTTGTTCAAGGAGGGCCTTTATATTGTCCTCCAGGCCGATGGGTGCAGCTGGTGGGGTGGCTGCTTCTTTCCCATGCTCTTTTTCTGGACTGGGAGGCGGCAGCAGGGTGGTTTCAAGAAGAAACTAGGGCTACCCATCTCAGGAGCGTAGGCTGTTGGCATTTTCGCATTCTTTTGCATGTTGTTTTCGGTGCTCGGAGAGGGTACTTCTTCTTCTTCTTCCTCTGGCCCGATGTCTGACAGAAACTCAGCTATGGAATGATGTGCTTTTCCCGACATGCCCTTAATGGCAAGTCTGTCATTCCTTAATCCTAAAAAGGCCTTCCAGCCTTTATCACCCTCGGGATGGGGAGTGGGTAGCGGAGGTGCTGTGGGGACAACACCAGATCCTGCTTCTGGTGGTGGTGTTGTAGTATCAACGCTAGCTTTTGGCGGAAGCGGTGCAATGGTGGCGGCAGCAGCTTCTGCCTCAGCTTTTATTTCTTTTAGGGCATTGATTACTACTTCCCCCCCATGTACCTTCTAGTCCAGTTGCATTCTTAGTCCTTTCTTGGGTATGGAGGCCAACCAGCAGACCACCGACCTCCTGCCAAAGTTCCCACGCAGCTGCTGTGGACAGGAGGGAGGAGAGTTCTTGCTCCCTTGTCCATGTTGCTGGTTTTTCATTAGCGGGGGTGCTTGATGAGAGTCCCATCTTTCTTTCTTTCTAGGTGAATCAGTGATAGAGAGAGAAGGTAACGAATCTTCTCACCCAACTCCTTGGGTTTTCTGTTGATGTTAATCCATGCCAAAGTGGCTCTCTTTTTTCTGGTTCGTCAAGAGCAGGGGCTAGACCGAGGTCTATGCCCGCATTCTCTACCAGATGTAGCAAGACAAACCTTTCTTGGGGTATGACTCTCTAAAGTCAGACTGGTGCTCTGGCAGAAGCTGATACCTTCAGGGTCAGTCAGTCTGGGTCAGTTCTCGTGCTCCCAACACAACCAACCTCTCCTCTGGCCTGCTCTGCAAGTGAGCTGAGCTTGTGCTGGAGGCCAGGCCTTTTATTGGCCTCCTGATCCTGCCCCTGCGCAGTTGGGCCCAGCCCTAACCAGGCACAGGTGGGCTGAATGCAGGCTCACACCCACTGCCTGCTGAGTAGCAGCACCTGGGTGTTGCCTCAGTTCACTACAGCTTTCTGTATTTCTCTTCTCAGCTAACAACGTCTGTTTATACTAAATATATATGCTGTGTTTGCAGTATATGGATCTATTATGCATTAATCTGTTTTGTATTAAACATAAATAGCTTTTCATCTCAAAGTGTAAGAACTTCACAGAAGCTTTGAATAGCCTGTGGCTGGCACTGATGTTCCTCTAGGGACAGTTGTCACAAGGTGCATTGTTAATTGATTAATAGTAACAACTGATGGAAAGGAAATTTTATTCTTACTCTAAAGCAGGAGAATTTGCAGGTTTGAAGATATTAGTCTCTTGTGTCTTTCCCCATCCTCTCCAATCTTAGAATTTGTAGTGATGCTTACTTGAGATGAAACTTTAATTTTAATTGCAAAGATTGTAGGTTGTTCAGGTAGGCCAGATAACATTTTTCTGAAAAAGTCATACGTCAGGGGACCTTAGTTGTTTTTAACCTTGCTTTACCTACTATTACTGTAGTATGTATATTACTGCGTATGTTGCAGTAATCTGAAGAATTCTTGGATAAATGTAATACAGTCCAAATTTCAAGTTTCGGTCATGTTTTAAAATTGTGCCCATGCAGTACACAGGGTTTGTCATCTTACTCAGTTTTATGCCAAAAAAAAAACCACAGCTCAGTTTCTGTTGTAATGTAGAGATGATATGTTGCCTAGTCCTTTTCATGATCAAAAATCACCTCAAGGGGAGGTGCTTCTCCTTCTCTACTTTGCTCTTGTGAGACCAGACCTGGAGTACTGTGTCCAGTTCTGGAGTCCCCAACATAAGAAAGACATAGAGTTTCTTGAGCACATCCAGAGGAGAGCCACAAAAATGATCAGAAGACTGGAGCACCTCTCCTATGAAGACAGACTGAGGAAATTTGGGGTGTTCAGCCTGGAGAAGAGGAGGCTCCAAGGTGACCTTGTAGTGGCTTTTCAATATCTGAAGGAGGCCCACAGGACAGCTGGGGCAGAGCTTTTTGTGTAGGGTGTTTAGGAAGCAGACAAAGGGCAATGGTTTAAAACTTGTAGAGGGGAGATTCAGTTAGACATTAGGAGGAAATTCTTTACTGTGAGGGTGGTAAGACACTGGGACATGTTGCCCAGGGAACTAGTGAGAGTCCCATCCCTGTCAGTATTCAAGGCCAGGCTAGATGGAGGTCTGTGCAAGCTGATCTAGTGGGAGGTGTCCCTGCCCATGAGAGATCCCCATCCCTTCCAATACTATCCATTCTATGATCCTGTGGTCCAGTGAGAAGTTCTCACATTCCCTTTGTAATAGGGCTGAATCAGCTGGGGCTAAGATTGGGCAGCTGAGAAAGGAAGTCTCTTTACTGCAGCCACTAAGTCATGTAGGGATTAGGAATTAAACCCTTCTTTCAAGGGGGATAGGTTTAAAGATCAGCTAAATTTTAAATCATAGTAGGTTCAGTTTTCACTCTGTATCACTAGCCTAATAAAACAAAAGTAATGAACTGTTTTTATCTTCACAGCACCCATGCATGGTGAGGAAGCTTTATAGCATAAACAAGGTAACACAGGAGCAATTTTCTGCAGAAGAGGAAAGTCATGCCAGGCGGTCAGTTTAAAATGAAAAAAACTAGCAATTGAGTCAAATGATTAGTGAGCAGAGATACTGCAAATGAGACTTCCTACAAAGAAGGAAAGAGAGATATAAAAGCTGTGATTCTTCAGCAGCTTCTCTTGTGAAATACTTGGGCTCATGTGGATTACAGTCTGTGAGATGTCTCACCACTGGAGTTGTTCCCCCATTGTGTTGTTTTTTGTCTCCTCTCTAATCCAAATTGTAAAGAAGTAAGAGTCGGACTGGTTTTTTTGGTGTTATATCCATTGCGTTTTTCAGCCCACTGGTTAATCAATAATTGAAATAATTTTGTTTGTGTGGTTTTAGGTGCTGCCTTTCATCTATCGTGCCATTGGTTCAAAGCATCTTCCTGCCAGTAACATCAGCTTTGTTCATCTTGATTCCCATCCAGACCTTCTTATTCCTGTTAATATGCCTGCAGACACTGTATTTGACAAAGAAGCTCTTTTTAGGTAAGGTCTGCTTCTGGTCTGTCTTATGAATAAACTTTTACCTCTTTGTTTTGTTTTTTTTTGTTTGTTGTGTTCTGACTATGTTTTACTTACCAGGAAAGTAACAGTGTTATCTCCATTCATTACAGTGAATTAAGTATTGAGAACTGGATTATGCCTGCTGTTTATGCTGGCCATATTTCTCAAGTAGTATGGCTTCACCCACCATGGGCTCAGCAGATCTCAGAAGGAAAACACCATTTTTTGATTGGGAAAGACATATCAACAACTACAATCAGGTAAATTGTCTGCCGTCACATGCTAATAATGTAAAGTCTATCTATATAGCTTTTCATGAATGTTTTTGTTTTGTACTCTTGGAGAAAGATGAAAATTTAATTTGTATTTCAGAGTTCCTTAGGACCTAGTGTAATGGACTGTTTGTCTGTTTGTGTGAGTGGGTACAGTTAAAATTGTGCCTGAAATCCTTTTTTTTTTTTTTTTTTTTTTTTTACAGTTATTCTAGCTATTCTAGCAATTCACATAATCACATTTCATTTCAGCTACTCAAGTTTTAAATTAGTCCTCTTAAATAAAGTTCCAAACAGCACTAATTTTTAACAAAGGGTTTGGATAACAGAGGGCAGCAATTAGATCTTCTTCAGTCCTCCTTTATCAGGACAAGTCAGCTTATCCGTCAGCTTTCCCATCATGTGCATTTACATCATTACTGCATTGTAATTTTGTACAGCTTTAACAGACTGTAAAAAACACATCTTTTGCCCCATACATCAGAATAAATCTTTTGAAGCAAATTCAGTACATGACAGCAGATAAATGCTTTGTTTTACAGTCCAAAATAAAACACAAAAGGTCTAAAATTACGAATTTGAGGCCTAAAGTAAACCTAAATAATAAGGCTACAGTTAATGCTTTCAGTTACATTTTACAATGAGAATTAGCACGCCTGTAGAAGTAATTCATGTTGCCCAAGTAGCTCTCCCACAGACGCTCTGGTCACTTTGGCAGCCTTAAAAAATACGTTTCAATCTGCCTTTTGAAGACTGTTGGGTAACTTTCTTCAGGTTCTGGACCTACAGAGATCATGAATGAAGAAAAGGAGAGAGTCCTCAGAAAATACAAACTTCCTGAAAGTTTTGTTCACAACTCGATAGGCAATAGATAACTTCGTGTCCCACTAAGAGAAAATCTGTAGCATCAGCTCTGAGAAGAGGCCCTGTGAATGTCCCATCAACAAGATAAATTGTGAGCAAGGCTCTCATTTTAGCAAGCTCAGGATAATCCAGCCACAAGACACTGGGTAACCAAGCTTCTACTGTTTATGAATTAATAGTCTTTGCAGTGGATTGATAGTGATGCCCTGTAATCAAATGAAGCTTTAACACAAGTAAGCAGAAGTTCACACTTCTTAAGTTTATTTTTTAATCTTAATTTAGGATGTTTAAAGCTTAATATGCTGAAATATGGATTGAAAATTATGTTCTTTAAATTTTCACTGCAAGCAGATTTTTTAATGTTCTTGGGCTTTGGTCGGTTATGTTATTTTTTTTTTTTAATTAGGTGAATATATATGTAGCTATTTATCCTCTAGTTACCAGCTCTCCCAGGCTTAGAATAGGGAATTTATATTGGTAGTTAAAAAAAAAAAAAAGATAAATGCTACCTATGCTTCTACTAAATCAACATTTATGGTTTTCAAGGCACTTTCTTCAGGCACTAACTGAATTTTCCTTAAAAATTAGGCAGTTCAAGATGAAATATCTATACATTTGCTATAATATAAGGATTTTACATATATGCTATAATATTGACAATATCTTATTCAATTCTAAATGTTGTCTTTAAAATGTAGTTCAATGGCAAATTAATTTTAGTAGGACAATGTAGAAACTTTTTGTTATGCATTAGAACCTTGTAGGGTTATCATAAAAAAACCTGTGAATGTTAATGTATTTATTCAGCTGCAAAGAAGTAGAAAGAAAGCTTCAATTTAAAGAAATAATTTTTTATACATGGTTTTATCACTTTTGCTGCTCATCAGTCATCTATTCAATTTTCTTATGATCCATAAAGTTTACATGCTTTTTTCTGAGCTCTGTGTAAAGATGTTTATTAACTCTGAGTTATTGTCAATTGTAGGGTTACAGGTACAGATCATTACTTTTTAAGTGATGGTCTTTATGTCCCTGCTGATCAGCTAGAAAACCAGAAGCCTTTAAATTTACATGTCATTCTCATCAGTCCTACTGAAGCACCAAACAGCCAGGAAGAAAATGATGAAGTAGCACCTGCTAAGAGACTGAAGTTAAATACAGATGACAGAGCAAGCACAGCCTCTTCATTAGTGGCTCCTGGTGACCCTGATCACAGCACCTCAAGAATGAAGAAAAAGGAAGAACACAATGCAAGTGCCCTGAATAAAGCAGAAATATTGTCAGACTGTCCATCTTCAAGCTCTCTCAGAAACTGTGAATGCCCAATAAGGGATATTGCTAAAGATGTCTGCCAAGTTCTGCAGCAAGGGGATGCATATGTTTTAGACATTGACTTAGATTTTTTTTCAGTAAAAAACCCATTCAAAGAAATGTACACACAGGTAAGCATGACAGTGGAGAGGCCTCTTTCCATTTAAAAGAATATCATTCCTAGCAATCACATCTATGAAGAAACTTTCATCTAAGCTAAATTAGCAGATCAGCAGATCATGATTAATGATTCATTTTAATATTTGAAGGAGAGGCATGCAAAGGAGTGTATGCTCAAAAAAATTACAACAGTTAGAATAGTTGAGGTGGATCCTTGCATATGAAATGGGTATCGAGTGCACATTCAAGCTCAGATGTTTATGGCTCATTTCTGCATGTTGCTTGGGACATAAAAGCTATGCTTGGGTTTCCAAAGGTAATGTTCCAAATGCCCAAGCAACATTCATCAGGAAGGGATGACAAATTGTATTGTCTTTTACCCCCTATAACATGTTATTGGAAACCCATGTTTAGAGACACTCCATCCAGGAGACTGCCTTTCAAAAGGCATGGTGGTGGTGAGTATCCAAAGAATGGTAACTTGTCCTGAAGCTCTCAATACTCATTTCATTAATATGGAGTGCTAAGTATAAGGATGAGAAAGGAGCTGTTTGTATTTTTTTTAATATATCTTGGCTTTACGCTTAAGACTCTGCTTTGCATTCGATTTATAACTTGGCTGCACAGCAAAGGTAGCTCATATGTACAGAGTCATAAAGATGCAGATCCTCAAAGGCGCAAAGAAGTTGGCACCCTTTCTTGATGTGAACAGGATTCTTGGAAATTAACTAATCTGTCCTGAAAATTGCATGTGGCATTTAGATTTTAATTCTTCTGCAATATCCTGACTGGTTTTAGCATTTAAATCTCTCTTTCTAACAGTACTTTATCTTCAGCCTATGCTGGAAAACATCTGAAATCTTTAAATTTCAGCTGGACTATTGCTTTCTTGTTTACTGTAAAGAAGTGAATAGTGTCCCTGAGCTCTGTTGGCTTCTGACATTCAGTATTTAAGATCAGTGTGGAGTGCCAGTAGGACTTGAAATATTTTCTGAATAAAATAATGGAGGAGGGTTTTTTGGGGGGTGTTACTTGCTTGGATTTTTTTTAGGAGGTGGACAGGGAAGGGCAGGTTTATTTTGTTTCTTGTGGGTTTTATGGTTTTCATGCTATGATAGATTCTCAGTTGCAGGAACCACATTCTGAAGTGGACTTGCACAAGGTACCCAGTGTACCTTTTTTGATATAATTATTTAATTTGTAGTTAATATTTTTAACTGTGTTCCCTCTATTTTAAATTATAGTATTTCCATCAGAAAATTTTTGCCAAGTTAACACCTGAAATGTAAGAATCCAAGGGTAAACTAAAAGCAGATATAGTCCAATCCAGACGAGTATTGACTGGCCACCAAAAAAGTCTAAAATCCAAGACGTTATACTAGAGATACTTTGTATTTCTATAAAAATTACATACTCTGCATTTGTTTTCTCCCTCTGCTCTGAAAAATTCATGTGTGTTCACCATTTTAGAGCTGTTAAGTAATAGATATGTCTATCCTTGATTAATTAAACCTGAATATTATCAAGGGATAGGGCTGACGAGCCTCTGTAAGACTTTACTTGTGAACTTGTTGGCCAGCTAGCCTGAGGCCTCTGCCAATCCTTTTTCCCTTTCCAGCTGTACTCCTGTTGGTTTTGTCTGCTCAAATTTGCTATCTCAGTTTTTCTCAGCATTTCATTGGATCCTTAGTTCAGCAACATATAACTTTAATTTTAGAGACTTAACAGACTGTAAATACTTCTGTTCTTGAAATCAGGTTTGAAGTTAACGATTGCCAAATGTTTGGCCAAGGCCATGAGGCACTGCTTTTTAAAGCCTCACATCTTCTTGCTTACCTGCATTTCTAGAGTTACCTATGAGAGTAGAGGACTGATGTGGGTGATCAGATCCTTTTGAGGAAGGAATGTTTTGAGGATTTTGTTTCTCACCTGAAGAGTCTGATTTTTTTTCCTCTTTTTTTTTTTTTTCTTTTTCAAAGACAGAATATGAGCTTTTGCAAGAGTTGTACAATTTCAAGAGGCCTCATAGAAATGCAACAGAGGTATGGTATTTTCTTGTGGGATGTATGAGGGACTGATATGGAGTTACGTACCTTTGAAATGTGCATAATGAAGTGAGTTAAGCTATGCAGAATGCTGAATGCTAATCAATAGCATCTCAGAAATTCTTTCATATTAAACATTTTGGTTAAATATATAAATTGCATAAATATTTGGTACAAGTGTGAAAATTAATTCCTGTAAACAAGTGGTAATTGCTAAGAAATGAAAAGGTCATCTGCCATCTTGCTTGTTTTGTCCTCAGCAGGGCTCCGATTTGGATTTTTGTTTGTTTGGGTTTTTGTTTTGTTTTGTTTTTGTGGTGGATATTTAATTATTTATTTCCCCTCTAGGCTCTCCCCTTTCTTGCCCTAGTTGTTCTTCCTTCATAGTCAGTGTTGTGTTAAATACCTAACTGATGTTTTACCTGGTTATTTAGGTGTGGAAAAGACACTGTGTTTTTCATTTCATGTGTTGTGTGCTTCTGAATCATGGAAATGTAAACCTGCTCTAGCTGCCAAAATTAACCCCTTAGCTGAAACCATGGAGACAGCCATATTAATGGTCATTACACCAAGTAATTTCTAAGCAAGTTTCTTGTCTTTGCTTCTGTAATCTCATCTGAACCCTATTACAGAGAGATTTGATATACACAATTATCAGAGATTAATGAATTCTAATTAATATATCTGTATAAAGAAGCAGATGTGGAAGATTGTCAAATTGATTTTCATGTTTTTTTAGTCAATCAGCAATAAAAACAGGTACCTAATTAAAAAGTCATTAAATGTCAAAAGGGTAAATGCTTGTAATTTGTGCCCAATGTGATGTCGGGACATAAAATATTTACAAAATACAACAAATTTCTAGGAATCGACTAAAATAGTTAGCTCACAGTGACTAATGGAGTCTAGGTATAGAACTGAGCACGGTGAAGAACGGTTGATACTCCCGGCTCCTCATAAAAATTAGCCCAAAGTTGACATGACGGGCAAAAAGAAGCAGCATCCATTATATGATACAGCCAGAAGAGTCTTAAGAGGGAATTACGTTCTTATATATTACCCATCCATTTCAATATGCTTTTCAATAATTTTCCTTCACATACCAAAATTCTGAACTTCCTAAGAAAAGGCATAAACCTTTTCAGGATCAGAACAATAAGTGATGTTTTAAATTAACTTCATGTTTTTTCAGACACACAGAGCCCGTTTTGGTTTTTTTCTCTATTATATGATTTGATGTAATAATATAAAAAAATCCAAACTTAAAAAATTAAATTCTCCACTACAGAAGTGTAAAGCTTTGTACATGGCTGTGCATTTCAGTGCTATAGAAACAAAGACAACAACTAGTCATATAGAATTTCTTAGGTCTGCCCTGTGTATTCTGTCAAATTTTTTTTATTCATTGTGGGGAAGATGGAGCAAAAAGAGGTGATTAATTCTGAAGGTATAACAGCTGCTGTCGGCATTCATGCCCATCCACTTGAGAAGATGTTCTTTGGTAATGAATCAGTTGTTGCTGATTTTCCACGTCATTTCAGGATTTAATTCATAGGGTAAGCCATAACATTCTTAGCGTTTTTTTTCCTAACATACTTTTATATGTGCTTATCTAAAGGAGAGCTTGCTGGATTGCGTTGAAAACCGCGTGCATCAGCTAGAAGATCTGGAAGCAGCATTTGCAGATTTGTGTGACAGTGATGATGAAGAGACTCTACAGAAGTGGGCTTCATATCCCGGGTAGGAGATCTATAAATGCCTTAAAATGTGAACAGTAGTCTGGGAACTGATTATCCCAGCACTTTGCTAACAGTGAAAGAGAGAGGGTGGATAGGATCTATGCAAGGCTGCCATTATTCCTTTACAGAATCAGAGAACAGTCATGGTTGGAAAAGACCTCTGAGATCACTGAGTCCAACCATACACACACACTCAAAAAACACCAGAAAACAATCCTGAGGAACCACAAATACCACACACAGTCCACCTAATAACACCCTAATAAAAATAAAATTCAAAAAACCCAACCCCAAGAAATAAACAAAAAAGACCCAAACAAAAAAAAAACCCAAATGAAAGCCTACAATCTCAGCCACTAGAGCATGTTCTGAAGTGCCACATCTACACTTGATCATTCAGTAAATAAATTCTTCCTAATATCTAATCTAAACCACCCGTGCTTCAGCTTCATACTATTTCCTCTGGTCCTGTCATTAATTACATGGGAGAAGGGGCCAACACCCACCTCCCTACAACCTCCTTTCAGGTAGTTATAGAGATCAATGAGGTCTCCCCTCAGCCTCCTGTTCTCCAAATAGTGAGAAGAATACTTCATCTGGGTGGTCTATAACAGACTCCCAGCACAATATTTCCCTTATTTGCCTTCCCCTTCATCCTTACCCATAAACACTCAATCATCAGTGAAATCAAGCTCTATACAATCAAACAGTCCCTAACATACAGAGCCACACCACCACCTCTCCTTCCTTGCATGTCCCTTCTGAAGAGCTTATAGCCATTCATGGCAGCATTCCAGTTGAGACACTCATCCCACCACATCTCCGTGATGGCATCTAACATCATAGCTGTCCTGCTGCAGAATGGCTTCCAGCTTGTCCTGTTTGTTGCTCATGCTACATGCATTAGTGTGTGAGCTGGGCTGACGATTCTACTCCCATCCTTAGCCCTTCACCCCAAGGCTAATCACTGGTGGGCCTGGTTTTATCCCCTTCCCTCTCTGCATCTAGTTTTAAAGCTCAGTCCATGAAGTCTGCTAACTCTTGCCCTAGTAGCCTTTTCCCCTTGCAGGATGGGGTTTTCCCATCTATTGTGAGTAGACTTGGTGTCCTGTAAATCTTGCAATCAAAAAACCCAAAGTCCTGCAGGTACCACCATTTTTGGAGCCAGGTCTGTCTGGTCTTCCTCTTCACCCATTCATCATTCTGCAGGACTGGAAGGACAGAGGAGAACACAGCTTGTGCTCCCAATCCCTTGACCAGTCATCCCAAGGCCCCAATATCTTTCTTCATTACCCTCAGACTTCTCTCTACCTCATCACTGCCCATCTGAAAGACTGAAAGAGGGTAGTAATCTGAGGAGTGTAACAGACCAGAAGTTTCCTGGTTGTATCCTCAACCCAGTCCCCAGGGAGGCCGTAGAGGTCCCTTTAGGAAGGGTCCAGCCAGCATACGGAACCCTCAGTTCCCCTCGGGTGGGAATCTCTTATATTTATTCCCCTCCTCTTGCTCTTCACAGAAGCATTTTTAATGCGTGAAGCTGACTGCTTTGGCAGCTCCCTGGATGGGGCTTCATCAGTGTCCTCGTTAGCCTGGTTCTCTATCACCAGAGTCCTGTATCTGTTCTGCAAGGGCACCTGCGAAGCTGGGGGAGGTCTAGAGAGAACTCTCCTGATGCCCCGAGCAGTGACCTGTTCCCATTCCCCCCCCCGGTCCTCTCTTAGTTCCTCTCCTTCTGGCTGGTGAAAAGAGGACAGAGGATCTTCTACATCTCGTGGTGCCTCCACCTGCATTTTTCCCTCAGGATGGCAGGGTGTGGCTCCACCAATCTATTTCCCATTCCCGTCTGGGCCTTAATCCCTCCACCTCGTCCTTAAGATCAGCCACCATTTAGCTGCTCACTGGGCACACAGGTCTTGCCTTTTCTGTCCTCTCGCAAGAGCAAGAGGCTCAGACATTCCACACAGCCCCTCACCTGGACAGCTGCATGTCTCTGTGGCAGGTCAGTCTGCATCACCACATTTCTTTTGACCGTGGCTTTGGACCAAATGGAGCTCATCTCTGGATGTTTTCTTGGGAGAGTGAGGACTTCTACTCAACCCAGCCTGCCTCTGCAAACCACAGTGCCAGGCCCTGTTTGCTGGGCTCAGGGTCGCTGCTCTTCCTGGGGGCTGCTCTTATGCATGAGGGTGGTGGGGCAGAGCTGCGTCAGGAGCTTCCTACTGGGGGGTGGCTGGGGCCCCCACTCTCTCCTTGTGCTCTTGCTTGGGTTTTTTTGCTGCTAAAGGAAGCGTCCTCCCGGCGTAATCCCTGCTCCAGAGCTTCTCTTAGTGACTTCACCAAAATGAGCCAGTTTTAGACAAGAAAGAATTAAACAAAAGAAAAGGCAATCTGCTGTCTTCAGCCTTCAAGGGTCAGCCTTGTACAGCTTTATATGAATTTTGTTGTCTGTGGAGACAGGCACATTTAAGGACTAAAAATAGAGTGATCTATGTGAAGCAGAGCTCTCAAAAAGTAACAGACTGTGGAGGGTACGGAGAGGGGTGTCTTTGGTGCTCCTGAAAGTTCTGCTTTCTGTGATAAAATAGTGAATGAAAAGCTGTACCTGAGTAACAGTGTCTGCAAAACATCTCAGCAGCATCTGCTATGCTTTTAAAATAAATGCTTTCAGCTTAAAAGAAATAGCAAAAGTCCAAGCTTTCTTTTGTAGGAAAATCACTCATTTTTCCCAGCAAATGCAGGAGTTACTGCCACAAATGTATAATAGTGACCAAAAGCATTTTCTGTCAAGTTCATATGACTTAGCTACAACAGCATCTCTCCAGGTATGTCCTAATGTCCTGATGAGAGGCAGTTATGAGTATAAGGGCTTTCTAAGGTGGACCTAGAGAAACAGCATAGCACTACTGATCATTTCAATTTTTCCCAGGTGCAAGGTGATACAGAGGGGCAAATCTCATTTTCAAATCCTAGGCCATGATAATGTCTACCTTCTGGTTTTGTTTTTTTTCTGTCTGTGTAAATATATGTGTTTCTAGCTGTTTAACTAACAAGGTTTATTTTTGTTTTAACTCCAGAATGAAGCCACTTGTTCAACTAGTTCACAGTTTGAAAACCAGAATGGAAAGTCCAGACTATGAAATGGTAGGTGACTAGGTAAAAGAGAAGAAAGTAGACAGATTTCAAAAGCATGGCTTCAATAGGGAGGGATGAGATCATGCTTCATTTCAGACTTGCTGATTCATTTGAGACTTTGTGAGATTATGGTAGTTTTCATGGGTTTTATTACTTAGGCTACCTTTTCTTTTACAAGCTTCTAAAATTCTGCTCTGCTTCACTATACTTAGGCAACATTATTGTAATCTTACCAGACTGTGATATCTTAGGCTGCTTCCTGTGAAGGAAGGTTTCATTGCACCAGGGTCTTTTCATATACTTCATAGAATTTGCCTATTTGTAAAAGATCAGACCTATCAAAGTCAAGACATGCATCATACTCTGTATTCCTAGGAAGAGGTACAGTGTACTGGAGAGAATTAAACAATTGATACAACCTCCAGAATTTTACCTTTTTTATTTAAAAAACAAATTGGGGAAAAAAAGACCCTCTTATTGCCTGAAGAGGTGTAAGTTACCTGCTGTCTGAGAAATGGTCTCTTAGAGACTTTTTACACAGATTAGCTGTATCAATAATTCATCAGCAGCAATCAAATCTCTGTTTAATTTACATTTAGGTCCATCAGGCTGGTCTGACCTGTGATTATATGGAACTGCCTCACCATGTCAGCACTGAAGAGGACATCGAGGGCCTCATACAGTCTATTAAGGTTCTCCTAAAAGCTATGCCTAAGCCCACACTTGTGACAGTTGCTCGGTAAGACTGTGTAGAAACATTTACTTTAAAATGCTCAGACTCTGCTTACCAAGCTAAATGGTTCTGTCAGTGTAGCACTGGCTGACACATTTTATATTTTGTCTTAAAATGGAAGTCTTACAGTGTAGTGAAAATTGACATTTAAAAATGTTGATCCTGAAGGAGTGACAGTGTCTACACAACTAAGGGAAGGTTAGTTCAAATGGCCTGTTTTATTGGGGAGCTAGCACAGATTTCAAAAGCAGTGAAAACATGGTGATTTAATGAGGTTCAGCACAGGCTAAATAAAGTCTGCGATCAGGCCGTGTGTCTGTTGAGACTGATAATTGTCACTGGTGTTCATCCCACTGCTTTTATTATTTGTGCTACTTAAAATCAAAGCTAGCTTGGACAAGTCTGGACGGGCTGAAATCACTCCTTCCGTACCCTTTGGTTTAAGCTTTAATGCACTAAAGATAGGATTTCTGTTTTCAGTGATATTTCTTGGTGGAAGTGATTTTCATCTAGTAGACTGAAAGAGATTTATATTTTAGAAAGCTCTAGTGAAGCTTTGTATGGGGTAGTAATTATGCTTCTAGGACTGCAAGGGTATTAATTGGGGGAATTTGACAAAATTATTTGGTCATTTGCTTTTCAAGTTTTTCTGCATGTTTTACTATTACCTATTTAGTAGTTGGCAGTACATGTTCTGGGTCAGTCAGGAAGAGCAGAATTGGAAGGATGAATAAGTCGCATTCCTAATCTCCTCCAGACTTTCTGTCCAACTTCAGGCAAACTTTTACTATTGAAAGTGGTGAGGAGAAGCACAGTGTTGCACTTTGAAGAGATAACAGGAGGTAGAACTCCCCACAGTTTGCAAGTAGCTTCAGCCTAGGCACAGAGCATCACAGGAATACAGAATCTGATGATGGTGATGATATCTGTGTTCTCATGCTTTTATCAATTCCTTGTTACAGATCAAGTTTGGATGACTATTGCCCTTCAGAGCAGGTTGACATCATTCAAGAGAAAGTTCTCAGTTTACTAGGTTCAATATATGGCACTCTGGATGTGCACTTAGATTACTCAAGCACCTCATCTTCTTTGTGACCTGTATATTGCCCTGCAATGTAGCAGATTAATTTAAATTGTTTATTAGCTGTGGTTGAAAGAGTAAAAAATGCTGCAATCAAGAGTAAAAAAAATTCAGCAGGTGGCAGTAGAACTCCAAGACCAGTAGCTAGTTTTCAGCTGCATTGCGTTTTCTGAGTTAGCTGCATCGAGCTGTTACCTCTATGGCTCTGTTCAGATTATTTTTACTGTCTTTCTTGCTCTTAAAACTGCTGCAAGAGAAATTTGTAATTGTAAAATGTATTTTTTTCAACTGATTTCTTTGTGTCTGTAAAAAAAATAATAATATATATAACTTCTTAAAATAAGTGGGTTTCTTTATAAATTTTTGATGGAGTTCAATGAGTTACAAACATGGTTCTGAGCCACATTGTGCCTTTTAAAAAGTTATCTCAATAATGCCATTAAGACATTAGGTTTACACAGTGATCTTTCTGTGCCCAAGATGACCAGGCACCCCCTTATCAGTTCTCTAGAGCAGTTTATGCCTTCTGCTCCATCCACAGAATATACTGTATATTTATACTCCATTGTGTTAATATTGTCTTAGGATGTCTTAGAGTATTTAATTGATGACTCAGATAATATCCCTAATATACAGACATTGGCTTAGTATTTTTGTTTTTGCATATTTTTGAGAATAAAAAGTATGCATGCATGTGCATGCTTTTATCTGTTGAATCCTGTAAAGAGTTGAATTGATGTTTTTTCCAGAAATTAAGATTTAACTGCACTGACGTCAGCAGCAGACCTGTACCAGGTTTTCACTCATTTCATTAATACTATTTGGAAAGTAACAGTTTTAGAACCATTTAATTTAGAAAGCAGTCTGATTTAGAGAACTGCCACTTCCATAGGAAAAAAAAATACCCACAGGATTTGGGAATTAAACTGATTTGGGACAGGGAAAATACCACCTAGAATATTGTCTTTTATAATAAATAAGTTTTGCTTACAATTTATTCTGAAATAGTTAAGTTCATTTGGTAGCATTACTATTTGCCCTGCAGAGACTTAGTAACAAATTGTAGAAGTTAACAACTTCTGCTGTTGATATAAATTTCTACATTATAGAATCTGAATATTATTTTTAAATATTTCTTCCAGTAGAATAAATTCCGTGACCACAGACCCATTTCTTCACACATCCCATCACACAGACATGGCTATCCAAGATCCCTAATACTTCACAAGTAATCATAGAGTGCATACAGAAACCAGGTGGAATCAGATCACATACCACTTTTGTAAAGTTGTAGGGTATCTTGAAGTAAGAAATGCTGTTTGCTGGGCTTTGAATAAAGTTGTAGAAAACAAACAAACAAACAAAAAACCCCAACACATCTGATCAAAGGTGCGAGGGGAATTTCCGCACTGTGGAGAATTAGGGCATCCCCAGAAAGAGAAACTGAGAGCACAGCTCTGCCTGGCTGAGACTGTCCCAAAACAGAGCACCCACAGCAGGCACCCCAGCGCAGGGCAGAGCTGAGCCCCTCGGGGAAAGCCTGGGTCAGAAAGGGCAAAACGCTGCCCGGCAGCCAGGGCTGAGGGAAAGAGGGGGAGAAACAGCCCTGCGAGCCCCGAGGCTCCGGAGAGCAGGAGGAGGGCAGGAGGGGCTCTGGGCTGACATGTTATTAAAAAATTTTCAGCTAGACTTGCCTTTTCAAGGATCAGATATTTTCCTTGCTGTAGAAACAACTTCCTGCTTGAATTGAGTATATTTGTTTCTTTCTGCAACCAGTACTGCACTAATTTCCACTCTCAGAAGTACCTGTCAGTAGGACAAGATATAAGTCTTACACCCATGAAAATTACTAATTTTCTGAATACCCTGAAATGGGGATTAGAAAGTAGTGTACAAACGAATTCATTTTGGAGGTGCTGTGATAAATTGATAGTCTGCTGACCAGGGGAGAAAGGATTAACTCTATTTTTTACCAAAGTAAACAAAGCAAAGGGGAACTCCGAGCTCATGTTCAGTCTGGAAGTAAGCATCCAGAAAGGCAAGCAGCGAGGCAGAGGACAGAACTGGTGAGAAGTGAATGCTGCTGAGCACCTTCCTGCTTGTGTTTCTGTCTGAAAACACTTACTGTGATTCATCTGCAAAGGGCTGAATTTATAAACCAGCATGTACTCCTCTAACAGGTGTTCTATGCCAAATTGAACTCTAGCCCAAGCTTTAGTTCAGCTTCACACTTGGTTGTGTTAGTGGGTTTCACCTGGTGTTTATACCACAGTTTCCCAAAATCATTATGTAATTTAAGGTTTTCTTCACTTTTCTTGTGACTACTTGTCTTTTTTTGTGAACAGCAAACTACCTTCAGGTGGGGTTGCTTTTTGTTTAATCTGCAATAGCATTTTGCAGGGCTTTAGAGGAAAGGTTAGAAAGCAAACAAAAGCCTTCCCGGGAACCATTCTGTCCATAGCATTGATCAAAACCTGATAGATTTGTCACCTATTGGATTCAGGCTAGGGTGGATAAAGCTGAATTTTTATTATAACGTGTTAATGACTTTTAAAGGAAACTTTGCTGAGGCTGGCTCAATTTGTTTGTCATAAGATATCTTGGAACTACATACAAATGAGTTTTACAACATATAATTTACTTTTCAGGAGAAAATTTTTTTTACTGAAAAAAAAATCCTTATCCAATCTCTATTCTGTCAGACAACAGGAACTTTATCTTCATTGGATTTTTTTGCCTGGCACAATGTGACATTTTCATCTCGCTTTCACTTACTGGCTACCTGTAGGTGTAGAGTTGTGAAATTATTATTTGTCTCAAAACAGTCACCCTGAAAAACTGGACATTTTGGTTGGGGGGGTCCTCATTCAGTAAGCCAGCTGGACACTCCTCTTGCAAAGGGAGCCCCTCATTTGATATCCACCCTGATAAGCAGGGTGGTCCTTACAAGAGGAGCATCTCATTCAGTGGCCATCCTAATAAGCAGGACACTGTCATTCAATAAGGAACAGTGGCCAGCAAGTGGTGTCCTGCAGAGGTAAAGACCTTCTTGTGAAAATCCTGTCTGAGGCCACTGAACAGGGGGCATGCACAGAAATAAGGGTCAGCATGATGGGGGGAGGTCAAATGACCACCTCGACTCATGCTCCCCTCAGTTCATTTCCAGAACATCCTCAAACTTAACACTGAGTGCACAAAGTAGGCCAAGCCTCATCCTGCAGAGGTGGGACCAGGGAGCATGAGGCAGATTCAAAGCACTGGGTGTGCACATCTGCCACCCAAGGACCACAACAAGGACCTCAACTTCACTGAGATCATCGCTGGATCCAAGGGTGGTGAAATCTTTTCAGTCCCCTCTTTCTTCTCCTTCTCCACCTCTTTCTTTATCTTTCTCTCTTTTTCCCTGTTTCTAACCTTATTCTTGGGACTAAGGGTAACATAATTTCTAATTTTGTTAAGTTCTCTTGATTGTAACTCGTTGTTTTGACAAGTTCTGCTTGTTGTAACCTGCTTGTCGTTGTTCTGCTTGTTGCCGTGAGAGCAGTGTTACCTGTTTCTTGACAAATTCTGTTATCTTAACCAATTTTAAGTAAAGTTGTGTTTTGTATAAGCCTCAGTTAACTCAGTTTCAATAAGTAATACAGTAACATTTTTTTGCAAGGAATGTGCAGGTGCCAATTTTAAAAGAAGACAAGATCTGTTTCTAAATAGGACCTAAAACAGCAAAGTGACAATACAGGTATACAGTACTACATCAACCTCAGAAATCTGTGAACCAGTGGAAACCCCAGGCAGCATAAAGAAAAACATAGATCTCCTGTCTGTACTGCAGAAGAAGCAATACTTAATTTCTGATAAAATTTGCCATGCTCTGTTCCATATTATGCCCCTTAACTGGGACTTCGAATAACAGGGCAATGATTGGCCACACTGACACTGTCACCAACTGTGTTAGATTGCAATCCTCTTGAAATGATCTGGGAGATGTGTTGAGCCCCCTTGATTCTCCAGCACATTAAAAGTCAGGGGGAAAAGCACAAGAACCTTGGTCTTACAGAAAGACTGGGGGACACCTGACAATCCCTCATCATTGCTGATACATTCCACCAATGCACTCAGGTCATTCCTGCCCCAGTATCCCTCGGGAAACATCAGCTTCCCCCTGGAAATATCAGCCACCCGGAATTTAGAGGTATCAAGAATTGGATCTTGCCAAGGGTCATTCTGTCAGGGTAGATTTCCAGCCTCAGAATCAAGAAGCGTGAAGATTAACTCCTTGTTGGTCTACACCTACCATGGAAGGGATAAATTTAAAAGATGTAGAAAATGCAAATTTTGCTCACAGCCAGAAACTGACATAAAAGGGGAATAAAGGAGAGGGAACCCTTCCCTGCAGCTTGAGTGATGAGATTTTTAATGTTCCCCTTGCTGTGTTTTGTGGATGGCCATTGCCAACTGAATAGAATAGTCCACCCCCTGTTTGGTTATCACTGCAAAAACAGATTTCTGCATATTCATTTGTTCTTGCTTTCTCAAATTTTACCATTACTCCTTTGCACTCACTTGACCTTAATCAAGATGTCAGGACAACTCTGGGAACAGAACTGAAAACATCCAGAACATTTTAGTATGAAGTAATTCTCAAGATGTCTGTATGTCAAGATAGTTGTCTTCCTTGGAAACATTAATCTTAGACCTAGTATTTGCTCTGAGACTTTCATATCAGTTATACACGATCTTTTGAACATGTAATTATATTCTTTATTCACTGTAATTAGATAACTGACTTGGATTAATTACCCCAGAACAGGAGCAGTGCATTACAATGAAGTGTAAGTTTGAGAATGTTGTGGGGTTTCTCTTACAATTAGAATTTAAATTACTGTTTTAAATGACACTTCATTTCCATTTTTTTCTTAAATCCATCAGCCCTAATTTGCTTCTATGTCAAGAAATGCAATTAAAATTACATTTTTCAGCACTGCAGTAAAAGATGCTTTTTTCTTTCTTCTGAGACATCTACACAGGAGTCACTTAAGGCTATTTGCATTACAAGCCTTTTTTTTTCAAGTTAGAAAGGAGGAGACCCTTTTAAAACTGCATTTATCCACTACTGCTTGAAACACAGCAGAATACCTATAAGAGACATCTAGAAATGGGCAATAATTTCTTGGATACACGAGCTTTATAGCAATTCTTGAAATGGCAGAGATTTGGCTTCCTCTTTGATGGAGAGTTAAAGCTGAACTGAATGGAGAGTTCATGTTCAGAAGCAGATGGTGACACCTCTGCTTTCTTTTGCTTTATGTGGGTACAAAAAGCAAGAAGACTCTAGGGAGTTTGCCCATTTCCTCCTGGCTTGAGTATGTTACATATGCAGAAGACTTTTCTCTGAAGAGGAGGGCACTGCAGGTCAGCTGCCTTAAGCTGCAGTAGTGGGGTATTAGGTACTGAACCAGGAGAAGCATCATGAATTTAAATTTCTTAGGATGCAGCATGCAGAGATATGATATGGGGATCAAGTCATATCTCTAATAAAAATGCCACTTATTTCATCCATATTGTCCTCTTAATGTGCAAGAGGACACATTTTTAAAAATGTACTTCTTGTAGCTAGATCTTATTTTTATGGATACCCACATGCTCCTGGAATTACCAAAGTGAAACTGAATTTTACAATTTTCTGTTGTTGTCATACAATGGAAAAAAAAAAGTGAGCACATAAAGACATTCTACTCCATCCTGAGCTAGACACAGACATCAGATTTCTTCCTGGAGAAAAACAGGTCTGTTAAAACCCAGGACAGGCTGGAATCCCAGGTCATGTAGGATCTCATCACATTTAGTTAGCATTCACCTTTTCCTTGAGGAAACCAAGAGCCCTGGAAGGAGTCAAAAGTCACCCCAAGAGTGAGCAAACATTTATGGCTCTGCTAGCTTAACCATACTGTAATAGGCAATGATCCCCAGGGAACACATAAGTGGTAGAATTTGAATTAGCTGTTATTAGTTTGAAGAGTGATTTTAGGATTGAAGTGGAAGATGTCCAGGAAGAAACTCAAGAGGAAGCTCAGACAGCACATCAGACCTCATTCAGTCCCTATGTTAGAGACTGAGCTGGAGACAGTTCTCTTCTCTGTCTTTTAAAAGCCTCAGAGCTCAGTTACATCCCTCACAGGGATGAAATGAACATTTTTCAACTTCATGCATTAGCTTCATCAGTCACCACTGTCCTTTGTGCAGACACTTGTGTCCTGGTTTGGGCCAGGATAAAGGTGATTTTCTGGTTTATACTTTCGCTTTCCGCTAAGTCTCTTGTAAGTAGTTGCACTTGCTGAAATTAACAGCAAGTTTCTCAGACAGTGTCTGCTTCTAGGACTGATAACACTCGATGTTTATAGTTACTGCCAGAGACTGGTATGCAGAGCCAAGGACACTGCTCAGCTCTGAGGAACATTTTACCTTCCAGAAGGAGTAAGGAGGTCCCACCTGAAACCCTCCTTTGGGGAGGACTGGACAAAATAAATGCTAGAATTGACCAAACAGAGTATTGCATCCCATACACGTCATACTCAGTATAAATTTGAGGGATCACAAGGGTCAAACACTTCTTCCTGCCCTTCCAGCTTCCCTTCCTCGCCTGTTCACAGTTTCTGCTTCAGCATCCTGAGAGGATTCCATCCGTTCCTCTGCCTGTGGTCCTGATCCCTGCCAGCCTGAATCTGTGTGTTCCTGCCTCCAGCTCCCGACTGCTGACGACTCCAGGATTCCAGCCTGGACTTTCCCAGGGCTGCCCTGCAGCCTCGGTGCTGACGTGAGAGTTATTGGGGGAAAGGGGGGAGGAACGTGGGATCAATTTTCCTGTGTATTTGTATATTTAGTAATTTTTCCTATTTATCATTACTGTTTCATTAAAGTTGTGTAGTTTATTTTCCAACCCATAAGTCTCTCTCCCTTATTCTTTCTCCCTTCTTTATCAGGGAAGAGAGGGGGATTAATAGAGACCATCTGTCATTCGGTTTAATTGCCAGGCCAGTGTTAAACCGTGACAACTTGCTATGTCATCCAAAAGTGATGCTTTGAAAAGTAACTAATCTAAGCAGCACAGAGCATCTAAACAGCCTCTTGTGACCCTTCAGTTCCCTTGAGCTGCAATTGTTTCCTGAACTGTCGTCTTTCTTGACCGTGCAGATACTTGTTATGGTCACTAGGTGGAGCAAAAAATGCAGCATTTGGAAACTGGCGGGCTGGAAGTTAATCATGAAAAAACAATGGGATAATTCTTTCCTGGGTGTTCAAGAGTTTTTCTATTATATTCAAAGCTCAGCACTGCTTTTTACAATTTTAACAACTGATGCATTTAACAAAAAAAACTGCAAAGAAATAGGATAGCTCCAAGTTAAAAAACAAACAAACAAAAACAAACAAAAACCCATGAAGGATGTGCTGACAATTATCCAAAGCCACCTAATTCCTAAAGGAAAAAAGCTTCCTAATCTTACATATACGGTTTTCTATTAACGGTTTTGTCCCAAAGATGGTATAGATATTTTGCCTGCAAAGGGAGTGGGCCTACTGTAATGTGCTGAATAAAAGTCTAAGGACTGTAAATCCTATCATTAGAGTACAGAGATGTCTTCAATAAAATTCCAGTTTGCTTCTTACGTACTAATTTCTCTGTCTTTGGTTATGTCTGGATGTCTCTTTGTTCAAATCACTGGTGCTGTATCTCAGCTGGGGCATATTGGGCAAGTCAGCACAGACAGGACGAGGGAGCAACCACCAAACCACAGACAAAATGCTAAGAGTCAATTTATTTTCATTACCTCACCAAACTGAAGCAGCACCTGGGCAGAGGCACATAAGCATTGTTGAGCTTTGTCTATGCTAGAGGATTGCTGCCCCTTGCTCGTTACATGATAGATCTTTAAAAATTGCCTTAACTCTTTTAGGGTGTAAAAGTACACGTGATCTGCACTCACCCATCCACTTGTTCCTGCTGCCCCCTCATTTGTATGAGGGTCATGCTCCCCTTACCTCCCTGCCTTCTAACTGACTCAAACTCAACCTCAGAGTCCAAGGATTCACTCCAGGTATTTCCATCCCATTCCTCAGTTCCCACCAAGGTTTTGTGGTAAGAACACTCAAACCTTGAAACCTTATTTTTCCAAATCTATCCCTTTCCTTTTAACAATATGTGCTGTCAACTGCTTTACAGTACATTGCAGCCCATGATGTTGCCCTGCTTGAGTAATAATTACTTCGTGTGTATGTATGTAAGTACCATGTGTGTATGTAAGATGCCTTTGCATCTTACAAAGTCACAACTTCTCTTTCCAACTCTCTTATTTTACTCCACAATGCTACAAGTTCACATTCAAGAGCTCTAAGAGCAGTGATTAATAACCATTCCAGTCTCCCTGCTGACTTCCAAGAAGACTCCAGTGCCACTTGCCGTGGCAATTCACGCAGATGTTTCGCTTGCCTGGGGGTAACCACTGCTTCATCATCTATTTCACAAATTCTGGTGATTCTGGTAGATCCAATGTAGCCAGAAAAGCAGCCATGGGTGTCTAGCACTCAGCTGGACCATTCTGGAATACAGGGAGTCACTGTCCCTGCTGCCCCAGTCCTTGACTGTTTTGATGGCCATGGCATGGCTATTCCTGGATCCTGCTGACCACAACAAATGCCTATGCTGACTCATACACACACAGTTACTATGGTACTCCAGATTTAAAGTAACATCATTAATTGTCTATGCATTAGCTAAATTATTTAAGAAATATTCCTTTCAGGCACAGCTTTTGTTCATGGATGTCAAGCTGGTATCATCTGAAATCTATGACTAACGCAGACTGTGCAACATGTTGCAGATAATACCAGTCTTACATAATTACAAAGACTTTAATTTCTACATTAAGAGAATGTAGAAATTTGCAAAGTTGTTTTCTAACTTTGACAAAAAGTAATCAAAGAAAACCAGAAACACATCTCTCTGTTTCTTACTTTTGTTGGCTACGGTTTGTTTATTGACCCCATGTACAAATTTTCCATTACCTGTATCTGTCTCTGTTTCTTCTCAGCTTGTTTCAATGCCTATTATGCAGAGAAAGATAGTGAAATTGTGATGCCTAACACCTTTAATCAGTGCTGTAAGGATGGGACAATGAATACCCATTAGAAATAAATTCACCTGGAGATATTGGCATAGCAGTGTTGTATAAGAGAGCAGCTCCACATTGTGTCTTGCAGTTATATGCCCTCAGCAACCCCGCTGCTCCCTTTGGTACAACTGAGGAGTGTGGATGCCCATTTTAGAAGGAATTTGCAATTATGCCTCAGCAGCAGAGGTATGCAGAGATAGCTCTGTCTTATTTGTGGCCTAGCTTCCAAGAAGGAACATCAGCCTCTGTATTTTGGTACAAACAGTAAAACCATAATGCAATCATGTGCAATACAAAATAGGGTCTTAAACCTGATATACTGAACAGCTACTCTTTTCTCTGTGCATCACCAGCTTTCCACTCCAGCCACACTGCAGTTTCCCTGCTTTTCACTGTGGAAGGAAATGAGCTTTATCAGGAATAGTGGAGAGGGGATGAATCAGATGACTGAGGTTACCATGCCCTCTGCTACAACTTCTCATTGCAGGCTTTCTGTCTCTGTCTCTGTCAGCTCTATCTTCTCTCTTCCCCTGCTGGCTGATATGAGTCTGTCTGCCTAGTCATGGACAGAACTGGTCTGTGGGGGTGAAAGACTCAACTGCATAAACATTTTCCTTCTGCTGCTGCTGTTTGTCGTGGTTTAATACTGGGCCAGCAATTAACTGAATGACAGATACTCTTTATTAATCCCCCTCCCTGATAAAGAAAGGAGAAAGAATACAGGAGAGAGACTTAGAGGTTGGAAACTAAACTACACTGATTTAATGAAACAGTAAAAGGATAAAAACAGTAAAATTATAAAAAAGAAAAAATATTCAATATATACAAATACATAGAAAAATGATACCACGTTCCTCCCCCCTCGTCCCCCAGTAACACTCACATCACTCCAAAGGCTGCAGGGCAGCCCTGGGAAAGTCCAGGCTGGAATCCTGGAGTCGGCAGCAGTCGAGAGCTGGAGGCAGGAACACACAGATTCAGGCTGGCATGGATCAGGACCACAGGCAGAGGAATGTACAGAATCCTCTCAGGATGCCAAAGCAAACAGCATCAGGTGAAGAAGGGCAAAGGCCAAGGTCAAAGAGAAATGTAGAAGGAAGCAGAAGGAGGTTTGACCCTCGTCGTCCCTCAAATTTATACAAAGTATGACATGTATGGGATGGAATACTCTGTTTGGTCAATTCTGGTCATTTGTCTTGTCTGCTCCTCCTTAAAGGAGGGTTGCAGGTATGATCTCCTTACTTCTTTTCTCTTTCTGGAGCACAAGATGTTCCTCAGAACCGAGCAGTGGCCTTTGTTCTGCATACCAGTCTCTGGCACTAGCTATAAACATTGAGTGTTATCAGTCCTAGAAGCAGACACTGACTGAGAAACTTGCTGTCCTATCCACTCTCAGAAGGGAAGATGAGAGGAAAGAAACCAGGTGTCTGCCTTCAGCTTTCAGTGTTTCTTGCAAGAGGATCTCCTCTGTCTCTTCAGTGGAGGGAGGTGCAGCTTCCACACCCCAATGCAGATGGGGAGTCAGGGACTGAGCAAACCCAGTCCCAGTTCCAGCCCTGGCACAGACCTCCATGTCCTTCATCAGCTTCTTCTCCAGTCCCATCTCAGGAGACAGGCAATCTGGTTAGGTCAACAACAACCACAGGCGAGCACTGTAACATCCCTGCAAAGGCAGATTAATTCCTCAGTTCTCTTTCAGTCTGTGGGCCCCTAGCTCCCCACCTGTGTGTCCCAAGCACATCTCACAAAGGTGCTGGATCCCTTCACTGGCCCTCAGCCTTACAGGGACTCCCATCTCCCTCTTCTCTCAGATAAGGGAACTCTCTTCTGCAAGGAAAAGCTGATGCTCACCATATCCCCAGACATTCAAGACTTCAGTCTGGTCTGACTTTTTGTCTGGCTCTGGTTTGTGGTTAGTTTGTTTTACAGTTTAAATGCAATTAATTTTAGGCATACATCATTTGAAACAGGGATATTTAGCCCTCTGAAGGAGAAGGAGACAAATCATTCCAGCCCTCCCTCACTAAATGCTAGTTACATAATGTCAGCCATTTCAGTAAATGTACTAAAGGTTTTGCACAGCTTCTATCACAGAGCACTGCATTGTATGCTGGGAGCTTTCATATGAGCTTACTTACCTTTAGCAGAATCATGAGCTTATAATTTTACTCAATACCCTTGGCAAGACAAAGAAAAATATTTGTTTTGTCTTTTGGTACATTACCAAATGAGGTCTATTTTGTGCAAATTTAGGACTAGACCTCCTAAAACAGGTCTAGTATATGTCCATTCCTCACTTGCCCTAAGTGATATTAAATCCTAGATTTATTTGAATATACATTTTCAATTAGTTAAGAAACATCTCACAGCAGTCTTATTAATGCAAAGCTAATATGCTGAATCTCAGTGAACTGTGTTCTGTTCTGTTGTCTGTAATGTCCTTTGTGCCCTGCTTGCTACCCAGCATCTCTTACAGCCATTCTCATTACTACCACAAACATGTTGCGGACAACACAAATTTAATAAGACTCAAATAAAGTAAATAAGACTTCTGGAATGCTCTGCCCCACACAAGGTAGTCCTCCAAAGCAGCTTGATTTTGCTCAGCTCTGAATACTGACATCCAAGCTAACTCAAATACCTGCCTTCAATTTATCAAAGTTGCCCTTGGGCGTTCTTCTCTTTACTTCAGCTTTGTTTAGTTTTTCATTCAAAGGTAGTACATGTCACCAAGTAACTAATTCCTGTTAAAACTGAATTACTGCTGTGTAATTCCAGTTGCCTGGACTCAAATGTCCCCTTGTTCCAGGCAGCCCACTGCTTCTCCATGTCACTCCCTACCTTAGCTCCAGGCTAGTCATTAAACTGGGAAATGGCTGGTCCTCCGCAATTGATACTCAGGGATAATTCTTATCAAAAAGCAACTCTGATGTGATAAATCTCAATCCTTCCTCCCACCTTCAACATTGAAAAAGTAGGATAAGTAGGACAACTTGACAATGGTTTTTTTTAAGTATGTTAGTTTGTAAATTTCTGGAACTCAAACCAGATCTTGGGCTGATTTTTTTTCCATGTCTCTAAGTCTTATTTTATTTCAAGTAAAGTTGGGGCTGCTCACAGATAGCTCATCAAAGTTGCATCCAAATTAAAAGCTGGTTCATTTATAACTTTCATTTTCTAGAAAGTCCAAAGGTTTCATTGCAGGCAACCATATTATATTAGACATAAATACTTACATAAGAGGATTTTTCACTTCCTTGTTTATAAATTGCAAGAATAGAAAAACACTTATAAAAGATCTATGATACAGTACAGCTTCCATAGAAATTTCTACACAATGCTCAGCCTTAGAGAAAGACACACTTTGACTCAGGTAGCACTTATCTGTGAATATGCTTTTACTAGTTTTGGAGGTCTTGCCAAAAATGAGGTAGGAAGATGCTAGAAGGAAGTGTAGGCTCTTACACAATGTTTTCTTGATAATCTGAAACTGGTGAGTTTCACATTGATGGAGTTTGAGTAGAAATTACCTGTCAGTACAAAGAGAATCAGGAAGGTATCTGTCTTGAGCAATAGCAACAGCAGCATCAAAGACAAAAACATCTCAATCAACACTTTACTGCAGACAATATTTATTCCCTTTTCTAGAGGTTAAAGGAAGGTTATAACAATTTTGACCTTCTTGAAAGTTGACCCCTTTTGATACTTTAGAAGGCTTTTTTATTGGAAAATAAATTTTATCTTGTACTAGTCCATCTTGGTTCATCTTGTATAAAATGATGAAACTTTGAGAGCTTTAAACCCACCAAAACAAACACGGGATGTCGCTAGGAAAGATGGTAGTGTTCTTCATTTTTTTTAAAAATACATGTAAGTACCAGCTCAGACTTTGTTCAACTGAAAATAGCTATGAATTGGGGATTCATTACATCATGAATTTATCATGATGTAAAAGCATTTTGCTAGGAAACACTTCTCAGAGTGCCTTCTTAGAGAAGCAGTTGTCTGCCCAGACTGCAGAGAGCACTTTAGTGATCCAGCTTAAATAGCTTTTGTTATGTTCCTTCACTGCTGAAGGGGTTGTGATCTGAGTAAAGACAATTGAATTATCCTAGATAATAGCAGCAAATTGCAGACTTAGGAATGTGGAGAATGTAGTAGCCTGAGATTTTACAAAAGGACTGAATTGCTCTTTAATGTTAATTTCATTTTCATTGTTGCTTTGAAATCCAGCTGCACAGAATATCTGCTATGGAAAGTTGAATTTAACTGGCATGTCTCAAAACTACAGTTACTGAACCATCTTATTCTCTTCTGAGATAAATAATTCAAGATGAAGATGAAGCTGCCTTTAACACTTGCTGATTCAGTTTCAAGTGAAAGTAAGTTAAAACTATCTTTACATTCTGATTTTTTGAAACAAAAATGTGAAAATGCTTGTGCAATCTACGAACCTTAGAGTAGGGTTAGACTTTCAAAAAAGAAACAGACTCCAGGTGCTGTCTGACAAGTGCGAAGTAGAGTGGGATGATGACTTCTCTGTCTCTGCAGATGATGCCCTTGTTGATGCACCCCAGCATCCTGGTGGCTTTCTTTGCTGCTGCAGCACACTGTTCACTCATTTTGAGCCTCTTGTCCACCAAGACCCCCAGGTCCCTTTCCACAAGGCTGCTCTCAAGCCAAATGGATCCCAGTCTGAACTGCACTCCTGGGTTATGTGTTCCCAGGTGCAAGACCTGGCACTTTTCTACACTGTACTTCATAAAATTCCTGTTAGCCCAGTTCTCCAGTCTGTCTCAGTAATCCTGGAGGGTGGCTCTTGCTTCTGGGGTGTCAATCTCTCTGCTCATATTGGTGTCATCAGAGAAATTAATCAGGGTGCTCTTGATCCCAAGGGTGCTCTTGATTCAGGTTGCTTATGAAGATGTTAAACAGCATCAGATCCAGTGTTGATCCCTGGAGGACTGCACTTTTGACCCATTGGCAATTGAAGAATGAACTATTTACCTTTACCCTCTGGGTATGATCTGTCAGCCCTACTCATTGCACAGACCACTTTTCCAAGCTCTGCTGAGTCAGTTTCTCAAGGAGGAGGTTGTGGGGTACTATCAAAAACCTTGGAAAAGTCCAGGTAGATGATGTCCACAGCTCACTTCACATCACCTGTTTGGTGATGGATAGTAAGGGTTGCATAAGGGATGGAACACTCTGGTCAGTTTTGGTCACCTGTCTGCTCTTTCCTAGAGGAGGGTTGCAGGTGTGACCCCTTTACTCCCTTTCTCTTTTTGCAGCATAAGATGTTCTTCATAACTGAGCAGTGGCCTTGGTTCTGCATAACATTCTCTGGCTGTAACTATAAACATCGAGTGTAATCAGTCCTAGAAGCAGACAATGACTGAGAAACTTGTTTTTAATTTCAGCAAGTGCAGCTACTTCGAAAAGACTTGGCTGAAAGATAAATTGCAAGATAGAAAATTATCTCTATTCTGTCCTAAACCAGGACAAAAAGGTTATTTATGCTCCACAGAATCCATCCAAATAGAGTTTGGGGTTTTTTTGTTTGGTTGGTTGCTTTTTTTGCAATAGAGATCATACATTTAGGAGTGCTGCGGTTTTATTAGGTTGGAAGGGACAAAGGAAAAAATATCCATGAATTTTGTATATAATTGTAAAAATGTGTCCTAGTCTACTCTGAGTCGTGATATTGCTACTTCTTGAGCAGAACTCAGAAGCCAAGTAAGTCCAGGATTGCTATAGGATGATTAATCCTTTAAACAAGATCTTCTAGATCAAGGACTGCCATTGGTTCCAAAACTGTCATAACTGAGGAAAGATCTGAGCACAGATGGAAAAAGTGTGGGGTTAGGCTACTGCCAGAACAGCTTTAGGCTTCAAGGATAAGGTAGTACTATTTCCTTATTCCTCCTATAGCAGAGCGATGGTGATCATTTAGAAAGTACTGGCTGCTACACTGAGAATATAAGGGAACTCTAGGACTGGGGAGAGGAAATGGCACCTGGGGAAGAAATTATACTCTGAAGTATTGGGTAAAAAAGGTCCATATATGTCAAGCTCACAAACTCCCTTCCCAGATGTCCTTGAGAGAGAGGCTGAGAACAGGGTTGAGGGTTTGCAAAGTGGTGAGGGAGCTTTCAGGATGCATAAGCCGCAGGTCCTGAGGGAAGAGTCTGTATAAAAGCTGGAGAAAGGAGCACTGGGGCAAAGCATGCTTGTGTGTAGCTGTTGGTAGCAAGGTGTGCAAGGAGCAGCCTAGAGGTGATGTGGGTTGGGCAGCCAAGATTCTGTGAGATTGATGGAAATACAGTGATGATATGGAGGAGGTTGGGGGGGTAGCCCATTATCTTAAAAAATCAGCTTCAAAAGAGAAGGCTGTGGACTCTGGTCCTGCTACCAGAACACTCCAGAAAAAGTCATATGAACATATTGACTAAAAGTATGATCCATGTATCTGCTGTTTCTGCCAACTGCACATAACATTGTGTATCTATCCATGGGTCTGATAATCATAGAATCATAGAATCGGCTGGGTTGGAAGGGACCTCTGAGATCATCAAGTCCACCCCTTGATCCACAACCGCTGTGCTTACCAGCCCATGGCACTGAGTGCCACATCCAGTCTCTTTTTAAATATCTCCAGGGATGGAGAATCCACTACTTCCCTGGGCAGCCCATTCCAATGTCTGAATGTTAAAAAACTTCCTAATGCAGTTGGAATGTGCAGTGAAAAGACTATCTAACTTCTTTCTTTGACTGCATTAATCTGCCCTAACATGGATCTGTTTAGATAGCAAGCATGGGTGTGGTTACTGTGGGCTAGAGTATGGGTCTTGAGCACACACTTAAATACAGAAGACTGGATATCTAATTTCATTAAACAAGACTCTAAAGTTACAGTGCATCTGTCCTGCAATATTTGCATTCCCTTTACAATTATTGTGCTACATTATGCTTTGCTTTAGGTTGTGTAATTGCAGACTTATCATTAGTTGCTTTGAAGAGAGTAGAACTCAGCCTCTCAGTCAGCCTGAGGCTGATTTAATCAAGTGGCACTTCAGACCTCCAGGAAGAAAGTAGTGACTTCATTTCAGTGGCCAGTGTGTTCCCTTGAAATATACAGGTTATCCTCCCCTTGTCATACAGTACACTCACTTGATTTAGAGGACAGCCATATTATACCCATCAGAAACAAAATTAGCAATAAATCTCAAAGGCAGCTGGCTGCCATTTTATACTTTTCGTGAGAAGATCATGGCATAGGTTCAAGAGCCTGTTTTCAGGAAATAATAGATTGCTTGAGCTACCCATAAAAAATGGAACCTAATTTTTCACCCATTTTCCTTGACAGAAAGAGTTCTGTTTTCTTTATTGGGTCAGATGTCACAAGCTTAAAGCAAGAGATACTCATCTACATCAGTACAATCGATTCATTCAGAAGAGTCTGCTTCAGTTGAAGTACTGAGGCAGGTGATGTCATTGATTTATTTTTTTAATAGAGAAGGACTAATTGTAGGTTAATATATTTAGGCGATATATGAGCTGACTTCTTACCAAAAGAAACTGCTTAGTAATAAAAACTTGAAACTTACCAAGTTAATGACTCTGCAACCTATTTATTATTTCTGCAGGAAAATATGGGCTCACAGCAGCTGCATTAGAAGTTCTACTATGTGGTGATTTGCCATTGCCATGACAATTGCTTAACTATTTAGAGATCATCTGATGTAATACATCATTGTATACAATCTACATAAAAAAGGAAATTGTCTTATTATAATGCATCAAGCATGTCAGGTTTCAGACAAAACAAATTATTTTGAACATACTTGCTTTCACTTGTAATGTATTTTTACAGCTCCCTCTGGTTATATACTGGAAAGTATCATTAAGATTAAAAAGACCATTCAGTTCTAATCAACTTTTCACATTTTGAACTGTGTTGCAAGAGGAGAGGGTAGTCTTGTGATATGTTGTTGAACGGGAGAGAAAGAAAAAAAAAAAAAGAAACCAAAAAAACCCACAACAACAAAAAACCCCAAAACAACTACTCATTTTGCCAAGGTTGCTTAAATAATAAACCTTCAGATTTACATTCATTCATACTGTTTGTCATAAAAACAAAGAAAGATGTGGCACAGAACAGATACCAGAAAAAACAATGAAAAGAGGCAATCACAACTGATATCTAAAATAGAGATTGTCAGAGATAGCATTTAGATATGTTAGGCCATATCATATGGTACTTGGAGCTAGTACTATCATTCATTGTCCTCTGAGAATCTGAAATATTAATGAAAACACATGTGCTACAGGTCCTTTGACAGTGGTTTTAATTCTGCAGATCCTATGGCAGGTTAACAGGAAGATGTAACCAGAAGTTATGATTATCAGAATGTCACAGTGAAATTTCTAATTTACCATCTGTAACTGGAGCTGTGTCAGGCTTGAAAAGGTATGGTTTGTTCAGACAGACATTCACAGCTCAGTTACCTTGTATTTTTAGTATTTAAAAGATTGATGCAGCCTTTTTCTAAATGTATTCACATGGCAGCCTCTGGTTAGTGAGAGACAAAAGCTCATCCCAAAAGATCAGTTCCTCAAGTATCTCAAATTTATTGAGATAGGGAATCTTAATTGTTATTTCTAACCTCCTGCCTGACCATCTGATATAAATGGCATCCTGTCAAATGACTAAACGAATGCTACAGTTTGGCCCATGTTGTAAATATAAAATCCAAAAGCTAACCTCAAGGAATTTCTAGAGCTTTATGTAATGGTGAAAAATACTGTGTTGGTATCTCCTTGCCAAACACTCAGGTCTAGTGACCCTTGTGCCTGAGCTTAAACTTGCTTCCAAGGTTGGAGAACAAGACTATAGCTGAGAATTCACTCAGTCATCCCCGAAACATGGAAAGGTCCATCATCCTGTCCTTTGTGCTCATCAGCTCATCAGTTTTTGAGCAGAGGTGATAGAAGTGGATTTATACCTGGCTGTTCACTTTCTCAACAATGGCTTCAAAATTAAGTATTTAAGACCAAATTTTGACATTATAAAAGTAAGTCTTACTGTTACCTTCTTTGGTAACTGGTCCTCTAAAACTGTAGCTTCCATATCATACCTCTAAAGGCTCAGAGTCAAAACCAGCTTGCAATGGAGTTCTGCAGTGAGGGAGGAGGTTATACCTCTGCACTAAAAGGGGTAACCTCTGAGGGGGCTGGAAAGAGAAGATACCTGCTGTATCCTGTACCCACCTGCTGTGGGTGTATACCTGCTGGATACACCCACACAGCTCTTCACAAGTAGTATTAAGTCCACTTGTAGAGCAGTGAAAGAAGGACATATACCTTCCATTCCTAGAAGACAGCAGTGCCATAAGTGTTCATGGTTCTGCACTTTGAAGACACTGGGATTTTTTCTGTATGAGAGAGAATCACAAACTTATTCAAGGCTGAACAGAGCCAGAAGAGCACCATGATATGTTTAGACTATGAGGCATGAATTGCTGTAAAAGGCACCTTTTGGCAAGTCATCAAAGCTGTTCCTCTGCTTTTTCTGCATTTCCGAGGATGCAGATGTAATGGTGGGGAATGGTGGTTCTGAAGGCTCCCTTCCCCTTTGCATGTTCTCCTTGCAGCTCTGAAAGCTGGAAGTAAAATACTCTCTGTTAACATTTCACTCTTCATCAGTTCCACTAATGATCAGACTGCCTACTTTGCAAATAATGGCCACTAAAGAATCAGCTGATTGTGCATCATAGTGAAACACTGTGAATTCTACCAGCCAGGAGATTTTTGACAGCTCTAGTCTGCAAATCTAGATATTTTTGCAGGTCCTTCTTGACAGTTCAGAGCCCCTTGGTGAAAGGTCACTAACTCTTAAGTAATGTTTAAATGTCACACCTCTTTAACAGAAAGATAGAAATCCAATGAATTTTCTTGGCTTTAATAGAATTAGTTTACCATGTTTCCTTTCTGGATGCAGATATGCCTTTTTATTGTTTGATGGGTAGATTTTAAAAAGCTCTTCCCAAATGACTTTGCTGACAAAAGCTGAATGCATAATGATCCTAACAAAACAGTAAATGCTATAGAGTTAGTGTCCTGTAACTGTGAACCCTCACATCTCTGGTTCAGAAAGATTTTGTATTAATACGTGAATCTAACCCATACTGAGAAGACAATGCAAAGACAGATTAGTGACATAGCATACCTAACATCAATTAAAGGAACTGTTAGTGTTAGTTGTAATGAAGACAATTTTTTTTTTTTGAGTGCTGGAGAATGTGATAACAGGGAAAGTGATAAATTCTATAGTTTAATATTAAATGCCACTTCAGTTAAATGCTCAAGTAGTCACAATAACACAGAAAGTAAGAGCTGGCAAAAGATGAGCAATGGTATATAGCAAAAACTAGATTAAACTATACTGAAGATTTATGGGTTTTAGTAAATATTATTTCTCAAGAATAGAGGCACTCACTCATGTGGTAACAGGGCAGCCAAAGAGTTTGAGGAGTACAGGTTGTGAATGTGTCAACACCCACTACATAAATGATTTCTCTAAGTTTTTTCTTCTAAGTTGCATGTGCATCTCAGATTAATCCAGGTAGTCTGTATCGTAAGACTACAAATATTAATAAATCAGCAAGTTACGGGTTTTTTTCTTTGTAATTTTCAGCTTCTATTTGTTGTTCTGCTCAGGCTTCAAAGGTGCAGACATGTTGACCAGGAAAATACTATATAGGAAACCTGGTTGTTTGATAGCTGAAACTGATTTGAATTAAAATCATTCAAAGTCTGCAAATCATAATCCTTCAGCATTCTAAATCACGGTCATAGCCAACAGGTGTAACATTTGGGCTACTCTTTTACTTTCAAAATCTGCAAATTTACTCAGGTTTACCTCTGCATCTGAGCCCAGTGTAAACTTCTGCATTTGACAAAGTCTCACAAATGTTGATTCAAATGTTTAATCTCAGCCTAATATCTGTTCTTGTTTTGTAGAGTAAAAATTTACATATATGTAAATAAATGTAGCTTATTACTATCTGGAACAGCTAGGAATATGTTTGGGAATTTTTTCACTTTAAAAGACCTTACAGTGTTTAAGGAAAGCTTTGTATTAAATCTCCAGGAAACAGAATTTACATTATTATTCTTGCCTCTGTGTTTTTCCTTGTGGAGCAAAATGACAGCACAGGTGAAAGGAAAACTTCAAACACCACTCTGAATGCTAAGCTATGAGAATTGTCTTGATATGTCTATGAAATTTGGGCTAGCCAATTATCTAATGAATTTCAAAAGAACTGCCTAGCTATGGCTTAAACATGCTGAGCTGAGATACCAAGTATCCCACCTCTCTAAGAATAGGTAAGGAGTACTTTTAGGAATTTTTCAAGCCTGTGAAGCAGATTTTGACATATCATGCAAACACAAAGCTTCTCTCATAAGGAATAAAAATTAAACTGGAAATTCACAGAGCAGTTCTGGAAATGAAGCTGCATCTGGGAAGATATTAAGCAAGAAAAGCTGTGTTTTGAAGGAAAGAAATGATGTGCAGTGAGATGGACAAAACTTTAAATCCTGGGTGAAAAAATTTTAATGTATTAATTTAATTGATATTTTAACAATTTAAGAATTAAATATTTAATAATTTATTTAATATTATTGTTTCATTTATAATTTAATTTAGTGTTGCATATTTGCCTTGAATAGATGTTCTAGGTAAACCCCAGTAATGTCAGGTTAGAGATTAGTCTAAATAGAGAACTGGAGACCCCATCTGTATTTACCTTTGCTTCTGCAAAAGATGTTATCTCTTGGATGTGTTGTAAAGATCTGTTAGTAAACATGAAGCTCTAGGAGCAATAGTTGCCTTTAGTAATGATTTGTTACTGTGCACTTTCAAAGCTGATGTTACCATGGTTCATAAAGGCAGCTTTTGCTCCTAGAGCTTCATGTTTACTAATCACTAGCATGGGTGATTCCAGCTACTTTCTGGCAGTCAAAATCAATCTGGCTGCTGTTGACAAACTGAGGTGATGATGTGCAGCTCTCATTGTGACTAACATTTGTAGCAGTTTAATTCTACCAGTGCTATCCTTTTGCCTTCCTTTTAATTTGAGTCTGTGTACTTGTTCACTTAGCAGCATAGGTCAGTTCACAAAAGGTAATTATTTCAGGTTCAGTAACTGCAAGGTACCAATTGTCTTTCAGGAGTACTGATGCTTTACTCCATATCACTTAGGTTAAAAAGCAGGAGGGGAGATTAAAATTAATCCATCAGCAAGTGAATTGACAAATTCTTCTGAAGTGTCACACAGCAGTTACAGTGATATCTATGAAATTTTAAGCTTGCTGTGAGTCTTCTGTCCTTTGCATGTTCTTCCTGCACCAAAACCATCACTGTATTTACAACAGCCTTCAGACAAGTTACTGTTCCCCTGACTGCTGAGGCTCAGTGAGGGCTACACAAATCACCAATGGATTTTGTGGCAACAAGCTACTCAAGTTTTCATGATGTCCACATCTACTGAACTGGACAGCTAAAAATAATATCAGCAAACAAAATGGAGGCTGCTCTTTAAAATAGGAAAGGGTTTTTTTTATATATGTGTGTTTTGGGGTTTTTTTAGGTTTTGGAGGGTTGGTGGTTTTTTTTTGGTTGTTTGTTGTTTTGGGGGGGGGGCTTATTTTTAATTTTTGTTTTGGACTTTTTTGGTTGTGTTTTGGGGGTTTTTTTTGTTGTTTGTATCTGGGGGCAGGTGCTATTTGGTTTTTGTTTGATTGGGTTTTTCCCTTTTGTTTTTGCTGTAACAACAGCAAATTAACAGCTTAATTAAATAGGACTCGTTTTGAAAGGAATACAGCTCTGTGTTTTACGTTCACAGGGATCACAGCTGCACTGCTGGCCACAGCCCTGACTGTGAAATGTGAGGCCGTAGCCCAAGCAGCCTCTTATTTTACTTTCCATCTGCTGTTTCAGCTCAGTGCTGCAGACCCACAGCACATCCCAGGGGGTGGCTGAACACCCACAGCAGGATGGAGCCCACTTGCCTCCATCTGGCATTGTGCTGGAGCTGTTACAGGCTGGCAAATGCAGGTGCTAGATGACACACCACAAATTGCAGTGCTCAACGACACCTGCTAAATGGCTTCTGCAAGCCTGCTTTATATTCTCAGTTATAAGTAAAACTGTTCTTCCTTTTTCTCAGCCCCTTGCAGCAGCTGTTGTTTAATGCTCTACCCAGACGTAAGGTATGGTGATGGTACATGATACAGATGACTCAGTACTGTCACATTTCTTTTTCCCTTGCTGACTCACGCACTGGGAATTCCTACAGGCACTCATCCAGGAGGGAGCAGCAGCAGCAGGAGGTGGCTGTGCCTCTGGCTGGGCCTCCTGAGGCAGTGGGCTCTGCCTCTCTGCTCTGCTGGGACCCGGGCTGTGGCTGCTGGGGAGGAGACAGGTGAGAAGCAGCCAGCAGACATCTTGGTGGTGGCCTCACCTCATCTTTGGGAGCTACCTCAGATCCCCAGTCCTGTCCTGGCCACTGGCTTCCCTGACCACACAGCCTATACCCAAACTTGCTGTACCACCACCTCACCGGGACTTTGCCACCCTGTGACCCTCTGGGCCCCTTGTGTAGTAAAGACCAGTGTGAGATGTGTACAAGAGATGCTGAGAGAGGCATCCCACTGGAAAGGATCATAAGGAGAAAGAAGCTCCTCTTTTATCTGTCATCTACAGCTCTCAGCAGAAGGGAGTGTGCTAAATCTTTCTAAGCAAGTTGAAACAAGCCAGCTGTCCTAGCTCACTATTTTTTCTCCTTGCCTGCCTGGGTAATTCTCAAAAGGCCCATGATGTGTGGCTTGTTATTCCACTGGAAAACAAGCACACTGATGGCTGCAGCCAGATGCTTCATTTCCCCATTATCTCGGAGTGGGAATGAGGTGAGGGTTTTTTTTTTCTTGTATGTCAGAGAGAAACCATCCAGAATCAGAGGGGAAATGCCATATTAACTTCTTTCCGTGCCAGCTTAGGGAGTGGGGGACAACACTTGCCTCCAGCACGTCTGGGCTGCTGCTCTAACTTGCCACGTGGGAAGCACAGTTGCTTGATCTTGAAAAGGCATCTGATGAACAAGTTAATGGCCGGGACTTCAAAATCAGGATGGGAGAATTGGGAACAGTTGTGTTTCTCTAACAATTACTTCAGTGAGAGACCATTGCATGTACATGTGATTTGCCTTTTCAGATGAATTATGGTTACCAAACATAACTTAAAAAAGAGAATTATTTTGTCAACTACCAGCCACAGGAGGATGGAAATACTGTGGCTGATGCATGCTGACCCAAGCTGAAAAAAAGCTCTTTCCCTGCAACAGAGGAAGAAGGTCGGTAATTACACTTCCTAAATGGAATGCTGTCAGCCCAAATTACAACTTATCAGCTCTTTCTACAGTTTTATACTCGAATTTGCAGATATAATTTCTCCTTTGACACTATAAACCTTTATTTGAGTGCCTGGACTGCTGAAAAGTAATTGCTCTGTTTTCAAACTCTATCACACCTGAACTGACTGTTAACAAAACCAGTGTAGTAGAACCCATGTTTTCTGCTAGTATTTGGTATTATCAGGTAGCTCAAATGAGAAAACACAGGATGGCTATTAAATGGGTACTACTTTACAGGGCAATATTAAGAAATACTCCAGGATTAGATTTGTTTTATGTTCCACTATAAGAAAAAGATGCCCAGTTGACAAAGTTGTTGCTTTCCTTCTATAAGTTTTGAGGCACTCTTAAAGTCTTATTTTCAAGCCTAATGATGGCAGAGTCAAGCATCATTTACCATAGCAAATAAAAAGAATACTTATGGGTTGTGTCTCTGATATTCCAGTAGGTATATTTTTGGAAAGCCTTGTAGGTTTGGATTTTTTTCCCCAGGTCTCATAAAAGTTTTTTATAAAAGAGACACTTGAAGAGGCACATCTTTTGGAGTTTTTCCTTAATGCAATATTGCACATTGAAAGTTGACTGTGAAATTGACTTTATAAATAACATTATGGATGTCTGAAATACTTCAGTCTGTCTAAAAAACATAAACCTCAGCAGACTGATTGCAAGTGTGCAGTAATGATATTGCTTATGAGACAATTCTAGAATTTCAACTCATATTTCTGATAAATCTCCAGGCTTCTGCTATGACACTTTGTTGATCAGATCTGTGTTAAATTGCATGCTTCTTTTCTTTTGCTTATTTTCTTTTGCTTATTATGCCCACTTTTACTTATTACATCAAATGGTTCTGGAAACTACAGTGACTACTCTTGGGCCTGAAATGTATTTTGGAGTGCTGCTGCTGGAGGAAAGGTTGAGAAGGAAGAAAGAAAGAAGCAAAAGGGAAGAAATTAAATATATTTTTTTCTTTACAGAAATTCATGCTTATTTCAAAAAAATTATTTCACTTTTTTTAAGGTCTTTAATGCAGTTAGCAGATTTAACTACAGTGGAAGAATATAACTTTTTTTAAAATAAGCATATAATTGTAAGGGACTGAATAAATGGACAGACAGGAAGAAGACATAATTAAAGCTGTAAAAATAAAAAGAGCGTGTATGTGTAATGCATTTTGTTCCTTTCTAGGTAGTTATTCTTTGATATGGTTATTTTAATTCTAAATTGTACTGGGAAATTCAATTATTTCTACCTGAGATCATGAAAATCCATTAGCAGTATAATGTACCAAGAGTCTAAAAATTGCTTTTCTGCTTGGCTGTTAAATATGTTTGAAATTAGTTACTTTTGTAATCATAGCGCTTGATCTCACATTATTCAAGAAAGTAATATATGGTGAACTGAAGTGAGGGGATGAGAGGAGACTGACTCTTTAAATAAATGGACTTAAGCCTTTGCTAGTTTTTTATATGGGTACATGTAGAAAAGCTATTGACTGTACATCTTCATTTACACTATATAGTTACTGCTTTTCATGACCTGTGTACAGCTAACGTATTTATTTCACAGTCTTTTTTTTGATGATGAATAAATATGAAATCTAGTGAAAGATCTAGATAAAAATACAAGCCCCCTTTACTGCAGCTTTAGAAAAAAAGTGTTGTGTCCTTTATTACCATCATTTAATGTTCACTGGGTTGCATATAACAGATTTTCTTTAAGGGTACAGATCCTTCTCAGCAAGTCTGCTGTCTTTCATAATCTTGTTCCCTAATCTTTTGTCCTTTTTAAATTATATTTTAAATAGAAGGGATTAAGTTAACACAACAGTTTTAAAGGACTGTAAATACCTGTTTCTAATAGTTTTAAACTGAAGTTAGCTCAATTACAGTCTTTATTTATTCCTATATGCTAGGCCAGGAATAAAATTTTCTTTTTTAAGCAATCATTTTACCATCTGAATGTAAATTGAATGTACAAGGTACTACAAGTCTTATCTTTCAGTCTGATTTGATACATTTTTATGAGTGAAAATAGTTTATCTTTAATAAACTTCTGTATCATACTGAAGGGTATCACCTCAGTTTACACTGTTTAAAAAGGGTCTTGATGAGCAAATGAAATGGTGAAGTAGAATTCAGGCTTGGAGTACCAACATTTTACTGTATACAAAGACTGTCAAAGGACTCTACAGTTGCACTTTCCCAGCCATGGGGCAGACCACCTGAGTCCCCTAAGTCCCTTCACTCATTTCAGAGAGCGAAGGACATGAGTAGCTGTACCAATGGCAATATCTTGATTAACAGCTGGTTTCAGTTGTTGCCAATGGCAATCTGGACATGATAAAGCATTAGCAATTTTCATCTGCTAGTGTTTCATCTCTTTTTTGGATGGGGGGAAGTGCACTGGAAGTTTTCTAGCGTTTGTTCATTTGTCTTGCTATACATGCAACTGTCTAATTCACACTCAGATTGCCTGCAATCTGCTCATTTAAGTGTATGCCTCATCTATTTGCAAATTTGACCCTTAGCAATGACTTGCAGGTTAATGCCACACTGATATTAATGAAAAACGTTCATGCAGCTCAAACCTGAGCTTTTCAAGCTAAGACAAAATAGAAGCTGTTCATGTTTGGAAGGCTATCTTTGCAACCAAGTGGCTTTTGCAGACAAGCTTCTTTTCTCTTTCATGCTTTCATAATAAGAAGAGACAATATTGCCAGACACTTGAATAACAGAAAAAAGTATGTCTAATTAATCTATTTGATCCTCATTTATCGTTCTTAAAATAAAATGGTGATAGCCTACTCTCAGCAGGACCACAGACTTGTTATGCACTTGTTTAGAATATGAAAAAGGGAGGTGCAGAGAAAAAATCTGACAGTTGCAGTTCCTATTTGATGTTTATTTCAAAATCCATCAAGTGCAAGGCAAGAAGGAAAAATTGTTTTAAAGGCTGCTATATGTCCTTTTGAAGACTCTCATTCTTCAGCAGAGGTCTTATAAGGTGTTAGGAAGTTTCCTCAAGAATAAGGTTTTCATAAATATTCACTATGCACATGTTCCATATATTCAACACAACTAAGCTACATTAATGTTATTAGGAGATTCTCCAGAATTAGGAAGATTTTGAGCAAACCAAAACCACATTTTGCATAATGCAAGTGTTTGTAATTGTACCGGGAGGACAGTTCCTCAGCTGGAAAGCAGTTGCAATCAATCCCAGACTTCACCTAGAAGGCCTGCTAAACAAATGTGCAAATTGTCTGACAAATTTGATTTTCACTGACAGTTACAAAACATCTCCGATACTCTTAATTAGTATTATTAGATTCAGTTATTTCTGGATGTTCTACATCAAAACTGTAGGCTGTTCAAGGAGGGACTTCAGAGAATACTCTGTTTTCAATAGTAAAACCATATAGCTCACTTATTATCAAAGATAGTAAACAAAACACTTGCCCTTGTCCTCCCAGTAAGAAACAAATGACCCTGATGTGAGCAACAAGGTGGTGGATCAAATTTTCCACAAATGCTGATATCAGAACATACTTTAACATCTGATTATGCACATTATTGAGGATACCAAGAAGTTAATTTTTCAAGATACTATCCACCTGCTGTATCTCAACTGCTGCCCTTCCCCTGGATTATTTATTGAATTTCTGTGGTACATTTGCTATAAAGTATGATTTTTTTCTAATTTTCCTTTAAGTATTTAAGTTTATAGTCATTAAAAATCTATATTTTTCTAAACACTAGTCTTTTTTGTACACCACCCTTTTTTAGAAGTACTACTTGAAACAGAAGATTACTAGAAATAGAATAGAAAGTGAAAGTAACACATAGACCAACAAATATTATTTCTATTATGTGCTACTAGGGTCTTAACTAAGATTCGGTGCAGAACAATAGCAAATGGAAAGCTTCCATTCTGAAATTAGCTTCACTATTGCATCAGCTGTCTGCACGTTGCCATGGAAGCTTAGTTGAGAGGGAAAACTCAGCTGCAGAGAGAGGAATTAACTCTCTCAGTATAGCCAGAAATAAGGTTTACAATGTTAGCCTTCTTCTTATATAAAGCTCTTTGCAAGACTGTATAGCCAGACCAATAATGATTTGATGATTATCTCCAGTAGCAGGATAAAGTATTAATAATCCATCAGCTGTCTGTAGAATTGAGCTCATTCTACAAAATTGACCCCAGGCAAAGGCTCACATTTAGGCCAAGTAGGAAAAACTACTCTAGCAGAAAAGTATGATGCTAAATCACACAGAGAAAACAACATGAAATGCCAATATACTTGGCAAAGTATTCAGTACAGGGGCGGGTGGACAACATATGTATGAAAGTGGAGAAAAAGGTCGTTTTGTCATTTGATTCTGTCTTGTAGTGATTTAGTTGGCTTTTATCTTAGAAGTGTATATGGAAGTGTCTTAATATTCTGAGGACCGGAAACTCAAGTTAAATTTAAGATGAAAATGACCAGAGTATTATATAGCTAAAGGTGCAGAAGTAGGCTTCACATATTTTCTTAAAAAAAACAGTGTTAGGCTTCTAGGTGCTTTGAGATAACTCTACAGTGTAAAGAAACCTTGAAAATGGAAAAGACACGCTTAAAATAGTACTCTGTATAAATGTTGCTGAAAAAGACAGCTTTGATTGGTGCTGGTGTATCACATTTCTCATGTCATTTAGAAAATGTACTCGTATTCGCTTAGCTTTGGAAGGCATTGAACATCCCCCCTTTAACACTGCCATCTCAGCTGGTAGACCAGACCACTGCTAATTTCTCATTACATAATCCATTCTCTGACCTCACAGGGATTGAAAAATAAACCTTACTTTTTGGAAACAATTTATTCTTTTACAGTGTTTTCCAACACAGTCCTTTTGACAGGTGTGTGAGAAAGCAGTCTGTGATTTACTGTGTATATTACCCTAAAGAATGTTCTGAATATATTTTCGTTCTATTTAAAGTTTCAGTGCTAAACTAGATTCCTGTATTCTCTTTTGTCCCCATTTTCTGGCTGGTGACTGAATTTCCTTTAACTTTAGATGAAGGTTAGAGTGTATATCAGGGCTGAAATCCAACTACGAGCTGAAGAATGTATGGGAAAGGACTGAAGTGTAATACTTAGTTTCCATCCTGAGTATATATATATACATATATATGTATGTATGAAGCAACATAGATCCTAGCAGCAGCCTGGAAAAGAGAAAGGGGGCACATTTTTAACCTTTGAGATTTGGATCTGGCATGAATGCTATCGGTAGTTCCTGGTTAGCACTATACCTCAGGCCAGTGTCAGCCAGAAAACCACTCAGGGCAGCGGTAAACACAGGTATTGGCAGGATGCATGTGTTCTGTTTCATTGTAATGAAGGGTCAAGGGTTCTTCTACCAGACAAGCATAGACGATGTTCTCTGGATTATACTTCCCCAGGCACCTTTACTCTCTTGACAGTTTCATATTTACAGAACTAGCAATTCTGTAGGAGAAAAACATTTCAATGAGCAGTCCTTGACACCATGAGTAACCTTGTATCACTGCATGCTGGAACTATGGAGGGAGTTGCAAGCACAAAAGTGTTTTCAACTTTGCTGTCTTGTTGATTTTGTACTAGTCTCCTTATCCACCTGCAGCCTCCTGAATATTGATCAGGTGCTTTTGCTTGACAAATCAGTGTGTTGAGCTGTTTGAGCTGGCTATACAGAGCGTGATTAATCTCTGTTTACATCTAGTGAAGAGCTGCAGGTAATGACTGTGACATTAAGCTTATTTATTCATGTTTACAAAATGTGAAACAAATAGATTTTACCAAATCTCATACTCTGGTGATAAAGAGTTATCCTTTACTAACAACTGCTGGAGTCACTCAGGTAGAGATGCTTTTACTTGGCTTCTTGTTATGGAGATTTTTTTTTCTGGTGGTACTGTCTAAGTTGTCATAAGCAGTCTCTGTATGCAAAATGCTACCCAAATAAACAAAAGCCAGTGGAAAATTCATGTATAGAGACTAAGAAAACCTAACAAATAAACACTTGATAAGGATTTCTTAGGAGACAGTAAGACTCAGTGAGAAAATGGTACACAAGGCAACAGCTTCATTACCACTTTGGTATGGGAGGGCCATTGCTTCCAAGGAGAATTATGAAGCACGACTATGAATGAGGCCAGTGATGTGGGACTGAAGGCTTAGAGAGCTCCTGCTCCTTCATGGGGCTACTGCAGACTACCAGAAGATATGAGATTGAAAATGAAGCAGATTTGGTGACAACAGCTTTCCTGGTGGAACAGAAGACTTGGTGATTTTTACTCTTTTCCTGTCCAGCAAGACTATATAGCATTGTATCCACTTAATTTAGCCTGCATCTTTGGGCTGTTATATAAAGTATAACAAGAGCGTCTTCTGAATCAGATCTTATGAAGTACAATAATTATTTTTCAATAGAAGTTAAAAACCTAATGGGATTGTAATTTACCCTTACTAAAAATTAAGCAAGAGCAAGAATACAAGTGGAAGCATAGAGGAACAGGAACAGCAAGCAGGTTTCATTTAAATGGAACAGAATGATGCGATGAGTTATAACTCAGCACAGGCTTTCTGCAAGTAAAACAGCACTTTCTTTACAGCCTCATATTCTCTTCTTTTCCAGAAAGTAATACAGATGGTAGTGTTCCAGGACAGGTTCTCATCTATACTTTCACAAGGATTATGGTCTATATGCAGAGGCATGGAAATTCGTATCTGAGCCTTGCTGACAGAGTCCAAATCGATTTTTGTACTTCAAATGTTCAGGAGTTTGTGCTAACTGAATTAATTTGAAAAGTAAGCTCGTTTTTACCTTTTACAGCTTGCTGAGGAGGCACCGGGGATGAGGTTTAGGCAAAGATGCAAAGCCTATTAAAAATTATTAAAAAGAACAGACTTGGTGAGGAACTTACTGCTTCTGTGACCTGATGACAATTCACTGTGTGGGAAGAAGTCTGTGATATAGCAATAGATGACATGTTTTTAAATGGGAAATCAGGAGTCTGCCTAGTAGAACAAGCAATCAGCAAAAATCAACTATTAATCTTTGAAATTCTTCTCACTTGGAGAACAATTTTCCATACATGAAAATGCTCCTCTACATAGCTGTCAAGGTAGAATTTAAATGCCCTGCTCTTCACAAATATAGGGAACAGTGTAGGTTTCTCATCTAAATGAGATCTTAATCTGGGGGGAGAATTTACTGGAGAGGAGTGGAGTCAGGCAAAGGAAATCCATTGTGTAATACATCCTGCTGCACAGCAGAGTCCTCTTGCCTTCTGCCTACTCACCAAAGTGCTCTAACAAGAAAAAGATAAGTCTCCCTCAGGCTATCTGCTTGGGAGAGAAAGTCAGGTGAGCTCAGGACCCGGGATTTGACCATAGCCAGTTCTTTTTACATCTATGCCAGTGGAAAGAGCTGCTCTCTCTGCTGCCTGTGAGCATCCCTTCCCCATGGTTTGTTGTGGGTATGTCAGTGCCCTGTCTTTGCGTTGCTGACTTAGGCTTTCTCTTGCCCTCCTAACTTCCCAGCCTGCCTTGAGAACTGTCTCATGGCTGCAGCTTCACCTGGCAATTGCTGGACTGTGACCAACTGCAGGCCACAGTGCTGGTACCAGCCCTGCTTAAGCTTGGTTTACTGGGGCACGGTGGGGCTGCAGCTCAGAGCAGAGGAAAGAGGACAGTATGGTTCTGCTGGCCTGTGGGCACACACTGACCCACCTGGCCAGTGCCCAATGGTTTGCACTGCCTTCTGACACCCACCTGCTGGCAGAGTTGCTTGTGTGAGCCTGTCCTAACCCATCTAAGCAAAAACCATCAGGAGTGGTTCAAACGGGAAGTCTCTGGTCATTAGGTTCTTCCTGACTAGACCAGTTTAGGTGAGTCAGGAGCTCAGCCTGGGAAGAGCAATGGTCTCTTGGGCTGGCAAACTGGTGAGCAGGTGGTGGCACATGAGAATCAAAGCTGTCTTTGTCATTACATCGTTGCCAAGAAGAGGATGTGTCTACTCTATTATCCTCAAGCTGGCAGAAAGTGTCTTCTCAACTGAATCCTAACCCAGAGAACCCAAAGACAGCTGGATGGGGGATGTTCCCCAGTTATCAAAGTCCTTGTAAACAGGTCTAGAGCTGCCTCACTGAGAGTCACTTGATGCTCTCAATATTTAGTCACAGGTGTACAACTCCTAGGACCTAGAGGTCTTAGGTGTTGCTCTGCATCTGCCCTTAGTCTGGACATTATTTTTACTCTAAGAGACCAACTAGAATACACAGCTTATAAAAGGCAGCTGTGGCCATTTCCTTTTAAAATCACAGGCACTGGTACATTTGTCAAGCATAGCACAGACACTAAAGCATCAGGTCATGGGGCTGAAATTTGCCTGTATCCCAGGGATGAATTTCAATTCCTGAGCTCCCAAAACTGATATACAAAGAGTACGTAACTGTGGGTCATTGCATCACTTACCTTTGAGGATTAAGACAGCTACATTTTTTTTTGCTGTCGCCCTTCTACATCAAATAAGACCTGCTCTTCAACCTTGCACTTGAAAGTAGGTTGTGTTTCCTGATATTGTGAAAGTGTTTCAGAGGTTCTCAAACAGGAATGGACAGAGTGCTTATTCTCACCGATGTAAACAAGATATGAAATGTGACAATTAAGCCTATATCCCCAAAGGAAATGTGTGTCAATCTACCCTCTCCACAAACACTCTGGAGCACAGCAAAAATAACTATTTTCATTGAAGCTTCTTTTCAGAATATACATGTAACAGTGCTTCAGTCTCTAAGGTGAAAGAAAGAAGCAGAGAAATTTTATTTTTTCATGAGTGAGACTCAGATGCTACTTTATTTTTAACATCTCATCAAAAGTCTCCTCCCAACTCCTATTTTATTTTCTATCAAATATTGTGCATTTTTTCTGATTCTACCCCTGAATTTCCAGCCAAATTACATAATAAAATTTAAGTCAGAATTAAATATTTCTCTAGATAAGTAGTAGAAATTAAAAACAAGTCTGCTTTTTTGCACCAGCACTGTACAATGTCATAAGTGTGACTACTACATATAGGTATCCTTCAGAAAGAGGATGAGTCTAAAGGGAACAAAGCAATTTGTGTTACTAATAATTTCCAGCTACCTGCAGACTCCATGCAGTTTTGCAGTTATCACATCACTAACACTTAAGCTATCAACAGAGCCACCTCAGTGAAGGTAAAAGCTATTACAAAGCTATACTGCACAGAAGTCAGCAGGTCTATGGATACTGTGCATACATATTTGGAAGTTTCGACATTAAATTCTACTGTTTTCCATTCTTTGGCATAGAATCTATGTAACTAAAGTACAAAAAAATTTACTTTTGTTAGTATACATGACTGGCTGTTTTCAGCTGCTGTGTACAAAAGAACACATACAAACATATTAGCCTTCTTCAGCTTTTTCTAAAGTCCATAGTTCTTCAGGTAGTGAACAAGATTATTTTCTTTACACTCCAGTGAATGAGTTATTGCTTTCTGATGTCTGGCCAATGTACAAGGGGTTATCACAATGTAACAGAGCTCCCCTTCAGTTCATTGGTGTAAAGCTCAAGAGCATTGCTATAGCAACAACCCAAAATGAAGAATTCACTAGCTCCTCTCACTGGCATTTCTTAAATTACTCAGTGTTTTGAAGGGGGAGGAGATGGATTTGGTTGTTCTTGTTCAGCAGCAGGCTCAAAATAATTAGCCCCGTTGTTATGATCCAAAATGGGCTTGGACATGTTAATGCTACTAGACTTCAAACTCAGACACCTGCAAAAGCAATTGAGAGTGCTGTGACTCTCCTCAGCCACCACCTAATCCCAGAGAAACCTAAGGTCTGTTAAATCTGGTATTTGTAAATGCCTAAACAGCTGAACGTTTGCAGCCCTGCAGAGAGGGTTGTGGCTTCCTCACTGGCACCATCCCGGGTGGTGGGTCACAGGAGTTACTTATACCACAGCATTGATGAAAATCCATTTTTCCCCTCACCCAGTACAGGAAGCAGCCCCTTCTGCTTCTGAGGATGTCCCAGATGCTTTTATACAGGAGTTCTGTGCTGTGGGAAGCTGACCACTGCCCTCCAGGGAGCTCAACTACAAGGCTCACTGGAAAAATCGTGTATTTTAGGGAGTCTGACTGTACTCCTGAACACATTGTTTTCAGTCTACCATACTCCCTTAGTGTGATGTTTGGAGATCCTCATCAAAATCAGAAGACATTGGAAAACACAAGTATTTTCTGATTCATCAATCACATCTTTTTCCTAACCTCTGTTTAAAATGCCCATCAGCAAGACACTTCAGTAGGCACCTATTGTGGAAAGGGGAAAGACAGGGCTCAGAAATTTAAATTAGAAAGAGATGAGACAGAATTAATGTTAAGAGTTGGTGCTTCTAATGGACTTGTGTCATATTTTGCTCTTGTATCAAGAACTCAGATGTCAAGCCCTTGAAAAAATCTTGACTTTGTAGATGCTGTTCCTAATTATTATCCTCTTTCAGCAGCCATGACTTTAGGTGAAATATAAATCAATATAGATAATAGCTAGACCAGAAATTTTATATTTTTTTCCATCCTCATTATAGAAAAGAGGTTTTATGAACTCCATGCAAAAGCTTTTTTTAACAGCACCTGAATAAATGGGTTCAAATCTGGACATCAGGTTTTGAAAGAGATATATTCCAGTTTTGATTTAGTGTAGAGGCAGCGACTCCAAAAGAATGACAGCAGTAGGAAAGCAGATACTCATATTTGACTAAGCCTTGGAGAGTAGCAGTCTGTTAGGTACAGGACTGCTAAGAGTTAAATGAACTGTTGCAAGCATATGTAGTGTCTACAGCTGATTTGTACGGAGGCTGTGGCAGCAGGGATTGAGGCACCATAATTCAGGGGACACCAGGGACAGACTATATCCAATTATGTTTGTTGCTTAATGTTCAGAATGAATGAGCCATATGCTAGATCTGAACTTGCCACACTTTCTCTTGCACTCATCTGTAATAACAGCAGTCCTTGCACTGATGGAGATTGGTACTTTAACCTGTCTCAGAGTTCTTCCACCAGCAAAGAGATGAGAAACATTATCAGCCTGTTCAGTGATGCTGTGATAAAGAGGCTGCAGCACAGCAGCTAAAGGAACAGACCAGAAAGTGCTTCATTTGCTATGCTGTTTTTTTGCAAATGGGAAAAGAAATGGTTTATATTTGAGCAGTTCAAATGCTCTAAAACATACAATTTCTGGTTTAAAGCTGAATGAAGGGACCTCATCTTGAAGTGCCACTTGGTGAAGCATCCTTCATACTTAATGACTGATAAAGGCATGCTTGCTACTTTCTCTGTCATTGATTCATGTTATCCACTTAGCATTTACATAACTCCCCCTTGCTCCTCTGGAACACTGCAATTTCATTATAGATTCAGAAAAACTATTATGAAACCCTGGTTGAGCTCAGTTTTCTATTTGTTTCAATAACTCTTTTAGAGCATAAATGCTAAACGCTGTTCCTCTTACCCATGACAATCACTTTGTGCAGGGATATGCTGCTGTTTATACAGAGGACATCTCTTACATTTGTGAGGGCTTTAGAACAACAATGCACTGATTTTCAGCAATGTCACTGTAGTGCGGGTAGACATTTTCAAGCTGGATCTAATATTGCTAACAGGAGTTAAGAGCAAATCTGTCAGTACCTGCCACAGGAATATGCCAACAACTCTGGTATTGTGCCTTGCTGGCTGGCTTGGGGAGAGCTCTGTGCTACCATAGCTTAATGCATGAATTTGCTGCATAAAGTAACTACTCAATCTTTCTTGTGGGTACATCTGGTTTTGCTCTCAACAGCCCCTTCTAATTGAGGTGAAGATACTCTCCAGGTGAGGATGGGCACAGAGTGTGCAATAAGGTGCCCTGGTATCTTCATCAGAGTTTTTTTCTAACAAGTGAGCTCCACATAATAATTTCACTTATGGTTTTACAGCTTTTACAGGTTTGTGACAGTTGAAGGAGTCTCAATGGATTACAGAAGATGAAAGGAAACAGTATGTCTTAGCTTCACTGTATGTTCCAACTACAGCTACCCAACTGACCATAGTCACAATCATTTCTCTTTTGAGAGAGGAGACTGATGTTGTTTCAGATTGTTTTCTTTTTAAAGACTAACATGGATGCACAAATGAGGAATTAATTTGACAGTATTGGCTCACTTCAGATCTGAGATGTCTACCAGAGCTACAAAAATCATAAATTTATAAGGCTTCACTGTGTGTCTAGTATCTGTCCTCTTGCTTCCAGTGGGTGAGGATTGCACTGCAGCAGCTGTTGCTTCCTCTTGTCTTTGATAGACATTTTCTCTCCATGGCATTCTTTTTCTCAGTGAAAGAAAAGTGGTTTTTTGAAGTGAGGAAGCATTACAGGAAAGACTCTTATTGGGTAGGGTTCTTTTTTTTCATTTTGAAGAACTTTTCCTTTACACAAAGCAACTGAAATCTTGATACATTGTGTCTGAATTGACAGTGTTTGTCAAAAACACTAAACTCTTGTCTGCTCTTTTATCATGTGTCAATTACTGCAACACCACCTGATTTAGTGTCAAAATAAAAAAAAAAAAAAGAAAAATCCCGAACACTTTTGCAAAGATATTTTTCCAGGCAGTTGCTGAGCATGCTTTGAGAAGTCTGAAAATGTTTCTTCAGAATAATAGGCAATAATTTAACTCTGAACTTCCATCTTTCGCCTTTAACTACTTGACTTACTTCATGCAATAGCTGGAGGCTCTTAAAGATGCTGACAAGCTTTCCAAGTTGTCTACTTCTCTTCATCTTTTGCTAGCATAGGAGAGTCATGGTGCATAAAGAGGACATTTTTTGTGTCAGTGATTCCATTATCCCCGGAACCATAGGCTAAATATTGTTATTTGGTGGGCTTTTTGAAACCACTTGTCTATTTTTTGAAAACCTTGAGTTTGGTACAATCCCTCGTAGGTATCTCTCCCCATTCTGTCTTCAACTTTTAAGTATTTGCTGACATTTATGACGATCTTTAGTTGGTCAAAGTCTGGCTAAATTTGTAGCTGTGAGATGGAAATAAAGGAAACCTGGCTAAAAAATCAGGCCTTGGAAATGTGTTGTAGAAGTTCTCCCAAACATTCTCTGTTCATATGGGTCAGTATCACTCTCCTAAGCAACCACTTATGTCACAGGAGGAGCACTGTATTATTCTACTATAGTTAGGAAAGCTAACGGCCTGAAAAAGTTATGTACAAATATATCAATGTGTCATATTGTCACTCTACATATTTAGCCATGAACCACCATCAGTCATATTTTTCAGCTCCGTTCTCATACACAAACTGCTTTCATCAGCTTTTGTTGTTCTTTCCATATTCCTTCTAGTCTGCAAGTAACTCCCTGAGTACAAGCAGCCAAGAATGAAATCTAGAGGCCTACTCAGTCTTGGCAGAACCCTCTAAAAAGACACATCCTAAATTTAAGGGCACTGGGCTTTATTTCTGTACCACTTGGACCATTACATTAATGCATTACATTACAAAAGGAAGCCTGCTTAGTTTTAAACATTGGTTCTGTTGCCTGGCTTAATCTACATATATGCTGTCCAGAGATACAGTTCATTTGCATTAATGTTTTATACCATCTTCTAACTGTTCTAATCTATGCCCACTGGAATTTTTCCTGTCACAGGTAGCAGCTCATCTTCTCCAAACTTAGAAGAGTTCTACTTGTCTCTCATCCTATTTATTAGCTCTGTAGGTCATTAATAAAAATGTCAAAGAAGACTATCTCTCACAGTAGACTGCTTCACACTATTTAAGTCAGCTGCTGCCAGTTTCTTAGTCTTGTAACTACATTTCTGTCCAACTATACCATTATTTTGCTATACCAAACCAGCATTTTTCCCAAACTTATTTGAATTCTTTTTCAAGCTGCTCTTTTAAACCTGTTTGAATTTTTAAGATGCTTGATATTGTCTTTGCTGTTCCTTTACCTTACTAATTTCAATATCAAAGAGCCAGTGAATTGTTTTGTGAATGCTTTCCTTAAAATCAATGAACACTATCAAATTCCATCTCAGCATGTTTTCCTAACCCATAAGGGGTTCAAAGATTGGAGTTAGACTGTAGTCTCACTTTTTACATATTCTACCTAATTTTTGTAGCACCTCCTTCAGTTTACCATAAAACCACAATGTTTAAAGTAAAAAAACAGACCTGGAACAGTATGAGGAAATTAAAGACTTACAAAGAAAGATGAATCTTCTGTACTTCTGGTTATTTATTGGCAACTTTCCTTCCAGCATGACACACTACAAATGCTAGGTGTTTTATCAATATTAACAAAGGATTATGTATGATTTAGCCTAAGAAGAAAAAGCTGACATTTCACAGACAGTTCAGGACAGGATGTTGGTTAAAAAAGGGAAAACTAATTTATTGGGATCTTGGCCTAGGGTAACACTCTGCTGAGGGAATCAAATTTTCCAAGTAGTGTGAGCAGTCACTGTGCAGTACTAATGGGACCTGCCTTAGCAAGGGTCCTTGTAGCATCCATCATTACTAGATTCAGGGATTCCCTGAAGTACTCTTCTGCTCAGGTTTGATAACTCAGCTGCCAGTAGTCCTTTATGACTAACCCAGCACATGCATAATTCATCATTCTTGCTGTATCTTAACTACTAAATGCAAACCATCTCAAACATCATCTCAGACAAATTTGGATTGAAACACACATGAACTAGCTGATGCACTAGTAAATATGGTGCTCCTGGCAGGTCCAAGTACCCAACTACAGATCTGCTTCTTGAAGATTTGCAGCCACTCCTAAGATATATGCTCCGATAGCCGAATTGCTGCTACAAGAGATAATTGTTGTAATAAGAGTCTAGTAAGCATGATAAGAATTATACAAATCTATTTCACATAGTAGTGTTAGAATCTTAAATACCAGACCTGTTCAGAAATATCAGTAAATGCTACAGCCATGGACAGACCCAGGGCTCTGTGCTACTGCATATGGTCAAAATGTGAATTGAACAGTGTCATTTATGTGGGAGGTGGGAGGAAGTGCCTTCTGTACCTCAGAGATGTAATGTCATTTTTTAACCTTTTGAAATACAGTTTTTATGCTCAGAGCATCTTTGAAGTCATTTATCTAGAGAAATACACTGAGGACAGTCAAAGGCAAAAAATTTTACTGTATATTTGAACTTGGGAGACAAATAACATTATGAACTGGCAGATTCACCACTCTGGAAAACAGGAAAATGTTACTGGAGAAAGAGAACTACACAATTGAAGAGTGGCAAAAGAAGGAATTCAAGAAAATGTAAATTAGTTATTAGGCCTTTTAATTTCAGGTTAGTGATTGTAATCCAAGCTAACTCAGTATTGATAAGAAATTAATTACTCTTTGGCAGAACTGAGGGGGTTGGGGTGATGTGAATTAAAGATCTGGGACAAAACCTAATGGAAGACTCTATGTGTTACAAAACCCAAATACGATCAATTTAAACAAAAAGCTGAGAATACCTATTAAAATGTGCAATATTGATTTTATGGAGAGAAAATAATGAATCTGGTACATGTTCAGCTCCTGTCAGGAACACAGGTGTTTCTCTCACTCTCTGATATAACAAATTCTGTAGATCAAGTGTTTTATTTGCTCCCTGCCCTCACTTAATTCCCATGACACAGACCCCTACCTAGAAGGACTTGGTTCAAAACCTCCAAAAAGCTGTCTCAGGGATGAGAAACAACTTCACACTCCCCAGTTTCATTGAGTGCAATTACTTGTCAGATTAGAACTGCCCATTTGATCTTTTAATCACTAACACACTAATGGAGAGATACAGAAGCATGCATCCCACTCCTTTTTGCTTTTTTCCCCTTAGTCTTCAGAAATTTTCTTTCAAAAGAGGCTCTCCTATCAGACTGATAAATAGCAGAGTCTGGAGGGGATCTATGTTTGGTCTGTGCTTTACCTAATGATGTCTCTTCCCCCTCCTACTTTGATAGGAAGACTTAGAAAAACCTGATAGTGAGATAAGACAGAGTTACAGAAATCATAAACTTTGAGATGATCAACAGCATTTTAATCAGTGATTTAGATCAGTCCAAAATATTTAATGATATTTTTTAGGTAGGGCTTATATGGGGCACAAGAAGGAAGAAAAACCTGATGTTTTTGATATGTGTTATATACTGCATTTTTTTTTTCTCAAAACTTTCAATGGCAGAATTTTAATAACTTAATAAATTTTCAAATAAAATGTTTCTTTATCATTTTCCAGGGTAGTAATAACACTGAAATATTGTACAGAGGTGTAAGAAGAATTTTAGAGTTTGATGCACATGTTATTCTTGAAGTATGGGGCAGATTTCTTCCTCTTTGCCAACAACAAAAGTTATAACTATTTGCCTAAAATCTGAAGGCAAATGGCCATCTTGATTCTGCAGTTTGGGTTGCAAATTAAAGAGATTTAGTATGATGCAAGAGACAAACAGATCTAAGATTGTCCATCTGTGACAATTTGCTCCTAAGTTTACATACTATTCACTAGTCTTACTAACCCATATCCCATATATCACTGTTAAAGTCTGTTTGTATGTGTTTGGCAGAGCATGTTACCCAAGAGTTTTCTTTAGACCATTTGAAGCAGCACCAGCAGCCCATAAAGGCTGACTCATGAGCTAGAGAGCTGCTGAGCTGAGTGAAAATATTGAGCTAGAAAACCTTTCATAATGTCTTTTGAAGTCTTGTTGGAAAGTTGTATTTTGGTGTGTGGCTTAGCTGTCTTTTTTTAATGTAAATTTTAATTAAAAGCTTTTTCATGTGAATAATTGAATCTGAAATTCTTGCAGTTCAGCCCAGTTTTAGGGGAACCATTTCAGTCTTCTAAGGTCTATACCAATAAATAATATGAATCCCAAATACATGGCAATAAATCTATGTCCCTGGTTAAATACTATATGACTGACTGAGGAAATTTTAGTTACAGAATTGTAAGCTGGCAGTAATCCATCCAATCTCTTAGCAGTTACATTATTGGAGTGTCTCATTTGAGAGGAAAGGAAGCAGTTGTTTCCTTGAGGACCCAGAATTTTGTAGTTTTGCATTAAGAGAAGCATTGGTAGGGAGCACTTCATTTTGGCTACTTGTCTTAGAAGATACCTTATAGCAAGAAGAAAAACTAATTACAAATATCACAGTAGTCATCAGGGAATTGAGGAGAAAGGTAAGGGAAAAGGAAGGAGAATTTTTTTTTTTTTTTAACAGGCTGGACAGAAAATGAATTTGGAACAGCCCTGAGGAAAAGGACTTGGGGAGTGCTGGTTGATGAGCAACTCAACACGAGTCAGAAATGCGTGCTTGCAGCCCAGAAACCCAACCGTATCCTGGGCTGTATCAAAAGAAGTGTGGCCAGCACATCATCCAGAGTACTGTATCTAGTTCTGGAGCCCTCAACACAGGAAGGACATGAAGCTGTTGAAGCAAGTCCAGAAGAGGGGCACAAAGATGAGCAGAGGACTGGAGCACCTTTCCTACAAAGACAAGATGAGAGAGTTGGGGTTGTCCAGCCTGGAGAAAAGAAAGCTCTCAGGAGAATTTCTAGTGGTCTTGTGGTCTTCCAGCGACTGAAGGGGGCCCACAGGAAAGCTGAAGAGGAACTTTTTACAAGAAATAGGATGAGGGACAATAGCTTTAAATTGGAAAAGCGTAGATTTAGGTTAGACATTCAGAAGAAATTCTGTAGTGGGAGGGTGGTGAGATGCTGGCACAGGTTGTCCAGAGAAGCTCTGGCTGCCCCCTCCCTGGAAGCATTCAAGACCAGGTTGGATGAGGCTTGGAGTAACCTCATCTAGTGAGAAATAACCCTGTCCATTCTATGGTTTTGTGATTTTATGAATGTGGTTCTTCCAGAACTGGAAACACAAACCAGACACTGATTAATCAGCCATCTATAGCTCATGAGAAGCCAGAACTGAAGGAGCCCAAAAAAGTTGTTATTCCATCAGAAATTATTGTTTAAAAAAACTCCAACACTTTGCAGGAACTGCAAAATCCATGAAAGTCTGAACAGAAAGTAGGGAGAAAGAAAACAGATACTTGGCTGTGATGCAGGCCAGCATGCTTAGCTTGCTCTCTAACAATCTGCCTAAAGAGATGTGGAGAAACCTGCAGGTCAACAGCATCATTCAGCTCAATTCATCATAGTCCTACCTGACTGACTTTTCAGGAGCTGCAGATGTGGGCTAAGCCACTGGGTCTTCCCCAAGCTGAACATGGTTTCTGAAATAACAAAATCTCCCTGTAAAAGAATCATCTCCCTTTATTCAGTTCTGTGTTCAATTGACTTACTATATTGTTGTCACAGTTTAATGCTGGGACAGCAATAAACTGAATGCCAGATGCTCTCTATTAATCCCCCTCCCTTCCCTGATAAAGGAAGAGAGTTTAAGGGAGATAGATTTACGGGTTGAAAACTAAACTACACAATGTCAAGGAAACAGTAATGATAAAAAAGGAAAAATTATTATATATATATAAATATACAGAAAATTGATACCACATTCCTATCCCTTTCCCCAAATAACTTTCACGTCACCACCGAGGCTGCAGGGCAGCCCTGGGAAAGTCCAGGCTGGAATCCTGGAGTCAGCAGCAGTCGGGAGCTGGAGGCAGGAACACACAGATTCAGGCTGGCATGGATCAGGACCACAGGCACAGGAATGGACAGAATCCTCCCAGGATGTTGAAACAAACAGGATCAAGTGAAGAAGGGCAAAGGGAAGAGAAAAGGGTGAAGGCAAAGGGGGTTTGACTCTCACAATCCCTCAAATTTTATTAAGTATGACATATATGGGATGGAATACTCTGGTCAATTTTCGTCATTTGTCTTGTCTGCTCCTCCCTAAGGAGGGTTGCAGGTGAGAGCTCTTTACTCTCTTTCTCTTTCTGGAGCACAAGATGTTCCTCAGAACCGAGCAGTGGCCTTGATTCTGCATAAAATTCTCCAGCACTAACTATAAACATTGAGTATTATCAGGTCTAGAAGCAGACACTGACTGAGAAACTTGCTGTTAATTTCAGCAAGTGCAGACATTTATGAGAGATGTAGCTGAAAGCAAAATTGCATGACAGAAAATTAGCCCTACCCTGGCCCAAATCAGGACAATCATTTAATGACTGAATTTAAGAGAAAGTAGTATACTAGTCCCAGATGGGGATAGAAAGCAAAAGCAGCAACATCTGTATTTAAATCACATTAAAGGTTCTGCTCAGTTGTTATGAGCAGAAATTACTGCAGGCTGCTATATAAGGAGTCCTCTTTAGTGGAACAGTATGGCAGTGGCTTAATTAACATCTGATTAGCTACTTACAGTATTTAGTAAAATGAACGCAAGAACATAACCTGAATCTTCAGTAATCAGCTAGGAGCAATCTAGCTCCATCAGGATTAATAAAACCTCTAGATATTTCTTGTTTTCCTCTCTCTTATTCATTTTCTACTTTGCAATTAATCAGTTTCTTGCTTACTTGTATCTGTAAATTCAAAGCAGTCCACTAAATAGACGAGGCAAAAAAAAGCATAACCATTCCTAATCTAGTCACAGCTCCATTCAAATTCAAGAAAAATCATGCAGGTTATCTCTTCAAGAGACAGACAGGGATTAATGGTTAGGTTTGTAATAGTACAAGGCCATATATTTACAATGAAAGCTCAGCAGCAGCTTGAAGCAGGTGCAAGTTTCAGTTTACATCACTGAAATTTTGTGGTAAATTTTTTTCAGTATTGTACTTTATCCCTTTATAGTTTTCTTAATGTAAGTATACAAAGAGATGACACATCATGTTCTGAAATGTTTTTTAAATGAGTACTGTACCTATTTTCTCCCCACAGAGGACAGGGAGCACATAGTCAGTGACTTGAGTCTCCTAGGTAGTCCAGCTAATATTAAGAAACACAACTGTTATTACTACATCTGCCTTTTAGGTGTATAGATACCTGAACAATGACAAAGAATTGTTACTCATCACTCTGACCTGAAATTAAGATGAAAGGTTTCTTTGCGCAGTTTTAAGAGAAAAAATTAACCTGAAGATGCAAATTAATCTGGTGCTAGTTGACATCCTAATTTTTGTTTTAAATAGCTTCCACAAACAAGCAAGGAAGGGATTTGCTAATTGTTATTCTCATGGGTATTGGCTTGGGTGCATTTGGTTTAGGTACTACAATCCTGTATAAATTAAATAATCTTATATTTAAATATATTATCTTTGAAGTCTGACAGATTGTCAATACGTAGAGATTTTTAGTCTATTTTGACCCACTCCAATAATTTTTTCTAAGGTAACTTTTAACAATCTTTATCTTTTTCATTTTCTGTGTCACTTTTCAAAATTCATGATACATAAACTGATCTTGGTATTTGACCTCACAAATGGATTAGTGATAATAGGAGTTGCATTGAGTTCTCATCACTGCAAAAACAGAGAGGAATTACTTTCTCTGAGACTTGTTTGCCTTTTAATGCAACGTTGTCATAAGTGCCATCAGTATTTTGTTAAGTGCAGTCACTAATACCTTTCTTAAACATGTATTTAATTCTGAGCCTCTTCCACTGTGCATGTTCTGTGCCAATGCCTGTTGGTGTTTTTGTAGCAGTGCATGCAAGAATCAGTTCTCGCGTGAATTATTCCTGTGCCTTATTCACACTTTTATTACTTATCTCAACCAGTTTTATTAAGTCTTTAAGTTATTAAGTTAATAAGAAGGTAGATTTAGGTTAGACATTAGGAAGAAAATCTGTAGTGTGAGGGTGGTGAGACATTGGCACAAGTTGTACAGGGTGATGTAAACGCTCTGAAAATACGAAATATGTCTCTCGAATCAGTATTTTTTCTGCTCTTTTAAAATATACCAAACATATTCTCAATTAGCAGATTTTTACCCCAAAACTTAACTAGCTTCTGTTTTGTATCATGCCTGACAGGGACCTAAAGATAAGACTGTTAGTCAAGTCACCTCCTGGTACATGGTCCAGACAAAGACAATAAATTTAGCAAGGTAACCAGAACTGATAGATGATAATAAATAAAAGAGAAGTTCCTGGGATGGCAAAATCCGTGTTATCTTTAGCAAGTCTGGGTGCCAGTAATTTATGAAAAGACAGAAACCCCTTTTGCTGTATAAAAACTCCAAGAGAAAAGGAGAGTGTGGGCTCTCTCTTCCCCCCCTGCTTGCTCTCCACTTCGGCTTCAGCTCCGGGACAGCCTCAGCAGAACAGCACCAAGCAGGAACTGCGGGTCCTACGCATCCTTTCTCCAGCCAGAGACCAGGGCCGGCGGACGGTGATAAAACTTAATTGCTCTCTTGTTTTCCTTTTATTACTTAACAACTCTGTGCCCAAAGTGACTAATTTGTGTAAATTCTCTCCTCTTTTAAACTTATATTTTTTCTTTTAAAGGTATATTATTGTCTCCTTTCCCTAAAATAAATCTTTGTAATTTGCTTAAATCATAAAGCCTGTTATTTTTGTAAATTCATGCAACGTCTATGAGTAGTGGCTGATTTTTCCTCACAATTAAAATATAAATAATAGCACGGATCGTAACATTTTTAATTGGCGTCACGGACAGGATGTATTGAGGAAAGTATCAGAACCTGCTCTTAGTCTGGCACCTGAATTGCAAAACTAACTCTTAAAAGAAATTTAAAACAATTTAAAACAAAAGTAAAAACAAATGGATTCTAAGGCTGTTTCTGCCAGTACCAGTGGTGTTCAAGACCAGACTATTTCCTTCTATAAGGAGGAAGAATTTCGTGAATATGCTCTGGTTCGTCCCTTCTGGGAGCACCTAAGAAAACATGATTATACCCCGAGGAAAACTCTTTATGATATGATTTACAAAGATTATAAGAAGGGAGACTTTACCGCCATCGCTAGGTCTGTAATAGGTTTAGACAATCCTTCCACTCTTGACAAAGAATCCAAAAAACGAGTAAAAAAACTCGGTGTAGACTATTTCAATGCTCGTGCCTTTTTTATCCTGGCTGCTATAATTTGGCAGGAGAAAGAAGAATTGCACAAAAAATTAGAAAATATTGAAAGTGGCACGTTAGTAGAGTGGGGAGACTTCATAAAATTTGAAGAAGCTGAGTCTGGAGAGCAAAATTCTGAGACCAGTGCTGACCCTAATCCACTGCTAGAGCACCTCCCATCTACATCTGAATATACAACAGATGAAGGGGAGCACTTCTCTCCTGAAAGATCATATAAGAAAAGGGTGCATTTTGCATCCAAAAAGGGGAAAAGCTGCTCCTCTATTTTGAAAACAAAGTTGAAGCCAAAAGCTGCCAACACCCAGACACGCCCCCCCCCTCAGGCTGTTAACCCGCCCGAGGGAGAAGTGGCTGAATTACGCCATTTGGTCAGCACGTTTATAAAATCTGGGGCTAAGAGATTTGACAAATTGGAGAAAAAGGTCCATCAGCTCACTGTAATGAGTGAGAAGGCCTCCACACAGTCTTCCTCCTACCATGAGTCTTCTGATAGTTCAGGAGATGAGAGCACACCTATAACACACAAGCGTCTGCGTCCTGTGATGAGAACAGAACATACACATGAACTGGGTACAGGACGAGAACAAGTTACCCATAAAGAAATTCCATTCTCTCCTCTGGAACTGACACAATTGAAAAGACAATTTGGCAGATTACCCCAGGAAACTGATATAGATTATGTAGTAAGGGTCTCATCTTTGGGTGGAGATCACATATTGTTATCAGAAAAAGAAGCCTCAGGCCACTGGGGTCCTGGAGTTATTTTAACTACTGGCAATTCCAGAGCTCCATGGTCGCTGACACAAAGAGCTGCTTACAATGCGGGTTTCACTGACCCCATAGCAAGGGGAGAACCCCATGTATTGCGAGGGGGTCTCACCCAGCTACAGGACAATGTTCACAAAGCCAGTGTGATCCAGATGATATATGACCATGCTCTAGTAATTAACCAGGATGATCCACTTATGCTAAGGGTAAGACCTGAAAGAATGGATATTCTCATCCGAGGGCTACCTGCACAACTGCAAAATCTAGCCCTACAGATCAAGGCTAGAATTGAAAATTCAAATGTAAATTCTCTGCTTGGCACAAACTACACGTGGTCTGATATGCTTACAGAATTGACAGAATTTGGACGCAAATATGTGACACCCGAAGCTGATTGTACATCTGTAAAAATTCTTCAAACCCCAGCAAATTATAACGATAATCAAAAATTGACTTATGCTGCTGCAGCTGCCATGCCTCCCCAGATTCCTCCTCACCAGCAGGAGAAATCACGGGGTGAATGGACAGTTGTAAACAGGGGAGGCAGACGAAGAAATAATAATAATCGTCAGAATAGACCCTCCCGAGACAGAAATAACTTACCACAGGGTGAACTGGGGCCTTTTGCGAAGCTTAAAGAGGAAGCTAAGCAAAAAGGCATCCCTCCTTCACTCTTAAGTCACAATTTCACTTATGGCCATCTAAAAGCCTTAGTAGAGGAATGGCCCACTAGGTCAAATTCAGGGCAAAGATCTGGAAATTCCCATAATTCGGGAAACTAAAAAGCCCTCTCTCTGCTAATAAAAAGAAAGCAAAAAGACGGCAGAGAGAGGAGACAGGTCCTGATCCCAGTTCAGTAAATTCTACTGACCCCCTGAATAAACCATGGGAAACCATCCCTACAAATCAAAATGATTGGTCCGAAAATAATAAACAATCGAATTCTAAAATGTCCAGTCCTCCAAAAGACTGGCAAAATGTGCTAAGATTGGTCTTGAATAAAAATGGTGATTTAGAGCTTACCTGTTCTGTTGGGCCAAAATGCTACCCTGTAACATTTGTAGTAGACACCGGTGCACAGATCTCCACACTAAAATCTGATGTGGCCAAAAAATGTGGCATTAATTCTTCTCTGAAGCCAATATTCGTGAGTGGTGCTTTGGGAAAGCCTGTTTTACAGAAAACTGCTAAAGTTTCCCTAAAGCTACCGGGAGACGAGGAGTTAATTCGAACCCAAATGATAGTAGACGACATTCCTTACAATCTGTTAGGAATGGACGTATTGATTGGTCAGTCCTGGAGAGACGAAAACGGCCGGTTTTGGAATTTCGGCACCCCCACACTTAAAGTAAGACTGTTAAAAACTGCCCCACGCCTCCCCCAGAGCAAAATTACAAATGTTAAACAGTATTCTATTCCCATAGCAGCAAAAGAAGGTATTAGAGAAGTAATTTCTGACCTGAAACAAAGAGGTATCATTGTGCCTTGCCATTCACCTTACAATTCCCCTATTTGGCCCATACGAAAACCAAATGGTAAGTGGAGAATGACCGTAGATTATAGAAAATTGAATGCTGTTACTGAGAAATTAACTGCAGCTGTTCCAAACATTGCAGATTTGGTGCTAGAAATCCAGGAAGCAGCACACCCAGTGCTTGCTTCTCTTGATGTGAAAGATATGTTTTTTCAAATTCCTATTGACTCTGAGGATCAAAAGTACTTTGCATTTACTTGGGATGGAATACAGTATACTTTCACCAGGTTGCCTCAGGGCTACAAACATTCTCCCACGCTTGCCCACCATGCTCTTGCACATGAGCTGGAAAATATTCCAGAAATAAAAAACAACCCGAATGTAAAAATCTATCAATACATTGATGATGTGCTGATAGGTGGTCAAAATGAGCAAGCAGTGAGAGCAGTTTATGATGCCATAATTGGACACTTAACGAGCTTGCAAATAGAAATTCCTGAGGATAAAAGGCAACCTCCCTCCCAAGAAACAAAATTTCTAGGAATAAAATGGAAAGGTGGGACATGGAATATCCCTAATGATACTCTCTCTCACCTAGGAGAAATAAAGGCACCCACAAATAAAAAGGAATTACAAGAGATTATGGGAACTTTGCAATATTGGCGAAAGCACATACCTGACCTGTCAATCATTGCTAGGCCATTATACGACTTGTTAAAGAAACACCGACACTGGGAATGGAATCAAAATCATGATGAAGCATTAAAACTCTTACTCCTAGAGGCACAGACCTTTCAAACCCTGGGACCTCTTCACCCAGAGGACCCAATAACAACAGAATGGGGTTTTTCCTCAAGTGCTTTATCATATCACTTTTGGCAACGGGGTCCAGCTGGAGCCACAAGACCCATATCGTTTTATTCTCAATCGTTAAAGGACTCAGAAAAACGGTATTCAGTCCTGGAAAAGGGTCTGCTCACAGTCAGCACGGCACTTAAGGAGATAAGCAAGGTAATTAAAAAACAAAAGGTCATCCTCCAAGGGCCTTTTAAGGTTATTAACCAGGTAATGTCTGGAAAACCACCCCCTGAAGGAATTTCTCAGAAAGGAACAATTAGAAAATGGTATAGCCAAATAGAATACTTTTCTGAACTTTTCCAAATTGAAGAAGGTCCAGATAAACAATTGAAAATTCAGGAACCAATTGGATCTACAAATGAAAATGACTTAGTAATGAAAACTCCTAGCCCTATTAAAGAGGCCCCAGAATACAACAGTGATATGATGGCAGCCTGGTTCACTGATGCTTCTTCCCGGAGGGAAGGAAAAGTATGGTTTTTTAAGTCTGCTGCAATTAAACCTTCCACAGGCGAACAGATAATAAATCAAGCTGAAGGAAGTGCACAGGCAGGCGAACTGGATGCTGTTTTGAATGTCTTTGTAAAAGAACAAGCCACTAAGGAACCTGTATATATCTATACAGATTCTTTTGCTGTCTTTAAAGGCTGTGTAGAATGGGTGACATTTTGGGAAAATAATAACTGGGAAATTAATAGAGTGCCTGTATGGCGTACAGAGAAGTGGAAGGAGATACTACAAATTGCTAAACAAAATCCTAATTTTCATGTAGGATGGGTACCTTCTCATCAATCTAATTTAAAAGATGAAGCAAGCAAATATAATAACCAAGTTGATGAATTGGCAAGAATTAATGTAATTGAAATCAGAGATGCTCTCAATCAAGGTGAAATCCAAGAATGGGGAAAATTACTAGAATGGCTTCATTGCAAAAGGGGTCATTCAGGTATTTTTGATTTGTATAAAGAAGCACAATCTCGTGGTTGGTCTGTATCACGAGAACAATGTAAAACAATAATTTCCTCATGTGATTTGTGTAAAATTCGGTTGGGAGAACATCCTCTGACTGCTGACAATTTACATCTCAGAGATGGTAAAACGTTATGGTCTACTTGGCAAATAGATTATATAGGACCCTTCCGAAGGTCAGGAAATAAACAGTATGTTATTGTAATTGTAGAAGTTATCTCTGGGTTAACTTGTGCTGAAGCTTATGCAAAAGCGAATGGGGAAAATACTGTTTCTTTTCTGAAAAAAGTCTTTGGAATTTTGCCTAAACCTAGCAGTATTCAGTCTGATAATGGTACTCATTTCACTTCCCACCTGGTCCAGCAATGGGCAAAAAGTGAAAATATTAACTGGGCATTTCATATTCCCTATCATCCACAGGCAAACGGCATCGTTGAACGAACTAATGGGTTACTTAAAAAACTCATTAGACCTCACGAAGGTAAATGGGATGAGAGACTCAATTATGCTATTGCCACGGTCAATAATAGGTGGGGTGTAAATGGATGTCCCAGAATGACAGCATTTTTTCCCCTGTCACCTAATCAAGATAACAACACTGAGAAGAAGCCTCCCAGAAACTTCAGAGGAATTTTGCAGCCTGGCCAAGCTGTTTGTGTGAATTTGCCTAACATAGGTAGAATTAAACTCATTTTGCAAAATCCACTGAATTCGAACACATGGGTGGCAACGGATATGAATAATAAACACCACAAGATTAGTACAAATTGGATAGTCTGTGTGCAGTAACTGGTTACTTTGTACTCTGTAAACCAATGTGTCTCTTTGGCTTTTTGTGTGATCAGGTTTTGGGTATTGCGAAGGAGGACGTGCTTACCAGCTCCTGCATTCCTCGGAACACGGAAACCCACCCCCCCCCCCACCCCCCCCGGCTTAGTCTCAGAATTGGCTACCCTGATACTGAACACCGAAGAAGTTACTACGTGACAGCCGGAAGATTAGCCACCTTTTGGCTAGCACGCAGTGATTTTGTAAGACCATGATTTTGTTTCTAATAGTTCCGAAATTGCTGTTGCTCGTAACCTGTTTGGTTGGTTGTGCGCAATCTGATTTGATTGGCATGCCAAGGAATACATTGATTCATGAACCCTGGGATAAAAATTCTTTCCTCAATTTGGGACAAAATATAAGCACAGTCCTGGATTTGCAAAATTGTTGGGTCTGTGGATCACATCAGGGATTCACACAATGGCCATGGATGGCACATCCTGTCCACCCTAAATGGATGTTGCATCCCCATTCTAAAGCACGTATGAGTAAAAATCCTGTTGTCTGGGAAAATGATTCACCTGCCTGGGACCTCCATCACGTCCCAGTGGGGGAATTTTGCGTCAGTCGAAAGCTGAGCAATCGGGATATTAAAACAGGTACTGGAAAAATTCTAGGTTCCTCAAAATGCAAATACACCCTGGTTATGGGGTGGCATTGTTCTGACAGAAATTGCAGCACCATAGACTGCTCAAAACGACCTTTGGCTAAACATAAGACTGCGATTTGTGGCACAAGTAACAGTCCACGACTTAAACAAATGTATTATGGTTTGGCTTGGCAGGACCGATCGGGACGTCCAGCTATTTTTAAGCAATATTGGTCGTCTGTGGATAATTCTGACAGACCTCAGAATGCACAACACAAATGTAAAACCAAGGAGGGAGTATGGCTGTGTACAAGAGCTGATTCAAATCTTTTCCATGCAGTAGCTCCCCCCACTCGCCGGAATGAGACGTACTATTATGATACTCGTTTCCTTCAAGGAAACTTATTTGCAATCAAAGGTCACCATTTCATTTGTGGACATAAAGCCTATCGTAAGCTTCCACAGAAATGGGCAGGAACATGCTATGTGGGGGTAATCAGGCCTTATTTTAAAGTATTGCCTAATGAAATCACACCGCACCTAAAACTGGCCAGGGCAAAGAGGTCCTTCACGAATTTCGATGTGGCTAAATCTGGTTCACAAAAGTGGAGAGGAACTGAATGGACACCTGAAAGAATAATTAAGTATTATGACCCTGCAACATGGAATCCTTATGAAATTATTAACGGAGCACGGGATCCAATTTATAACCTAAATAGAATTATTAGGCTCCAAGCAGTTGTAGAATTGGTAGCTAATGATACCAGCCAAGCTCTGTCCTTGTTAGCAGATGAAGTTACACAGTTACGAGACACTGTATACCAACATAGGCTGGCCCTGGATTATCTCTTAGCTTCTGAAGGTGGAGTGTGTGCAAAATTGAATCTCACCAATTGCTGTCTCAAAATAGATGATAATGGTAAAGTGGTGAAAAACCTTGCCAAAGAATTAACTACCATAGCAAAAACTCCAGTCCAAATCTGGGACCATCCCAGATGGACATCTTTCTTCTCCTTCATAAATAATATAGGAGACTGGATTTATGTACTGCTTGTCTTGGGCTTAATTCTTTTCTTCTCACCATGTGTAATCAGCATTTGTTCTTCATGGTTGAGTGGAGTCCAGGTGAGACGAATTCAGCAAAGATTCTCCCCTGACCAGGTTGACTCAGATACAGATAATCCATGCTCTGGGGTAATGTCCCAGAGTTGAGGAAAATTAATCCTGTAAAATTTCAATGTTTTACCTTTAATCTGTATGTGTATGAAATGGGCCTAAGTTATATTTGTGATTATTTCATTGTATCTTATTTTAAAATCATGATTATCATTCTTATAATTTTTATTACTATTGCTATTGTTATTATTAGTTCTTGTGCATAATCTACATTTTCTCCTTCTAAATTAATTGCTAAAATTCTGTAAATGTCAATATTTTCCCTTTCTTTCTATACATGTTGTAAAGGTCACTATCTGAGACAACTGCTTATTCATATTAAGTTGATCTTTTGTAACTTTTCATATATGCTCTCTGCTACCTTCTAGATTTTACATGTCTGTAATATCTTTAGATACAATGTTGCAAAATTTTCCTAATGCTGGTGAAAAAAAAAAAAAAAAAAAAAAAAAAAAAAAAAGAGAGAGAGAGAAAACAAACACACAAACAAAACCAACAGCACCCCAAATATATACATATATATATATATATATATGTTCATCCCAAGAACACACTTCCCTAGCCTCAAAACCCACGGGGTGAGGTGACGTTGATATGGTGAGGTATATACGATGTGGCAAATGTGCGGTACAACAGACAGTTTACCACCCCCCACAAACACACGTTCAAAATATACTGGCTTTTGAGCCAGGAAAGACGTGCCGTGGGAAGAACTGTGCCAGGCAGGGCGCGATTCCCGGTTGCTCCTTAATGGAAACCTCAGAGACGGAATCGGCCTGCTAAAAGAAGCACAGATTCCAAAAAGAGCCACACGTCACAAGATTACCACACCAAACTGGATATATATATATATATATGCATAGATTTAAAAAAAAAAAAAAAAAAAAAAAAAAAAAAAAAAAATGCTGACTCAAGAGCCACGGGGTGAAATGATGTAAACGCTCTGAAAATACGAAATATGTCTCTCGAATCAGTATTTTTTCTGCTCTTTTAAAATATACCAAACATATTCTCAATTAGCAGATTTTTACCCCAAAACTTAACTAGCTTCTGTTTTGTATCATGCCTGACAGGGACCTAAAGATAAGACTGTTAGTCAAGTCACCTCCTGGTACATGGTCCAGACAAAGACAATAAATTTAGCAAGGTAACCAGAACTGATAGATGATAATAAATAAAAGAGAAGTTCCTGGGATGGCAAAATCCGTGTTATCTTTAGCAAGTCTGGGTGCCAGTAATTTATGAAAAGACAGAAACCCCTTTTGCTGTATAAAAACTCCAAGAGAAAAGGAGAGTGTGGGCTCTCTCTTCCCCCCCTGCTTGCTCTCCACTTCGGCTTCAGCTCCGGGACAGCCTCAGCAGAACAGCACCAAGCAGGAACTGCGGGTCCTACGCATCCTTTCTCCAGCCAGAGACCAGGGCCGGCGGACGGTGATAAAACTTAATTGCTCTCTTGTTTTCCTTTTATTACTTAACAACTCTGTGCCCAAAGTGACTAATTTGTGTAAATTCTCTCCTCTTTTAAACTTATATTTTTTCTTTTAAAGGTATATTATTGTCTCCTTTCCCTAAAATAAATCTTTGTAATTTGCTTAAATCATAAAGCCTGTTATTTTTGTAAATTCATGCAACGTCTATGAGTAGTGGCTGATTTTTCCTCACAATTAAAATATAAATAATAGCACGGATCGTAACACAGGGCAACATTTTGCTCAGTTTCATTGTGCTCTAAAGTGGTTGTTAAAGTACTGGTGAGGGTCCCTATTTCAGGTTTAAGTTTTCTTATTTTCCTGGTATGGATTTCTATTTAGTATGTTGTACATCACTTCTAATTTTGGATTTTGTATTTAATCAAAGGGCAAATTATTATTGTTTACAAATAATACAGTAAATCCTCATATCTCTGAGTCAGTTTTGCTTGGAGGCCTGTTTATTGTGCATGGAAACATAAAAACAGAATTATACCCACAGCCTATTAGTAACCAACAATTTTCTTATTCATGGTTAATGCTCATAATAGTGTGCTGGGAGCAGCATGCCTCAGGGCCAGGCATTTGTATGCTTACCTCCCCCAGTATCTTCTGTCCAAACTGTCATCAAGCAGATGAAGATGTATCAGCCTTTGTTCCTGGGAACAAGCTGGTCCTTGATCTTCCTGAGTTGTGATCCTCTGACTCCCCACTCTCTCATTTGTTCTTGTATCTTTTCATGTGGGTGTTTCATTTCTGAATCCTTGGGTTACTAACTTGTTATTAATTCAGCACAGGCACACATGTACTCTGTTCTTTCCTTCTCATCTTGCCTGATGTAATACCCTCTGGGCTCCCCCACTTACAGACTAGTAGCTGTAGCCAGCGCTCAGCAACAAATATTTTTCAGTAAGGCAAGTTTCAGATCACAAGATTGAGTCTCACATAATATATGTTTGGACATAGCCTACAACATGAGACAACAAATAATTGCATAACCACATACAGAGAAAGACTTGATGATGATGGACCAGGAGACTGATGACAGGATGATGGTGGACCAGAAGGTTAACATATGTGTTTGCAGCCCAGAAAGCCAACTGTTCCCTGAGCTGCATCAAGAGAAGCATAGACAGCAGGTCACGAGAAGTGATTCTCCACCTCTACTCTTCTCTTGTGAGACCCCCATCTGGAGTACTGTGCCCAGTTCTGGAGTCCTGAACATAAGGACATAATGCTCCCCGAGTGTGTCCAGAGGAGAGCCATAAAAATTACCAGAGGGCTGGAGCACCTCATCTATGAAGAGAGGCTGAGGAAGTTGGGATTGTTCACCCTAGAGAAGAGGAGGCTCTAAGGTGAGCTTATAGCAGCTTTCTAATACCTGAAGGAGGCCTACAAGAAAGCTGGAATAGGGCTTTTTGCACGGGTGTGTAGCAAAAGGACAAGGGGGAATGGTTTCAAACTTGAAGAAGGAAGATTTAGGTTAGACATTAGGAAGAAATTATTTCCTGCAAGGGTGGTGAGACGCTGGCACAGGTTGCCCAGGGAAGCTGTGGCTGCCCCCTCCTTGGAAATGTTCAAGGCCAGGTGGATGTGGCCTTGAGCAGCCTGGGCTGGTGGGAGGTGTCCCTGCCCATGGCAGCAGTGTTGGAATGAGACGATCTTGAAAGTCCCTTCCATCCCAAACAATTCTATAATTCTATGGTAACAAAACATTAAAGAGCAATATTTTATTATTTAAAATTTTTTTCTTTAGTGACTTCTGTTGGACAAGTACTAAGTGTCATTTCTGCTGTGCTTTTTCTATTGTATGGTGATAATGTAGAATCAATGGACAGCGGTTTCTCATACAAGTTTGATGCAACCTTGTTCATGATAGGTGAATCTGCTTCACTGCAATGATAGAGGAAAAAAACCTAGAATTAACAGTGAAACAAACATGCATTTTAACTCCCAAGGCACTTCTTAATAAAATGACTTTTAAAATCAAAGTGCTAAAGAAACTGAAGACTACTTTGGAAGGAAAAATCAAAGCTCAACATTTTTTCCCAAACTGCAGCAATTTTCACTATTTGTTTGTTTGTTTTGGGTATGGTAGAAATATGTGATAATTAAAGTGGACAACTGAGGAAATTGGGAATTTTTCAGAGTCTCAATAACCTCTTAAATCCAATACATCGTCAAAAAAATTTCCAGTGTAGTAACATGTAATCAAATAAGTAGGTTTTTTTTTCTAGAGAAGTTGTCACAGAAGCTCTTCTGCAGAACACTAAATACACAACAGAAAGTACATTTATGTAGGCATGTATAGTAGTGTTCCATAAAACATTTGAGATAGCAAGCATCTTATATGCTGCTCTGCCCAAGATAATATATCTTGAATAATATTCAGAGATATTCTGTTGTAATATACATATAGCCATCTGTAATTGATGAATGTGTAATATATCAAAACCTACATATTGATTTGCATTAAGCTGCATATATAGACAATGCTTTCACTTTTATGGAGGTAGATTTCTAATCTATCAGTAGCTCCATGGTTAACAATCACCTTTTCCACAGACAAGGGCGATGATTAATGGCATAGAATTTAGTAGGGTTCTCTTAACCAATAGAAAAACCTGCTGAGTGGACTGCCAGGTTCTTGAAGCCTGTCAAAAGTATTTTAGATTAATTCCCACCTTGTCGAATACTGAAAATGTTTGAAAGTATAATACTTGGAACACTCTTTTTGTTAAATGTTTCATCCTCACAATGTTAGAAGAAAATTCCTTGAACTTTGCCACAAGTGCCAGACAAGTAAAAAATATGTTCTCAGATCAAACAATCATCTGATTTAAATTTGAGTTATCTTCCTCCTACTGTTCTAAGCATTCCCTGTAACATCACTAGGTTAATAAAATGGTATTTAAGTTTATTTAACTTTTTTGAAAATCCATTGCTTTAAGTTTTGTTAGTTGTAACCTGTTGTTTTGACAATTTCATTAAGTTTTGATAAAATTGTAATCCATTGCTTTGAAAGTACCATCATTTCTAATTCTGCTAGTTGTACTCTGACATGCTTTATAATTTTACTCATTTTTCAGTTAAGCTGTGTTTTTATACAAACCTCCTGAGTGATAATCTTACTCCTAGAGTGCCATACAGAGAATTCCCAAACTTAATCTCACTGAATGGGTTGTTATAAGAGATTAATTAGAGGAGGAGAAGGATTGGGCCCAGAAGCACTGAGGCTCCTTTCTGAAGAAGTTTAGAAAGCAAGGGGGTCCAGTTCAAATCCCCCTGGGTTGACCCCCACTCTGTGGACCTCTACCTGTGCCCACTTTGTGGGATGTGATATTTGGTTTGGCCCCCTTATTTTGTGAGATATGACACTGCTGCACCCACCTTGTGTGTCATGACAAATGGGTTTTAAATTTTCATCTGCAGAAGCTACAGGTAACTAATTTTTTTTTTTTAAATTAACAGTTTCCTTCCAAAAGGAAACACTACTTCAGATTTTCAGAAAAAGGTATGTGCTGTTCTGCCTGCTAATCTCAGTGGTATAAACAGCAGCATGGGAGGTGCCTGGGACATGAATTTTGCAGGTCAAGATCAGAGGCACTGAGCTCTGCTAAAACCACACACCTCTTAAAGGCCATCCTAAACAAGGATCTGAATCTGCTTCTGTAATGTTGAACCCTCAAAGGGGAACTCACAGTGTACTCCCAAGAAGAGAGTTATTTCTGCAGAGATATGCATAGTCACTTCTGACTTCCTCTGCCCATGCTACAAAATGCTCTGATACAAACTGGAAATTACATAGTTGTGCTAATGTGGTGCTCTGCCTGAGTTCTGTTTCAAAGCTGAGATTTTTAGCTTGAGCAGAGCATAGTGCTAATATAGTTTTTATGCAGTTCCCAGCACAGATGTAGCTCACACTGTTGGGAACACAAATGGAGTGAGATGTGGGCATCTGGTATGTTTCAACTCAGCCATTGTCACCCAGGAAGCGTGTGCTAGGGAAATGTACTGAGATTTAAACTAGTAAGTCAAGATCCTGTGCCTTCAGAGGAAAACTCCTCCATATCTTTTCTTCTTGTGAGGTTATTTATCTCATTTCTGTTGAGAAATACTTGACTTTAGGTGTTTTCACAGAGTAGGTCATTTTAATAAATACATTTTTTGCAGACCAATACTTGAAATTCTGATGCAACTGCACACAGGTGGTTCTGTATAAATATAAGGAAGAATTTTCTCACTGTGAGGGTGTCAGAGCACTGGCACAGGCAGCCCAGGGAGGTTGTGGAGTCTCCTTCCCTGGAGACATTCAAAGGCCATCTGCATGTGTTCCTGTGTCACCTGCTATAGGTGACCCTTCTTCGGCAGGGGTCTTGGACTCGATAATCTTTTGAGGTCCCTTCTAATCCCTAAATTTCTATGATTCTATGAGCATGTGCTTCTCTCATTATCTTCCTACTCGATTACTTTCTAATGAAATCTCAGGTATGGAAGCCCATTTAAAACATTCTCTACAAGAGAAGCAATTTGTTTCTCTGGTGTTTATTTGCATGCAAAAAGAGGACAAATAAGAATAATCAGAACTGAACCCAACTGGTTAAAAGATGGAAAAAAAAAAAAAAGTTTTGCCAGTATTTAGGTAGTGCTCTTTGGAGGACTGGGAAGGAAGTACATTTGAGAAGAGCTAGCACAATGCCAGGGAAATAGTAGGCAAGAATGCCAGGAGGAGTAAAATCAAGAAAAGTTAAAGACTGGCTATAGTGAAAGATGCACTAAATACCATAAGGCATTTAGCAGGTAAGTTAATAAGACAATTGAGCCCAGTCATATTGGCTATGAGTGCTTATCAAAACCTGGTTAGCCTTATTTCCATACATTTTCCTGGTCATTTACTGGGGCTGCAGTTCTCTGGTGGCATTGGGAATAGCACGTCAGCAGGGCTGGCACAACGCTTTTGTTTAATCTCAGATTTCCAGTAAGATATGAGAGGGTGAGCTGGTCTGTTCATGTCCTCACCAGTGCAAGGTGGTTGGCTGCCTCTTATGTGTTTTTGCAGTTTCAACTGACTCACTTCCATTTCTCTGAGAGAGGAATGAAAAAAACACGAAAAGCCCTGTACAAACTGTTTAAAGACCATGCCAGTAGAACTCTTTGTTGGCAACTGAGCAAGCAGTGTGTCTAGTGCTCCTGGCAGTCTCAGGACCATAGCATAAAGCAGGCTTCTGAATTCAGCAAGACCTGCGTTCTGCAGCATCACAGTGAATCTCACAGGACTCACTCACTCTCCCTATTCTTTGCCTTAAAGAGGCTACAGTTTCTGGATCTGTTCCAGACACTGAAGTTTATGGAAAGACTTCTGACTCCAATCCTGAACTTGAAAGTCCATGTCTATTGTGCTATGTATACTGGGTATAATAAACAGTTAAATGGTTCCATTCGCTTTTATCATTAGTTACAGATGTAATCAAATATGTAGACTGGATTAGAGAAATCCAAAAAGGTGTGTTAGCCAAATCTCTATTTAGTAAAAATGATGAATTGTTCACTCTGTGGAACAGCATTTTCATACAGCACTATTCAAAGGAATGCTTAATTCACTGACAAACCCATACAATGAGTTTAAAAAAAAAAAAAAAATTACTAATTAAATGCAATTAAGAGAATAATATTTAAAACCTATTGCAAAAGAAAGAAAGCTAGTATAGAAGGTTAGTATATTACAGAACAAAATGGTGCTTTGGAGCATGTCATAGTCATGACAATTTGTTTCAGTATTCATAGATAGTCACTTGCAGTAACAGCATCTCTCACTGTCTCTCATTCTGTCTCATCTATTGTTTCTGTTCCAAATTACAAGCTATCAATGACCACTTGTCCTTTGAGCAAAGCCATAACCAGCCTGCCCTTCCACGATGCAACATCCATAGGGCACTCATGGTTACTGGGTAATTATGGAACTTTCTGTCCAGATCTCATTTGTTTTCTGTTAAGTGATCTCTGTCTTAGTAGGTGGTCTGTCATCTGATCTCTCTTAAAATGAAAGGGTCAAATTTAAACTTTCAGATGAAATAACTGTACAATCATGTGGATACAAGACAGCAAGTCCCCAGTGCCAAAGCTACCTTCCATTTATTTTATTTAAGATGAACCACTAGAAGTTACTCTCTTAATTTTTCAGTAAAATAGCTATATATGTGAACTTTTTCACCTGAATGAATGAAATCTGTTTTATCCCCTTATTTATTTGTACATATTTCTATGGCAGTCTTCAAGTAGCTAGACAAAAATATGCCACAGATAGACAGGCAGCACAGCATGGCACACTAGAACAGTATTTGTGTTCCCTCAGTTGGTTGCTTTGGAAATCCATTGTGTACCTGTATATTGACAGACCCATATAAACAGCACATAGCTTACTGATATCACAAGCAGACAGAATTTTTTGGCAGCCTACATGTACTCCAGAAGCTAAATTCACATACACAGAAGGAAAAAAAAAAATTTTTTTTTTTTTTGACCAAGTAACCTATATTTTTTTTCTATGATGCTAGCACTCTGCTTTCCTGCTTCAGTGTAAAATCTGACAGGTGGAAAAAAAATCCTTCTACACTGAAGATGATGCAAATATGTTGATGTTATAACAGGAAGGTTCAAAGAGTTTTGCATGTGGGAGAATTAAATGTATCGTTGCACACTGATGATATATACACTTATGCATAAAAGTGTTCAAGGCTGAAAATCACCACAAGCTTGACTATGCTGAGAAACCACATTGTGTAGTATTGATCTGACTACGAGGCAGTAGATGGATGAATAAATAAGACATAAAACATCACAGACAAATCAATTACAGCAATCAGCTCTGGATTTTAATATTATTGCATCTAACTAAAATAATTATTTAAGTACAAGTGTATATGTCTGTAAATAAGGTTTTCACTGTCATTAGTTGTGACACCTGAAGAGTTTTCTCTGTGGGAAACAGCATATTCTTTCATTCTGATTTTCATCTTTAACTCCTCAGACTTGTTTGTTCACTGCATCTTACCTGTCAGCAAACAGCATAGCACATCTCGACAGGTGTTTAAAAGTCACAGTGACCTATGATACCCAGCAAGCAAAAACCCACAATTAAGGTGGTAAATGCTTCTAAGTAAGGAAGAGCTAAATAAATGATCAGGTAAGAATAAAACTTTACTTTGAGCAGAAGACTCACAATTAGCTCTTTCCACATGTAAAACTGAAGTTGTTCCTTTGATAACTTTTCACTCAAGGATAAAGAGGGTAACTGAGTCTACAAGATAGACTCACCCAAGGACATGTAAGGAATGAAAATAGAATAGGACACCCTATCTTTTACTTAACACTTGAGTCAAATATAAAATTCAAGATATGCAATGAACATTAGCGGTTAAATTATAGATAAGTCTGATGTGATGCATAATTCATCAAGAGTATTATATCCACTAGCATTTCTAAAATACAGATGGGCATCATGGCATCATGAACCTTTCTCATTCTTGTCTTTCTTGTCTTAGCTGAAAATCTATTTGAATTATATAGCCAGATCCAGAAAATTCTGGGGAGCAAAATACTGGGAAAGGAACAAGAAATGCTTCTAAGGAGCAGCTTACCACGGAGAAGTAGGCAAATCAGTTAAGTTCCTTCTCAGATTTCTGTGAATAATTCCTATCTGGGCCTTGATGTCTGAAACTTTAATTTCTGCTTACTGTGCATATACCTGGTTTAAGAAATAATTTTCACATTACTAAGAAACAGTAGTATTGATGTTATTTTTTTCTTTTTTTTTTGCTTTTACCCCATACTCTATGAATTCATGTCATAAGTTTGAGTAATTAGGCAGGTATTTCATAAGGTGAATTATTTGAGATAAGATTCAGTTATATTATTCTGTGTCTTCTTTAAATTCTATTTTGTAATATCCGGCATATGAAGAAAAGGGGCAATCATAATTTGCTACAACATTTTCCCTTTAACTCCTTAGGTTAATGCTATTTACTGGGCACCGGGTTTTGACACCTGTACAAAATACAGTGAGAAGTTCTGTTTGCTTCATGAGGACAGCTCAGGAATTAGTTTGAGCCATTTACATTGCATCAATTAGTTTGAGACATTTACATTATCAGAGAATTCAAAACTAACTGTTCAGAACTTCTGGGTAAGGAAAACTGAACACTGCAGTGGGATGTCTGCAGAGGTGTCTTCTCTATTTATGCCATGGACCCATTCCTTTGAGGTTTGCCACCATAGAGACCAAAAGCCATAGGAAACAAAGAATTCTGGAGAGCCAGGGACCAGGTTTAAGTGGTTATTTTGGGTTCTCTCACTCAGCTTTATTGAGGATGGAAACTGAAGCATAGCTCAGTGTCATTGCTGGCACCACAGCAGTATCCACTGACCCTGAATTAGCATGTGTGGGGGACAGAGCCTTCATGTCAGGTACATGACCCTGTCAGGTCTCATAAATACTTCTTAACCTTGAGATTCAAATATAGTAAACATACTGTTTCAAGTGTTACCTCTCTATCAGTTAACAGGATTATGTGATTTGCCTGTAATGATAAAATCATGGCTCTTTACTTTTGTGACTACTCTGTGCCTCGGAACTAGGATTAAAAATACATCACAGTTCCCTTCTGGTAGCAATGATGTTATAAATGGATTTGAACTTCCTGTTCCAGGTCAAAGAAAGTTTTATGAGCTAACAGCACTGCCCAGCAGTGACAGCCCTAAACTACTGTCAAGCTTCAGTGTTCAAGTGCACTATGAAGCTATCCCAAGAGGGCAGTCTTAGGGCTGGCATTATTTATTTTTCTTTTTTGTGCACTGGATCTTAATATAGAGATAAAATGTCATCTTAGATTGCCTGATTGCTTTCAAGTGCATGTTTTCAAATTATTTTCTTGCTTTATATTAAAAAAAAAACAAAAAACAGGAGAAATAACAAGCCACTTGGCAATTATTTATTAATTATACTTTTTTTTTTGTTTTGTTTTGGAAGTGAAGACAGAAGAAACTTGTCTAGCTAGCTTTGAAGCTAGCTAGTTATCTGTTTGCATTTTGTTTCAAAGCTCACATCTCATGCTGCTGGTGGTAGAGGAACAGGAGCAAGGAGGGGATGGGAGTATTTTAAAATTACTATTGACAATATGATCCAGGCATGATCCAGCTGGGAAAATGACTCAGAAAGCATCATCCTCATTTCCGGATGCTGAAAGTACATTTGCTGTATGACAAACACTCACAAAGTTTTTATTATATAAGGTTCAACTCTTAGAATAGATTAGGTCAAAGAGGGAAGCTGAACCTTTTTCACTTGTCTGAGAGAGCAGAGATTTCAGACCCCACATTTACTTCCTCAAAGATGCTTTTACAAAAGGAAGCCTCTCCTCTTTCTGAACACAACACTATTAGAGGGTGCTGTTATTCTCTCCGGAATTGCCACAGCCTTTGTTTTCTACACAAGATTTTAGGGTTCTGGACCTGTATGGTTACAGAGAACACAGTGGTCCCATGCATGAACAGTAATATCTTATTGTGCTTTATAAGATAACAGCGTCTGAGCATCCCACAGCAAATTAAAACATTGTTATGATCTTTTTTTCTGACCTCAAAAATGGCTATTATGGCAGAAAATGTAGTTCGATTAACTCAGAAGTTCAGGGAGGGTTGCAGACTACAAAAGCACTGTTCACTCTTATTGTAGTAACACAAAGAAATATTACAGGCAAAGTCTGCTTTTTGCTCCTGCTTCTGCACCCTTCATTTTCTCAGTCCAAACACTGAAGTGCGTGTAGAAAAAAGGTCAAAAGACAGCAGAATGACAGCTTTCCTAGCTCAGTGCCCAGAATAAAGCATATCTGTACTATGCAAAGTACCCAGCCCATTCAAGAAACAATTATTCCAGGTCCTATGAATAATCTGAACAAACGACAGTCTTTATAAAGCCCATCTAAGTCAAAATAGGCAGGACTAGCAAGACATCAGAGGCAAGTGCAAATTAAGTGAAAATTTGCTTAAGTGAAAATTTATTTTGGCAGGTGCTTCAAGTAAAATCCATGTCTCAAAAGTTCTAATCTTGCTCTTGTAGAACAAGACAATGAAGGTTCTGTTCTTGTTGTGGAATGAAATATATGGCCCTGGACTCAATTTGCATGTGAACTGTAGGCAAATCTAGCAGTTATTTAAAATTTTACCATATTCGCTTTGTGAATGTTTGCTGTTTGACATTTGTGCTTACTTATTCTGAGATTTGAAACTTGCATCGGGTCATTCTCTCATGTGTACCTCAAGATCAATGAGAATCCATTAGCTAAAATTTTCTCTAAAAAGAATGCATTATTCTTCAGAGTAAGAAAAAGTAATTTTTATATTTCAAGAGCAAAAAGAATGTAGCAAAGATGTTCGGGGCTCATTTGATACTGTTTTTTGGTATCCTCAATGAAAATAGAAAATACTCATGCACTGAATTACTATCAGGAAAGCCTGCATTCTTTTGTCACCAATTTATTTCTCTTTTATTTCTTCTGTCATTATATGAACTTTAAAAAAAGAACAGGAGCTCTTTAAAATTCCCATTTACTTAAAATGAATTCATATGTGACCTCTAGGCAGGAGAAACTAATTTTCTTTGGTACCTTTTGATTATATATGATTTAGTCTTATTCTCTAATAAAAATGAAATTTAATGCAGTCAGACAAAGAAGAAATAACAGAACACTAGGAACATGTACACATTAAACATTGGCATTTCCATTATATTGTTATTTGTAAAATTTCAGTTGTGTTTTGATTTGCATTATCAATTTAATAGTCTTCATTACTGTTGTGATTTAAATCAGGAAGCTAAATAAGGGAACTTGAAACCATGTTAGCAATAGTATGTTTCAGGGCTCCACAGAACTGACTAATTTGTTAGATTTCTCTAGGCTAATAAATATCAGATTATCACCACTTGCCATTTTCTTCTGTATCTTGGAAATTACTGGTAATGACCATAATAATTGTCACACAATAAGAGAGAAAGAGAAAGGGAGAAGAAAATCTTATAAAATATTACACAGTCTATTATCTATATTCTAGAAAAGATATGTATTGATTTTATTTTGTATTTTTTTTAATCTCTGGCAATTTTTTCCAGGCCTTTCCCTCATTCTTTACATTTTTGTTTGTCTAAAGATTATTTGTCAGTATGAACTTACATCTCATTTTCTCCAGTGACTCATCTGCCCTATCAGAGTAGGCTAAATCTATTTCTCTTTGGACCTTTCAGCAACAGCTATCCTGTAAATCAATAAGTCATCACTATCTTCCTGGGTTACCTCTTAAAGTAAGCTAAAGCACTTTGTATCATAACATTTTCATTCCTTTTTCTTTCTAACAGAACAACTTGATTTTTTCCTTTTCTTTGGTTGTTTTTTGTTTTGTTTGCTTTTTAACATTGATTGCTATAAATAGAAGTTTATTAAAGATGCCAGTCTCCACCTTTTTAACCAGTTATTTACAATCATAGTGGGAGCTGAAAATGAGCATGATCCAAAGGAACTATGAACGAATAACATGCAATAATAATAAGTGGGCTTAATTACTGATTTCCCTGAAAGCTTTAACATATTTCAATCAATCTGGGTGCAAGAACACTATGCTGCACTGTCTTCTTGAATAAAAAGTGAGTGGTGTCTGTGAGATGGCTTAATAAAGATAGAAAACAGAGTTGCCTTACTCCTGACATGTGTATTCTTAGAATACATTCTTGTTTTATGGTGTTGGGGTTTTTTTACCTGTTAAAAGAGTACCGAGACCCCACTGCAGAGCATGCCAAGTTCTTACATATTCTCTAGCCAGTCTCATCAACCTGCAACTACAGAAAGGTTGATTTTCATAATAAGACTGCAAGTGTGAAATTTCACCTTTATACCTTTATATAAAGCTTCGCCTTTATACAATTGCTCAGTTTCCAACAAAGAGTTCTACTGGCATGGTCTTTAAACAGTTTGTACAGGGCTTTTCACCTAAATACACCAATGAGTTCCTTATCCAATGAGTTGTCCCTCCATCAAATCTGTACTGTTCCAGTTTAGAGACCAGAACTGTGTGTGTGAGAGCATCAAATGCTTTGCACAGGTCTCTGCAGATGAAGTCTGTTGCTCTGCCTTTGTCCACCACAGTTGTGACCCCATTGTACAAGGCCACCAAATTAGTTAGGCAGGATTTGCCCAGAGTGAAGCCATGCTGTCTGTCACCAATCACCCCTTTGTTATCCACATGCCTTAGCAGAACCTTCAGGAGGATCTGCTCCATGATCTTGCCAGGCACAGAGGTGAGGCTGACTGGCCGGTAGTTCCCTGGTTATTCTTTTTTTCCATTTTTTAAATTGAGGTTATGTTTCTCCTTTTCTAGTCAGCAGGAACTTTACTACACTACCATGACTTTTCAAATATGATGTCAGTTGCTTTGCAACTTCATCCACCAATTCTTTCAGGAGCTGTGGTAAATCCCGTCAAGTCCCATGGACTTGTTCACTTTCAGGTCCTTTATGTAATCTCAATCTGCATTTCATCTGTGGTGGAGGGATCTTCCTTTTCCCAGTCTCTGTTTTTGGCTTCTGTTACATGAAGGGTGTGATCAGAGTCCTTGCTGGTTAAGACAGTGGCAAAGTAGTTATTGAGCACCTTGGCCTTCTCTGCATGAGTGACCAGCTCTCCTGTTACTTTCTGGAGTGGGCCACATTTTCCCTAGTCGTCCTCTTGTCATTGACAGACCTACAGGAACTTTTCCTATTGCTCTTAATCTCCCTTGCTAGATCCATTTAGCTCTGTGCTTTTGCTTTCCTAACCTCCTTGTGTTATGTGATACCAGGGTATCTGTCCTTGCTTCCATCCTCTGTAAACTTTGTTTTTACACATAAATGTGTCCAGGAGTTCCTTGCTCATCTACATAGGCCTCCTGGCACTCTTGCCTTCCCTCCTCTTCATTGGAACACATTGGTCCTGGGCATGCAGCAGTTGATCCTTGAATATGGACCTGTTCAAATTTTGCATGCATAAACTAATTAGTGTTTGCAAAGATATTCAGTGTGTGTTGATGACAATTACCCATAAAATTCAATATTATGAGTACCTAAAAGTTAATTATTAAACTCTTATTTACTGTTCTTGAGGCAGGGAAAACCTTGGCACTGATGCTCTAATCTGACCTCTTTGTAACAGTGATGCTATGACTCAGTGGCAGGTGATTTCCTGTGTCATTCTGTCAGGACAGATTATTATCAATAACATTTTACAGACAAAAGTTTGAGCTTCCTCAGCTTCAGCATTTGGACTGCAAGTCCTAGATCCTTGTTACGCCTTGTTGACTAATCTCCCATATTGGCTCTGTGACTTATGTCCTGCCTGAAAAGTTATATAAATGTCCTCTCATGTGACAGCAGTTATATTCTGTGATTTTGTAACCTGTTGATCTTCCTTACTTATAAACATTATGTTGTGAGCTCCTTCATTGTCTCAGTGTTAGAAAGGCTGTTGTTTTTTAAAAAGTGGGTAATTCCTGCAGCAGTTTACTCATCTCTCTCTATTTTTCAGGGCTTCCAGTCCTCAGATGGTGTAACTGGTTGCAGTGTGCAGGTAGCCAGCTCATTCCCATTAAGTGCAGAGGCAGCACCCTGCCCTGAGCTGTACATGGGGAGGATGTGATCTCTGCTGCAGTGGGATGACAGGAGGGATGACAGGAGGGACAGAGGGATGACAGGAAAGAAGCCACAGCAATGCCAGTGGGATGTCTCTAGCAAGTACAGAGATTTCTAGGCCCCTTAGTCAGTGCTTCTGGAAGGTGAATGTAATGTCCCTGAAGAACAAGCTCAAGTTTAGGTTGAAAGTTATGGCATGTTAAAAAGTACTGGCATACTGTACATAGCTTCAATACCTAAAAATTGCTTTGTGTCTTTGGTTTCACATGTATGCATGTGAAAACAAGCCTGACTGGGAGTCAAATATTTCTGTGCTGCAGCTAGTCCTGTGGACTACAGCATATGTATCTCTAGCTGCCAAGATGCAATTACAGTGAAAATAGCCTTCCATTAGCACTCCAGTTTCATCCAGAAAATACTTCTGCATATTCACAGGGTATGGTTTCAATTACTACCAGTACGTAGGAGTATAAGTAACAGAAATTTGTGACTCAGTGGTTCATGACAGCAGACCAACATACTTTTGATGGAAACTGGAACATGAGTGGTTCATTTCAGTTGTTATTCAGTGCTGAATATGGTAAATGCAAAATACTGTTTCTCCTTCTTTCTCTTTTGTTCACTCCCAAAAAATGATTGAATGAGCCATATCTGTGTTTTAGTATATTTCTGTCTTTGCCAGGGACAGTATGAAATCAAGTAAATTGAGTTTCCCAAGGGGCTGACACGTTCTCCTGCAGTGTACATACATCTATTGATTGAAAGTTTCTTTATGTTTGAAGATCTTTCCAGAATGCAAGTATCAGTAGCTTTATCTGACTGTATATCAAAATTGCAATCCAGTTGCTCACATAGTATGACATATCAAATTCCAAATCCATTTGCCAGTGTGTGTGTGCTTGGGCAGGCACATGCAGGAAAGATGAGGACAGCTTCTTTTCTTAGAGAAAACCCCATAAATGTTTTGAATTTGTTTTAAAGAAAGTTGAGATATCATAGAACTTTGACAAATCTTTCAGTAAGTCAAGAAGGAACTGGTTCTGTAATACTACATTTGAAGGAGAAGAGAGAGAAAGTAAGCTGCTTCTGTTAAAGGAGTGTGTCAGGTTAGTGCAGTGGTGTTTGGGAAGCAGGGAGGGGGGCACAGTGAGAAGCTGCTGGAAGATTCCTGTTGTAGAATGTCGTAGAATGCCCTAGAATTGGGGTGTGCCCAAGCCCATGTCTGTGTACAGAATTCCTTATCTAAGGCCAATTATAAGGGACCTTACTACCGTCCCTGCACATCTGGGATTCGTTCTCTACAGGTAAACACACCGGGTGTCCAGTAATAAGTTATGTTGGTGTGTGGTGGCTGGGGTGTGGTCACACAGAGCACTATATAAGTATTGTAACTGCGCAATAAAGTTTGAAGCTTGATTATCAATCACATTGATTGATCGAGACTTCCCTCGTCGTTCTACAACAAATGGTGCCCGAACAGGGACCTGAACCCAAGGACAGGGACCTCTATTCGTGTAAGAAAAAGACCGATTTTGGCAGGGCAGGGAGCAGCCCATGAAGACCGTAAAATCAGTGAGGAGTGATGGGCCCGGGTTGTGCCGACAGGCAGCGTTCAGCGGGCAGAAAGTGGATCCTGACGCAGGCGTAGGAGGAGCGCACGTGCCTGGGTAGGTGTTTAAAACTCGCAAACCGGGACTGGGCTACCGGCTTTAAAAATCGCTGCCAGTAAAAGGTACAAGGTTGCTCCTTTAATACAGTTATAAGTTGTACCAAGAAAAGCGTGCGCATGCTATGGAGAGCGAAGTGGCCCTAAATCTATTTATAAGTTTCTTATAGAAACAGTCAGTAAAGGATATAGCCTTATTTAAGACACTTAAAATACCCCCACAAGCACCTGAGGGGGCTATACTGATTCAATCTCAGCTGACTGCGCCATTTGACCCTGTGGTTCAGCTGAAAAGTAAAAACTGGCCCGAGAAGCAAAGCCAAAAGCGACTGAACACACCACCACTACCAGAAGTGCCGGAGGACCCAGAGGGAGACAAACTGGAGAACGCGAGTGAGGAATCTTGGAATGCAGACCCCCCCTTCTCCTGCCCGTCTGCTGCAGCTCCCGGCCACTTCACTGCCTCCCCTGACTTCTTCTCCCACCTCCGCCGCATGATTTATCTTCTCGACCAGAGTTACCATCAATCTGTCCTCCGCTTCCCCTGTCAACACCGACAATGCCTGCTCAACTAAGGGAACTGCTGAAAAAACTGAAAGAACTGGAAACCAAGGATGAGTATACCCCCTGGAAAATTCCCTAGTTTCTGCTCCAGGGAACATCCCGAACAACCCAGGGGCATTAACCCATTTTTACCTCCTGATCTGTTCCCTGTTCCTGCTCCTACTTCCCTTAACCCTTTAACACCCACTGCTCCACCTATTCCAGACCCAACATGGGGAGGGAAGGGTGGTGGGGGATGGCAGGGGGGGGGGGTGGGAGTGTGGATCCCGTAACTAGATGGTAGGGAATTATTCTAAATGCTATAGTTGAAAGAGTAAGACAAAAACACAGTCATGAGAATGTGTGTACCTTTTCATAGGCTGAGAGTTGCTGTTCGAAGAGTGAGAGCTGTGCCTGGTACAGAGCACCCCCACTCCCCCACTCCTGCCTCCACGGCTGTTTCTTGCCCTCCCCTCGCACAGGAGCACGGCTCAGATACGGTGACCATAACAGCAGCTGCAGCCTCTGCCCCCGCAGACACTGCTACTGCTGCCCAGAAAGTGAAAAAATTAACTGTTGCATATACTGGGTTAGATGAATAGTTAAACCACTTAGGAATATGGAGATGGTTTCAATTAGAGATTCAATTAGACAAGGCTTATCAATTATATTAGTTATTATTGCTTTTGTATTAGTATGTTGTAAGCTTTCACACAGTCTAAAAAGAAAAAGGGGGAGACTGGGCCTGCTGATATTCGTGTGTTAGGGTACATGACAAGGACCAGCAAAAGTCAGGTATTTAGGCAGAGGTCACATGTGTGTTTCCACCCCTAAAGGTACCCTGTGTTTTCCCAGCAAGTGGACCTGACCAGCACCCCGTCCACTGAATCCGGAAGCATAAGCTCGAGAGCAGAGATGGTTCTATTAAGTGTTTAACATGTAGGTGTTATGGTAGTTTAAGGTTTTGATTGTTTTGTTTAGTATTATTTCCTTTTGTGCCAAGTTAATGACACCGCAATCACTTTTTTACATATTTAGTTGGTGCACAAGAAGCACATAAAGATGTTATAAAATGTAAGAAGTTTAACCCTGGTAAGAACCCTCAAAGAATAGCTACCTTACAAATACTGCAGTTATATCTTAGGCCTAAGTCCTCTGTATCTCAATTCGGCAACCACGAAGGAATTCGGACTCCATCGTGACGTGAGCCGGTGGGGTTCGGGAACGCCTGTAAGGGGCCACCCTATGCAATTTCTGTCGGACAGGTCTTCCCTATCCTCCCTTTGGTCTTACGCACTGATGGACGCCACACCTTCCTAAAACCAAAAAATTTACTGTTGCATTCATAGATTTAAATAGGTAAAATTCATCATTTATGTTATTACTGTGTTGTTTATGATAAGTTAGTTGGATAAGATTATGTTGGTAAGTTAAGTTGTTTAAGAAGATATTTCATTGTGGCTTGTATTCCAGGGTTTTGCATATTTTGTTGTTTATATTTTGTTGGTTTGAAAGCTAGTATTGCAGAGAACGTTAACCAGACATGATCTTGTGCAAAAAAGAAAAAGGGGGATATGTTGTAGAATGTTGTAGAATGCCCTAGAATCGGGGTGTGCACAAGTCCATGTCTGTGTACAGAACTCCTTATCTAAGGCCAATTATAAGGGACCTTACTACCGTCCCTGCACATCTGGGATTCGTTCTCTATAGGTAAACACACCGGGTGTCCAGTAATAAGTTATGTTGGTGTGTGGTGGCTGGGGTGTGGTCACACAGAGCACTATATAAGTATTGTAACTGCGCAATAAAGTTTGAAGCTTGATTATCAATCACATTGATTGTTCGAGACTTCCCTCGTCGTCCTACAACAGCTCCCCTGCTTTCAACTCTGTCCCTGCCTTTGCTCAAGGTCACGTAGATATGGGAAGTATGTGCCTTTGTGAGTAACATTCAAGAAAGGGAAAATGAAAACACAAAAATATTTTAAAAAAGGAGGAGCTGCAGAGCATAACAGAGGATGAAGTGAGAGCAACGTCAGAGCAAAGACACCAGGGCCAGTGAAGGAGAAGGTGCCTGGGCAGAGATTTCCGTGCTGTTCATGGTGAGATGGCTGCTGTCCCCCTGCAACCCTTGGAAGAGCACGGTGGTGCAGTCCCTGAGGAAGTAAATGTGGATTTGTAGCCCCTGAGGTGTCACAGGTGGGCAGACGTGAAGCAGCAGGTCTCCCTGGAGACTTCTCTTCTTCAGGCTGAATCGCCTCACCTCTCACAGCAGCGAGCTCACGGGTCCCACTGTCCAGCTCATTTTCTGCCTCCCTAATGCTACGCAGCCTCCTCCCTGTCTCCTGCAGCTCAGCTGAATGCCGCAGGAGATCATTCACCTGCCCACCTCTTCTGCAGGCAGCTGCCCCCCTACCTCAGGCACAAGAGAAGGGTCCCGGCAGCTACGGCAGCCTGGGGTCTGCACAGCAGCCTCGCCCCTCCGGAGCTCCGTTTGGGTGGACACGGCGGCCGCTCCCAAGGTGGAGAGCGCAGCTCCCCCGGGCAGAACCGCAGCTCCAGCCTTCCTCCCGGTGGCCACCATTCTGACTCCCGCTCGCCCTCCCTGCTCGCCCTGCCTGCGCCCGCTGCCGCCCCGCGCCCTTCCTGCCGTGCCAGGCTCTGCTCGCCCCTCCTGCTCGCCGCGCTCCCGGTGGCTGCCGCTCCACAGAGCCGCTTGCCTGGGACTGGGACTGGGATACAGAAAGCTCCACAGCCCTCTGACCGCCTGCCTGACCCCGGCATTGTCCGGGCTTCTTCCCGGCTCCAGAAAGCTCAGAAAAATCCCCTTGCTCGCTGATTTTCTGCCCTGACGCAGCCGTGGCTGCACCGCAGCTCTTTGCCCCTGCGGGTGACCGTTGGTAACGGTTACAGCCCGGCTGAAAAGTAGAAATGTTTGCAAAAAACCCAAAGGCTCACGTTTTCAGTAAGACTCATCCAGATCGGTGGTATATGACAGTCCTACAGTGCAGGGTAAAATACCAATTATAAAAGCTGCCTTTATTTCTGGTATAGGAGCTCGTACAGTTGTTTTGCAGAAAAATATTTTCTGCAAAAAAATTTTTTTTTGCAAAAAATTTTTGCCTTCCAGCTGATCCACACTCCCCCGCAGTTTAGTATCATCTGCGAATTTGCTGATGATGGACTCAATCCCCTATGGGCCCAACACTGATCCCTGGGGGACACCCCTGGTGACCGGCCGCCAACTGGATCAGCACCGTTCAGCACCACTCTCTGGGCCCAGCCCTCCAGCCAGTTCCTAACCCAGCACAGAGTGCTCCTGTCCAAGCTGTGGGCTGACAGCTTTTTCAGGAGAATGCTGTGGGAGAGGGTGTCAGAGGCTTTGCAGAAGTCCAGGCAGACCACATCCACAGCCTTCCCCTCATCCACCAGGCGGGTCACCTGAGCATAAAAGGAGATCAGGTTGGTCAGACAGGACCTGCCCTTCCTGAACCCGTGCTGGCTGGGTCTGATCCCTTGTCCATCCTGCAGGTGCTGTGTGATTGCCCCCAGGATGATCTGCTCCATAACCCTGCCAGGTACTGAGGTCAGGCTGACAGGCCGGGAGTTTCCCGGGTCCTCCTTCCATCCCTTTTTGTGGATTGGCGTGACATTCACCAACTTCCATTCATCTGGGATGTCCCCAGAAGAGGGAGAGGAGAGGAGAGGAGAGGAGAGGAGAGGAGAGGAGAGGAGAGGAGAGGAGAGGAGAGGAGAGGAGAGGAGAGGAGAGGGGAGGGGAGGAGAGGGGAGGGGAGGGGAGGGGAGGGGAGGGGAGGGGAGGGGAGGGGAGGGGAAGGGAAGGGAAGGGAAGGGAAGGGAAGGGAAGGGAAGGGAAGGGAAGGGAAGGGAAGGGAAGGGAAGGGAAGGGAAGGGAAGGGAAGGGAAGGGAAGGGAAGGGAAGGGAAGGGAAGGGAAGGGAAGGGAGGGTTGAGGAGGGGAAGAGGAGAGGAGAGGAGAGGAGAGGAGAGGAGAGGAGAGGAGAGGAGAGGAGAGGAGAGGAGAGGAGAGGAGAGGAGAGGGGAGGAGAGGGGAGGGGAGGGGAGGGGAGGGGAGGGGAGGGGAGGGGAGGGGAGGGGAGGGGAGGGGAGGGGAAGGGAAGGGAAGGGAAGGGAAGGGAAGGGAAGGGAAGGGAAGGGAAGGGAAGGGAAGGGAAGGGAAGGGAAGGGAAGGGAAGGGAAGGGAAGGGAAGGGAAGGGAAGGGAAGGGAAGGGAGGGTTGAGGAGGGGAAGAGGAGAGGAGAGGAGAGGAGAGGAGAGGAGAGGAGAGGAGAGGAGAGGAGAGGAGAGGAGAGGAGAGGAGAGGAGAGGAGAGGAGAGGAGAGGAGAGGAGAGGAGAGGAGAGGAGGAGAAAGGGAGAGGAGGAGAAGGGGAGAGGAGGGGAGGAGAGGAGAGGAGAGCAGAGGAGAGCAGAGGAGAGCAGAGGAGAGACTGGGGAAACAGAGCTGAAGAAATTTGGGGCATGTGGAGGAGTCCTCTTAGTTTTGTTTCAAATTCTGTTTCATAAGTGTAAGACAACAGAGAACAATATGACTATGGCAAGGATAGGTTACATGCATAATAAACAATAAGGATGCAAGTTATTTTGGTCTGGATTTTATTTGAATTAAGCCCAACTTTGTAGAGCTCTTTAGTAAAGTCAAAATCTCTATTACCTGAAAATTCAGTGCCTTAACATGGGAAACCAATTTAAAAAAAAAATGGGGAACCAATTTTTTTGCAAAAAAAAAATTTTCTGGACCTTAGAAGGAGACACTCGGGTAAATATTTTGAGTTATGCTGTTTCTGTTGGGATGCAGGAGTATATTATACACAGATGAAAAGTGCAAAAGTTAGGACTGTGTTTCTGTTTTTCTGGCTGTCTGAAATTAAACTGAATAGGAAGTAATTCATTTTTTGTTAACTCTTGAATTTTGCAGCTGCAAAAAGAGCTGTCTTAATGCTTTCTGGTTAATTTTTAATGAGTGGCTATTTATGATAATTGTAGATAATTTCTAAACGTTGTGCAGAGGATTCCCCTTACAAACAAAAAAGAAACGTATGCTTCTGAGGCAAACCACCTTCTAAAATACTGCAATGTAGAGTAATAGTATAAGCAAATTAAGCTCAGAGAACTAATCATCAGTCATGCAATCGCATAAATCAATTTGCTTTACTGACTCATATTTTTAAAGACATCAGTTGGACAAGATCCAGAGGAAAGCAGTAAGAATGCCCAGAGGTCCAAAATCATTACCCATAAGGAAAGACTGAATAAATTAACTAAAGAAAATTTTGCTAATGAGTGATATAAATCTAGTAGGTAAACATAATACATATTAGGCAGTTGCAAAGGGATAAAACAGGTTGTTTTTCAGGAGCAAGGTGTGAACAAACACTGTGAATATAAATTACAGCAGCAAAAAATTCTGAGAACTATTGTGAGAAAAGCATTCATGCATAAGAACAGGGAATAAATCACTACCAGGCATCTAAACACGGGTGGGAGAGCTGTCTGTCAGGGATGATACAGATATATAAAGAGATTTGAAGATGCCTATGGGGCCTTTTCTACCTCATGGATCCTCAGGGGAGTAAACTCTGGGTTTACGTGTCTAAACTAGAATAAACTGGTGCAGATATCACCGCATCCTATATTAAGGTGTCAAAACATGCACAAAATCTTGAGGAAATGGCTGCTATGCTCGTTGATAATACCTTTTAAAACAAAACAAGATAAACAAGCAAAATTTCTTGCTTGACTTCCAGGAATTTAAATACGGGTCTTTAGGGGAAAGAAGGCTCAATGTGCCAATCAGACACATATCTCGGGGAAGATCCTTCCTGGGACCTGGGTATAAGATGTGAAGAAAGAGAAAGCTTCATACCTTGCTACAGCCCTTGGATTATTATCCATTACATATTTTCCATGTAGGTAGTGACAAAGTTACATTAAGTGGTCTAAGGAGTAATGAAAAAGGGACTTCAGGGCCTCAGGAGAACTAGTTAAGAGATCAGTAGTACAAGTAGTGTTTTCCTCTATTCTTCCAGTTACATGGAGTGATGCTGGAAGAAGCAAGAACAGACTCACAGAATCATAGAATCACTTTGATTGGAAAAGACTTTTACGATCATCAAATCCAACTATTAACCTAGCACACTGCCAAGCCTACCACTAAACCATGTCCCTAAGCAACACATCAGCACGTTTTTCAAATACCCCCAGGGATAATGACTCCACCACTTCCCTGGGCAGACTGTTCTAGGACCTGACAACCCTTTCAGTGAAGAAATTTATCCCAATACCCAATCTAAACCTCTCCTGGCACAGCTTGAGGCTTTTTTCCTCTTGTTCTATCACTTGTTACTTGGGAGAAGAGACCTACACCCCTGATACAACCTCCTTGCAGGTAGTTATATAGAGCAATAGGATCTCCCTAGCCTGATTGATATGTGGCTCCATGACTGGTGTCATCAGCTGAATTCTGGGTTCCTTTGATCACAGGATGGTCTATTTACACAAGGCCTGCCAGTAACAGCTAGGTTACATATCTCTTAAAGAGGGAAAAGGATCTTTGCAGGAGAGTTATAAGGGCTCATTGAAAGACCTTTCAACTAGATTTGAAGGAGGAAAGTGATAAAAATAGTTTCACTAGAGTTAAGCCTGGAGACAGCATACCAACCTTTGAGGTATGGTGTGCTAGCAAGGTCCACCTGTCTGCTCCAGGATGTGCTGCGAACACTGGAGTACATTTGTGCGATCAGTGGGGGGGGACAAACAAGAGGAGCTACATCATCATTGGCATAAAAGAAACCTGGTAGAATGAGTTCTGTGACTGGTGTTCCTTTATGAACAGTTATAGGCTCTTCAGTGGGATAAGCAGGGCAGACATAGTAGGGCGTTGGTGCTGTTTAAGGGAGGAGTGGGTGGTATGGTACTTGGCAATGACACTGACCCATCCAGGATGACAATACTGGTGAATTATTCTATAATAAATTAAGGGATATCTCTAGATCCTTTTTCTTTGTCCTGACGGTTGATTTTTAACTTCCTGGACACCAACTAGGAACTTTATCCAGCAGACACAGTCAGGTCCAGGAAATTGTGGAGAAGATTTTTCTGGGGATTACTGAAAAACACTTGAGAGACAATGCAGACGTTGGTCATAGCTAGCATAGGTTTGTGAAGGCTAAGTCCTGCTTAATCAACTTAATTTCCTTTTATGACAGGGTCACCCATCTAACTGACAAAGGGAAACCAGTAGATGTGGTGGTTTGTATTTGAACAAAGATTTTGTTACTATCTCTTTCAGATTTCTTCTGGGCAAGATGTCCAGCACACATCTAGACAAGCCTGTAATACATTGGGTGAACAATTGGCTGATGGGTCAGGCTGAAAGAGCTATCATAAGTGGGGTTGCATTGGGTTGGCAGCCAGTCACCAGTGGGGTTCTGCTGCAAATCCTGATTGAATATTCTGCCAGCTACACAGTTTTGTCACAGAAATGAGTGGAATGTACCTTACTCAGAGAGGAGCAGCAATATATTTTATTGGGGTAGAATAATAATTGGACTGACTTGATGATTTATATCACTTAAACAATGACTGTCAAAGGTGTTAGCAAAAGTGGTTTTAACATGATGTTATGAAAATGCAACTTAACAAAAATTGATGCCAAGGTTCACTCTAATAATTACTACATGGAAACAAATAAAAAGGGAAATCAAGTTACACTATAACTAGAATTATTCACAGAGACACCACAGATTAAAAGGATAGGCAAGACCCTCTCAGTCTAAATGTGGCTGTATCCAGGTATGATCCCAGACTTGTTCAATGGTTTATGTGTAAGAATCACATAAGCAATGTATATGTAATATTTCATTAGCGTCAGCTCAGCCTGCAGCCAGTTACGAAAGCGAAATCAAAGTTCTTTTATTACAGGGTTAGCCACTCAACAAAATCTGCCTTTGGTAAAAGGTTTCTTCGCCTCAAGGAGCAACCTTGAGGGGCATTCCAGCTCAAGGGGAAATCACTTCCATGCAGCCATGCTGTCCAGCAGGGAGGGCTCAGAGAAGACTCACCTAGGTTGTGATATTTAAGAGATAAAATAGTTGTTTTGTAATCACATGCTATGTAGAAGGTATGTGTGAGACTCTGTACTCACACCTTTCTTTGGTCCTTGATACATGAATTGTGGAAAAGGCTCATGCCTTTATCTCCTTTGGAGCCTGTACCAAACTACTGTCAGTCAAGCACATCTGTCACAAATTCCCCATGGCTCAATTTTAAAGCCAGTGCTTTCTTCTACAGAAAGCTTATTGTGGCCTTTCAGTACTTAAAGGTGGCCTATAAGAAAGATGGGTACAAACTTTTTAGCAGGACCTTTAGCGATAGGACAAGGTGTAATGGTTTTAAACTGAAAGAGGGTAGCTTTAGACTAATTAGGAAGAAATTTTTTTACAATGTGGGTGGTCAAACACTGGAACGGGTCACCCAGAGTGGTGATAGAAGCCATTAAATCAGACATTAACTAAATTTGCCAATGATATTTAACTAGGAGGGGCTGTGGTTTCCCTTGACGAATGAGAGGTCTTACAGAGGGATCTGGATAGACTGGAGAGCTGGGCAATCACCAGTCATAAAAAATGTAACAAAAGCAAGTGCCAGATTCTCCAGTCCATGGCATTTCCCTAATTATACGTACAAACGGGGACACAAGGCAGGAGAGCTGCCCCATGGAAAGAGATCTGTGTATTTTGTTATATCTCTACATTCAAGGGAGGTGATTGTCCCACTCTACAGTGACCTGAGCCATCCCCATCCTGAGTACTGTGTGCAGTTTTGGACTCCTCAGTATAAGAAGGACATTGAACTATTTGAGTGTGTCCAGAGGACAGTGACTAAGGTGGTGAAAAGTCTTGATGACAAGACCTAAAAGGAGCATCTGAGGTCCCATGGTTTGTTCAGCATGAAGAAGAGAAGTCTTAGAGGTTAACTCATGGCAGTCTACATCCCTGTCAAGATGATTGACAGGATACAAGAAAATGGAATGATGCTGCATCTGGGTAAGTTCAGACTGGATATTAGGAGAAAGTTCTTCACTAAGAGGGTGGCCAGTCACTGAAACAGGGTCCCTAGGGAAGTGGTCATGGCACTAAGCCTTTAAGAAGAGTTCAAGGAGCATCTGCACAATACTCTTCTTACTCATATGGCTTAGTTTTAGGTAAGAGCAGAACTTCATAATCCTTATGGTTCCCTTCCAGCTTGAGATATTCTATGATTCTATGATCTAAATCTGTCTAGTGCAGTAGCTCCCTATCAATAGTGATAATTATTTGATATTCAGAGAAATGTCAAGGAAAATCTTGAATTTTCTGTTCATGGGTTAAGTTTCCCTCAACCAGTTAAAAATCCAGTGACTGTTTAGGTTTTCATCTCGACCTCCTGCCCCAGCTCATGAACAGCTGGGACAGTTTTTGTGACTGCATCTTCACAGCAACTACTAACTACCACTGGGCAATATTTTCCATGGAAAAACTTCATTTTAATCTCATAGCTGATCCTTTTTAAGATTATTGCTAATTATCACTAAAGAATTGGCTTCTGAAAGATTTTGTGACATACAGCCTGGCTCATGGTGTTATACAGAATGCTTCTACTGGAGTTTCTGTGCTAGAATTCTTAGCGAGACTCTTGCAGTGGAATATAATCACACAGTCTGCTCTTTAAAGTAGCTCAACTTATAATACACGTAAGAAGTACAGCTGAAGTCCACAGCTTGTTCATATACATTGCCTCCAGGAAAAAGCAGGAATATTTTTCCCACATCCCTAAGAGGTCATGGTAGGTGCACTCAGAGAGGGAAATCATGGGATCCACATGGAGATGTAAGTTGACTGTGAGGGCAAGTAACACCCAAATTCTTCAATAGCTCTGCTGTTTCTGAGATAATGGGTACTGTACTCCAGAGGCAGATGTGGGACAGAGGTGATAGTCAGCTTATGGAGACAGCTGGCTGTGCTAGATTGCATCCTTCACTGGGAAAGAGGAAAGGTCCATTTCGTCCTCTTTATTTTGGCACCTTCTTTTCAGTACAAGACACAATCTGATGATAATGGCCATCCTCAATTATTTGAAAACATTTTTGTTGTGGGGCTAATGCATTTGACTTTTTATCTTTTTTACCTTTTTTCCTTTTTTTTTTTTTTTTTTTTTTTTTTGATTTTTTTAAATCTTTCCCCTGTACTCTACATCCATTCCTGGGATGGGCTCATGTTTTTTCTGTGTTGACATTTAGCAGAGAAACATCTTAAACCTGAAAAAACCTACTGTCTATTTTGTTGGGGAATTATTTTTGAGACTGAACAGAGCTACAACCAGATATTCAGTCTGCCTTTGGAATTCATTTACTTTAAAAGAAAAAAACAGAGCATTCAATCTATTCAGTAAGTGCGTGTGCATCCAGCAAAAAAACATGAGATCTTTCAATTGCTGCATGAGCATCTTGTTGCTGTAGCTTGTGTTACAGATGCCATACATTGATCAATGAATCTCCTGCTTCTGTCTATTGAAGCACAACCACAGCAGATTAGTTTCCTTCCTTTGAAAGATGCTGCCTGGGTTAGCCCACTTCAAAAATTTCTACTGAATGGTTCCAGATATATATTTTGCACGCTAAGTTTGCACTCTCAAATGTGCAGGCTAAAGAAATACAAGCACAAAGAACATGATAATATTTTCACTCCTCTTCCTGATCAGCTCAAAACAGAGCAAACAGTTATGGGGGGTTGAGGGTTGTTTTGGCTGAAACAGAACTTGAGGGTAGAAAAAAAGAATCACAATTTGCCCAGAACTCAGCAAGTGAAGATGATTACACTCTTGAGCTTTGATTTAACTTCCTCTTTTAAACCAAAATTTGTTAAATTTTAACCTTAAAATGTTGAAGTGGGAAATGAAAATATTCATCATTAAATGTGTTTGTTTGCAACACAATATTTTTTGACTGGAAGTATTAATTAAACTTCATTAGTTTTGTTGATAATTTTTACTGACGTGAGATAGTATTTTTGAGTGAATAAAATACTTAATGAAATAATATTAATTCTTCCAGGGTAATTTTATATGCTTTTTCATATCTGAATTTTCATTAGAATATCTTATGAAGAATGATATTGAATCAGTCCAGTAAAAATTTTAAGAAGACTCTTACCTTGAGAGGCAGAATATTAACTGAACATGAGGCTTCTACTTTGTGTGCATAATTCTAGATTTTTCCCAGAGATTAAATATCACAGAGTATATTGCTCTGAGATTCTGGTTTGAAGGGAATAATTGGCACATTAGTTGAAGGTTCTGTTTGTCCCAAACCATCAGTCACATGCTATTTATATTAAGTTAAACTTTCTTCGTCTTAAACAGCTTCTTGGGACACTTATTTTCAGTCCAGTTGTTCGGTGTTGTTTTGAAGGATGCAATACTACATGTGCCAAAATATTTGTCATGTTTCACTGTGAATGAATGCTTTATAAAAAAGGTAATAATTATAGTCTTTTTCACTGAGGATAAATTGTTTTTTCAGCTATTTGAAAAATTGAATAGGAACATACACTTCAGAGCTCACATTCTCTCTTGTTATGGCCTAGCTTAAATGAAAGACGGAAGCCAAAGGCGGATTCTGGGTAATTTATATGTAACTGAGATAGGCATGTGAAGATAAGATTTTAATGAATTATTAAAAATTTTGTCAACAGTTTCAAGAGATCTTCCATATTTGAGAAATGACTGAATCTTCCTGATTTATAATGTATTTGCCATATACCAGGTGAACTTTAGCAATATGTTAAATTGAAGACACTGAATTTGTAAAAATTATATTGGTAAAGAGTTTAAGAACATTGCTGTTGGTAAAAAAATAAGAAATAAATGTTTATACTCATTTTTCCTTTATGCTTCTTAGAATACCTACCCTTGCAGGAGGTTGAGAAGATCTTGAAGAACTGAATTGGTAGTTCAGAAAATGAGCTGATTCAAATCAAGTTTCAAAAGTAACATTCGTAACAGGTTCCAGAAAGTGTCTCTCTTTGAGTGGGAAACCTGGTAGCACTTTTTTTTTTTTCTTAATTTTAAAAAGTAACTTTAAAAAGACTGCAATCCAGTTACAGAAATATAAAAAATATGAAATAATTGATCTCTGAATAAGTCAGATTTTTTCCTTTATTCTGCCATGAGGTTATAAATCACCACAGTTAGATTCAAACCTATAGTTTAACATAAAATGCAAACAGACAAAGCAACAGAAGTACCTGTCCATGGTCCATTCCTGCTGTTCATCTCAGGCTGGTGGGCCAGTCTGCAGAGCACTACCCAGCAGTGAAGCTAGAAGAAAAAGCATTCTATTTTGGTAATTTTAGCTACTATAGGATTTTCTTAAAAGTCAGTTCTACTCCCCACTTCTGGATCAGACAGAAAAGTTCACATGAGAACTTGTGGTTTCACTGCAAGTGCTAGTGGGTAGTGTCAGACAAAATATATGACCCCTGCTGTGTATGAAATAACTTAAGAGGACAATGTACAACTGTTGCATGAATGTGCACACAAAGAGAGTGAGACGTGCTGATGTTTCTATCCAGACATAAAGTAACAAGTCTGATCATACTTTTATCTCATTTCAAAAGAGCAAATGAATGAAATTCAGACATGGAAAGGTAAACTGTATTTACTGCCTAAATTTAAAGAAGCAGGCTCCACAGTAACCCCCACTGACAATAAGAAACTTACCATACAAGAACAGAAAAGAGGATACCCCCTTAGGCTAGAAAGCCTGTAAAGAAGAAATCAATAGAAAGCTCTGAGTTAGACTAGAATATTAGGAAGTCTTTGGTAGCTTTCTAAAACACATGTTTTGTTTTGTTTTGTTTTGTTTTCAAGAAACTTGTTTCTCCAAACTGTATCTTATTAATTCTATCTGCCATTAACCTCTGCAGTGTTGGACTTGAAACCCTGTTTTGGGTAGAAAATGACTTGTGATAGAGCTAATATGAGAAAGTACAGAAGTAAGCCTCCTGTGCAGCTTCACCTTTTCTTTAAAGAGCTTGTCTTTTTCAATTTTGATTCAAGTTGATCTCTAGTCCTGGGTGCTCTGAATTGATAGGAATGGTAAGAGTAGTACCATATGGAGTATTTGGTGAGACTGAGTGCAGTATAAATATATAGTTAAAGTGTAGATTTTAGAGACCAGGCTTGGATTATTTTCATGTGGCAAAAAACATTCTACTCTGAGAAGACAGCTGTTCTCTCAGGAAGGGCTAGATTGTATTTTGAAGTGTCTAGGACAATGGAGTGCCATGCTTCTTTGGTTTCTTCACATAAGTATATCAAACAGCTGATATAAAATTCAGTGATTAAAAGGGACAGACCAAAGATTCTGCATATATCTACTCTGCAATAGACTGTTTGGAAGTAACATACCTTTAAACAAAATTACCCTTCGTGCCACTGAACTTCTAGAAGCATAAAAAAGGTTTCATCTTATGACTTTTATTAATTCTGTGTTGCTATGAATGGACAATTGTCTCTGAGGAGGTAAGATGAATGTGAAGAAAATATTTTTTTTTCAAATGAGAGAAAGATTTCCGCTGCTCAATCAAACTAAAGCATCACTGGTCTTTAAATTGCTTACTTGCTTAATACAAAATATCTAGAATTTTTCATACTTCAAACAGTAGGACAATATCCTTATATCCAATAGTTAAAACAGAGCTGTAATACTTCATCCTTGTTTCTTTTTTCTATCCTTTAAATTAATTCAATGTAATTACATATCTTTCATGACCCTAGCACCGAAAACTGCTCTCTTCTGATTCAGAGTAATTTGAAATACATTAATAAAGGACATTACTTGCTTGAATTTAAGGACCTTGCTAACTGTCATTTGTGTGGATTTCATACTAGATCAGGTGGAAAATAAACTGATGGCTCCCACTAGGACCTTGCTAAACTTCACTGCAGAAAATGGCTTTCAAACTACTAAGTAGCTTTATAGAGAGATGATCAAGAGAGCTATTTTTTAATAAAAGTCTTCCAAGAACTTACCAGTGTTTGTTATTCCCGATAGATGAGAGCCACACACGTAACTACACTCAGAAAACATGAGGGAGAAGGCTGTGCTCTTCCCATCAATAGCTTCTCTGCTGCTGCTTTCCTTTCCTGTCTGATTTTCTTTGCTTCTCACAGCATCTGGCAGTTTGACAGGGGTCTTAGCTGCTCTACTAGCTACAAGAATGTCTCTTTATAATCTGAAGTGAGTAGAGGCACTCCATCTTGCTGAAGTGTTTTCTTGAGGAAACTATGACCTTGTTCCCGGTGAATGTTGCAACTTTCTCAGTACATTCTGTTTGGCTGTGGAGTTATGGTTATAACTGAATTACTCTGTTACTAAGTAAGGGATAATACATACAGATTTAGTAACACACGTAAGCTAGTTCACTCCAGTAACTGTATTTTACTGCTTTCCTCCTGTTTTACAAGCATTTTCTAAAATTACAAAGAAAACTCCTCAAAGGTAAGAAAAAAAGATGTTTGTGTGATTTCTTTCAAAGTAGTTATGAATTTAATTTACTAAGGAAACAAGACCAAATATAATTTTTTAGGAAAATACATACTATGTGAGCTGAATTTACTTAGATAACAGTGTATCTGACTGAGTATGAAGATAGACAGGAAAAAAACCCACTGAGTTCTTAATTTAAGATGCTAAAGAAGTTCTACTTAATATTAGAAGCAATATTAGTTGGAAATTGTTGGCATTCTCAAAAGGAAGCCTAGAACACAGAGCTCTCCCCAGGATGTAGTCATCTACAATGTTTATTTTCAGTAAGCTCTTTAAAGCGTCTTATGGTGATAAATTTATTTGGTTATTTGAGATTATTTTACAGGTATTTTTAATTTTTTTTTCTGATGTTTTTTAAGTAGCTAATTACTGAAGTATTTACAATTTTTAAATTTTAATAGGGTTGGTTTTTTGTTTGGTTTTTTTGTTGTTGTTGTTGTTGTTGTTGTTGTTGGTTTTTTTACTTATCTGCAGCAATGCACATTGTTTTACAGTGCAGCATGCTGGTTTATCAGTATGTGTTTGTTCACACAACCAGTCCCTGAAGGGAATTCAGCTTTCAACTGAAAAGGAGATGTAGCATGCATTTAAATTGTCTGTTTCCTTTGCATCTCACATTTACAATTCTTTGCCTTGTTCTTGCACTTCATTATATGAGGAAGAAATCTCATCTCTGTTGCTCATACAGAGTGACAGTAAAACTCACTCTGGAGTAGGGGGCTAACTGAACAAACCTGCCCACAATCCATTTGACATGGATTTTTTTGGACACAGTTTACACAGTAACAGAAACTCCCTTTCTCATTGAGTAGTCTGCCCTACAGCAAGCCAGAATCCTTTGGTACTTTACTTTTCTCAGTTCCCCTAGAAAGCACTGACTCCAGCAAGGGGAACTGAAATCTTCCTACTGTTCTAAACGTTTCTTCCCTACTTACAACAGCTATCTATGAAAAGTTTAAGCAAAGTGTATATCACAGATAAAAGAAGATATTCCTGGGTTTTCCTTTTTATTTTATAGATCTTTAAAATATTTTTAATTTTCTTTAAACATTTTCCCTATATAAATAGAAGGACTTTTTTACCTTTTCCAAGTATAAGCTCTTGGATGGCCTAAATTCACTTGTCTGCCTTCCACCTACAAAATCCAAGATTGCTTTCTACCATTTCTGGGTCCAAGATCAAAATCAAAGCAAAACCAACAATGCAGTGTTTGTTGCAGCATCCATTACTCTAGCAATTCCTGTTTAACCCACAAAGTTTTCAGTTAACTCCCTAAAGTCTCAAATAAATGTTTAGATTCAACAAGCTATTTTTTCAGTATAAAGAGGGATGAAATGCAGTGAAATAATTCTAAGACGTCAAAGGATTACAAGTCTAACTTAAGGCTTGGTCACTTCTCAAAGAAGATGTACTTTCACTCACAGTTCTCTAGACAAAAAGACTGCCTCTACCTCCTTACCAATCTTTCATTGACTTCTAGGACTTAGACTCCCAACAGTGCTATCTGTTGAAGAAAGAGCATCTTTTCATCCAGGCTGATTTCTCAGCCATCCTGCTCTTCACCCTATCATGATGAGATGCTTCTACCATGGCTGTCTCCTCTCCCCCCTGTTCTTTTTCTAACAAAAAGATAACTCCTTTGAATAGGAAGTATTGAACACCATAAAGGCAAGAGTTACTCCATGTAATTTGTTGCACTGCTCTCACATACCTATTCACCTTTTCCTTTTCATGAAAGTCTGCTATGACAGAAAATTATCAGTCTCTGCTACAGACATCCATAAAATCTATACTCAACCAGTAGAGAGGAAAAGGATTTCTATTGCATACTTCCCCATCCTGTAAAGGAAAGAAAGGTGACTGCTCCTGAGTGTAATAAAAATGACCCTTCATGAGGATTAGTAGTTCTGAGTAATGACCTAGCACAGACCATCACTTCTATTACAAAAAAAAAAACCCCAGGAATTGGTTCATGTGCCTGAATTTTCTAAGAACTTTTTCTATAAGAGCTTTGCAAATGAAATATTTCTGCTTTCCAGTGGGTGAGCTTCACTATCAATAATAGTCTTCTAATTTAGACTTTTTAGAGTACCATAGATCTTTGAAAGAGTAGCAGCAGTTACAGCATGTAAGATGAAAAGGGAATTCTCATTTCCATATATTAATAACTGATGTAAAGAGATTTTCAAGAAATCAAATCACTGCAGAGAATCTGTAGCTCTTCAAAAGTCCAGGCATTGTGTATTTTCACTTTATAAACCCAGTTCTTAGAGAAAACTGTGACAATCTGTAAGAGGAGGAGGCTGAAGAGAGATCTCACTCTACAACTACCTGAAAGGAGCTCATAGGGAGGTGGGTGTTGCTCTCTTCTTTCAAGTAACAAGCAATAGGATAAGAGGAAACAGCCTCAAGCTATCCCAGGGAAGGTTTAGATTGAAAAATTTCTGCACTTAAAGGACTGTGAGGCACTGAAACAGACTCCCCAGGGAAGTGCTGAAGTCACTATCGATGGAGATGTCTAAAAGATACATAGATGTGGTGCTAAGGGACATGGTTTAGTGGTGGGCTTGATGGTATGCTAGGGTAATAGTTGGATCTGATCATCTTAAAGGCCTTTTCCAACCAAAATGATTCCATGATTCTATGATACTTACACATATGTGTGCTGAATATTCAAGGAAGGGTTAAAACAACCCATTTTTCAGTAACTGCATATATGAAAGCCCATCCAGACAAAAATTATGCATCTTGAGTAGTGGCTACTAAGCATAGAGCTCTCTCTGTAAAGGCACTAAAGAAGTGATGTCATGGTAACAGTGGTAGCCTAGTAATTTGTGAACTTGTCATATGCACAAAATGTGTAATCAGAGAATCAAGGTATAAGTGAAACAGAACATGGAATTTGGTATAGAATTAAATATTGGTATTCTTATAACCCTAGACATTATACACAAATCACTTGGATGGAAATAAGTCCCATAATGGTAAACCATTGGGAGTGTAAACTTACAAAACTGAATTACTAAGTGCTAGGTTGTTTGCAGTATATTCCATAGTGAATGGCCTGTGCTTCTTTAGTATTTATTTTCTGCATCAAGTTGCTATCAGACTGTGATTTCTGTAGGGTTAATACTCCCTCTTATTTTATCAGACATGCTCAGATCTAACTGCATGCCACTGTTTCCTCCCCCCCTACCACTGCCTCACCATAAGGTTTTAGCCCCCCAAATTCTTCAAGCATAAGCCCTTTAGGGTATGTGTCACCCAGCAGTATTGGATGGCCCACACACTGGGGACAGGGCCCTGGCCACAGCTGCTGTTATCTTCCTTAATTAAAAAAAAATAATACAGATACACAGAGACTCCTGATCAATGGATTTTAAACTTTTTAATCTTTTTGCATGTGTAGCACCAGTCTCTTTAAAGCAGGAGTCAAAGCAGTGGCTGTATGACTTTTCCATTGGGTTAACAACAATCATCCTCATAAGTGAATGGGTTGGAAGAAAAAACTCGAGCTAGTTAGTAACTTTACAGCTCACATTAACTGTAGCTTATACCCTGACTGAGGACTTTTCTGAAAAACTCAATTTAAGTGACTTGACGTCATCCATAACAGCTGCTTTTTTGCCATAATGCAGCCTTGGGCTATGACTAAATGATGATCTGTCAGTTTTTCTGCCTTGGTTCTCTGCTACTCATTCAACTATAATAGGACAGACCTTTTTTAAAGTTTTCATTATGAGACAGCTGGACTGACTAGCTCATTTTTCTGCTAGAATAAAATGCTACTGCACCTTTCACACAGAACAACACAGAATTTCATAATAGCAGGAAACTGAATATCATAAACTGGAAAAGTGAAGAACATGCTACACTTAATAATATAAAATCATCCTATGGTCTAAAGAGAGAGAAGCAAGGGTGGTGCTAAAAACTGCTCTGTTAGGGAGTGGAGAAGGGTATGTAGTTGTTACTATTTCCTCTGCTGTATAAAACATAGAAGTCACAAATTCAGGATTACTGATTTTTGGTTTGCTGATCTGGATGAATGAAAATGTTTAAATTGTACTTAATCAAGCATGCTGCTTTATGTCTTTTGAAGAAGTAGTTGGAGAGAGATATTAACACTAAGGAAATTGCAGTCATCTGAACTAAGTGCTTCAGATGAGTCTAAACAGTCACACACCTAATACTACAAGCAAGTAAAATAAAATTGATTATTTGGGAGGGATGGAATGGGAAAGAAAAGACTTGGACAACGATGGTGATTGCTTCATTGACTGGAAAATTAGTGATCTTCATCATCACAACAGTGCTCTCCTAAAACAGAACTGAGATCAGATTTAAAGTGCTTTTTAAGCTATGTACTTAAAATCCCTGGAGTCTTCCTGTGATTTTAATAGAAAACATTCTTTCTCTGCACATTTACAGCACATTAAAGTAAGTGCAAACATATAATTTGTCAGCAGAATATACATTTCTGTGTACAGAGTGAACTAAATTATCCCTCTGTAGTTGGCATGAGTGAAGCTGTACCCTGAACACTGTTCAACTTTGGACCCCCACAGTTCAAGGGGAACACAGAGAACCTGAAGATGGGTCATTGAATGGCTGTCATGATGGGCAGGAACTTTAGGTTATACACTCAAACCATAATCTTTGCCTGCTGCTTCCTGTTGCATTCCCTAGTACCACCAATAGGAGCTTGGCCCTATAACTGTTGTGCCTTCTCTTTCATTAGCTATTAGCTTAGTTTCATCTGCTATTAGATTACCTCTTAGCCTCCTCTTCAAAAAACTTTACCATTCCAGCTCACTCTACCTCTCCCGTAGGGCATATAACCTAGTCTTGGGGAATATAGATTAGGAAAAAAACAACTAAATAGAAAAGTGATGCAGAACAGGTTATCCAGGGAGGCTGTGGGATCTACATTCTCGGAAGCTTTCAAGACTTGGCTAGACAGAGACACAGCTGATCTGATCCAATATTGGTGACTACCCAAATCCAAGCAGGAGCTGGATGAGATGACTTCCAGAAGTCCATCCAACCAATAATTCAGTGACTCTGAATAGAAGCTTGACTACACAACTTTTTTTTTATCAACTAAGAACTCCCCCTCCAGTTCCCTCTTCTTTGAACTTGTTTATACAAGATGAAAGAATAATAATTTATTTGGTCTACAGTATTATTTTTTTTCTGTAAAGTAACATTACACATAAACATCTTGTGTTCAATACTGCAGAACTAATGAATTTCTACCATACGGATTTTCTTTTCTGTCAGCAGACATTACCCTTATTTCTAGTGCTAATTCTCCTCAGAATTCTTACATATCCTAGGGTAGCATCCAAAGATTATCATAGTCAAGTCTGCACTGATATGTCTCTTCATGCTTATATCAGACACAGGAAAATAAAACAATATGTTCAAGGAACAAATTAAAAAACAAATCAAAACAAACAAACAAACAAACCCCAAAAAACACCCAAAAAACAAACCAAAAAAACAACAGTAGAGATAGAGAAACAAACAAGAGTCTCCATATTGCTCCTATCCTAATTTACTGGAGCTAGAAAGAATCAAAGAAATGTTTCCTCCAATGATATCTGTCAGTAGAATGGAACAGTACATTGCATTATTGAAACTATTTTTGGTGAGTATTTTAAGTGTTTGGCAGAATTTGCCTTTGCTGTAGAGATAGGATGCAGGCTAAAATCCCATAGAAGCTTCAAAAGTTTAATGACCTGTCTCCTTTTCTATTTCATATTCAGCATGCTAAAATACACTGCAGTCTTTTTGCTGTGCTATGGGCCTAAGGTTTTGAATGCACTGAAAAACTGGATCTCAACACACATATCAAAAGCTTCTTTCAGTTATGCTTCTGCACGTAAATGCAGCGTGCCCTTTGCACAGTACTGGAGCACTCACACAGCTCTGAGGGATTGATTAAGGTTAATTATCTATGGTTTTGGCTCCTCCTTCTACCCAGCTTCTCACAGCCCCTCCACTATTTCCACTGACATTTGTCAAGGTGGTGAATATCATCTCTTGGTTAGAAAAACATGGACACAGGATTCAAAGAGATGCATTTGAGCAGTGAAGTGCCTCTGCTTACTCCTTCTACTTTTCGTCCCACAGTGGGCCTATACAGCCTACACATAACTCTGCTTTTCTTCCTATATCACTATTGGGATTTTATCTGCTTATTATTAATCCCAGTGTTCTCTTTCTTCTAATTTTCAAAAACAACTACTGGAGGATAATTCAGCTCTTCAAAATGTTGTGAGGTAGAGATGACTAACTATACCTGGAGGTAGGCATGGGAGCTAGAGGAAGAGCTGGAGGAAGAGTGTAGGACAGGAGGGAATTGTGTAGCAGGAAGTATTAAAATGTACATTTTTAAAGACAGGTCTAAATAATATTTTTTATCATATGACTCCTCATGTTGAGAGGGGAGGTTGGTATCAAATCTTTGTTGATGCTTTATTTCTCTTAAGAATCATACCACAAAATTGTAGAATGGTTTGGGTTGAAAGGGAACTTAAAATCATCTAGTTCTAGATGGAGCTCAAATTAGTATATTACTGATACCTGTTTATAGTTTTTTTCAGCCATGGCTGTTTTTCCATGGTGCTGAAAACCCTACTAGCCACCACTTCTGAAAAAACCATTACCTTAGCTTCAGTTTTTAAAATTTTAAGTTCATTTTAGGTAGTGTGTATTACTCCTTTTCTCTATGACTAAAAGAAATTGAAATATTGACATATTTTTAGGATGGAAGTGTAGGGTCCTTTGAAGGATTTCAACATTATATAAGGTTTTTTTGTTAAGTGGGAGCCAAGGCATGTATCCATATTCCATTGAAGAATTACATCTTCCTCCATTTAAAAAAGTGATCATATAAATTGTTTTACATTCTAGTCAGAGCAACCTAAAGGTACATCACCACTTCAGTGCCCCAACTGAGTTGCTAAGCTACCATAAATCTATTGCTTCCACTATGTACCCTCTTCCCACAGATATGAATTGCTAACACTCCAGAACAATCTTGCCCCAAGAATTCAGAGCATATGTAGAAATTTTAAGGTAAGTGATCAGTGTGGGTAGGAGAGAAGAGTCTTTTTCTTTCCTTTGCTATAACCAACGATGCATTTTTATGAACATGTCCAGAGAAAGCATGGAGCATTGTTTGGATAGCTTCTGGGTGAAGGGAAAAATAAATGGGTATGAAAACAGAATTGTGCAGAGAAAGGAAGGAGCCAGAAGGACAGTCAGCTGCAGCAAATGGGGTAGTATCCTCTGGAGGCAACTTCTCTGTTCTTGCTGGTCTCTACTGCTCTAGCTCCACTTAAGTAGATGAAGGGGAGAGATCCCTGTGCCGTGGGCACTTCCAGTGTGGAGGGAGGTAATGAAGGAAGGAATGCTGACTTCTTGCTTTCTTGGGATAATTTGGAGATTATACATTTCTGGCTGCAGGTGTAGAAAAATACCTTGTCTGGGGAGATGCTGCTCTCCCATATCAGTCTTTATAGATCTATTTTTCTTTTTCCCTGCTCTTACACTGTAACTGTGTCCCCAAGGGTTAGGTATAAAAGTCCTGTCATGACAAGAGTTAGTTTATCCTGGCCCATACATCAGTAACTAGATAATAGATCTTTCTGAAACCAGGCTTGCATTACATCTTGATAAGAAAGTAAATCTTACCCTCTCAATAGCAAACTATTTTTTTCATTGAAAGGATGCTGTTGGTGAATGACGTTTTCCAAACTGATAAATGTGGGATTTGCTTCATCCTTGTGTTGAGATGTTGAATATATATCAATGTGCTTCCACAGGTAAGATGTATTCCTTTAGCTCTTTATAGATTAAAAAAAATAGCCAATGCATCGAAGATGAAAAAAGTTTAAAAGGCTGAAGAAAATAGCTCTTGTGTCAGATACAGGACAGTCTGTAGCCTTCCTGGTAGTTGCCTGGAAATGTTAATTAAAAAAAAAAAATTCCTTGAAAACTTTGCTTTCAGGTGTAGGGACTGGATTTCCTATAGCTTCTATAACTTCAAAATCCACCTGTACTTTAGGCTTTGTTCAGTACATTTGTTTTTTAATACTCAGTTGCAATGCATGAAGAGGAAACAGCAGAATAACTTTGGTCCTGTATCTTTATATAATTTGGAATGACTTTCCTCCTTCTCAAGGGCTTTCCCTGGCAGACTGCACACAAGCTGACTTTCAGCTCGTGTTAGGTAAGCACCAGGACATCCCTCCCTCCTCGGAGATTTTGTTGCCTTTATGTTATTACCATTGTATGAGCCTGATTTCTTGCAAGTTGCAACTTTGTCTCCTGTTGCTTTTCTTCATCTATTCTAAATACTTGATTTACTTTTTCTGTCCAGCATCCTAATTCCTTATGGTGACAGGGCTTCTGCAATGAAGTCTATCATCTTTTCTTTCTTGGAAATAAGAAAATAAAGGCCCCTATTACCCGCAAGAAACCACTTTCTTTAGGACAATTTATCAAGCTATTTGTGAATTTGACTTCTTGTTCTGTTTTTGGTCCTTAGATTGTCTCAATTACTTAAAAATTATAAGGATCTTAGAGAATATAACACAACTTTGGAGCAACACATTTTGCAAATCGATCATTAAGGCATAGAAAAGTTAGCAATGCAAGGGAGATCTGGGAGAGACAACCAAGAGGAAACAATATTTTCTCTCTTCCTTGACCTTTTCCTATTTTGCCACATGAAGGGGAAAGAGTAAATAACAGAAATCATAGTCTGAAAAATGAAAAGACATCAGTTCAGTTGCAGGAATTCTATAAGACTGCTAGTACAGTTCTGTAAGACTGCTAATTAAAAATCACTATTAAAATACTATTCTGAGAGTTAAGAAGTGAAGGAAATCTCTGGTTGCTTATCTGCTTCCCTGCTATCTACTCGTAGCTCGTGCTGCATCTGAGTCTCCTGTGCTGTACTGATGTTTCAGAGAGGCTCGGAATCAGCATCCCCTCTACTTTCTGCAGCTCCTGAGCCCCATTGGCTGGGAGGCAAAGCAGAGGCGGAGAGTGCCCTGAATATTTTTCTCCACCACATACCATAAAACAGGCAGCCAGCATGCACTGCCTGACAGTGAGACTGGTGCTCGCAGTTTGAAATTAGTTTCTGCTCCACGGCAGTCACTTGGGCATTTTATGTTTGCCTCTCTTAATGAAAGGAGAAAAAAAGCCTCGCAGCATACCAGTGAACTGACCATAGGGAAAATCTGATGCAAACTTACAGATTGTTTGGACTCTGCGACCCAGATCACCAAGGCAAATATGATGATGATGATCAGAAACTGCATCTGTGAGACAGTAAACCAGCATTTCTGAGTTTGAAACCTTATTTTGTAACAGCAGTCAGAACATTCTGAACGGCTGCCTGCCTCGGTGCTGGCTTCTTTTTCTTTCCTTCCCAAGCTGAAAAGCCAAAGGTTTTCAAAGGGAATGCAAAAGGAACAGGAGTTTTAAAAGCAAGAAGCTGGAAGGGGGTCTCCATAAGATGAATTTCACTCGGCACCGTGGGACACTCCAGCCTTTCCACTTCTGGAACCACAGCTATGGACTGCATGGAGGTGCCAGTGAGCCCAGTGCAAAGGGCCACTCCTCAGGAGGCTGCTACGAGCAACTCTTTGTATCCCCTGAAGTGTTTGTGACTTTGGGCATCATCAGCTTGCTGGAGAACGTCTTGGTCATTGTGGCAATAGCCAAGAACAAGAACCTCCATTCACCCATGTACTTCTTCATCTGTAGCTTGGCAGTGGCTGACATGCTAGTGAGTGTATCTAATGGATCAGAAACTATTGTCATCACGCTGCTAAACAATACAGACACAGATGCACAGAGCTTTACCATAAACATTGACAATGTCATTGACTCAGTGATTTGCAGCTCCTTGCTTGCATCAATTTGCAGTCTTCTTTCAATAGCAGTGGACAGGTACTTTACTATCTTTTACGCCCTCCAGTACCATAATATCATGACAGTGAAGCGTGTAGGGGTCATCATCACATGCATTTGGGCTGCTTGCACAGTCTCAGGCATTTTGTTCATCATTTACTCTGACAGCAGTGTTGTCATCATCTGCCTTATTAGCATGTTCTTCACTATGCTCATTCTCATGGCATCCCTCTATGTGCACATGTTCATGATGGCTCGGATGCATATCAAAAAGATTGCTGTTCTTCCAGGGACTGGCCCTATTCGCCAAGGGGCCAACATGAAAGGAGCCATCACGCTCACCATCCTGATTGGAGTTTTTGTTGTCTGCTGGGCTCCATTTTTCCTGCACCTGATTTTCTACATATCCTGCCCCTACAACCCTTACTGTGTGTGCTTCATGTCCCACTTTAACTTCTACCTCATCCTCATCATGTGCAATTCCATCATTGATCCACTCATCTATGCATTCCGGAGTCAGGAGCTCAGGAAAACATTCAAGGAGATTATATGCTGCTGTAGCCTGAGAGGGCTTTGTGATTTTCCTGGCAAATATTAAACTGAGTGGATACATTACTGTGTACACCACGTGCAGCACAGAATTCTAAGCCTTCAGAATCTCTTTCTTAGCAGAATTTGGGTTAAATCTTTCAGAGTGATTAGCTCTTTCTGTCTCCTCTCCCTCTCATCCTTGTATCCCATTCATGTGTAATTCATATTTCTGTAAAATGTTTGTGGTATCTACAGTTTGTAATTTATTTGGCTGTAAAGAGAAGTATCACTCCATTCTCATTTGTAAGTAAGCAAACAAATGTAATGATGAATGTTGAAAACTGACAAACATGAGCAGCTGCGTGTTGTGACTGCTGACAAAATAAATAACTTGCCTGACTTGCAGCACATATTGGCTGATACTGTTTCTCTTGAAGTAATAATAGTTATTCATTACACTATATACAGCTTAAAATCAAGCATATGCTTTTCTATTAGTGGATCAGAGCTCCTCTGGAATTAGAAAGCTGATTTTTCATAAAGGTTACTGCAGCCAACAAGTTGTGTACATTTGTTTTGAACTCTTCCTCCTACTCCACATGCAGCAATTATGTTCTTTGTTACGGTTATTGCCTACAAGAATAAGATTCTTCAGACTCCTGCTCCCGAAACAATTGAGTGCTAGGGTTTGGGGGTTTATTTAAGATGAAAATAGTTGCTGTGTGTCTGAGAAAACCTTTTTTCAAAGACGAAATTTCTCCCTGTATCATAAGTTAGTCCTGAATATATTTCCTAGACTGGTATCCCTGCAGACTAGCACCCTCCATTCAGCCACGAAGCAGGTACAGTATAAAGATTGACAGTTCCAGCACAAATGTAAAGATTCACTGAGAGAATTACCTGACAAAAATGAAGAGGGAACTTTGGTTTGAACATTCAGTCTTTCCTTGTTACGAAGTGCTGTGGGGAAGAAGAACTCTGTGCTTCAGAAGAGAATACATCCTTGGTAGAAACAAACTGCCCTCTGTTCTGAAGTGCTGTGTTAGCAGAGGGGATCCGCTGCCAGGATCCTTTCAGAGGAGTGAAGACAGATGTTAATTTGGCTTGAGCAGCTTAGATCACTCTGTGAAGCATTTGAGCTTTGCAGGGGAACACTACCAGCATGGAAGAGGTGCTGGTCGATGACTCTCTAAACCCATGCTTGGTATCTGACAGTTCTGTGTGTTAGTGCTGCTTGAATCCAGTTCACCTTTACAGGTGTCTACGTGTGTTCTCAGTTTCAAGACAAAAAGCTACTCTCTGTCCACAGAGTATAATGGGGACCTCAAGTCTCTGATTTTAGTACTTCTGGAAATGTTTTAAGTATAATGTGAGTACACAAAATTCCATGAAGACACCCCTTAACACCTCAACAATAAAAGTTTCTACGTAAGGTCATAGAAAAACTATTTATTTCCAGAAAGTATAAAAACATAGTGGTAACTGGTAGAAGACCTGGAAAGTTCCTTGGTAGACCAGCAGCAGAGAAATGAGGATTCCTACACCTGACTCTTGCACTTGGGCACTCCCTGCAGCACACGCCTGTTACCCCTTCTCAGCATTAGTAAATTAGTAAATAATATTGCCACATCATAATATTTGCTGTGTGGAATATGTTGAAATATACCTACTACATTAACTCTACTTATTGTCTTCTGAAGGACATTGTAAATATTTTAGTAATACATCCCTACCTGGCTCCACTATGTAGAGAATAAAAAATGGTGAAGGAAAATTCAAGCTCAAGGGGACAAAAAAAAAAAAGAATGTATTTAAAATAATTAATAATTAATGTATTTTTAAAAATTAAAATAATTCCAAAAATCCAACGGGCTTTATTAAAGGCCTTTCCCTCTCACACAAGACATGATGCTAGCTATGCAAAATTGCCCTGCCAATAATGCAAGTAATTGCTAATACCAGTTTGAAAGATACAAATCTTACTTCATCTTTGTTTCGCTTCACTTTCTTCAGTTACTTTAGGACTCTAAATTAGGATATTGGGCTCCCGATACTCCCTTTGTAGTATACAGAACCTGAGGGGTTCCATTGGAAAGTGACACAAGAGCACCTTAGGTACTATGAACATTATCTTGAAAGTCTCTCTTTCTCTCCTTAAGCTATACAAGGACCAGACATATAATTTAAACATATCTGAATCCTGGAGTAAATTCCTGAACTCCCAGCTGATTCACAAAACAATCAGTTTTACTTCTTTTTACAACCCAAAGGGAAGAGAAACAACAATTAGTTTGTACCATGCTGGTGTGAAGGTTTTTATCAATGTGGGTTTTTTTTTCCAAAAAAGGCGTGTATCTCTTTTGCACTCTTTTGAACTAAGACTAGTCAAGATAATTGACCCCAGGAAGCTTTAAATCTCATTTAGAAATCTGATTTTTAAAACTAGATTATTCTAGAGCTTTAGAAACACTCAGCCTGCTTAGCAGCTCTTTTGTATTTATTTTATAAAGCTAAATGTAGGTACATACTTTTTAAAATTTTTTTTTTTAATCAAAGAGAATTTTTTCTTTTCTTGGGTTTATCTTTCAGAGTGGAATTTATTGAAATTGCTGGCAAACCTCCTACACAGATAATTTTCTTATTCCCAGATGCTCTCTTCCTTCTGAGTAGCTGAATCAGTTTCTGTTTGCCTATAACTCCGTCAGGTTTCCAGATGAGAGCAATAGGAACTTGTGTTGTGTGAGATAAATAAGTTCATCCAGTTTGCTGGAGAGTGGGGACAGGGGAGAAAGTTCGTTATTCTAATTGAAAATCTAAGAAAATGGGATTTTTCTCATTAAATATCTGTGACATTAGTCATTTTAGCACTTAACATTTTATTCATGTTACGTAACCATGGCAAGTTCTCTGTGCCAAGGAAATGGTTTTGTCTCTACAGGTGTAAGGATTTACATATTCAAATCTGCTGGAGAAACAAGCAAATGGATTTGCTCAGCCTCCTAGAAGGCTGCCTTTGTTTGAGCTGAGAATTTATGGTAGTGTCCTCCATCCATCACAAATAACTGGATGCAATACAACATAGAGAACTTTTGAAGCAAATGTCTTTCCACAAGAGGGACAATTCCTTAGCTTTGAAGTAGTTTTTGAACAAAGCAAAGGTCTCCAGAAAGCACTTAGGAGGCTGTAGTTGGTCTCAATAGAGTAGTTTTTGAATGAGGATTCAGGATCCCCTTTAAAACTGAAACATGCTCTTATCTGGAAGAAAGAAGAAAGACATTTAAGGACTCACATGTTATCGAGTGTGCAGCAACAACAATGCCTTCAGCTGTCTTTAATAGGTGTGCAGGGTACACATTATTGATGGAATTCTAAAATGATTTTGTTGTTGTTAAACTGATGCTATTCTACAGTGTGTTCACTGAGGACTCCTTCATTCTCAGACAATTCTGGTGAAGGATTTTGGTCCTGATGTGATTTATAATACACTAAATTGCTTATACGCTTTAATAAAAATTGCAGGCTCAATCCCACTGGAAGGAGCTCTCAGAAAATATGCCTTTAGTGATTAAATCCTCCTTGTTTGTCCAGAAATTGCTTCCAATTTTAAATTAATATTCAAATCTGTTCAATCATATCTGAAATATCCTAGGGTTTTCTCTTTGAATAAAATGCCACAGGAACCATCTACTGCTACTACAGATACCTACTGTCATATAACCCAGGTTATAAAATGACCATGTGTGGATTTTTTTGTTTCAAATGCTTCTGTTGTCCTAGATGGTTTTAGTCTTTTTGCCCACTCTGTTCATAAAAGAGATTTTCAAATTTGTGGTTTAAAGTCTCCCCCTTAGAGTTAGTGATGTAAATGTATTCTTCACCTCTGCTTTTACCCATTTGTTCCCTTGCAAATATTGTTCACTTGTGTCAGTTGTTCTCCTTCATACTTGGTATATTACTGTGTTGGTGCATTTCTGGGCTTCCATGAGTCTGAGTTCTCTGACTCACCTCCTGCCTGTGTGGTGAGTTTGCCTTTGGCCAACAACAAATCCCCACCCAGCTGTGAGCTCACTCCCCATCCTTAGTGTCACGAGGGTAGAAAAGAGGAAGCACAGCAACAAGAACCCTCATGGGTATGGATGACGACGGGGAATATCACTTACCAACCACCATCACATGTGAAATACACTTGATTTGGGGATAATAAGTCCAATTTATGTGTAATTGAAATAAATGCTTACATAGTGATTCAGATAGGGTATACAAGATAGGGGAACAAGCAGACCAACACTAGGGCAGGGTTTTGCCCTTTCCGACCCAGGCTTTCCCCGAGGTGCCTGCCTGTGGCTAAGGGGCTCTGCTGCCAGCACCGGGGCACCTGCACACAGGAAAGCATGGGAGGTGTCAATGCCCTGAGCAATACTCCAGGTGAAGTCTCATTGCTTAGTACATTTCATTTCAGTTCCACAAAAATCTCCTCACCTAAATTATTTGCCTCTCTCATGTCCACAGCCTCACTGTGTCTCTTGCTTTTCTTTCCCTGTGATGAACTAATCAGCCCAAAATGTTTCCCTCTTGGGCTCATTCCTGTTGATGAGTTCTCACTGTAGAGCTTCAAAACCTGTTATTAGCTTCTGAATTAATGACTTTAAACAATACGCTGTTGAATCCCAGCCATTTTTATTGTTTCAATCCTCAAAATAATCCAGTGCCCCCAACTGGTTTTTGGATAGTTCTTTCTGTGGAAATCACAGACAGCCTTTTACCACCAAGAGCTGACCTGGGCACATCCCTCCTGACACAGCCCAGTGGGACCCATAGGTCAGGCTGCAACCTCTGATGGCTGTGTAAGCATTCTAAATCTTGCAGACATTGTGCCACGTATAAAAAAATAATAAAGTATAGTTTTCCAAGTAAACAAACAAACAAACAAACAAAAAATAAAACCACAAAGGTTTGTGCAGTTTGCCATGCTTAACTGTTTTTGAAAGCACATTATTAAAGCTTTATTCTTTGTAGAATGTAGCAGGTGAGTAAACAAGCAGAAGCCCAAATATATTTGGATCCAGTATCAGCAAAACATAAGATGGATGCTTTGTTCATGCAGTAATCTCCAGCAACCATTTTGAAGTGCAGAGGAATTAAAACATATTATGAAGATAGTATTTGATCTAAAAGTATCTTCTCTTGAGATAACATCTTGAGATAACATCATGAGATTTCTTCTCATGCTAACCTAGGTCATGAAGAGTTGAACTTACACCCCTCAAGTACATAAAAAAAAAAAACCAGTGAGCTTTCTAAATCTGCATTCAGTACAGCTGATTTAATATAGGCTGATTTAATAATAAGACAGCCAACCTTGCTTTTCCCCTTGAAAAGGGAGACAAAAGAAGGGATTTGAATTAAAAAAAAAAAAAAAAAAAAAAAAAAGATTGCTACTATTGAGACAATTGCAGTCCACATTTCCCCAGTTTTGGCTGGGCCAACAGAATCTCAGTGCTTTCTGGATATTGAAAAATATCTGTCCATAGACTTAATTGCTTATGCATAAGCCTGCCAATTTCTGATTGACTACTGGGTTTTTGCATTAAAGCAGTGAAAGTCATCTTACATTGCATATATTGTAACTGGTGCTTCTAATTATCTGAATACACATACAGCTACAGTAAAACTGGAAAAAAGCCTGTCTGTGCAAACAAGACTGACAGAGAGAGTGCAAGTTATACAAATAGAGCTTTACTTATTATCCTGAAGATTTTACTGGGGAGATGAAATGCATGTCATTGCTTTCTTATGATTATTATCTTCAGCTTCACCCATGGAAAAGCAATGCTGACAAGTAATACAGTGAGCCTAATTTCCCCTCTAAGGCAAAGGTGTTGATACTGTGTAAGGACTGCCTCCAGGCCAAATAGGGTGGCCAAGTATTGCATGCCATACAAGATTAAAAGTATTGCTGCCATAAACTCTTCTTATATGTGAACTGTGTGCTAGTGCACACCAGCATTGTTCAGTTTAGGACTCATCACCACCTACCAACTGCCCAAGGCAAAGGACTGAGATAGTGAATCTGTCAGGAGCCAGCTGAAGCAAGAGATGTCTCAGCCCTGAAGACCTGCTGGCATACCAGTAATGCAGTAATCAACAACAGGTGGTTCAGGGGCATTTGGACTGCAGATTTGGTTCTGACCTTGTGGAGGATCCATATCTGAGAAGCTTTCATCATTCTTGCAGGAAATCCCATATTTCTCACTAACAGTGGGATCAGATGACCCAGGCTCTTCCCTTCTTTGAAACCATAAGATAGCACTTGGATGGCTCAGGAGAATTTGACACTTATGAAAACTCAGAGGTAAAATCTTAGCTGCCTAGTTTGTCATTAGTTCAAGTTATTCGCTAGAGATATTTTCATGCCTTAGAGGCCTTGTCCTTGCCCATGGTTCAAATCTATCTTTATACCAGTCACGTCAGTGTAGTGAAATGAGGCAACACCCAGGATGTCCAACGATGTCTTTCAAAATATGAGTCAGTACAGCAAATTGATTTATTCGATTGCATGACTGATGATTAGTTCTCTGAGCTTAATTTGCTTATACTATTACTCTACATTGCAGTATTTTAGAAGGTGGTTTGCCTCAGAAGCATACGTTTCTTTTTTGTTTGTAAGGGGAAATCCTCTGCATAACGTTTAGAAATTATCTACAATTATCATAAATAGCCACTCATTAAAAATTAACCAGAAAGCATTAAGACAGCTCTTTTTGCAGCTGCCAAATTCAAGATTTAGCAAAAAATGAATTACTTCCTATTCAGTTTAATTTCAGACAGCCAGAAAAACAGAAACACAGTCCTAACTTTTGCACTTTTCATATGTGTATAATATACTCCTGCATCCCAACAAAAACAGCATAACTCAAACTATTTACCTAAATATCTCCTTCTAAGGTCCATAGACACAGCAACTGAAAATATTTTTCTGCAAAACAACTGTACGAGCTCTTATACCAGAAATAAAGGCAGCTTTTATAATTGGTATTTTACCCTGCACTGTAGGACTGTCATATACCACCGATCTGGATGAGTCTTACTGAAAACGTGAGCCTTTGGGTTTTTTGCAAACATTTCTACTTTTCAGCCGGGCTGTAACCGTTACCAACGGTCACCCGCAGGGGCAAAGAGCTGCGGTGCAGCCACGGCTGCGTCAGGGCAGAAAATCAGCGAGCAAGGGGCTTTTTCTGAGCTTTCTGGAGCCGGGAAGAAGCCCGGACAATGCCGGGGTCAGGCAGGCGGTCAGAGGGCTGTGGAGCTTTCTGTATCCCAGTCCCAGTCCCAGGCAAGCGGCTCTGTGGAGCGGCAGCCACCGGGAGCGCGGCGAGCAGGAGGGGCGAGCAGAGCCTGGCACGGCAGGAAGGGCGCGGGGCGGCAGCGGGCGCAGGCAGGGCGAGCAGGGAGGGCGAGCGGGAGTCAGAATGGTGGCCACCGGGAGGAAGGCTGGGGCTGCGGTTCTGCCCGGGGGAGCTGCGCTCTCCGCCTTGGGAGCGGCCGCCGTGTCCACCCAAACGGAGCTCCGGAGGGGCGAGGCTGCTGTGCAGACCCCAGGCTGCCGTAGCTGCCGGGACCCTTCTCTTGTGCCTGAGGTAGGGGGGCAGCTGCCTGCAGAAGAGGTGGGCAGGTGAATGATCTCCTGCGGCATTCAGCTGAGCTGCAGGAGACAGGGAGGAGGCTGCGTAGCATTAGGGAGGCAGAAAATGAGCTGGACAGTGGGACCCGTGAGCTCGCTGCTGTGAGAGGTGAGGCGATTCAGCCTGAAGAAGAAAAGTCTCCAGGGAGACCTTATTTTGGCCTTCCAGTACATGAAGGGACCTGCAGGAAAGCTGGGGAAGGGCTCTTCACCCGAGAGGACAGTGACAGGACAAGGGGGAATGGTTCTTGTGTGAGGGGAAGATATTAAGATCTGGCTATGTATCTCCTTGTAGATTAAATTGTGTCTGTAGAATGCCTCATCAACTTCTTCATCCCGATCAGGTGGCTTGACTTCCACCACAGTATCCTCCACATCAGCATGCCCCTATTTTTGCTTAAATACCAAATTTATTTGTAGGATATGAATCAAGTGATGCCAGGGTAGTTTGTTCCTTCAGTTCACACTAAGATTTTCCGGGATGCATAGCATAGATGCTTTTGGACACAATTTCAGAAATACTGTGATTACTCTCCATCCTGGTTTAGACCCAGCTGGTACCAACCGGGCCTCTGCTTGCTAACCCCCCACCCCCACTGTGGGACAGGGAGGAGAAAATCCATCCAAAGGCTCAATAATTGAGACAAGGATAGGGAGACTTGCATTCCCCCGTTACAGTAATAGGCAAAACCAGACAGGTTCCGTTTGGGAAGGAAAAGAACCCTAATTCAATCTACAAGGAGAAAGATAAAATACAGCCAGATCTTAATACCTTCCTCCCACATGCCCCTCCCTTCTCCCCCAGCCTGGATTACTTCACGCCTGCCTCAGCAGCACAGCCAAAAAAGTGGGGGTTTAGGATCAGTTCACCACACGTTGTTTTGCCACTCTTTCCTCCTTAGGGGAAGGACTTTCGCATTCTTCCCCCGCTCCAGCACGGAGCCACCCTCATGGGGGTGAGTCCTTCAGGAACCCCTGGGCCATGAGTCCCTCCCACAGGTGCAGTCCCTCAGGCACAGACTGCTCCCGCCTGGGCTGCACACAGAGTCATGGCTACTGCGGGAGCAGTCACCTGTAGTGAGATGAGGCAACACCCAGGTGCTGCTAATCAGCAGGCAGTGGGTGTGAGCCTGCATTCAGCCCACCTGTGCCTGGTTAGGGCTGGCCCCAACTGCGCAGGGGCAGGATCAGGAGGCCAATAAAAGGCCTGGCCTCCAGCACAAGCTCAGCTCACTTGCAGAGCAGGCCAGAGGAGAGGTTGGTTGAGTTGGGAGCACTAGCACTGACCCAGACTGGCTGACCCTGAAGGCATCAGCTTCTGCCAGAGCACTGGTCTGACTTCAGAGAGTCATACCCCAAGAAAGGTTCGTCTTGCTACATCTGGTAGAGAATGCGGGCATAGACCTCGGTCTAGCCCCTGCTCTCGACGAACCAGAAAAAAGAGAGCCACTTTGGCATGGATTAACATCAACAGAAAACCCAAGGAGTTGGGTGAGAAGATTCGTTACCTTCTCTCTCTATCACTGATTCACCTAGAAAGAAAGAAAGATGGGACTCTCATCAAGCACCCCTGCTAATGAAAAACCAGCAACATGGACGAAGGAGCAGGAACTCTCCTCCCTCCTGTCTGCGGCAGCTGCATGGGAACTTTGGCAGGAGGTCGGTGGTCTGCTGGTTGGCCTCCTGATCCTGCCCCTGCGCAGTTGGGGCCAGCCCTAACCAGGCACAGGTGGGCTGAATGCAGGCTCATGCCCACTGCCTGCTGATTAGTAGCACCTGGGTGTTACCTCATTTCACTACACATCAGAGCTACTATTCCTGCACAAACTTGATCAATAGTAGAATATCTCTGCTAAAAAGGAGTATGTACTTTTGTATACCATATATACACCATATGACACATATAATTTTAGCCAAATTTTACGTGAGTTTTCAGAAGGGTTTGCCTACTTCTGAATACCAGTCAAAGAAAGTCTTATGTCTCTGATTTTAGATGCCAAAAAGTTAGCATCCTTTGTGTATCCAAATGTTCTGAATACTCAGATATCCTTTGGGTATCCAAATAGTGTCCAAATATTGTGGTCACTTTATGAAACAGGACTAAGAGTTCATTTTTTCTTTCCAATAATTGTAATTTTTTTTTATTTGTCTGTGGGAGTAAATCAATGAGATGGATAAGGTGCTCTCTTATTAAATAAAATTTAATTAGAAAGGAGCTTCTTGAGACAACGTGTAGGTTTGTTGTTTTAGTTTTAATGAGTCAAATTTTGCTTTCTAAAGAAAGAACAATTTGTACTTTCCTATTATAAAATGAATGTGTTTAAGTACCGGCTGAATGTTGTACTTCAGACCTGAACTTTGGCTTTTTCATTCTTTTAAAATACTTTAATACTTTAAAATACTTTAATACTATTAAATTAACCTTGTCCCTAACAATTTTAAGGGGAATGTCCATAAAAAGGTGCATACCACAGAAAAGATAGATAAAGGAGCAAATGCTCACTCAGCTGAGGTCATAGCGGACACTTCATGGAGCTGATTCCAGAGGGATTCAGAGGACATGATGGAACCTGGCTGTAGACCTGAAGAACTCACTGCCAAAGAGAGCTGTGGGTGGTTAAGTTATATATGGTTTCAATGAAGTATTATCCAAACCATTTGGAGAGAAATCTACAGTACTAACCCACAAATGTCTCATCACGTTTATTAGAGACGGAAGTAGTAATATGGAGCAGCGTCACACAAATTTATTGCACTTCCTATCCAGTTTAAGTGCGTACTCTTCCTGTCACTCCCCATGACCTAAAACAGACACACAAACAAGCAAACCAGAAAGACAAGGTGGAAGTATAAAGACACAAATCTGGGGAAAGCCAAATAATTGTTGGAGGTAAAGAATTGTGAGGACCAATGGACCAAAAGTGTAAATTATATGGGCCTGGAGAGTGACGCAGAGCAGAGTACCCTGACTGAGCCTACCATTCTCTTAGGTTACCCAGTATAGTTAAGGATGGTGCCAAATAATGTTTTGGCCAGACAAATGACTGGGGAAGGGAATGGAAATAGGCTACACCATCGCCAAGTCACCTTCATTAGATTTCTTCCTCTAGGGCTAAGGATAACCAGCATGGTGAGAAGACTGGGAAGAATGGGGCTTGTGGGGACTTGGATGGACACTGCTTGAGGTAGGATAGCTTCACATTAACCCCATATGCCCTGGTACAGGACATGAATGGCTGCTCTCAGAAGTTGCTTTCCTACAGTAATCTACCTTATGTCCTGATACGGAGATGCCTGGGAAATGAAGCCAGTGGGCAGTTTGCTTAAGTGCGGCTTAGGGTATGTAGGCATATTTTATGTGAGCAGCATAAAATGCATAAAACAGTGTCTGTGTATGTATATACATTTACACATACATATACATATATATACATCTCCTGTTGGTAATCACCTCCCCTGCTTCCCCTGAAGGGAATGCTGCTGCCTGGAAGTAACCAGACACCCAAAGCATTGCTGAGGATTTCATCACTGACACTTCTTCCCATCTCCCGGGATGCCGCTTCTCCTGGGAGGAGCTCACTTGTGTGCTGGGCTACCTAGCCACCCTATCTCCTCTTGCTAGGCCTCCCATACTATAGGTTTATCTCCTTCCTAACTGGATAATACGCACAGTTGCTCTCTCAAGTTGATTTCTGATCCAAACAAGCTGTTGCTTCCGACTAACAAAGGTACACTGGGAAAAGCTACCACTCCAAGTATATGTATCCAAACACTGCCAGTGTGGCCACCTGCCACTGAATTAATTACATTTGGTAAATGGCTGGGGTGTTTCGCCAGCAGAGGGGCTGTGGAGGCGGAGGCAGCTCCGGGGGCGGCAGTTTCAGCCGGGCTGTAACCGTTACCAACGGTCACCCGCAGGGGCAAAGAGCTGCGGTGCAGCCACGGCTGCGTCAGGGCAGAAAATCAGCGGGGAAAAAAAACACAACCAACCAACCAAAACACAAAAAACAAAAAAACCCCAACAACAACAGAAAAACCCACAAAAAAAAAAAAAAAACCCAACAGTCGGGAGCAAGCTGTGACAGCTCTGGGTCAGGCAGGCGGTCAGAGGGCTGTGGAGCTTTCTGTATCCCAGTCCCAGTCCCAGGCAAGCGGCTCTGTGGAGCGGCAGCCACCGGGAGCGCGGCGAGCAGGAGGGGCGAGCAGAGCCTGGCACGGCAGGAAGGGCGCGGGGCGGCAGCGGGCGCAGGCAGGGCGAGCAGGGAGGGCGAGCGGGAGTCAGAATGGTGGCCACCGGGAGGAAGGCTGGGGCTGCGGTTCTGCCCGGGGGAGCTGCGCTCTCCACCTTGGGAGCGGCCGCCGTGTCCACCCAAACGGAGCTCCGGAGGGGCGAGGCTGCTGTGCAGACCCCAGGCTGCCGTAGCTGCCGGGACCCTTCTCTTGTGCCTGAGGTAGGGGGGCAGCTGCCTGCAGAAGAGGTGGGCAGGTGAATGATCTCCTGCGGCATTCAGCTGAACTGCAGGAGACAGGGAGGAGGCTGCGTAGCATTAGGGAGGCAGAAAATGAGCTGGACAGTGGGATCTGTGAGCTCAGTGCTGAGCACGCACAACCTGTGTCCGGTCAGTCAAACACTCCCCTAGCAGGGCACATGGAAAGGAGGGAAGCCACCGGAGTGGAGGAGTCGAAAGGTGGTAAGGAAAGCAACTAGAGGAACAAGAAGGAGGCAGGGACCTCCTTGAAAGCCCAAGGTGCCCTTGAAGAGCCATTTCTCTCCCCTGCAAACAATAGAAGAGGGAAGTAACCATCCTGCACCAGAACAAGGTGTTCGGTCTGTTCCAAGTGTTACCAGTGCGACCAAGAAAAAGCACCAGGTGACAGTAGTAGGGGATTCTCATCTCAGGGGCACAGAGGCACCTGCTTGCAGACCAGAGCAGATCTCTAGAGAGGTGTGCTGTCTAACAGGTGCTTGTATCAGGGATGTCACTGAGAGGCTTCCTAGCCCTGTTCACCCAACTGACTGCTCTTGGTATTTCATGTGTGTTCCACAGATGCAGCCACCAGCAGTGCTAAAAATATTAAAAAGGGTTACAGGGCTCTGGGAGTAGCACTTAAGAACTCTAGGTAGTATTTTCATCAATCCTACTGGTGAAAGGAAAGGGGATAGATAAGGACAGCCAGATCCACCATATCAACAGCTGTCTATGTGACTGGTGCTACAAGCAGGAGTTTGGCTATCTGGATCATGGTACCAGATTTGATAAACCTGGTCTGCTGGGGGCTGATGGGATCTACCTATCAGAAAAAGGGAAGAACATCCTCAGATGTAAGCTGGCCAAGCTGGTGAAGAGGGCTTTAAACTGACGTGGCTGGGGGAGGTATCCTCCATTCATCCCATGCCAATCAGTTTTGGTGTGATGCTGACATCAGTAATGATGCCCTGAGCCTGCAGAAGGGGCACAGGTCAGCAGGGGAACACCTGGAGGGGGGCATCAAAGCCCAGGCCCTCCAGCTAGTTCATAAACTTCACTTGAAGTGCACCTAAAATGCCTCTATACAAATGCACGCAGCATGAGAAATGAGACTTAGAGATGTGTGCTTGCCTGCTGGGTTATGATCTTACTGGCCTCACTGAAACCTGGTGGGACGGCATCTATATCTGAAGGATCAACATGGAGAGTTATAAACTCTTCAGGAAGGACAGGCATGGGAGATGAGGTGGGGGTGTTGCCTTCTATGTCAAAGACCAGCTGGAGCGCATGGTGTTCTCCCTGGGTTCAGATGAGGACACAACAGAGAGTTTATGGGTTAAGATGAAAGGGAACACAGACACAGGAGATAACTACAGTGGGTGTCTGCTATAGGCTTCCTGACCAGGAAGGTAGTATAGATGAGGCAATCTACAGACAGCTAGGAGCAGCTTCACGTTTACAATCCGTGGTACTCATGGGGGTCTTCAATCACCCTGATATCTGTTGGAGGAACAACTCTGCAAAGCACAATCTGGGAGGTTTCTACAGTGTCTAGATGACAAGTTCCTTTTCTAAGTAATCAAGGAACAAGCAAGGAGAGGTGCTGTGCTGGATCTTGTTCTCACCAAGGACAGACTGGTGAGGGATGCTAAGCTCAAGGGCAGCCTTGGTTGTAGTGACCATGGAATGGTAGAGTTTGAGATCCTTAGGTCAGCTAGGAGGGCTCACAGTCAGCTTAATGTCCTTGACTTTAGGAGGGCAGGTTTCAGTCTTTTCAAGGAAATGCTCATAAGAGTGTCATAGGATAAAATCCTGTAGGGAAGAGGGGCCCATGAAAGCTGGATGATATGTAAGGATCACATACAAGGATATTTAAGGATAATATTTAAGGATCACATAGGGGTCAGTTTAGGAGAGCCAAATCCCAGTTAGAATTAAATCTCACTAGGGATGTAAAGTGCAATAATAAAAGCTTCTATAGGTATGTTGAGGATAAAAGGAGAACCAAGGAAAATGTAGGCCCTCGTCTAAAGGAAACAGGAGACCTAGCTTCACAGCATATTGAGGAGGCTGAGGTTCTCAATGACTCCTTTGCATCAGTGTGCTCTGGAAAGTGTGCCAGGCCCATTGGAAAGGCCGCAGCAGAGGAAAGCAGGGACTGTGAGAATGAATTGCGCTGCACTGTAGGAGAACAGGTTCACAACCATCTAAAGAACCTGAAAGTGCACAGGTCTATAGGACCTGATAGAGCTGGTGGATGCAGTTGCTAAGCCTCTGTCCATCATATTTGAGAGGTCATGGTGCTCTGGTGAGGTTCCCACTGATGGGGAAAAAAAAAGGTAACATAGCCCCTATTATTAAAAAGGGGGGAAAAGAAGACCTGGGAAACTACAGGCTGGTCAGTCTCACCTCTGCCCAGCAAGAGCATGGCACAGGTCTTCCTTGAAAATCTGCTGAGACACGTGGAAAATAAGGAAGTGACTGGTGACAGCCAAAATGACTTCACTTAGGGCAAATCATGCCTGATCAATTTGGTGACTTTTGGTCAACATCACAATACTTTGCATAGAGATTCATTCCATGAGACTAAAAGCAAACAGAGCTTTGTTAATACCTGCTGTTTATTGAAACCATGTCACATTGATCAAAATCTAGAAATACACGGTAAAATTATTGTAAAGTCTTGTTTTCTACTTCCTTTAAGGAACTATAAATGAGCAACTTTTAAAAGTAGTTCATGCTCCTTCTGTTCCTCCTAATTTAAATGGCATATGTGTAAAATTCATGCCAGTAAATTCAATCTAACTGCCAAGAAAGTTAAATTATGCCTAAGATGATTAACATGGGCTGAAACCCTTGAAGAAATAAAGGAGGATTCCCTGAAATGCACTTGCTAATCCTTCGCCTATCATCAAAGATTTTTTTTTTTTGCAAGTACAATATAATGTCTCATGATATAATGGAACAGTTCTTGGTGTTCACTATTGGTCACACCAATTATTATAGTTGGCACAGGGTCCTCTCTGTGTTCATTCCTCAGAAGTACATTTGCTCTCTGATTCTCAGTATAAACCCCCCTGATCTGAAAAAGAGGCCCCTTCTGCCACAGCTTCACTTGTAATAAAAGGAGGGGAACATGCAAGATCCTTGTCCTGCAAATGCATACAGACTCTCCATCCCACTGAAGCCCTCCATGCTTTACCCCCATATGCACATAAATATACACAGAACTGCAGCCTACAAGCAGAATAAGTTCAAGAGATTTTGAGGGGAAAAAATACCTCTCTGCTCGTCTGAGCGAGGTCTGCTTTGCAGACAGCAAGTGTCCTCCATGTGCACACATTTTTTGGGCAGCAGAGTAGGGAGGAAACATCCCTTTTGACTGGAGAGCCCAATAGTGGCTGAGACATTGGCAGATGGGTGTGCAATGGGCCAGTGAGGACTCAGGAAAATGCAACCACTCCTGCCACTGGCTACATGCACTTTGTTTGTGTGAAGACAGCCAGGGTTGTCAACCAGGTTCACAACCAGATTTTACCTGCAAAATTAGGTTTACATTAATAGTTACGAGAGTTTTTTGACAAATCCCCATCAACTACAGCAATGTGAAAAGGGCCAACTTTGTGTTTATATAGGGGGAGGGGAAGGGAAGGCTTTATCTTTCCCATGGATACTGCAAAGAGGAACTTTGCTGCAAATTGCCAAACCCTCACAGGCTGACAGTGACTGTGAGCACTGCAAGACCCTGCTGGCTTTCTCCCTCACCTGCTGCCATCCCTCTCCCTGACAGTCACACACCCCAATCCCTAGGTCAAACAAGCAGGTGGCCAAGGACACAACCTGGAGTGGCCCCAAGTTTTGCCATGTCTCCAGCAGATGTTAGCGTGGCCATGTGGGCCATGCATCACCGCACTGCTGGAGCTGTAGGTCAGGCTGCGGCTGTTGAAGATGGGATGTCCCCTTGGGCCCATTGACTGCACCAGTACCCACTTGTGGTGACAGGACCAAACCTATGACAACCAGGACTGGCTGAGACTGGCTCAGCATGACAGACCAAGTGTTGCTGGGCATAACAAGATGCAGTGGTTATGCGGCTTGGCCCAGTTCGGCACCACCTGGACCGGCGTAGCTTGGCATATCTCAACACAGCATGGCTCAGGTTGTTGGGACAGAAAGAAAGTAAAAGAAATATATTCCAAATCTGATTATTTTAGGATTGATTATTTTAGAATTAGAGGTAGAAATAGAAGTGTGGAAACATGTAAAAGTTTTACCTTGTAAAGAATGGTATAGAAAACCATGTATTCAAGATTTATTGGTACCTCGTTAGGTAGCAAGATAAGGATGGGACTGTGCATACCAGAGTGAGCTAAGTAGAGATAAGAGAAAGTTGGCAGTAAAATTCACGTTAATCACATTGGAAGTTGCCCAACACCAGATGGACATTATCCAAGAGAAAGAGGTGAAAAGGGCACAGTAAGGAAGACTATTTACTTCATCAGAGGAAGACTATTTACTTCATCCTGATGACCACCTAATGACCACCAGAGGGAACCACGCAAGCGCAAAGGGACTGATGCCGTAATCCATCGATGAAGTAATCTACACATGAATATGTATTAAGAAATGTTGTAACCTGTTGAATATGTAATTAGACTGTGAAATTTTCAGGGATAAATTACGGCCGCATTGTATGTTTTTTTGGGAATCAGATTTGGGTGCGTACCCCTGGTTCCTGAGGCCTCAAATAAAGCACCACATACAACCTCTCCCGAGTGGTTATGTGTTTGTCTTAATGCTAACAAGGTCAGCCTGGTTCTGTTTGACCTGGCTTAGTCAGGCCCAGCCTGATTTGGCTCGGCTGTCCCAGCCTGACTTCACTCAGCTCGGGTCGGTCTGGCCAGGCACAGCCTGCCTTGTCCCAGCACGGTGCAGGATGCAGAGCACACGACGCGTTGGCTTGGCCAAGCCTGAACTGGCTCGGCCTGGCCTGGCTCAGCCCAGATGGATCTGGCCTGGCACGGCCAGCTCAGCTCATCATGGCCCAGACCTGAACTGGCTAGGTCCAGCCTGAGTCGGCATGGCCTGGTTCGTCCCAGTAAGTCCTGGCTCAGCATGAAACGGTTCGGCTCAGCTCAGCACATTTTGTCTCAACTCGACTTGGTTCGGCTCGGCTCAGCATGGCCTGATTCGGCAGCACTGATACAGACCGGTCGGATCCGGATCTGCCGGGCCCGCCCTGATTTGCTCTGCCACAGCTCTGCCTCTCTGGCACGGCTCGGCTCGGCTCGGCTCGACCCGTTTTGTCTCTGTTCCTCTCAGCTCGGCGCGGTGTGTTCCCGGCCCGGCCGTGCCTCCCTGTGGCCCGCTCTGGAAGCTCATGCGGCTCCGGGCTTTATGGTCCCGGCTGGCCCGGCTGGGCCGTGCAGGAGCAGATGATGGGCGGTGCTGGTGTCAGCCCCCGCTGCCGGTCTCTATCCAAAGCCTCTGGTTCTGAAAACCACGGGGGCTGCAAGGTCTCTGGGTCACGCAGAAGGGAGAAGCGGGGCAGTACTTTATTTTTGCGGGAACCGGGAGCAGAGCAGAACTGTTCCCGCAGTACACCAGTCTAGCAGCGGCGGAACTGGTACCTGATTCACATAATGGCTGTGCTTTTAGTGTCATTTTTCCATGTATTACCCTTTAATCTGGGGAAGGGTGCTGAAAAGCACCGTGCCTTCAGCGGGCTGGCACCCCACTCTTCCTGCAGTGCCAACCAAAGCCAAGGGAAAGATTCTTGCACTGGTGTTTTATTTTTTTCATTCTCTTTCCTGTTTCAAAGCTGACATTTTTCACTGTCTTTTCCTGTCCCTTACTACACACCTGAAATTGCCATCTACTTCTGGTTTTACTTTTTTTTTTTCTTTTTTTCCTTTTTCTTTCTTTCTTTTTTTTTTCTTTTTTTCTTTTTCTGTGAGTAAAGAATTCCAACCAAATCATGAAAACAACAAGGGAACAGAAAGAGTTGTCATCATTTGCAGCATTTTTTATTTTATATATGTGTAATATTTTTAATATATATGTGTGTATATATTATGTATTTCAGCTGCTTCCTCTGTGGATTGTCTTATTTCTGCTATCATTGTAAAAATGACAGACTGAAAATCTGAGAAGCAAATGCTCAGTTGGAGGAAAGCTCTGGAGGTTATGAAGATCACACAAAGCCATGTGCTGTGAATAAAGTGACTCTCTTCTGTACAGCAGAGGCAGTCTTCAGCTTTCTGAAGCTTTAAATCTTAAAACACTAATCCTGAAATAAATTAAAAGAGCATCATGGAGATCTCTCTAATGGGGACAGACAGCACAGCCTGCAGAGGTTCCCTGTGCATAAAATGGCATAAAATGGCAGGGGTTTGCTAGCAAGGGATCAGCAGTGTGGAAAGAGTTATGACATGTAGAGTCAAGTGCCAAGCACTGACATCTCTAAAACACATGAAAACACCCCAATACCTGCCAAAACTTCTGCCCGTCTGAGGTAGCCCCTGTGTCAGAAATCCAAGCAAGCAAGTGGCAGTCTTTAGTTACAAGTGATGCTTTTGGAAACATGGAGCTGGACGTGCTGTGGAGAAGGCAGTTGGAGAGGATGGAGCTCCTGCCTTAAAAGAGACACTATTGAGGGACTTTGGCCAAAGATGACCCAAGTAAGAGACAAAGCAGCAGGGGGAAACCAGCAAAAGTCATGCAGAAGCCAAAAGAAACCAAACACCCAGCATGGCAGATGGAAACCAGTTGCCTCACTGAAGGGATTGGGATAGACCAAGTCTGGACTGGGAAATCAGATACACTGTGCTGAGAAGGAGAGCTAGGAGTGTGTGTTAGGATTTGGTAAGTAATTTGATAAGCTGAACATCAGGAATGAGGAGAAAAACTGTTTACTTGAATTTTTAGTTGTTGGTGCTTTGTTTTCCTCAGTACCCTCATCAGTAATCAGAAATCTATTTTAATTGGCAATGAATAATAAAGTAAAACTTCCACAAACGGAGAATATTTTTCTCATGACACCCTGAATACCTTATGTTGGATGACATGAATAAGGAGGCCATAGCCCCATATTACCCATTCACACCTTAAATTTGTCCCAGTATAACACACTCTGCACTCACGATCCTACATTAAAACTACATTATTCATTGCAAAAGTTACTCATTTGTACATAATTTCCAAAGATATGGTTAATTTTTGGATCAATATATTGTGGGAATCTGGTAAATTGTCATTTAGGTTATTAATGCTGGAGGTGTTGGTCATAAAAGCAGCAACTGAGAAAGGATTTAAAATCTTTTGGTCACATGGCACTTCTCAAAAAAGCCAGAGAAGTTTGTATAAAATGTAAAAATTTTTTATAAAAATGTTTGTAAGGTTTCATGCAGTTTGCAAAGATTTCAGTCCAAAGTAGTACTCATGCATTTTAGGTAAAACCACTTAAACAAGGGCTGTAGAATGTAGAACTTCAGAAGTTTGCAGTAAGAATCTTTGAGGATTAATGTAATTCATTCTTTCCTCTCCAAGTTTTACATTGTGAGGTTATTATGCTGCCCACCACAACTGCAAAGCTGCAAGCTCTTGGCCAGAGACAACTGTTTCAGTTTATTTTAACAGTGTGTTTACCCTATTAAAATAGTTACAAAGAAGGATGATGGTAATAATTATGACATCAAACTAGCTGACATGACACTCCTCTGCCAACCCTCAAATCAGTTAGTTACATCTGTAAGTAGAGTGATTGAAGAGTTTTTAATTATTTTTACTTTTCTTCTCTCTTTTTCTTTTTTTAAAATCCATTTTGCCATCAATAGTGTCTTTTTGAGTGAAAGCTACTGTACGTCAGTGGGAGGATGGGAAGCTTAGATGGTCTCCTTACGTGATAAGAGGTTTGAGGTTTGTGGTTACTCAGAACATTCTCCTGAAACTACACCTCACAAAGTGATTTTAAAATGCTAATATTATCAACTGATAGCAGTTTAAACTCACCTTCTTCTGGTATAATTGGTTACAGAGGTGCCAAAAAGTGGTGAACCTTTGGGGATGTCATATCTCTGTGAATGAGTGACATTACTGGTGTCAACAATGAGGCTTCAGAGCTGGTGAATAGTGGCAGAACAACTGACAGCATCTACCTGGATTTGTGCAAGGCATTTGACACGGTCACACCACAAGACATTCTGGTCTCCAAACTGACAAGATACGGATTTGACAGATGGACCACTCAGTGGATAAGTAATTGGTTGTATGGCTGCACCCAGAGGGTTGTGGTCAATGGTTCAGTGTCCAGGTGGAGGCGAGTGATGATGAGTGGTGTTCCTCAGGGGTCAGTGTTGGGACCAGTGCTGTTTAACATCTTTGTTGCAGACATGGGCAGTGGGATAGAGTGTATCCTCAGCAGGTTTGCTGCCAATACCAAGCTGTGTGGTGTGGCTGGCACCTTAGAGGGAAGGCAGACCATCCAGAGGCACCTTGACAGGCTGGAGAAGTTGTCCCATGCCAGTCTAATGAAATTCAATATGCCAAGTGCAAGGTCCTGCACCTGGGTTGGCTCAGCCCCAGGCTGGGGGGAGAATGGATAGAGAGCTGCCCTGAGGAAAGGGTCTCAGGGGTGATGGTAGATAAGAAGCTCCACGTGTCTGCCCGTGTGTGCTCTCAGCCCAGCAGGCCAACTGCGTCCTGGGCTTCACCAAAAGAAGTATGGCCAGCAAGGAGAGGGAGGTGATTCTGCCCCTCAACTCTGCTCTCGTGAGACCTCAGCTGGAGTACTCTGTACAGCTTGGAGCCCCCAGCACAGGAGAGATGCAGACCTGTTGGAGAGGGTTCAGAAAAGAGCCACAAAGATGTCCAAAGTGCTGGAGCCCCTCTGCTATGCAGACAGACTGTGAGAGGTTGGGGTGATCCAGCCTGGAGAAGAGAAGGCTCTGGGGAGGCATATAGCGGCCTTCCAGTACATGGAGGGGTCTGGGGAGGGGCTTTGCACCTGAGAGGATAGTGACAGGGCAAGGGGTGATGGTTTTAAACTGAAATGGGGTAGATTTAGGTTAGATATTAGGAAAAAAATTTCACCATGACGGTAGTTGGACACTGGAATAGGTTGCCTAGGGAGGCTGTTGATGCGCCATCCCTGGAACTGTTTAAGGTCAGGCTGGATGAGGCCTTGTGCATCCGGGTGTAGTGGGACATGTCCCTGCCCATGCAGGGAGTTGGATCTTGATGATCCTTACGGTCCTATCCAACCCTAACCATTCTATGCTTTTACATCCTCCTTATTTGCCTTCCCCCTCATCCTTACCCACAGACACTCAGCCTTATCACCATCACTGTTAAACACCATGCAATGAAAACATTCCTTAACATACAGAGCCACCCCACTACCTCTTCTTCCCTCTATCCTTTCTGAAGAGCTTATAGCCATCTGTTGCAGTATTCCAGTCATGAGAGTCATCCCATCATGTTGCTCTGATGGCGACTACATCAGAGCTGTCCTGCCACACAATGCCTTCAAGCTCTTCCTGTCTATTGCCTATGCTGCATGCATTGGTCTCGATGCACTTCAGCTGGGCTATCGGTTTCACCCTTAGGATCTCCATGCCACCCTTAGGCTGATCTGTGGTATGCCTGGTTTTATTCCTTTCTCCCTTCAAATGTTGGGATGCACAAGGGATACAGTTTTAGATGCTCAGTGGAAAAGTTTAGTTTATTCCAAATCGAGTGTTTTTTAACTGTCATTTGGAAGGATGGTCTAAGCTCCGGAACATCTAAGGAAAGTTGCTGAGGGAGAGAAGCACTTCTCCTCTGTGCACATGGGTCTACAAAGAAAAACAGAATTAATTGTCTCCTTCTGAGGCATAGCCTTCTCCTGTCACACACCATTGCGGATACAGCAGTAGAGCCAGTGATTGCCTTGTGAGACACTGACATTTCATAGGGCCCTGGCTTTCTTGAAGGCCACAGAAAGGAGGGAACACAGTCACAGCGTTTCTTACCTTTCTATGTTGCCCCAAGAAATAAGGAACTCATTTTCTTGTGGAAAGATATAATTTACTACAAAAAACCTGAACCCTGTATTTATCATATCCTCATTCCCTTCAAGAATATAATTAAATATAATTAAACTTCCCAATTTGCTGAATTCTGCTGTTTAATACATGAATTAAAAATGCAGACAAATTATGGTATGTCTGTCATTTATCTGTTCTGCTTCAGTGCCTTTACTGATGAAAGGAAAATCTCAAATGTAAACATTAATTTCGTAATGATGACAAGAGGGACAAGAAAAGATGTATTTGTATGTGTTTTTTCTTTTGTTTTCTGGTTTATAGGCATCATGAATCTTCTTATAATACAGGTTTTATAGCATCTTTTTAATGAAGGACCAGCCTCTAAAAGATTGGAGGCAATTTAGGGAAAAAAAACAACTAAACCCCAACTCAGCATTATAATATTTCTTATTTAAATCTGACAGATACTCAGGCTCAAAGAGGACTTCTAGCTGTACAGTAAATAGTGACAGTATGTCTCCAACTTCAGCTTGCAACACTGTTTTGAGGAGAGGACACTGATATCATTTCATGATGGAGAACTTGAAGGCGACACAAAGGTAATACTTGGCATATATTTCAAAACAGAGAAACTCTTTTTTCCATAGTAGATGATGGGACTACAGAATACAGGTTCTGCAGTTTTGAATTTTATTTTTTTTTTTTAATTATCTGAGGGTTAATTCCAGTCTGTATATACCCTGGAAACTTCTAATTAAAAAGGTGAAGACAGATCTGAGAGGGAAGTGTTTTTGTAGGTCAGGTCACTCTTGTAACTTTTGAGGTGTTAAGCAGAAAATATATGTACCTGATAAATCTTACCTGATAATTAATTTCTCTAGGTGTTTTAGTCTCACTTGTTCAAAATGGATGTTCTGGAGTATTAATGTGAGTAACAGCAGTTGCAAGGGAAAGAAGTGATTTAGAAAAGCCAGATGTTTTTTGATAGATGTCAGCTGCAATACACAGTGCACCCTCAAGTAGCCGAGTGAGAAAAGCTGTGGTTACTGAAGAGTGTCCAGAGGTGTAAATTCATCTCCTGACAAGAAGGGGCAGAAGCACCTCTTGACCTTAGAACTGTAAGTCTCTACAACTTACAGATCCCTCCATGTAACAGCATAGCACATAAGTTCTACTGGAAAAAAAAAACAAACCACAAAACAGACAGACAAACAACAAAAACCAACCAATCCTGCCATCACACATGTTTATATGCCAATTTTTTGCCATACAGTTTCAGCGTTTTGATTACTAAGAGGCTCTCATGTCTGAGGAAGGCAGGCATTCTTATATGTGCTAGGTGCAGAATTTAGTGCTGGTAATACTAAATAGCTGCACTTCTAAGAGGTCTCATTATAAATGCATTTTTTGGCTCACACAATTAGTTTCTAAGGTGACTTCTCCACACTATTCCATCATTCAACTTGTGTTGCTCTCTCCAAGCTTACATCTGTCAGAAAAGGAAAGGTGTTCACCTCCTCAATAAGTAACACCAGAAAGACTGTGTACTCTTGCAGGGATTTTTTTTTTCTGCACAACCCAGTATCCAAAGGAATAAGCTGATTTTAGAGCAATCATGCCAGAAGAAACTCTGCATTTCCTTCTGAAGTTGTGATCCTTTCGGCAATCTCAGATGGCATTTCTAAGTAACTGAGAGAAACTGCAGTTTGGTGATCTAGGTGATGAATGATTTTCAGAGCTTCCTGTCACATGAAGTATAATAGGGATCATGTGTTGCTGAAATTGGGTACGTTTATCAGCTTCTGAGTACCTTTCAGTAGTTCTGCCAGGCTATTAGTATGCTTCAGAGGTCACATAACGCTTTGACATTACCAGAACGAATAGCTTAAGATGAGTTTCTGAGTTTCCATTTATTGTTGCTTTATGATGGGAAATAGAGGGAAAATTTAGTTCCAAAGTGAATTAAATAACCTGAAATTATTAAGAATTTCAACTTCTGAAAGAGCTGATACATAAATATGTTGAACTATTAAGGCGGTAAGAGCAGGAAGATTTTTCTCTCTTGTCCTATCAACTGAGATTTAAGTTAAAAGGAATTTACTTAGAGTTTCCTTATAAAAAGTACTGATATTTAAAAGGTGCTAACTTTGATAGGTGCAGAACAACAGAACATTAGAAATAATCAGGAAAGTTAGTTTAATGAGGTCTTTTACTCATAGTTTGTCCTCTAATTACATAAAAAATGTATTTCACTGAAATCCATAACTGCTCTGCATGTCTAGCCAGAAATTTGTTATTTCATTTAAAGAAGAAACATTTGTTACATTAGCCCCTAAATCCTACAATCATATTCTATTCTACCATACTAAATGCTTTACAAAAATATGATAGACAGACACCATCTGAAAGTGTTTCTAGGCTAAATAATACCTATATTATGTGATAAACGACTCTACATGAATGCAAAATAGTTTTTATAGAAGTTGCTGAAACAGTTGAAGTTGAATTTCTTTTGTATGTGATATGCTGTTGCAGTAATTTCCCAGGAAATTGAAGTAATTTCTCTGAAAGGTGATTATCTCCCTCTCACCTCTCCCTCTTCCTGTTTCAGGAATCTCTGGTGCCTCGAGAGTGGGAAGACTTTGTTAAAGGATTGTATGGGAAGCCCTAAGATGACTTTTTTAATGATTAAAGTCAGAATGCTTCATCTTTTCATTCCAATGCACTGTTGAAACTGAAAAGAAGGAATCCTGCTCTATGCTTATCTTCAGTTTTTGGGGGATTTATGTGTTACTAGTAGAAGAGCAGTAGTAGGAATAACAATATATATTTAGAGATTATAAATCTCCTTGTGAAACTGTCTGGTCCAATTATGGTACCTTTGAAGTGGATAGGAAAGGGTAGTATAATGCAAAACTGCAGTAGTGAGGAAGAGTAGCCTGGAATTTACCCAGAAGAAAAGGACCTGGAGATGTTGGCTAACAGCTGGCTGAATATGAGCCTGCAGTGTGCCCATGTGGCCAAGGACAAGAGCATCCTGGCTTGTATCAGAAATAGTGTGGCCAGCAGGGAAGTGATTGTCTTCCTGAACACGTGTGATGTGTCACCTCAAACACTGTGTTCAGTTCTGGGCCCCAGACTATAAGAAAAACATTGAGGTGCTCGAGTGAGTCCAGAGAAGGGCAAAAAAAACGTTGAGGGGTTTTGAGAACAAATCTTATGAGGAGCTGGGGTTGTTCATTCTGGAGAAAAGGAGGCTGAGAGGAGACCTTATCACTCTCTACAACTACCAGACTGGATGCTGTAGAGAGGAAGGGGTTGGTCTCTTCTCCCAGGTAATGAGTCACAGAAATGGGTGACAGGGAATGTGCTCAGGTTGTGCCATGGGAGGTTTAGATTGGATATTATGGAAACTTATTTCACTGAAAGGGTTGTCAAGCACTGCGAGAGGGTGCTCAGGGAAGTGGTCACATCATCATTGATGGAAGCATCCAAAGACATGTGGATGTGGTTTGGGACATGGTTTAGTGGTAGACTTGGCTGTGCACTAGGTTAATAGTTGGACTAGATGGTCTTAAAGTTCTTTCCAGTCAAAACTATTGTATGAATATATGAAACCTGAGCTGACTTCAGTGAAGTCTGGATTTCACCTCTGACATTTAAATGCCACTGTTCACATACAGTTACTGTGAATTCAGAAAGTGCATTATGAAATGAAAATAACCTTTTCACCAAGTTTTTTATCCCAATTGCAATATTCTCTGATGATACCTCATATGTTTTCTTTTCTTGTTAATGTCAGATTGACCACTTAAAACACCAAAAAGGTCCAGCTACTCTTTGCACAAGTTTCAACATGATCATAAAAATGAGATTCTGAACACTCATCAGAAAGCTCTGCTTTAATCTTTCTTTTTTTTTTTTTTTTTTTTTTTTTTTTTTCACATTATTTACTCTTCCCCAGTAAGTTAGGCTGTATATTGTTCTTTCTTCAATAATTCTTCCCCTAAAATTTTCTCCCATCTTCCTGTGCATCCTGTCAGAATTTTCCTCACCTGTGAGGAGCTGAGCATGATCACCTGGAAAGCATGATGAGGTGGGCAGGAGGGAAACATTGCAGCTACAGAAACGTAAGACTTGCAAGAATCATAGGAAGAGGAGGGATCTGATACAACTTGAGTGTGGTGGAACAAAGGGTGGGTTGTTTTTTGTTCATTTGAATCTCTTTTCTTAAAGGTGAATAATTGCTTTATATTTGGACCAAAATTCACAGAGGAACAGGGTATTGTTCATATTATTTGTGCAAAGGAGGAATCAAGATGGAGAAATAATATATGAAATGCTTTTTGGTGATCTTAAGCATGTTACAGAAGTTCCCTTGATACTTCCTAATCCAAACTCAGAATTTCATTGAAATTTTTTTCTTTTTTTTTTTTTTTTTTCCTTTTTGCCTTGCAGTCTTGTCAGATCCTTCTAAGCAGAGCTGATCCTAATGATTATTTTCCTGATCCTTCTCTCAAAAAATTCCTGTCTGTGAGTTCCAAATATCTTTCTATGCTATCTTCAAGTGCTTCTCACTACTGGTTCTCAAATTGAAAGACTATCTGAGAGAACAGCTGCTCTAAGTTTCGTTAATGCTCTCTGAAGCTTCCCTGCATATGAAAATGTGCTGCTTTGTACTCTAAGGAGACTTATTTCATTTATTTCTGAAAACAGAACAGTATGCAACAAAGCAACTGGCAATTTGATGACTGGGGTGTTAAGCAGAGATCTGGCTGGAGGGGCTGGGAGAGGAAGAGATGTTTGCAAAAGAAACTCTGAGTCATCTCCTGAATATTGGAAAGCATTTTCAAGACTGAAATATTATGGGCAATTAACTACTATTACATTTCTAGGGAAAGGTCGGGGATCACAGCAAATCTTCTAATAAATCTTAATAATTACCTGTCTTAAAAGTTTCAAATAATCCTTTGCATTAAAAGAAGCGTATTAGCCTGATGACTTTTTGGGTATCTGCTCAAATCTAATGTTTTTTTAACAAGACAGAGTGAACCAGAGGAAAGTTTCACAGTGTGTAAAGCTAATGACTGACAGTGGGGAATCAGCTGGTTTTTTTGACTTTAAAAAGTTGTCTGTAGACTAAAATATTCATCTGCAATTCTTTCTTCAGGCAGAAGAGTGAAAGGTGCCTCTGAAGCATAATAAAAAAAACCTGATAATAGTATATATTTTCAGATAGACTTGTGCAGATGTTACCTAAAAATCTCAGTTTGACTTCATTATCTAGTCACAGGCTCCCTCTATAGTCAATCTGCCTGAAAGCTGAGAAGTTCATGGCTCGCTTAGTTATAGTAAACGGAATAGGTATCAGTGTCATGCAGGCAGAAGCCAGCTACTGTTTATCTGAATTCAGAAATGGTCATCTGAATTGCAGCCATGCTCAAAAAAAAGTTACCCAGAGATGGGGCCTCTGACAGTATTATGAAACAGAAATGTTAAACTCTGTCAGAGGGCTGAGTAGAGGAGCAAGAATTCAGATACACTTAATGCTTTATCTACATGGAAGTCAACATGCTGCTCTGCTAAACATGCTTATGTTTTGTTTATGTGGCTTGTGTCTCCCAGTAAGCTAAAGATTTAGGTTTGGGATATGTCCTTAGAAGCCAGGTATCTTAAGGTAGGGTGATACTGTGCTGATCCCCTAAGGTCCTGCTGGACTCTGAAAGCCAAGGAGTCTAATTATCTGCTGAGCACATCCTGAGCTTCATCAGATTTCATATCAGCAAAATTTAATTGACAATATTCTGTATGCAGTAAAGGAACAGAATAATCACACTAGAAACTCTGTACACAGCCAGGCTTCCCAGATGTGACGAGTGGGAGTCACATGACTGTAGATTTTTTTTTTTTCTTTTTTTTGTCATTGGCTTTTGAATTCAGATACATACCATGTCAAATGAACCAGGAACTGAGTCTTGCTGATGTCTTTCTGAATATCATCACCACTCAATAAACAAGTCTGTGTCACTGAAAACTGTAGTCTCTGTTCCACTGAATTTGCTAATGTCCCCAAGAGAATATGGGCAAAAAGGCAAACCATATTTGTACTATTTCTCACCATTGACTTACCTTCATGTAGAATTACCCTAAACATCAAAGAAGGAGGTGGGATTGTTTATTCATTGATAGATAAGTAAAAGGGCTATATTTATATAGGTATTATGTAGCTCATACTCGCATTGTAGATGAGAAGGAAAAATATAAAATAAAGAGAGCAGCAGCAAAGCATGATAGTCAAATAGTAGAGTATCTCTGTAATCTGAGAATGAGACAGTACTGCCTGAATGTTTCAGCCTAATGGTCCTAATGCACAAAGAGCAGTGTTTAAGGCTACTTCATATAGGGTTCAAACAGCATATGCTGACGAAGTTCCACTGGCACAAAATACAGCAGCTGCGTGGTAGCTATGATCTGAACCCACGGGAAATTTTTGCACCAGCATCTCTCTGGACACAGAGGTATCACAAAGCATTTGCTGTAAGTCCCCCTGCAACTGATATGAGCTGCTGCAGAAGGCTGTGCTTCAGCTGTGACCAGTATTTTTGGAGGCATCAAGTCTTACTGCAATCATCTAAGGTAAGAATACACTCCGTATAGGAGACAGCAATTTCAGAGGAAGTTTATTGAGACTGCAGAACATCTTCCAGTGAAAGATTAGGAGTAATCACTGAAATAAGTACTTACAGACCTGAATGTAAAATGACAATTTTCCTGTTTGCTTCTGCATTAATGAAAAGGTATCTATAAACTAATCAAGCTAAATTTCCTGCTGACTAGAGAGCAAGAAAAACACCCAGAAACTACTGCAAGTAGAGGGTTTTTAATGAACATGAGGAGATCTGAAAAGCTAGTGATGCAGATCATAGGGGCAGGGGGGAAGTGACAACTGGCTGCCACCAACTGAATGCCACCAGCCGACTGTCAGACACTTCTACCCTGCCAGCTCTCCTCCAGGACAACTGTAAGCATATTGGCAGATGGTGATTGTTCTGCACCATGAACAGAACCTTGGCGAGCAGGTGGTTCTGCTCATGGTGCTCTGATTTTTCCAAGGAAACATGTACACTCCCCTGTGTATATACAGGTGAGTTCAGGGGTATGACTCACACAGTTTATAACACACAAATTAACAGTGAGATAAAGGCAACTCAGTCAAACCTGCTGATCAGGGTACAATTGTCCTGGCAGAGAGTCAGCCATGGAGAAGTGTCCAGTGACCAGATAGTGGTGGTCTGCTGGCAACAGCCAGTTGTCCTGGGTGTGGCTGTCAACCCAGTTCTTTATCCACTGAGTGTCCATCCATCAAACCCACATTTTACCAGCTTGGAGACCAGAATGTTGTGCGGGAAAGTGTTGAAGGCTTTGCTCAGATCCAGGTAAATGATTGCTCTTCCTTTGTCTATTGATGTGACCTTTTCATAGAAGGCCACAAGATTTTTCAGTCATGATTTGCCCTTGGTGAAGCTGTGTTGATTATATCCAATCACGTCTTCATTATTCTTCTGCTTCAGCAGTGCCCCCAGGAGCATCTGCTCCATGATCTTACTGGGCACAGAGGTGAGACTGACCAGCCTGTAGTTCTCTGGATCTTTCTGCTTTCCCTTTTTGAAAATGGAGGTTATGTTTCCCCTTTTCCAGTCAGTGGGGACTTCACTGGACTGCCATGACTTCTGGAATATAACAAACAGTGGTTTAGCAACCACATCTGCCAGTTCCCTCATGTAATCCCTGGATTTCCAAAATAGCAAATTTCTTTGAGAGTGGGGACAGAAAAGAGACTAATTGGAGCCTTGCCTTCAGTTTCCATTTTGGTATGTTGTGGAGTCACCTTGGGCCACTCCTCTGACCTGGATGAATTATCATCTGTATGGTCATTAGCTTGCCTATGTCCAGAGCCTCGTGCCTGTTGTATAAATGTATCTGAGGGGGGGACGGGGTTGTAGGAAGGGAAGGTGGATGCCTGCAATCCTGAGCAGGAGCCTGGTTGCATCCTTGCTCATATCCTTGTTTGTCCTTGTTAGCCTGGTGTCTCGTACTTGCCTCAGGGATGGTGAAGTATGACTCCATTAATCTGTCTCCTCCTCAGAGTCTCTGATACTTCTTAATCTCTCAACTACATCTCGTAGCTCAGCCACCATGCAGAGCAGATCATCTGCTTGGTCACGCTGTACACATTTGTTGTTAATGCAATCACCTAATACTGAAGATAGGCTGTGGCATTTCCTGCAGCTGGACACCCCGGCAGCCACATACCTTCATGTCAGCACTGTCTGGGTTGCTGCATCCTGTCCAGCAGAGATTACCACTTTTGCCTGAGTGGATACCATCTCCAAGTTTCTTCCTCTTTATCACTGTCATGGCTGTTCTCCTCACTGACTGATAATCAGCTAAGCTAACTTCTAGTTCCTCACTGCCCTAATGATTCTCGCTGCCACACATCAGCTCTTCACTCCTTTCTGTAGTGCTCAGCCCCTCAGCGCTCTGCCCGTGCCCACTGCCCCGTTTCACTCTCCTGCATTGCTCCGAACCCATGCCCTGCTGTGCCCGATTTCCTGGGAGAGCTTCTCTGAGCTGCCAGGGCTTTCCTGTGGCTGCACAGGCTGCCCTGATATCAGGTCCCCTCTGTACAACAGGATCTCATGCTGAGCCCTGGGGTTACCTCCACTGCCGCTGTCACTGCTGCTGCTGGTGGCCACACTGAGCAAGCAACGTGTTTGCTGTTCCTCTCTTTCTGTCATTAAGAGGGTCTCCATTTCTGGAGAAGCTGCTGCAGTGCAAATGAACTCTCACCTGTGGCCTGAGATGCACAACTGCCATGGGAGAGATATTTCTCAGCAGAAGTATAGAGCTCCTCTCTCATCTTGAAGGGCAGCAAGGATGACATGATGACATTGAGTCATTATGATTAATGTCTAATATATTGTACATTACATTAAAACAATTTTGTAGCTGTAGATTCAGAAATTGTTTTGGGGGTAATTTTGGTCTCCAATTTATTAATAGATGAAGGCTGTGATTCTGTCTCATGCTCTTTTTTCTTTCTTCTAATAAAAGGGGTTAATAATTGACCCAGATTTCTTCCCTGAGTATCTCCAAAAAGACAGCAGTGTCTTTGAAGGTTTGCTAATTGGACTTTATAGACATATTTTCTTGGATCATCTCTCTTCTTGCTGAATTTCAAAAGTATCTTTTCTATCCATATATTCTGGCCCACAATGGCCATTCTTCTCCCTCCCTTTTTCAAAAGCCCATTCCAGCAGCAGCAACAGATCTAGGATGGAAACTGTGACAACTAAATCCAGAAATAATAAAAGTGAAGGGATGGCACTTCTCAGCCAAGGTACAAGGCTTGGATCATGGATTAAACCTCTAGGAGTGAATATTTACTGTAGCATTAATATTATGTGTCACTGTCTTTCCCTAGCCTTCTAATGTTTCTGAGGTGATAGCAGGCATTGTTAAAATACAAGTTGTCAAAGAAATGTCCTGCTACAATCCAGTGGTTGTGGAAGAGCCATCAGTCCTGGGCAAAAGTAGGTGTAACACCATATGGCAATCAGTCTGGATTGCCTGATATAATGAGAGGCTGATGTATTTCAAAGTGAATGACACCCTGAAATAGCTCATAACGTAAAGGCAGAGAGATTATGATTAAGCTGTTTCTCTGAATAAGGCTTGTTGTTTGGCTGGTCTGGATGCAATAAAAAAAAGAAATTAAAAAAACCCTCCATCCCTCTAGAGCTTCCACTTCCCCTGTATTGTAGTTCTGAGTACATTGTGTCCTTCCAACTAATTTTTTCATGTAGAGGAAATTGCAGAGCTGCTGCTTTCAAAATCTCCCTTTCCAAGCAACCTCTCTCTCTCACTTGTCACCATGTGCTGTCCCAGAGCACTGCTGCTCTGACCCTTTGTCCTGACCACAATGTTAGCTATGTTCCTGCTGACTACAAATCACTGCTCCAAACTGCCTCTAACTCCAGGGCACTGCCTGTCTCAGCTGTGCATACTTACGGAGCTCTCCTCAGAATGAGATATACTGTTTAGTTTCCTTTCTTCAGGCCTGTCTTGGTTTTAACCCCAGCAGGCAAATAAGACCCCATACAGCTTCTCACTCACTCTCCCCTGCTGGGATGGAGAGAGAATCAGGAGAAAAGTGAGAAAACCCCCGGACTGAGATAAATACAAATTAATAGATTAAGCAAAAGCCATGCACACAAGCAAAGCAAAACAAGGAACTAATTAATTCACTGCTTCCCATCAGCAGACAGATGCTTAGCCATCTTCAGGAGAGCAGGACTTCATCACACAGAATGGCTGCTTGGGAAGACAAACATCAGCACTCTGGACATCCTCCCTAAGCCACCCCCAACAAACTTATTTCTTTCCCCAACTTCATATGCTGGTATTCCTTATTCCATAAGGTATGGAATATCCCCTTGGTCAGTTGGGGACAGCTTTGTCAGCTGTGTCCCCTCGTAACTTCTTGTGCATCCCTAACATACTTGCTAATGGGGTGGGGTGAGGAGCAGAAAAGGCTTTGACTCTGTGTGAACACTGCTCAGGAATAGCTGAAACATCCCTGTGTTATCAACACTGTTTCCAGCACATATCCAAAATGCAGCTCCACAACAGCTTAGCAGCTGAAGAAAATTAACTCCTAGCACAATGGCCTATGGTAAATGTGAAGTGTGACACCTGGTACAGGTGTCCAAAAAGGACAAAGAAGGAACCAGCAATGCAGCAGTGTGTTCCAGGGGCTGTGACTTCTGGCTGTCCTTAAGCTCCTTAATTGACTGCTGTGAGTTGTATGCTGTTACCTTACAACTTTTGGCCCTCTATTGCATGCATCTATGAGCTATCCTAGGTGGCTGAGCTTTCTAATCACATATTTCTAATCCCTTTCCAACAGTTAATCATTTCAGTGTGACAGTGGTATTTTGAAGTGGCACATTTGTTGATATGCATGGCTTACTTTCAGCAGGCAGCTGAAAGTCTTTCTTTTGTCTTCATCTTTGTCTGCTGGCTAAAACCAGAGGCAGACTGTTGCAGGTATCTTAAGGCTATTATTAATGTGTTTTTAGACATTTATTTATTCTTTAAAATAGGAAGAAAAATAATTCCTGACAGGAACACAGTGAGTGATTTAAAGAATGAAAATTATGGATATGGAGACATTACATATCTTTTTTAATATAAATAAGAAACTGGTGTCTTCATGTACACTTGAGATATCAATCAGACTTTCTTCCTTACTAAAGTCAGTGCAATTAGAGAGATTGCAGAATCCATCAGAAAATGAGATACTTTAGTGATTGTTAAAGTTGCTCCTGCCCTACAGGAATATTTTTATGCTAACTTATGATTCTGTTACCTTTCAATTAACGTGGCCCAGTTTTGTGATATTAGTAAGTTTCACAAGACTGTGCAGAAAAAGAAATGTGAATTTAAACCAAAACCTTTCCTAGTGTAATTTTTTTCTTGTCAGTTAAAAACATAGCAATTTATAATTTACATTTAAATACACATTTTTCAATAAAAATGTGTGCTTAGACTTGTGAAGTCTGGGCTTGGTAAGTACATGTGGGAAGTATTAAAGTTGATCAGATATATGGACTCCAGAGACAATGAAACTCTGACGTACAATAAATTCTGTAAATATTCCCGGCTAAAAGGATGCTAGTTTTTGATAAATAAAACATCCAAAATAGCACTAATTTTAACATGTCTCTTAAAAAAAAAAATTGCAAAAATCTCACTCGCTGAGGACACCAGCTCCAGTGTAGCTAGGTGGACACTGGGGACGGGAATCGAGGAGGAAAGTGCTCTTTTCTGGGCTTTTCAATGCCAGAAAAGCAGTGAGTTTGTCTTGGGGAACTGGCAGCTTATGGGCAGGCTGCTGGGGCAGTGTGGGTGAAGCCAACACCACCCTCACTCCCATAGAAGGCTGCCCTGGGGAGCACGAGTGACCAGAAGCACGGAGGGCAGGCAGACACGGCGAGGCGCACCAGCTGCGGCGAGGAGCAGCAGTTTGGTGGGGAGGGTGTGTGGGAGGGCATAGAAGCTCTGGCAGGGGCTAGTTTAGTGTAGCTGATAGTTTATACAGTGGTTGATGTGGGAGGGAGCTGAAAGCTTCGCAATGGTTACCACCAGCAGAAGACCGTGGCATCCATGAGCTCGGCACCTACCAGCAGTGATGCAGCTTCTGTGGCAACACACAGTGCCACCCAGGTGTTGGGCTGCAGGGTGTGCCTGCTCTGGTGGTGCCCCACACGCCTGTGGGAGATGGTCCTATTGAGCTTCATGAGGTTGGCATGGGCCTACTTCTTAAGCCTGGCATGGGTTTAGCAGCCCTTCCCTCCAGCATTCCAAAATGTACTTCACAAGTTGGTGTTAACATCAAACTTGCTGAGGGTGCACTCATTTCCACTGTCCATGCCACTGACAAAGTTTATAGGTACAGCTTTGCCTGTCAAGCTGAAAACCAGTACAGAAATTTTTTTCTTTATATTTTATACACACATGCACAAAAAAAGGACTTATCTTTTTCATTGTAATGAAAACTCACAGGACATTAATGAAGTACTTCTTTTTAGAGGTTTTCTGGTTTAATTTAAAGAGAAAATAAAATACATTTTGAAACAGCATAGGAACCAATATAGTCCCTAAAATCACCTGCTTCTTGCAGATGACTGCAGGCAAGTAACTAAGGTTTTGTGTTGCCTCTCATGCAGCATGCTGCTTGCAGCCCTGCAGAGCCAGCAGGTCAGACTGGCTGCCCATGTGCACAGCCAGGTACTTTCTGCATACAGCCCAGCTGGGTTTTGGATGCGGTAGATTACTGGGTACTAAAATATTTTTTTTGAAAAGCCTGAACCTTCTGTGTTGCTTCATCTGAAATGTTATATAGTCCCTTATGCACAGAACCACATGCTGGCCTGTCCTAGTGGAAGGTCAGGATCTAATAATGATTTCTGAGAAATGTTTTTGTGACTCTAAGAGCACTGTGTTTCTGTCTGCTTACTCCAATGAAAAAGAGATCAGAAACATCTCATCTGTGCTCCTTTTTTTTTTTTTTTTTTTTTTTTTTTCTCTTATGCTGCTTACATAGGCTTTTGTTTCCTATGATGCAAACCCAAGTTCTTGTTGATTGGATTTGATGTTGAGGAAAAATTATTCACAGTGTGTCTTTGTTGCTATTTTATCTAGTCCCCAATAATTTACTTTGAAATAAACAGAGGTAAATTGTTGTTTTCTTCCTCTGCATTAGTAAGCTTACCTAGATATTAAATATATTTGTATATAATAATCTTTTAACGACACCTATTCTTCTTCATGCCTATTTTGTTGGCCTATGACATCTCATCCTGACTTCAGTAAATAGGATGAACCCAGCTGCTCCAAATCTCCAAAGTAATGAAACAATTTTTTCCCCTGTCCAGCACACGCAAAAGGCAAACAAATGCTTTATATTGCAGGTAGTCTTTTTTAAATTGCCCTCCCAGGGAACCCTGTGAAGTGAGATTTCAAACACAGGAGCAGGGAGAAGAAACCAGGACAGGACCTAGATAGACATCCAGCTTGCTGCTTTTCAAACTTCTCCCAATGTTTTTGTTGCTCCAGCAATTCTTAGCCCATATGGCACAGGGAGAGGTGCAGTTAGGAAGGGCATATGTGACAAATGGAGCAAACTGGAAGGAATAATGGGGAGACTATGAAGAAGAAAGAAATTGTTTTGGTTAAGCCACTGTGACTTACGGGAAAGCAGGAATTAATCTATATGTCAGACAAGCTTGTGAAGTCTCTGAAAGATTTTTGGAGAAATTTATCATTGCAAAGCCAAGCTGTCATTAGCTTAAGTGGGAAAGGCAATTGTGGGATCATGGAATTGAAGGAGAAAAAATGAAAGGATAATTTAAGAAGCTTGCCAGCTACTACCCAAATTTGTGTTTTAAAATAAGAAATTGAAAGAACAAGCTAGCAGGAAATTAATGTTACAAATCAAACAGCACCTATGAAAATGTTCCTCCTGACTTCTATTACTACTGAGACAGAGCCCAGCTCTAGAGGGAGTTGTGCTGAACAGATGAGCTGCTCTGCAGTCATTCCGGGCTGCTCCCTGCCTCAGCTGTATGTGACTGTGATGGTGACATGTGAACCTCTGCACTGCACAGCAATGAATTCTGAAGGTAAAGTGACCTGCAGATTTCTTACAGGAACAGCTAGCAGTCAATTCAAAATAGAGTTTCTTAAGATCCATAAAAACAGCTGGGCATCACATGCCCTAGGGCTCTCGTTTCCCAGTGCATTCTGATTACATTGTTAGTCTCAAGCTGTGATAGGCAAAATGGTTGACCCACTCCTTGTTGCCTTCACCTTTCCTTGAACTTTGAGAAGGTGATGTCTTACTCTTCTGAAATATGTGTCTTGTTGGCTTCAAAAAAATGCTTCTTGTGATACACGACAAATTCGTTTGATTTGTATTTTGGCCTATTTGGTTTTGGGTTTTTTCTTATTTAGATTGATCAGTTCAGGACACTCCTGACTTCTCAACCCACACAGATATGATAGTGATACTGGTTAGAAAGTCCTCAAATCATATTCTGTTTTGATTGCTCTGGTTTTCAGATTTAATCTCTTTAAATTTTACCTTTTTTTTTTCTTTTTTCTTTTTTTTTTTTTCTTTTTTTTTTTTTTGAGTGAATGTTTCCTAAATGTTTCTGTTGCCACGCACAGCTTTATGATAAACAAATTATTTGACTGAACTAACTCACAGTTTCTAACACTTTTTTTGTCATACTGGAGCTCTGTAATGAAATAGTGAAGTCAAACTGATATTCTTTCAGCCTTTATCTCTCTGCTGCTGGAACAGACAGAAGAGTTTCTGTCACTTGATGAAGCCTGACATAACAATTTTATGTCACTCTTCTTGAGTGCATGCTTCATTCAGAGATTGGGTTTCTGTAAAATCAAGAGTGGTCCCATTGCTTTCAGTCCCTTCATTTCCTTCAGTCAGGCACATACGTTGCTCTGCAGGCTTAACATGTAACAAGAATTTGTGGTTCACCATGTGAACTTGTGACACTGCACGTGTCTCATAATCATTGTAGCTTGATTAGCTTTTATTTTTGACTAAACCAAATCTACTTTGGTTCATGTTAACTGGAAATCCACATAGAGTTTGCACTCTTCTAACAGCATTTCCACCTTCATCTTAGATGCCTAGTCATGCATTAATTCCTAGATGACTTTTTTCCTCATCTTTTAGCTGACTCGTAAGACCTAAGCAAAAGAAAGGGCTGTACATTGTACACAAATGTCATAAAAGTCAACTATGCACAGCTATTTCTGTTGAGAAAACTTTAATGTAATTTAGCCAATATCTGTAAAGTTGATCTCCTATCAAAAGCACCACATTCTGCATCTCTCAGACAAGATTTTGGTGTGAGATAGCCAGGTCTTAGCAGAAATATCTATATTTTGGAAACTGCTGCAGCATGTCATAAATAGTAGGGTATTTTTTCATGACAGTCTAATTCTAGGCTCTTAAAAAAAAATCTAATAGCTACTGGTAATGTCTAGATTCTAAGCTTGAACAGGCATTGAAATTTCAGGTATTATGTATTTCTGTACTGACCCTTCAAGTGCCAGGTACATGAAAATAAAGCACATTTTCCTTTGCCATCAGTTCCTGAGAAAGAATGGGCACATTCAGCCTTATTCACCCTAGAAACTGTTATACTTTTTGGAACACTATGATCCTTTATTTCTTGTTGTACTGTTGTACATCCTTGTTTTCATTTGTTCTGAATTTGTTTTCCTGATCTCAGATATTAACTTTATTGCAGAATATATTTCCAAGAAAAGTAGTCTTCCATGTTCTCTGCTACTTGGATCCTTTGTGAAACACTGGCTGATGCAGCAGTACAGTCCCAGAGCTTTCAACATTGTGCATAATTTTTAATCTCTGCAGAAGTCTCATAGTCATATCTAGGACAACTCTCCACCAGCACCTTTATGCTGACAGCTGTCTACTGCAACCAACTTTCTGCTGGCCAACTCTGCCAGCCAACTCTGATGGACACTTTTACCTCTCCAGCTGGGAAAACTGCCCAGCAATCATTCAGCACTGTGAACAGAACCTCAGGGAGCAGGTGGCTCTGTTCATGGTGCTCTGATTTTTGAAAGAAAAGGGTCTATATACAGGAGAGTTCAAGTATATGAGTCACATGATTTGTAACAACTAAAGTTAAGAATGAGATAAACGCAACTCAGTCAAAAGTGATAAACAAAAAAATAATGTTAAAATAAAAGCATCCAAGTTAAAACATACTACAACCAGCTCATGTTAGGTTGCGGTTCTGGACATGAGTTAAAAACTGTGTTTTGATGGTTTTTTAATTGCATTTGCTTATCATTACTTTTAGAAACTATTTCAGGTTTTATTTAATTGCCTTTATCTAATGATGAAATAACTGAAAACAGTTTCAAAGCTAGGTGGACACCTCACCAATGAAGCACAATGAAGGACTGGGATTAATTGGCAAGCACATTTTACAAATTGTGTAACTTACTTACTTAAACTCCCCTATATATACAGTACTCCATTGCAAAAACCAGTCCACCATGAGCAGAGCCACTGGCTGCCTGGGGTTCTGCTCACAGTGCTGAACAAACCCCAGTGCTGATCAGCATTCAGTTGTCCCAATGGAGTCCAATGGTGTGGAAGTGTCCAGTGTACAGTTGGCAGTGTACAATTGTTCATGTGTGCTTACAGTCAGCTGGCAGAGTGACAGAGTCTATCTCCACACAAGTGTTGTTGCTTTGACTTGTGACATATTGCAGCTAGAGCACTTGCAGACTCCAGCTTTTATTCATTTACATGGATAAATGAGAATTCCCTAAAATTATGAGCATGTTTTGATGGATAATGTGGCTGTTTCCACTGCCATCTCTGTACAAAACTTCAGCTTGTTCTGAAGGAGTGTCTCCCTGGCAAGGCCTGTTTATCATGATTCTGATGGTCATCATGATTCAATCATGGTCTGATTGGATCATCTCCACGGAAGGAAAAAAAGGTTTTTTTCCATGTCATATTTGAGGAACTTCTTTGCAGACTTTAACTGTTTTCTACCCAAAATTTTGTCTCAGTACTGTAATAAACTGCATAGAAGTACCATTTTATAAATAAACCCAAAGGTTATTGCACAAGACAACTGAACATACCCAGACTCTAGTCAAGTGTGATTATATTTTAGTGACCTGTCATTTGGAAATTTGTGATGAGATTCAGAAAGGGTAGTTTTGAGTCTTTACCCACCTAGTTGGTTTTAATTCCCACTCTCTGACAGAGTGACTAAGGAAGAAAATTGAATGCGTGCTGATCAGTAATCTAGACAATGTCTTATCTCCCAATATCTTATTTATTAGGTGTGGACAAGCCAGAGAGTAATCTATCAATTAGCAGACCTTTTCTTGATCCCTTCCACCCTGTAAATAAACTTTTAAAATACAAAGCAATAAAAATTTAAAATATTGCCACAGACTTTTTAAAATCAGAAGTGTTCCTGTTAAGGCTAAGCAGGTAAGAAAAAAAAATATTAAAGTGTTTTCAGTATCATACAGAGGAGAGAAACATGGCTTGCATTGCCAGGATTTTTAAATTTATTTTATTTTTCATAAAGGTGAAAAACCTCATGTACTTTTTTTTTTCTTTCCTCCTTCTCCTCCTATATACAAAAGTAGAGCAGATTCCTCACAGATTTTGAGACCCCAAAGCAGGTTTTGTTTTGTTCTCTTATTTTTTGACTGTGCTAGTTACCAGTTCTCAGTAACTCCTTTTTCATTCATTAGTCGTAGAAACATTTTAATTTGGGTATTTTGGTTAAGAAATACAAGAAAGTGAAAAACAATTCATTTGTTTTGTTTTGCAGCTTAGTGTTACTAACCACAGGGTTTGGTGTCCTTGTATGTAGGGTGACATGGGATGGTTTAATACAGTGTGAACTTTGTCATTTCCAGAACCTCTGTTTCATTGGGGTACCAGAGATGCCGTACCTATGATCATCTTTGTGTTCCCTTTCTATTTCTATGAACTCTGAATAATAAGCCTAGCTACTACTTTGTCTATGTTCTGCCCTAAAAATAAGTTAATTTTCTTAGACATAAGTTGAAGAGAAGTCCTTCAACTCTCTTCCAAATATGATGAGAATGTCCCTGTCTATGGGATGTCCCTTCCAAAATCCTCTGTTGGGATTTGATTCAGAGTTTTTTGTTTGTATTTGGCAGTTCCTCTTCCTTCCAAATATGCTTTTGAAGGGCTAATTCCTTGTCTCAGTCTTTCTAGAAGGAATGCTCAACATGAAAAATCTTTCTGGTTGGCTCAGCTTCTGAAGCTAGAGCCATGTAAGTATAGTCATGTGTGCTGTTTTTTTCATCAGCAAAGAAAAATTACTATTATTTCTGATCAATGGTGGGAAATAAAGTGAGATATGTTGCTATGTATCCTCTGACATTTGTCCACAGAAATCATTTGCTCTTGGCATCTCTACCTTGTACTTCCTGATATTCACTCCTGCCCTCCTGCCACTGGGGTTGTTAGTATATTTGCTGCATTTCATGCTCTCTCTGAAGAGGTGAATTCCTCCTTCCCTGTATTGCTAGACCTCTTCTCACAATACAGATGTGGTCAGAAGAGTAAACTGAAACATTTTTACACAGAAGCCAAGGGAATAGACAAAAAATGGAAAATCTGGGCTACTGGCATGAAGTGTTCAATTCTGTTTTACTGAGATAATATAGATCAGCTCTCTTTAAAGCACAGGACAGAAATTGTACCTTTTGTTCAGGTCAAAAGTGGTCAACATTGGAATGTGCCCATGATCAAGATGTGACATTACTGAGGAATAAAGCAGGAAGCAGTAGACTAGCCTGAGGATTTGCTTATGAAGGCAGAACTCATATCAGGAGTGCAAAACCAGGTTTTGTTTGTAAACTAAAATTCTTTGTAAGTTGTGAGAAGCTCATCTAGAAGCACCTGAGGTGGGAAAAAAACACGGTGTATGCCTTCATGATACATTGGATAACTAGCACAGATGTAAAAAATGCCAGTGTAGTCAAAAAATGTGTGAAAAAAAGTATTTCTAGTAGAAGAGGAATTGCTGATATAATAAATAGCTCTGCTGAGGCCTTATTTGTATATAACTTTTGTTCAGATAGGAGAAAGGTTGCTAGAAATGTCAGGGGAGCAGTAAGACTATTTTTTAGGAGAAGCAAGAATGCTTTGAGTTGGCTAGCATAAGGAGGGCTGAGAGGGGTAAGATTGTGGTACATAAATGAGATTAAACATCAGGTTTTAACTGAACTGAAGGAAAATATTACCAGAGGAACAAATGGCTATAACAAGGTGAAACGTCGATTACGTCCGGAAAACAGAAGCATCATGGTTTAAACAGTCTGTTTGAGGCATAAAAAATATCCCACAAAAAACCCAGTTCTTCATACTGTAAGTTGTTTAGCTTATGAAAAGGTGCACATAAAGCAGTGCAAAGATGCTACAGGATATCATTTTATGACTTGGGACTCCTTCAGTTCCTGTGCTCCTACACATAATCAAAGACTTTTTACCTGATGTGGTGGGTTGCCCCTGGCTGGATGCCAGGTGCCCACCAAAGCCATTCTGCCACCCCTCCTCAGCTGCACAAGGGAGAGAAAATTTAATGAAAGGCTTGTGGAGATAAGGACAGGGAGAGATCACTCACTGATTACCTTCATGGTAAATCAGACTCAACTTAGGGGAAAATTAACTTATTACCAAACAAATCAGAGTACAAAAGTGAGAAATAAAACAAAATCATAAAACACCTTCCTCAGACCCCTCCCTTCCTTTTGGATTCAACTTTACTCCTGATTTTTCTACCTCCTCCCCCCATCAGTACAGGGGAATGAGGAATGGGGGTTGTGGTCACTTCATCATATGCTGTCTCTTCCACTTTTTTCTCCTCAGGAGGACTACTCACACTCTTTCATGGCTCCAGTGGGGCATCCCTTCCACAGGAGACAGTCCTTTGCAAACTTCTCCAACATGAGTCCTTCCCATGGGCTGCAGTTCATGATGAACTTTTCCAAAATGTGTTCACTGCAGGATCACAAGTCTTATCAGAAGCTTTGCTCCACCATGGGCTCCTCTCTCCACAGAATCCACAGTCCTGCCAGGAGCCTGATCCAGTGCAGGCTTCCCACAAGGCCTCTTTTGGGTGGATGCACTTGCTCCAGCATAGGATCCTCCACCATCCACAGGTGGATATCTTCTCCACTGTGGACCTCCACAGGCTGCAAGGGAATCTCTTCGGTGCCTGCAGCATCTCTTCCCCCTTATTCTGTACTGACCTTGGTATCCGCAGAGTTGTTTCTCCCACATATTCTCACTCCTCTCTTCTGGATGCTGTTGTGCAGCATTTTTTATCACTGTCTGTTATCCCAAAGGTGCTATGACCATTGCATATGGGCTCAGCTTTGGCCAGCAGTCTTGGAGCCATCTGGCATTGGCTCTGTTGGACATCGGGGAGGCTTCTGGCTTCTCACAAAATCCACCCCCTGCCACAACCAAAACCTTGCCATGCAAACCCAATTTACCTGATGATAATGGACTCCAGATTTAACTCATACTGCTGACAGCTAGCAAATTACAGGAATATGTTATGTTGCTCTCAGCAGCTTGAACAAAACAGAGTGCTTAAAAAGCTGACCGCCCAGGTCTAGCTTGAGATTTACCCTGCAGTTCTAGGAAGCTCTTACAGATAATGGGATCTCTGCAACTGATAGCAAGCCCTGGCAGGTGAAACCCTGCTGCATCCTCAGAGGTCAAGGTAGAGGCACAGCTGCTGCACAGCCTCTCCCTGTGCTCACAGAGCCATCTGCAGCCTTTGTCCTCACTGCTCATTTTGCTCACCTCCAGACACCTCGTCCAGGTAGGAGAGATGTGCCATGCTGGGGGGTGCCCCTTCAGACTGCTTCTAGCTGTGTTAAATACGGAGCTCCAAATCATACATCTTCTCTTACTCCTTCTTTTATTTGCTTGGTTTTCTATTAGTTGACTCCCAAGTTCCAGATATCACTCTATCCAGATATCACTACGGTCATGGTTTGCTGCTATGGGTAAAGGTACATATTAACAATTCTTGCAGGTAGGAAAATTTTACTTTAATTGAAGAGACAGACCTATGTTATCTTAGATCTCTTTCCCTCGAGATAATGGATTTTTCTAAAAAAGAATTCCTGCCTATGGTCATAAGCAAAAGTAAATAAAACTCCTGAGACCAACTGAATAGTTAAGAAGAGCCAAGAAATAACACAGAGCATTTCTCATGAGCTATTTCAAAACCATAATCCTGTTTATAAAATAGCCACTAAAATTTGTCTGGAGACTGTGAATGCCACCTCTTTCTTATGCCATCTTTACAGAGTGTTACTGTCAATTTAATTTTACTTTTTCCCTCTGATCAGCTCTGTTAATGGAAGTTAAGATAAATTGTCAAATATTTTCGCCAAATAGTGGTTCAGACTTACAAATGTATTGTTGGGTCTCACTGTTCCATATTTTTAACATTTGGTGCAGAAACTAAAAGGGACACTTGGAGCAATGTACTCTGAGAATTTAAGGTTAAATTAAGAATCATTACTTTAGTTTTCACTTAATTCAAAGAAAAACTATGAATATCAAGTTCCTGCTGCAAAGTTGGTAAGATGATGATGGCAAATGATTATGAAGCAGTGAGAATGTATATGAAACCATTCATTACTTACATCCATTATTTTTTAAAAATATTGGATTCTATTTCAACAGGAAGCATTTTTAAAATCTCAAGCTGTCTTTATGCTATCTGAAATCTCCACAGAAGAAAATCTATGTCTATTTTTAGGCCATGAGCTAGAAACCTAAAGAACCCTACAGCTGTGGCTTGAATTTTTCTCAAAATGCTAAGTTTAATTCTTTTACAACTTCAAAACATTTTTTTTTTTCCTGTTCAACTGTCCTCACCTTAGCAAAAAAAAAAAAAGTTCTTAATTTGATCTTGCAAATTTATTTTTGTAGATTCTGGTACTGGTAGAATGTAGCTAAAATTTTCAGTGAAAGATTTCAGCCACAACAAGATAATTTGCATAAATCATACTATACCATAGCATCTACTGATTTGTTAATTTCTGCAAGAAACTATCAGAATATCTTGAAAACTAGAAATATTGTTTTGGAAAAAAAAAGTGTCTTGGAATTTTCTTTCTAAAAATATGAATGAAATCTTTTCTCAAAGGTGCATATCATATTTTGCAATATTAACAGTGCAGATATATCTCTCCTCTTTGAAAGTGTCATAAATTGCATATTTTGTGATGCCTTACCTTAAAGCGAGTCATAACTGTGAAAATTTCTTTCAGAAGCCTGAAGCCAGGCTGCTGTTTCATCAGGGAATTATCTGAGGATCTTTCACTACCAGTGTGTTCAGTAAACAATGCAAGTCATGCCTCATTTATGTTTTATCTCTCATCCTTATTGCTCTATGAAAGTAATTGACTTACGTAAGTGGTTTTGGCTATGAGTGTTTTGATTTTTTGTTTAGGTTTGTTTTTTTTTTTTTCATTTTGACTCATCTTCTCTCTGTCATTCTGAAGCTGCAAATAGGTGACTTATTCTTTCTTCCTATTTAGTATGTGTGGGGTATGGGAGGTATTGGTTTCATTATTCCTCATCTGCCTTTGGATGTCTTGCCCAGACAGACTTGGCAGCTCCATTTCTTTACAGTGAGTGAAATTCCCTTCCTAATGTTTACCTCCAGTACTCTCTGCAGGAATTTCATGGCTTTATTCTGCCTGTAGTGACTAATTGCAATGGTCATAATATGTGGCAGTAATATAATGCCTGTCTTTTCTGTAGACTGAATGTTCCCAGTTTTATTAACGTTTAACCACATTTCATTCTATTTTCTTCGTTCTCTTCTATTTAGGTGCAAATAACCTTTTAAATGTGACTATGGACAACACAGCACAGGGATAAATAATTCTAGTTGCAAGAGCTATTTGAGTCTCTAAAATTTCCACCCCAAAAGTTTTTCAGTGGAAAATATTTCAGAAGAAATTAAACTACTGAAAGCATGCGTGGAATAGAAACTTCTGGAAAACGTGTGGGTCAGAGGGTGAAAAGGTGGCCCTAAAATGTCTCATTTGGATTTACTGAAGTAAAAGGAAACTCTTTGTTCCCAGTTTGGCAAGATGTGCCCTAACTGTCTAAAACCTGTCCTGCATGCCCACATGAGTAAAAGCCATAATTCAAGCTCTTTTGGCCACTTTCCCCTTTTTAAATTATGTCTACCCAGTCAGATTACATCACTTTCACTGTCTAAAAATTCTTGGTGAGCTTTAATGGCACAAGAATGTCTAAAAGATACAGATAATATAGAGAGGAATGTCAAGCTGCTAAATAGCTCTGCCTCTGCTTCACCACAGGCCAGACCAGCAATAACAAGCACGTCCTGCTGGGCAGTGAGCCTTTCCCTCTTGGCTTCTTGACTTGGAGAAAATAGCAAATATATTTGAGCCGGCCCACATCATTAAGGAAAGTTACTCACACAGCAGATATGGGGGGGAAAAAAACTTTGAAGGGCCTGAGAATGGGGTGGGGTGTGGGGATGTTCCTCCCTGGTTGAGCTTTAGCTACAGTGGGGTATGTGGCTGCCCCCTCACTGTTTTCCTCTGCTTGTTGGGAAATGTATCTAAGCACCTGTAAAAGTCTATGTGTGATCTACCAGATTTCTTCAGGAGTAAAACTCAGATGTCTGCCTAATAGGGTAGTTTCTCACAGATAGAATGTTCTCATTTTAAAAATTCAGGAGTATTCAGGTCTCTAGGCAAATCAATGGTTACTAACAAATAAAAAAAGATCTGTAGATATTAAACACATTTTTTTTCTTGAGTTTTCATCATCTTGCTGAAATGAATGAATGTAAAAAATAATGAATCTTATAATATAAAATACAGCCTTATATAACCATATAGTTGAAAATACCCTTAGCTAACAAAGACCCTGGTCTGATTTTGAGGTAAATTACTTAAAAATGTTTTTATTAGGTTTTTCTTCACGTAGAAAAAACACTCCAATACTGTGCTTTAGGAATTTGTAATCTTAGTAAATTTGTAATTTGTAATTTTAAGGTAAACTCAACCCAACCTTTGTTACATTCCAAGTGGGAGAAGTTCAGAGTAAGACAGGCAACAAATCTTTCTTCATCACTGAGACCAGCTGGAGGGCTGGTGGGCACATTTGGTTTCTTCCATCTAAAGGGAGAGGTACTGTTACTGGGTCAGTAAAACTCTGAATGTTTTTTTTTCTGTATTTAAACTTGCAAGAGTTTACTAGCTCAAAGTTAGCCTGAGTGTGGAATGAGTTTGAGTCTGGGGAGACTACTTACAATTTGACTCATTGTATGCTGAGTACTGTCTCTTTGATTCCATAGCTAGACAGTGTCCATCAAAGAGTAGACTGGAGTTAGCTGTAGTTGAAAAAATCCCAGCATGTTTCTGACAGGTGCAAATGCTGCCTGTGCAAGAGAGAAAGTGTGGTTCCCTCAGCACTGTTAGAGCCAGGGCACAGGAACCTGCTCTTAGTTTTGTATGTGCCACCATAGCTGGGCCATTAGAGCAGAAATAAAATCAGTGAAGTTTGAGCTGTGTGGGGGATATTTTTTCTCACACAGAAAGAAACAATAGATACTGACCTCCTGAGCATCGTGCTTTTTAAACTGGAATTTGCTCAGCATGATAACTTGCTTAACTAAATGGCTTCCAAAAACCACATCTCATCTGCTGTGAAGACACCAAGAGATGTCAAATGTCAGACTTGCTGCTGTCCTTATTGCACCATTTAAGTAGTCATTTAAGCAAATTACCCACTGAGCTTCACTGAAACTTTACTAGACTGAAGAACATTTAAAAATTTCTAGTATACAAAAGTCTTTTGCTTTTATTTTACCATAAGATTAAATGCTGAATACTTAAAATTACTCTTTGATTTCTCTTTGCTATGCTTTAAGAGGAAAATATATTAAGCTTTCTCTTTAGTCACTGTTTACGACCCATCAGATCACTTTATCCACAATTTCTGCATTTTCTCAGTTGCCTAGATAGTTAAAAATGGCTGTAAGGAAACACTGTAAGGAAATCACAACAAATTTTAAATGGCTTTGAAGAGACATGTAGTTAAAGCACTAAAAGCATGCCAGGTTCATAATATTGTGATGTGGCTGGTCTAATACAAGGTAAGCATATCTGAAGCTTCTGGAAGTTTCCTTATCAATGCAGTTGCACATTTTTAGGAAGTACAATTAGTCTTACTTCTTATTATGTGTGTTTAGATGTAAATGGTAAGAACACACAATTGTATCCCATTTCCTTATCTCAGTCAAAACTAGCTATTCAAATACATTGGGAAAAAGGGTTTCCCTGTACCCTGGTTTTAATGAGGCATAATCCAATGAAAATTGTTTAAAGGTCTCTGCTAATCTATCCATGACATGAAAGTAATAGAGCCTTTTGTAACATTTCTAAAGAAAAGAAATTGGCATCCTGTTCCATTCATATGAAGACTATAGTGTCTGTTTCATGTCAGGTACAAAAATAAAATGTATCATTTGTCAGATGAATGCCCTAATGAAATATACTGGGTAGCACAGCTTTATAGAATTGGAGACAGGCAGAATGGGAGGTTGACAGTACAGTGCACTGCCTTTCTCCACTCAGTTACAGTTCAAAGTTGAAGCCAAGCTTGTGGGAAGGGACAATTGGGTTAGGGGTGAAGCCCCTTGGCTGATAAATACACTTTCAGATTGAAGTTGGGAGTACAGCTGGGTTCCCACTGGTCTGCATCTCCCGTGACAACCTGAAGCAGAAGTAAGCCATGTTCTGAGCTGCAGCACACTGAAGGAAAGCAGCCAGCACACTGGCAGTGACCTGGAGGGAAAACCCAGTGATGAAATAGGGTCTGCAGGGAGGAATGAAGCAGTTCTGGTGATTTGTGGCTAACAAAAGCACATGCCACTTGCCTCTCTGACCTTCACAGAGTTTTTGAAGTTATAGAGAATTGCCGATGCTGAGTGGTAGATTTTGCTTCATAAACTATGGGAGTTAATTCTGTTTTAAATGTTTCTCCATCACATTCGAAAGATGTTGTGGACATTTGATACCATATGTGAAAGGCATATCCATTGCCTTCTCTACTTGATACTTAAAATGAACTGCTACTCTTCACAGCCTCCTGGTTGCTGACATAGTTAGAATTAGATGCCTTTTCCTTTTGAGAGATACAGTAATTTGAAAGCTCATGAGTCTGTGCCACTGAAAATCTAATCAGCTTGCCAGAGCTGACATTAGGCTGAAGCCTTTGGCAGAGTGTTTCATTTCATAACTATGTGTTCTGCTGTGTGTTTCCTACTGAGGACACCCAGTACCTGCTTGTCTGATGACCATAATGAGAGTGGCTAGACAAGGTGCCTTCGCTGTCTTCTGTGATCACTGCTGGCAAACTAAACAGCCTCATATATGGCTTTTTGATTGTTCGCTTGCTTACTTTTTTGCTTGTTACTTTTTGCTTATTTGTGCATGTTATTGGGGCTTTCTTGCAGCCAGAAAGTAAAATTCATATACTGAGAAGGTTATTATTCTAGTGTACCAGCTGATACAACAGAAAAATATTGAAGTGCTTTTGGGTGCAGAACACACTTTAAAAACTAACTGGGTTGCACTAGATGGGATTTATCAGCATTAGTTATAAGAAAAGGGATAGACCTAGAGACAGGATGATGTGAAGAGCACTTTTCTAAGAATTCTAGTTGCTCATTCTAGCCCACACTACAGTATCATAAATGTGAAAGCAAACTCTTTACAGGAAAAACACTGCAGGCTGCCATTTGATATCTCTGGGTTTTCTTAAGCACTGCTCTTGGAGGGGCAGGTAGGAAGGCAGGGGGCTGAATTTTCTCAAAATAAGTTGCTAGCAATAAACAGCCAGGTAGTGCCAAAGAATTTGTGATTTAATAAATATTATATGTTTTCTGATCAACAAACTTGGTGGGATTTAGTTGGTTTTATTGCTCTGAATCTTACTGAGAGAAGCAAGTACAACCCAAGAATGGGCTGGAGGCAGGCAGCCTGTAGAACTTCCAGCAGCTCAATTAACTGCAGCTTGCTGTGCAAGTGTGTGGTAATGACAGTCTATCCACACATTCAGCAGATTTAGACTGCTCTTAAATTGTCAGGGAATGGCAAAAGGGAGTATGTGTTGCTGTTTGGTAGCTGAGACCATTCTATGCACCCTTATTTCAGTACTAGATTGAAAACAAGCAGCAAGTGCTGGCCTGATATAAACGAGGAGAGAGACTGTTTGAACTGAGAAACTTATGTTTCTTGGGTCTTCGTCTTTCTTCTTGGTAGATCTGGGCTTGCAAATTGAAAAAGGCTTCACCTTATGGGCCATCAAAAATGTGTGATCTAGTGCTGCTATGACTAGTTGATAATGTTATAAAGAGAGCTTCAATGTGTAAACACAGCTTTGGTTTTCTGTAGAAGAAAGGAGATAATGCCCCATAACTTTGAGGAAGTAAGTAAACCGATATGAAAACTATCAGAAACACCTGTTTTTCCTCAGAAAACAATTTTCTGATTGTCTTGAAGAACACTATCTGTAACATGGAGCCCATCTCCAGATTTTCACGGCCAGTTGCTATTGCTTTTGCCACCCAGAAAAGATGTGAAGATTGTGATGGTTTCTCTAAGCAGCAAAAGGATCTTGTAGAAAGTAGGCAAGTAGGGATGCACATGCTGGGTGCTGGAGCTTGCATCTTCTGTTCCTGTCCTGATTTCTTCTAATGGACATCAGCCATCCTTGATCACCTCTCCCTGAGCTCCCATTCTGACCCATGGGATTGTAAACCACAACCCCTAGACAAACCTTGTGGGAGAGGCTTTGAGGAAAGCATTCAGGGAGCAAGCCAGGGATCCCCCTGTTCCTGCTACCAGAGGAGCCTGGGCTGAGACAAGCAGGTGGTCCCAGGGTGACATGGTGACCATGGCTGCAGCAGCTCCCACTGACTTAATTCGTCCCCCAAGGCAGGACCTGGCTGGGTTACTGTTATGTGGTAACCCAGGTCCATAGGGAGCAGTATGTACTGTTCAAAAATGTTGTACCAGGATACCACCAGCACACTACTCCTCACCCTTCCCTAGCAAATCATCTCTCCTCAATCAGAACTGCTAGGAAGAAAGATGATGAGTTTTGAATGATATAGCCAATCTCACATGAACTCGTGTCTGTAGCTGGTGATATCAAACTGTTAATATCAGTGTGGAAGTCTGGACTGTCATTTTTATATGCATCGGTTGTCTGATTTCCTCTCCTCTCCTCTCCTCTCCTCTCCTCTCCTCTCCTCTCTTCTCTTTGCTTTCCTGTTCTGTTTTTTCCTTTGATAACTCTCCTCTCTTTATTTTATCCAAACCAGCTTTTGCACCCAGAATGAAAATCACTGGAGGGTTTAATCTGGGAAATTATATTTGCTTGCCTGTTCAGATAAGTCATATACAGCTAAAGAAAGCTTAGAGCTACTGGAAGGTGCTTAACACAGAGGATTATTTCCAGGTGCCTTAACTGAGCTGCCCTTAAGTGAGGGAAACCAAAAGTATCTCATTTTACAGCTGTAAAAATTTACATGCCATCCCTAGGCTAGGAACACTCCTCGGGCTACAGGTGTATAAAATCTGTATGCAAGTGGACTGCAGCAGCAACAGACATAGCCATCTGTACTGGGAAGCAATCTATTCAGGTGGAGGATGATGTGCTTTTCCAGCACAAGCTCGTAGTGATGCTATCTCAGAGAAAAATAGCTCCTCTCTGTGCTTTTTTACTTCTGCAGCCAAGGAAGTAGTTTCTTTGATGGTTTGGGGTTTTATTTTGTTTTGGTTTGGTTTTTTTTTTTTTTCCTTCTTTTTGTTTTGTTTTGTTTTGTTTTTTTAAGAATAATCTGTGTTCCCTCCCATATAGGTAGGACACTGATCTCAAACATTTTCTTCTGTTCCTGAGGTGGTGAGAGCTGAGGAAACACTCTACTATTTCCAATTAGGTGTAATGAGTCTTTTCCAGTTACAGTTGCAAATATATAATACGTTTCAGAAAATCATACAGCTAGTAGTCAACCTTAAAAATCCCTTACCTTGATAGAGCTAGTTTAAAAATTTCTCTCAGTTTTGGTCTGACTGCCTTGTCACAGTGCTACAGTCTGTGTCTTACAGATACTCTGAATAAAAAGATTTGAAATGATGGTAAAATTCCTGCCATAATCTGTTCATTGTAGGAAATACTTTTCTATTACTAGCAAATGTTCTAGCTTCAATACTGTGGTGATTGTTTTGTGTGCTATAGGGGCACCATCTGAAGTGCCAGGTATCTCCTCCTGTATGTAAGTAACTAAAAAATTTTGAAGTAAGTAACTAAAAAAAATCTTGAAGTCTACTGATGAAATAAGACCTCCCATTTACATTTCATACACTACTAGGGTAAGGTTTCTTTGAGTTATTGTGTTTAGTCAGGAGCACTATGTAATAAATTTCAGGGATCTGGAAGGACAGGTATGAAGATGGGAAAGTTTTCTAAGAGCAAAAAAATGTGCTTCAAATTATATCCATGACTGGTTTTGTTACCATAGCAATGTAATACTGCAGCAAATCTTTCTATGGACCTTGTTGCAGTTATCCTGTGTCTCATGGACTTTCAAAGACCCATCCATAATATTTTGTCTTGTCAAATATCAGAATGTGGGAGTCAGGAAGAGGGGAAATATCACTTGCAGGGTATCTTTTCATGTTTCTTTGTAGGTGTCTCTTTTAGTATCTTAAAACATTGTATCACAGTTCTTAGCTACATTTATGCTTTGATTTCATTCTACAAGTATAGCTGGTATAAATATGTAAAAATGCACTGAAATAAAGGAGAAGGGGATAAACCATTAGAGGAATACTCTTATATCACAGATACAAGTTCTGAGGAACTGTAATATGACTGTGGACCATGTGTAGTGCAGTTAGATCATCCAAAAAGTGCTAAAGAAATCCAGTGAAATGTAAAGTTCCGGCAAAGTTCACCACTTCAAACAAAATAGGATGTCAGACATTTTGGTGCAAACCTGCTTATTTGCCACAGACAATGTTAAAAAACAATGATCAGTTAAAAGGTTTAGGTGGAGAGTGGCACTCTGGGAGGACTTTTTGAGAAGGGGGGAGAATGTCAAGAAAGGCTGGCAGTTGTCCCAGCTCAGGTGAATAAAGCAGACCCGTATCACCATGGAAGCAAAGATGAGCTGGTCACCTGGCTCAGCTCACTTAATCTCCAGCCCAGGTCAGGCTGAGCTCCAGAAAAGCCCACCTGTTGAATTGATTTTCTTTTGGAGAACTATCTGTAGTCAAGATTTCCATCAGTGAAAAGAGATGGTTCTGAAGGGAGCCACTTAAGAGCCTAAAGCTCTGTCAAAAGAAGAACTGCAGGGTAACATAGTTCTGCCATGGTTCAAAGCCTCTGGTTGAACTTCAGAGCACCTTACATTAGCCTGATGTTTACTTTCTGATTTGTTTTAGATGAGAATGCACAGGTGTTAGTGAGTCAGCTTCTTGCAACTGAAATATCTGTAAGCCTGTAAATGCTAATCTCAGTGTGTTGAACTGCTGTTCCTCAGTGACAAACTATCACTGTCATCTGTACAGTCATTTGTGTTCTTCCATTACAAACAAAATTGGTCCTTCACTTTGATGGACAAAACTCAATTTTCTGACCTTACAGCTCATAATACATCCACCCCTGTATAAACTAATAATCAAATAGTTTTCTTGAATTGAGTCTTCTTTTATCTTCCCTTATTCACAGAAATCAAACATCAAAATATATACTTCAAAAAGTCATAATGGAAATCATTGTCATTCTGCCTTCAGTGATGAACTCTGAGTTGCTAGAAATTTCCTTTTGTTTTTCCTTTCACCAAGCTGAGGATGTTGTTGGAACCCATCAAATAATAATTTATTTTTTTTTTAACTCCTTAAAATACTTGCTTTTAGGTTTAGACATTGCATTTGTACTAACTTAGGCACTGTATTTGTATTACAACTGTGAAAGTTCTGAATCTAGTGTGCTGAATCTCTTGTATCAACCCATTTTTTACAGCATCACTTGCTAAGATTTTCTGTCATCAGGGCATTTGTGATGCTGGGGAGATGGACACACAAACAGGTGAAACTCATGTCCCACAGAACTTGTTATCTAAATTTCCACATTCAGCAGGAGATACAAATGAGTGTAAAATGGTCTGTGCTTGAAATATGGGCTTACTGAAAAGTGTGCAAACAGAGTAACCTTCTCTGATCTTCTCAGATCAAATTAGGCAGCTGGTAGGCAAGCTCTCTTACTGTCTCCTTTCAGAACAGTGTGAAGACAATGGTTCTCAAAGTCCCTCAGTGACTATTGTAGCCAGTTCATACAGTTCATCTTTCCTATCACCAATTAGTTGGGGCTCTTTGTTTGTTCCTTTATATCCTCACCAATACATAAAAGAATATGAAACTTCCATTTAAAAAATGTTTGTTCTATTTTGCATCAAGCTTTCAACTACCTTCTTAAAAACAGACAAACAAACAAACAAAAAAAAAAGAAGCAGAAGAAAAACAACCCACAAATGCTAGCATGTCTTAAGGCAAAAATCTCTACCACGGGAGTAACTCAATATAGTTCCTGAGAGACATGCTGTGAATACTATAGGGCACAGTCTTTACTTTTTTTCTTTTGAACTCATGTGTGTAATACAAATGTTCAATATTAAAATAGGATAAAATTTGTAAAACGGGTAAAGGCAGCGTAAGCTTTCATTATTCAGGGAATGTGAACTGAGATATAATAATACAAAATAATAAAGACAAATAAATTGCTTATATATGAGACATAAACTTTTGTTCTTAAACAAAAAATATTTAAATCCATTAATAGCATGGAAAAGATTTTCAGTCTTGTCCTTGTAATTTTCAGGTAGCAGCTGTTCTCTTGATTTGAAAGGACCAGGATAAAAATTTCCTATGGCTAGGACTAATCTGAACAGAGGCTGTCTGGGACATCACCATCAGCTGCTGTCCTGTCATGTCGCAGTTACAATATGGGGAGCAGCTGTGCCTATGGAGAGGCGTGAATGGGCCAGGTGACCCAAATGGGCCAGGTGACCCAAATGGACCGACCCATCACAGTGCTCCCTCCCTGTGCAGGTGCTTTATATAAAAGGGCTACCAAGAGGGCCCTTTCCTGGCCTTTCTGGATAGTGTGCTGCTGGGGTTGGTGTCTGTTTGCCATTGCTCTTTCTGCTGCGTGTTTCTCACCAAAGAATGTTCTTCACCAAGAAGGTACCTTCCCTGAACCGACAGAAAGCATCTGTCCCCTAGTTATTGGCTGAAACTGTGACACTGCCATAAAAACAACCCAAGATTAAATGAGGGGGAGAAGGGAAAGGCATATTTCCAAATGACTTTTTTTTTACTTGCTACCTAGTTTTTAGCCTTTATGGTATACCAGCTTTATTTTTCGAATTGCTTCTTCACATCCATTTTATTTAGGGAGGGAAGGGGAGGAGAAAGGGGAACCTCTTGTCTCTCTCCAGACAAACAACTTTCAAAAGCTGGCATTTCTAATAATTGTATGGGTGCTTGGACTTACTGGGTATTTGTCTTCTGCTTTTTAAGCCATCTTCTACCCACAACAGGTAGAAACAGAAGAAAGCTTTTTGCTAGCAAGAGCCAATTGAATTCCTTTGTACCTCTTTTCTGGGGTACTGATATAGAAGAAACATCAGAAACTAAGCAAGACAACATGAAAGTAATAGCTTGCTTATTGAAAGACTCAAGCTTAAGACTCTATTGAAAATTTAGGAATAAATATGTTTTGTAGAGTGTTTTAAAAGTGTTTCTCCCCTTTCAGCCATCCACCTATGACCCTGAATACATTCCCCAGCCACCTTCTCCTGCTTTGAGGCTGGTATTAATAATATTGACTTCTGCAAGAGAAATGGTAAATGTGAAACTTTTTTTTTTTTCTTCTTCATGGCTTGAAAAAAAAAGATGAAGTCTGTCTAGTCTGTTACAACAAGAGTTGATCTTATAATTCCCATGATGCTTAAAACCGATTGCTGGCATCAGGCACAGAAATGAACATTTTACTTGCAGATTTATAAAATAGAAATCTTATTTCTATTAAGGCTGCCATCAGTCATTTTCATTTTTAAAAGATTGTAAGTTATGATTTTTCAATAGTATTTGTTTTTTAGTAAATGATGGTAAATAACCTGAGTAATACACGGCCAATGCCTGATTTCAGAGCTGTATGAAGACCACTGATAGATGCTCAGTGCAACAGCACCCTCTGCATCCTATGACTTTAAGTGCAGCTAAATGCATCCCTGCCTCTAAGGTGAGTTGTGTCAAGCTGCAGTATTATTGATACACTTTCTGGGCATGGCACTTTAGTCAGACCTCAATGGCACAAAAAGATTAAAAGTAAATTATAAACATAAAAGTAATTAAAGGCATAGAGAAAAGAGTAAAAAAGGAACATGAGTTTACCACCAGAGGCCTGTTATCTTTGCCTGGATTCTTGTTTTTCAAAACAAAGGAACTGAGGCAATAAAATTCATGCTGACTTCAGTAAAGGATTTGGTATGATGTTTTGTGGAAAGTTACTAATCTACAGAAGATGGGAAATAGTATGGGTATTTGGACAAATGGTCAAAGCAGAAAACAATCGTGTTTGCTGATATGGAAGCAGACAGCTGGAGGACAGTTACTTGAGAAGTCCACAGTGTATAATTGTTGTTTTCAAGATTAGGAAAACAAGGGGTACATGGAGAGGGACTGAAAGCAAGTGTAGCTTTAGGCTGTATGAAACATTATTTCTGCAGAAATAAAGTTTATTAAAGTTCTTTGGCCTTGTACAAATCATTGTTAAAAACTTCTCTTGCATACAGTGTTTAATTTTTTTTCAGTAACAGTTTTGTAATCTATTTAGATACATTATCTTACCACAAGTTCAGAGATTTTTTTAAACCAGTGGACACTTTCTGTTGACTTTACTCTTACCTGTTCTCAAAAAGAATCTTAAATTTCTTGAAAAGTGATTATGGGGAAATCAACTTCATTGTAACTCCCTCTTAGCACAGCTAGTGTTTCTCTCACAAACACAGTATGTATTTTTGATAGAGAGAGTAAAAAGCAAAACCACATGGCCATAAAAACAGTGGAGAAGGTGTGGAAGTTTTCCACTAATTTTTTTAAACTACTTATCTGCTTATAGGTAGAAGAGGAACAGCTGTAGCTGTTACCTGGGTTTTCTTCTCCAGTGATACCTTTACCACAAGTGGAGTTTTTTATCGAAGGGTAAATATAATGGATATAGAATCATAGAGTATCTAGAATAGCAAGACTTCCTTTTCTCTGTAATATCCTATGACCAGTGGCTTTATGAACAGATCCAGTTCTGCAAAAATTAGTTGTCTGTATTTTCCTTTTTTAAAACATAACTAGATAAGGTGCTTAAAGGTGTTTAAAATTCTATTATTGTAGCCTTGATATTTCACTGGTATTTGGGCTTCTGTTGGCATTGTTTTATTGAAAATGAATGGTTTAAGCTACCTTATTTTGAGGAACTTTTATGCTTGTGTATTTCCAGTTACATTAGGGCTTCTCCCAGTTTAATTATTTCAATTTACAAGATTTCTCTTTTTAAGCTGCATTTTGGTGATAGTGGCTTTACAGGGGTTTTATATTTTAATTGTTTGTGAGGCTCCAAAAGGGATGAGTTTGTGCTAGATCTGCTGTACTAGTAGAAGGCATCGGAAAAGCTGTCATTTAATTCAGAGCTGGACATCGATGCTGTCAGTGCTGCAGGGTTTCTCTATTCCCAGTGAGGTCAGAAATGCAATAGTTTTGAAGGTATGGCTATTACTTGAAAGAACTCTTAGGAGAAGAGTTACTGTGGAGGGCTTTGGCTTGACTATTCAATATATCTAGAGGCGATTTTTCTGCTCTTCATTAATTGCTGCATCCTTTTTGACAGACATGTCTGAGTTAGAGACACCTGGAATACTGCATAGAGATACAGACCTGTTGGAGAGGGTTCAGAAAAGAGCCACAAAGATGTCCAAAGGGCTGGAGCCCCTCTGCTATGCAGACAGACTGTGAGAGGTTGGGGTGATCCAGCCTGGAGAAGAGAAGGCTCTGGGGAGTACATGGAGGGGCCTGGGGAGGGGCTTTGCACCTGAGAGGATAGTGACAGGACAAGGGGTGATGGTTTTAAACTGAAATGGGGTAGATTTAGGTTAGATATTAGGTAAAAATTCTTCACCATGTGGGTAGTTGGACACTGGAATAGGTTGCCTAGAGAGGCTGTTGATGCTTCATCCCTGGAACTATTTAAAGCCAGGCTGGATGAGGCCTTGTACAACCGAGTGTAGTGGGACATGTCCCTGGCCATGCAGGCGGTTGGATCTTGATGATCTTTAAGGTCCTATCCAACCCTAACCATTCTATGATTCTATGGTTTTGGGTGGGTTTTTCTAAGCTGATTTTATACACCCTAAGTGTCTTGAATCCAAATTTCAGAGCCTTTGGTCATTTTACTAGTCTGATCAGTGTGCATCCAACAATATCTTTGTGGTCCCTTCAAGAGTATTTTTAGGGGAAGCTCACAAGGTGGTGCTGTATCGTTTTCATGTCACACTTGGGATAATTCTCCTTGACAATCAGTAGACTGTATTCTGCCTCCAAGTATGTTTTCTGTCTATCTGTGTTTTTCTGATGTTACCAGAGTTTGGTTTGGTTTTTTTTTTTCTTTTTTGTCTGGGAGTAGAAGTCTCTTGAAATTGTTTGTTAGTATAGATCTATGAGGAAAGTCAATTCTTTGATAGCCTTTGAAGTGATATATAAGAAAAACTAGATCTGGTTGTGTTTCAGATATACCCAGAAATCTATATTGATTTCTCCTCTCTAGGCTTGCTCCAAAATATGTACTTAGTACTTGATTAATGAGTGCTACTTTCAAGAAGGGAAGCATCATATTGAATAACTACACAACAGAAAATTACAATGTAATCAAACAAAAATGCTCTGAGCATTTGGATGGCTTTAGGTTTGAAATTTTATAGGGGAAAAAATGTGGACAAATTTTAGGTTTAAGTCCTAGAAAACACTTGGATAAGCCTAACAAATTTAAATGAAGCTCTGATCACCTGTGGTGTAGGGAAAGCAAGAGCAAAAGACTTAATTCCCTGAAACACATGTATATTTTCAGAAATATTTACCTTTTCTCTTCCATTAGTTAATTTTAACTGTTTCACTCAGTGGGTTAATTTCATTACACTTTACCTTCCTTCATAATTTTCTCACCACTGCCACCATACCCTCCAGCTCATCTGATTTGTTGTGTGCTAGAAGCACTTTTAGATAAGGTAGTTCTGGTATTATGACAGTGAGGCTCACATCTTGCCCACTAAAAAAGAGAAGAGGCAATGCAGGCTTTAAGATACAGAGGGCACTATACATTTATAATTAGTACTGTATTAATAAAAGTATAGCTATATTACATTTTGCCATAGTGTATGCTTTCATTTTATGAGGTCATCTTAAACAAACATCATAAAAGTGAAACTATGCTTTGTGAAGTCTTCCCCAAATGTAGAAAGTGAGCCCAGAAATGTCTCTGGGATCATTCCTTTCTAAACACGCAAATAGAAAAAAGAAGAGGAAGATGTTTATTGCTCTGTTCTTACTAAAGCAGCAATATCTGATAAATATCCTTCTAGCCTGGTGGTTCTGTGTGGCTCACTCCTTAAGAGGTGTGGATAGCTCTGGTTTTAATTGAATCTTCTCTTGGACCACAACCTCTGTACAAAATGGGGTTGTCCCCCATTTAACCCCTCTTAACCCCAAGAATACCTAAGGGAAGAACTGTATTTTTTATAAGAGCCACAAAACCTCTTCCATCATTGTATGAATTTCTGTGTTAATACCAACACTGTATCAGACCAGAGTGAATCCTTATTTGGGACAAACTGGTTAGAAAAAGTCATGGGTGTGCTTGAGGTTAATCACATAAGTGCTTCCATGGATATAGATTGTTTTTTCCGAGATCAAGGCTATATTGCTTTCTGAAGAATGATCTTTACAACAGTGTAGCACCTAGGCTTGAGTGGCATATTTTACATTCCTATACTCCAATTTACAGAGATTGAGGTATAAGTCTGGGGCAGAGGATTATTCCGCTTCATGTCCAGTCATCAGCAGTTTACACCTAGCATTTTGTGCTGCTTACAGCATCTGTGTTCTCCAACAGAGGTGTGCTTTGAGGCAAAAACCCCTAATCAGCATCACTGGGCACAAATGTGCCTGCAAAACACCTCTATTTCTATGAGGTCATAAGGAATGCCTTCATCTGTTGGATGCTGTAGTTCTGTCTTTTTTCTTTAGGAGAAATGCAAGTCTAGCTCTGAGAAACTTTCCCAGCAAGTTTCAGAGAACCTTTTCCAAGAATTCCCTCTCTCCAAAAATGAAGGGATAAAAAAAGACAAAACTATAACCTCAAAGAATATTTTTTTAAGTCCTAATTTATTTTAATTGTGGTATTAAATGCATGTCCAAGGCTGTGACATAGATCAAAGAGGGGTCACAAAATAGCAAAACATCGTCTTGATTTCCACTCTTCTTTCTCCATTACGTTGTTTTTACCTGCTACATTATCTCTCAGACAATCCCTCAGAAAGCCTTATGTGAGAGACTTGTTACTTCAGTCTATCCTAGAGGTAGAGCTCAATGAGTAAAACAGGGAGGCAAATAAAACTGAGACAAGAGGATAGCAAATCAGCTATATCACCCATATCTTCTGGAGGCATTGTAGTTTGTTGCCAATCCCTATTTGATCCACTAGCCAGATTCTTCAGTTTGTCTTGAATTATTAAGCAGAGTAATTAAGAAAAGTAAAGAAGTCATATTTGCTTTTGGCTATAACAAATAACTGTTGATTTAATTTTGTTACTCAATAAAGATAAAAAGCCCCTGAAGGAATGTTATGGGCTTCATAAAAATTCAGAGGCAATATCCTTTTAAAAATTAATGCTCTCTGAGAAAAATACTGGCTATACTTGCACAATAAAATCTGGTGTGTGTTTTTTTGGAGTTGATATTACTTAGAGATGTAGTCTTAGCTTAAAACTTTAAGTAACACATTTTTTAAAGAGTTTATTAACATGTAGTATCAGTTGGATATGTTTTCTTCCAACAACCTTGCAGAGATACCTACATGTATTTTGGTTTTGAGCACACTTCTGTAAGAATCTATGAGAACATCAGAGCTGTTAAGGAAAGATAACAACCAACTATTATGATCAGTTTTTATGGAACAGGGGGTTACACTTTTAAAAAATGCTAAAAGATACATGTCTTTTTAAATTACTTGGTCTTTAGAAATTGAGCATGATTGTTACAAAATGTATTTTAAACATAGAATGACTGAAATTGGTCAAAATAATAAAACAGTTTCAGCTGTTCTAAATCAGGCTTTGCAAAAAAAAAAAAAATACATTTTCCTTGTGACTTCTTTTATACTTTTTCTATTATATTAATTCTGACATCATTCCTGGAATAGGAAAAAATACTTTCACTCAAAGTGCAATTTTTAAGTATCAATAATGATCTTTTAAATAAGAAATTATTTCAGTTTTGTAATTTAAAAAGTAAGCTGGGTAAAAATCTTGCATATTTTTTTTTGCAATTTAAATTAAAAGCAAACAAAACAAATCACTTTGTTAAAAAATATTTTAAAAACACAACTTAAAACATCTTTATCTAAATAGCTTATTTCAAGCACTAAGGAGAAAAATGTTTTACACTGACACTCAGCACTGTTTTTAAGCAGTGCTAGCTTTCCAAATTAGTGTTAGCAGTGTCACTCTTTAATGGACTTTCTGAAGATGCACTGCCTCTGTCACACCTACCTCAGGTATAGGCCTATTATCAATTTGCATCATTTAAAACTCCTGAAATGTGTGAATTATTAGTTCAGTGTACTAATGAGAGGGCAGTTCTGTAGTACTTCACTTTTCTGCATGATCCATAGCATCAGCTAGGGAGCTGATTTTGCAGAGTCAGCCTGTACCCCAGCCTCACCCTGGGAACAAAGGAGAGGTATCCATGGAGAAGGAGAGTTCCCAGTGCCCCATCCTGCTTCCATCAAGTCAGGACAGGTGCCGCCTTCTTGGAGAAGGGGACACAGAATTAACAAGGGGCAGAAAAGCCTGGGGTGTAAGGCTTGTCCACTGAAGCCAGGACTGCTTTTGGTTCCAAGTCTACAAACTATAATTATGTGACTTAATAATTCTTTTGCAGGCAATCATTATTACTAACTCACTGATGTTTTGAAACATCTGGAATGCATTTAACCCTTGATGTGATTCTCCTGCGTTTAGAAAGGTTGTTGGGTTTTTAATTTCATCTTTATACAGTTCTGTTGTTTAAATCTGCACGATTTTGCATTTTGCCTTTTAGTCTTCACTTTGCCAACCAAATTTCTATTTTACTATTTGATTATTTAGGTGTGGAGGTTTGTTTGAATTTCTCACAGCTTTTTTCTTCCTTTCACCTTCTCTCCCCCTGCTCCTGCATTTGAAAACCTTTATTTATTTTTTTTTCTGGAACATTTCCCAGTGATTATAACAAAAACTATTTGATTTCTGGGTGAGAGAGTTAGTTACCTAGCCTAGACAGGACTGATCTGTCACACAGATGAGATAAATGCTTGAATTTAGCAGAAAGATACTAAAATCTATTTGGTGTTCTTTGAAGGCTTTTTTTCCTGGTTGCTTTGGGGCATTGTCTGTGAGTTATAAGCTATGGGCACCAATGATTATAGCTTCTTTCCTTTTGTTGTCCATGTTTCAACCTTTCATTGGATGCTTATTGTTGTTTGGTTTGGGTTGTTTTTCAAGTAGATGTTATAATGCAGAAATGAGAGCTTCCCTTGCTAGGTTTATGAAAATAGCTTTTCCAGTATCAGTTAAAAAATGACTCATGTTTTTCTCAAGGACTTAATTTTATGAAGAGGTTTGATTATCTCATCAAAGCTTGAGGGGCAAATTTAAGTAAGAAAAGGAACCTTTCTCCTTTCAATCATCTACTTGGGTTGTTGGGGGTTTTTTGGGGGGGTTTTTTTGTTTGTTTGTTTGTTTTTGGTGGGGTTTTTTTTTTCAATCTGCTCTTAGTGGCAGGGTTTTCTAGGTAATAGAATAAAAAGGAATAAAGCAAGATATCTCACATAGGTCTGATTTGTAATCATGAATCATAACAACCTGTATATGTAGGTCACTGAAATGACTCTCTAGAAGTTTTAAACTTTTCTGCATTGCAGATTACAAATTTAAGTCCTAGATTATTTTCTTCAAATTGGCTTTGATTATTTAATTAGTCTTATCTAGCAGAAGTCCTAGCCTGATACAGGATATAAAGAAACAAAACAGTAAGGTGTCTAAGTATGGTGTCTAAGCAAGGCTCTCCTTTAAGAAAGCAATATGCTATATTATGTCTGACTGCATCTTTTCATTTGTGTGGCCATTGCTTAGACAAAATGGCAAATGCAACAAGTGATGACCTTGCAAGCATCATGGCACTTCCTAAATGAGGCAGTTTAACAGATGAAGCCAGCTAGCCAGCTGGTGAAAGGGAACCCTGTCCTGCAGATAATTTCATGTTTGAGGGCAAGAACTGAAGAGTATAGGGTGGAGAGAAAGTGGAAGAATTTTAAAAAGTTGGCTGTTAAACCACCACCATGGTGCCCTGGTGATGGAGCAAGTATATACATGTGAGCCTAAGCCCACACTGAACACAGAATGCTCTCAGGGGAGGTTTAGGCTCTCTGCAGAGCAGGGATGAGTTTCCCACTGTCCATAATAACTTGTGCATCAGGATGTCCTAAACTGTGGGGGCCTCACCACACAGGGAAGCCTCCTATAATTCATGTTGCTTTTAAACATGTGTTCTATAGGCATTTCTGTATACATACTTGTGAGATTCATCTTATACACTAATGCTAAATAATCTTAGGCCATAGTTGCATGATCATATTTAAAGCAACACAAATTGCTGCTGGAGCTGAGGAAGGAGCCTTGCCCATCTCCTGACCGTCAAGAAAAGGAGTTCAAGGTGTTATAATCTTTCTATTAGCAATAGGAAGAGAGGGAGTAGTGGGCAGGTTTGGGGCAGAAAATTTAGATCAGGCATCTGGTATGGCATTCTGCAGGAAATGCTGGGGCAGTAGGGTGATGAGAGAAGTAGATGCTGCAGGTGTTGCAGGGTAGGGGAGGCCACACTTCCCAACTGGAGACACTTTGCCTCCTGGCCCAATTCCCCTTTCCAAAGCAGCCAGTTTGCAGTATGGGTGCTGTTTGACCTTGTCTGAGGAAGAATTAAAGAACTTAATTTCTTTAAATCAAAGCAGAAGCCTAAATCACTTCAGGTATGAAGGGATCCTCTCCTTGGTGCTTAATGAAGATGGTGTAGATGCAAATAGTAAATAATTTTTGCATAACTAGAGAAGACATCTAAGAAGGATGGTTGTCCTGTGGTCAAATAGGTCAGTTTTAGGTCCTTAGAGAAACTTGCAGATAGCTAACCTAAAAATGAGGATCAAGGGGAAAAAAATATCTTTGGTAAAATGTTTGACAAAGAGCCAATGTCTTTGGTCCATTTGTTTTAGCAAATTAAGGAAAGAGGTAAGGGAAGAAAAAGGACATATTGCCTAATGTACAAGCTTTCGGTGGGCTGTATATTCCTAGGCATTCACTAATAAGCCTTACTGTTCTCTAACTGTATAAAGAGGGAAGAGGGACAAGTATTTCTGAACCTGTAAAAACTTCATCTTTCAGTTACCCTTGTTTGGACCATAGAGTACGCAAAGGAGTTGTTGAAGAGGCAGATGTAACATTTACATCATCCAAAATTGTTGTGACAGGTTTGTTGTGGTCCTGGATTCCTCTTTTTCTGAGGAAACCAAAGGTGAGAAACCTCTTGAAAACCTTTTTTTTTTTCTGTCCTTCCAACCTCCCTCCATCATATTAAATGGGATGCTAGCTTGTGTCTCTAGAATGTCGAATTTGAGGAGTATTTTGAACTAAGTGCTTTCCTCTTAACTCTCTGAGCTCCTTCTGTCTGCACAAATGAATTCAGGGGAAAGAAAGCTTCTTGATGTCATTTTTCATTTATCTTTTTCACATGGAAGTGTGCTAGTGGTCTACTATTCCAGCTGTAAAGATAGCAGGATCTCCTAAGACATGGAGACAGGGCCTTAGGTTGGAGATCAATGAAAGAGACACTTCATCACACTTTGTCTCATGGTGTCACAAAACCAGCATATGATTCCTTTTAAGATTTTTTTTCATTGTTCTTTATCTGTGTTGGAGGGACAAGTCATGCTAACTTAGCTGTATTCTTGTGCTCAGGGGAATTCAAGGCATCTGTTTCTTTGGTATTTGCTCAGATGTGTAAAGGAAGGGCTATGAAGCACCCAGGTGGACTCCTGACTGTGCTGTCACATCTTTAGGCTGACAAAAATACTGGCTGAGAGAAGGGATGCAAATCCAGTGAAAACTAACTTTACAGAGAGAAATAGAGTAAATATTTTAGGAGGTTCTCATCTGGTCTATTGAAATTTTGTAAAAATTCCAAAAGCAATAGTAAGATCTAAACTTGTATTGAAAATTAAGAGAGAATTAGTTAAACTCTTGATGACAATATGTAATTACAATTGCTGATAATCTGTTTAGCTGATGTTTCTTTTCTCTCTGAAATGATTTTAAAAAATTAAACAAAGAAGTTAATAACATTTGACAAACCCATAGAAAAGTAAAAAAATAAAAATCTATAAAATATCTTCTAGAAACCAGTGAGACGTAAATGACAATTTCTGATACAAGCAGAATGCTATGGGCCTTCCTGGACACATTGTTGGCTCTTATTCAGCTGACTCTCAATTAATACACAAAGGTCCTTTTCTGCCAGGAAGCTTTCCAGCCACTCTTCTCTGAGCTTGTAGCATTGCCTGGGGTTGTTGTGACCAAAATGCAGTCTGCTCTCCTGAAATCCAAGGTGGCAGTTCTGGGTGGAAACTGCCCTCCTTGCTTCACTAAAAATCTAAAACTTTATCATTTCATGGTCACTTTGCCCAAGATGACCTCCAACCATTACACCCCCCAAAGACCATCTCTATTAACAAACAGCAGGTCCAGGAGTGCGCTTCCCCTTGTTGGCTCCCTCAACACCTGTGATAAGTTATTTCCTACACATTCTAGGAACCTCTGGGACTGTTCTCCCTTTGTTGTATTATATTTCCATCAGTTATCTGGGAAGTTGAAGTCCCCCATGAGAAGAAGAGGTAGAAACCCTGAGACCTTACCCAGCTGTCTATAAAGTACCTTATCCACCCCTTCATCCTAGCTGAGTGGTCTGTACCAGTTTCCCACGATGATGGATGTCTTATTGACTTTCCCTTTATTCTAACCCATAATCTCTCAATCTTGTCATCACAATCACTAATTTCTAGAAAATCATATTTCTCCCTAACATAGAGGGCTACTCCACTACCTCTCCTTCCTTGCCTATTTCTTTTGAAATGTTGGTAGCCATCGATTGTAGCATTCCAACTGTGTGAGTTATCCCACCATGTTTTTGTGATGGAAACTATATAATAGTTTCCATCTGCACAATGGCCTCCAGCTCCTCCTGCTTGTTACTATCTGCGTGCATTAGTGTAGATGCACTTCAGCTGGACCACCTTTTGGGTAGGAGAAGCCCTAGTACCCTCTAGACCATACAGGGATGTTTCCAGAGTAACCAACTTTGCACCAAAACTTGTGTTTCTCCTGCCACAAGGAATATCATTCTCCTCCTTCATCAAGAAAGAAGACTGTAAGACCTTACTAGCACCCTCCTCTTCCACAAGCACTGCCATGTTGCGTCCAGGCTCCTCTCTAGTGGCTCCAGTTTCAACCATTCATTTGCTATGCCTCACTATTTCCAGCTACTTTATTTGCTTTCATGCATCTTGTTTTGATTTTTCAGTATGCCACCTGAAGTATCTAGCTTCTCTTATTCCTTAGAGAAGAATTGGCAACTAATGAAAGACTGAGGATTGCTTTAGGGGAAGTCAAACAAAGAAAAGAAAGTAACGCTATGTGAAGAGCCTCAGTCCAAGTGGCTGTGCTTGTGGTCAGGGGAGCTGTGCTGGTAGGACAGTCTACAGAATGAGGAAGATTCTCTGCAGTGATGCAACTGTTTTCCTGGCACATGATCCCATAAAAGAGCTGTCAGAGTTGGAGAGCCTTCTGTTCTTTCAGTCCAGCCTGATAAATCTATCTGTCATTAAGATGACAAGGACAATTAGCACACTTCTCTCCTACATTACATTAGTAAGCATAAGACCTCAGCTATAAAGTTCATTACATTTAAATAGGCTCTTTGCCAGCCGTGTAAGTAAAAGAACAGATATGTTATTCTTACATATTCTACAAATTTTTACATAGACTTTATAGATGTTAAAATATTTTAAATATTACAGGTAGGGGAAGAGAGGGGAAATCACCACCCAGAGACTGAGTGGTGTCCGGCTATCATTAATCTTTGGAACGGTGATCTGATTCCACATGGGGCAAAGGTCCAGTGTAGGGTGGAGGGTTGGTGGTAGGCAACCACAAGTGAATAGTTCAATGTTCCTTATATACATTGAGTTTCCCACTGCTTTCAAGGTTGATTCAGGCCCCTGGAATTTTGCTCTCAGGATGGCCCCCTTCCCCCCAAAAAGCCTGTTTTTGGCTGACCCTCACTCCCTGGCAGTCCTGGACCAGTTTGCCTGGGCAAGAACCTCCACCTGACATTTTCAGTCAGTGTGGGTCTAGGCCCTAACATTCCACTTGCCATATTGTTGTTTGAGGCAGGAGAATTCAAAAATTCAACCGAATGGAACCTCACATTATCCCTCTCCAAAAGCTGAGTTTCCCAAGTCCTGCTGATAAGTTTTCATGGTTAGCTAAAGTGTGACTGATTGGAAAGTAGAAGCTAAAAGCACAAGACAGGTGCATTGTGCTGGAAGTCAAAGTGAGTAGGAGAGCTGACAAATATATGAATCCCTTTAAGGAAAGAAAAGGGAAGCCCTCTTTTATATTTAGGCAGTCACAAAGAGGAGATTAGTATTTAATTTCTTTAAGGACATTTTCACAATAACAAGGAAGGGCAATCTGAAATATTAATTCATACTGAGATGGGTTTTTTTTCCTGTATCCATAAAAATCTGGTAATCTTATTTTGCATGGTCAAAGGGAAGAACTAAAGATAACTCAAAACATAATTACTCAGAAAACATGGAAGACTTATGACAAAATGTCATATATATTTGAGATAAACAGTGTTTTCATAGTTGTAATGTCAGCCATATAAAGACTATCTTCTTTCCATAAACATGAAATAAATTTGAATAAGTTTAATTTTCTTTCTTTTACCTTCATTAATGCACTTAGTGACTGATTCATGAGCACAACTCTAGTATTAAACTTTGGCTATTTCCATTTGCAGTTGAAAATGGAACTACAAAATCTGAAGTTGTAGTTACAAATCAGGATGTGCATGATGTTTATAGACAGTACAAGTAAATATTCTGCTATTATAAAGAACAGATTTTTAAAGAACTTTAATAGTTTCTGTTACAAATTCAAAGAATTTGCATTTAAAAAATCTACTTTAAATTTCCAGAAGACAAGTCAATTCCCAAGTATTACTTTTTATTGCATCTGGAGAATTGACCAATTCTAGCACCTGCTGCAGAAACTGCTTGGGGTACTGTGTGCCTGGATTTCTAATCACTATGTGATCTACCAGTGTTGTTATAGACCAGCACATTTTGCACACATCTTGCTGTTTCAGTGAAGAAAGTGCTTGGTTGCTTATCCTAATGTTTTGCAGCAAGAAAATACTCGGAGCAATGGAGATACAAGTATAAAATGAGAGCTGTGGTACCATTGACGTAAAGGAGGAAAAGAATCACTTGATTAAATTATTTTTCTTACATTAAAAGCCAAGTAACATTAACACTGTTCCTTACCTACATGATGAAAATAGAACCTAAAGTTACATAAAATGTAATTGTCCGATAAAAGCTCATGTAAATCAATCCTGTTTGCATAAGCACCAAGACAACAAAGCCTTTCCACAACTATTCTTGTTGTACTGACTTTCAGAGGTCTGCTATTCTTCTGTAAATTTGAAGCATTAGCTCAGCCTGAATGTTCAGCAAAGCCTAGGACTCAGTCTCTGTTCTTATTAAAATAGCAGTTTTAGTAAACATAAGAACAGAAGAATAGCCCACAGGTCAATATCTGTGTATCTCAATATCCTGTGGCTGCCCCTTGTGTGTAGCCTACCCTTAGTCCACCTGGAGTGGTTTCAGAATCATACTTCTGTGGTGGACATCCCAGCATCCCAGAAAAGGAGGTACCTGGGACACTGGTAACTCTGAAAATCAGGGATGTGCTTCAGTCCTCAGCCTCCAGTATTACAATCAAAACCAGATATGTAGCTTTAACAGCTGTACACACCAACAAGCAAAGTCTGCAAGGAGAAACTGTACCAGCAGCACACAGCGGATACCGCAAAAGCAAGGATTGAGTGCTTGTAATGGGTTGAGGGGCATCAAGGCACCCATCTGCTGGCTTCATGGGGAGTCACAAGAGGTGTGCTGCCTTCTAGGAGATAAGGTTCAAGACGTTGTTGAGAAGGCACCACAACTTGTCAAGAGCACAGACTAATATCCATTGCTACTCTTTCATGTGGGCAGTAATGACACTACAAGCTAGAACCTGAGCAGAACCAAGCAAGACCACAAAGCCCTGGGGGACTGCAAGTGAGAAGTACTGGTGCCCAAGTTATATTATTCCTACATTTTACCAGTTAGATGAAAGCCTGCAGCCAGAAATAGGTGTATAACACAAATTAACTTTTGGCTTAATTGCTGATGCTGGTGGGAGGATCTTGGCTTTTATGACAATGTGACATTCTTCAGTGCCTTCAAGCCTGCCAGGAAGGGATGGAATCCACCTGCCTAGAAGAAACAAGAGTATCTTTCATGGTTTCATGGTAGGCTATCCAACTTCAAGAGACGGACTTTAAACTGAAAGACCCACGGTGCAGGGTCCAGAGTGGAAATGCTCAAGCAACTGCAGCTAACTGGGGAATAAGCCAGGCCAACCAGAGCAGCAACAAGTGTTCCTTAGCTACCTCCCAGGATATGAATCAGAAGACCATCCACCTCAGTTGTGTGTACACCAGTGCATGTAGACTGGGGGAAAAACAGGAAGAGCTGGAGCTCCACACCCAGTTAGAAATCTATATCATAGAAGTAACTGAAACATGGAGGGAAAACTCATCTGACTGGAGGACTGCAATGGATGACTATAGGTGGTTTTGTAAAGATGAACAGGGAAGAAGAGGAGGAGGAGTTGCGCTCTGCATTAAGAACCTTTGAAGTCAGCTTTGGTGATTGTGGAAGCCCTGTTGAATGCCTCCAGGTCAAGATCAGAGGGGTCATATCCAATAAGGAATCTTATAGTAGGCATCTGTTACCAGCCTCCAAACCAAGACGATAAGGCCATCTAAGTAATAAATGGTTCACTTAAGCAAGCTTCAGGTCAACAGAGCTTGGTCTTTACAGGTGAATTCAACTACCCATATATTTGTTAGAACAACACAGCAACTTACATTTCATTCATCAAGTTCCTCGAATGCACAAAGGACTGTTGCTTCATACAGATCTTAGATGTGCCAACAAGGAATGAGGCACTGCTGGATTTGATACAAGACAAGAAAACTTGCTAAGTAATATCTTGGTTGGTGATAACCTTGATTGCAGTGATCACAGTATTGTGGAGTTGCTGAGCATGGTGAAGGTTAGCACTAAGACAAAGATTGTAGATTTTAGAAGGGCAAGCTTCAGTTCACTCAGAGCTCAGTTGTCAGGAATTCTGTGAGAAGCTTCCATGAAGAAAAAAGGTGCTAATGAGTACTGAGAGTTTTCAACAATTCTCTCCTGAATGCACAAAACCCATTCACGTTCTTGAAAGGTAAGGGAAGTAGGTAGAACAAGAAACTACTTTGGCTTAGCTGCAAGTTTCTGAGTATGCTCAAAACTAAAAAGGGAGCATATTGGAGATTAAAAAATAGGTGAATATCCATTGAGAACTTCAAGGGCATTGTCAGGGCATGCAGAAATGCAGTTAGAAAAGCAAAAGCTCAGGCTGAATTGAAATTGACCAGAGATGTCAAAAACTAAAAGAAGAGTTCATCAGGTAAGTAAAAGGCAAGCAGAAGCAGAAGGAACACAGAGGTCTAATCTCACACTTAGGGAAGTTATGTTCCTAAATAGCCATGTGATTTTTTTTATTCTTCTCCCTCCATTTTCTCCCCCATACTGATGTAATTTCTGCAAATGGAGACAGTAATTGTAAACCTAGAGAAGCAAATAAAATACACAGCAAGAAGGTGAGGAGCCAGAGAGAGTGACTCTCGCTGAGAGCTTTGTGAATCACTTTGCAAATGCATCAGGTAAGGCTAAATTAAAAACTCTTACCATTTATGATTACGGCATCTTCATTAAATGTTGCTGAGAGCACAACTGCTTTGCCTATTTTCTCATAAAGATCTCACAGGCCCCAAGAGCTGTGGCAGGGGCCTCAGAGACCAGCACCACACATGCCAGAGAAGGAAGAGTGAAGGACACCAAATGTGAAGATCTGCTTTCTCCAACCTCTGTCTCTGACCATAATCACTCTTAGCTGTTCTTTCATCATTACCTAATGTTCTTCCTCTTCAAAACTCACCTAGAAAGAAAGTTTCCTTTCTTCTCATCAAGTAAAATCTGAAAGAAGATTATTTGTTGAGGTTCCTAAAACAGATGTGCAGAGGATTGAGGGGGACTAGCCAGGCTTTGAAAAGTGTTTCCCATTGCCCAGCTATGCCTGTCTTCCTCGTTCCCATATAAATATGATGAAAGGATTTTTCAAGACCATGTTGAGGAAGAAAGCACTACATTGAGAAAAGAGGGATGCCTATATATGTGTCCTCCACTCTTTCCTTGAAAGTTCAGTAATCACTCTGGTAGCCATCTCTCTGGAGCAGTGTGAAGACTTATGGATAAAGTCTTGCTGGAAGGAGGAGTTGAGAAGAAGCAGTACACTCCTCTGTCCCAGGAATGGCTGCAAGGTGAGCTAGTGCTTCCCTTCTCACTCTTCTTCATTTTATCATCTGGGAGATGGCCACCATCTCACAAGCCAGGCTTTCACTGACACTTTTTATACCAGAAGCAAGAAGTACAGTGTAATTATTAATGTTGCAAAAACTTTCATGTTCTTAAACATGTTTTTCCTTCTATTCACCATTTCGTTATATCTCCATTCCTGCTTGATTGCCTGTGAAACAAATATACAGGGAGAAACTTGGCAGAATATTCAGTCACTAAAACAGTCTCTGACCAACCTGACAGGGCTGATAAAGCTTAATACTGATTGACGTTCTCATTTTTGCCTATGTTTGTTGCCTGCTAAGAATGATGTAGGCTTCACAGAACAATTTTTGCTTCATGTGATAGAGATTCTCCTGAGTAACATTAAGAAAGCCTATGATGGAGTAAATGAAGTCTTGAACTTTCACCATCTCTATGAGATTCTGGAAGGCTTGCAATGATCCAAGCTTGGAGCTATCTGATCAGTCACAGCCCTTGGAACAAGTACAGGTAAGGATACCTTATTATATGGAGTTAAAAAAGGAAAAGGAGAAAAAAAAAAAACAACATTCCTCATATAGTCACATCAGTTCACAGTTGCATGAAATGTATTATTTGATTAAAGGATTGGACTATATTTGTATGAAAAACAATGTGTCATATATATTTTGTGACAGTGCTATTCATCCACCAATATTCATCATGCTCTGAGAAGGTTTTGCTCCTACATAAGACATGTGGTGATGAGAGGTACTACTCAGGGACAAATTAACAGACAGCAAGTTATTTATACTGTCTCATTTAGGGGTCTCTTCATGGTCAGTGGAAAAAAAATAGGCTCCTATATTGGAATTTTTATACGTACCTATAAATGCAGGAGAAAAATGCCCTTCTTACTCTTTCATTAATGATAATGTTATTTGAAATGGTAATACTTCTGCAGGACTGAATTTGGTTTTACTTTGTTTCATTTTCCCCTCTTCTTTAAGGCATTTTTCATGACTTGCTTGGCTGACTTCCCATGTCCCTTTTTTTCTCTCTGTTTTCAGCTATTTTTTGTTTGGTATATTTACAAAGGTGGTAAGTACAGCACAGTCTTCAACTCAGTACAGTTCAGGAAGCAGCTGAAAGATGTAAAAAAATTTGTGTTTTTTCATATATCCAAGGACATATGGAGTTTTATTTCTAAAGATTATAGGATACTTCTAAACATCTGCCAAAATTAGTAACTTCAGTAAACACTTTGTCATCCTGGTGTAGATAGTAAAATTAGTCGATTAATTTTTTTGTTTGTTTTTTGTTTGTTTGCTTGTTTGTTTGTTTTATGATGCCTTATTCTTTACTATTACTTCACTATAACCTTTTCTAAAGGGTGTTTTTCTCATCCAGCATTACCATGAAACAATCTCTCTTGTATCCCATATTGATTTCCATGTCCTTTTAATTAATGAGCTCACGAAAGATAACAGAGACTATGCTAGGAAAACTATCTAGTACACTAAGTCTGGTTTACTTGCCTATTATTTCAGGACATCCTCCCTATTTCAGCTTTCTACGGGCCTTGATATAATTGGTCTATTTGGGAAATGGCTCACAGCTCTAGCAAATACTTACATACATACTGTGCATATACAAATCCTTTACATACTGTAAACACCATTCCTGTTAAGAAAGTGAAATTATAGCAAGTACTCCTATATCTGCACTAATAGGTGTAGTCATACATTTGTTTCTCTACAGTAGTGGACAGCATCTGTATGAAGTATTCCTTCTTGACTATATTCCCACTTCTTCCCTGCCCATCAAAGATCATGATGCAACAGTATGGGGCAGACCTTGGCTCTGCCAAAGCCAGACAGACAGCTTTAGCTGAGAGCTGCAGCTTCTGAAAGTGCTTCCCATGCACATCCTGCAGAACATCTGCTCAGGGCATCAGTGGCTGCTGGCAGAACACCTGCAGACAGTAACATTAAAATACTCATCTCGCATTCTACTTCGTAGCAACTGATCTTAAATGTTTGACTTGGGTGTGCTAACCAGAAAAACTACTGTATTCCTTCAAGAATATGTTGAATTAAAATCTGCTGTTGATGCGGATCAAAATTTTTAATATCTCTGTGCTCTGCCTTGGGAAACTGTAGGTAAAGGACTAATACATAAGGGATTAATATTTTAGGATATTTGACCAGGACTCGATATCTGCATGCAAGATTTTATTGACTGGGGACCATTAGAGACCCATATAGGAGGTAACACAGCAGGGTGAGCAAAGGGTGAATTGACCTCCTGTCAGAGCTTTGCTCAGACAGTCTCCTAAAAAATCTAAACTATTGTGTGTATGTGACTGGTTCTGCTATATCTTTGTGCACACTAAATTTTTTTCTTGCATTAATTCCCTGTAAAAGTCCCACATACATATGTAGCTGTGTATACAAACAATTCCCCACCCCTCAAAAAATCTATTTTTTGTCTTTGTAGTGTTGGTTTCTGGTTTATCAAAACACACTTGTCAGTATAAGGATATTACTAGGTTTTTGCTCTGTTTTTTTTTAATTTTTTTTCTTTTCTTAACCTACATGAAATAATACTGAATAAAAGGCAGGCTTTTTTGCAAAGATATTTTGATAGATTTCAGGACTGAAAATGCAGCTTTTCAGAAGTGGGAAATGGGCAAGAATGGAGCAGGAGTGACCTTGACAGCATGAGCAAATGCTCATGCAGAATGCTCACTTGCAAATGCTCACTTGCAGAAAATGAATAGTGCACAGAGATAGATAAATACAAAGCAGTACAAGACTAAAGTATGTTTATATAAAAGCAGTAATCACAAGGTTAAGGACAAGTACTTCCACAATTTCTGAGGGAAACAGTGGAAAGAATTGATGTTTCCAGGCTCAGCTGAGGTACCAACAGGACATTCTGTGCCTCCTAGAATTGTATCTTAGCTGCTCAAGCATCTAAATATATATTGGAGGGAAAAAGAATGTATATTTACTTTCCTGTGACAAAAGTTTTTTTATTTTTTTCTTTTGTTTGTGATAGTTATTTTTGGAGATGATGGAATAAGTTTTTATATTCATGGAAGTAGCCAATGGTTTTCAGCTTTTAATAAACAGTGCTGCTACCTCCTTTTCACAATTAGAATATTTGGTATGTGTGCAGAAAATGTAACAAATCAGAGTAGAGAAATCTTGATATTTATAGAACTTTTGGAAAGGGTAGGTGGCAAAAGAAGTATGCAGAGTATGTGTATGTGATAATATTTTTTTCTTCTTTAATTCTGTGGATGTGGTTATCTTTAACTAGCAATGTCATCTTCTCTGATAGCCTTTGAATAGGGTTTGAGGCTTCTCAGCTATAGTTCATTTCTGGATTAATATCAGATAAGGTCTGTAGATCCAGTCTACTCATTTTATGTCATCATATGCTTTGAATGTGTAAACAATCCTCCTTTTGAGCTGAATTACTTGTATTTTATTGGGTAACTTTTTTGCAAAGGACTGAAAAAAGCCTCTTCTTCCCCTTTACATAGCCTTCCAGGGTATAGTATAATTTGCAGGGGGGGAAAAAGGAGCTGCTGTCATAAAACACATAACCCACCATTTTTCATTCTTGATGTTTGCAATTAAATTAAGCATGTAGTTGTCTTCATTGGTGATGGCAAAGCCATTGTTTATAATTAATTTGACATTGCTCTGACAATCTGTCATGCAAACACAGCTTATTGCTTATTAGCCTAACTTTCGGCACTCCAGGCAAGCTTGGCCATATGGAAAAAAATTGCAGGCAGAGGGCGAAAAAGCCACCTAGAATTCTTCCTGAACTTTCAGAGATTTTCTTACTCACTTTAAAACTCAGCTTCTGATATTTGTCCTCTGAAGAAAATACCTATTGCTACTTGTCACCTAATGGTTGAGGTTATCCTTGTCTGGTTCTCAGTCCAGGTCATGGTGTGATGTATTAATCTGAGCTGCTTAGATTACATGTATTTTCTTTAGCATTCTAAGCTAAATTTATAAGACTGTTGTATTACAGTCTTTGGTTTAACTAGAACATACTAGTGCTCCAGTGTAATTTCTAGTAAGCATATATTGAATAAATTTATTATACCAGGTTGGTTGTTGCCACACATTTTAAAATAATTGAAAGGCAGAAATTTTATAAAAAATTCAATTAAGCAAAAGTTAAAACATTCCCTTGGGCTCTAGTACTAGGCAAAAGTGCATAGCTATACCTTACAAGCACCTCTCAAATCTGTTTTTAGGTAAAAATATGTATGGCTTTGTAATATAACAGAGCCATGTAAAATAATTCATTCCAGTTACATGCAAGTCATCAATTAGCACAGTATTTTTGCATATTATGTAGTTTACTTTTGCCAAGCAGTGCGTTTTCCTCTGTACTACAGGCAATAGAAAATGGCCTGCAAGCCCTTGGAAACAGTTATGTTACTGGGTGATAGTTGTATCTATCTTCGGACTTGTTTGGAGTTGTATGGTGAAATGGGTTTATAGTAGTTCACACATCACGCATAAATTAAGTAAATTTTGTAGCAAAAACCTGAGTGTGAACTACAGCTTTTGGATGCAATAGGTAAAATCACAGACTGTACAGTGGCTCCTTAATATGCCTGTCATGCCTGTTCATGCCTGTCAGAAGTGCATCTTTCTCCTCTGCAGGAAAGCAAATAATTAGTGCTCTCTCATCTCACTAAATAAAAACTTCCATTTGGTTCTCCTGCATCATGAAATAGTCTTAAAACAAGCTGTTATTTTGGGGAAAAAAAAAAAAAGAAAAGAAAAAGAAGTGTGTATATATAGAGAATTTTATATATGAAATGGCTCCTGTGTTTCACTATTATGGAGCAGATTCTTCTGAAGAAAGTGCATTTAATGATTGAAGAGAATTTTAAGAAGACATTTTCTCCAGATAAGTAGAGCAAGATAACGAACCCTGTTTATGAGTTTTATTAACTAATGAAGTTTTCTATCCCCTTGAACTGAGAGAGACACTGTACTTAGGTCAGGCTCTAGAGGAGAACATGTGACAAGTTTTCAAGAGGGTAAAACCATTTGCAGTAAGACACGCAATAACTTTTACTCTCATTTTAATCTAGAAGCAAACAGCAGTGGAACTGATTTGAAGGCAGATAAGTTTGGTTATATTTTTAATTTTAAAAAAATTAAAAACATAGTATTTATGATTCCAACACATAAATTGTTACAATTGAATAATACTGTAAAAGTGCATAACTCTCCATCAACCTAAAACATCCCCAATACAAGCATCTCTAGATTTTGAGGTACTAGAACTATATTTACCTTCAATGAGATATCAGAATTCAGCTCCAATAAAATAAACAAATAAAAAACTTTTAAAAATACATTAACTGCTGTGACAACAACTTGTGTTCAACTAATTCCTCTCTCAATGCTTTGGTGTTCTGCTAAAGCTGAAGCTGAGGACTCAAGGGATGAATAAAGAGAATAAATACAGACTGTTTATGTAATAATTAGCTTTTTTTAAAATAAATCTTTTCCTGCCGAAGTCACAGAATTAGATTTCTAGCATGATCCAAACTTAGTAAATACAAAATGGGCTAAAGAATGGACAGGAAATCCTTTTATCTGGGGGTCAGGTAGCAGACTATAGAAGCAGGCACCATGCAAGCGTTTGGAGCATTAGTGTCCTGCCCCTCAAAGAATTAATAGCTGGTGGGAAGAATGATGATGGCTCACACTAGCTAAGGAATGTGTGTTTGGTTTGAGTAACAAGGCTTTGGTAGTGGGTGGGCTATAGAGGTGGTTTATGTGAGAAGCTACCAGAAGCTTCCCCCATGGTTGATGGAGCCAGTGCTCCAAGATGGACCATCTTAACCATGGATGCCATTGATTAAGACCAAGCTCATCAGTAATGGAAGTAGCACCTGTGTTATAATATATTTAAAAAGTGGAAAAAAACCCTGCACAACAGCAATTGCAGCTGGAGAGGAGTGAGAGTATGTGAGAGCAGCAGCTCTGCAGGCCGAAAAGTCAGTGCAGAAAAAGGGCAAGGAGATTTAAACTTGAACTCTTTCTGTTGTTTCCGTGCCATTGGGTGGGACCACGTAAACACACTGCATTGTTTTGCCTGCTTGCTACAACTCTTCTTCTGAATTTAAAGCTGAGGCATGGATACACTTCCACATGTTGTGCTGTTTGTTTTTGAACATGTGAATATCTCACTGCAGAAGGGCTCCATTAATAGCCTGCCTCACCAGTGAGGAGTGCTGCAATGCCTGTGCTAGAGAGCAGGCATTCCCATGACTTCTGAAAATCCCTATTTTTTACTATTTCTGGAAAAATATTCTTTGTGATTTAGGATCCCCTGGCCCCATACTTGAGCCAGAGGTGCCACGTACTTCTGAGTGACTTTGATTGACATGTTTAATGTAAGCATCCACATATTACAAGTATTTTGCTTTAGGTGGTCCTTAAATCATGTAATGGGAGAGAACGGTTTGCATAAACACATGGTCTAGAAATCCCTGTTACTTGAAGGCAGACCCCTGAACTGAGTCTCTTTTCCTGCTTGCTACTGCATGGAAGGAAAGAAGCAATATTATCTTTCTGAACTGTATTAGCAAATTAACCTCAAGAGCACACCATGATTTTTAATTTTTCTTTGTTTTTTTACCTACTCACTGTAATTTTGACAGTTTCAACAAGTAGGAAAAACATGGTTATTCATCACCCCAAACCAAGTATGTCTCTTTTCTTTACATTTCAGAATATCAAAGAGTCTTTTGTTTGAATTAAAAAATTCTTTTTAATAAATAAAGCACTGCTAATATTGAATTGGATTGTTTTTTTCAGCTCAAAGGCCTAAAGACATTTCAAAAATAAAATCATTCTCAGCTGAAAGAACTTGATACGCAGTATCAGAAGACACCCTGTGGCAGCAATGCAGGTGGGGTGGAGGTGACACTTGGTGCTGTGGCTGTGCACCTGTGATTGCTCAATCCACTCCTGCTTAGGTTTTGACTAAGCTTAACCATGCTAAATCTTGATGCATGCTGGGAGTAATGCCTCATCTTATAGAAATGTTATATACCAAATCTCCGAGATAGAAGGTATATGACTTGAATGGTAAGTGGAGTGTAGCATAACAGAATGCATTGCAGAGGTCATAGCTTCTTCTGAAACGTGTTGCTGCTCCTGCTTGAGGCAAACCAACAGAATGCTGGTGGACTGAAGGTGATCCTCTTTAATTCTGATGTTTTAACATAACTGAGTCATGCACAATGTATTTCTCTAGGACAGAAAGAACGAAGAGGAACATCTAGCATATGCAAATATACATACACACCATTTATTTTTCATGTAAACACAATTAAACATCCTGAAATCTTGCTGTTCTTTATATTTAAGAGCCATTATTCACTGACGAAAGAAGCAGTGGTTCTTGGAATTGTGACAGATAATGTAATTACAGTGAACTATGAAAAAAGGTAAGACATGCCATGCCTATCAAGAATGTTTTGTTGTGCTTATCTTCCTGGGATGAAGTGTGCCCTTGGTTCTGTTTCCTAGAAGGAATCCTATTTTATAAAATGAATTCTGACTGTTTTGAACAAAATTTACTGTTCTTAAAAGCCGGTTTTAGTTTTACAAGTTGCTTTTTGTAGGTCTTCATTCAGGTCTTACCCCGTTCAGTTTTTATTAAAAATAGTAGCTGTTGTTTCTGAGGAAAAAAAATTGAGTAAAAAGTATTGGATGATTCTAAATATCTTCCACAATCTCATTGCTTACTTGCTTGTAGGAGATGATGCTCTTTGATATAGGCCAAGGAGGCAGAAAGCATCTTAGGCAAGAAATGAGATGGGGTGTTCTTGCTATCTCTTTCTGGGCAAAGAGTAATGTGTTGCTCAGCCTTTTCAGGAAATGTGGACAAGAAACCCAGTGTGGGAAAAGGTAGCTTCCTCTTTTCTTAACTCAGAAGAAGTTCCAGGGATGTGATAATTTTCCAGTTACTCCTACCTGTAACACATTTGTCTCATTGAGGAAACAGCAGCCCAGAAGCTTGGGATAGGAACCACTGCTCGTATCAGAATGTCTCCTTCAAGTGCATGTCCTCCACATGCAAGTGGGAGTGCAAGATTTACTTTCTACTTTCAAAAAGAAAGAATTTTCCCAAAGGGATTTGCATGCACTGGTACAGATGGTGAGAACTGGCCCCTTAAGACAGGACAACATTGGCTGAAGTCTCATCTTCTGAGCTTCTGTTCAAGCACCCACTGTTTTCAGCCTATCTGAACTACTTTCATTGTAGACTTCTACTAATTTATTTGGAAAGCGAGTTTTGGGTTTTATTGAGATTTTTTTTCTTATTAGAATGTGACCTTCTGTCCTCTGCATAAGGTAGAAGTGGTTTCCAGCCATACTAAATTTTTGTTTATTGTCTTTGGAATATGTGCAGGGCTTTAGCAAAAAAACCAAAACCAAAACCAAAAAAACCAAACAAAAGAACAAACAAACAAACAAAATAATCTTGTTTTGAAGAGAATGAAAACTTTCTGTTAACTTGTGTCAAATGCTGACCTGCTGTTTCATCTATTTTTCCCTAAATGAAGGAAAATTAGAAATGCTTCATTTTGATATATTTCTAAATGAAACGATTTGATTATGTGTTGGCTCACAGCTAAGCTTTTTAAAAAAGTAAAATTGTTGTGGTAGTTGGTGCTTAAATATTTCATTTCAAGTTGATCTGAAATAGAGGGTTTTATTATTATTATTCTCTAACTGGTTTTCTCATTGCTGAAACACCTGCCTATGTGTTTGGGGGGAGAGCCAAAAAAGCTCAGAAAATTTCTTCAGCTACATCACCAACACAACAGGAGTAAGATCTACATTTACAAAAGCATTTAAGAGCTTGTGGTGTTTTTAGATAGCTTCTGATTTAAAGTTATTTATGTTTTCTGATTGATGACAATATGTGGGTTATGTCAAAGGATGAATATATGTTTGTTTCATACACAAATAGAAACAGTCCTACAGATAAAGGGCCATTGTATTACTGTTTGGGTTTTTTGTGATTTTTTTTCCTTTTTTTGGAAGAGAACCCATTTTTCCAGTTCACCCTGAAATGGAATAGGAATTTAAGAAATGGTAATAGATGAGATAATAAAGAAGAATGTTCATTGCTAGTTATAAAGTTAAGTTCTACTAGAGATATGAGGAAAACATAATGTATGTTCTGAGGTGTTCTTGAGCTCATGTGGACTTGCAAAATCTACTGTCATTTTCAGGGCCACATCCCACTTTTGTGCCACTGTTTTTATCACCATTTATTGATCATTTGATCCACTGTCTAACATTGCTGATATATGTGAGAAGCACAAGCTCTGGATGCATGTGGATGGAAGGCTTGCTGGAAATAATGCTTGGCATTCTCATAAGCTTAAAAACTGGAGTTAGTTCTGTAGGTATCATTTTCCTGTGATTGTGAAATAAACAGTCTATTAGTCTGCACAGATGCTACTTGAAAAAAAAAATACAGAAGAAGACAATCTTTGAGTATTGTGCTTGTTTACAAGAAAGGTTGCTGCACTCAGGCATTAACATAGAGCATATCAATTTTATGATTGTTCTTGCATCAGTTAAGCCAAGTCCACAAATTAAATATGCTACCTGTACAACATGTAACATTTGAAGTCCTGAGTTACTGTCTATCTTCAAAGTTATCATTAAGTTTACTGTCCTACTTCAGGGTACTTGGCTTATAAAAAGTAAGGTTGATTTTGCTCCTTAAACAAAATTCTTAGCTCTGGTAGAAGCGTGTGGGTGTGGGGGAGAAAGCAGATGGTTTTTGTAATGGGGGTTTTGCTGTTTTTGTGAAGTGTCATGAATAATTTTGAAGTTTACAGGAACTGTCGTCCACCAAACTCTCCTGAAAACTTCTAGACAGATTCTGTAAATAGGTTTGCATGCCTAATATTAGGAAATAACTTCAAGGAAAGGTTTAGCTGTTGCATATAAAGTTGGTTAAATGCTGATGTGCACAACACTGATTTTGTCTGTGATACAGTGACAGTATGATAGAAGGTATAATGAACTTATTCCACTGAAACTTTTGTGTCCTGTAAAGATATTGTAATATCAACAAAATATAAAGACGATGTCAGACTACTTATATGGGGAAAAATAGGAAACTGTTGTAAAGCTGCTTTGCTCTGATAGCTGCTGTTTGGTAGTTCAGAGGTGGGAGCTCAAGATTTTTGAAAAGGTCAGTTACAGTGAATAAAGAATACAGAATGAATGCAGAAATAAATTGTTTCTTTTCACCCACATAACCCAACGGTTTGTAGCTAGAGAACAAACTTAGTTTCATATGAAATCACTTTCACTGAAAACGATGAGATTGGCATAAAGGTGACCAGAATATAACCCTTGGCATTTTTGAATTCTTTTTGCAGTGCTATACACCCTGCTTGTCTCATTTGTGCAATAAACAATGTTGAAGTCAGTACTAAAATTTGCATAACTAGAGGCTGAATCAAAGACCACCAGTTTGTTTTCTGCCATCATAAACAATAGAATGATATAGTTACTCAATGGTGTGGTGCATCCCTTTATAATTTGCTATATGTCATCAATCTACTTTATTTTTTAATGTGTTAGTTTTGTCTTCTGATTGAGTAGGGGTAAGAGGGTAAACTCTTAGTTTCTTTTCCTCTTTCAGTTTCTTCGTATTATATAATTAATTGAACAGCTTATATACATAAGAGAAAATATGTAATGATGGTTGCAAATCTTCAGTCAATGATTTTATGAAGTCTGCATGGGGTGGTGACCTGATGATGTCTAGGAAACATTCTTTTAAACTCAATGGCATTGAAAGGTGAGCACAAGAACATGGTGCAGTTGTGAGTTTTTTCATCTCAGAGCAGATAGGGTTTTTTTCCACTTGTCATTCTAGGCATGTTACTGCTGCTTTGAATCTCTCCCTGCTTTCTCTCTCTATGCAAAGAGATTCTAGATCTAGGAAGAAACAAGGCCCATAGTAGGAGTTTCAGCAAGGCCAAATGTCAGGTCCTGCACTTCAGCCACAACAACCCCCAGCAGCATTACAGGCTTGGGAAGGAATGGCTGGAGAGCTTTCCAGCAGAGCGGGACCTGGGGGTTCTGCTTGACAGCTGTCTGGACATGAGATGAGACTGTGCCCAGGTTGCCAAGGCAGGAAATGGCATCCTGGCCTGTATCAGGAACAGTGTGACCAGCAGGATAAGGGAAGTGATTTTACCCTTGTACTCAGCCTTGGTGAGGTTGCACCTCGAGTACTGTGTGCAGTTTTGGGTGCCACAGTGTTTGAAGGACATCGAAGTGCTGGAGAAGGTAGAGAGAAGGGCAGCTGGGATGATTGGGGGTCTGGAGGACAGGTCTGATGAGGAGATGCTGAGGGAGTTGGGGCTGTTTAGCCTGGAGAAGAAGATGCTGAGGGGAGACCTCATTGCTCTCTACAGCTACCTGAGAGCAGGTTGTAATGAGGAGGGTGTTGACTTCTCCCTGGTGACTGGTGGCAGGGCAAGAGGTAATGGGTTCAAGTTGCACCAGTGGAGGTTCCAATTAGATATTGGGAAAAACTTCTTCACCGAAAGAGAGGTGAAGCATTGGAAGCATTTATGATTGTTCTTGCATCAGTTAAGCCAAGTCCACAAATTAAACATGCTACCTGTGCAACCAGGGAGGTGGTGAGTTGCCGTCCTTGGGGGGTATTCAGAAATGGGTAGATGTGGCACTTCAGGGAATGATTTAGTGGCTAAGGCAGTGTAGGACTGAAGGTTGAACTTGATGATCTTGAAGGTCCTTTCCAACCAAAACCCAAAACAAAAATACAAATCCAAACAAAAGCCAACCAACCCCGACCCCCCAAAAAACCCTAACAACCAAACCAACAAAAAAATCCAAAAAACTAAAGGAAAAAAACCAACCCAACAAAACACATCCAAAAAAAAAAACCCCAAACCTCAAACAAATAAAAAACACTTAAAAAAACCCCCAAACCTGGCTACCTTAAAAAAATAACATCCCAGCCTTTTTCTGTTATTTGTTTACCTTCTGACTACATTAAACTTTTCTTGAATATATATTCCATGTATTGCCTTTTCCTGCTACAACTGTTATTGCTTCATCAAGCTATAGCTTCTGCTTAAAATATCCCACAATAACATATTTCTTCATCAGCCACTGGCCCTCTTTTTCCTTCAGTGTTTTTTCTTGGATGTTCTTTCCTCTTAAGGATGATGTCTTACCATTTCTGTACTCTGACTTACACCCTGTACCTTGACCACAATGCTGTGTGGATGTATGCAAGTAGTTTAAATCACAGAACTGGGACAAATTCTCATGTAGACAAGCCACGGGCTAATGTTGCAGTAGGTGAACTAATTATCTGTAGAGGTTTATAGTCTTTAACCCTTAAATTAAACAGCAAATACACTCAACTTACCTATGAGACACTATTATGAGAAAGAAGTTAACAAATTTGCTTATTCAGTTGTTAGGTTTACCAAGGTCTGTGCTGTCATTCTTAGCCACAGAAGCAACAGGAAAAAATTGTCTTAAATGCCTAAAAAATAAACTTGGGAGAATGATATCTTTTGTTTTTTCTTTTTTTTTTTTTTTCAGAAAGGCTTTAAACCACACTCATTCCCATGCTGTATGCAGATTTCTCCCAATATCAAAGCACATGATAGAAGGAGTGACAGTGGTTAGCCACCAGCAACACAGTGACAAATCCAATTTTTTCAGAATGGTTTTCTCCAGCACAGCTACCGGGAAGCCATGTTGTCTTCCTCCTTGAAGAAAATTGGAAAATTTGGCAAAGATTTGTGATAATTAATCTCTGAATACTTTTCCTATTTTCAGTTGGGCAAAATCATTATAATAGCAGGTGCAGAAAGGTAAATTAGAAGTGTTGCTAAATTTACTAGACCAGAGCAGAACCATATGCAGGTGCTCCATAGCTTTAATTTCTTTCTTGATTTTTCAATTATTTTCCAGAATATCTATAACACCAGTGTTTTGCAGTTCTTGAGAACCCATCCTCCTTCAGGTGCACTCCCTGTTTGTTTCTAGTTTCTCTTCAAAATACTTATATATGTAGATTGCCTTTTACACAACACAAACAATTTTCTGCCGGGAAAACTTTCTTTCCTCTCTTTCTCTTCCAACATATATACAAATATTTCTCCTCAAGTCCATGTTTCACTGCTGCATCTCAGGAGAAGATAGCAGCACTGTGTGGCAGTCCTGGTATTTCTAATATTTCCCCACTGAAGAGTTGCAAAGCACTGTGATTCCCCATTACCTTTGGCAGAAAGGTACTGGTGTATAGCTCTCTCTGTTCAATAAATATTCCTTGTAAATATTAAAATTATGAACACTGCCATTGTTTCTTTTTGGAGGCTGCTACCTTCCTCTTAAGAAGTGGTACATGAATGATATACAGCATGCAGACAGTTTGAAGTACAAAGTTTTTCTTTTAAGCAAAAAACCCCACAGTAGAACCGAATGATGGAAATGAATGCTAACAGAATTGTGGCCTGGAATGACCTACTTCATCCCCTGAGCACTGTTGTAACTATACTCTTCAAATAAGATTTCCAGGCTCATTTTAATTTATTCCAACAATACAATTTTGACTACATCCTTTGGGACATGATACCAGCATGATATTGTTTTCACCCCTTAGGTGTTTGGTTTTTTTCCTGATTTTCTTCCTGTGGTTGGTACAACTCCTAGTTCTACCCCTACCTTCTTTTTACTAACCTACTTGTGCTTTAACAGCAAGAGAGCAAATTCAATTTACTGAAATAGACATAGAAAACAAACCTTGTGTTTTAACAGCTAATTTAATTTAGATTCTTAATAGGAGGTACCTGAAAGATCATGGGGACAAATCACTGAAGGCCTGGAAAAAACCCTCACTGAATCTCTTACAGGTTTGCAAACAGTAAATAATTTTAAAACTGGTTTCCAAGTAAAGGGTTGTTTTGTTTTTTTTTTTCCTCTGCTGTTAAATCCATGATTCTCTTAACCTGGATGGATTTCCCAGCAAAATGCAGTTTCTTTTTACAGAGGCAAAGGGTCTTTAAGGGTCATTTCAATTTCTGCAGGGCTACTTACTGTTTAATATATGCATTTAGAATACAAAAGAAAATTCTATTTGTATTATGTGGGTTAGAAAGAGTGATAAAATACCAGTGGGATTCTTTTAAAACTGCTGATTCTTTTGTTGAAATGTGTAATGATTTGTGCAAATCATATCAAAGGGCAATATTAAACAAAGTCTTCCTATCAGGCTCTCATCTGTCGTTCTTAGGCTCCAGTGAAACCCCTATTTAGTATCTTGCTTTCAATCTGAATGTCTACTTGCCTTTTTAAGGATGCTGATGTATACGGTTCTGGTCCTGCTCTGAAGCCCATCAGGCTATGTATCTGTCACACACTGGAGTGGTTTAAACTGCATTAGTGAACAGTAAAAGGGGAAAAAGAGAGGCTTTACAGCCCTAGAGTAATTTTAAATACAGCTTACATAGAGAATTGTATGGGCCTTGAATGTCATTTGAGTCTTGACTCAGCTTCACTCCATCAGGATGCTACCAGCCTCCCTTCATTTTCAGCACTTTGCATCTCCCCCTCAGCGAAATTGTTTCCATGCCTGTCTGTCTCCAGTTTTTGTCCTTTCTTTCCCACCTTCCAAATGTTTCTGTGCTTCAGTTAAACCTTCAGCCCCCGAGACCCTTCTGAACAATTTTAATCACCAGTTTTCGGTACCCTTGAATATACAAGACAAAATTAGGCATTCAAAAAGCTACTCAATAAGCCCTGTCATCATCGTAGTAGATTTTATTACGCGACATCGTTGAGCTGTGAGAAAAGCTGGCAAACCATTACATTATTACTTGAATTAGCATCCAAGTAGATTTAATTTGCTCTTAAATGACAATTGTAAAAGAAAAAAGAGGATTCCTTCTCTCTGCCTGAAACTAGGATCATTAATTTCAGCAGGATAGGACTAAGGAATGGCCTGTTCAAGGGAATGACAAATGCTGTTAAAAACATGTGAAAGGTTTTGTCTACCCCCTTGGAGTCTTAACATAATTCTTCTTTTTTGCCATTTATGTGAAATGTTGCAATTTTTGAGCAAATTTATTCAGCTCCTCTGTAATTCACTGTATGAAACCCAAATGTTGGATTTTGGTGTTGAGTTTTTTCCAAAAGCCTGCATTTTCAGTAATACTGCAAATTTAAAGTATTATTTCCTCCTCAGTTAAATTATTCCAACAATAAAGTTCTGAGCATCTGCCGTAAAATGCATATTTAAACTTAAAAAAAAATGTAATCGTGCTGTTTGCAGAGTATATGCTGTGACTGAGATGAATAGAGACACTTCTGTGCTCAAACACCAAAAGTGGTCATAAAACTAGACTTCAGCTCATATTTCAAAAGTAAGTGACAGCTTTGGGTACTTCCACTTTTAGAGGTGTCAGGAGCTTGGGGGCCTTTGCAGTTGTGTGTAGGAATCCTAGTTGCTGAAGTAATTTTGAAAATCCCACCTATTATCACTAGTCAAAAAACCCAACCAACGAAACAAAAAACACAGTCAAGAAATTGATAGTGGTTATTACTTGGAATTTTAACCTTTGAGTACAATTTTCACTGGTATTGCAGAAGTATTAAAGAAACAATTTCCAGTAAGTGGTTTAATTTTGCTGGCTTGTTCATCAATAACAGAGTCCTGTTCTTTCACACTGTTGATCTAACCATCTAGTAATTAAATTGCCTACATAGCAGTCTCTAAGATGTTACATTACTACTCTCAGAGGCTGAAACAAGGTGGTTCTGGAATAAAATTATGACTCTGACATAAAACATTAATGGTGTCAGAGAGGTTTTTCTCTTGTGTTTCACAAACATCTCCAGAAAGACTTTGGATTACTAAATGCAAATTAAGTTGTTAGTGAGCTTGTTTAACTTTCATTGAGTCTATTTTAGTAGATCTGTTGTTCAAATAATATAAAAGCAATCTGATTGGATTCCCTGGCATTAAGCTTCTACTGCTAGAATTCCTGATAGAATCACGAGGGAAAAAGAAATGCAGTGCTTTAGACTGCCAAGTCTATTTCTGTATGTGCAGATGTCACTTTATTGCCATTATTTAGCAACTGCTACTTCCAACAGGTGACTGTCTCATTGGGGGCATGACTGGACCATTAAAGTGGTGTTTGTAACAGCCCTCATTTCTTCCGGAAACCTCATATTTGAGAGATAACGTGATATCTTGTATCATGCCTCCATCTTCTTTGTTGGATATTGTTCTTTGTCCCCATTCCTCTTGGGGCACAAGGGAATCAAAGGAAGAGCAGTGCCCACACCTAGAAAAATGCAGTGCAGTGGTGGGATAAAACTGAGCCTATGATGTATGATGTGCTGCATTCTTTCAAGTATGCTATGACATTGCCCACTCCTCCATCTCCTCACAACTCTCCTGCAGAAGCTGGATGGGAGCAGGAGAGGGCACAGGGTCTGTTTGAGGTGAGTAAGGGGTTGTGGGTTGTCCCCCACATGGTACTCCACCCTGGACTGGGGAGAACAGCACGGCTAAAGCAGAGATGGTCTTTGGTGTTTTGCCAGTGTCCTGGTTTAGGCCAGGATAAAGGTGATTTTCTGGTTTGTACTTTTGCTTTTAGCTAAGTCTCTTGTAAGTAGTTGCACTTGCTGGGGTTAACAGCAAGTTTCTCAGACACTGTCTGCTTCTAGGACTGATAACATTCCATGTTTATAGTTACAGCCAGAGACTGGCATCCAGAGCCAAGGACACTGCTCAGCTCTCAGGAATATTTTGCCTTCCAGAAGGAGCAAGGAGATCCCACCTGAAACCCTCCTCTGGGGAGGACCAGACAAGATAGATGTCAGAACTGACCAAACAGAGTATTCCATCCCATACACGTCATACTCGGTATAAATTTGAGGGATCACAAGGGTCAACTCTCTCTCTACTCCTTCCTGCCCTCCCTGCTCCCTTCGGCATCCTGAGAGGATTCCATCCGTCCCGGTGCCTGTGGTCCTGATCCGTGCCAGCCTGAATCTGTGTGTTCCTGCCTCCAGCTCCTGACTGCTGCTGACTCCAGGATTCCAGCCTGGACTTTCCCAGGGCTGCCCTGCAGCCTCGGTGGTGACGTGAGAGATACTGGGAGAAAGGGGGGAGGAACGTGGGATCAATTTTTCCTGTATATTTGTATATATTTAGTAATTTGTTCCTATTTATCATTATTGTTTCATTAAAGTTGTGTAGTTTAGTTTCCAGCCCATAAGTCTCTCTTCCTTATTCTCTCTCTCTTTCCTTTATCAGTGAGGAGAGAGAGATTAATATAGAAATCTGTTTCTCGGTTTAAATCTGTTGTTTTGCCGGGCCAGGGTTAAACCGTGACAGCCAGAAAAGGGGAACAAGGGAGAGCTCTTTAGGCTCTTTGCCTCATCCTAGGCCAGATTCTTACTGCTGTTTTAGCAATGAAAGATGAGACTGAGCACTGTCAGCTCCCAGCATGACAAGGTGGGGGCTGGATGACATGCAACAAAGAGTCAGGGCTCATGTGCTGAATAGCATGGGCAGGCCCATCCCCAGTCTCAGGAGGGACAAAGCAGATGTGATGCTTTTCCTGGAGCTGGAGCATGGGCTACAGCAGCAAATGTTCACGGGGAGAGAGCCTGAGGACTCTTTTGCCACCACTGTAGACAGCAAGGACAAAAGTGGTGATAGATCATTGAATGACTGTCTTTCCAAAGGCAACTCACTTCTGAGTGCTTTGCATTGGTGTATTGAGGCATGGCATTGAGTCTGACTTGGTTTACTCAGATCAGTGCAAGCTCAGGCTGTGGGATTGTCTTTGCCCTGTGTGGCTTACAGACCAAATAGGAAATCAAACAGATTGGATCCTAATCAGCATCAGTCTTTGGCCATCGGTTTTTGGCTGTTCAAGGAATAAAATCTGGATCTGCATTTGGCTCAGTCTGCCAGGCACCAAAGCTCCTGCCTCCAGGGTCTCATAATATTGTAATTGCTGCAGTACTTGTGCCTCAAATTCCCATGGCAGTCTTGGACAACCTAAGTTCATACTGAAGAGAATGTACAGGATCTCAGTCCTTCAAGAGGTTCAGTTTCCTCTGCAAGGTGCTTTTAGCCATTAACCCACACAGCTGACCATTTTATTTTCCTTACAGCATGGGAAGAAGAGGAAAGTTTAATGTTAGCTTTATGGATCCATTTTTAATCATGGTCTCTGTGTCTTTATACCTAATCAGATATCCTCAAATGCTACACAGAAAGTGCTGAGTCAGAACATACAGGTTAGCCAGATGAAGATGGTCTATAGCGTAAAATGTCAGAAGAAGGTTAACAGTCTTTTTTAAAAGTCATCCAGGTTAAGTAAGAAAATACATCTACAATGTAGCGATATTCGTGCACCACTTTTTTTTTTTTTTTCTTCCTTTAGTATATCTAACTCATATGGGGAGAGTGATCTTATTATTTCAGTGATAATCAGATTAAATTTCACAGGACCTCATTTGCCCAAGGTCTGGATACAACTGGATCAATATCCTTTACCTCAGATGATATCAGAAAACTTCAGGACAGTAATGATGTCCTTTGTTCCATCCTCCCTTCTCTTCTGCTGGACCAGGTTGAGAATGGAAAGCTTCAACTGCATCAGACAATATTGTCAATGGTCTTTAACCCTTGGCCTTCCTAGGAATGTACTTCTGTCCCTTAGTATATATTACAATGACAGTTCTTCTCATAGGAAGGTAAGAAGATCTAACACTTTTCTCATGAGTGTAAGGAATAGTATATATAAATACATTTTAATGTATATATGTACATATTTCTATATGTGAATATATACATATATGAATACAAAGAACAAGGAACAATTATTAACATGACCAGTTATTGTTTTTCCCTATGTTTTAAGTAATTTCATTTGTCTTTCTGAAGGGCTAGAGATATTTTTGCCTTGTTTAAAGGCATAAAAGTGATCTGCATTTTGAATGAGCTAGAGGACTAAAAAAGAAACAGGAGTGGAAGTAAACAGTGGTTTATGGTTATATTGGTTTATGGCAATATCAACATGCACACATCTCCCCTCTGCACTTCTTTTCCTGCTAGCTCCGCTACTAAGTATGTGATAGGAACCTTACTCGTAGCTTAAGCAATTAAACATTTTTTGAATGGTATTCATGGCAAATGCCCTCATTTTAAATTACATGTTAGCATCATTGTAGGTAAGAAGCATGTCCTCAAGGATGTGTAGGAAGTGGCTGAAAGAGTTCTCAGCATATTCAGTGCAAAGATGCTCTTTTCTTTATTGTTTGTATATTCCAGTCTGTACAAAATAAACTATATTTTTTAGTGTCTGCCTTTTTTTTCTGTAACTGACTACATCTATTCCTTGAGCAGTTTAAAAACGTATGCTCATGGGATATGGGATTGCCTGGGATTGCCTGCAAGTGCTTGCGTCGAAATACAGACCGTTTCCCAGCAGTGAAACAGCTTTTAATTAATGCATTCAAGCGGTGTCTGCTGACAGTTCCTCCTTCACTATTTAAAGTTATGTGTATTTTATAGGAAAAGTACTCTTCTTGCTGTTCATTAGCCAACAGTGATTTATGAAGGATGTGAGTGTCTGTGACACTTGCATTGCTTCAGATAACAACTGCCACAACCTTCATGCACACTCAGATTCAGAAGATTTGGGGATTTGGTGGTGCTTTTTTTCCCCTCTAATCCGCTGGTAAATAAAACTGAAGAGTTTAAGCTTCTTTGCCCTGGTGTCACTTGGGGTGATTCCCTACAGCCTGCCACTCTGGCAGAGAGTTGCACTTCTGGGCAGTCTCTTTATGTAAAAGGGAAGGGTTGGTGCAGGGACGGGTGGTTGCTGATTTCAGGGCGCTCCTGCACTTCCTGGAAGCTCCCACATGGTGGCACAGGCAGTTCATGCAAAGGAACTTCTTTTCCTGCTGCAGGTGGAAGAATTTTTAAATGCCAATTTTTAAATCTAGAAACGTCCTACAAGCTAACTGTGGGATTATGGAAAACTTGCAAGGGCATTGTCTGTGCATGCCCTCCTTCCTGTGCCTTCTGAACACTCATGTTTCTCCTTGCAGGTATGTAATAAGGATGCTAGCTTTCTTGGGGTAAATTTTGATTCAAATATGAAATCATAGAATTGGAATGGTTTGGGTAGGAAGGGACATTAAGGGTCACTTAGTCCCAAAGCCCCTTCATGGGCAGGGATACCTTCCACTAGATATGTAGTTCAAATCCCCATCCATCCTGGTCCTGAGCATTTCTAGGGATGAGACATCTACAACCTCCCTGAAATGTAAGCATTGGTTTTGAAAAAGCATAAATTTTCATTTCACCTTGTGAAATTTACTAAACCTTAGATATTTTCTTACAATTTGTTCTATTGCTCTGTGAATGAAGTGACCTGGAAAAGAAGCGAGAAAGAATATTCTTTAAATTTCTTACAGAGGAAGAGAAAATTTACTTCTGATCCTCTGAAAGTTCAGATGTAGGAGAGACACAAATGTATCTAATGTAGTCTCAAAAAACCTCACATCACTAGGAGCTGACACTTATATGCTCATTTGCCATGTTTCTGTGTATTCATGTTATGGCATGAAGCAAACATTGCACATTATCAATCCTGCATGCTAAGTGTATTTTGTGGATCTGTCTGCAGTCATTCCTCATAGGTGGAGATCTTAAGGCTTGAGATTATATAAATCCAGTTTCTGTATCTTTCTTAGCATCAGGAAAAAAAGGGTTGATATGCAGAAATAGAAAACCATATTCACTAAGAAGTAAAACTGGAGCTCCTAAGAGATTTCCTTTTGGACCTCAATATCTTAGACCATAGGCCTGGCTTCTACCAATGTAACTATGAGGATATTTTGAGAATAGGTTGTGAAGTTTATAACATTGTTTTGTGCTGTAACAAGTGTCAGTGAAAAAAAAAGACAGAAAATTTCTGCTTATCTTTCTGGGGTGGGAAATGCCTTTTGGTGTTTTGTTCCCTTTCTCTGTAGTTCTTATCTTAAGGAAATAATCATTATAGAACCATAGAATTGTTTTGGTTACAAAAAAGACCTTTAAGATAGTTGAGTCCAACCCAATCTAAGCCAAGCCCACCACTAAACCATGTTCCTAAGACCTACGTCTACATCTTTTAAATACTTCCAGGGACGGTGACTGAACCATTTCCTTGGGCAGCCTATTCCAGTGTCTGACAACCCTTTCAGTGAAGAATTTTTTCCTAATATCCTAAACTTCTCCTGGCACAAGTTGAGGACATCTCTTCTTGTTCTGTGACTTGTTATCTGGGAGAAGAGACCAAGCCCCACTTTGCTACAACTACTTTTTGGGTAATTATAAAGTGAAGTAAAGCTTCCTCTGACTCTCCTTTTCTTCAAGATAAACAACCCCAGGTCCCTCAGCTTCTGCGCATAAGACTTGTGCTCTAGACCCTCCATCAGCTTTGCTGTCCTTCTTTGGACATGCTCCAGCACATCAGTGTTCTTCTTGTAGTGATGGGGTGGGAGGGAGGGTGGGGGAGCTTTGCTGGGCAAAAATGAACACTATTATTCACAGTACAGCCTCACAACTGCCAGGTACAGGGGTGAAATCACTTCCCTACTCCTGCTGGCCATGCTATATCTGTTATCTTACCCAGAAAGATTTCCTTGACTCCTCCCTGGTACTACCTGGTACATTTATGAGGAATAAAGATCTGGCATTGATGCTGTGAAGTCACTGGGAGCAGAATCTGCACCCACTGAGTTTTGTACCAGCTTTGCCCTATCATCCTCCACCCCATCTCTCCCTCAAGGGAAAGATCTGTTAATGCTCTTGCTTCCTTGTTCCTGCCACTTAGCCTTCCAGCAGGAAAGTGGGGATGCATTTCCATCCATCCATCCTACTGAGCCCTCTGCAACGTGGGCCCTTGGGAAGGTCATCAGTGTTTCACGTCGTGCAGTGATGGAGGGCAAAGCTGATGAGAATAGTGACAGTGAAAGAAGGGAATGGAGAAAAACAGTACTTGAGAAAAACTGAGTACAAAAAGGCAAATTACAGAAAAATTTAAAAATAAATCCCACCATCAAACAATATAACAACACAACAGAGAATTTAAGGTGAATCTTTGTTCCAGATAGACTTTTGGCATTCTTCACATGGTTTAATCTCACATTAAATATTCAAGCACATAATAATGTGACTTACTGGTGCCTAAGGTGTTATAATTTTCTTCCAGGAAAGTTTTTTATGAGTTAAGAATTTGAAAATGTTTCTAAACTGCTAATAAAAGAAAAATGTTTATTCAGTCAAACTGTTCTGGTTTTGAAATTGATTCAGATATTTTCCATTGCATTATTTCCCAGAATTAATGTGTGAAAATATCTGGGCAAGAAGTCATAGGCAAAACAAAATATTTCCTTTTGAAACTGAGATACTTGGACATATCAACTGCTTTCTATGTTTGTGTTTTGTTTTTGTTTTGTTTCTTGTTTGGTTGGTTTTTTTTTAATCCCTGTATAATCTAGAGACTCATTAGGAGTCATCTTTTCCTCATGAACAGTTCTGTCAACTCTATTAAAACTATTTGGCAAGAAATATCTGACCATTTCTGCTTAATTAAAACAACAAGTCAATTTAAGATTCCCCTCTATTTTTGATGCACATTGAGCCTTATAAAGGATGGTTGCTTCTGGGACCTCTCTATGAGTAGGGCATGCAGCACCTGGAGAGTACCCTACTCTGCTGAAAACCTTTGCAGAGAGAAACACAGCTCACCTGGGCTTCTATGCCAGGTTTGGTTTGTTTGTTTGGCAGCCTGTTGGGTGTTATCTTTTTACCTACAGCATATGTCTACTTCATAGAGACATATTAGTACTTGATAAATGTGGAAGTCCCTGGACTCAGATACAGAGAGCAGCTGACAAGAGGGTAAGTGCATTTTAACAGCTCTTGTGATTTAATGAACACTGGGCAGGTGAACTACTGCTGGAAGGGATCAAGCAAACATTTTATATTGAAAGTTACTGTGAACTTCTTGCATTGATTTAAGAATATGCAGCTGCTTTTTACATCTTCTTTTTAGGTTAATATTTTATCTTCTCATAGAATGTCTTTGGGGAAGCGTGGTTTAACTGTGCTGAATGGAGGCATCCAGAATTAGAAAAGGAGACTGAGAGACTTCCCTACTTGATCCAGTCTCAAGCTGAATAGAAATCAAACTCTCATAGGGGTAGGTTTGTCTTCAAAAAAAATGAGGAAGCAGCCTTGTTACTTTCTGCATTGACCATGCCTGCTGTGTTGGGGAAGAACAGCAGAGCCCTTACTAAAGCAAAACTTACACTAATCTAAAGCCTTGCAATACATTTTTTTTTCGCTTTAACTTACGTACAGAGGAGGCATTTACCCTGTACCTTCTCCAGCTGTGGGAAAAGCTAAACACCAGTACTGGAGTTAATGCTTCTAATTATTTGGGAGGTATTAAATAACACACCTGTTGGATAAATGAATATCTGTATGAAATCATTAATTTCAGTATATATATATATTATATACATACCATGATCACGAAATGAAATGGATAAACATAACACAGCTAAGCAGAGAGCATTAAGGGTAAAAAAAAAAAAAGAAAATAAAAAGCTAGCTCAAAACTTAATGCAAGCTGTCTCCTCTAGCCAAAGACGCATGGGAAGCAATATGCCTTTGTTTGCCTAACCCAAGGGACTAAACTTTGTGCCCAGGTAAGCTATCTGTCTGACTTCCAAGGGAGGCGGAGAGGTTGTCCCAGACCATGGATATTGCCCTGGTACAACCACTCAGAAAGTCTGAAAAGAAACTTATAGGATATACTAAAAAAACCCCAACAATTAAAGTAAAGAGGTTTATCTGGTAAGAGTCGAGCAGGTTTCCACCATCAAAACAACCTATTTGAACTCAGTCTCATTCCTGAGGCTAGGAGCATGCTGCAAACCTCTTTTTCACTGAGACAGAATCTGTAATTACAGATTTCAATGTATTCCACTTCATCTGGCCATAAATCTCAAGGGATAGGTAGTTGCAACTATTGGCAATTTTAAATCCATCTATTATTTTAGAAATGCCGTAAGAGATTATGAAAACTGCAGTGTTTAGGAGTGTTAACTTGAATTGCTTCTAAGTGAATTCATATGCAGACTACCTAACAAAGCCAATGGCTGTGGAAATCCATTGTGAAAAAAACCCCGAACTCAGTATTAAATAGTTGAAAGGTTTTAAGTATAGAGAGAATAGTAAATATCTTAAGTTCAGTCCCCAGAGTGTTTGCATACAACTTTTCAAATGTCTTGAATTGCCATTGTAGTGAATTTAGCTATGGGAGTTAAAATAACATTTTTCGGTTTGGATTTACTATGAAAAAAGTAGGTAGAATCTTCCTACTTATATATTCAAACTTCATCTCATGTAATCAATTAAGAAAGCATATACATTTGAAGAGAAAACTGGGATCCAGAAATTAAAATAATCTGTGATATCATTCTGTGTAATTAACCTTGAAAATTTTTATTTTAAAGAGGAGAGTGTTTTTAGTTTAAAAGTATACATAAACCTCTGAAATTCAGAATACTTGATTTACAAAGAGTACACAGAGGTAACATTCTTCTAAATTGAGGTCTTCTGTACCCCATCTGAGACCTAACCCCACACCTGAATGAAAGCTGGCTGCTTTTCAAAATGCTTTCCCTATGGGAAAGAGGTCCAGGTATGTGGGCCAGGAGGGCTCCAGAGTGCTCTGCAATCAGAAGCCCGACCTAAATGACTGGCAGATCAATAGTCAGTCTTCATACTCAACTGATCTTCTTAATACCACTGTGACACCAAAGTATTATCTGGTGGAAATTCTGTGACAGGGATAAGTCAGTAGAATCTTGCTTTAATCTGATTTGATATTGTGTAATGACTGTTCAACATTCAAGGCTGCAGATATATTTATTGAAATGAAAGATACGTAGCAATTTACAGTGATTGCCAGATGCCAATGCAGCTCGCAAGTTGGTGTCACAGCTCAAAAGTAGTTCAGGCTGTTTAAAGAGCAATATTCTAGAAAGGTCTCAACTTTTATTTTGACACTTTCAAAAGGAAATTTGCATAATAATGTGAAGAGGCAGAGGAGAGTAAGGAGGGGGAAAGGTTATTAAGACACCTGAACTCTTTTGTTTACAATGAAATTAAATGGTTCAATTGATTTGAATTCTTTTCCTATTCGGCAGATGGATGGGAAAGTGGGAGATGCAACTGGTTTAGCTGGTAAGAGATCTCCTTTTGTTTAGTGAGAGGGTGGGAAAATTGGTCAGAGAACTAAGAAATATTTTATGCTTCAACACACTTAAATCTAACTTTATAGATACAAAGAAGCTAAATTTCTTACAGCTCATATGCAATGTAGATGGTTGCAAAATGTCAATCATCTTACACCATCAAGGGAAATAATCAGTTACAAAGCTTAAATGTTCAGCTGAAAAAAGAAATTTCTGCTCTATTATGCTTCTTTCAAAAACAGAAAAGTTAATAAACTCAGTTTAAATTTGACCTCTAGTTCCAATTAAACAGAAAATTGAAAAATGTTTGGAAAATCTGAATTTTTAATTTTCAACTAATCTTAAAGGGCAAATTCAGCTGAATTAAATATAGACAAATTAAAGAAGAAAAAATATTTTGTCCTGATACATTCAACTTCAATGACAGCATCCAGGTTTATGATTTAGCAAAAATTAAATCATATTTGGAAAGAAAGGGGTGTCCTGAACAAGTTACTAAGAACCTTTTTTTCCTTTCAGAAACTTAATTAAAACTCTAACTATTTAACATGTTAGTAAATAACAGGCCCACCAGGAAGTAAATAAATATGGTGCTGTTTTTCATTTCAGAGGGAAAAAAAAAGTTTAAAATAGAAATATGTGCAGAGAAGGATTAAAGACAAATAGTTAACAGATTTGTTTCAGATTTGTTACATAGTTGCTATTATTTACATGTCAGTATTTTACAGTACTTTTTATGCAGCTATTTTCCTTAATATTGTCATTGTTCTGTGCTTTAGAAAAAGATGCCAGCTTTTGTACAGTGAAAGAATAAGTGGATAAAACCAAGAGGGAATATAAGACAAGTGTAAATCGCCCTTGTTCTGTGTAATGAATAGCAGTTTGAGCACATTAGCTGCCTGGTTATTGTCAAGTGATATGTGGCTACCACTTAGGTGTAACCTTATTCAAGTACATCTGCGTTCAAACAGTCGGTTAGAAGGTAGACAAAAATTTAATACCACCTGGCATTTTCTGCTTGGTTTTTGTGTGTAGGTATATAACTGAGATTGCAATTTTGAAATCCTGGTCCATCTGGGATCATTCAGGAGTGTGCAGTGTAGATACTTATATGTAGTTAAACTGCCTATTCTGCATGCAAGGTAATATTGATTATCTGAAAAAGAAAAGAACTACACTACTGGTCTGGTATGAACCTAAACACCTAAGCAGTTTAAGAATTGGCAAAAGTTTTTATTCTTAACAGGAAAATATAGAAAAATAATAGGTAGGTAATAGTCAAATTACCTGGTTCTTGATTATTTGAACCTGCTATCTCAAAAAGAGAAGTAAAACCTTTGCTACTATACATATTTATAGTGTTGTGTAGTCTTTTATTCTCACCCCTTGACTCATGCCATTATACATAGTATTTCAGAAAATGAGCACATTTTCACAAAGCGTCTATTCTCCAGAGGAGTGGAAATGTTAGTAATTTCCCTCATTGACTGCTTTCATGGTATGGGTGTACTATTAATGCCAGGTATTTCACAAAATGCCTGAATAATGTAGGCATTTAGTGCAATGACCAGACAGAGCAGCTAAATGGTATAATAGAATACTTTGTGTGACAATCATTGCACCAAGTGACTGAAACTCGGTGGTGTCACAGAGCAACAAGCTACACCTTACAAGTTGGTTATTTAGCCTCACTCCTCTGCAGTTTGCTTCTCAAGATGCATCCATCACACTTTATGGTTTCTTGAGGCCAGACTGTTGAGCCCTCCTCCAGTTTGATGGTCTGATCCTCAGCCTCCTGACATTTTCAAAAGCACAAGGGGAGAGGGAGGTTACTTCATCTGCATCCTACTCTGACCAAATCAAGAGATTAGTTTGAGGCTGAATTAGTTCCCTCACCCAGATCAGCTATACAAGTCCAAGTGCCAGGCAGGGGAAGACAGCAGCATGCAAATAATAATAAGAACTGCAGCATTCAGGTATGGTCAGGCTGCCAGGAACCTGCACTCTTGCTTCTATCCAAAAGGGAGTTTCAAATGCCTGAGAAAACTGTGCTCTGTCTGAATGAAACATTCAGGGACGAGTGGACCTTTATGGCTTAGCCACCTGTCTGGAAAAAAAAAAAAAAAAAGCAACAATCCAGACCTTCTGCGATCTTGCACAAAGAAACTTCCAAGCTATTTGGTCATGTTTGTTCGAAGTATGAAATGCTGAATCTGTTCCCATGGCAAGGAGAAATATCTGGGACAGAATAGGATGCTAGCAAAAACCCAAGTGTTGGTTTTCTCCGGTGGTTTAGGTGTTTTGCTTGTTCACTTCAGCATGAAATAACCAACAAAAGCCACTTGCCACTTTATTATTTCCCCAATCTCTTAATTATATGAAAACATCAGCACTTTATTTATTCTTTATTAGCATAATCCAAGTACAAAGTTCAGCCTGGGCAAGGACACAAGGATATTGATTATCTGTCCTTTCCACCGGAGTCAAAAATCACTTCTGTGCTGTGTTTATTAATGTATGTTCATAGCAATGGCCTTGAAATCTATCACTGTGATCGACCTTTATTTTCAGGCAGTCAATAGCCATTGACCCATGCAGATAAATTACTGTGGTGAATTTTGCAGTTGCTTGCTCAGACTCAATAGCTGACCTACTGAATGCTTATTCTTTTTTTTTTTTTCCCCTTTTGCCTACTAACCAAATAAAAACTCTGCACACAAATTCAAAAAAATGTATAAATAAGAAGCAGGTTGTAAATCACTTTGCTTGCACTTCTTGCACAGGACCACGCAGTACTTTGCCGATTTCTACCTTTTGGTGTCAGCAAAACACCCACTTTGCTAATCTGAAAGAGAGAGAACAGGAATACTATTTCAAATGGATGGTAATTCAGAGAGGGAATATGTTATCCCATGGCTACAAAGGATATTTTTCAGATTCTGTAGATCCCAGTAAAATCTTTCTAAATGACCAAAGACCATAACCTGGACTGCAGTGTTCTGGTCTTGATTTTAAACCAAACACATCAATGTTTAGCTGTTAAAATGTTAGGTTGTTTTCTCTGTCCTACTGAAGACACCTCCTCCAAACATGGGGTCTGAATCTGGCGTTTCCCACAGATTTTGAGAGTTCAGAAACAAAACTTTGATCCAGTTCTTATGATTTAAATAACTTCTGCTTTGAAAAATCAAATAGTTTCTTGGATTGGCTTCCATTTTTCTTCTTTGTAAAATATAAAACTTAAATTACCAAGGAAGAAACTAATAACAAAAATTATGTCAGTTAGTTCATGTCTTTTGTGTACTTGATTTGGAGAGAGTATTTTTGAAAACTGTTTTATGTTGTTGTTTAAGTAGACAGAGAGAGTCTGAGCAAGCATGTGGCCTGGTGATTACTGTGAGGAGCAACATGTAAGTTCAGGGATGCACACACATGTATGTCTTGTGCCACTGAGCTGAAAAATCTCTGAGATTTAGTTTTAGCCTGTTTCCCCTAAAGTTACTGTTTCAAGGCACAATGTGAATCCAACATGTAAGTATCATTCTTGCTGCGTCTGATGGGATTATTATTAAATGGCATAACTCTATAGAGAATTTTGCGAGTTATTCACATCTTTTTTTCAGTTCCACAAAAAAGATTAAGGCTAAAAGATTTTTATGCCAGAGCTGTGTGGCAGGCAGTGCTTTTACTGTTTTTCCCTTCTTTTATGCACAGCTCTCCTCCCCAGTATACACAGTGACTATATTTACATTGGTGTTTTTGTTTAAAATAGTATCATGATTTTGAAGCTAAGTCTCTGCAGGGCCCTGAGGATACTGATTGACTTCAATGGCTCAGATCATCCTCACCTGGGGCCTCCCCCCAGCTCTGCACCTGAGCTCTATTTCAGCCCACTCAGGGGCCATTAGTCCTGGCTTAAGCTACAGTGTAGGTGTGTCTGTTCTCTTCTCCCTGGATGGACCTTGAATGTGTACCGTAGCCCTTGTTCCAGTCCTGTTTTCAGCCCTGTCTGCTGCTGATACAGGAAAAAGGATTCTGAACTGGTTTTTCCAAAGGCAGAAAACTTGGTGGGTGAGTTAGAAATCTGGTAATATTATGCCTGCTGCTGAGTGCAAGACTGATGAGCAATGCTAGGAACCCAAGAAGGTGAAAGTCACGCGTCCAGAAGTGTGTGACAACTGTTCTTTCTGCAGGACTGAGTTGGTTTGACTATTATAAAGACCTGCATCAGATCTTCAGATGTAAATGTACCACCAACCTCACCACATGCTTGGATAAACCTCAACACAGGATTACTCCTATTGGATTTTATAGAGGAGCCTACAAGTGCTGGTGCCATTCTAAGGTGTCCGTGGTGGGACCTGGCAAAAGAAACTTATGGAGATACATCCATCCAGAGCCAATTGGTCTGTTTCTTTCCCCACTCAGAACTGTGAGCTTCTTGCAGAAATGCTGCTATCCTGGTAAGTGCAATGTTTTTCTTTGTGTTTTCTTGGGAGAAAGGAAGGATATGTGTGAGGTTTCTTGGGGCATTGAAACATAGGGCTTGGAGAGAGATCATACACAGAACTGGTCTGCTGGCTGCAAGGGCAGTTATACTTTTTATAAAGTTATTGCCATGGGACATTTGAGAGTGGTCTCCCATGTGACAAAGAAACAAATCCCAGATTATGCAAACAATTTTCACCCTGTACTCTTAGTCACTGCTACCACATCAGTTGCAGACACAGCCTCATCATGGTAGCAGAACCCTCCTAAACTTTTCTGCCGCAGTTCTACTGCGTATCTCTTCTTCCTTGAATGAAGTGGCTACTGAGCTGATAGCGTGGTCACTGTGCTTAAAAAAACAGCACTCCAGATCCCACTTCTGGCTCCTGAGCAATAATAGTGACAAGGTATTGGGATGCAAAGTAGATTGTGGCTGAGAGGGTGGCCTGAGTGATAAGAGTTGAGACATGGAACTGCATAGGAAAACAGACATTCTACAAAAATGTATGTAGAGGGTCCTGATATTTCTTTAGAGGATGGCAAAGCCAGGGGCCTGCCACAAACAGCAATGTGTGAAATTTTGGGATGTCTCTCATTCTCTCTACTGTGCTCCATGATCATCTTCTGGGCCCAAAGCCCATGTCTGGTGAACACTGTATCATCAACAAGAACTCTCAGGAGATGATTCTCTTTGTCTTTCTTGTCAGAGTGAAGGAGAGTTTGTATGTCAGGCATTGATTCGTTGAGGGTGTCCTGTAATAATTGCTGCAGCCACAGGATTATGGTCACCCTACTGCCTCTGTAGCACCTTGTAACCTTGTAGATAGTCACAAGTCAGTGAGCAGGTGGGAACTTTTCCTCAGTGAAGAGAACTTCAACAGTATTATGGCTCTGAAGCAGGTTTTCATTATTGTAAACTTTATTCAAAAAGCTAGGGGTAGACTAGAGGACTTCAAATCCTGTCATCTTTAGTTCTATACAAAATATAATGAAGAAAGAATATCTGTAAATCACGTATGTTTCTACTTCACCTTTCCTGAGATTACCTCTGTAAGTATCAAAGCTGGATCGACACACAATAGCTATCTGTAAACCTGTTTGCTTATCTGTGCAAAGAAGCAGGGTGAAAATTAGATAATGAAAAAAAATCTGAAAATTGAGTGGCGTGTTGATTCAGTTAAGCAAGTCTGATAAGAAGGCAAAGGCTAATAAGGTAAGAAAAAAAAAAACAAAACCAGTAGTCATGTTTGTTATTGCACAAAAACATAATATAATGGCATAGAATCCTAAAGATTAAAAGCCATGTTTCCTTTTCAAGGTTTGTCAGTGGAACTGTGTAGAAGGATAATTGTACTTGCAGTAGCCAAGGCAATGAATAGTTATGAATTGTTTTATTTTGTTAGGATTATCTTTAAAGTTGCAGTAGTATTTTAGTAATTTCTTTGCAAAATCAATGGAAATGGGAATAAAAAAGAAGAATGGAAATCACTTGCACAGTAAACTTTAATACTGTGTTATGACCCTGGGGGAAAAAAACCCCTCTGCTGTTCCCTTATGTTCCTTATCTGCAGCCCATTATCTCTCTCATCTTCCACGATGTTGAGTGTGAGAGACAGTTCTATTAGAAATCAATTTCCTTCCACTTTGGAATAAACATGAACAAACAACCCTCTTTGGGGGGGTTGTGCAACAAAACCTGTACAAAGGTCTTAGTAAACTGTTCTTGAGTGGATGACTTGTAGGTTACAGACTTGTGTAAATCACAGTTCATGGTGTACCAAGCCATTAAATAATGAAATGTTGTTTTTCTTCTTTGAGGGGCCCATATTATTAAGTAACATAGCCACTTAGAAATTAGCATAATGGAGTCTTTTTCCTGTTTCCTGTTTTTCCTGTATTTGTGCTACAAAATAACCATGTTTGTATGAAGTAAATGGAATATGGTCATGGACACAGTACAAGACAGTTTATTTTATACTTCAGTCAAATATTTGTGGAGGAAATAGGTCTGCTGTTTGCTTAGCCTTGCAGCTAAGGTATCCTGGTAGGATACTACCTAATGCTGCCATCCTTTCAAATGTACTGTGCGATCTCAAGAGACTGCAGGTGATCAGAACCTCAGGTGTACTTCATCTGAAAGACTTTCTAGTAGTTGAACACATCTGTGTGTGAGATAGTGACTCAAAGGAGGTCTGAAAGGCAGAGCAAAAGAGAACCAATTTAGAGGAGAGAGCAATTCCCAGGTTCACCAGTGTGCCAATTATTTTTGTCTGTACTGGGTTTTCTTTAGAGATTTTCTGTAAAAGAAATAAACAAAATTAAATCTCACCACTAACTTAATATAATGCAAAATTTTCTATCACCAAGAATATAAAATACAATTGGGTGTTCTAATCATAGTAAGTACTGTATAATTAGTCTTCCAAATGAATGTTTCCACTCATCAGGATGACTAAATAACTTGTTGAGTAAAATTCTTAATTTACATAACTAAAAGCCAATAACAGCTTCATCTGATTATATCCTGGTTTTATATCCACATTTCATTGGCCACCTGCCACTCTCTAAAGGATAGGAGGTAATTAGAACCCGTGATAGTGCACTATTGTTGTACTTTTTATAGCACAGATGCAGTTGTGTGCTAATATCATATCTGGTGCAATTTTGTGGGTAATATCATTATGTCTCTGCTGCCTATAAATTTAATTGGAAAAGTGAATCAATTGAAAATGCATTTTAATCTCTGCATCATAATACATTTTGCTTAACATAATGGTACTTCAAGGTTTTAACAAAACATGTTACACTGGGTGCAAATAGCAAATCCTCTGTTACCTCTAATTTCTGTATACATGTATACTTGCACAGAAATATTCTTACCATGATAATCTGCTCTACAAAATGCCATAATAACTGTACTGAAATAATAACATTAATGTTAAATACTAATTCTTCTAAGTTCTATATGACATTTCATGTGGATCAAGTGACAACACAGCACCATAATGAATGATAAATTACTGCAAGTAGTGAAATTGCTTACATGTAAAAAAAAAATTTAAAAATTACTGACAGTCAACTGTATTTAAAAGCATTCTGTTTTCCTATAGGTCTCTCTGGATGGGTAATTTTAGTCAGCATTTACAAAACAAGCATAAGAAATCTTGAAATAAGCTCTGCAGAGAGAATTATAAGTGCATTAGTAGAGAGATGGAGAAAATTAAGGCCTTCTTTGAATGACTGCTAATCAAAGGCACAATTTCCTTGGTTCCTTAACACAAAGAATTTCTGATGTAGCACAATTATATATCCCATAAGTCCATCCAGAACTAAAACTGATCTTTATCCCAGATTCTGCAATAGTGAAAGATTTTTCAACCAATTCTCTTTGCTTCCTGAAATGGCATTTTATAATCAAACCCTTAAGTAAAATTTCTAATTATCCCAAAGTGACCAAAGTGGCTAGTTAATCCCATCTTTTATAAAATCATTCTTCTTTAAAGTATTAGTTATAATGGAATATCGATAGCTTAAACTTTTTTTTTTTTTAAATTCTAGATTTGATTTGTCCTGAAGTTTCTTCTTTCTTCTCTCTCCCTACCCCCCCTTTTTTACTTTTTTTTTTTTTTTTTTTTTTTAATCTGTTGATAACTTTGTTCCACTAGAAAGTTGGCTATAAAGGTAATAACTGTCATGTTCAATGAGGACTTTTGATTTTTCTTTGGGTTTCTGTGTTTGGGTTGTTTTTTCTCTCTGCATTAGCCTTTAAGAATTCCATTCTGTTCATTACAAGCCCATACCTTCTGATTTTAGATCAGCTTTTCCCATTTTTCCTGTCTTCAAAAGTGTGGAGGATATGTCCTCCACATATGTATACCACAGACATTGGTGGTACTTATTTCTTGCTGTATTTGCTATGTCTTGCTTGCAGTTCTCAAAGAGGTAACAAATTATCCTTCCTAATAAAGATTATGAATTTGATGCTAATCATACTTTATCATATTTTCTACTTTCTTTAAATGTTTCAGGGTCCCACAGTGGAGAGTAAAAACACCTTTAAAACTTACATTCCTTGTGAGAGATATTGATCAGTTGTCAGGCCACTCTCAGGATTAAAAAAAGAAAAAAAAATCAAACATGTGACTGCTCTGTGTAAAGTAAAAGCTAAACTCGAATAAACTTCACTGAAGAACCAAAAGCAGGATTACAATTTCATAACCTCACTACCTCAGTGAGCATAGATAGGTGTGACTTTTCATATTGGAATGTGATACGGTAAATAACACTGGAGACATGAACTTTAGGCTCAGGTTAAGAAAATCCACAAGGATTGCAGTACAATTTTTTTGCCTAAAAACCCAAACGAAAACTAGAATTATTCCTTATAAATCACAACTGTGTCTGTTATAAGTTTGGTATTCTACAGGAAAACGAGTAGTATATGTCACTTAATCAGGTTTGCAAGGTCAAATTCCAACACCAGCATTTGCTTTAAGTGTAGCACAAAGCCTACCTACACACAATTTGTCTTTTTGATAATAGAATCAATATGCAGGAGGAAAGTTGAAGTAAACCTGCCTGGTCTTATGTTCAGGAAGACATAACACCAGCAAGAATGAGAAAGGAGTTTTGCGAGTGTGTGAGAAAAGTGAGCATGTGAAGAACTTGGTCAGAAGTTGTGCTACTACTTTATTGCAGAAATACACATACTAGATATAGGGATCTACTTAGGACATTAGAAACAGTAATTTTAACTGTGGTAAATTAGTGATGATGTCCTGTTCATCCAACCAACCATGGTAAACGGGAGAAAAATAAAGGCAGGAAGGAAAAAATGACACAAAAATTATCAAAAACCCCAGAATACTAATCTGAGGTGAGTGGACCTGACTTGGGAAAGGTGGATCACTAAATATTAAATTTCATTTCTTAAGAAGAGTTTTCTATATAAGTTCATGTAGAAAACAAATTCTGTGACTAACCATGATCTGATGCTGATTTAAATTAAAACAAAAGCAACAACAACCAAACAAACCAAACAAAAAACATACCAACAAAAAAACCTAACACGAAATAATTAGTTTGTCATATCATAACATGATAATGTTTTTCTTGAACACGACTTGATTTTTTTTTTTTTCTGTTTGATATTTCAAGGGGCCGAAATTAGTAACCCATTACTTGACTATATATAGGAAATAGTAAGCAAGGTTAGAGTGGGTTTTTACATCCCTCTTCTACACCAGAGGGAGAAGATCCATATAATCTGTTCACATGTTGGTCTGGCTCAACAACCACCCTAGATACGTTCTTTCCCTTTATTGTGCAGAGGTTTTGTATCCTGTGAAGCATTTTATACACCTTTCTTTGCTTACCTCCGGTATAGGTACACCTATCCAAGTACTATACATTCCCTAAATTACCTCTTCCATTCTAAGACTTGGCAGTATGGCTAATCACAATGATAATTCTTTATTTCTCCTTTACTTAATTTGTTATTATATTCTTTTCTTTCACTTCACAATCTGGTTTGTGTCATTTTATTTTCTTCCTTGGATATATTTCCCATTTTGATCCCTTTTCTTTTTCTTGTTCCATATCAAAATCAAAACATGTTATACTCCCTTGTATCCACATTCACTTGCGTAGCAATCTTTAGGAGTACATGATCTTCTTTTAGACAGCTCAGCTGATATGTTTTGTCTTAGAGAATTCTGGCATACAGAAGGTTTTCTCATTTCTTCCCATGACTGTGGCTGAAGTACTCCTATGAATTTTTATGTCTTCCTTATCCATAGGTTATAGCTACGTAGTTGCTCTTCATCCTTATAGTATCTAAATTCTTTGCTTCCATTTGGTCTTTTTCTAGTTGAACACTTTAGTCTGCTTTTTCATTCATGCAGTTGTCATGTCTGATCTTCTGTTTATCATTCCCACGTGTCTAATTAACCTGCACCTTAGAAATCTGTGCCTTGTGCCTGGATTTTCTGCTTCTGATGTCCATATGTGTGCATGTGGCTCTGTACATAGGTTTTTGAAGTTCAGGTATGCAAAGTATTCTTGATTTGTACCTGCCACCCTTGCTTTTGCACATAAATGATCTTATCTAAACTAATTAGATCTTAGAGCTTTTTGTAAATACCATTACTCAGTTTGCTCTAGCCAATTTGTGTATGCAAACTAAGAATGGAAAATACATGGTTTCCCCTCTGTTTCAAAGGTAAAGTGAAAATCATCACTATAACTCACATACCTGAGCAGCTGAAGACTTATTTTATTTTTTGTATGTAGAGAAAGTTCTCGTATGATACAGAACTGCTGCAGCATCTGAATTTCAACTTTTTATTATGCCCTTGGCACAGAGAATCTTTCAAGGAAGGAGTTCAAACCATGATTTTCCTGACTAATTTGAAATTTCTGCTGAAAATTACTCTTTGGTAACTGACACCATTGGGGGCAAACAGGACTTGAGATTGGAAGGTTATAATGACTGTTTAACAGTATCACCCACTCTGACATTGTTTGAGTGTACAAATCAAAAAGAGGATTTCTAGGTGCCCAAATGTTTCAAGATTCTCATCAACTCAAAAAATAATTTGAGCATCTAGTGAGTGGTGATTTTTTACACTTTTTAATGTTATTTTCAGTTCAGTAAGAGTTGAGAGCACTGGCAAACTTTGCTCCCTGCCATAGTGCTGCTGCTCAGAGACTTCTAAAAGAAACAGTTGACCTATGCTAATTCTGTCAGTGCAGTCCAGATTCTCGGTGTAAAACTTAAATATTTAACTTCTAAAATATTTAGACACTGTATAATTGTTCCTTGATTTCATGGAGAGACCAGTAAACTGCTATCCAGTCTTCATCATATCGGGCTGATCTAATTTAACTTTCTTGATCCATACATCTAAACACATGCTTTAAATTTAACTTTTATCTCACTGTCAGGATCAGTGAAATTACCTATATTTCTCGGTGGTTTAAATAGAACATGTGAGGTCCTGAAGAAACCTTTCCTGTTAAGATGATGTGTATTATAGGGAAGCTGTATTATGGGGAGGAGGGTGGTGGCTCGAGGAAATCACCAGAAGGCTTCTTAAACATGAAAGGTACATGTTACTGGTGATTGTGTTAACTACTGTTTTTTCAGTGTATCTGATGGCAGAACTTCCAGTGTTGAACTGCTTGCCTGACAAGAGCTGACTTTAAGTAGGATGTACTACCTGCTTTCATATCTGAGCTCTACCAGTTGATTATCTTATTGCACATGGGTATTGTTGAAAATGGCTGTAGCAAACAAACACAGTATTCTCTAGGATTCTGCTGATCAAAGGATTTTGCTAAATCAGGAAAAAAATATTGTGGTGATTAACCCAGGTGGGGATATGTCTGTCCCCTGAGGTTGAGCTTCAGTGGCACAGTTCCAAAGAATACCTAAAAGTTATCTTCATTCTCTAGAGTTATTCTGCAAAGTAATATGTTATGCTCTCCTTGTTACATATGGCAAGTTCTTTAAAAAGGTACTGAACCTTTTTATGATTTTGAAGGCAAGCAGCAATGTTCTTTGCTGTCTCAAGTGGCAATCTGTTGGTCCTTTCAACTTTGGTATGAAAAGATTTTGTTTGTAAACTTTTATGTGACATTAATGAGATCAACTATTTATAAACTCTCTACCACTCAATTATTTTTTTTTTTTAAGGAGCCTTATGTTAAAATCTTTTTTCCAGTTTTCACTCAATACTCAGTCTTGCTGAAGGCCTTCTCTAATGACGTACTGGTAGTTCTGCAACACTCCTGCCTATTCTTATAGATTTCTGACCTGTGGTATATCTTTTCTGTCAGAACAAGGTACCACTCCAAAGTCCCTAGTGAAATTCTGTTGTTCAACAGTGAATATTTTCCATGGTTTCAGTCCTCTTTATTAAAACCCTTGAATTGTGATGTTAGATTTAAATTGAAGAGTTTGTATACCTGAAGCCCAAGTAATAACTATTGAAGTTTGTTTCTCAAGATAACAGGGAAGACTTTAATGCGTCCCACAAATGAACTTGAACTGGTGTTGCAAAGAGTATGGAGAAGGTGCACATAGAATTTCCACTAATTTCCTTACACTTCAGTGTATCATGCTGCCATGATACATGCCCTTCAAACAAATGTGTTCTGCAGAGTTTGTGCAGAGTACCTTTTTCATCAGTTTATCTTTCACTTTACCAGCTCAACATAAGATCAATAAGGAAAAAATTCAGTTTGTTTTGGTCTGGTAAAAAAATGTGAATCTCTTTGAAAGCAAGTGCATTGGAAGTGGAAAATATATGCATGTAACCAGTCTAATCTAGACAAGTTTGAGATACAGTTCTGCCATTGAGATTTATACCCTGCAACCACTGATAAAGAAGAACTGGGAGACAATTGGAGGAAATGCAAAATTTAAAATAGAAGTAAAAGTGTTCTGTATACCACATCCCAGAGCAGAATTCAGCAAACATAAAAAAATAAGCTAGAGGCTTGAAAGGCTGACATTCTGGAGGAATGCACTGCCAGTTAAAACACAGACAGAGCAGACAAATTGTGGCAGAGAACTTGGAGCTGAAATGACCATAAATGATCTTACCCCTCAGGCCTAACTCTGACTCTAGAATCTGGGGAGTGTTATTTTACTTTCTTTCATTAGTAATAACACATCATTACACATTTTTGAGCTGTGAAGGCAGTAGGAACATATTACATCTGGTGACAGGGATGGTCACATTGGGAGAGGTACAACAATAACATTAGAAACTCCATATTTTATGTAAGAATTATCTTCTTGGAATGGTTTATTGGATGTTGAGCTTGTCTCTTGAGTGAACGTATCTTTCATCTTGCTGTGAGCAAGGCTTGGATCGAAAAAGCTAAAGATCACGTGTTGAAGATGAAGTGTAATAGTATTCGGGAAGAAAACTAACCCTGTACTGGGGTAGTTCTCTTTGATGTAAGTAATCTTATTTACTATGTATGCAGATCCTTGGCCTTTCCACAGTAGTGCACACACAGAGGAGTGTTAGTGTTTATTTACCCCACAGAAGTTTGGAGAAGCCTGAGTTGCCCAAGTGACAGCTTGTTTATTGCTGTTCTCCCTGGGCTGTACAAATAAGCACTGCCTCCTGCTTATCTTAGAAAGATTAAAATTACAATATTTGGCAATGGAAAGGAGTCTGGTGATTTTGGTGTGCTCAGGTCCCATTTATTTGCTGCAGACCAGGAATAGTTATCACTCTGCTGCGTGGGTTGGGACTCTTTCATAGCCTGGGGGGCTTGGAGACTTCCTTACAAATTACCCCTGGGTTTCCAAAGCCTCGAGGTGACATGAAAAATTTCAGCCTTGGCTCAGCTCTGCTAATAAGGAAAACCAGACTTACAGCCCTTTGTGTTGGAATCTGCAGAAGATGCCGAGATATTATAGGGCAGTTTTGCAGTGAGTGAAATGGCCTCTTGGAGCAATACCTGAGTGAATCAATGGCTTTGGACCTCCTTTTTTAATGGAGCTTTTTAATATGAGGCAACAGCAAAGCTCTCTTCTTCTGTGACTACTGAGGAGGAAGTTATTCCTCCTCCATCCAGATGTTTCAAGATGCTCTTAAGATTTAGGTTAACGGTAGGATAATGTTATATAAAGAAAAAAATTAAAGTTATAACAAAGATGTTAAAACAAGTGCTTATGTTGCATTATTAATAAACTAAGAGAGAAACTGCAGGTTTTTAATTCGTTCTAACTTATGCATTCACTTTGATTGTAGAGACATAATGATGATGGGTAATTACAAACCCTGGTTTTCCTAGGAACATGTTCATGCAGTAGTAGCTATGGTGTTTTACAATATTAAGCTCGTATGTAAAGCAAATTATCTATTTAGTTGAAATGATATCACTAGAGCAAAATTAAATTCTCTGATAAACACAACTATTCATTAGTTGGCTGCACATTATGTAAAAGACACTTGTATCTCAGTAACAAAGTTGGAATATTTTCCTATCCTAGATACATTTGGTTTCTAAAAGCTTAATACACAAGTTTAACTAGATCAGCTGAGACAGTTCTGTTTTTTGATTTCCTAATTAATTTGAATTAAATCACTGCTGACACATCCATCACAGACTTGATTTCAATGAGCTTCTGAACTGCTGCAAAATCTTATTCTTAGGCAGGTTAGTTCTACTTCTGAAATCACAAAGAGGAAAAAAGTTTTAATTAGACATTTGTTTGAGTTCCTCTTGAACTGATTGTTTAATGCTATTGAATTTTAAAATGCACTATATTAGGTGCTGAACATGCTGGAGAGGTGTCTTCAGATATTTAAATCAAAATAAATATAGTATTGACTAAGCTGAGTTCAGTACCTCACTGAATTAAACTGAAGGACTATATTACAGTTGCAAATGATGCGTTTGTAGGGATTTATTCCAGTTTATAACGGTGCTTAAAAATCTCCACTTTGAATTTATTTGCTGCAAATTTTTGTGGCTAGACAAAATCTGGGAGGTGCCGTTACAGCAGTCTGAAACTTGCAGGATGATATTTACTTGAACACTGTAATTTCCTACGTCGTTTTCCAATTTTTTAGTAAACTCTGTAGTTCTTCCGCAAGTCAGCTTTAGGGGGAAGGTGGGACAGTTAAGTGCTCTTTCTCTGTCCATAGCATAATAATAGAGAGGAGCTTCTCTCAGTGCTTCATTTCACAAATCCAAGGTAGGATCCTGCACATCTGCACCTGTCCCTAGAGGGACTTTTGCCTGGCAATTTCAGATAACTAGGAAAAGAATGGAGTACAACTTTCTTTAGTTGCAGTATTTCATACCAATAGTCTGTGACACCCCCAAAGCAGAATTCCATGCTGGTAAGCCAGTACAGGAGTTGGGGTATCTTCTGTCAGTCGGAGTAGGAAGCTTTATTCAGAAGATACCAATTTTCATTGACCCAGCAGTTCTTATGTTCTTGGCTCTTAACAGATGTAACCTGCTTATGTACTGAGTAATCATTTCCTGCCATTGTACGGAATCTTGCATTTGTGTCCTGAATCACTGATAAGCTTTAGAATGTATTAAATTTCCTAGTTTATGCATTGTGAGCCTGTTCATAGGCTCTTGTTCATATCAGTTAAAGTCTGATGATTTGAATATTTGTTTCAGTGAGAACCAGTGTACATATGTGATTTATAGAAATAAACAAGTCTTTACTCTATTTCTGACTTTGTCTGATATAAAGACATTATCTACAGTAGTAGAAGCTAGATTGTTGATTTCTTAGTTTCAGTGTTATTTTTACCCACTAATTAAAGTATACTTGAAAATAAATATATATTGATCCACTGAATGTGGCCAATTTGTAAAACTCCGATCTTAATCTCAAAATTCAGGGCTAAGGAAAACAAGAATATTTTAAAAAAATTAAATTCAACTCCTGGTCTAGAATATTCTGTAAAAAAGTAAATATATTGTAATTGAAAGGAGCTTGCATAGTAATAAACAGGAAGAACAGAGGTACCCTTCTGTATTGCTTCAGAATGGTTTAGAATAAACAGCAGCGGTTTATAGATATTTTCTTTGACTTAAAAAAAGATGTCACTGTCATGATCCTTCAGGACTCCAGACCTTTGAGATAGATTTCCTGAATCTTTTTAAAAGTGACGTTTCTAGTCATTGAGATCAAGTGTAAACTAAAAATCCAAGATTCTTAAGCGTTAGAGGAAGTACAAAGAGAGGTAAATCAAATACAAATACAAAATAAGCTTATAAACCTGTATCTTTCTCCAGTTTTGTGTTCTTTCAGGGTAGGTTGTTTTCTCTAGTCTTGCTTTACAATCTAGTCTGAGTTCCCAGGAAAAGCTCTGCTTTCCATCCTCCTGAGGTCTGTCTCGTTATGTTCACTGTTTACATGAGCAGTCTCCTGGCTTCTACTGGGTGAAGCCTCCCTGCCAACTTTCTCCCATATTATAATATCCTTTCCCCTCTGCCTGCATCCATTCCCTTTTTTTTCTTCCCTTGAGCAATATCTTAGAGTGTATTTTATTTAAACCTTTTTAAGGTACAGATGATCTTCTATATGTCTTTCCTTTTATACACCTGAATTTTTGTCCTGTAGACTAAATTCCTTGTTGCCAAATACTGGATTTCTTATCCAAAATGTCAAGGACTGACTTGCCCTTAAATTTTTTGTTTACTGGCAGCATGACAATCATACCAGAGTGGAATGAACTCCTGACATGGTTGATATGAGGAACACAAAGATTATATGAAGAAATGAATATATGAGAGTACAAATTGCATTGAGCTGTTTCAGCATCCTCAGCACTCCATGTTTATTCATGTATTATGTGTTTGGTAGGAAATTGCATATGAACTAGCATAAGGGTAGAAAATGACAGGTCATAAATATCAGGACTTTATACAAGACTTGAAATTCACAGAAAGAAGGATCAGAGTTACTCACAGCCAGAATTTTCGGAGCCCTTACCTAAGATATGGAGGGACACAATTAAGGTCTTCTCCAGCACATCAATTCACAAAATTCCCATCTGCAAAAAAGCAATATGGAAATAAATAACATATGCTGTTTGGCCTTCATCTTCACTGAATTCCTTCCCAGAACTGTTCTTTAATTTCGCTGTTCTTTTTCCTACTCCTGACATATATATTAATCTGAAGATAATAGCAAGGAGTAGCTATTGTGTGTGGCAGACCACAAGGATAATGTTTTTACTTGACCATTGTAGGCATCAACGTAAACTCTAAACATTTCCAAAGCAGTTTAAAAGCCAGTTCTATATTTCCACGTACAGAGAGGACTTTTTACCTCTTCTTTGAAATGAAAATGTCAAGATCAACAACTGTCAGTCTTGAAAGCAGCAGTTTCCTTTCTTAATAATTGTGGAATTTTCCCATCTTTCTCTTTAAAATTGAACCTTGTAATCAAAATGCAAATCAATGCCATAATGATATAATCATCATCAGATGAGTCTGACCCAGAGTACTTAACAGTTGGGGTGGAGGTAGGTATAATAAATATTTAGAGTTGTGCATTCCAATTACATTAAAATTTCAATTCCATTCGTATTGTAGTTGTTACTGCCAAATGTAGGAATACACATTTTAATCCTCAGATGCCTGCTCCTTTTAGGTGCAATATATGGCATGTAAATAGTTATAGCGAGATATGATGCACATAAGGAGGAAAAAAGAATGTCTTAAACACTAGGTGGATATATTTTGAAGTGGCAGATAATCTATAAATTGAAAGACAGTTTCACATGGAATGAGTAAAATATTAGTAGTATTTTACTTTTAAGTTGGTTGATCATGTTAGTTTAAACACATTTGCAAAAATAATATGGTATAGATGTTCACCTAAATCAAAATTGGCCAAAAGAAGCAAGACCCAAATCCAAACAAACCAATTTTTAAAAGTCTCACTCAACTGATTCCAGGGATCTAAGCCTGGAATGTTTCTACATGTCCTGTGGATGGACATGTTGGCCCATGCCCATATGTGATGAACAGCTATAATTCTCTTAAAATTTGTGAGCCTGTTTGGTGCTAGGGACACATGTAAGAATGAACAGAGGATGCTTCTACCAGGGATCAGAAGCATGTTTGTATGTGCAAATAGGTAACCTTGACATTTTTGCCCATGTTTTTGCCAATGTTAATTTACAGAAAAAGACAGCATTCCAACTTAACTAAGTTGACTTAATGCTTCAGTCAGTATCATACAAATGAAGTATTATTTGCTACAACGTTTTCTGCATGTCAAGTTATACAAGAATAAGATTTATTAGTAAGTAGTAAACAGCTCCCATCACTGTCTTCATCAAAGAAAAATATATTTCCAGAGTGAATGATAACTTCAAGAAGGATGAAGTTAAAATTATATTTGGATTCTGGAAGATGCAATTAGACTACATTTCCACACTGAACCAGATGTTTGCTTCCAAATCTTTACTTCCACAGAAGATGAGAGATGAAGTATTCTCTCACTGTTTAACTACTGCAGAATTGTTGGTTTTGGTCTAATCAGTCAACCGAAGCAGAAATCACTAAAAAGACTGAAAGTGAAGGTGGTTTGTTTTTTTTAATCTGTGGACTAACTTGTGCAAAACTTTTATGTATGGAGAGAGTAGACCTAGTAAAAGAGGGACATTAAGACCTCCTCTTGTGCTAAGGCATGTTAATATCCCAGGAAGCAGTAGAAGAAAAAGAGCTTGCTTTGTTAATAGGAGCTCTCTGTCCTGCTGTGCTGAACTCAGATTTCAGATGACAAAGAGGAAATATAAAAGAGAATGGTGATCCAATCCAGAGAAGGATTCTGGAGAGGTCATATCTCCTCAGGGTTGCCATGGTACTTATTAAGTGAGAATAATTCTGAACCTGGTACTGAATTCTGGTCGTTTTATTGGTTAATAATACGTTTATGGAAATGCTTTTCTGGTTGTACGTTGATTAGTATTTTGGATTCTTCCAGTGCTTACAGAATTTTACCAAATAGTCTGAATGAACAGTTTTCAGCATGACAGTTCTTCTCAGTCTGTTTGCTCTGAATGCTGGCTTTTCTTTGAATCCAGTGTTTATTGTTGGTTCAGCTTGGATGTCTGAAATTTCTGAAGCAGAACAACCAGTGATGGATAATGTGAGTAGCAAATACCCTGTTCCCATGTGAGCACTAGCAAAAATATGTTCCTATAAAACATCCCTACAAATAAACTTCTCTTGTTTACTATCTTTTCAGAGTTCACTTTATATAAAACATAGAGCTTTAAACGGATATACATTTACAGAGTAACTCAAATTAACTGGTATTGGGGTTGTCCAAATTTTAGGACTTAGGATTCTCTTGGGCTTGGTTAAGGATTTTTAGAACAGTAACCCTGAATTTATCTTAGTTATCCTCTCTACCTACACTTCTCGAACTTACCCATTCTCCCAGGCAAAAACAGAGGTGATTTGCACTATAATATTCCTTTAGGAAAGAGATGAAAGCTCACACGTTCTGAATGAATCTGAGCTATGATGATTAGCATGTGAGACAGAAAGGATGCCTGTGCATTGTTTCTCTAGTTATGTATTCTCCCTCACAAAACTGGAGTGAAAAGAGATTTATATGCTTTTAACTTATTAGTTTCTGCTGTTTATGCATCCATGCCCCTATGGGTGGCATCTATAAGTATTTTGTTTGTTCCTTTGTTTTTCTCCACCTTTTCAATTATTTAATCTAAGAGCACTAGCCTTAGATTGAATGCCAATGCAAGTCAGCTGTGGGTTTTGCCTGTATTACCTAACATTGCCTTTAAGAAGGCCAGATGAATGAAACTGAAACAATTGCATTGTCCATTACACTACCTCAAAGACATGAAAACTTGAAAATTGACATTCTCTTTCTAAATAAAAGACAAAACTCAGCTTATACTTCTATTACAAAGAGGTAACTCTGGTAGGTTAATTGTATATTATGCTAATTAAAAGTATGTACTTTAAAAATTATATTTAGTTCTAGTAATAAATATAACTAGTATATTTGGTACTGCCCTATGCTTATGTCTCTCATTTGGACTTAATGGATTCAGTGGGCAGGGAACTACACTGAATGGATAATGGAAAGCAGAACTGGCTGGAAGGAAGATGCTGGTATAAACTTCAATTATTTCAAGGTTTTTATGGAGGTATGGTGTTTGGCACATACTTAAAGGCTCTCAGAGGACATGTCATACTGTGTTTATCCTACTTCTCATAGAGTTTTTTCCTAAACTTTTTCTAGTGGCCATTGTTGAAGAGTTGATAGTGAGCTAGATTACAAACCAAATCCCAGGGGTGTCACCTGACTGTATATGATTCTAACATAGATCTTTGCATTGAGAAAGATGGGGGATTTTACAGATTTTTTTATTTTTTTTTAACTGTTATTTATTTATTTTGAACTTTTATGGAAATCTTATTGAAATATCAAATATCCCTTGACTTTAGTGGTTTTAGCTGTTTCAACTCCGGATGCAGTAGGCAGTCCACAAATTAATCTGACAAGAGTTTGACAAACATTCAGAAGAGAAAAAAACCTGAAGGCACAAAACAACAAACACCACCATGATAAAAAACAACCCCAAAAAACCAACTTTTTCTGTCAATTCAGTTTCTTTTTATAGTCATGACTTTAATTCACTCACTTTGGGATGTATTTGTTCACACTCACTTGCAGCGAAGCTCTAGCTTCAGGTTGCTCTTTTCAGGTCTTACAAAACTTCCAAAACCAGACTTCTATCTGGTTCCATCTTCCTGTCAGAACCATTTCAGCTTTCTGGCAGTGTTGATTAAGCTTTCAGATTTCTGGAGCTGATATGTGGCCCCACCTTGGTACTGAGAGTACCAGTGGTGCACCAAAGGAAGAACCATCCAGGATTTATTTCAACTAATCTCTCATCCTCCTTTAATAACCAGTCTTGTACAGAGGATCCTGAACTAAGGTAGAGATCCCATATGAGCATGGCAGATACTATGTTCTCTTTTAAGTACTGTTAATGAAATACAGGCAAATTTTATGTACTTTTTTTCCCAAAACAGAAAAGAGGTGACACTGAAAGGAAGGGCAGGGGTGGGGTGTTTCCTCTTTTTTTCCCTCCCATGTGCTGGTTAAAAACTCCTATTCCCACATGGCTTTTTAGAAAGGTTGGGATCTGTTTATCTAGGACAAAATTCTGATTGTTTTTTATCCATTTGGAGGAAGATCAGTGCACTTTTTTGAGCACTAAAAGACATTGGGAAGAGAAGATTCCTTCAGGTCTTAATTTCTTCCTTCCTCACCTCTCTGCTTTGTTTCACTGGACCAGCCTCCCTGGAACTGCAGAGTGATCTGGAGTGGCTCCCCAGTGAAGATGTTTGGCTGTGTGTATGCCCTTGTGCCCTGTAAGGGTGCAGTGCTGGTGGAAACGTTTTCCCAACTTTACTAAAATACACAACTGACTTGTCTATGATGAATTATCCATTTCTTTTAAAACATAGAGAAAGCTCAAGTGCAATTGATTGGAATAAGCTGTTTTATTGAACAGTGTAAATAATGCCATGTTTACGATTAAATACTATAGTTATGGTTGGATTTCTCATTTAAAATTGAATAATGAAAACAAATGGTGAGGAGGGGGGAGGGATCCCAGGTTCTGGTGTGTGTTGCTGCAGCAACAGCTAAACTGTAGTAACTTCTGTAATAGTGGGATGTGCTTGAACCCAGCATCATTTCTCCATGTCTGGCTGCGTACTAAGTGCTTTCAGACCAAAAGCTCATGCAAGGCTGGGCACACACAGGGCCTCTTCATTGAGAGTCAGTCAGTCTCCTTCTGCCAGCCCCATGTTGAGCAGGAGGGGTGGGCTGAGCATTTGCCTTCTATCCCGGGTCAAACTTTACATGATGGAGATGGGCATCACTGGCACTGCTGTGCCCAGGGGCTGCTCCCATCTGGTCACAGCTGGTTCTGGCCACCTCTGGCTGGTGGCGAGGGGACTGCAGACCATGGGTGACCCACCCTGGGGCAGAGGAGCAGGGAGAAGCAAGGAGTAATGAAGGAAAGCAAAACAGGTAGCAAAGGTCCCCAAACCACTCATGCCAACCATTGCCACATCTAAGGACTGAGTGCAGTGCAAGGCAAAACTGAAGCAATGGGACACCAGGATTGGTAAAAGGAGAGGAACTGAGCTTGAACTGAACCTTAGGAAGGAGAAAAGGTGTGTTTCCCATAGCTTTTTTTTTTTTTTTAATTATTTGCTTTCTTTTTTTCTCAGTGTCCAGATTTGTAAGCAAAAGTTCATCTTAATTGACAATAAGCTAAGTAAGATTCCTCAAGCTAGAAACCATTCAGCCTGTAGCATTGGTTTTGCTTGGGTTTGATGTGGATCGGAACCCTAAGTGCATCATGACACTCTCAAGCATTTCTCTTACATTCCCATTTGCTTTCTCCACACAAAAGACACCTCCCCTGAGTGCTGGCCAAAAATAACAGGGGTGAAACTTGGAAAGAGTGTGAATGGTGGTTTCTCAGTTCACCAGACTTTACAATTCATTAGACATATGAGGACACCCTGGCCATCAGAATCTGGAGGACATTTGTACCTACACTGTCTCTCACACAGCTGGATGCACATCCTGGGGTATGGTCACCTTGGGGAGCTCTCCATGATAGGTACCTGAGATGTTTCAAAAGCTTCAGTTTAAACTGCAGACTTCAGAGTCCTTGGGAGACCATTTCCTGGTTTCAAGTGCAGTGGTTGCTTCTGTGAGCTGAGTCAGCTGAACAGGAAGGTTCCGGGAACTGCAGTCTTGCAGGTCTGGTGCAGGAGCTGAGGACTGTGAAAGTTTGGAAATAGCTACCCCAGGTCAGCAGTATATGTAAGAACGCTGTCCTGATGGGTCTAGGCCAGCTGTCTGCTGTCTGCACTGAGACAGCTCTATGCAGATTGGCAGATGGTACACAGTCCTCCCTGATGCATCACTGCCCTGCATCTCCCTGCACCGGTCCTCCCAGCCACCTGTTCCCCAGCTTTGCAAGCAAAACCCTCCTGATGTTCTTCAGATCCATTTTCTGCCCTACCTGCACCTTAGCAGGCTGTGCATATGCTGGCCACTAATTGAATTTTTGCATTTTGTAATGGCAAGGCTTGTACAAGGAAGCAGTAAGGTCTCTCACCAGGCAGCACTCAGGTGTCCAGCTCCTCTCTTGCCTGGCTCACCACTCTCCCCTCCTGCCTGCACCCCTCCTCCTCCTCCTCATGTAATGTGTACTGCAGGTAGGGCAGGAACTCATTTGCTGGTTGTCCTCCCTCCTCCTTTGAGAGATCATTTTCCACCAGGCACTTGGGGTGTGAATATCCACTGATATTCAAGGGCTTTGTGGAGCTCTCCATAGTGATGGGGACTGGCAGCAGGGTGCAAGGCAGTGGGGAGAAGTGGCACAATGCTGGGTAGCAGCGAGGAGTAGCACAAGGAGGTCAGTTTTAAGTCTGTAGCTGGGATTTGCAAGCATGATATATGGGGTGCAGCAAATAATCTGTAATAGATGGATGGATTCCTACACAAATTCCAAAAGATAGTGAAACTTTTGGAATATGCTGAAGTCACCGTGTCTTCAAGTGATCCTATTAAGGACTTCTGTGGGAAGAAAGTGTTACATTTTATTTTTAAGTTGCTGGTTTTACGTAAGGTAGAGAAAAAGAGATGAGATGTAAATTTGGTTATTGAAATTCATAAGACTTTTCTGACATGGTAGTCTCTTTTTTTTTTTAGGTTAGTAAACTTTGTGATCGGCTTAGCCTGTATTAAGAGGTGAAGAGTAAGTAGGTTGTCAACCAAGGCATTACCAAAGAGTGATCTAGGGGGGTGGGGGGGACTCTGACTTTAAGAAGAACATGTTTTTGGTAAAAAAAAAAATAAAAATGGATAAATGCTTAATGCTTGGAAACTGGATGTAGGCATACTGCTGATAAGATGTCCCAATGTTGCATCATGGGAAGTAATAAATGGCAAGTATTCATACAAATCCATCCAGAGCAAGGGGACAAAGGAACATGAATTGTGCCCACACTGGCTGTATAGTCTCTGTCTCCAGAGACATTCAAAACCCATCTGAACATTTTCCTGTGTGATCTGCTCTAGGTGATCCTGCTCTAGCAGGGGGGGCTGGACTAAATGATTTTCCTTTTCAACCATTACCATTCTATGACTCTATGAATTTTGACTCTGCCATATGTAATACCTACAATTGAGGGAAAGGATAGACATCAAATGGGAGGTGTGTTTTTTGTCTTTATTAAAACTGAAGGAATTTGGGAGCATGATAAGATAACTGGGAAAAACTCTACAATAAGAGAGGTCAATGAGATGCTACTGTAAAACAGGCTATAACAAGGATATAAGGATATATATCAATGGAAAGGATATATCAATGGAAAAAATAAATATGGGTTTTGATGGTGAAAGTAATAGTCTGTGTTGGAAAACATTTTTTAAAAAGATCTTGATTCTCCCCCTCTTAAAGCTTCTAAACGTTCTGAGAGGAGTAGCTGTTACGCCAGCAGGAATTTTGATGCGAGTCTGTAGAAATAACTGCATAGAGCTTGTTGTTAAAGAGGATGTCAATCAAAATATCCATAGTTCTGTCTTTTGCCCTTTAAATCAATGCAATCCCCAAATCTTTTTCTAAAAAAATCTAAGATTTTTTTTTCATGAAAAGGTGTTTGTCAGGCAATAAGGAACACAGAGAGAAGAAAGAAAAAGGGAGGAAGGAAGGAAAAAGAAGGTTAAAACAGTAATTCTGAGGAAGTATTAGTCAAGGATTTATAAAGTCACTGTCATTCCAAATTGGAATGAAATCCAGAAGACTGGTCTGAGTCAAGTGAAACAACAAGCTCATTTATATCTATTTTAAAACTGCAAATAAAAGAAAGCAAAGTATACTCAAATTAAACTACCTCATTGTGCAAGTGGCCCAAGAGTTATCCTGGGTTTATTAGAGTTCTTTACATAGTATCTTTTCAAGTAAAATTTCAACAAAACCAAGTTGAGGTGGGTTTTTTGTTTTTTTTTTTTGTTTTTTTTTTCACAACCTCTGAGATCATATATTGCTATGACTTGTACTTCTTTGAGATTGAATATTTCAGCAAACTCTGCCTGTATTTTCATGGATGTGATGAGGAGTAAAACCACTCAAGTCTTGCTCCATGCCTTTTTACTTTTATTAAGGAGAATATGAGACCCTAGCATTCTGTTTCATTGCCCTTGAACCAGATTTCCTTTTTTTCCTCTATAAAAATTTCAGTGTTTAACTGTACTACTACTTTTCTGGGACTTAAGTTGTTAAAGTATGTGTGTATCTGTCAGTAGTATAATGTTCTGGATTCTGTAATTAAGGATCCAAACTACTTTGAAAGGCAGCATCAGTGGGTCAAGCCCAAGCTGTAGGTGTGTGTTTGGATCAAGCTGCCAACGAAACTCTACAAAATTGAAATGCTGACCCACAGGATAATTTTTTTCCATTCATTACAGCACCTTTACGTTAAATAAAATCCAATAACATTAATAGATTTTCCCCTTAGTTTTCATCAGTGCAAACAGAAGAAGGATTAGGTCCAAAGGACTTTAAATAAAAGAATGACAGTTACATCTATCTTTCTCCACTGTAGCTCCAAATGGAGCTATAATGAAGGCACCACATGCTGAAGTTTCCATCTGCATCTAATGTGCAAGTTTTTATGTCATCTGCAGACTACTGTGTTTATGGCTGTACTGCAGAACCACTGGTTCACCAAAGTGATTTCTTTGCTTGAAGGTGTGTAGTGTTGCTCCAGAGTGTCATAAGGATTAGGAAGCCACTACTTTCTTCCCTGGAATCATTCTCAATATGTTATGGAAGCACTGAAGAGCATTAATGACAAAAAAAAAACCCTACAAAAAAAAAAAAAAAAACCCAAAAAAACCCCAAACAAACAAAAAACCAATGAAACAAAAAACCCAAACAACAACAAAAAAAAAAAAACTCAGACAAAAATCTTTTTACAGACTTCAGATAAGAAAAGTTCAAAACACTGTTTATGTCTGGCACTATCATCCTTGCTCCTACAGATTAGTTAATAAAATTGATAGACACTCTCTTTTCTAAGTTGAAAACCAGAGGTTTGATGTATGGGAGCATGCCCTTCCATATAGTGGATGGCTACACCTGCAGGGAGGTTTAGGTTTGTGGCTATGGATAGAGCAAAATTTCATTCCTTGTCCCCTTTAAATTTGATGAATTTCACTTTCAATTAGTTTATGAGCAGGAGTACTACATTACAGTCAGAGATTCAAAGACTGCTTGCATGTTGCAGAAGCTAGAATATTCTCTATATGCAGGAAAACACAGTTCAGAAAGGTAAAAACAAGGGAGTGTGTGATTCAAATCCATGGCAACCCTTATGTGTTCCAACTCTTGTATGCATTGCAAATACATCTGATAATTATTTTCACTGTGCCATCACAAAAGCATCACTTCAGCATCAGAATAAGATCAGCTTAAATATTCTGTACACCACCGGAAGCTTTACCAAAATTCTTGTGACTTCAGTGGGGAGAAGAGACATTAGGTTGTTCAGCCTAGAGGAGAGGAGACTCTGAGGGGACCTTATTGTGGCCTTTCAATATACAAAGAGAGCTTATAAAATGGACAGACTTTTACCAAGGCTTGGAGTAACAGAATACAGGACTCCTGCTTTATACTGTTAGAAGATAGGTTTAAATTGGATATAAAGCAGTAATTTTTTATGATTGGCACTGGTGAGACACTGGCACAAGTTGCAAATTGAAGCTATGGATGTCCCATCCCTGGAAGTGTTCAAAGTTAGGTTGGATGGGGCTTTGAGCAACCTAGTCTAGTGAAAGGTGTCTCTGTCCATAGTGGACATGGTGTCCCATATCTACAATGGTTTTGTATTTTAATCTTGAAAATATCCGGAGGGAGGGCAAGCAAACTCTAATTTGACCCCTTTCTCTCTCTCAAAGGAACAAAGTGGGAGGAAACATCCTTGTCTCTCCAAATTCAAAGTGTCTCTTCCATTGATGTCATTAGGAGCAAGCTTTACCTTGAGGTGGGGTGGAATGGAAAATCGGCTGCCATGCAAATAACAAAATCTTTGGGTTGATCATTACTATCGGTAGGAATGCATGAGGTTTAATCCACTGTGTGATGTGTATTTGCCACAAAGCTTTGGACAGCTGAAAAATCAACTAAAAATCGGAACATTAATCAAAAGATGTATCTTAAATTTGAGTGTTTTAAAATCTTAACCATTAAGTATCACTTATATTGGGAAAGGAAAGTATTGATAATGATTCTTCAGACTCATTCTTTTATTTAATACAATCAAATTAGGTTGGGAGAAAAAAAAGATCATACAGAGTGTTTAACAAAATTCTACCTACGTGGAGTAATAGTCTTGAAATGGGTTTAGAGCCTCAGTAGGTACCAGTGCAACTCCCTTGATATGCAGAATCTAGCACAGGAATTTTCAGATGTTTGGGATGGGTCATTTATTTGCAAGCACTTCTTGTAAATCTTACTGTATTTCTATAATCGTTCATTGCAGCTCTACTAAATTAATTCATTTTCTCTCTCATAAGAATATTGGAGACTATAAGTACCAGAGGAGAACTGGAAAATAGGTTCATCACATATGGGTTGGCTTTTTTTTAGGGGGTGTTGTTTTTCTTTTTTTTTTTTTTTAGGCTCTGTACTAAACAGTTAATGGGCAGAAGCTACACAAAAAAAGCATAGATGTTTACTTCTCTCTACACAAGAGCTAGTATTTTAATCTACCTGTGGTATTTTTGATCCCAAAGCAAACCACTTTATCTTACTTTTAAAAGTTTGTATGTTACTCACAGCCTCCTAAAGGGTCTGATCTCTTGCATCTAAATAAATCACTCAATTTTTCCTTCAATCTTTCTACTTTTGCTAGCACTTCTGTGTTAAAATGGTGGTTTTTCATTGTGATACAAAACCTCTCGTTTAATTAATGCTCCAGAGCCCATGGCTGATGCCGTGGCATCGGAGCTCGTTAGAACACCACATGGAGATTAATTAAAACTGAGGGAGAAAACTAAAATAAATAAATAAAAAATTCTCTCCCTGAAGTACATTGTGCTAGACCTCTCATGTCTCTGGAGATATGTTAAATTAACCTCTACAGATGTACACGGGGCTGCAAATTACTTCTGGTGTCTAATCTGAACAAATGCCTTTCTTGGTGGGTGCTCTCCCTCAGTAATGCTGACACCTCAAAAGGGTGGGAACATTCAGCTTTCTGTATACACAGAAAACAGTCACACTGCTTCTCAGAGCTTTCATCAGAGTTTAGCCACTTGAGCTCAAGCTCTGATGTGGTACTGCTGTGTTACTTTGGAAAAGAGCTGTGTGACATCAGGCTGAGATGCTTTTCCCCTTGCCCCTCTCTTATTAAGGAGCTGTGGTTACTCAGCCCCACGCCCTTGATCCTCAGCTTTTCTGCATCCATGCTTCTGGCTGGCCATGGACTTTGGTGATCCTGACCTGATATCACTTGTTGACTTCCTGTTGAAAACTCAGGTTTCTGTCAGCCCTATGGACTTCCCTGATGATACAGGCTCTTGGATGACCCTGCCCTCTGCCACTGATCAGACATCCTCTGTTTTCTGTGTTCAGCATCCCACAGTATTGTGCCCCTTGTGGATGAGGACACTGCCCATTCCCACCTTCCTGTCATCCTTCACCCCTGGCTCACTTCACTGTAGAGAGCAGCCCACTCTGCTCCCTGAAGAGAATGAAATATGGTTGGGCTTGCTTTTTGCTGATGCTCCATTTGTTAATAACTCCACATCTAGCCCAAAGGAAGTTATATGGCCAACTACAGCTCTGGTTTGTTCTTTTTCAAAATTACTTCCAAGAACAGGAAGACACAGTGAATGTGGGTTCTGACATCCTGTCGTCTTAGAGGGGAAATAAGATAGGGCCTTGTACAGCAGACAAAGCTCATCCTATTCCTGATTAAATATTCATAACAGTAATTACTTGTTTACATTACAGTACTTCCTGCATCTCCCAGCTAAGATTAATGCTTCGATCTGCTAGGCAGTACAAAAGTACAAAAAACCTAGGGGGACGAAAGACACATATCAGAGAGGATATAGGAAAGTAAATAGAGCTGATTAGGCAAGAAAATTTTCATTGTTTTTAAAAAGGAAAAAAAAATCAGGATTTTGGAGAAGCAGAAAAACATTCTAGTGTTGTCAGAACATGGATTAGATGCAATTTACTAATTTATTTATTTGGGTAGGAAAACTGTTTGAGTGCTTGCAGCTGAAAACCTGCTCCTGAGCATTTTGGAAGGCCTTTCTGTCCCCATCCCAGTCAGCTGCCTAGTTCTGGTTTCACTGCTGGCCAAATTGCTCAGCTGTCTGGCTGCCTGCCAAGGCAGGCTGCTGAGTGACCTGGAGAGACATAAGCTCCTGTGCTGTACCTGGGGAGCTCAAGGTGATGAGATTAGCATTTGCTGTTGAAAAATGGATCTATTTCAGTTAGCTACAGTAAGTCTGTTACACAAGGCTTTAGGGGAGAGTGGTGGAAGAGGAGAAAAAATGTTAATAATCGCCTTGAATACAAATTATCACAAGCTCTGGCTTCCTCAAGGGTTCTTGCCAAAGAAGGAGAACAGAGTATCTCTTCCAAGTTGCTATGTGTATGACTTCCACAACTGCATGTGGAATTAAGCTTGCTCTGCGGATGCACAGCAGCCTTCAGTGGATAGGATGCGTGGGTATGGGGGATGGAAAAAGCCACCACTGGAAACTTGGAACTGCTGCTACCAGCTCTTAGAGCTGAGAAGAGCATGGTAAAGAGTTGTCCTTAGTGACCTATGTGAAACTGAAAAAAACTCACTATGGTCCTGTTGATGCTTCTGAATCCCTGGTTTCTTATTTCCACAGACTACAAATGGCCAAGAATACGAATCAGTTGTTTCAAATGTACTGTAATAAGAAATAGTAGGTCTGCTTTTACTGGGGGTACCTGCTTACAGGGTATTTTGAAGATCAGCTATTTTACACATCACTGGTCATGGCATATAGTAACTTAAGAGGCTATACTGTGCAGAACCAATGATACATTATGAACTTATTTATAATAATTTCCGTTGCTTGCCTGCACTGTGAATATGTGAAGCTTCATGAATGAGATGGGAGTGAAGCCAGCTCTGAGAAAATCCATTGCAGACCTTGAGTATATTCATATCCCACTAACAGGTACTGAACCTAGGGAATCCACAGAGAAATCAAAATCCTGTTCAAAAACTGCATAATGTATACTGAAACTCCACAAACAGTCTTGAGGAGTTACTTTACAGACCGAGCATGAAAAAAGATGATATTGCAACTTCTTTCCCATTTAAGCTGTTACATGCACTTCAGTTCCCAGGTACAAAAATGCCTAATTTTTTATTATTTTTGTTATAAAAACATTTCATATGTCACATATCATTCCCTTCTCATTATGTGTGTTGCTGACAGCTCCTCACAATAGTCTCAAATGATCTTCTCATGTAAATGGCAAAACAGCTGCAATTGATGGAGTGCTATCCATTTACACAAGCCAAATACTCTTCCAGCAACCTTTACTGTTGTTATTTGCTTTTCTGATGTGTGAGAGCTGAAAAGAATGGTAATGTAAATGCTATTTATTGTAGCTTTTGTTTTGTTATAGTCCTAGTCAATATAACATTATTATGTTGTTGTATAATATTTATTCAGAATGTTAGGGATTATGTGACCAAAACTACCTTTTACACTATTTCTGTTCTACTCAGGTTCTTCCCAGGACTGGGAAATTAATCAGTTGTGAAATCATATCTTCACAAAAATAGATCAGATCTTATGTCCCGATGATACAACAAATCTAGCTGAGAATTTATATAATTATCAGTTTAAAAAGTCCATACATCTCAACTCCATCACCTAAAGCATTGAATTTGAACTATTGATTAAAATTAGTTGGTGGGGTTTTTTTAATTCAATGTATAGTTTAACTTTACGTCAGGCAAGTACTGCCTGCCTTCCTGTAAGTTTCATAGACCTAGAATAAAAATAGAAAATATTCCCAATCTGAATCTTGTTTTCATTATTTTGACTGAACTGCATTTATGTTGGATGCAGATCTAATGCCTTGTATATTTAGTCACTATGAATATGTAGGTTTGAATAAGCTAGAAACTTTCTAGCTGCATTCACCTCTGAATTTTTTGCCTACAAGCTTTTAAAGGCAAGGAAGGATTCACTTAAACTCAGGTCTCAACCACTTTTATCTTTGAAGGTTAGTAAAGTCAGGCTGATGTGCAAAATCAGAACCATGATATTGCTTGCTTTTAACACTTTGACTGCATGTGATGACATTCTTTTAATATGGTAATTGTAAGGATAGATTTCTGGAGACTGAAAAAAACAAATTATGTTGTATTGCATCGATTTGGGAGTACTAGTAGAACAAGTCTTGGACTGCTTTTAAATTAGTCTGGATGAAAACCAGAAAGCTCTGGTTTCAAGCTGAATGCTTGACTGCTAAGGTTGTTTTTCAGTGTGTGTCTCTAAAAACTGCTAACACTTTGTTTTTTCAGAAAGCATAGATTTGAATCCCAGGGATATCTGAGTGAATTGGAGCCTTCAAAAAACCAAGTTTATCTATAGGTCAGAGCTGCCTGGAAATTCAGTTTTCCTTCTAGTAGGAAAATGAGATGCAACCACAATAGGAATTACTAGAATTATCAGTGATGTGAGCATTTTTAAGTGTTATACCAAACTCTTGAAGTGAATTAGTTTTACTGATACATAAGGCACAATGACAGATAAGAATTAACTACAAAACATACTTGTGCTTAGAATTTGCTTTTAAAATGTGTTTTAGTGAGAGAAAGCATATGGCAGGTCACCTTACAAAAAGAGCTGAGTACTTAGACTGATGCTGAGTTAGCTTCTTTCTTGTTGCGAACTTGTTCAAGGCCTTGTTTCCCACAAGAACTATGAGAAGTGAGGGTACTGTCTGTGATCAGTTAGCCTGGAGCAGTTTTGTTCAGGGACCTTCCCTGCAGGAGAAGGAAAAACAATTCTGAGGGTAAATCATGGTTACAACATCACCTCAGGAAAGAGAACTTGTGAAGCCTGAACCACTTCAAGCTAATGCGAGCCTGAAAGCCAAGGTTTCTCACTTAAAAATGCCTTACCAGGGCCTAGCACTGGACTTTGTATCCTTGGCAGAGGTGAGTCTCAGGCTGACTTGCTTCAACAACTTCATTTGAGGAGATGGGGCTCCTCTCCCCTCTACGTAAGGGAGGATGCTCTCTATCTACAGGAACCAAAAATCAAGGCCAAAAGTGATGGATTAAGATTACAGACTCATAGAATGGTTTGGGTTGGAAGGGATTATCTGGTTTATCTAGTTACAACCCCATTGCCATGGGCCAGGACACCTTTCACTACACTAGGCTGCTCAAAGCTCCATCCAATCTACCCTTGAATCAGTCGGTTAGAGTGGTCCTTATGGAACATTCTTCATGAAACCATGGAAATTCCAGACAGAGACTTCCTACTCAAATATACTTTAGTTGAAACTAGCCTACTCTGTGACAAATAAAACCTGTACAGAATGGGACTTTTTTTCCTTCCACATCCCTGCCTAATCTAATTCCAAATCCCATTCAAGGTATCTGTACAAGTAGGAAAGTTCTCAAACACCATTGACTCATGTGTGATTGTTTTTTTCCTCCAAACAGCCTGAATAAATCTTCACCCTTTCTCTCATATATATTGACAATATATGCTTACGTCTCAAAATTTGGCTCTGCAATGACTGATAATTGAGCATATAAATAAAATTTCAGTGGTATCACCCTTTCCCTTTTGCAAATTTTTCTCATTAAAAATTTTGGGCTTATCCTATACCATAAATTTTGTGCTTGAAAAGAATCTACAAAATCACATGTGAAATTCATTATGTATGAAGAACTGACATTGCTGTTAGAAGGCCAGTCAGGAGATAATACCTGGAGACACTGTGGATTCTTTGGATACTTCTGGGCTTTGGAGAAGTGCAGCATGAGTGGTTTGTTTTTTATTTTAAAGGCATAGTGGAGACACATAGTTTTGTCTTCTTTCCTCTTATTTATTTTTTTTTCCTGTTTTAAATATTAACATGCATATAAGAGCTTTTTTCATCAAGTACAATAGGACATCACCCAAATGGATCCCATACTGGAAATGGCCATTATCCAGCTATTTGAAGTGCCAATTGCTAATGCTTATATTGTTAAAATGAACCCTTTTATTTATTATTCTATATGCACTTCTTCACTGTCTGCCTGCCTATCTTAACTCATTTAGGCTTAGCTTTTCTAACATGCTTCTACATGGAGAGTGTCCAATTAAATCTGGAAAACAGCTGCAGTCCTAACATGTCTGCTTGTCATCAGACAGTTCAAGAAAGTTCTCTTTTTTTTCTCTTTCATCTCATAAATGCTTTCTGCTTTTGTCTTGAGGTTCACTTGGCATTATACAAATGCTCGTTGAGAGACAGTAAAAACTTGAAGTCTAACGGGGGAAAATAAAAATGGAGTACAGAGAGAGACAGGAAGATTTGAAGGTGATGCTGGATGCTGCTCTATAAGAGATATTACTTAGTTGGAATATGATATTTAGCTCAAGATTATTAGTAGATAATGGTACAGTGCAAGAGATGAGTTTCTCAAGAAGAATTTAGTTTAAAAACTGTTAAATGAAAACCACTTTAACTTTTTTTAAGAAAATATCTGTGTTTTCTCTTTTAATGGTAACGTGGTGTACCATAAAACTTTGACTTCTTTTGAATAATTGCCAAAAGCTTTAATCATTTTTTTACTTCTGAAAAATAATTGCCAAAGCTTTAATCATTTTTTCTCACCTGAATTACCAAATCTCTGTGCAAAAATACATCTAAGCTATCACTTAGTGTGAAAACAGCTTAGAACAGGCTGCTTCTTTGCCTTATTTTCTGCTGAGTTTTGTGCTTTTGTTGTTGTAATAATTATAGGTTGTCTTAGTTCAGATTTTTCTATCTGCCAATATGTCTCATTTAATTATAAAATGTACAATTAATGACTAATGGGCTCAGAACTACATGAGCCTGAAGATATTGAAACAGAGATTTCTCTGTTGGGAAGATATTATATTCTCAACATATGGTCTGAGCTTTGAATTTTGTAATACTGAAAAACTGTTACCTCCAAGGGTAGTAAAGTGTGAATATTAAGATGTTTGAGGCTGATTTCAAATGATGTACTCCACAAGCAAAAAGATGTACACTTTGTCAACACCTAAATAAAGCACAAGTGATAACAGAAACTAGCAGTGTCTCTCCCACCAGAGCTTGTCATTCATATTAGCTAACTCAGTAGGGTGATTAAGGAAAGGCTCCCTACATTTACCAAAGCAGGGGTTCAGAAATCATTGCTATAAATCAGTGTCTGAAGGGTTGAGCCATAATTTTGTTACTTGAAGTACTTACTTTGAATGTTGTAATAGAGACACTAAAAATGCCACATGAAAAATGGCAATTTTGTTAGCATTCCTTGAAAGATACATTTTCCTTCTGAAGGTTTCCCAGCTTCCTTGATTGTGTGATGTTCCTTAATGTGCTGAGCTGTGGCTTGCATGTGTGTCTTCCCATGCCATAGAAAGCATAATTTTGGGACACAGAGTCTGCCTCCAGGTGTCATCCTATTGTGGAGATTGGACAGGGCAATGCTGTGGCCAGGAGAGCTCAGAAATGACTCCAGTGTCCCATAGCTGTCTCAGAGCTGTGGGTAGATTCCTGTGGCTCTGGATGAACCAAGATAACTCAGAGCCTGTGGCTCTGCAATGGAGTATGTGAACATTTTATTTTCTGCTCCCAGTTTTGCATTTGTGACCTGCTGGGGAAGGGTGGCAAATACATATTGGAAAGTTGTCTGTCTGCTGCAGTAGGAAACTGCAGTTTTCCAGTTGGGAAACATTTTTTTTTTAAAGTTAAAAAGAAAAAAAGAGACTGAAACACAAAGTGTATCTTTTTCAGGAGGGCTTGAGATCAGTTATGTTGTGAAGCAATGCACAGGCTTCTTTATAGGCACCCTGAGCAGCATATACATTTCTGCTGCCCCTATATAGGAGAATTTAAGAAGTCTGAAATCCTGGGTAGAACACCAGTGAGCAGTTTCTGTGGAACACCTCAGACACTCAGTGCTAAAAATATGGAGCTTTGATATAGATGGGCTTTTAATATTCTTCATAGAAATGGACAGATCCTTATAGATTTTATAAATGCTGTAAGGAATATTTTTATGTACTTATGAACCCTGCAGGAAACTTTCTGATACTTCCTGTACTATAGTGACTTCATTAACACGGTCTTTACACACAAAATGTGCAAAAAAAGGACATATATATGTATGTTTTGTCCTACTTCAGTGAATGTAACTAAACTAAGCAAATGTTTCTGGATTGGGTATGCAAGTTTAATCTATAGATAAGAATGCTGAGAATAGGTGTATTATTCTTGGAACAACCATTCCCTTTGTTGTATGATAAAATGTGTAAAAATAAGAGATACTTTGTATATCAAAAAATAATTACAAATTAGTATCAAGGGGAAGGAAATTTAATATGTCTTTGATTTCTTTGTCTTCAGGACGAATACTGAAGATGTCAGACAAGCAGACCTTGTAGCAGCAATAGTCTGTGATTTGCACTTTCTTTCTACTTTTGTCCCAGCAGAACCTCTATCTTTAAGATAATCCTAATGTAATTAAATCCTACTTCTGAATCAGGCTATAGTGATGTATTTGATTTCCACCAAGAGAAATGTATTACTGCACAGCTGCTGATATCTTCAGGGACCTGTGAGACCTGTCTTTAGGTGTCTGTTTATTCCACTGGACCTTGGTCACTAGTATTTTGGGAGTTCAACATTTAATGCCATCTCACAGCTGCCCTGTCTGTGAAAACAATCACAAGATACCTGCCCAAAGCTTAACCTACTAGTAGAGATTCACCAGCAGAAACTATAAACTTCACTGTATCTGCTTACTACTTCAGTCCGCTCAGTTTGTCTACCAACTCTAGTCCTGTAACATGGGAATGTCTTTTAAAAAAATTGCAGTCTTAACCACCTTTGGAAGAGAAGATAAAAGCAATCGTCTTCCAGCTAATTCCTGAAACCATTTGTTCTCAAACAGAACATTGATTCCTGTCGCTTTTTAAAACTCGTTTTGAGTATCTCTTCCCCCACTCTTACAAGTTTGAGAAGAGCTCTTCTACACCAAGCAGGAAGAAAATGGGTGGTGCTGATATTACCTTACCTACTGAAATGTATGCATTGCTTCTGAGAATAGAGTCATTAATTCTCCTGTGTTTTTTAAATGTTGATCCAAAGTAGTGGTTTGCAGACAGCAAGAAGAATGTGGAAAATAATAATAATTTAGCATAAACCAGTGACTTCTGGAAGAATCTGAGCTCATGATAGATATAAAAAGCTGCAGCCAGATAGTTTAGCACTGATTTAAAAATTCCATTTTAAAATGCTAATTAACCCCCCCAAATGTCGATGTTTTTTTAAAAAAATTAAATCCCTAATCATTTCACTCTAAAGTTCTGTTTTCTATTAAAGGGGGGGAAAAGGGAAACTATGCAGCCTCTTATATTTGTCTGGAACAGGCCAAACAGCCAGTTAGAAGAATAAACCCTAAATGTAAAAGGAAAATTTAATGACATCTCGTGAACAATTGAAAAAAAAACTTTGCATTCTTCTAAGTCTTTTAGGAAAAAAAAAAAAAAAATGCAAAGAATGTTTTGCTATAATCACATGCTGCAAAGGGATAGCAAAGAGGGCATTAAATGCTTTTGATGATTCCCCCTGGACCCCTCGATAGCACGACAGGATGCTCATTACCATGCATATTGCTGTGACCTGGTTTACTACAGCTTTGCATTTTAGCAGGTGTTTAAAACAGGTGTACAAATCTGTATTCGTATTCTTTCTCAAAACTCTGATAATAAGGACAAGTTGCACAGTTTTTATGTTTGTTCTTTCTGTAGGAATTTTCTGCCCCCTGAATGTGTCAGGTTGCTTTAGAAGGTCTTGTTGAAATTTCTTTATAAGCCTTTTGAAAGCTAGAAAAAAAGTGAGTTGTTGGTCTCCAAGAAAAATTTTCTTTCTTTCAAATTGGACAAAGGTGTATTCTACACGGGCAGAGCATTTGCTGTCTCCCCCAAAACCCTGAAATTTATCAAGTGACAATTGATGCTATGTTGTAGCCCCAGTTGCACTGGTGGAGTAATTGAGATTCCTCTTCAACTGTCCCCTTCTGTGACAACAGTATTATCTGATGTAGAAATGGCTTGGAGGGGAAGTAGCAGGTCATGCAACCCAAGTTATAGAAGTAGATGCCAGATATGCAGCTGGGAACAGCTATGGGTATATAAACAAGATGTGGATGTGTTGTGCCCCTAGATCATAAAACTGAAAAAATACCTATTACTTCTACAGTAATCTCTTAAGTGCCTTTAAGTCTAATCTTGTTGAGCTCCACTAGTGATGTCAAGTGATGCTGGAGAGATGTAAGGGAGCTCAGAGCCTTCGGAGGATCTTCTGGGAATCTTCTTGTTCCCTGCATGCTTACTTTCACACAGTTCACTGAACATTTTTCAGTGTCTCTTTTTGGGAGCAATTTGCTTTGCAGAGCAAGACTTTCCCTGCTGAGACCACAGGCATCCACTTTTTAGTTACTTAGCAAATAAACTAACAGCACCAGCTTCTGGAAAAATTACATAAAATGTTATGATAGTAGATAATATGTTGACTCTGATCAGATACAATTCAGGTGCAGGGTGATTTGGAAGGATAAATTTTCCTTTTTTTTTTTTTTTCCCTTTTTTTATTTCTTCCAATAGGAAAATAATAGTTCAAGTTGACAAGTAACCTGTAATTCTTATGCAAGCAAGCATGGAAGGCACAAGAGCAGCCTTCAAGGGATTAAAAGTGTTGAACTGTGTAACTCCAAATCGTGCTGCTCTAATTGATGCTCTCCTAGCAGGAGAGAACTCTAGCAACCAGCTAGCAGTTATTTTGCTTTCGGGAAGAACACTGTCACAGACATCTTCCTACAAGTGCCACATCAGTTTCTAACAAGTTGTTCTGGGAGGCTTCTTTCTGATTTATGTGCTGCCACAGTTATTTTCCAGTCCCTGTGAACATCCTTGATTTTCCCTTTATTTATTATGATCGATTGCCTTGGACTTGGACAAGAGAGTCAGTTATTCCGGGAGCAGAGGAAATTAATGTACATTGTGTTCTTCATGGGTTACGTGCATATGAAGCACTGGAAAAATAGGTTATTTACTGCCTTGGTTGTAGAGTTGGTAATACCTATTATGCATGGAGGGGGGGGACACACAATCCACATCACAATTTAAATTTAGCAAGAAGCATTTCTGAAAGGAACAATATTCCCTGTACTTCTACCAAGGAAGGAGAGTGTAGATACAGAATTAAATTGGGAGCCCAGGGACTTAGGGTCAGTTCTTGGTTCTCTTCTATGGTTTTGTGATTTTAAACAAAAGTCTCTCCTGCCTAACTGTGGTGCTCAGAGTTAAATGGGTGTTTGGGAGAGATGTGGATACTGCCTAAGGGGTAGAGGCTTATGAACAGATAGACAAGTTCTCGTTTCTGATTCTTGTGACTTTCTTTACTTCCCAGGAATACAGAAGTTGAAAGTTTTGTACTAAGATATCTAACACCAGCTGCAGTGCTGTGTAAGAATACCTGCCATGTGCAGAAAGGTGCTTTTTTAGAAGATGAGTTGTACGGGGGGATGTTCACTGAGAACGGCTTCTGAGACATTTAAGGACACCATAAAACAGTAGAAATAATTCATATCTGTTTCCAGGGCAGGCAAAGATGGCACATTGTCATTAGTGGTGACACTACATAACTAGGTAAACTCTATGCATCTATACCTCTGATGCTTCTGAGATACTGACCTGCAGTCAGAGAGCACACTATTTAGTGCAACACAGATGAGTGGCTCATGGAAAAACAGTGCCAGCTGTGGACTTGGCATTAGAAAACTTTGGAGAAAGCAGGAGAGTCTGGTACTTTCATGATCTGGAATGGAAAAAATCTGATTTAATGTTTTGATCCCTCTTGCCATATGCAAGAAGAACTTTCTCTTTTCAGGAAATATTTGTTTTATTACAAAGGGAAACTAAGGGCTCTTTACCTGAGATAGTCAGTAACACACCATAATAATAAATAAATAAATAAATAACTATAACTTAATAATAAATAACTAAGAAACTTGTTCCTTGCTGCACACATTTACTCCAGGTAAGCACATGTGGTAGAGAAATTATAGATATTCATGGACCAAGTAAGTTTTCTCCCTCTCCTCCCTATATCGTGTATGCACTTAAATTTGTTTCTGGTTGCTTTGCTGTATTTCTTGGCAGATGATTCCTCCTGCTATGTGAATGTCACCTTTTACAAGTGACAGGAAGATTAATTAAAATGTTGTACAGGTAATTATAACAAGACAATTGGCAGCCAGCAAATGTAAATGACACAACTAATTTTGCTGTTGAGACATGATGCTTGTGACAATTTTTACCTGTAGCTGTACTTCGTACCAGTTATACTCTCCAGAAGCATGTGGTGCATATCACTTTGACCATGAGTCAGCTGTAAATTCAATGTCATTAGAGTGTGAAGATCTGCCCTGTGATATTCATCTCAGTTCCAATTAATTGTAACTCCTTGGTGAGCTTGTCTCGTTGCATAAATGTTTTTCTTTAAATTCAGATCAGATGTTTTGTGAAAATTCATTTGCTTTGATTTTTCTCTGCTAAGAAAAATAAGTAAATAAAATACTGTATATTACTGTCTGAAGTTTTGACAGCTTTTATGTGCTTATCCTTGTGAGATTGATCAGATTCTGGTTATGTATATGTTCAGTGATTCCATCCTGATATGCCCTTGACTTTTTCAGAAATAATATTGCAGCCATCCTGGTTTGAAAAACACAGCAACACCAACAAAGAATAATAATGCAGTTAAAATCACCACTGCGAATTCTTGGTTTGCCCTGTTCTGTTCTTCCACAGGCAAACTCTTCCAGGGTAATTAATTAAGTGTCATATACGCAAAGCTTTCTTAACCAGCCTTGCCCAATGCACTAGTTACTGAAGAGCCAATGAGGTAGTGCCAAGGATGAGCTGAATTACGGAGAAGCATAGAGTGTGCATCCTTTAAAATTCTGTCAAACGCTAACTTCTAAAGCTTCTTTGCTAATACTAATAGCATCTGGAGAGAAGGAATTGTGTATTCATCCTTTAATAGCCTAAAGGGCTTTTTAAAATTTTCAAGATGCAGGTTGTTTATTTAAAAATGCAAGCAGATTACACATCTGAGAATAACAGACATTTTAGGGGTTGCTTTTTGTATTTCACCTTGAATTGTATGGAAAAAGAATCATTTCACTTCTGTTCAGGCAGTATCACCTTGGATGTGCAAAATGGATCACTGTTTTGTACATGGAGTAGCCATTTTTATCTGTGCAAATTGGCTTGCACATCGACAAGCAGGAGAAGAGAGTATTTTATCTTCCAAGCCATAAATACTAAAGGCTAGGACTGCTAGAGACTTATTGTTGTATGTTACATTTTTTGAGGATAATCTGTCATCTTTCTCTTAGTAATCATGTTCATATTTTGGTGTTCAGTTAGATTAGGTGGGATAATGAATATTTCACTGATCCTGTCAGGGTCATCTTCAGTGACTGCTCTTTTGTTCCAAGGAGATTGTTAGATGGGATCCTGATGGATCTCCTCCTATCACATGTTCTGGCCAAGACCTATATGGTCCTGTTAGAAAGGATAATGAAGAAAGATTGCTGTGTTGTCTGCATTATACAGCTTACTGATTTACCTAGTGCATAATGTCAATGAGTGCTTGGATGAAGGTTACCTGCTGAAATTCAAGCTGATTGATGCTATGTTTATGGACTGGGAGAAGATGTTACAGAGGTGTTTATATCCATACATTTGATTTGACAGGATATGCTCTATTATCTATTCTTCAAACTAATATTCCACTCCCTGGAGGCCAAGGCAATCAATACTTATCAGCTCCCCTTTCTCAGAGGGAAAAGCTGTTGTCTTTTATGTCAGAGATGGAGGTCTCCACAGAGATCCTTGACACCTCCTCTTAAGAGAAGAAATAGGATCTGTCTGGATCTTTTGTACATGTGCTAAAACTACATAATTTATGTCTAAACTCTTGTTTGAAATTACTTTTTTCCCCTTTGATGGTTTTACTTACAAAGGAAATCAGCCTACTGCATCTAGCAGCTAAATATATTATTCCTTTCCTTCAGATGGTAGAGCAACGTTGGTATTGTCTTGACTATTACATGTGGCTCTCTTCCTCTCACTTCTCCATTTCCAGCCTTTCCAAATTAAGCAGCAGAGTTCCTGCTGGGTCCATAAACCCATGACATCTTGCTCAGATTCACAGATAACTGAAATTTTTTAAACATCTGTTACTTCTGTACAGTATACTGACTCCAAGCTTCAACAAAAACCCCCAAGGAAACCAAAGTTGAATCTTAGCCTTATATATTGAAAATTAGTTCTTTTCACTCAACCAGGATACCTAAATTGTAACCCAGTGAAAGAACTATGAATAATTTTTAAAGTAGTTTTCAATGCATCAGCCATTCCTTTAATAACTTAGTTACCAAACTCTATCATTACGTTGTATTTTACTCTCTTTACATGTAATTATAGCATTAGGCCATCCCAGTGTAATTTCTAAGAAGAAAATAACATTTTATTAAATCTGGAATGTTCAATTGAATAACTTTAAGTTGTTAAAATAATTGAAGAATTTAAAGATAATTGATATTTCATGATAAAAAGACAAAGATTAAAAAAACCACAACACATTCTTTGATTTAGTAAATAGGATTAAAATCACAATATAAAATTCAGCTCTTTTTCATCATTCTTTTCTGTATTTTGAAAGTCCATTTTTTCCTTGCCTGAAGTGTGACAGCATGCAATAAGGAGAAGAATAAAAACCTGTGTTCAAATCTGAGCGGTCATGCTTGGCTCTCGTGCATTTCTCCATCATAACCCCCCCCCCCCCCCAAAAAAAAAAAAAAGATTATGTAGCTCAGGACAGGGAATAATATCACCTTTAAATTTTGTCTGAAACAGACCATAAAATGTGCAGGTGACAAACCATGAGAACTAAGACCAAAGAAAACAACAGGTAGTACATTGAAATTTCTGTGTCTTGCAAATTGTAAGTTAAAAACTACTGTTGGATGGTCCAAGTCTTTCAGACTCAGATCTTACATCATTTTACTATGTGGGCTATATGCTTTTTCATCCTTCAACAAAAAAATGCCTCCTGGGAGGAAAAAAACCACAGGAATGGACAATAGGTTCTAAAGGAAAACCAACCAGTGGGGAAAAAGTGATAGCTGAGAGCTCAAAATTAGAGGACCAGAAAGAGTTATAGAGCAGAACACCCCAGACAACATCCTGTTGACACAAAAACACACAGCAAGGAAGTTCCTGCTGTCTCTGTGATGCTTGTATGACTGAGCTGGACCTTTGGCTTCAGTTGATAGCAAGCTGGCAGTGGCAGTCTTAGTGTTCATGCTCACTTGTAGAGCAGTTTCTCTTCTCTTTGCAACCTGTATTTCTGATCACCAATCATCTAGACAGGGACACCAGTTACCATGTGTCACAGCTTGCTGTGAAAGATCATATATTTGAATTTCATTTTGATGTGTCAGAATTGATTCAGAGACTGAGTTACTAAAGCACAGTCACCTTGCTGTGTAAGCACCGTTACTATTTTTAAAAAAACTCAACAAAACAAAGCAAATGGAAAAAAAACAACACACACTGCCTACCTTTCTAATAAGAAAGATCTACTAATAAGATCTTTTTAATAAGAAAAATCCAGATCTACTGGATCTTCAGCAACACCACAGTTAGGCAATGATACTCATTTCCATTTCAGACCTGTAGTGATAGATGCAAAGGTTAAATCTCTGTGACATGAGTAAGAGCAGTTTTCATATATACTTTTCTAAAGAAGTGGTGTGAGAGTCTCTTGGGACTCTTTTTCAAAAGAATATTCTTCTTTCCATCTTCAGCATTTTTTGAATCATAAAGGCCTTAATGCTGACGAAGTTAGAAGGACAAAGAAACATATAATGAGCAATTCAAACTAGAAAACTGAGCCCCAGCTGTCAAAGCAAATAGCAAGAAAACAACACTGTTTAATTGAGTTCAGCCTACTACACCCCCAATAATTTCTTGAAGACCTTTTCTCCATAAGTTGTAGTAAGAGCTAACTTAAATCATCCCTGCTGTCGTCAATCTTTTTCAACACTGCAGTTGGAAAGATGTACTGCCAGCGATCAATTAGAAGACACGACTGCTTTTATAGTGCCATGGCCCATGAAACAGTAGTGTTATGTGAAGACTACCTTGTCCTTCTCAGTGCCCTTGATACCAAAGATGACCCATAAGAGGAATGAAATAGTGATTAATGTTCTGTACATGTCTCACTTTCCTTCTTTGTGAATTTTATTAACATAGCCATGGAAAATGGAGAGAAAGCAGCTGAAAACAAGTGTATGCCTTTCTCTGTGACTCACCTAAGTACAGTAGCAAGCTGTAAAAGCTGTTTCAGCCTCTTCTCAGTTGGCTGAAGAGCAACTCCTAATTAGCTACTTATCTATAAAATTAAATTAAGTGAACCTCTATAGTGTATATTGTAGCAAATGCAGGAGGGAGTGATAAAAAATAATACTAGGGGTTGCTTCAAGTCATCTATTGTCTGTGGGTTAGCACCCTGTGGTACTTTTTCTTCAGAATATGTTTTTATCACCACTGCTATTCAAGGTAGCTAGTTTGGATAAAGCCAGATCCCTGCCTGAGAGCTCAGTACCATGCAACACACACCGCCCCACTTGACTTTTCTAGGGGCAGAAGAAAATTGCATAAATTAACAGTATGAGTCATGCTGCTTATTAACTAAATGCTTTAAGTGTTGCCAGTTGAAGTGGACACATTTCAGTCTGCAAGTATCAGGCTCCAGCAAACTATCATTTATCTGGGTCATACAGACACATTCATAGATGTGATGGTCTAAAGCAAGATTATCAAAAATGGCATGGGTGGTAAAGTCTGCAGTTGCCGTGGAAAAAGCAAAATTTAACTGTATGGTTTTAACAAGCTGTAACTATTTTGTTTTTTTCATGGTGTCTGAACAGTTCCATTGTTGTCTTTCTGGTTTATTTTTAACAGTAAGATTTGCATAACTCATTGTACCCATCATGAGTTGCCACAGCTACCTCACTGACAAGCTTTATTACATATGTGCTTTTCAGAAGCAAATTTTGCATGCTTATCAATGTGTTCATTTTTTTCCGTCATAGTTTGCTTAGGTGCTGCTGAGTTATAGCTTGCTGAAAAACTCTTTGCTTAGTAGACTCAGAAAAGTAATTTCTCGGTGTTTTGCTTCCACTGAGTGTGCCCCCTCCCCTACTGCTTGATGGGATATGATATTCTCATCCCATGAGTCCTCTGGACAAGATTTCAAAGAGGATGCTTTGAATTCTCCACACAGGTGGAAGAACTAAAGTAAACCAGCGTGGTGATCTGGCAAGGTTTTCCACATAATTTATGTCAGTACAGTTTGCTTTTACTGCAAGCTTTCCATAGTGGTGCTATTGAAATGATTGTTAAAAATGCTTCTGCTGAGACAGTTTCCTTGCCATTCAATACATAATTTCAGCCTATGATGATGTTATCATGCTTGGTTTTAATGAAAACACATTTATCAACAAGAAATCTAGTAAGGAGATCACTTGAAGTGGGAAGGTGGTTTGTCCTACCTTTCAGATGAAAGGGTGAAGAAAAGAATATAAATAGTTACCAGAAAAAAACACAGATGAGACCTTGGAGTCTGAACTGGAGCAGTGGAAAGAAAGTGTGGCTAGGTGTACAAGGTGGTAAGTTGAAGGCAAAATTTTGTCAAAGAACTTTTTAGAACAAAACATTGGTAATGAAGAAAATAAATGTTACAGCAGAGAGGACTTGGGTCAAATCAAATTACCTGGGTCCACCTTGAGGATTCTACATAATAAATGAATTTAAAAGAATGATTCCTCTTGACTAAATCTGAGTCTCCCACCTCCACTCTGACAGAAGGGGAGCTAATTTGAAGCAACAAGAAAGATTAACTAATTGTCTATAATGTTTAACTTTACCTTTCTGGAGAAACTGATTGCCTCTTTATCTCCATATAAGTCTTTACTCCCAGATACGTAGCACGTAGAAGAGTTTAAATCAGGAAGCTTATATCTGTAGGAGGAAAAAGGATTTTGGAAATGTGCCAGGGGGAGCCTTAAGAAGCAGCTGTTGTTCAGCCTGTAAAAGAGAAGGGTCTGTGAAGAGATCACTGCAGCCTTTCTATACTTACAGGGGGCTTATGAGAAAGATGGGGACAGGGTTTTTAGTAGAGCTTGTAACCATAGGGCAAGGTGTCATATTTTTAAACTAAAAGAGAGTAGATTCAGACTAAATATAAGGAAGAATCTTTTTACCATGAGGTGGTAAAACACTGAAACAGGTTGCCCAGAGATATGGTAGATGCTCCATCTCTAGAAACAGCTCTACTTATTCAGCATAAATCACTTTGCGAAAACCTGGTTTCATAAAATTAACAGTTTTTTCTTTTTTCTTTTTCCCCTGGAAGTAATGGAATTTGCAAAGTCTATGATTTGCAAATATGATATGCTTGCATTTTCAAGTCTTGCCAGTCACTTTTTTCTGTTCTTTCAGTACTAGATAATGCTCTGTGGAGTTCAGCCTGAACATTTATCAGAATGTGTTTAGAATTTTGGCCTGACTTTATAATGGATGCACCTGGCTCTATGAGTCCCATATTCCACCTGAAGTATTTCTTTATTCTAGGGATTTTTTGTCATCTTAATTACATTGGAGGGTGAAATTTACAATTCACATTCATTTTAATTTATTTTTTTAAAGGCAAAATGAAAATTTTAATATAAAATTGCTTTGCTTCTACATGTGGCCTCTTGAGGGCAGTAGTCTTTCAGAGCTATAATTGAGACTTGCTTAACTTTTCAGTCAAAGCATGCTCCTTGTAATAATCATAATTATCCATTGGCAATGCAGAGGGATGCTAGAATTCATTGTGTCACTCAATCAATAAAAATGCTGCACTCAAAATTTTCAAGCCAGTGTGTTCTCAAAAGTGTCACACAAGCATTTCTATTTGAGTTTCATTATGGTATAATAACTGGACCATATGTTCTGCTAAGCTAGGCCTTCTTCTGAAATTCTCCCCATTATACTAGAAATGAGTAAGATTAGAAAAAATCTTTTTATTTCCTTGGAGATTATGAGATTTAAAAGACCTCATAACTGTACAAATATGAGGAAGTCTTCACTCTTTCAAAACATTTGATTCGTTCACATTTAGCTCATGAAAGTATATCTTATGTATACTTGCCATATAAATACCATTTTTTAATACTCCAGTATTCTTGGCAGCTGTCTCTAGGGGTAAGCAGATAAGAAGGCAATCTTGGATTCCAAAATGGGACATTAGTTGTTCTTTGAATTTGAGAATATTTACATTTTCTAGTCAAGTAGACAATTGGTCCATCGGATAAAATCTAGTTTGACTTGACTGACATTAAAGGCTGCAGAGCTCTGGGTTTAGCAAGATCTGGAATGAAAAAGAAGGGAAAACCCATTCCACCCCTCTCCATATTTTCCTTATGTGAAATACTTGTGTTTGGAGCAGGAATTTCAGTCACAGCCTTCCCCTTCCAGGTGGCCATCCTAATCCCTAGGCTACACTGTTAAGGTCTTTCTTTCACTCCCTGTAGCTCAGGATGTTAGAAATTCTGTCTTGCAGAATAGTCTCAACAAGATGGACTGTGTGCATCAACACTGGACACTGGACAGTACAGCCAGTCTAATGGACCTTAAAGTAAATATGTGTCTTCATCTGCAAGCATTGGAAGAAATTTATTCCAACTATTTCTCCCAAGGAAAAGTTCTAATCACAGTCTTTTTAAGTAAAAAGCCTTACTCAAGTAGGGCTTTTCTTTTCTCTTGCTTTCATTTGTTTTAAAGTATTGGCAGTCACAATGGTATCTGTGACAGCCAGATGTCATAAGGCATCTCTTGATATGGATTCCTAGATTAACTCATTCAGGACATCTAGGAAGAGGATCATACAGTTTATTGAGTCTGGTAATGGATGGATAAAAGATTTTGGTATAAATTCAAGGCTACAGCTCCACCCACCACAGACAGAAGCACAGATTTAAACCCCTACCTGGAAAACCTGAAAAAAAAAATTCACAATGCCTATCAGATCTGGACCATGAAGTCATCATTTTTTAAGCACAGAATCTGAATTATGATTAGTTTTGACTAGAATTTGTTAGTATATTCAAAACATGCTTCCAATCTTTTTCTTCGTATAACAAATTAGGAGCAGCCAAAATGAAAATCTAGAGATTTGATCTGAAAGGAGAGAAATTTAAACCATTTTATCCATGTACAGCATGATATTTGCAGCTCTGTGATAAAATAACAAATTAAAGGAAAATAGTTTGAGAAACAGGCCTAATTTCTTGCAATAATTATCAGTTTAGATTTTTAAAAGTCTAAAATATTTGAAGCGGGGTAAATATTCTTGACTAACGTGATGCATTATTGGTAAAAGCTTTGCTATCGTCTTTTTTTCATACAGAGCCTACTTTCCTATTAAAACAGGACCAAGACTTGTCTAGAAATATACAAATATTTCTAGAAAATAGGAAATATAGAAATAATATAAAAATAATAAACATAGAAATAATATAGAAAATAGGAAACATAGATATATAAAATAGCTCTTTTAAATGTGGATTTGATGATGATGCTCTATTACAAGCCACCCACTGCAACTGTACTTCCACTTACCAAAATTACCATTCCTGCAAGAGGTGAGAGATATACACAAATTGTACTTACAGTAATAACACCTTTGAATACTTGCCCTATCTATGCATTACGTGCCTGCTGAGCTGATGAACCCCACTTTGTTTATTCACCTCCTAATACAACTGGCTCTGGAAAAGGATGGGGTTGTCTGTTGGTGTTCCTGAGCTCTGTTCAAACCTGCTGCCCAGTTCCCATTCACCTTTTAACTGAGTTGGGTGTTAGGCTGCCATTGACTGCTGACAAGTGCAACCTCTCATTGGCGAGAGCAGTGACAGGAGCATCCTGGCAAGGGCTGCCACCACCCTCTTCTAGCTCCTGACCTGAGAACCTTCTGATCTAAAGGATGAAGGCTGAGGGAAAGAGGGGGAGAAACAGCCCTGCGAGCCCCGAGGCTCCGGAGAGCAGGAGGAGGGCAGGAGGGGCTCCGGGCGCCCCAGCAGAGATGCCCCTGCGGCCCCGGGAGAGACCCCGGTGGGGCGGGGGTTTCCCTGCAGCCCCTGGGAAGGCCCCGGGATGGAGCAGGGAAAAGGCTGAGGGGCAGGAAGGAGAGGCAGAGAGGAGAGGCTGGGGGATGACTGCAGCCCCTATTCCCCATCCTCCCTCACCGTTCAGGGGAGGAGAGCTAGAGGAGACAGGGATGAAGGAGTGAGGTTGAGCATAGGAGAGTCTTGGGAAGATGGTGGGACAGCATTTTTGTCTTTGTTCATCACCATCCTAATCTATTTTAATTGGCTCTAAATTTATTTTTCCCAGTCCAAGTCTGTTTTGGTAAAGGATCTCCCTTGTCTTTTTTTTTTGGCTGACAAGCTTTTACATTTCATTTTCTCCATCTGTCCTGTCGAGGGGGAGAATGAGAGAGTGGCTGGGTGGGCATTTGGCAGCAAGGCAAGTTTCATCCACCACAGCATGTCTGTATTTGTGCAGCATCAGCTCTGACACACAGTTTTGTGTTTCACTCAGTGACCACTGACAAATTGGAGCTTTTGTGCATAAGCATCTAGCAACTTCAGGTAATATTGCTGTTTTATCAGTTAGCTATGTGGCATAATTTAGTACACTCTGTTACATTAGTGGCATGGTAAGAAGTATGCACAGTCTTTTGTGCACTGCATAATAACAAATATTACCATTAAGGTTCCCCTGGCTTCCAAAAAAACAACATTTCAAAACAAAGATGTGAAATTTAGTAATCCATGCCAAATTATGAGCTACTAATGGTAGCCAAGGTTGCTGTTTGGAACTATAAATTACAATGCATAGGGGGTAGCTAGTTTTTCCTTATAAAGCTTCCTGTTGTGTTTATAAACTGTTGTAATCCTTAAAAGTAGAACACAAGTACCAAAGCTGTCTTACTGTAAAATTAAGAGACATGTACAGCTCTCATCAGATGCAGGAAAAACAACTTTCTGCTTTTTCTACTTCAAAATATTTAAGTACAAAATTTTATTTTTTTTTTTTTTCTAGAAGAATGGCAGCCATTATTACTATCTCCAGCAGTCCTATGTGAATGGGTCAAGAGTTAAAAGAGAGCTAAGCTGTGACTTGCTACCCAAATAGAGATTTTCTAAAGAGAATGTAAAATGTTCAGATAAAATAAAACAGTTTGGAAAGCCCATAGGAAAAGCTAATACGGAAGCAGAGGTACAGAAGCAAAAATCCATAGTTGGTCTGGAAACCAGGGACCATGCTGAGCCCCTTGAAAGATCAGCTCCTATGACTGAAGTTTGCAAAGTCTGGGATATTTGCTTCTATTCTCAATTTGATTTGACACAATATCTGTTTAATCACAGCATTTAAGGGTGAAAGACTTGCCTATGGAAGGAGCTGGCTTTTTTTCCAGTCATTTGTTTCTTTTAAAGTCCTGTTCATGGTGAGCCAGTCTAGCTGCTGTCTATCCTGGAACTTCTAGGCTGATTATAATAAGCCTCAAAAGGTGATACAGTGCTGTCCAGAAAGTTCCAATGATTATTTTTTATTTGTTTGTTTCAAGACTTCAATTAAGTAAAAACACTCTTTAGCAGTTGTAATGTTAATCAGTGTATTTGCTCTATATGCATACAATCCTCCTGCTGAAAATCTGAGCTTTTTGCTGTACCAGGTACAAGAGAGTCTATTAGATTAAACAGAGGCCTCCGCAACAGCGTGGGGTTCAACAGTTCTTTATCCAGTTAAAGATTTATGCAATAAATAAAATCTTTTTCTCTCACCATGTTATTTCTGAATTTGATTTTGATACCCCCAATAATGTCTCTACAAGTTTCTGGATACTGCACTAAGTAAAGGAAAGGCTGAATTAAAGTTAATTCAATATAAATGCCAGTCTTCATCTGCTTCAGTAGCAGAGATCAGAAATTTGTATGTGTTAGTTTTGTCATCTCTACCTGTGCCAGTTTGGTTTTTTTTTATTCCCCCTTCTAATTTCACCGAATGTAATCCTTTGGGTTGGACAGTTGAGAAGCACAACTGGTCCTTTTTTCTCTGCAGTTGTCCAACTTTCCTTTTCTTTCTTCTATTTGCAAGGAGAAGAAACAAGTAATTTGAAAGCAAAATGTGACCATCTTTGCTACAAATGCCCTCCTTCTGATTGAATGTTTCTGAAAGTTTCAGTTGAGGTGCAGGGAGAAGATTTCTTTTTTTCTTCCCTTGCAACTCTTCTAAACTAGTCTATAGTACAGAATTTATGGTAACATAAATAAAAATCAAAGATATGCTTTAAGTGTTTTTAAACAACAAGATTTTCCTCAGCTAAGCCTAACTGAAAGAAAGTAAACAGAGAAGGTATTGATTAGCCACCATGATGGTATTGTTTCTTTCTACGCCTGTGCATAGAGACAATGGCTGGTGGAGCAAGGCTGTAGACACATAGGGTGGGTAGCAAAAGCCATGGAGGGTCAGCAGCCTGGAGAGACATCAACACAAGAAAGCAATTTCTTCAGTGATGCTTCTTATACTGTTTCAGAATGAGCTTGCTTTCTTCAGAAAGCAAACCTGAACATTAGAGCACTTCAGACTTGTATTCCTCTGAAAAACAGTTGAAGGCATCTCTAGATTTTTATCTCCCTGCCTGTGACAAAAAGTTCTGAGTACTTTCTTTGTATTGTCTGCTAAACTTGAGTCAGAACTACAATAATCACTTGTAACTTTCAAATAATAATCAAAATGGCTGCTACTGTTGTTTGAGTAGTTTTTGGCATGGACAACAGAGGTAACTTAATTCAAGGCTTTACTGAAGGAATCTATAACATTGAGGAAATAGGCCCACAAAAAATATGTAAGTACCTCAGTAGTGGCTGATATAAGCTGAAGATCCAAATGATGTAGACTGTAGCATCAGATGCCCTATCTTTTATTTTTCTTGAGAACTGTCATTTAATTGGCTGCACTGTATTAAGAACGTGAATCAAAGCATGTGATACCACAAACAATATTTGTATTGGAAAATTATGAGATGTGACTGAAGAAATCAATGTGTGCTAAGGAAAGGAAGTGAAATGGAAGGATAAAGTACCTACTTTTTTTCTGCGTTTTTACAGCTATTTTTGGTTTTGGGACACATGGAATGATATCTCAGACAAATCTAGATATGGTTTCAGCAGAAAAGGGTAATGGAAACCAAGCAATATCAAAATGAGAAAGTGAAGAGAACCTGTAGGAGGATATCACAGTTTAGTCCTAGCTGGTAACAACCATTCACTCCACATCCCTACCATGGGGTAGGGAGAAGAAAATCCATCTCAGACTTGTTAATCCAAACAAAGGCAGGAACATTTTCAGTCCCCAGTTATGGTAATGGGAGAAACCAAACAAACTCAACTTGGGAGGAAAAAAATTAGTTTAATTTATGAGGAGAAAGAGAAAACACAACCAGATCTTCATGCTTTTCCCCCACCCTTCCCTTCTTCTTGGTCCCAAATTACTTCATTCCTGTCTCCTCCTCAGTGGCACAGGGAGAGGGGGATGGGGGCTTAGGATCAGTTTACCACACACTGTTTCTACTTCTTCCTCCTAGGGAGACTCCTCATACTCTTACCCAGCTCCAGTGTAGGGTCCCTCTCATGGGAGTTTTTCACAAACCCCTCCAACAGAAGTCCCTCCCATAAGGTTCAGTCCCTCAGGCATGGACTACTCCAGCGTGGGCTGTTCACAAAGTCAAAGCCTGCTTCAGAAACAGTCACCTCCCCTGGCATGGGGTCCTCCATGGCTGCAGATCCATCTCTGCCCAACTGTGGTCCTTAAAAAATGCTCCACAGTGCTCCTCCATGGGCTGCAGGGTGACAGCTGCCATCTCAACACAGACTGAAGAAATCTTTCCTCAGATACCTCCTCCCCTTCCTTCCTCATCAACCTTGGTACCTCTGCTCTGGCATTACGTTCACCTCCTCTTCTTGCCTACAGGTCTTTATTTCATTTTTGCAGCTCTGTTTTCCCCTTCATGAACATGTTACTCACAATGGCACATCCAGCTTCCCATGTCTGCTCAGCCTTGGTCAGAGGCAGGGTGGGAACTGGAGCCAGGGAAGCTTCCAGAATCTTCTCACAGGATCCCCCGCTGTGTCCCCCCACACTTCCAAAACATCACTGCATTAACCATAGGGAGGACTTTAATGGGGACAGTCAGATTGGCAACGTGGAGAATAGCCTGAACAGGCAAGTCAAACCAAACTATAGTCAGTGCTTCTTCCTAATGATTTTGATGCAAGTGTAATTTACTGTGTGATAATAATTGTGTCAGTTTTACCTGTTTTATGGCAACATTCAATACATTTTTTTCTCCATAATGATATGTGGTAAAGGTAAGGTGTGAGAGGAGCCTAACCAAGAGGGACACTGCTGTTCAGTGATTTGTTTCTTCAGTAGTATTGGTTTGTGAGTCAATTGCAATGATTCCTGATATCAAAGTTATTTGTCTCAATCTAGATGTAACCATTTCTGCTCAGTCTTGCAATAATTTTTTTACTGAGCTATACGTTTCCTAAGAACCAACACAAATTATATTTGGCATCTTTGTAAAGAAGTTAGAGAAAATGAAGAATTGTTTCTACTAAATGCAGAAATGAGGAATGTTATATTGTTCTACCAGCTACATACATAAGGAATTCAATCAACATGTGGAAGAGATGGCTTTGTCAAACTATGAGCATTGACTGTATATGGGTTTTCAAAGTAACTACTAGTATTGGACTGTGTCTAATTCTGGGCTCCCCAGTACCTGAAGGACAAGGGACTGCTGGAGGGATGATTAGTCACCCACTAGGATGATTAGGGGACTGGAGGTTCTACCATAGGAGGAAGGCTGAGAGAACTGTGTCTGTTCAGCCTGGAGAAGAGGAGTCTGAATGGATATCTCATCAATGCTTATATTTATCTAAAGAGAGGTATTAGGAGGATGAGACCAGTCTTTTTTCAGTTGTGTCCAGTGACAGGACAAGGGGCAATGGTCATAAACTGGAACATAAGAGGCTCAACCACAACATAAGGAAAAACTTCACTCTAAGGATAACAGAGCTTTGGAACAGGTTGACCAGAGAGTTTGCAGTCCCCATCTCTGGAGATATTCAAAACCCACCCAGATGCCATCCTTTGCAACCTACTCTAGGTGAACCTGCTCTGGCAGGGGACTGGACTAGATGGTCTCCAGAGGTCCCTTCCAACCCCTGTCATTCTGTTCTGTGGCTTTGTATCTACAGTGTGGGCGAATGTGTCAGAGGGATTCCCCTGGAATCCTTTTCTAGTTGGTGGGTAAGTAGTTATGGCAGCGGAAGACAAGGGGCACTTGGTCACATCAGTGATTCCATTGCTAGTTTGGCTGAGATCCCTGCTGACCATAATACCAGCCCTAAAGAACCAGACACTGTGTCAGGCACTGGCTAGGACAAATCCCACCATACTCTTATCTTTTTGTTTCCCTGGAGGGGATTTGAACCCTTATCACCTATTTTGCAAGTGAGCAGATAAGCCATCTGACTAGGGAGTGGTCATGAACAGCTTTCTCTTTCACCCATCTTGTATGAGGTCCTTAACAATCAGATGCCACAGCATCACAGCTGGGGGTGGGAAAGTGTGCAATGGCCTACCTCAGTTTCTGCCCCTTCTCCCTCTCTCTTCTGTCTATGGCTTCTCCACAGCTTCTCTACTTTGCTTCCAATGTGTACCTATGAATTGAATAACCTTTCCAGAACAGTCGAGGAATTTAGGGTTCTGACAGGAGAATATGAAATATGAGCTAATCCCTGATAAGATTCCTGATATTAGAAGCACTGGATAAAATAGATTTTTCCATTTCTTCTAGTTTCCAGAGAATTAGGAGTATGACATGAGAGGTTTGAGGCATAGAAAATAAACTAAGGGACAGGAATATTAGCTGAAACTGAACATCAATCTAGCAGCTAGCTTAGGTGAAAGTCTAAAACCCTTCAGTGACAGGAAAAAAAGAGAAAAAGTAAGATGCTCTGATTTCCAGAGTCCACAAGGTAAATAATCAGTATTATAATGCTTATTGATGCTTTTTTGCCATGTTCTTTAAGGGAGGATCTTGAAAATCATGCTAGCATTGCATTTCCTCATAAGATCATCTAGGATGGGACTGTTTTCCTTTTTGAATATTTTAGGTCAATTTATGGAATATATGCATCTAAGATGCTATACAACGGTCTTTCCATAAGTAATCATCAGGGTTTTGATATTCTTGCCAGAATGTTTCTGTTTTAATCAGAGCTAAGTAGCTTTGGAAACCTTCAGAACTTGATTAGAAAAGTTTCAAAGTGCTCTAAAATGTACCTGCTCTTTCAAGCAATCTTTGCACACTGTTGACCCCTTTATCAGTCATTCAACCTAAATTTTTAATTTTTTCCACCCCATTACACAGTGGTAATGCCATGAAACCTGAAATTTTACCTGAGGTCAGGAGAAGGGAAGGAACTGGAGGTTCTGATTACAGTTGACCTGTGCCTTCCAAGAATTTATTATCCTGAACTAAATAAAAAAGTAAGTGCTCTTAGAAAAATGTAAGGCAAACAATGTTAAATGTACATCTATTTAACTTTCCTTGCCTTTACAAACTGGTACATATGTTGAAAGAGTGCAACCTCTCTCCAGAATGACAATGATGTTTTTCTAGTTGCCTGACTGCAAGTAAGTGATGAGTGCTTACAATGAAAGTACAAAAACTCTCTTAAACTAAATAGATTATAAACTACTGGTTATGCAAAATGAAGGGTTACAGCAATCTAATAGGAATTATTTTTAGTTTCAAAACCTAAAATAATTAAGCGCATCTTGACTTCATTTACATTTCTGAAAATCCTGTTACATTCAGCATGGTTTTACAAAGAAGACAAAACTCATCCTTTGAAAATTATGAAATGAACACATAATGACAATAAGTTTGTTGGTTTGTTTTTTGTTGTTTGGTTTTGGTTTTTTTTTTTGTCTTGTCAATGTGTTCATTTTTCACTGATGAAAGTTATCTGAAAACCCTTGTACTTTATACCTGTCTGGGATTAAAATCTCACCCACTGGCTGTGTGTATGCTGTTACAGGGACCAAAGTCCATTTGGTGGTGTGCATATGTTTTGTTTGGTACTCGTTAATTGCTGCACTGGAAGCTGGGAAGCATCATGGTGTCCCCATAGGTTCCTATTCTATGATGAAATATGAAGGTAACTGGATGAGGGTGTATGGTTCTTGGGAGATTTTGAGAGAGTCTTTGAGACTGGGACTGTAAAAACTGATCATCCCAGATGTCAGCATGATGCTGTGAGACTCTTGTTATTTAATGTACAGCCAGATGTGACCAGACAAACCAGAAGGTGGATCTCCTAAGTATATGGAAAGTTTGAGCGGACTACTGAGCTCCTCTCCCAACTCCAGTGAAGTGAACAGAAATTAAAGGTTTGCACTATATTACAAATAAGGCTACTGGGCAATTTGTGCGGTTACTTCTGCCAGTGCAGAATCCCTAAAGGAAATGTAATACTCTGAATTCACCTTACAGTGGTCTAAGGGGCTGATTAACATTACCTAAAGGGCAGGGCTTCAGATACTGATTTAAGGGAACAGGAGCATCAAACACACACACAAAACCCAAACCGAAAAACAAATACCAAAAAACCCTCATGTGAGCCAGTTGAGAATTTGGAATCACAGGAACAATTAATGTGAATGTGTGGCCTTTTTTTCAAATTGTACTTTCTTCTTCAGGATTATTACAGCCCCTGAAAAGGGATGACAGTACCTTCTGAAAGATGTTCTCTAAATAGTAACTGCTTATTTGCATTGAATACCTAATACTCTGCATTTCATAATTGCATCAATGTCCTGAAAAAATTACTGAACATATTTGTGAGCAAATATAATATTATTGTCTTTTGAAAACAAATGTATCTTACTAATACTACTAATTGTATGTTCATTACAGCTTTGTCTACCAAAATAATGTGGAAAATTTTACACAGGCTATTCTTAAACTACTGATTGGTGGAAAATCTCTTTCTTTTTTTCTTTTTTTTTTTTTTCTTTTTCTTTTTTTTTCTTTCTTTTTTTTCTTTTTTTTTCTTTTTTTTTCTTTTTTTTTCTTTTTTTTTTGTTTTTTTTTTATTTTTTTTTTTTTTTTTTTTCTTTTTTTTGGTTTATCATAATTTAATCGATTATTAGAGTACAATTTACAGTCTAATTCTTCCATCTACATTGTTTTGCTATAGATTGAAATTTCAAATTTTCTGTGTGTGAAGGCTTTTTATTTCTCCTGGTGTTTTTTGCTGGGGTTTTTTGTCTTTCGTTATTGACATTTTCAGTATATGCTTACAAAAAAAAATAAAAAAAAAATGTAGAGCAAATACTTTACTGTGAAGAGTGGAATGGCTCATCCACATGCATCATAAACTGACAGCCTCATATTAGCCAAGTAAATGCTGCTGAAATGTCAAACTTGAAATAATATTAATAATAAAATTTTCTGTAAATGTAGAGCTTAAAAATAAAATACAGGGTACCAGGGTGCTTATAGTCTTCACTGCACACCTCCATGATGAGACAGCAGCATAACTAACTTCTTGCTTTTCAATACCAGTAAAAGTCTTTACGTCTTCAGTGGTGGCTTTTACTGTCTTTTGAAGGTATTTCCTTCAATACTGTGATCGTTTCTTATGCTTTTTTTTCCCTTAAAATTCATATATTTGCAATTTTCATTTAATAGAAAGCATGTTATAAGCTGGTTTTTAAAACAGATTTCATTTGAATGGAGCTGGGAAGTGGTGGTGGTTTCTTCTGTAATTAATCTACCTTAGACATTAAGGGTTAAAAGAATTCAGATGCTCTTGTTCTCACAAAATAGTTCAGTGTATGGTGTGTGTTTCTGCAGTAGAGACCTTCATTTAGTCTGATGTTTTACAGTACAATGTGTCAGTTTCTAAGCAGACCTCTGTGGCAGTAAGGCAGTCAATGAAGTTGGAGAGGATTTGAACTGGGAATATAGCCTCAAATTCACCTGTAACCCGTTTCTCTACAGGACATTCAGGCCCTTGTATTTTGAGTAGTATTTATCTGAAGTATATGCAACCAGTACTCTGTCTCTTCCCAGAGGACTTTGTAGAGATTATCTAGTAATTATTTTTCCTAAAAAATTTTAAGATAAACATTTAGAGGAAAACCACATACTGTTGCGTTTTACTATAATTTCATATTTATAGTGGAGATAATAAAAAGGATGTAAAACTATCTGAAGACAATCTAAAAGACAGCACTAAAATCTTTACCTTCAAATGGTATTGAAATGTATAACACACATACATAACATAACATACATTTGCAAAATTATTAAAATGCAGTCATAAACACATTTTTTCAGTATTAAAATACATGGTTGGGCTAGAGAGACTATTTTAAACACGTGATGTTGTCAAAACTGCTTAAATAATTTCAGTGTACATCTTTAATAGAAGGTTGTACTTAGGGTCACTATTACTACCTTACTGAAAGGTTATTTATTCCTAAGCCTTCAAAACATTGTTATGTTAGCTACACATATCTCACATGTTTAACAATTGCTTTGATTAACAATTGTATATTGATAAGTAGTTCCTGAGGTGTATGACATCCTGGAGGGAAAGATGCTCAAAGAAACAAATCAGATTAGGAAATCATTCACCTGCCAATTGTGAGCACACAAGAATGTCTGAAAGTGTGATCTAGTGGTGAATTCTAATTAATGTCTCCTTTTCACATCTTTTTTCCATATCGGGGTGGTTGGGAAAGAATTAGTGAAGGCCACCTTCAAGTTTGAAACAGATGAAGTATGGGCATACTCAGTGCTGTAGTTATTGATTATGTTCAGTGTATTTCAGTGTAGTACTTGACTGCATGTGTACTGTTCTGAAATCTAATCATTTTTTTTAGAAGTATTGATCATTCTCCCTAGAGATCTCTGTGACAGACAAAGTATGTTACCATACTAACTAATTTTTCATCTTTTAATAGCCTTGAATGTTATTACATTCATAAAGACAGGGAAAAAACTTGGACTAGTATATAGGGCAAAGTATTTTTTCCTAAAATATGAATTTAAGAGCTATGTATATTTGTATAAAAGTTCACTTGATTTTATATCTTTGATATGAAACAACTTAGCTATTTATTTTAATGTTTAAAACAGGAAGACAATTTCATGTCTAACTTAGTCGTTATCTAGCTTGATTCTTCTCTTAGTGTTATTAATATGACTATTAGTGCATATTTTTAGTGTTAATACTTTTTTCTGTAGTTCCTATGCTATGTCTGTCTTTTGATTCTATTTAACTCATGCAAAATGAAGAATTCAAAGACAGTCAACAAGCCATTTACAAAACACTATGTGGGAGGTACAGAAAAGCATATCTTACTCATTTTGAAAATTTACAGGGCTATTATGCTAAACTCCAGCTATTTTGTACCTTTCTCTTAAATTTTATTTTCATGCAGCTGTTGCATCAAAGTTGTACCTTATAGGGTACCTTCTTAGAGTGCTGATTTTGCAGGTGGTGCTCTTCAAGGAGATTGGAACATGCCTCTTTTTTCTCCTGTAGGTTGTGTGAAGTCACAAAAAAACAGTATAGAATATCTGTTTTACCCTCTGATGTGAGATCTGCTGTAAGAGTATGGCATCTGACTGCATTGTGTTTTCTGACAAGCAGGTTTTCAGTTCATATTTCCTTTTAGCCTTCTTCAATCTGTAAGAATCTAGATGACCTCAGACTATGTTTGGTGTCTGAAAATTAGTCCCATATCTTTTCTTTTTACACCTAAGAACGAAGACTGGAATTCTGCATCCAGTTCTGGAGCCCCTATTGCAAGAAAGACATGGATTTGCTGGACTCTGTCCAGAGAAGGGCCACAAGGATGATCAGAGAGCTGAAGCACCTCTCCTATGAGGACAGACTTAGAGAGTTGGGGTTATTCAGTCTGGAGAAGAGAAGGCTCTGAGGGAACCTTATTGTAGCATTCCAGTATCTGAAGGGGGTCTACAAGAAAGCTGGAGAGGGACTCTTTAAGATGTCAGGTAGTGATAGGACTACAGGGAATGGTTTCAAACTAAAGGAGGGCAGATTTAGATTGGAAGTTAGGAAGATGTTCTTTACCATAAGGGTGGTGAGACAGTGGAACAGATTGCCCAGAGAGGTGGTGGAAGCCCCATCCCTGGAAGTTTTTAAGGCCAGGCTGGACAGGGCTCTGAGCAACCTGATCTAGTGGGAGGTGTCCCTGCCCATGGCAAGGGGGTTGGAACTAAATGATCTTAAAAGTTCCTTCCAACCCTGAAAATTCTATGATTCTAAGGGGATCACATTGTAATTTGCTGCCTGTAAAAAATAGCTTGGATTACTGGGGGAGGAGGGGTGGGGAAAAGAAAAAAGTAAATGCAAGCATGGCGAAAAATTAAATCTTCTAAACACACGGTAGGAAAATAAAACACTAAAAGGCGACTCAGATACATAGTTCGTAATAGCAAAATAATTTAAGATTAGGTTAATAATTCTGAACAAGCCATGAAGCAAGCATGTTCATGCTTTATTAAGTAATTTCAGCTGTTGTTTAGAGATGAACATAGCCGAAACAAGGAAAACTTTATGGGTCTGACTTCTTACTGTCCTTACTAGACTTGCAGCTGCTGTCAGGAACAACCTTGTCTACAGAAAATGGATTTTATATTACCAAATAATCATTTAGACACAGCATTTTCTGGTAAGGGTATGCTTAGAGAGTTCAAATAATTGAGGTCTGCTTTCATTTTGAGATGGAGTTGTTTCAGCTCAAAATATAAAACTACTTTGTTTCAGGGATCTTTGGTCCTGAGGTAACCACACAGTTTCAGTGGTGTTTTGTTATTTTTTTGTAAGAAATCTGGCACTCAATTTCTTCAGTTATTCAACTTTGAGACCACCATAGCATATTTATTTTGCCAACAAAGGAAGAGGACTTTCTGCTGTCTTGTTTCATTTAGATTTGGTTTTAATTTGTAAATGACTTGCATAGAAAGCAAATGAGTAGATGGAAAGGAATTTTGTGTACTCAGTGATGGCATTTGAATGAATTGTCATCATGCAGGAATTAGAGCCATTCAGTGATCAAAAGTAGTTAGGAAAAGCACATAGATTGTGAGAGACTTTTAAGAAAGAAACAGTGAGCAGAACTGAAAGCAGTATACCACTGCATAAATAATGATGTTTCTCGTGTCTTGAACACAGTATGGCATTCTTGTTATCTCACCTTGGAAAGGAGTTAATGGAATACAAAAAGCATAGATAAGAGTAGTAGAGATGGTCAGAAGTATGAGATTAATTGAATACACTATTACACTTCATAATGGAAAATAGGGGTATGACTAAAGGGGGATATGTTGAGATGTGGTATGTTGAAATCTGATATGGTGACATGTAAGGAATAGTTATTCACTGACCTTTATAATGCAAGAAGTTCAGGGTAAGAAATGAAGTTGTCAGGCTTGAAATGATCAGTTTTAAAATAACAAAGAGAACCCAATGTGGAAAGTATGTTGAAAAGTATGAACGACGTGAAAATGAAATTGCTAAATTTATGGTGAATGGAAACTTGGGCTGGAATCAAACACGATGGTCTTGTTACAGCCTCTGGCTCCACAGGTCCCTAATCTATTGTACATTTGACAATATCAAGGCAGTCTGTGCCTACTCTTTGCTAAACATGTACTAGGGACCATTTTTAGACATAGGTTAATGGTCTACCGCAATGAGAAAAAAACTTATGTTCCTCTAGGTCTTCAAATATTATCCCCTGAGGAACTGCCTTCTTATGCCCTTAAATAAAATCTCAATTTACTGCCAGCTAGTGTCCTTCAAACTGATAATAGGACTGTGATTATAGCCTTCATTACTCTTTTCTTTCTTAGCCACAGCTCTGACAATTGTCATTTGTATTTTATATGGGATTTGACGGGTGGTGGTTGGTGTGTACATGTTTCCTTTTCCTGAGACTGACATGTATTTAATTTAGTTCTGGACTTTATTCAGCTGCTTTGTTTTGCTGAAATGCTCTAGAGGGTGAGCCTACAGCCACAAATCTTTCCAGGTTTGCGTTCCATTTGCAAATCCTATATTTGCAGCAGAAAAAAAGTGCTCTCTGCTCTCAGCGGGAGTGTTTGTCAGACCTTTTTTGGCAACAGCAATAAGTAGTTTATGGTCAATTTCATCTAACACTGGCCTCCCATAAATAAAGATGGGAAACCTTTTACACCCATAGACTAAGGCCAAAAAGGCTTTTTTCTTTTTGCACACATCAACACTGACCCATTTCAGGCACTAAAAGTAAAAGAAGATATTGGTCTCCAGTTCTGGCTATGCTGCTAAAAGCCTCTGACAGAACTTCTGCAGATGTGTCCATAGACATTTTACGTGTCTCTTTGTTGTATCATTGGGTTGTCTGGGAAACTTTAAAACCTGAGAAACTGTATGAGATTGTAACTTGAGTTTGTCTTCTTCATTAAACCAGGGGGCTAACACACCCTTAGTAGTGGTTTAGATGGCTAAAAAAGATGCAAAGTTACAAAATTGATGTACACTCAAAAGAATCTCATTTCTTCCTTATCACTGCTTTAGTGGGAATCAAATGTCCAGCACTTACTTCCAAATATTGTTCCTTTTTGTTCAGTTACCTTCTCTGTTATATTGCTACTGTTGCAGGAAGTTCATTTATTTGTTGTCTTCTGCTTATTAATTTTCTTTATTACTGATATTTTTTTTCCTTTGTATTCCTCTCTCTTGAACTATCCTCCTCTGTTTGAACCATCTAAAATGTTTAATTATATTCTTCTTTTGCTCCTCCAAATTATAATCTCATCCAGGTAATATTCCTTACCATTGTCAAAAATAGATCATTTTATAATAAAACTGCTACAAATTATAGTAAGCTGAAGTACAAGGAAATGAAGTCTCCCAAACAGCTGTGAGTCCTTTTTGGGGTTGGATGTGTTTTGTTTTTGTTTTTTTCTAAAAATATATAGCTTGTCTTTGTAGCCTCATCAAGTTATGGACAGTAGTTTGACAGCTGCTTCTCCTAAACATACTGATCTCAATAGCTAGAAGAAATCAAAGGCAAAAGGAAACCTAGATAAAGTGTAGGCCCACTGTTGAATGAGGCAAGTGCCCAGGTGACAGGGGATGCAGAGAAGGTGGAGTTATTGAATGCCTTTCTTGCTTCAGTCTTTATTGTTCAGGGCAGCTTCCAGGAGTCCCAGACTTTGGAGGTAACAGAGGAAGTTTGGATAAAGGAAGACTTTTCCTTGGTAGAGGATCAAGTTAGAGATCAGCTAAGTAAATTAGATATCCACAAGTCCATGGGTCCTGATACACCTGCAAGGGATGGGGGAGCTGTCAGAAGTCATTGCTGGGCCATTCTCCACCATCTTTAAACTGTCCTGGAGAACAGGCAAAAAGCCTGGTGACTGAAGAAAAGCCAAGATCACTCCAGTGTTAAAAAGGGCAAGAAGGATGCCCAGGAAGCTACAGACCAGCCAGCCTCACATCCATCCCTGGAAAGATGATAGAATAGCTCATTCTGGGCACCATCTCAAAGCACGAGGAGGAAAAGAAAATTATCAGAAGTAGTCAACATAGATTCCGCAAGGGATTTACTTTCTACAGTGTCATGATTGGATGGATAGATCAGGAGGGCAGTGGATGTTTTCTTCCTTGACCTCAGTAAGAGTTTTGACACTGTGTCCTATAGTATCCTCATAAGCAAGCTTAGGAAGTATGGGTTAGATTAATGGACAGTGGGGTGGATTAAAAACTGTCTCAGAAATAGAGCTCAGAGGATAGTGGTTAGTGGCATACAGTCTAGTTGGAGGTCAGTAAAATTGTTGTTTCCCAGGAGTTAGTACTGGGTCCAGTCCTGTTCAATATATTCATCAATGATCTGGACGAAGGTATAGAGAGTACCCTCAGCAAGTCTGCTGATGATACAAAACTGGGAGGGGTGGCTGACATGCCAGAGGGCTGTTCTGTTGTCCAGTGTGACCTGGGAAGACTGGAGAATTGTGCAGATGAAACTGCACGAGGTTCAACCAGGGCATGTTTTCCTAAGGAGGAACAACCCCATGCAGCAGTGCAGGTTAGGGGCTGACCAGCACTAAAAAGCAGCTCTGTGGAAAAAGACCTAGGAGTCTTGGTGGACAACAGGATGACCATGAATTCTTGTGGCCAAGAAGGCTAATTGCATCCTGAGATGCATTGAGTGTGGCAAGAAGGTTAAGAGAGGTTATCCTCCCCCTCTGCTCTGCCCTGGTGAGGCCCCATCTGGAGTGGGCTCCTCAGGACATGAAGGATGAGGAACTACTTGAGAGAGTTCAGCACAAGCCACTAAGATGTTTAGGGGACTGGAGCTTCTACCATATGAGGAAAGCCTAAGAGAGCTGTGTCTCTTCAGCATGAAGACTGAGGGTGGGTCTCATAAATTCTTACAAATACCTAAAGGAGGGGTGTGGTTTGGTGTCAGGAGGATGAGACAAGTCTTTCTTCAGTGATGTCCAGTGGCAGGACAAGAGGCAGTGATCACAAATTGAAAGATAAGAGGTTAAACTAAAATATAAGGAAAAACTTCTTTAAGGGTAATAGAGTTCTGGAACAGACTGCCCAGAGAGGTTTCAGAGTCTCCTATCTCCGGTGACATTCAAAACCTGCCTGGATGCCATCCTTTGTGCCTACTCTAGGTGAACTTGCTCTGGCAGGAGGATTGGACTAGATGATCTCCAGAGGTCCCTTCCAACCCCTGCCATTCTATTATTCTGTGGTTCTATGCTCTTCCTTGTTTATTTTTGGATGTATATATGAGTTTTTTTACAGTTAACATCTTTAGATATGATTCTAACTTTTTTTAGTGCTTTCTCCTGCTTTTGAGTTTATATTTCACATGAAACAGCAGACATGTTAATTTAAACCTATACTGGGCATTTTTTACTCCATTACATTCTTTTCTCTCCCATTTTTTTTTTTTTTTGTCCGGTGTATTTCTCCTTAAGTTTGATGTCCTCTGCCTGACCATTTCTCTCAGTGAACATCTGAATATAAAATGGTTACTATGAAATTGAAATCACCCTTGTGTGTCCAACAGCTTTTTTCCTAAAGTAATCTGTTGACTACTCCAGTTTTGATGTCTCTTCCTTGTGTCTCTTCTGAACTGTGTTTATTTGCTTATCTCATTAGATGACTGGAGAGGATCTGGAGGAGTCTGGAGTTGTTAACTACTTTGAGAATGATTTTCTAACTAACTGCAGCTTTGCTGTGTTTCTCTAGATCTTTAAGTAATTCCTGAGTTGGTTAAGAAAAAAGGATATTTGAGATAAATCCTTACTAAAGCTAAGTAGTATGACAGACCTCATCTATCCACAAAATCTATTTCTCATTCAGAGAAGAAAAATAAATAGGTTTTGTCTGGTTTGCTTATGATATATCCACAGCATATCATCTATGTCTCTATTGTTTTTCCTCTAGGTGTTTTTAAATAGTGTTTGAGTATTTGAATGGAAATGGAGATTAACGTTAAGCTTGACTTAATGTTTTTTGCTTTTTAAGGGTATTTGCTCTATTTCCTCTAATCTTTCTGTACCTCACTCACTCTCCCAGAGGTGAACACTGTATTCCATGTGTCATTATTCACTTAGATGACAAAGACAAAAAATGCCTGTCTCCTAGGACAACCTGTTCTAGTACTTACAACTCTCATTGTGGAAGTTTTTGCTGTTGTCCAATCTGAACTTTCCAAGTTGCAATTTATGGCTTTTGTCCCTTGTTATGTTGTCTGCCAGTATTGAGTTATTTGCTTATTTAGAGTGTTTTTCCTGCTAAGAGGACTTTTATAGATGGAGTTTCTCTGCCTGCTTATGTCTTAGGCTTATAAGTAGATTTTTTTCCTTGGTTTTCCCTGAAATATATTTTAAGTGAAAAATACCAGTAACTCTCTCAAATATGAAAAGCTATATATTTACCCTTTTGACTTTGTCAACAATATCTATAGCAAGTGTTACTTGAATTACCAGAGGCATGAGAAATGTGTTTAATATAATATAATGAGGTTTTGTAAGCTATTCCATTATGAAAGGTGAGCCTGGATTTATTAAGAACTTATTCATAATTTCAGAAATAGGGTTATTTTTTTCTGTGACAGTTTTTCTCTGTCTTAATTTATTTTAACCAGGAGGTTGATCCAAAGACAACAGAGATATTTTTATTTAAGTTGATTTGGTATTATTTTATTTTTCAAAATGTTCCACAGATTTTGATAAATTTAATTTATGTTCCTGTGCTATGTTTCTAAGGTCACCCACTACAACCACTTGATTGTGATGTTAGCCAATTATGTGGGAAGAAATCCAGAGACTGGGAAAATGGCTTTCTCTCTTGACCATGACCATAGTGGTACTGCCTGATTTGATCCTGTAAAGCATTAATGCCCTGATTCAGTGAAGTGCTTAAAGTCATGTATAACTTTAATCATTTGTGTAATTACAATGATGCTCAATGCAAGAGGTGAAATTGAATTCATGTCCTGAGTGCTTTGTCTCATTTCTAAACTACAATTTGTTGTATTCAAATAGAACTAAAATACCAGCCCAAGTGTAATCAGTGCTTTACCTGAATCCTAACTTCCCCACATCACCAAATAAAAAGCAAATATAAAATTAGATTATAAATTTTAATTTTTTAGATGTGCAAAGTTTAGTGCCAAAAACTGTGTTTTTTAAAATCTGTGATGCTGAAAGTGGCCTGGTTTTGAATTAAATGCAATATTTTTCACAGCTCTATCTATTACAGCATAAGCAAGTCTTATTTCATGCAACACTAACTTAGAGATGCTTTCTTAAGGAGAACTGATTACAATACTTGTTTCCTTTTAGACAGTCAGTGTCAGTAGTAAGTCATGCATAAAGTTTATTAAGACTTGTTAATTTTCTCTTGTTTTTAAGTCATCGATGCACATATATACTGTAGATGATTTGTAAAATTTCATGCTGAAGAAATAAAACAAATATGTGACATGAAAAATATGAAAAATACCTAGGCCTTTCCAAAAAAGCCTGCAAAATGAAAGGTTTTTTGTCCAATTTGCATTTAAAATACATCAGTAAAATAGGAACAGGGTTTGTGTATCCCAAGTAAAAAATGAAATTACAGGTACAGATCCTGGGGCTTCCACATGGAAATACACTGTATTTGGGAAAAAAACCCCATCAAACTAAATTTCCTTTGTTTTTCTTATGTTGTCATCCTATGAAGACACTTTGATGTTTCTGTTTCAGTGGGAACTGTAGTTCTAATAGGTCTTTAACACATATAAGACTTCTGTCAAGGACTAAGGAGGGAGGAAATGAAAAAGGCTACAGCAGTAGGTATAGATCAGATCTGTCTACAAAAAGGATCATGTCATTTAGTTACTTGATATCTCTGAGAGATGTTTGATGAAGCAAGGGATGTTAGACAATAAGCTCTAATCAAGAGAATTAAAACTAGACATGTTACATGCTACAGATGAATCAATGAGACTATAAAGGCAAAGCACAAGATATTCAGCTGCAGTAAATCAACATATTTCCTTAACAGGTAAGATGAAGGGAAGTGTCCTTTCTCTTCACAAAATCTGGTTTTGTGAAAGCAGTTAGGTACATGTTTAAGTCACTTTCTAAAACTGGGATGGTACTTAGGTAAAATTAAAGTGACCTCATCAGCCTATAACATGTTTAGACTATTTAAGGGCCTGCATATAGAACAAAATAAGGATGAGTGGTTTCTTCTAATATATGTAGTGCACACATTATGTGCATTAGAAGAGTAAATTTCTACCTTATATGTTTTGTATGATATACATACTGTAGGTATGCGTATTTCAAAGCTTTTTTTAATCCTGAGGAAGAACTAGAATTTTTTTTCACAGATTTGACATTGTCACAATCCAGATAGGGCACCCAGAGAGACACAGATTGGAGAGGAGCCTAGGAGTGGCTGGACCCAAACTTATAGGGTCAGACCTGGCCCTCCCAGAGAGAGTGACTAAAATGTTATGGTCTGAGGAAATGCTCGACCAACAGATACAGCCTTTTCAGTCTAGTCTTGCTTTCTGCTCTATTAGTAAGACAAGCTTCTTTAGTTGAGAATCATAATACTTTCTCCAAGTCTGATTTCCTGAATACTACTGACTTTTAACTTCCAATCAGTTACTCCAATATCAACCCTAATCACCTATTGAGATTTAAAACAATTTTTTTTAGCTAAAGCTTGCTTTTTTTTTTTTTTTTTGTTTTTTGTCAATAACATGTCTTATTTTGCTACTTTTAATTATACACATTTTTCCCCATTTTTTAAAAATTCAATTTGGTTTGAAGTTTCAGCTCAACTTTGGTTTTGTCTTTTCCTGCTAGATTAAACAGCTTTGTGCAACCCAGTTTTTCCCCAGTTTAATGTACCTGTACACTGTAATCAAATGACCTTTCAATCTTCTTTCTGACAAACTAAACAGACTAAGATCTTTATGTTCCTTAATGTAAGGTACTTTCTCCAAACCTAAACTAGTTTGTCTGGCTTCTTTTTGCAGGCCCTTGAATTTGTCAGCAACTTTTCAGAAATGATAACACATTTAATTTTGCATGTTTTTTTAAGCAAAACATGTTTTGATTTCTCATTGGAAAACTAACTGAAGTTTTAAAATTTGTGAAGAAAGGGGTTTTTTTTTAAATTTTTCTGTTGATCCATTTTCTCTCTTTTAATGAAACATATATTTTGTGGTCACAAACCAAATATAATTTGCAGCTGTTTCAGCCTGAATTAAGCAGCTGAGATATGGATACAGCCTGAAACTAAGCTGAACACAGTGATCTATAGTAATGGAGCAGGCTGGAGTATAGTAGTTTTGCGTCGTGTTAGAATCATTGACAATCTTTGTGCTTGATAAACATTAAAAGGAAAAATAGAACCCATTCTTGTCAGAACAATTGTAAGTGACATGTGGCGAAAGTGTATTATCAGGACAAATATTGCAACCTGTTGCATGGACTAAACAGACAAAATACTCTCAAAACACTTAAATAAAGCACAGCAAAAAATATGCAGGAAGCAATCCAACTTTTAGGTTTATGATTACCTGATCTTCTCTGTTATGGCAAGGAGAGGCTAAAAAACAGCAGATCAAATCCTTACTTCCATTGACTTTAGGAGGAGGAGATTAGACTTTTTAATCACACTTCTAGGGGTAGAGCATGCGATAGCAGCATTGCCATTGCAAGAAGTGGAGAATTTAAGAACTTGAATCGTGGAGGTTGAATATCTTTGCTTTGGCAAGATTGGTACAAGCATTACGCAGGTCATTAGCAGATCAAATAAGCACTTTCGAGTTCTATTATAGATCTTCATCTGCCTTTCCTGTGATGCTTCTAGCAGAAAATTGTAGGCAAATGAAGAAAGAGAAAAACAGCTTCAAAGTCTTTACATCCCTTTCTACCCTTCCTCACTTTACCACCTCATTTCAGCTTGAAGGGATTTTTTTCTTTTTCATTATGTGTAACAGGGAATGATGGTTAGCTTTCAAGACCAGGAGAAGCTTGCAGAGGGGGTAAAATGGGTTGATTTGTTTGTTTGTTTTTAGTATTAAAAAAGACTTTTTTTCCCTATTGTAAATTCTCTCACACGTGAACCAGATGTTTTCTTTATTAATGGCTTCAAAACTTTGAAAGATGTTTTTATTAGAAGGTGACTGTACTGCAGATCATTCTCCTCTGGACCACTGCAAAGCAGGTCAAAAGCAGCTATTGTGTTAAATGTCTTAAGAGTCCTGTTTTCTGATGCAGCTTGGATGTGTCAGTAAACACACTGTGACAGGCAGCTGTGTGACAGCCTGCAACAAAATACACCGAGCACAGGTGATACTCTGCTTTCTAGCTCTGAAGAGGGAGTGGGATCAGCAGAGCTGAAGAGTCATGCAGGTCTCACAGATAAAGAGGAATAATCAGCACATGTGCACTTTGTACTGGTTCAAGGTTGGAGGGTCATGGAGACTTTGTTCTCTTTAACTTCAGTCCCTTTGATCTTGGGTGTAACATCAGTTTGATTTGCTTGACTGTGCCTTTGAGTCCAGTGGCAAAATCTATAAGCCCAGAGTTTACAGCTTTCCACTAATTATACACTTCATTGAAACAGTTCTAAAATATCTGGGAAATATTGTGTGTCTCTTCCATATTCAATAACCTATTTCAAAGCATAGATTAAGAACTCCTGAAGAAATATAGCCACTGACATGGCAATGCAAATGTTTCAGGAAGATTCTCCAAAATGCAAGAAGAAATGCAGGGTTACAGGAAATCATAAGATAAGACAAACAGTACAGATAAAGGTTACTATTTAAGCCTAACTGTACTTTATGTTAACTGATTAAAAGTAATATAATGATGAATACAGTAAGATGTGTTGTAACATGCTATTGAAAGAGAAAATGCTCTGGGTCTATTATGAGCTAATTTGTTATATTCATAGGGAAACTGCTGTAAAATTAATGTTGTGTCATGCTTTGTTATTATCATCAAGGAATATTGGGTTTAATGGACAAAAATAATGAAAGAAAGGGGGGGTAAAGGAAGAGAAAATACAATAATTATGCCACTGAATTCACCACTTCGTAGTGTTATGTGAATGAATAAGTGGTAGAGTTGATTATTGCACTGCTATGTGAGCTGAAGTTAAAACAAAAACTCAGGCTGAATTAAGAAATTTTGCAAACATCTCCTGAAGCCTCAGAGAGGCAGCTGCCAGAAAACATAGGTTAACAGAGCTACCTACATCTTCCTGGACTTAGCTCGCACTGAATGCAGGAACACCTCTGCTAAAACAGTATCCTGTGCTGCTGGAGACCAGCCTTCACCATACTGTAAGTTGTTATTAGTGAAGTAAGTGTGGCCAGCAGGACTAGGGAAGTGATTGTCCTCCTATACTTGATAATGATGAGGCTGAATCTCGAATACTGTCGAGTTTTGAACCCCTCGCTACATGAAAGACATTGAGGTGCTGGAGTGAGTCAAGAAAAGGGAAACAAATGTGGTGAAGAGTCTGGAGAACAAGCCTTATGAGGATCATCTGAGGGAACTGAGGCTGCTTAGTCATAAGAAAAGAAGGATGAAGGGAGACCTTACTGCTCTCTTCAACTCCTAGGAAGGAAGTTTTAACCAGGTGGGTGTTGGTCTCTTTTCCCTTGTAGCAAGCAACAGGCCAAGAGTAAATGGCTTTAAGTTGTGCCAAGGTAGGTTTAGATTGTATACTAGGAGAAAATTCTTCACTGCAAACATTACTAAACACAGAAACAGGCTGTCCAGGGTGGTGGTTGAATCAGCACCCCTGGAGGTGTTTAAAAGATGTGTCGATGTAGTGCTCAGGATTATGGTTTAACCCTGGACTTGTTAGAGTCAGGTTAATGGTTGGACTCAATGACCTTAAAAGTCTTTTTCAACTAGAAAAATTTTGTGATTCTGTGAAATATACAGCAGGCTGCAGCCCCTCATCTATATTGGTACCACTTCTAATGTACAGGCAGTTATCCAGCATCATCTTGCAGAAAAACTGTTAACTTTAGAGGCAGAAGAACTCATCATAGGGTTCATTCCTTTGATTTCTAGAGGCATCGTTGGCTATTCTGGGCCTGAATGATGTACTCAATATCAGGAAGGAAAAACTGAGGTAGATCAAACACTAGAAATCCAGCTGTCTAGGTAGGCTGCAAAGGTAACTAGGTTTTCTTTATATCCTCACCTAAGAAAAGCACAAAAAGGAAAGCAGGAGAGCATCCCCACACAATTCCTGTGTCAAGGGGTAATAAATTTTTCCCTTCCTCACCCCAGCAGAATTTTCCGTTGCTAAGCCTAACATCTGGAGTTCTGTGTATCACATGAAAGAGAGCTAGGAGGTAAAAGGATGCTTTCATCTCAAATCAAGGTGTGTGCATATTTTTAAGCTGATTTATAAACAGGCTTGTATCTTCTGCTTCAATCAATTGTTTGTTTGGTGTGCTGTAAATGCCATGAAGCCATATAATTGTTAGACACACACAGCTACGCTTGGTTGTTAGTACACCAAGGTCTGATTTTCTTCAAATGATCCTTTTTGCAAACAGGTTCCTTTTCCTGCTGTGCCATTAGAAATAGAGATTCAGATCTTTTGCTGCCAAAGTGGCACAGCTACCCTGAAGTTAATGGACCTATACTGAGACACAGCAGATGGATACTTGCCAGCAGGACATTTGCTACTCCAGAGCTGAGAAGAAAAGAATGATAAAGTGGAGAAGAACACTCAGGAGAAAGGAGTGTTTGAAAATAATAGTTTTAATAATTTGATTTTATAATTTGTGATAACAATCATCATACTGTTTTAAAAAAGGTCTCTCACAAGTAAATCTTTTTCTCCTCTGACATTATCTTTGCCTGATCAGATGTGTCCTAAGTCCCTCTGTGAACAAAAGTTGCATACTTTGAAACTCACTTCTTAATGCAAATCAGATTGCTTGTTTTCAGCTTCATAATCTTTTCCACAGCAACAGCCTATCAGGATGTCACAGATAGAAAATGATGACTTTTGATGAGTAATAAGCAGCAGGAGCAAATGAATCCTTCAGGAAAGGGGGAGAGAAAAAATCCTCTTAAGATTAGATCTAACAAAAGGAGATGAATTCACCAAGCATGTAATTTCAGTGATGATATTTGCAAAGTTTATTTGGTCTTAAACTCCCTTTAAGCGCTCTCTGTGTATGATGCAGCACAACTTGCTGGTCCGCAGGGTCACCATCAGCACAGCAGATGACAGAGTCCTGAAATTTGTCCTAAAGGGACATGAAAGTCTGGAAAAAAAAATCGGATGAATAAAAGAAAAAAAAAAAAACAAAAGCGAAACATTTTTAATGGGAGAATTAGTTGGAGTTTAATGTCCATGCACCATGCTGAAGATTTTTACTTGGTAGTGCCTGTGTATAGCAAGATTTTGTCTCTTCTGTCAGAACTGTCTGACACCTACTGCTTAATCTAAGGGTGTTTTCATAGTTAATAGCAGCATAACTAACAACTAAAGGATATTTCTTGCTGCAGGGATTTTGCATCTCTAGGACAATATTCAAGTAACTTAGAGATATGTTTTGTTCTTAGTTAGGGTTTATATTTTTTTAAAAGGCTTAATACTAAAATATTGAGAAAGAGGAGTCTTCATCCCTCCCTAAGGCAATGAGTGTTCATGGACTCCTTCCAGCCAAGGGCACTTTAGTGATTTTTAAAATTAATGTGTTGCTGCTGTTAAAATCTGAGTATTCATTTGCCTTCAGGATGTGCAGAATGTAGCATATTCTAAGAAACCCTACCAGAAAGGTTGAGATGTTTATAGCAGGATCCATGTTGCTTTTAGGTCTTCAAAAAACTATGGCATTAGTCACAGGAGCCCATAAGAGGCAGCAAATAAGCATGCAGATTTAAAAGGAAGCAGGGAGAATACAGAATGTAAATTCAACCTTCCCCTTTTGCACTTCTGGATTATTTCTCCCTGGCAAGTAGCAGCCTGGGATTTTTTTAAGGAGGTGGTCTAGTTAAGTTAAAGTTCATACAGGTTATTGTCGAGTGAACCCTTATAATGGAAAACCATTATTCTTTTTTTTTCCTCACCTCACTTTCAGATTTTCATATTGCCTTTCCCACATCTATATTAGATTCAGGAAGAACTGAAGTCTCCTTTATTTTCTCTGGCAACCTAAAGCAGCCACATTGTGAACAATTAGCTTCCTTTCAGCTTTAGGAATCATGATTATATCTCTTGAGCAGCTGAGTGTTAATTCTTCTCTATGTGTTTATGCACCCAGTGGTGTATAGCATGTTCCTCCTTTATGGTATCCTCCATATAAATGGTATCATTTAAAAGCTTTGTTCCTTTGATAGCTGCAAATGGAGCAGACCATGGGTGAACAAGGGCTGCTAGGGAAGGAACCAAAGAAATCTTGTCCTCATCATACATCAACATGCAGGTTTTGGTGTCACTTGGCAGAGGTTGGAGAGTCTGCTTTTCAAAGAAGAAATCTATCTTGACCTCACTCTGGCATCTCTGCTGGAGTAAGCATGCCATGCTGGGCTGCCTGCTGTTTTGACATACTTCACTGTTCACATTTTTATAACAGTTTCACCTCATGGATGTTGTGAGAGTTATTATCCATTCATAAGCTGCTGATTTAAGCAGAGTCAGTGGAATATGGAGACACTGGATGGAAAAACTAATGCAGTTATGAGTAATGCCTTTGGAGACTAAGGTGCTTAGGTTGTCAATGTACTGTAAAAACAATATGAAATGATGTAGTTTAGTCATAATGGCACTGAATAAGGAAGGCTTCTGTAGAAAGGAATAAAAAAACCCCAGACATAACGTTGCTGGATGAGTTTCTTAAAAATCGAAAAATAATAATCTCTTTCTGGCTTGCATTTTATGCTAAGATAATTACTTGGATTTCCTTTCCAAATAGCTGCACCATCAAAAGAAACTCTTGTCCACAGGGTCACATCCAGCTTCAATGATCCTTCTTTGCCTTTATCCTGTGAGACATTAGCAGCACTGCTTATGGGCCAACTGATCTGTCTCATTCTCATTTTGGGGTTAGAAAGGGTTAAAGCAGTTTCAGGTAGCAGGTCATGGCTTTTGCCTATTGAACAGAGTTCTCAGAAGGACTTAGTAGCCTCCCATAAATATTCTGTGGGGTAAAACAGAATGGGGAAAAAAACCCAAGCACTGGTGAAGACTAGAGAAACAGTTTGTCTATGGCCTCTGCAGAAGTAAGAGGAAAGCAATTTCTGAGTGTATGGAGCTCATGAATCTGAGAACAGAATGGAGGAGGAAGTGCTCTTTAGTGTACATACATTTCTGCCCTTCCCCATATAAAACTAACAATCACCCCATCTCTATGCGGTTTAGGTAACTAATGAGATTTTTTTTTTTCTCTCATTTCTGTGTTCTCCCATCTCCCATCTTTTAATCTGCAGTTTGTGTCTAAATTGTGCCACTTTACACCAGGTGAAACTTTGACTTAAGTAGGTCAGGGAAACAATCACAGCACAGGCAGTCCTGAGAGTTTTGAATTTCCCAAAGAATTTCCCCTTTCCCTGGTATCCATATTTAGGGGAAACAGGGCAGACACATGCATATGCCTGGGGGCAGGAGCAATCCAAATTCATCTAAATATTATGGAAGATTCAATTTTAACTGATGTGGACACCAAAAAGTCAGAGAGGGCACATGAAAGTCATCAACACCACTTGTGGAAGTGGGCAAGTAAGACCAGAATGAATCCTCAGAAATTAGCCTAGGTTTTAAAATTGGACTAAAAGTAAACATGAATCTATCTAGTCGCTACATTCTATGCTTTTTTATCAATCTTAGTATTTTCATGGCAGATCTGTAAGTGACCATAAATTCCATATAATGTTTGAATGAGAACAAAGTTTCATTCATTGGATTCTGTAGGATATTTCTAGTCAGTTAAAGAAACAGTTGACCTTAATAAATCAAAACATTGACAAATTATGTCTTAGTACACAGTTTTAGGGACCAGTTCCAATGTATTCACTCCAAATGTCAATTTTGACAGGGTGAGATGATACTCAATGCAAGTTATTATTTGCACATATAATGAATGGCCTTGGACATGCTAGTTCAAATGCATTTATATTAATTTGAAAGATCAGGATTTGTTTTCAACTGGAAACATCCAATTCATCTACACAAATAGCAGGGATTAGGCTTGAGGGAAAAGTTGAGAATTTAGCACACTGCCTCATTAGAATGTTATGCTCTAGGTATTTTGAAAAAAATTATATTTTTTTCCCTAGCTGTTAGTAAGCAGTGTGTTATTCTTTTTTTTATAAAAATAAAAAGAATTAGTTAAAAACAGGTAAAGAAATTTTTTGGTTTTGTTTTGTTTTGGGTTTTGTTTTGGTTTTTTTGTCTTGTTTGTGTGTTTGTTTTTCAGACTAGTAGCATATTCTCGTTACCAACCATCTGGAAACTTGAAACACATATTTTGTTAAAATCTGACAATTTAAGAACATCTGAAGTACAATTAGATGATATGGTTAATACAGCTATCTGTTTTAAGTAAGCTGCATTTTTCAATTATTTTTAAGTTCTGTTTAAGGAAGAGCAACTGTAGGAATGAATACATTTACTTTAAATAGGCGCTCAGTAAATGTTAATGAAAACAGTGAAACTTGAAATTAGGCTGGCACAGGCAAGAGTTAATGCATAGAACTATATTTTTGGATAAATTTTGTTTAAAGAATTCATGGTTTGATTCCTCTCTATTTATTCTAACATCCAAACCAAGTGAAACTCCAGGGAATTATTAGAGAGACAAATTAAAACAACAGATGGACTTGCAGCTACGTGCATAAGGACATCTTTTCAAAAAGCCTCCTGACAATTTCAGATATTCCAAGTTATTCTATTTAATTTCAAATGAAGAATCTTTGTTTTTCTGCAGAGCTGTCAATCACAGAGAGCCCACATGAAGATGATTTAAAAACATCACGAAATATATTTTTCCACTTGTCTTTTTTGAAGTACATTGACAATCAGCTTATAAAGTAGATAGAAAAATGCATTCCGTTTTTTAACGGATGCAAAACATAAGCATTCAGATCTTTCAAACTGAGCAGGCTGCAATGCTTATACAGAAATTATTTCTCTGCAGTCAAGTACATTGACATGGTCTTTGAAGACAAAATATTAAATTTTCCAGCAGTCTGTCTACTCTTAGAAGTAGAAAAAGTTTTTTGCAGGGTGGGCGTTACTCAATCGGATCAAACCTACCTGAATGTCTGTAACCCAGGCAGCTGGTATAGTATTGGATTTGTACCCTGATTGCAGCATCGAAAGATAATGAAATAATTTGTGAACTGCAGGAAACAAAACCGTTATTGCTCTGCCCTTTGATTGCTTGGCCTTCTGCCACTTGTTTTCAGCTGTTGCTATTAATCATGAGAGAAGAACAGAGAGATAAGCAAAATCTTTATCAGCTTCTCCCCAGTAACATCACTTAAAGACACATACAGGCAAATTTTGAAGCTTTGAGGCAGAATTCTTTAAGTGTCATGCTTGTACAAAATAGATAAATCAGGACCGTAAGTGCCACAGAATAGCAGGGAAAAGGTTTTGGCCACCCCAGTTGTGGGCACAGTACAAGAATTTAGACAAACAGATAAGCAGTACTAAAAAGTCCATGAAACTGACAAAGGACACATCAAAACAGGCACAGAGCTCCATTATGAATGGGATAGGAGCTACTTAGTGTCTGGAAAATACATCGTATTAAGTGTGTCCCCCTTGGCTAACAAGGCTGTGTCACAGCTTGCTTGCACTCTAAAGTCATAGGCCATGAAGCAGTGCTTTCAGATTTTTTTTTCTCAGACATTGGAATGGGCTGCCCAGGGAAGTAGTGGATTTTCCGTCCCTGGAGATATTTAAAAAGAGACTGGATGTGGCACTCAGTGCCATGGTCTGGTAACCACAGTGTTAGTGGATCAAGGGTTGGACCTGATGATCTCTGAGGTCCCTTCCAACCCAGCCAATTCTATGATTCTATGATTTTTTGGGCCTCTTCTTGCAGTGTAATACGTCACACTGTGAATTCTCTAAATTAGCCCTTTACACAGGCTTGGACTTCACATAAAGTATACCAATTTCTTCACATTTCTACCCATTTCTTCTTTCAAGTTACATATGGATAAATGTGCATATGCTGACCTTTATCTTCATGAGCCACTATAACAGGTTGGCTTTTCTGGTCTTCAGTAAACTTCTGGGAGGGAAGTTCACAGATTTCTAACTCAGGTTACAGCAGTGGGAGTTCTGGTAAATTTAGTCTTTCTATGCATGAATTCCCCTTCTTAGACCCCTCCCTGAATTAAACTGAGAAGTTAGTTCTGGTTCACTAAGAAATACCACTGCTTCCCTAGGAGGCTTTCGTGAAGACAATAGGCCCCAGAACTGCAGAATCACTGGGGACATGGGAATGAGGGAAGGAAACCATTTTCTTTTCCTCTTTTACTTTATCTTATTTTGCACTGATGCCCTTTATTTAAATGTAAAGCATGAGTTTGAAATAGGTTACTAAGCAAAACTGCTTTATTAAAACTTACTTTCTTGCTTTGTAAGCCTCCCACTTAAAGTTCTACATTTGGTTATTGAAATAATATCTGTTAGTTTCCAAGTCTGACTTCTTTGTTTTTCAAAACAAATATCTTTTTGATAAACACGATGAAAAAAATGAAATAAACCAAAATGCAAATAGCGTGTGAACAAAGCTTTATTTTGTTACTTAAAGAGGATCCCTTAATTCAAGTTTAAATGCTTTCTTGTGAGGTATTGTTACTCTAGAAGAAAATGTGACATTGTCCTTTAAGAATTAAATACTAAGTGAGGCCTTAAAAATTAGATGACATATCCATTTACAACAACACTTAATATTTCTGGTCACTTTTAATCTAATGGGCTAGAGCTGTTTTACTTTTATTGTAGATTTTCACAGCCTGGTGGTGGCATAGCAAATTGAGCTTGCAGAGCTAATGCATTGACCTATTCACAAACTGCTTTTTTTGAGATTTATAGGAATCACATTGCAGCAAATATTGCTGATTTACTTAAGAAATTTATAGAACAAGAAAATGTGAAATGGTTCAATAGATGCCTATTATTGCTATCTTTACTTATTCCTTCTCAACACTGAAGTAAGTAACTGATCAGTGTGTATGTGCCCAGTTGACTTTTACAGTATTAGCTGAGGAAACATTCTGCAAGGAAAACTGTTTTACTTTCTACTTTCTGTTATAGCAAACATAAAATGTTTCGAGAGTTCTCTTAAATTCCAAAAAATAACGTGAAAACAGTATTTTAAATTTCAATATTACATAACTAAATTAAGGTTTTTTTATGCCTTGGTTATACTTGTATAATAATATGTCATTTTGCCCCAAGGCTGATACCAGTAATGCCATCAGTTTTATTTTGGTTATGATTGTATTGACACATTTGGGCCACTCATTTTCTGTCCCTATGACTATAACATTAGGTTATTCTTACATCTTTTAATAAAGTTTGTCCTAAGTTAAATCCAAAGCCTGTAATGAATTTATATCATCTTTAAGAATTATGTGATTTAAAGGTTCCTACATACCTCAGTAGGTGTTTGCATTGGTCCCTTTGTATCAATATGCTCTCAGAATTAGTCTTTGAATTAAATTTGTTTTGAAGTTGATTGCATGCCTGTTCCACTAATGCCAAAAATAAAAAACAAAGCTCAATGCTTCATTACAGCTTCTGCAAGTTTTACAATTAATGGGATCACGATTTGATGCCTTGAATATGGAGAAATTTTTGCCTGCTTTGATTAAAAGAGCTGTGCTGTTTGTGCCTTTTAGGTCAGGCAGAGAAACTTATAAGACTTTTTTTTTTTTTTAAGTGTGCCAAATAGCAGATACTTCTTGCCCAGATTTCCCTGTTTGAGGAAACAGTTTGAGTTTTGTGTTCCAGAGTACATTTTTGTCTTACTGAATTAAACTCCTCTTGAGAAGTTATTGATCATTTCAGTCCCAGATCTCCTCTGACAAAAATAATCCATCAGATCTGTAGGTCAGAGACTGAGACTCCTGTTCTGTTGTTTTACCAAAATACAGCAGGATGGACTGATACTTAGCAAAATTAATAAAGCTAGAAAACAGTTTGCATTTCAGGATAAACACTCAAAGAGCGCTGTGTTTGGGAGGTATTCTGAGACTTCTCTTTGAAGGATGGTGGAATTCTAAATAATGATTGCAATGGCACTCCAGTCTTCTGGGGTGACTGAGGAGAGAGATGGAAGTCTGAGACTCCTTGATCATAGAGGCTGAAAAGGTGCCTGTAAACTTTATTTTGGTGGTTGGGTAGAACTACCTTAATAAATAAGGATAGAAGTTGAAAAGACAGACGTTGGCATATTAAGAAAGTTATTGGCATGGTAAGAAAACTATTGAATTATATCAGTATAGGAGGAAAATCTTGAAGAAGCAAGCAGGGATCCTGCCAATTCATCAGCCACAGTCTGAGACCAGAATTCTTGAAACTAGAGAATTTCAGCTATGAGGCACCACCAAGAAACACAGGTGAGAGGATCAAAGCTGGATCTCATTTTGGATTTCGCCTTGGGAGGACTGTAAAGTTGAGTAATTTTAATAACAGAACGTAAGTTACCACTGGGGAAGAAGTGACAAAGTGTCCAGAGCTCAAAGTAAGGTTTTGCTCTGCAATGTTGCACCATGATAGGCAGCAGGATTCAAGTTCAAAGTTTAGTTTTGTGTAAAACAAGGACAATACACAGCATTCCCATTGAAATCAGTGCTCACAGCACATGTAACACCATACATATTCTCCAAGTCTGTCTCATCATTATAGCATTTCAATTCTTTTCTAAGGTGTAAAGATGTACAGAATGATTGCTGATTTATTTTTAAGACCTAAAGCATAGTCAACAAAGTACAAAAATAACTGGATTCAAGCACAGACAGTGATAACTTAAAAGTGTTGGTTTTGTAGTCCACACAGAATGCTGCAACTGCTTGTAAAAAGGATGTGAGGAAAATATTTCTAAATAGGTTGAGATCATTTGGGCTCAATAGATATTTATTTATATGACAAATAAAAGTCTGTCAACAAATATAGAGCAACAGCATAGTTCATATGATTTTTTTTTAAACATCTTTTGTGCATAATATCTCTTGTAAAATATGATGGGTCTTTCTCTATAGAATGATTGTGCAATCTAGATAACAGCCAGAGGTCTTTGCTCCTTTTTCTCCCTGCAGGAGCCAAACCACTCTGGAGTCTCTCATATCAAGACTGTATCTCTTTGGTGGGGCCTGAGCGTGAACTATCTCATTATTTTGCCAAGGTACACAGTATTGCTGAAAAAATATAATAACATAGGAAACCATTAACAAGAAGTTTATGGTAGTCATAGACTCAGACACTCCTAGGTCAGTATGAGATTTCTGCTGTCAAGAGTTCTCAAGACTCTGTCATATGCTGTAAAGATTCAGTCACTGTACTTCAACACAGAGTGAGAAAGTGAGAGCACTTTTAGCCTATTTCTTTGCTTAGCTTGGTTCCTTATCTGTTTTCTGAAAGCTGCTGGAAAGCAACAGAGACTTAGCTGCCAGGTCTGAACTGCAGGGGTGGAATTGGCAATAGTAAAAGCAAAAAGATTCAGCAAATAAAAGATAATATAGATCGTCTCCTGTTGTGCCTGTTTTCAAATTACTGTGTTTAAACGAACTTCTTGTTCTGCAAGCTGTCTTTAGTCTCTTGCTTGATGGCCTCCAATGACCTTTCTTAGATTTGCTTTTCCCTTTACAGTCTCATGGCATTGCAAACTTTTATTTACTTTCATGGTATTTTAAATACGGAGAAATTCAATGTATACTTTTAATTCTGTGGGAAGACTGATCTCAATATCTGACTGTTTAGGCATTGAAATGCAGTTTTAACTAATGCCTTATGTAAGAGCTATGATTTTTTGCTTTTGATTATAAATATTCGTACACTGAAATTCTCACTCTACATCTTCTTCTTCCTATTATTGGTAATTATTAGTGGCAATTTTATTAAATTTTAAATTTTAAATTTTATTAGATTTTATTAAACTAATTATTAGTGCCAATAAAAATCTGAATCTCTTGTGTTAGAGGATGGAAGGAATGTTCAGATAATGTCTCTCACCTTCTTCAGTACTTCTATGAGGACTGTGAAAAATTACTTGTGAGGCAATGTAAGTGATTTTATTTTTCTTATTTTTGTACATAAACTAGTTTTAACATAAATATTTCTCATCTAAATTTTGGTGGTATTTCTTGGGACATTTTTCCTAGACTTCTTTTTTGACAGACATAATTAAAAAGAAAAAATCAATCGTAATGTGTGATTGGAAAAAAGTGTTGTGGAGTTTTGGCTTTCTTTATTTTATGTATTTGTTTTGTTTTGCTTTTATTTATTTTGCATCACTTAAGCAGTTTTCGGACAACCTCTGAAGCTTTTTTGAAGACTTCGGCGATTTGAGAGGGAGACATGTTTGAGATTTGGGTTCATCTTAAATTTGCTTAGCTAAAATAATGGATGAAGAAGAGAGAGTTATTCTTTGTGATCTCACCATGATATTTCTCTAATTGAACAGCTTCAGTGGTCAGAGTAGCATTGCATGAAAGAAAGAAATTTTTATCCAAGACTTATCTGCTTGTTCTGCCGTGGCCAAGTAGCACACAGTTGAGCCAGAAGCATTGCTCCTTAATGGGAATCTGTACAAGTCAGAGAAGGCCAAAATTGAAACATGATGATCTTGAAACTCTACTGCACTGCCTACAGGCAAGACAACAGCAGGATGGCAGCATGAGGTCTGTAGACTTGAGGAATGGTACATGGCAGTGACGGTGTGAGCCTGGTGAGCTAAATTACCCCAGTCTAATTGTTCCTTTGACATGTGGAAGTAAATGGAGGTTAGAAGTCTACAGAAGTAATTATTGAAAGGTTGGCTCCTGTAGAGTGAAGGACCAAGGGTCAAGAGCCTTGCATGGTAGCCTCTTTGTCACTATGTCATAGCTGAGGATTGTTAAAGGGTCCCTACAGTTAAAGTCTCCTTAATTGAGCTTAGAGTTGTAGAAGTACAAAAGGAACTCATAATGTTTAATGTAATTATGCTCATAATGCTACCAGCCTTATGGCAACCATAAATGAGAGACTACCTTGTCTGTTATACTTTAAATACCTACAGCAAAATCAACTGAATTTCCATTTCCCAAGACTGATTTCTACACACACATCAGTATTTATTTCACTGCTCATTAAACTGCTTGTGCAAGGAGTTTGAACTGCACCACTTTATGCATGTGTAGTAATGAGTTCAGTCAACTCATGGCACTCAGGGACATGGTGGACCTGGCAGCTCGTTATACAGTTCTTTCTAAATATTTCCTGTCAATAGCAAAAGTGACTGCTACCACTTCTGAAATTTGCTAAGCTAGGACAGGCACTAACTACTTTCATCAGGTAGTCACCAAAGAAGCTGAAAACTTAAACTTTTCATGGAGAGGTGCTTTCCAGAGTGAGAAATGTTGCTAACCAGCTTTTCAGAGGTATTGTCTCCTGTTTAAGAGCTTCTGGAAGTTCCTATCAGCAATCAGCTATTTATAGTTCCTGTCTTACTTTCATTCCTCTGAAAGACCTCTGTGGCTACATGTACCCCAAGAGAGAACAAGCAGTATGGCAGAGTTACACAGAGGTAGACTACCTAGCCTTTATTTGTTATGATCAAGAAGAAAGCACTGTATAAGTCTTATTAAAGGTTCATAATAATTACTTCATGGAGACATATTGTGCTTAGGGACTTGTGCGATATACATTTTCAAGTGGCAACATAACCGAGGAGAAAATGCATGTCGTTCAACAGAACAAAGCAACCCAAAACTCATCATATTTTGCACTAATCTTGAAATTTATTTAAGAAATCTGCTTTTCCCCAACCGTAGGAGTTGCTGAATTGATACAGAAAGTTATATCCCCAGACTGCTGATTTTCAACTGCTTTCTGTGGAGGAAAATTCTGTCTTTTCCCTATGATAGTGAACTCATTTGCAAGAACCTTACTTCTCTCCCCATCCCTCCTCCCATGTTTATTCTCCCCAGTGGTGGGATAAGCATGTTGCAGGGCAGGTTTTGTCAGGGCACTGTATTCAGTGTAGTCTGTGTCTTCGTTAAAGAAATCTCTGCTCAGCAAAAGTACCCTGACTCTTTTGTCTCCTGGGTAGTGTGTGTTCTGCTTTATCCAGATATATTCAACATCCTGGATGTAGCTTGAATTCTTCAAACTGCTTAGCTGGTGCAGCTGAAAAAAGACATGCAAGTATATAACAGTGTTTGTGACAGTTTTGAGTTAAGTAAGAAAACTGTGCAATGTTTTCTATACTTTTGTCTCTCTAAAATGTTTCTTTGCTAATTTATGCCACCCAGTGGGCAGTTTGACTCTCTGCCATCTTTCCTGTTGTCCCACGCAGCTATGTTTGTAAGATTGGATACTGGAACCTGGTAATTTAGTGTTTTCAAGTGTTCAAAAGTCTCTCGGAGAAATTATATATATTTGGACTATTTTTCTGTGGTTTTGCCACATGTACCGCATAGTAGTGTTGTTGGAAGATGAGGTTTTCTTTATTTAAAAATATAGTCCTGTATGTCTTGGCCATTTTTTAAGTTTATCAAAAGGACTGGCCCTGAAAATATGGGTGGACCTGACACTCTGCATGTGCTTCTGAGTGGCCCAGTGTAGCAGTGACACTGGGATTCATACTGATAAGATCAATGGGCTGTATTTCTTCCTTTGCTAGTCCTCAGCACAGCCACAGACGAGACAACTCCTGGGCTCAGTCCTGTCAGCTGCCAAGTAACCTGGCTTTGGTCCACCAAAACACTTAAGCACGTATTTAGCTTGAAACAGTTATGTTGAACTATGCACAATGACTGACTCTGAATATTTAAGAGCTTTGTTGATTCATCACCTAAGAATAGAGCATCTTTCAAGAGGAAGTCCTCTGTGCCCCTATTTCATCTTCTATCTTTTGTCCTGTCCTCTTGGAATGCAAGTGCTTTAGGCAGCAATCATTTCTCATCCTCTCTGAGTGTGTGCATAGCATTTAGTGCTCAGGGATTTTTATCTGAACTGAAGCCTTTAATTGTCTTCAATAGTTATGGCTACAGTTCTGTGAGGAGAAAAAAAGAGGCACTCTGCATTTCTTCTTTTTAATAAAGCTCATTATTAGTCTTGCTTCTATCTCTTGCTTTTTTTTACTCTTCGTAACCATTCAATTTTTGTCAGGCTTTCATATTTTCTGCTGCAACTCAGAAATTCCCATATGGTATGTTACTACACATATTTAATTTTTTCAATTTCTAAAGGAAAAATTCTGTCTCAGTAAAGAAATGTTGCCAACATTTCCATTGTCAACAAGCACCAAGAGATTCTTGTCATGTCCATAAGCATTTTCACATTTCTTCTTCAGTGGTATGTAGCCATGGTTGATCAAGGGAGGTGGCATAGGTCATTCTCTTGTAATTACTGTTCATTGCCTCTTATCCTCCTGTTTGTTCCTGATGAACCTGGTACTGTTTAAAGGCAAGATATACTTCTGTGAGTATGTCAGCCTTGAAAATCATGTAGTATTTCAGATCCTTCACACCCTGAGATGTTGTTTTGGAAGACTTACTCTTTCTGGAGTTGCCCTGCCTATTGAGTTAAAGATCTGAAAGTATATTCATGGATGCACACTGTATTTTTCAATTTTGCTTCTTATTTTTCCTTGGAATACCTTGTTTTTTTCATGGTTTTCCTTAGGCAACCTTCAGACTTCAGGATAGTAAAATTTTAGCAACAGGTGATGAAGTAAAAATTACACAAACTCAGTTTTACGTTGATTTTGGGTTTTTTGTTCAACCACTTGACTGAGATTTTTTGCCTTTCTTCTTGTCACTTCAGTTCTTACTTCCCTGCAGAGACAATAGCTCCTTGGATAGTATTTTGTCTGTGATCACAGAATGTACCCGTGTAGCTTTGAGTATGACAGGGTAGCAATACAACTGCTCATTTGGTTTATGACTATCATACAATATCATTTTACCTGTGTGTGCTCATCCTTGTTCTCCTCCCAAGCTTCAGAGACCCTACACATCGTCCTAACATTTGGCTTCCTTCTCACATCTTAATGATGCTCCTTGTATCCTCTCCTCTTTAAACAGAAATCCTTCTCCCTCCTCTCATCTCCATCGCCTTCAGAAGAGCCCTTCAGTGATTATAGTCAGCCTGAGTTTGAATAAGAATGATTATCTAGCCAATGTTCAACAGTTCTGTTAGTCTGAATTATCTCTTTTTTCCTTATCAACCATATATATAAATAGTTACTCTTTAGAGAAATTTAAGAAGCAAACATATCTTTATTTTTCTAATGGCACTCACTTATTTTGGAGGTTGTTATGAAACAAGGAGGTAAAACTCACATCCTCTTCCCAGAAGTAGTCACTGATTGTCCTACCTGCTACTTCTTTTCTACTCTTTTTGCTTCATCTGCCTTGGTCTGTCTCCATGATGGCAGGCATTTGTAGTTTATTTCTTGTGTACACCAGCTCATTACAGACACATTTACAATGCTTTTACCACAATGCACTGTGGCTAGAGACTTAAGGCAAGAAAAAGCAAAGTAGTGTGCAGACAGAAACAAATCTCAGTGGCTAATTATCACCTGCAGAGGCTATTGTGGAGAAACAATGTCCCTTACCACTAGCTAGAGGTGTGCACTATGTCCAAAAGTGAAAATGTAATTGGGATAAGTGTTATGGTCATACTGACTAAGAATATGTTCTTTTTGGTGTGCAGGTATTCCTCTGCTATAAATGGGCATCTTTTGTTATCAGTTAGCTAGGACAGGTAAGCATCATTCACTCTTGAAGCCCATTAGATGTGAAACACCAAAAGGTGACTGTCTCTATAATAATGCACAATGGGATAATGAGACTAGCTCACAATGAATAAAACCTTGTTCTCCACTATATTAGTATTAATGGATTTATATGTGAAAAATGTATCAAATACACAGAGCTTGATGGATAATTGGAAAGTCATGTCACCATTCAAGAGAAGGTCATCTCTTAAATACTTGTGCCTCAGCTATTTAAACTCCAGCTCTGCTATAATTTAAATACTTTTATATGCTCAGTGTTGGCAAGTGAATTTGTGTTGTTTATTAGTCTTTCTCCTCAGAGTGCATGAATGAGATGCAATCCCATATGTGACTTCTCATAGAGTGACTTCTCCATGATGTTCAATTGAAGTTAGGAGAGACTACAGCAAATGTAATGCTTCTCCTGTTTGTTACAACTGTTCATCATCTCAGCATTTTAAAAGTTTGAAGTATTTTGATTTTTTGTTTTTATTTTAAATGACTGTATCATTTATGTGAGCGTGTGCTGAATGATCCTATCTTCTCTTTTCTCTTTAGCACTCAATTCACCTTGAATATTTATCTTTTACTTAAAAATAGATGTGAATAAAGATTCCTCTCATATTAATTGGAGAGATTGCTAGAATCCTTTTAGACTATCAGGGACAAACTTTCCAGATGTCAGAGGACAAATATTGCTGATAGTCTAGAGTCTAGATACCTAAATGCCAGATTTGTTTATTTTAAGCCCATCAGTTAAGCTCAAAACTGAAGTCATAGGTTGAGGAACCAAAGAAAGAGGGCTTTCAGACTCTGAGGCTGAGAGGGGTGGAACACAGAGGGCTCTATTCCCTCCCATTTCCTGCCCATACTCTAAAAGGATCTGGCATCCCGGCAGCCCTCCTATCTCTCTCCCACTCCTTGCTGCGCTGCTCTTCCCCATCTGCTCTCCAGAGCCCACATCCATCAGGTGCTGGCAAAAGCCATGGACCCCCCCCCCTCCTGAGTCATCCCTGCCACAGGGGGCCCTCGGGCACCTATCCCTGCCACCATCCAGATTGGATTGGATATATATATATTTGTATATATCTGTATTTTTATTATTTATCCTCTATGTTATTGCCTTTCCCCCGCGCTAGTAAATCTGTTTACATTTTTTTTTTTAAATTTCCATCTTCAAGTCTCTAGTCTTTATTACCCTTTTATCTTCCCTTTGTGTGAGGTAATAGTAAATAATTCTGTCCTTTGGTTTTTGGTCTGCCCAAACAGCCAAGCTGTGACAATTGAGTACATTCTCTTTTTTTCATCAATATGAGGAGAATGTTAGAGAAACTAGTATTAGAAAATCTCCATATAAGTGAGAATTGATTGCCAGCATTAGTTCTACAGCACAATAATTAAAGCAGGTCTGTAACTAACAGGGGAAAAGGTATTAGTTAGATTTAAAATACATTGGATACATAGTTGTACCCTTGATTCTGGAAGAGGTTTCAAATTTAGCTTTTGACTGAAACTTTTCTCATAAGGCTGGAGGTAAGACTGAGTTCATAGGAATGTGAACTAACATCTAATTTGAAAGGGAGCCTCTCTTGGCACTACCCCTCCTATATTTTCCAGTCAGAGGGACAGATATATGACTGCAGGAAAAAAAAGCAATATATCAAATCACTTTTCCAGCAGATGGGGGTTTTAATTAATAAGTTTAGGAAGGGTATCATCAGAAAGAAATAATAGCCAAGTATCTATGTTTTAGAAAGTAGTTCCACCTTTCTCCACTTGGTACATTTGTCCAGCTTCTGCAGGCTTTGTAGCACTCATGGACAGATTGGTGAGTTGGACGATGAGCAACTGGAAAATGAGACAAAATAAGGGACGTTTAGCATTGAGAAATGAATGCACAGGCATTTCTGTGCAGAAGATACGTTCCAATACAAACTTCTCTATTTAGTGTATGTTTGCTTAAAACGAAAAGTAAATTTAAATGGAGGGAACAAAAAAAAAAGTAAAGACATAAAAACACATAACATGTGCAGGTCTGCAGATATACATTTAAACACAATATTCATCAAGAGAGTGCTGGATGCAAAAGATGCAGTTAAGAGTTTCATGGTTATGTCAATCAAATGCATGTTTTATGTTGTTTCCTCTTATCAGCATTTTAGATTTTGCAATCTGACAATTTCTTTTCACCTTCAGTGCACGCCTTTTCTCCTTTTCTGTCCAAATATGTTTGCCTTATTCTTTAAATTTAAAAAAGTAAAAGTATTTCTGATCAAGAATATTGAATACCTATACTTTTAAAATTTATTTATTTAATACTCTCTACTTCACTTTTGTGTTGAACAGTTGTATTGCTGGGATTAAAAGCTGAAATTTAGAAGTAAGACTTGTTCCAGAGGAAAAATATTTTCATTTATTAGCAGACTGTCCTCCTAGCACCGGTGAAAGCCCAGTTGTCTGCACTATAGAACATCTTTGGCTCTCCTGAAGTCACTAGCCTTTAGTATACACTAAAGAAAAACAGCCATGGTTATGTATGGAACTGAAAATGGTGTCCTGCTGCCTGAGAAATATAAGAAATAAGGAAATCAAATTAAGTGAAACTGTGTCATCTGTTAGTGAACAGAGCTACTTGTGCAAGCTGGTGGCTTCTAAGGACAAGGAAATGTTCCCAAAATGGACCATGAAAAGCTATTCAAGGTATTTTAAAGTATCTAATTCTGGAAGTCTCATTTACCTCTTCATTAAGATAAGGGTCATTAAGGGAGGTAGATACTTGAAATCAGAACTTCGAAACTCTCCATTTCATTTATCTGCTTCATGACTCTCAACTATGCAGGATCACTTACAAAATAATTTAGGAAATGGGAGGTTCATTTGAAATCATGTCCTGGGTTCTGCACTTCCTACCAAGAGTGTAGAGCACTTGAACTCCTTTGTGATGTTTCTGTAAGCTGCAACATTAAGGATTATCTGTTTTTAATACTTACTGTGTGGGAAATAAATTTTGTGGTAGCTATCAGGCAGTCACATGCCATTAATTTTTTGCTGAAGTTGAGTGCAAACTAAGGCATGAGGAAAAGGATTGTCTTGCCTGGCATGTTGTCATATATTTGTGGCAGAACTTCTTGAGAAAAACTATTCTGATTTATTTTTTAGTAATAAAATCATACCTATTTTCATAAAGCTTCATTGTGTGCACTGACAAGGCCACTTAAATCCCCGACTCTATGATCAGTAAAATAAAATGTGAAATCTCATTATCTGCCATAATGGAGTGGTGCATGAGAATTACTTATAGTCAGCTTCTTTTTAAAATATACAGTTTTTACAGCAGCTTTTCTACGTAAAATGAGATTGGTGAGGTAACTGGTATACCCTGGGTAACTTAAAAGCAATGTAATGTGGAAATAGTATAGCTTTGCTTGCACTGGATTGCCTGTGGTTTGGTATGTCCTGCTGGACTGAAGACAGCCCCACACTGAGCCACCTCACATGATTCTTCTGCACTCAAGGCACAGCTTATTTGCAAATGGATTAATCTGCTTCCAAACTACCTGAAAGGAGGGTGTAGCCAGGTGGGGGTTGGGCTCTTTTCCCAGGCAGCTATCAACAAGACAAGAGGGCATGGTCTCAAGTTGTGCCAGGGGAGGTTTAGGTTAGATATTAGAAAGAATTTCTTTACGGAGAGAGTGATCAGACATTGGAATGGGCTGCCCAGGGAAGTAGTGGATTCTCCGTCCCTGGAGATATTTAAAAAGAGACTGGATGTGGCACTCAGTGCCATGGGCTGGTAACCACAGCGGTAGTGGATCAAGGGTTGGACTTGATGATCTCTGAGGTCCCTTCCAACCCAGCTGATCCTATGATTCTATGAAATAATGGAAATTGTCTTCAGGCCAGCAGCCACACAGAGCAGTACCAAGAGAAGGGAAAGGAAGATCCTGTCTTGTAAAAGATGTGAGACATGGCTCTATGGCTCTGACCTGTTCCAGGAAGCATGTGCAAATATAGAAAATCTTGATGAGAAAATCTTCTTTGAAGCAAGACTAGACAAAGCAATAGGATAGTTACTGCTATCTTCAACTTTGAGCAACAATTTCCTAGCCTCCGGTTTTCAATCACTTGCAACTTTTCTGAAATTTGCACCTTCTTGATCAAACCTTCATTTTTTCAACTCTGCCTTAATATAAATACTTTTAGTACTGGAGCAGAAAATGGTAATTTCTTTGTAAGGTGGAGAAAACTGAGGAGGAAAAATGCACTCTGTAACAAAAGGAGGGCATTTTATATGAGAGAAATCACTGTATTTTGAAAGCTGACATTTCTTACAGAAATTACCCTTACTGGATGAAATAGGAAGGACATCGGTGTTAATATGGACAATTTTAGCACTTAAAAATTTATTTTTGAGAACGCACAATAGGTTCCTCTTCTCTCTCCTATTCACTTGGAAAGTCAACAAGCAAACAAGGCTGTTCTATAACCACATATGAGTATCGTAAGTTTTAATTTTGCCACTAAATGACCCAAGTAGTGAGGCCACTGTTGAAACAGGGGTTCTATTATCCTTGGAAGAACTGGAAGAAACTAGTTTGCTTTGAGAACTCATGCACAAATCATAAGAGGCTGTTATTCTCTGTGGAGCACCTGTTTACATCTTCTGTTCTATGATATATCAGATCTATCTATTTATTACATATAGTTGTACAGGTGATACCTCAGAAGAGATGGTATACCCATGCTTGCACCCAAGTGCAAGATGAAGTGTTGTTAGAAATTTAACTTAACCAAGTCCTGCCTTTTGCAACTTTTAAAATTAACCTTTTGTGCTCAGTCTGCATTTCTCTGTTTGTGTATTGTACAGAACAGACATAGGATTTCAGTAAAACTTTTTTTAACTTGAAAAAATGGCATTTCTGTACCTTTGAGTCATATGATAAACACTGATATTGTTAACCATCTGATCTCCAGGAAGGTATAAATATATTCCTTATGTCAAATATTGCCCAAACCAATTTTAATAGATGCTTCAGACTATTCTAGAACAAAATCAGTCCAACTTGAAAAATATTCTGCCAAGATTCTCCTATTGTATTTTCTCTTCATCACTTCTGTTGAGATAATCTTTGTGTCCATTAATGTTTTAATCCATCAAGCATTTTCCCTTCAACTCAAGAAAAAAGGGAGGATTTTGGAGGATAATAACAGAAAGTAAACCATGTAATTGGAAAGATTGCTTTCCTGTCTTGTTCCTATCTCTGAACAGTTTATTCCCGTGGATGCTACTTAACCATTTACAGCATAGTTTGAGTGCAATATCCACTGGTGTGTGGTTAGGATTAAAATTCCTGTGATCTTTGTCTTCCTTGTTCCAGAATATTTAGGTTTTATATCTGTTTAATCTGTTAAATTCTAACTAGTTTTGGTCCAGATGATGAAAAGTCAGACTATATTTGGATACAATACATGGATTTGTACACTGAGTGCCTAGGTAGCTTTTTCAAAATCCAGCTAAGTGACGTGACTCTTGCCAAGGCTTCATCAGGGACATCCAGAAATTACTTTTGAAAATTGTAGCCATGTAGCCTTAGCATTTCTCTCCATGCTGGTTGATTCTGTAGGTCTTTCAATGTAAGAGGCACAACAGCTATACCTCCACAATTGTACCAATATGTATTAATCAGCTGGGTAGCATGCCTCTAAAATTTTCCTTTTAGAGAATAGCTACTTAAGGAGCAAAAATGCCTTGACTAGAACACTGCTGCAATTATCCACTTTGTAATTCAGAATCAATCAGATGCCCAGCCATATACTTATCAGAGAACCATCTCCCAAAATTTGATTTTTACAGACATTTCAGTCCCCACTTTAGGGGAATCTTCTGTGCCTTATTCAAAGTTATTGGTCACTGACTAAAGCCTGGAATACTTTATAGATTGTCTCAGAAAACCTTGACCATTTGCCTGTAGTCTGCAGAGTTTTCTCTGGCAGAAGAGTGTACAGAACCTGAGCAAAAGGTGTAAGAGCCACATCAGAGCATGCTTTGCAACTCATGGTGTTTCATGAGATCCAAGTCTCCATGATTTTCCAGAAAAGCTACAAAAGTCTTATTTAAAAAAAAAAAAAAAAAAAAAAAAAAAAAAAAAGCAAAGGAATCATGCAGTGCCCTGGCCACTCTTCCTTGCTCAGCAGCATATCTGTGATGGCATGGTTTGGTGTATCTATGACAGTAACATATATAACCTTCTTCACTGTTTTGTGGTGACAGTCTTACCCATTCTTCATAAAAGGTGATATGACAAAACCTTATGCTTTACTGTGATGCTTCTCAAGATGATATCTATGTCTTTGCTCTGTTCTAAGCTCTACTCACTCTTGGCTGACCTTGCACCACATCACTTTATAGTTAGAAATACCATGCTTGGAGTGAATTATGTAACTGATGGCAGCAGCACCTAACCTGAGGGACATTAAATATCTCTACAACACTTGTAGAGAAGACAAGTACTAACCCTGCTGCTGACAGCAAGGCTACTTCTTTAAAAAAACTGTCTGTTGATATCAGGAACTCTTCTTGGTCTGCTGCTAGACAGGGCAGGACACATTTTCAGCAAGTGGATGGTGATATGAGGGTTGAAGCACAGGGGGAAGGGGACAGTTTGTGAACTGTCTCACACGTGTGTGTGCATGTACGTGCACACACATAATTGAAAAAAACAATTTAAATTAACTAAATTAACAGATCAAATTTTTCTCATTCCACATTTGACTTTAAATGCATGGTCTTTCTTTGCAACGTTGCTTCATCCCAAACTGTGTGAAGGGCAAAAGGCTGAGCAGAAGCGCTTCTCAAAATCTATGCTTGCTCCATAGATGTGCCGTTGCCATTATCTAGTGACTTTTTTGGAGTATTTTTGCATTGTGGAGTGAAATTTCAACATGGTTTTCATCTCAGTCTCCAATCTTTTGACTCCACATTCTTTTGTTATTATTTAAACCTTGGAACACTTTGCTGGGTTTGTTTTTGAAGCATTCTGTGCCTTTGCGTCAACAGCTGAGTCTGCTTTTCACTGTGTAACTGCCGGCATTGCATTCCCAAGGGAGCCTGGTGAAACTTCAAGTGATAGCACGGTGTTTATTTTAGCTGATATTGTCATGATAGTATCCTGTTAGCCACTTATTACTCTAGGATGTTGGTGAGGGAGGTATTGGAAAATGCATGAAGAAGTTGGAAGTTTGTCTTGACTTTTTGTGAGGAACCTGACTGAAAAGGAAAGAAACTCATGCCCAGGCCCAGGGGCAGAGCAGAGGTACTCTGTCCATCACAGTGCAAACATCCTGCCTATTCATAACCCACCTTGTCTCTTTCCTTATCAAAGTACTCACTGGGAGAAAATAAGCTGAAGCAAACTAAAATGTGAGCACAACCATAGAAATACTTCTCTGTACAAAGTCTTGTGGTAAGTTGGAAAAGGTGCAGCTAATTTTAGCAAAGAAAAGTGGCTGGGGAGCAAGTATTTTTGGATGCAATTTTCTGCAGGAAGCTCTGGATGGGATTTTGCATTTATTTTAAAATGCAAATATTAAAATGCAAGTGGGTATGTAAGGTGTTTTTTGTTTATTCCCAAAGTATTTCTTCCTTGGCACAAAAATAAACCTGAAACTTTGACACTGCATTTTGTTTCTCCAATAATGGCAAAGCAAGTCCCTTGTTTCCAGGGGCTCTTGTGCCAACCAGACTAGCAAATTAATGTTGTATCATACTCAGAGTGACCTTTTCCTTTGGAATTAACCCTTTCTGATGAATCATTTGTGCCCACATTTGATAGGTGTCAGTAACTGGCAAGAATATCACCACTGTGATGATGGAGAGCTGATCACTTAATGAGTACACTCACCAACCTGTAAAAGGAACAGCCTTCTGTCTGAGGGATGCAATTTATTCTGTCTGTGTAGGAGCTGTGGTATTTTCCTTGAAAAAATACTAAGCAAAACAAAAAAGTGGAAGCAGGGGGTGGTAATGTGGAGAAATAAGAATATCAGCCTTTTTTTTTAATTCTTTCATCAATAAGGCAAAAAGAAATACTTAAGGAGATGCAAAACAGCCTGTTTTGAGGGTATTGATTTTATATGTGGTGCCACATGTACCATGAAGTGGAGCTGGGTGGCTGAAAAGGATGGTGCTGTTTCTTGAGCCTTCTGAGATACTGGCTGTCTGATCTGCCACTGATCCATAGCCCTACATCCTGCCACCAGATGTGGCCCTCACCTGTGAATGCCAGTACCTTTCTCCCCCCTTGCTCACCCTTCTATTTCAGCTCTTGTCTCTGTCAGTGAGAATAGAGCTAATCTAGAAACAACATAGGGGACAATGTGAACAGCCACCGTGAGAGTCACTTAAACAAATGGATTTGTAAAACTTGATTGTTCTAAGCCTGTCCAAGCCAGGACTACATTTTGAATTAAACATAAGGTAACTCCTTTCAGTGAATCAATAAGTGCAAATAACATAGCTTGCAACCATGTTTTATTTGCCAGACAAAGCTTTCTGAAGGCAATGCTTCAACCACCTGCTGCTAAAGTTGTTTGCTTTTTCCGAGAAAATGTGATCTTCTACAACATTAAAACAGACAAGCATTCATTCAGTGTACTTGTGCATACTTGGGGCTAGCTGTTTCCTGGATGTTTGAGAGTCTTTTTTTTTAGTGAACATTATAACTTTCTACAAACTTCCTTTTAGCAAATATCAATGACAGAGATGGGGGAGGGAGAGATGGAACTGTGGGAGTTTTTCTTACCCTCACTCAGCTCTATCTGGGTTTTGGAGAGAAAGACATACCTCCCTGAGAAATGTCAGTTTTCTGTTTTGCCACAAACCTCTTCTTTGCTTTTCTAATACCAGTTATCATTGCAAGATCCTGTTATCTTGCTGTTCCTGGAACATGTCCTCTGATATTTGGGTTGCTGCAGGAACCCTAAAGCATGTATTTTGCAGTACTTGTTTCCATTTTTCTGATACACCAAAGCACATTGTAATACCAGTTGATTCTTGCAGCTGACATATGAATGTAGTATAGTCCCAACAGGAGAGAATGATTGAAATACAGACAGTAAGTACAGATGTTTACAGAGAATTCCATTTCCCTGTTTGTTTATTCTGAGCACAGAGAAGTTTCTTTGAAAAAACAGATAACCTCTGCTGTTACTTTTCTTTACACTATACTTCTTCCTAGAGCTACAAACATTGGACAAAGGTTTCAGGTTTTCTGTTTCCACAATGTTCCATCAGCAAGGAACTTTTCTGCTATTTTTTTTATCCTCTCCAAGTTACCCCCTAGTATGTTACTTCATGCGTTCCCCATGGTGTCCTACATCAGCAAATTTTTTAGGTACCAATAGTAAGAAGTGATAACTTCCAGTATTGGTCAGTACAATTTTATGGGGTTTGCTTTCTGTTCCAATACTCCTATAGACTGCAGACCACTACCAATTTCCAGTCTATTTCTCTGCACACATAATCAATACCTAAGTAGCAAGTAAATGTAGGAGGAGCAGAATTTCAGCTCCTTTATTCCTAAATGCTCTTTCCGCATCTAATGTGCAAGATAAGGAAGAGAAAATTTGTATGAACTGGCATAGTCTTTGGGTGCTAATTTACACCAGATGAGGATCTTGGGCACGATACAGTTTCTGACTTTTAAGCTTATGTCTTAGGGAACCTCTGCAGCCATGTGGTATGGACAGCAGGCAAACGGCGTATATTAGCATGGTGTTGTTGTTAAATCTGAACCATTTTTTTTCTGTAGAAGTGCTTAAGGGGAAAGACAACATTCAAAACCTAGTCCAAATCAAGTCTTTATGATACAACAAAAATTAAAAATAAAAGCCAGAAAAACTGAACATGTTTTCTGTTGTTATTAAAAAGAATATGGATCTGGACTGACAGCTTGTAAACTAAGATACAACTTGATCTGACTTCAAATGGCCAAAATATTGCAATGTCCTCAAAACGGCCTATGGAAATCATTGTTTTGTCAAAAGACACAATACTCAGGAGTTTCATTTGCCTTCTCAGTAAAAGGAGATTATGCTTCAGAACAAAGTTTTGTATTTTCATGGCGTTACACTTTGAATTAACTATTAAAAGCAAAAGAAAACAAACTGTTTCTCATCAGCTGTTCAGAGACACACATTCAGGTGACCTAACCATATTTTGCCCCTCACCACTGTTTGGTCCTTTTTAGCCTGATAGTCCCACCACCCCAAGCTTCTTCCCATTCATCCTTCTACCCTATTTTCTCTTCTATTTCCATCTCTCATCTTTCTTTCTGTGCAACCTTTGATATGGTTATCTGAGGACTTGGTTATTATTAAGAGGTGCAACTGTTTTATTTTTAAACAACAACCTTTTCACAAACATCTCTTCCACTTCACTTCAGCTACTACTAGTTTAATCAACAATAAGGGCAATAAAACTCCTCTTTATTTACACTGAACTGACACATGCTCAAGTGTAATGAGACAGACTTTGGCATGTGCAACTTGACACATAATTTGTAAAAGCACGATGGACTTTTATTATTCCCCTACCATTAATTATAGGTATTTATGTGTTGGTAGAGGTGGATACATGTCTGTATGTGATTGTAAAACTAAATGAACATGACATAAGCCAAAACTGACAGAATAACCAAAGGAAACAGGGCTGATTATCTATACATAAAAAAACCCCAAACACATTAATAGGATATTTGGGTTGCCCTGATTAGCAAGCCAGGAGCTGCTATTACGTCTCAGCAAATGATAACAGGTATCTCTGTTGGTTCCCAAGCCTACAACTCTGAATACAGAGATTAGACAGGAGCTATGTAAATAAAAACTACCAATAAACAAGTGAATAACTGTTGAGTATAGCCAAGTGCCTAATTTTTGACAGAAAGGCAACATCTCCTTAAACAACATGTCTGTCATTCCACAGATATAAACACTATATTGCATAAATACTGTACTTTCACTCTCTAAATGATGTTTTGCAAGTGTGCTTTAGCAGCTTCTAAACCAAATTGTTTATAAATGTGGCAATGGAAAAGCTACATCCATTAACTTTATGTGAAAAATAGAAAGAACCCTGCTGTTAGTTACAGAAGTAAAAAATAGCTGACAGTAATTTCTTGGCTCTTGGTGAGTTTAGTGAGCTATTTGATGTGGTAGAGGAAACTATGCAACCACAAAACTGCTGGAAATTAAAAATAATGCCATAAACAGGTAAAATAGAATTGCCAGTGTTCAATGAAATGAACATGGATGCATTTAGCTACAGTTCACATGTAACATTGATTCACTGAAAGAACACCTGGGCACAAAATTCACAATCCTGAGGGCAAAATATAGATGCTCACTCAACCCAGTTCTTTGCGTTGATGCTTGTCTCCTCAAAAAAGGTCAGTGTATTTTAGCTAGGTCCAGGTATAACAGATGTCATAAACTTAAATGTAACACTGTTGGATGAGTTACATGTATACATGTAACATGAGTTAAAATGTATATTTTCATTGTGAAGCTGGTCCAGTCTTAATGCATGGATGTAAATGAATGCACAGGAACAGCATTATTTTAATCAGTGATTTTTTTGTAGTGGACCCTTTCCTTCTCTTTGTCCTCCTCCTCCTTTAAGATATTTTCTTTGATTTCAACAGAAGCAGGATAAGGTCCATCTTTTTTTTGTATTTCATTCTGCTTTACCCGGGGAATTTGCAGTAATATTTCAGCACAATTCTTAGGTTTCTCCCCAAGGCTTAAACTGACATTTTTCCCGTGCACACAAATGTGCTACTCTCAGGTGGGGATAGGAAGGAGACCAAGTCCATCAGCAACGCTGGCAGCACCTCTGGGATAACAGAGTTAAGAAGAGGCAAAAACCCTGTGCAACAGAAATTGCAGCCAAAGAGAGACTATGTGAGAGCAACAACTCTGCAGACACCAAGACTAGTGAAAAAGGAGGGGAAAGAGGCACTCCAGGTATCAGAGCAGAGATTCCCCTGCAGCATGTGGTGAAGACCATGGTGAGACATCCTGTCCTGAAGAACTGCAGCCTGTTGGAAGGGACTTATGTTGGAGCTCATGGAGCACTGTCTGCTATGGGAGGGATCCCATGCTGAAGCAGGGGAAGAGTGAGGTCAAAGGAGCAGCAGAGATAGCTGTGATGAACTGATCACAGCCCCCATTCTCTGTCACCCTCCACTGCTGGAAGGGATGAGGTTGACAAATCAGGAGTCAAGTTGAGCCTGGGAAGGATGGCAGGGTTGGGGTCAGGGTCAGGTGTTTTAAGATTTGGTTTTATTTCTCATTATCCTACTCTGATTTGACTGGCAATCAAATTTCCCCAAGTCAAGTCTGTTTTGCCCATGACAGGAACTGGTATATGATTTCTCCCTGTCCTTATCTCGATCCACAAACTTTTGCTTATATCTTTTCTCCCCTGTCCAACTGAGGAGGGGTGGGATAGAGTGGCATATGCTCTCCCATCAGGGTCAGCCCACCACAGCTGGCGCCTAAATGGGGACCTGAGACATTTGAGAGAAGGACAGTAATTGGGAGAGTTAATAGGTAAAACATGGACTGGACAATTCTAGAGAGTGCAGTGATGATGGGAAATTTTGATTGTTGTGACTGTAGTGAAGGGTCAAGGGGTAGATTGTGTGTATATTGTCCACTTTCATTTGGTGTTCTGACGATGTTACTTTTATTTTGGTGGGGAGGATTCTTTTTGTTGTAAGTGATGTTTGTGAAGATTGTATGAATGTGGCATGAATATTCAATTATAATCCTTAAAGATATGCTTTTCAGAGGTGAGGGGTAAGAAATTCTTATCTTTTAAGGAAGTTTGATGTTGAATTTGAACAAAACATTTGGTAGATGATCATAATCTTCTGTAGTGCACGTCATGTTAACCAAAATTACTTTTTCTCTCACTTTTAACATTTTACTGGATTTGAAGCTACAAAGTAGAGATAAGAGAGATCAAAATCTCTTTTTTTGCTAATTTAGAGTTAAAATTGATAACTTTTGTGTGAACTTTTACTTCATTTTCCTTCTAAAGTTCCACGGATACCAAAGCAGTCCCAAGTGACACATATTGGAGTCTGATTTTAAAATTGGTTCTGCTTTGCCATCCTAAATCGCACCTTAAACAACAAAGCAAATGATGGGTGTCTTGAGATGCTTTGTGTTGGAGATAGTGGTACAGACTTATCTTGCCTCATGGGGAGAGAGGAGTGTGTGTGAAATGCCAAGGTAATGGGCTACCTGATCTTTAACAATAACAGATAACCTGCTTTCATGTGGTGCTATTGTGTGAATTCAGGGAGACTAAAGTCCAGTGTTTGTGCTCAAAATTGTTCAGGTTTGTTGATCAAAGGAAGAGCTTAGAAAACTAGAACAAAAGGGACAGCTACTCCCTGGAACATCTGTGTCTTACATGACCAAAAGACACTTTCTGGAAGATAACAAGACAGAAAAAACAGACCTTCAGCATGAACCAGAGATTTTATTTTTCAACTCTTTCATGATTAAGGATTTCTAACATAAAAGTTTAAGCAATCAGAGACTGGGAAGACCTCTGTAAAGACTGGTGCATTGCCAAGCCCTCACATCACCAAGACCACAAACAAAAGGAGGAAAGAATATAATAGAGAATTACCCTAATTATGAATTGATCTTGTCTGAAAAAAGTAAAGGACTTTTTAGGAGTTCTTCTTTTGTCTTGTTTTTTTGGTTTGGTTTTTTTTTGTTTTTGTTTTTGTTTTTTTTTCTTTTGAAAGTTGTTTCAGGCTGTTTCATCCACAGGAGTGCCTGACTCTTTTGCTCCAATAATAAATTAGAGATGTGAGCTGTTTTCTTCATGCCATCCATGAGATTACACCTCTAGGGTTCACTGCAGACAGTTGTTAGTTGTGTCCACTCTGACCTTAAGTTAAACAGGTTCTGGATGTGCTCTGGATCACATTCTGCCAGTTTGGAGCAGAGATAACACTCCTCTGTGACTCCCTGTTCTGCTTTCAGTGGACACACCCTCCAGTCTGAATGATAGGTCAGATATGAAAAACATGAAACAAATTGTGGCTGGTCAGAGAACACAGAGATAGCGAGTAGGCAACATCCCAGAGTCATGTAAATCATGGAGAGGCACTTAATGCTGCAAGGCAGAACTCCATTTGGGTGGGATCCTTTTACATAAAGGGCCAAGACAAGATTTCAAATGACTTGTGGTTTTCCTTGCTTTCCTGGTATGCATTTCTGCTCCCGTCAGCCCCCTTTTTCTGAAGAGAACTAAAGCCCCTGTGCAGCCCCTCTGCTGTCTGTTGGCGTTCCAGGAGCCCTTCTTCTCTTTCTTGTAGAGCAATGAAGTTGCAGTCAAAGAGCAAAAACACCACCACATGGTTTCAGTGACTGAAAGAGGCCCTTCAGTAATGAACCTCAAATGCTCACGTACATCAGCTGATAAAAAATGGCCTGGCTGAAATATGTACTCACCAAGTATCTGTAGGGCATCATCTGAATGGCAGATCAGTTCATACGTATCATATCATCTTCCTGTGGGCTGTCAACAGTCAAGAGACGGGGCTAAATTCAAGGCAGTCTGCAGTAAATAATTTGCTCTTCTATAGAAGCTTTTCTTTTCTATCCATTTTTCTCCTGGCTTCTGCTCAGCACTTCTGGGCAGGCTTTTTACCCACAGGATTTTGTCAGTTGCCATAGGCTGCTGTTGAGGAATAAAGTTCAGTCACAGTCTCCAGTGTAATGTAGAAAGGGAAAGCATTAATTAAAAACGGAGGCAACCTAATACAGCCCTGTGAACAGACTCCAGGCAGATCAGAGCTGATTCTTCTGGTTCACTTCTCATACTTGTGTATTTGTGCTGAGTCAGATAGATGAAACTATGCCTGGAGCAACACTTTGCTTTTTCTTTTAATTTCACATGCTGAATACCTGTCCCCTATCTCTCCCATTGTACTTAGACCAATACAAGTCTCATAATAGCATTTCCATCTCTTTTTCTGAAGAAATTAATTGAAATCTATTGATATTTAACAGCAGCTTTTTAGTGGAAGATGATAATTAGCTAAATAGATGTGCCCTTAGGAAATCTGATGGCTTTAAAGCAATGTATTTCACTACAGGTCTGCTTGCTTTTTTAGCATTAGCTTTCAGGCATTAGGCCAACAAGATATGCTCTGACCCAGTATGGCCATCCTCATCATCCACATAACAAAAAAGTGGTCAACAGTTAAATGCAAGAAACAGTCATGAATGACTTAGGAACAATGTGCCCATTGGAAAATTCTCTCCTAACTCTTGACATTTTAGTGGTTAGGTTATGTTCTGTGGTATATGTGCTTGTATCTCCTCATCAAAGCTGCTAATCAAATTGGAAAAGGATCTCATCACCCATATAACCATGTACAGCTTTAAAAAAGTCCCAGTCAGTTCTTTGTCTCAAAGATCTTTTCAGCAATGAGTTCTCCACTTAAGAAATCAGATTGCTGCGTTGTTTTCAGATTCACTGTCAGCTTCTTTTGTGTAAGGTTTACCTGATTTTATTTAATTAATTAATCCATTAGTCATCACATACTACTTTCTTTCTGTTATTCTTTTGAAATATGCCATCTTTGTTCTCTTATTACAACAGTTTTTTCAAGCCTTTGGTACCCATGTACCCCCTTCTGAAGTCCTTTTTCCCCAGGGATTTTCTTGACATAACAGGTCACCACCCTGCCCAGAACAGTGGGGTTTCTGTTCATCCTTTATTTTTCTGATGTCTGGATCATGTTCCAGAGTCACCACCATTCATTTAGAAGTCCACAATGTACCCAAGTAGATCAAATGCTTTGTCACAATTTGTGTTACCTTACATTTTGTGTGTGGTTGTGGTGTCAGTTCACCCAGCTTTAATTGCATCCCACTGGAGCACCATACAGCCTCTTTAGTCTTAATTATCCTGTACAACTCTGTGGCATTTGCAGGTTTTTCCTACCTTGAAACTCATTTTTAGATCTCTGATAGATACTATGAGCAAAAATACCACTCTGTGGGAGTTTAGGATAGTCACTGGGAACTTTTGACACATTTTAAATTGAACATTATTCCTCCTCTTTAATTTCTGTCTCACAGCCACTTCCTGTCCAAAGACAGTCTCAGTTATGGACCTGTAAGACATAAGGGTATTAATTCCTGTAATTCTTCCCTGTCTGGCAGTTAGTTTTCTCTTGCCCTATTAGCCATGTGTACCAGGACACCCACAGCTGGTTCCTGACTCCTGCAAGGTGGTGGGCATGGCCTCTTTCCCAAGGCAAATCCTTTCCCCTAGTTCCTAGGTCCCTCTAGAAAGACCATGAGCCAAACAGAGTTGTATAAAACAATAATAAGATGTCCTTCCTTCCCAGTAAGGGCAGAAGACTTTCCTCTGGAGTATCCCAAAATCCACTAAACAAATTTGTGTTATCTGAGGCAGTCACATCACTTACAGGAGTTCAGTAACATTGCAGTAATATTGCCACTCAGATAGAGATGTCTCACAGATCCAAACTCTCTCTAAATAAGGGCCATTCATAATTCAATACTTGCAGGTGTAACAGCAGTGGTCATTATGATGAAGCAGTTTGGACAAAACTGGAATCATAAGAAGCTGTAGCAACCTAATAAATATTAACTAGCATTACACACAGCATAAATCATCTTACAGACTCCTATCAGCTCTAAAACACTTCCTGTCCCTGCCTTTGAATTCAGCAGCACAGTCTTAAAGTTCATTTCTAATTCAGGCTGGCAAGGGTGATGGGAAGGACTCACCAGAGAGCAAGGTCTGGTTCTTGAATTGCAATTATTACTTGGCATGTACTTAATTAATACTTAGCATTCCATGAGTGATAATGATTTTTTAACCCTTAAAAGCACTCACTGCTCAGGAGCAATCTGCATCAAAGTTGTGCTGTCTCACAGCTTTTTGTGCTGTCTCACAGAATTATCTCTCACAGATAATTCTTCTTCTTCATAGAAGCAATTTGTGACCAGTTTTGCTTTCACACTCCAACTCTAGCATAGAGCTGAGGCTCCAAATAGTGCAGAAAACAAGATCTCCAAGAGTTCTAACTGGAAATATTTCTTCCCTTCCTTCACCCTTCCCCACTGAAATTAAAAACAAAAATAAAGAGCTGATATTCATTTCTACTGATCTAAGTATTTGCAGATCCTTATATTGGTGAAACTTTAATTTTAGGCCTAAGTTGACCTGACATGTCTTTTTAAGGAGCTTGCCCAAGGCCACGCAGTGGCTCTGTGTCAGCCAGGATTAGACCTCAGGAATTGTTGCCTTTCAGTCCACTAGACCAAGCTGCCTCTCATACTGCCATCAGAGCTCTCCAGGCCAGATCAGTCTGATCAGTTTCTTCATGGGCTTGATCTTTAAAAATATGTGTATCCTAACTGCCTGAGAAACCAAAACAGTACTTTTCTTTACCAATACAGAGCATAGCCCTCTTCCTTTTTTTTCTTTTCTCTTTCTTAGGGTTGTTGGTTCGTTGGTTGGTTTGGTTGGTGGTAGGTTTGGTTTTGTTTTTTTTTTATGGGTTTTTTGTTTTGTTTTGTGATGGCTTTAAATCATACCTGTGTCATTTATTTTACAGAAGAAAAAAAAAAAAAAAAAAAAAAAAAGACTTTGGCACATAAAGCTCCAGGACTGCTGTTCCACTTTGTGTTCTCATCACTTCATCTTTACATTTGGTCAGGATTGCCTTTGCCATTTGGCCAGCTCCAGAAGTGATGTAGGTGGCATTCACAGTATTAAGAAATATGCACAAACTTGGTATAAAAGATTGGGAACTCAATTAAAGCTCTATCATTGTTTCTTTATTATCATTTCAGGCATCCCTGGACACTAAAAGTATTATCCAGAGATGGTATTCTGTCTTTTCTCCCTCTCTCAAGGGCTGTGCAAGCCAGCTGGTGCCTGCATTCTTGGCTCTATCATGCTCATTGAAGAGCAGTGGAAATCGATTTCCAGCCAGACTTTGGCTCCTTCCACTTCCTTCCCCACTTAGTTCAACTTCTCCAGTGCTCCAAGACAGGACATTTTACATTTAGCTTGTCAGCCTGCTCCAGGACTCAGTGACTGACTGCCTGGTACATGAGATGCTGGCTGTAAAAGAGAAGTGTTGAAGCTGTGCTGCAGCTGGCAGCACACCACTCCCCAAAACTCTGTGCCATAAGGGACACCAATTCCATGCTGCCTTGTGTCCTGCTGGGGTTATGCATCCATCCCACTCCAAACCCAGGCCTCCCTTGCTTTGCCACCCAAGGGATGAAGGTTTGGGGCCACCCCACACAGAGAGATTTGGATTGGTGAGGGCATGGCAAACAGAAAGATGAGTTTCCTCACACTCATTGTGGGAAGAAAAGTATTTGGAGCACAAGAAGAGGAGCTGAACAGAATTTTTAAAATTTGTAGCTGAAAGTCTGACACAAACACAATTAACTAAGCAAGACAGATAATGTAGATTTCTCTGGATCTGCTGGGAAACTGCTGCTTATTGCATTTTTTCAAGGCCCTTTAAATCCCTCACTCTGTAGATCTGGTCTAAGTAAAAGATCATTGCAGCTCCTTTTGTGATGTTACAGGAACTTTGCCAACTTTCAGATTTTCATCATATACATGCAGTAGCTGTGGGAGAACTTCTTACCATCTGTAGCTAATAACAGTAATGTCTTGAACTGTAAGAGTGCCTTTCATCTGTGGATATCAAAAGACTTTCTAAACATTAACTAGTTAAATGACACTGTTCCAGTGAGATACAAGCTCCTAATTTGTGTGGTTTGGGTGGCTTTTATTAATATAAGAGCTCTGAAAAGGCTGTCAGCTACCTAGTGCTTACAAGGTAAAGGTAATGGTAATCAAGAAGATGTCTATCATTTTGCAAGCTGTGGACTAGGAAAGTTTAGGTAGGGAGGATTACTTTAGTGCCATTTTTGGCACATTTTGACTGTGTTCTTAAAAATCCTCTATTGGCCTGAAGTCTGAGTAGCCATGTAAAAGGAGATAAATATTCATCTAGGAATAGCTGAATGCAATGCTGTTTGCAAGGAAAGGAGTGTAAAAGTCTTGATGTTGACTCAAGGCAAAACAAAAACTAACCTATCTGTTCCCACAGCAAACACAAAACCTTTGATAGCCTGTGGTGGTGCTGCAGTAAGCCCATTAAAGTTGAAATTACTTTTGGAAATTTTATCATCCTGCTAATAGCTTTACTTTCTACTGAAGGAAGGGAAAAATCCTGTCTGGCAAAAATTTTCTTTTCTTAGATGGCTTCACTGTTTATGTTTCTATCTGAAAAACTTAGTGAAATCCGTTTGGCCACTTTAAAGGGAATTCCTATTTTCCTGTAAGGGGTATGAATTTAGGTGCTGCTTGTACTCAGGCAGCCAAGTTACATCCAACTTCCCTTGGGGTCAAGGTGATGAACCCTCTGTCATTCCAACTCGGCCTCTCCTGAAGCCAGCCTTTCCAAGAGAAGGAAGGAAAGCAATTGTCTCCCAAGAGAGACAGAGCATCTGGTAGCTCCCAGCCCAAGGAACTCCAAAGTGTCCATTCTGCACTACTAGGAATACAACCAGGGCTTACACACCTGTGGCACAGCTTTTTCCTGTGATCTGATGAATCCTTGAAGCAAAGCCTTTGAGACTTTATCTCAGTACTGTGGTACTAACCTGCTAATTTGAAATTCTTTGATTCCTTTGTTTTGCAATGAGCTCTACACAGCCACGAGCTCCTCTACCCAAATATAAAATATACCCATTTTTTAGGCTGTTCAAGATGAAGCTCACAGTGGGATTTCTGCCAACCACCCTGTGATGGAGATACTGCCTGATTCTGTGCTGAACTTTGTAAAGGCCAACACCTTTACAAATGTAGTCCAGAAGAGAAATCTAACCAGAGTAATCATCCATCCAAATGTAACTGTCAAAATCCTTTTCATACTTTGGTCAGTTTGTTGGCTTTTTGTTTGGTCAGATTTTTTTTCAGAAAGTACAAGAGTGGCTGTGGTTTAGCATGTCCTCATTAAATTATGTGAAAATTATATTAAGTGAAAGATCTCGAAGCAAAGAACTGTGGATATGCATAGGGAGCAGTGTTAGTATTCAGTTACGCTCAGCAGTGAAATTTCCTGATATAAATCCGGGTCACCTTAATTTGAATCAATAGACTTCCTGTACTTTTAAGCACAAAAAGAAAGCATTGGCTTCAGTTTGAATCATTAATGTTAAAGATGTATAAGAATCCATGGGAGGAGGGAGACTAAATACATATGTGATCACTTCACATTCCCCATACCAGCACTCCTTTAATGTTGAAAGAAAATAGTGGATGCTACCTAGCCACTCTGTGCCCCTAACGGAGGAGTTACAATTCCCACCTTTAAAAAAAAAAAGACAAATCATTCACTGTACATTTGTTGTGTCAAGCCATCATAAGAACACCTTTAACAAAACACGCCACTGCAGCTGAAGTGTACATACATCTTAGCAAAAATGAGTATATCATCATAGGTTCATAGAATGGTTTAGGTTAGAAGGGACCTTAAAGATCATCCAGTTCCAACCCCCCCACCATGGGCAGGGACATCTCCCAACAGACCAGGTTGTTCAAAACCCCATCCATCCTGGCCTTGAACACTTCCAAGGAAGGGGCATCCACAACATCCCTGGTTAACCTGTGCCAGTGTCTCACCATCCTCATGGAAAAGAATTTCTCAAAAATATATAATCTAAAGCTACTTTCTTTCAGTTTAACACCATTACCTCTTGTACTAACACTATATGCCCTAGTAAAAGTCCATCTCCAGCTTTCTTGTAGGCTCATTTCATATACTGCTATAAGATCTCAGAGCCTTCTCTTCTCCAGGCAGAACAACGCCAGCTCTTTGAGGGTCTTAACAGAATAGGTGCTCCAGCCCTTTCATCAGTTTTATGACCCTGCTCTGGAATTGCTCGAGCAGCTCCATGTCCTTCTTGTGTTGGGGCTCCAGAACTGGACAGTGTACTCCAGGGGGGATCTCACAAGAGCAGAGTAGAGGGGGACAATCACCTCCCCTGATATGCTGGCCACACTTTTGATTCAGCCCAGGATACAGCTGGCTTTCTGGGCTGCAAGCACACACTGACCACTGATGTTGAACTTCTCATCAACTGGCACCCCAACTCCTTTTCCTCAGGGCTCTTCTCAGTCCTGTGTTTGTGTTTGGGATTGCCCCAGCCCAGGTGCAGGACCTTGCATTTGACCTTGTTGAACTTCATGTGGTTTGTAGGGGACCATCTCTGAAGCCTGTCAAGGTCCCTCTGGATTGGATTGCATCCCTTCCCTCCAGCATGTTGACCACACCACACAGCTTGGTGTTATCAACATATATTGAGTATATAAGATGGACCATTTCAACAAAAACACAGATAACAATCATAGTAAATGCAGGATGGAATATTTGTGTGTTGTTATATGTTTCTCACACAAACTTTAAAGACAATGTTAAATGTGTGTACAGCAATGCATGAATCTTCTCTCAAAACATTCTCCACAGAATCAATAGGTGATTTGGACTGATCTTGCTGGGGCTGGAAGCTCTCATGTTCCCTCTGATTTTTGTTCATTTCACAATTGGATATTTTACCACCCACAGACCCCACTTGAGCCCCCATGCTAACCAGGTAGTTTCCATCAAGACAAGGCTTTTGCAGAGTCTTAGTACTGTTTCTTAGAATCCAGAAAAAATATGCTTCAAGAAACACTCGTACCCTCTTGCTGCACTCAGCTGGATTTGTGCCGAGCTGCTCACCATTACTTTGAAAAGCAGAGAGCAGGGGGTGAGGGGGTGGCCATCAATCTCAGAGGAGCTGACTCAGGCAGCCAGCTTCAGCAGCTGGTGCCAGCTTCAGAAGAATTCCAGCTAAATATGAACTCAATTCCAGCTAAATATGAACTCTGGAACTCTCTTTTGTCTCCATTCCCTCATTCCCTTTTTTCTTTTTTTTTTTTTTTTTTTTTTTTTTTGTTTTTCGTTTTTTGTGGGGTTTTTTGTTATTAATTACAGTCCTCAATATCCTACTATTGACAGCAAGATGGGGGTAAGGTGAAGAGTAGCTTTACGTAAAGGGTTTCCTATCTATTTGTTGCATCCAGCTACCTTTAACTTGAACATAAAGCATGCACAGTTCTGGTTGTAACTGTAACATAGCTCACAACTCATAAAAATTTATGGACTCTTTCAATCGTTAAAGATAATCCCAACAACTGTAAATATCCCAGAAACATCACACTCTTGAAGGAGGAGAGAGTCACAACAAATTTGTTTAGTGCTACATTGTGCTTCATCCCAACTGTTGTCTGGCTTTTTTTTTTAATTTAGAAGTTAAAGAAAATACTTATCAATTCCATCTCATCTGATAAATTAGTGTACTATAGGGCAGCCGGTTCTATTTCAACACTGCAAAGAGGCATTAATGCTTTTTAAGAATTACAAATATTGGTTGTTAATGAATATTCAGTTTACCCGTTTTCTTCTCAGTGAATTGATTTTGGAAAAAAAGGAAAGCTATAAGGAGAATAAATCAAGCATTTCTCTACTCAGAATCACTCTACAGCTCTCTTATCCCACTCTGGATGTACAAAGAAGATGGGAAAGGATTCTGATTTTGATTTTCATTCAAAAACAAGCCTCAGGTGCTTTAAAGCTCTTCAGCATCACCTGTGTCTCAGCTTGGGTGAAGTGCTGAGACCATCCCTCGGGCAGGCAGCAGGGCAGCTGAGCACTGGCCCTGGGTAGGAAGCTCCGAGGAGCCATGGGGGGATTAGGGTGAATGCTGGAGAGACTGGAAGGATGAGGAGCACAGATGGGTTGCTTGCTCTGCCTAAGAGCGGAGGCTGAGATAAGTGACAGGGTGGGAGGAGATGGGCAAAGGGGGTGGGGTCCTAAGACACGTATAGAAAGATCTGGGATGTGTGCAGTGGGTCCCAGAGCTGTGTTGGTTGTTAGGGGTGGGTTGCAGGTTGTGTGGGTGTCTGTCAGGTACTTGATTGCTGCTGTTTGGGGGTGGGAGTTTTAAAAATGTACTTTCAGAGGCAGAAGATTTGAGGTCAAATAATGATATGCCAGTGACATTCCAGAGGAACTGCAAGCTTTCCACAGTGGTATATATGCTGAGCTATTCTCCCTCTAGATAGTAAAAAAAAAAAAAAAAAGGAAAAAGAAAAAAAGGGAAACCTGCCACATACATACCCACAAGCCACAATTTTGCTTAATGAGTGTGCTATTTGCAGTAGAATCTCACTCTCAACCACCCTTCTAAGTGCTGTCATCATTTAGTGTAAATGGTTTCATAACATCTTGGAAAAAAATTATTTTAAGTCAGAGATGTGTCATTCAGAGTGAATCCAGAGAGAAGTCAACTATCATATGTGAATCACTTTCAATTTAGCTGACTACAGGATATAATTACCTCTATTTGTTGTGTTTGTGAACATTTCTTTGTCTGAAAAGGTGCTTTTTAAACTTTTAGAATGCTTTTGGTGGACACAGAATGGAAGAAATACACCCTTGCACTCAGATCTCCACAGCTAATGTCATTAATTGTATTAAGTAGCTCAGTACAATTACACTTTGTATTACTACAGGTTTTGATTAAAGCAAATGGTAAAGACAAAATAAAGGGACATTATTAGCACCAGTAAGTTACAGGGAAAACCTTTCTCTGAGCAGTTTCTGCAGTCACATTTTCAGCCTGTGTTATGTCTCATTGTTCAGCAAGGAGCACAGCTTTAGATCAGTGAGTAGCCCTCTCTGGCTAAGGTATACCTTAGGAAAGAGACAAAAGAGCAAGTCTCTGCTCATTGCCTTATTGCTTGGTAGTCCCTCTGCCTTCACATCCTTGATGCCTACAGGCTCTATTTCCAGGTGGAGAAAAACATTTAATGTTTCTCACTTTTCACCAGTGATGTTATTTCAAAGTTTAGAGGAAGGGAGAAAATTTGCATAAAACAACCCTGAAAGAAGTAATGTAGAAAAGTTACTCAATTCCAGACTCTCTATTTTCAAATTGGAGGAGAATACACAATGTGTATTTTTCTGGCAGTGCAGCACAGCAACAACACTTTGAGGAGAGGGAAACAGTCTGCTGCAGACTAACATTGAGACACTAAGGCATATGAACATCTGGTTGTTTCATAGAGTCAGTTTCGAGGAACTCTTTCCTTCATCAGCCCTAGGGTCTGCAGCTATGCCACCCAGAGGTTTTCTACAGCACACTGGAAGTGGACAACACTTGCCTTTGAATACATGCTTGATGTTTGAAAACCGAGAATGTTTCCCTTTGTCAAAAGGCTGGTGTGGTGACTTGGTCTGGGACTGTGCCAGAAGCTCTGCATCTACAAGATGAGCTTTTCTACCTTGGAATGCAAAGATGAGCTGCCATGGGGTGTACAAAGCTGAGCTGCCATGGGGTGTAGCAGTGAAAGATTTTTGTTCTCCTGACAGGAGGACTCGCAGGATGGGACATCACACCAGCTGCAGCAAAGCTGCCTGCAAGCATCTACAGCTGCACTGTTCAGAAGCTTTAAGTAAACCAGCTCTTTCTAATGAACTTGGCTCTTGATCCAGGGCAGAAGTAGTTGGACTTCATGCTTATTTAATCACACAGACAGTCATTAACATTTAAAACATCTCTGTTAACCAGGAACAGCCAGGAAACACTGACTTCCAGATTGCCTGTGGGTAGCAGAGAAGCAAGCATATTGGTGATTGCCATGTTTCTGGATACATTTCTCTCAGTTTCCACTGGAGGAAACATGACCAGAAATCTCTTCTGCCAAAATGTGTCCTTACACCTGCCTCTATCCAGAATATGTCTCACTTCACACACACAGATTACAAATGAGCAAACACCGTGAGGGTTTGTATTTCAATAACTGAGGGTGAAGAGAAGCTCTGGCGTGCTGTGCTGTCCACAGGCTCCGGTTTCCTGGTTCCCTTTCCTATCAGCCAGCCTGAAGGATATCATCCAGCTCCTGGGGTCTTCATTAATACCTTCTGCATGGGGCAGCGGGAGGCAGTGAGGAAGTTAAAGAGAAAGTGCTGGCTTTTACGTTTTTGCTACAGAAGATGCAGTTTCTTAGACTGCTGCCAGCCACTTGGAGACAAATTCAGACCAGCACACAGATACAGCCAGTCTATTTTTCTATTTTTTTTTTCTTTTAAAAAAATACCCACACCATCCATCCTCCTTGAAAATCTCTTCCTTAATGCACTGTGTCTACCTAGATGTATTCTGCAAACAAACCAGAAGTTCCCTGTGAGAAAACAGTGCAGCATCATGCTGTTGCCACCCCAAAGAATCTGACTTGACAGGTATATGTTTCTTTCTGATGGTTTTCTAGGTGCCCCACCCTGTGCTCAGATATCTGCTCAGCACAAGACAAGAAGCACAAGCATAACAACTGTGCCTTCAAACCTGGCTTCAAGGCCATGTGGTCCACCCTGACCACAAGAGGATGTTCCTTCACTTAGGGTCCGGTACAGTGTTTCTGATCTTTCTGGGTTGTTTGCACTTCCTCACCAAGCAGGGAAGAGTCTTTGTCAGTGCACACCAAAATTTTCCACGCTGAGCTAAGTTCATGTTAAGCTGGTGCTCAAGATTGCTGCATTCAATTATCTCTCAAGAAGTATGATTATTACTTGAGGTTTTTCTGATGAATGGTATTCACCGGAATATGCTAATTAAACCATTTGCAATTTTTCCTGTTAATAGAGAAAAGGGGATGAGCCATAACTATCATAGCCCAGGCAGAGATGCCTCTTGCGTGCTGGTTTCATGAAATACCTCTCAGGAGTTGGAGGTGGGCTGTACAGGATTGCTGCCAAGTGCAGGGCATTGTCCTGCCCATGAAAGTTTCTCCAAACTTCTGTAAGAAAACTTAAAAGTTTACCGTTTTGCTTTTCACTCACATCTTCTCTGCTATCGATTTTGTTACGTTTTTGCATTTATGTTCCTAAGTTAACAAGTGAATTGTGCCATTTAATTCAGCACATCATATCTCTTTGCAGTGCACACTCTTTAGTAATAAGGAGGCATTTTATGGTGATTTAATTTTTCAAGCTTTGAGTCTCAATCCAAGTATTTTTGGTATCCTTGACGACATTTTAATGCTGTTCTTAGAACATATGAATATGGTAGTAGTTTTCTTCACACACTGGAAACTCTATTTATTTGCTTTGCTTTGCTTGGTTTAATTTGACAGGAAGTATATGTATAATTATATCTCTTCCTTTTATTTGTCATTTTTCTTGGACCCCAAACAGAGCATGCTTCCACACAAAGAAAAGAATGGCACCTCTTGAAAGAGACTTTGCCTGTTGCTTAAAAGCAGTGTGTTTCCAAACAGAAATATTTTAGGGCAGATTGACTGCTCTGAATAGATTGGAAACAGGCTTTCAGAATCTCAATTATAATGTCTTGATAACAACATTTGTGAGATTAGAAATTGAATTAGCTAAGTTGAGATGTATTTGAAAATAAGCAGAAAACATACAATTCATTCTGGAAGTGCAAACTCCAAAGCTGTTACATTAATTAAAAACCTACTTGTTGCTGAATTGCTTCTTATATGTTGTGTAAATAAATCACATTGATACAAGAGGAGAAAGAGAGGGCTGAAAGTAACATCTGCATCCAGAGCAAAGCTCTTGCAAAGGAGTTTTTCACAAATTCCATCACATACCATGTAATAGAATATGAAATATAGATGATTTTGTATCTCCTTTCACAGAAGGATTTCCAGTCTGAAGTGTAAAGAGGAAAGAACAGGATATACACCCTTGCAACAGATGGTGGCAGGGTCTGGTGCAGACTGTATTTGAAAGGTGTTGTTCAGGTTTTGCTCATCTCTAGCCAGTATGATGAGATTAGAAATACTTCATTTCCATTATCCATGCTATGCTTGGCACTTTATTAATGAAAGTTGGTTTCTACCACCAAAGTATCTAGGTCAAGATTTTACTGACCATTAAGTGAGCTTGCATGAATTAGAACTGGTTTTGCTGATGGTATCTGCAGATGCAGCAAGGTTGTAGCAAAGCTGCACTTGGAAACCTGTGAAAGGAGCAGAATAACAAAGCATCAGATGGGAGCAGAAATTCTAGCACCAGCAACTAACATCAGCCTCTGCTCCAAACTGGGACTGGATGGACAAAAGCACAACTGAACCAATGTTAGGGTTTTGACTGTGTCCAGCTGCCTTTCTTTGTTGCAAATGCCTACAGCTACTAGAACAAACTTATGAATCTACAATTACTTTCAGGTGCTTTGCTCCACACACTCACTTCAGGGTTTTGTTTGTTTGTTTGTTTTTTAATAGTGAATAAATCCTATCTGGCTTCTCAGTTTTTGCAGCATGTTTCAGCTTTGTAGTATTTGGTGTAGACATTTAAAGTGCGAACCTTAAAGAGTTTATTTCTTATCCAAAACTTTATTTTCTTTTGTTTTCTCATGATAAAAACTCTATAGCAGAGCAAGTAATTTTTTCTGGCTCCATTCTGATCAACAGAACAACTGAATTTCTGAATGGGCTCTCCTTCAATTTGAAGCAGAGTTTTCTCATTGGAAATATTAAGAACTGGCCCAAAAGAAATGAGAAGTTACATTACATTATCATTCTCATCAGACTTACCTCCAGTGTCTAAGCATCGATTTTACTGCAAAGAGTAAACCCGAATGCCTTCAGCTGATTAATGTCCCGTTCCCAATTTGCATGCATGGATAGTATCTACCCAAAGGTCAGAACAGAGGAATGACTTGAACTAGATTTGTACCTCTTCCTGAACCATGGATTTGGCAGTAAAAACAAAGAGAGAAAGAAAGCATGTGAAGGTTCATGCCCAGGGGAAGTGATCAAAAAGGTCATTTTCATCTCCAAGTTGTGTATGTTTCTTTAATCAGTTATGATAGGAATCAAACATACACATAGCAGCAAAAATACAGGCTTGTCTTTTCTGCTTATTCAGCATTTACCAAATCTAGCTCATCTGAAAAGTTTGTTTCTTGATATGTGATATGGCTTTCTGATGCTGTTGTTTTCTGAGGAAAAGGAAGGATACATACAGCAGGGTCAATCTTGGGCAATGATTGCTAGAAGAATGCTGTGGGGTTAGTAGGAATGAGAAAAGAAGATGGGCAAGAAGTGAAAAAACTCAGGTAAATTTACCTTAGGAATCTGATATTTCCAGCCACTAATTAATGAAGGAAGTAATTGCATAGTTGAAGCTTAATGTAGTATAATTACATAAGTCCATTTCTTGGAAATTATGGTTGCAAAGAGGACTACTCCTATTTCAAATTACTTTAAAAGAATGAACCATAGGGGAATTTCTAAAGTATCTAGCTATTCCTGAGAAAAAAAAAAAAAAAAAAAAAAATCATCAAAAAAATATTCCCTGGATACTGTTTCTCCACTTCCAGTGTGGAGGACAGTAATTTTCATAATGCAGACCTATAGTCTCAAACATATGCCTGTATCCATCTCAACCCTCACTCCCTGGCCAGTGAGTGACATGACAGATGTAGCTTTTGGGATACCTCTCTATCCCAGACACAGCCCTTTCTCTCCCTGCTGAGCTGGAGAAACCTGTTTTTCAGTCTGATCCCATCTCCTCTTCATCCTTTTGGCAGCAAAACTGCATTTGCTTCAATTTCTGAGGAGCTTTGAGCCAGTCCTGTCTCATATATCTGTGTTTTGAATATTTACAATATCTTGTTATATTCCTTATGAGTAGTGACATCTCCAGGTGCAATGTATCCAGGATCAATAAATGCCATTAAAATCTTTATGCATGTGGTAGCTAAGAGATTGGCAGTGTCTAAATAAGTCTCAAGTTCAGTGAGCATATTAAGTTGATGAGCATTCATTTTAAATTTTGGTTGTGAAGGCCAGCTCTCAAATATGGTTTAGTACTTGTTCATCTGAAACACCCATACTGTTATTCTGACTTATTTGGATTTATTAAACTAGAAAAGAGAAATTTATTGAAAAATAAGACATATTGAATTTTATTGCTTTAGGCTAATAAAAATTGACACTGTTATGTTTTCTTAAAATTCATTAGGGTGTTTTTGATAACTTTCTCTCAATTTTTAATTTATCAGCAAAATTCTCAAAATGATTGCCATTTTATTTGATTTTTTTTTCTATTTACCCTGAAACAAAGTTCAGCTTTTTAAAAATAGTGTTTCAGTGCCATTCGGATAGTGTGAAATTAAAAGCTAATCTTAAGGATATTTTTTAAATGAATGATTGTGAAAATACTTTAATCTGAAATCTCATTTTGAAAAAAAAATGCTTCTAGAACATTTCAAAACCACGTGAGAGGAAAATTTGAAGGAGAACTTCAAGTAATTACACTCCGCATGTTTGTGAAAGTAGATGATACCCTTGGTATTTGAACAGAGTTGGGAGGTTTCTTGCTTAGCTTGGTCTATTTTCCATTTACCTGCTTCAAATGTATTTTACCTCTCTCTCCAGCATGTGATGATGTTACTTTTCAACCCCAAACCACTTTCATCTTCAGCACTGATATTTTTCCACTCCAACAACTACCCAACTCATGTACAGAAAAGGTCTCTACCACTTTTCCTTCCAGACTTTAAAAATATTGTATTGTATGTCACATTTTCCTTGGGCATTCCTATATCTCAGCATCCATACAGTCTGCAAGGAATGATACAAGCTATTTTTGCAATGAATACTGCTCCTTTTTTCCCCACAAGTCATCCTAGCACAGAAACTGGAATGTGTTTGGTGTTCCCAACACAGTCGCATCTCAGGCTGTGGGACCCTATTGCTCTACTCACAGGTCTGCTCCCACTTCCTGTGAGCATCTAATGAAAGAAAATGGTAAACTCAATTTTGTTCAGAGAGTCCCATGTGGTGTTGTACTAACTCATCACCTGACCATTCCCAAATGAAGGGAGGGGAAAAACGTAGTAAACATACTTTGAAATGCAGAGTTTGGTAGAGATGCACATTAGTAAAGTCTCAAAGGTATGCCTGTCTCCACCTCAACTCTCTCCCCTCCAGTTTGACAGCTGTACCACCTTCACACAACCTCACATACCTCCAGTGCCTGTCGTAAGAAAAGAAGGAATTCCACTTTGGTAAAAACACAACCTATCATTGCAGAAAATACTTGAAACCACATTGGCTTTATGGCCACCATAAAGTGTCCTACCTAGCACAGAACAAGAGCACCTTGCAGTACCTACTGAACTGATAATTGCACCTTTGCACTGTTTTATGAGGCAGTAATCCAGTTCCTGAGCAGAATAACTGGAAGGCTGAAAGCTGAGTAGTTTATCTTGATAAGGGAACTATATTATTACTAAGTAAAACAGCATGATGGTACTATTGCCACTTTTCTGTGCTTGGGGTGGGGATTTTTTTTTATGCTGTGGTTTGTGGGGTTTTTTAAGTCTTTGACTGTGCCTTTATCCAACAACCAAAACTAAATGAAAACCTCTATGAATTTGTGTTTAAGCTCATTGTGTGTTTAAAATAGCTCATAAGGAACAGGTATCTGTAGTCAAAACAAGAAATGGAAAGGAGTTTGAATGTTTTGTGTGCCCAGGCAGCATTAAAGAACATGGCCTGCATAGCAACATTGCTGGACTGAACTCCTTTTGTTTTCTTCTTGGTTTTCCTAATTATAGCTTTGTGACATCTTCTAATTTTAATATTAACCAATGAAACAGTACCAGCTAAGGCTTAGCATGGGATCAGGCAGTGCAGGCATGCACACTGAGCAGAGAGGTTACTCATCACCCTCTGTATGGTGTGGTGAGTACCTGGGGCTGGTACAGCAACACTGGCTATGCTTATCTGGGGACAGGTATCTAATTTCTGCCACTCCTGAGACCTGGACAAAGCTCCCACAGGTTGATGAGCTGCCTGTCACATCACAGGGGTAAATTTCAGTTCCCCAGGGGTCTCTGAGCCCTTCCACAGAAGTGCACGTATATGTCCAAGGGTGTTAGTGTGCATATTCCTCTCACAAGCAATAACCTCGTGCAGCTTTTTGTTTCAGAAGTTGTGTACCTAAGTGCTTCTTGGTGGCTTGGTCATCTTTCTTAATCTGCTGGTTTTGTTACATGAAGCTTCCATACTGAGCTTTACAAAATCAATAAATAACAGCAAGAAGATATTTCATCTCCTTTGCCTGGAAGCCTCTATTCGTCTTGACATACTCTAGTAATGTTGAAAGGTAAAATTATTTCCAAATAAAATGACAAACAATTCTCTTTGATAATTTTTGCTTATACAGGAGATTCAGAAGAGAAAACAAAAATATCTCTCTCTCTTCCTCATAACTTCTTCCCTCAGGCTTAATAGAAAAAGATAAAATGAGAACCATTACAATGGCATTTGCCAATTTGCAGACAGAATATATTGCAGGTGAGCAGGGATTCACCTTCAGAGATAAAACTGAGTCAGAAAGAAAGAGTCCACATTGCCCTTAGAAGGAATGATCGTTCACATTGCACTGGATGTTTTTTATGCCAAGCGTTTGTCAGTCAAGCAGCAGACATTTTTTCAATGCACTCTTGGCCTCACAGTTCAAAGAAAATGATGCCATAATAGAAGAGGCTGTCCAAGTCATGAGTGTCTTTCTTTTTTTCTTTTGCACCTAAACCTTTCTTTTCCCTATGCTGGAAAAATTGTATGATCACTGTGAGATTTATTAAAAAAAAAACAAAACAAAACAAAAACCTGTGAAAAAGGCTAACCTCAGGGCAAGAGCCACTCTGCAATATCATTTCCAAGAGGGTACAAGAGGCCAGATTGATAGATCCTCCTCTGTGTCACCTGCAGAAATTCTGGATGGTGGCCTGAGGAGGACAGCAGCTTCCAGGGGTCCCTGGTGTCCCCTGGCTTCCCAGAGAAAGTGTCTGCTCTATGGTCAGCTCTGGCAGCAGTTCATGCACATGCTGCCCCTCACTGAGGCATCGCTTCAAGGTCTGGAGTCAGACTGAGGTCCATAGTTTTATATGGACCTAAACCCTCAGAAGTGCCTGTTACATCAGGATGCCCAGCTTGAGGTAAGATAGACGGCTGGCTCTCAGAAGGTGCTGAGCACATTTTTCATTTTTCCCTCTTTCCCTGCTTTCTCTTGAACAGAGCCCTTTCAAGTCTCTGAAGTCAAAGATCTCCAGTAACTAATTCATTTTTAAAGTCTGTGGTTGGTCTATAGATATTTCTAAAACAACATTCTTGTTATCTCTGGGCTCCAGCTAGAAAGGTAATGCAGCACATAATTGCAGAAGTGTCTCAGTAATGGTGCAAATTCAAGTTAAATTGTGGGATATTCACACTGTGCACATAACTCCTGATGCCTGTTTAAAGGCTGCACAGTTTAGCAGCATGCTTTTTAAGATGAAGCACTAGAGTTGATCTTAAATACAAGAAAAATAAATGTATGGTCTTTGCCACAGTACAAGATTTTTCCTTCCAGGGATGATTCCAATGTTTACCAAAACAGTCTAGTTAATTCAGTTTGACTCTTCCTGGCAATAATGTCTTAAAAAATAGTACAAGGAAGGCAATCAAAGAAGCCCTTGGCCAGCCAAACTAGATTCAGATTTTCGTAATCTTCTTGTAGGAGAAGAGTATTCCCCATTGTTCGAGCCCTCTCTCCTACTGGGCTGCCACAACTCATTCTTTCTGTGGGTCGCACTCAAAGTAGCATTTTTTGAAAGGTCCACAAGCTTCTCCTGTTTTAAGGATGAAGAATAACTCTCATCACTGAGCCTTTAAGGATGAAGTTCTCTGAATACATTCTACCCATCTGGGGAAGAGCAACAATACAAAACCAGACCATGACCAGCCTTTTCCTGACATCTAACCACAGGATGAGCTTGACTCTACTGGCCTCTCACAACCATGGATCACAATACAGTCACATAGCCAAAGAAGTAATGCTAACAAGAAAAATCCACAGTGTTTATCTCCACTGTAATTTCCTTCCCCTCTTCCCTTGTTTTCCACAAATGAAAGAGGAGAATAAAAGAATAGATCTCCAGCTCACACTTCAAAAATGCTTTGGCTCAGAGGCAGAATTGTTCTTCATTCTGCCCAAATAGATTTGGGCAATGACAGGTTTGCTTTATAGAGCACAGGAATGTTCTGGAATGAGCAGACTGGCTAGTTGTTTAGAATTTTTGTTCATAGGACATAATCTCCTTCCAAATAATGCCTGCCATCATCTGGGATGATATTTCTACATGTGCTGTTCACAGTAGCACTTTAAGCAATGACATTTCAATGCTAAGGAAAGCTAAAGGCAGAGAGTTCATTATAGAAGCTCCCTTTAGGCTTTTGGCAAGTTGTAGTGAGATGCCAGTTGTTCCCAGACATTTTCTGTGAATGAGAATATGCTGGAACATTCAGAGAAGCAGAGTATATTCAAAATTATTTTTTTAAGTTACATACACCATATTTTGTCACAAGCATGATAGAAGAGTTCAGTTGGTTACGCAATCAAAGGTTATTTCTAGTACCTTTTAAACTGGCAGTTATTCAAAAATGCAATACACTCTCGAAGGTTGCCTGCTGCATATGGTCCTCTTGCTTTCTTTCCCCCACCTCCTCATTAAAAATAGGCATAAAAATTAAAATGGATTCAAACCTGCTTCCCATCAGAAAAGGCAGGTGATATGAAACCATTTTTTTCTTTTTCTAAGGCCCCCAGCTATATTATTTCTTCTAGCTTTTCATCTACTAGAATCTTGTTGTAGGCTGTGATAGCAGTGTGTTACTGTTTTCCAGACACTTCATATATCTAATCCAAGTATTTGGAAGCCTGACAAAAACTGGGTGTAAGGGCTTCCATACTGTTGCCCCATCAGAATGAAACTCTGTTTAGTTTTATACTTTTAGTTAGACAGGAGTTTCCTGTCTGTTTATATGCAGTTTTCTTCTTTCTTCCCCTGACTAGAATTGGGCACACTGTCAAAGAAGGGAATGGTCTACCCTGACTTCCCTAGTGAGTGAGTGTCACTAAGCCTTCATTTTTTCCTTCCTCAGAAAGGGTTGGAAAAGACAGAAGTTTAATAAAGGTGGGAAAAGCTAGATAGCACCTCCTAGGTGTTATCCCCACACACTTGCAACACCATGAAGTCTTGTTTGTTCCTGTTGCCATCATCTGTACCTCCAGCACTACCATGTTTTTGCTCTTTCTAATTGGGCTCATATTTGCTTGCAGCCCATTGCTGAGCCACTGTACTCTTGAAAGGCAGTGATGATCCATATTTACTGTAATTGAAGGCAGGAGGGTCTCATATTTCAGCTCAGCTGAGCAAGGTGTAGACCAGCTGGCTCTAGCACAGGTAGAGTGAAACCAGGGCAGTCGAACCCTGCCTCAAGCTGGTCACCAGAGGATGTACATCATGGTTTTCACTATTGCTTTCAATAGCCAGTGCTCAGGTCTCTGATATCCTAGGTATAGTGTCACTGGCACTCAAAATAAGTAAACTGACAGTAATTTGGGCATGACTGAATATGCTGCAAGAGCATTGGTAACAACTTACAGAAAGGAAAAAGAAAAGCAAGTACTTGCACAGTCTAACTTTAGGCAACCAGATCAAGTAATAAAGATAAGTTTGTCACCCAGTTGGGGCCAATTCCCCTGGGTCCCCTGTGTAGCCTGTGGGCAGAAGTTCCTCTTGAAGGATGCTTCAAAGCAGGAAGATCTCACATCCCTCGGGATGGTGTCACAGCAGCTGCATGGAGTTCTCCCACACAGAGGTAATATGAGCACTTTCCAGAGGCAATGGGCTTTAAAAGATGATGTTATCTCCTTTTCCAGATGTTATCTCCTTTTCCAGTAGCAGGAGCTTATTCAAGGCCAGCTGAGCACTCTAAGGGCTCCACTGCCACATAAAAAAAAAAAAAAAAAAAAAAAAAAAAAAAAAAAAAAGCAGAAAGGGATTATTATTGACCTCCAACATCTCAACATCTTTATCTGAAAAGTAGATGCACAAAACCTTCTAATCATCTTTGTCACTACTGTTACTGCCTTAAATAAGCCAGCTTGTTTTCCTATTTATCATTAATGTTTCATTAAAGTTGTGTAGTTTAGTTTCCAACCCATGAATCTCTCTCCCATATTCTCTCCTTCCTTTATCTGGGAGGGGAGAGGGGATTAATACAGAGCATCTGTTATTCAGTTTAATTGCTGTGCCAGTGTTAAACCATGACATTTTTTTATCCAGGATACCCTTTTTCTGTTCCACACAAAGATGGTGCAGGTTCTTCTGATGTTCTTTATTTTAGGATGCTCTGATGGACATGGAGATAGCTGATTTTTACATATTAGTTAATCAAGATGTTTCAGGGAGGTGGTCTATTCCTGACTTCTTTCTGCCAGTGCCAGATTTGTCTGGAGCTGCATAGAAGGTTTTCCATTTCAGTGGCCCCTTGGCATGCATGAAGTCTGAACCATGGGCAGATAGTGATTTGAACTAGGTGAAAGAAGAAAAAAAACACCTGCAGCATTGTCCTGCTGCATTTCCATTAATGAGCATAGAATTAACACTCTGGGTTCTCTAAACCTCATTTAGGTGTATCGGCAAGACCCAGAACTATATTGAAGGCCTGAAACTGGAAAAATAATTAAGAAGGCTCAATGCTAATTATTTTTCATCTTCAAACTGCTGCTTGCAGTTCATTCCCAACAAATACTGAAAGGTCATCAGCTTTCTTTTTCTTCATTTTCTTATGAACAAGTTATTTAGATTTCTTCTTGGTGTTGTCAGCATTCCATGGTGTGGTGCAGAAAAAAGAGCTCAATTTACAACAAGACAAACAGCTCTCATATGAAACGGAAGCCAGACAAGGACAGTCCATTTTTCTTTTTAATCACAGTCAGTATTCATAGCACTTTCTCTATTTTCTGTTTTCTGTCTTGTTATCATGGATAATGCAATGGAAATGTAATCATTTTTAATCATGTTTAATTATATACTTTATTCCCATTCTTTATCTCTCCTTACTAAAAAGGTGAGATTCTGTTTCATTCTGCTTGCTTTGTTGGAGCACTATAAAGGCATCAAATAACAATATGTGTCTTTCAAAGCTAATGTGCCTGCACAGACAGCGGCGCCCACCCTAGAAGCCTGCCCTGACTCCAGCATCCTAGTTTGGGTTGGTCTTGCTGTGCAGATTAATGTCAGATATGTCCTGAACTGCAGTGTCTGTGTGTTCCTGGGTGCCTGTATGACCTTGGAGCTTCACCACATCACAAATTCTGAAGCATCTCTCACACCAGTAATAGGTATGCCATGTACCCATCATATTCATCTCAGGGGTCTGGTGCTTCAAAGAAGATGCCAGGCTAATTCTCATAAATATTCCTCAGTTTATTAATGCTGAAAGGTGTCCCTCTCATCTTTTGCTATTTCAAAGTACCGTTCTGAGAAAAAAGAGTTACAATCTTGGGTTTAAAAAAATCTCATTGTTAAAAGTAAAATGTTAGTACTTGTGTTACTGTGAAAACCTTAGGTTGCTTAAACGATTATCTAAAACCCTCACAATTTGAATTAATTTCTGTTGTTTCAGGTTTACTTATTTTTCTTCGCTTTATGCTGGCCAGTCACGATTGATGAATTTACTACATATTATTCTCTATCATTTCTACCTTCAGTTTTCATAACCTGGCAGAGTTTAAATTTTAAGTGTACAGGAAGGGTGCAGTTTATTTATTTATTTAATCACTTTAATCACCACTGAAATAATAAGAAAAAAAATCTGCACTCAGATACTTATATTTCCCCAAGTCTTGCATCTGAGCACCAAAAAAATACTGAATACTAGGGAAGGGGAGGAGAGTTTTGTCCCCACTCTTTCTTTATCCTGTCCTGCCTGGGAGTTCCTCAGCCAAGTTTCAAGGATTCAAAGTGCAGGTCCAGTCTCAGCTAAAGTCCTCACTCCTTTTTACATCCTTTTCTAGCTGCCGGTGTGCAGTGTGTAACACTGCTTCCCTCATTTTATAACCTATTGCCATTCTGGTGACCTTTCCTTTTCTTCTTCAGCTTTCTCGGAAGGGAGCCACAGGCCAAATGAATGAGGGAGGATGAAAATTGAAACAGAATTGGCACTCAGAGTTTCATCCAGCACATATTTTCTGTTCATAGGGGAAATCTTTATAACCTTGTCCAAAATTTCGACATATTTTTAAACAAGTGTTGACAGGGGTGGGCAGTCTTCAGCAAGAGTGTTTACTCTAGAGCTCATTTCCTTACACACTAAGACATCTATGTTTATGATATATGCTAAAAAGGCATTTTCCTGGATGCAGCAAGATTTTAGGCAGTCAGGTAACTTGGCATTCATTCTCCCAGTGAAATGAGGGAAATGTGGTTTTTCTCCTAGGACTGGTTTCTAATAACCCAGTAGACACTAGCTGTGGGCAAGGTCATTTAACATCTGAATGGCCATCATTGCTTTGTGACAGAGCAAAGTTATAACAGACAGGGTGGAGTGAGTTGCATCTTTCAAAAACATAAGGTAAAATTAGAGCTTTTAGACAGCTGTAGTAAAAAGAGAGGAAAAAACATACATCTTGAACTGCTGTAGCACAGTTTTAATGGACCTCCTACTCACAGACAGAAGGTACCCAGCACACTGTGCCAGGTTATTTTCATTAAGACTGGAGAAATTTAATTAATGTGAAGGATGGGATGTTTGTTTGTCAGTGACAGAGATGCCCTCGCTTCAGACTGGGTTTTCAAAAATATAGGGGTGGCATAAACCAGAGGTGAAACCCTGTCTCTGTTCAAGATTTGAAGTATATGGGATTTTTGCCCCTGCTTTCAATGAAGCCAAAATTCCATGCCAGAAAACCAGTGCATCTAATGCTGTAAAATATTTCAGTCGTGTAGCCAAAGAAGAGATTTAGCTGATGCAGAATTTGTTGTTTAGCAATGCTGTAGCATCTGTCACAGCACCCGAAGATGAGAAAGTACTAGTAACAACAACAGAAATTGGGTCTGTGTCCATTTCATGACAAATGTCACCTGAGTTAGCTCTATGTGTGATTTTGACTGAAAATCTGAAACTGGAAATGAATAATGGAGTTGTTTATTCTTTGGTACTTGGTGAAAAGTGCAGAGGTAACTGCTGTACTTTAAATCAACTGTTGGTATTTTTTATATGATTAACAAGGATTTTAAGGTTCATGAGAAATGGCTGAAGCTGTTAGCTCTGCACGGCACCATGAAAAGGATTTTATTTTTAATCCTGTGAAGGGCACTGTGAATTGTTTTGGTGGCTTTGACAAAATAACAGCTGTGGTGACTGACGGTTCTCCAGCTGTGTGGGGCAAGTCAACAGTTTTACTGGTTTATTTTAAAAGTTATATGGAGTGAGCTTCCTACCTTTTCAATGAATGAGGTACCCAAAAGCCTCATGTGGGAAGGTACTAGAACTGGCAAATGTCATGGAAGTTGTTAAAGTGATTAACCTTGTTAGAGCACAGGAGGGAGCTTTCAGCAGCTATCACCTGGTCTCTGACACAAAAGTTGCTGAAAACAGAGTTTGTTTTTTTGAAGATAAAGTCTAACAACAGATATTTTGAGAAATGAGAAATATTTTGTCCTCTGGAAATTAAATGTTAATTTTCAGAGTGAGGTGTTCTGGAGTCAATAAACTACTTCCAGACAGGTTGTAGTGTGTTGCAGTGTGTAGTATTGTAGATTTGTGTTACTTGGCATTTGCTTATAAAGTAATTCTTACTTCAGGTTTCCTTTTAATAGAAAATTTAAAGGTATTGGAAAATTCAACAGGCAGAAGAGATTGTCCTCTTCCCAGTTATCAGATAACTTTCTGCTAGAACAACATGAAAAATGAATTATCCACCAAAGTTGTTGATGCAATTTGGTTTTTGCTGCAGCTGAGGTAAAATACTAGCTACCACATTTTTTTTTATATATCCACATGAATTGGCACATATAACTTTGAGACAGGAATACTGTAGACCTTACGCAGACAAAATTTTTACTGGATTCAGCAATTCTTGTATTCATTCCGAAAGAGTAAAACATGATGTGATACCCATCAACATATATGTCTCCAGCTTGCACTCTGGACATACAGAGTTGCATGCTCCAGACTGGAGATGGCTGAAATAAGGCATTGCTTTTTAGCCATCGAGATGGAGTAAAAATATAGACTCCTTATCATACATGCATACAGCAATTTGATTACATACTGAATGTATAAGGAAAATGGCAGCAAACCTGGTTAATGGAAACTACCTCCCAAATATTTGACTAAAAGAAGGGTTTGTTTCAAAAAGAAAATTGTGTTGATTTTCAAGAAAACTAGCACATAGAACTTCCTGTGATTTTTCATCTCAATACAGTGAAGTAAAAAAGTCAAAAAATAGATTGATTTGACCTCCTAAGTCCCCAGAAAGAACAGTCAATGTAGATGTGGGTAACATAAAATGAAAAAGTACTGAAGTAATATTGTCTGTGGAGTGCTTTTTACTGTGTTGGAAATAAATGTTTTTGTATTTTATTTGCTGCATGGTTTTTCTGTTAGCATTTCAGAATGTTAACCATCCTCTTAAATGATTGGTTATAATGGGCCATTGTAGGAAGAAACAGGGCAATGAAACCAAGCCAATATTCTTTCATGTTGATCCAATTTTATGTCAGTGATCTTGATCTTTTGTCAGCCTAAGAGTCTTATTTTGGTTGCAGGTTAACACAGCATTACAAGAAGATCGTTTGGCTTTCCATTACAAGTAATTTCTGTTCTAAAGGAATTCCCTCCACCTGGAGGAAATGTTGGCATAAATAAGACCAGACAAGTGATTGTGCCTTTCATGAGAATTACTGGTACTATAAATTTTAGTTAATCCCAGACCCAAGGAATCAGCACTCTAAAGCTTTGGGTCTTTAAACACATGAATAGGTCTATTAAAAGCAGTGGCACTCTGTCTGTGCTTAAAGCTAAGTACCTGCATAAATCTTTACAAGATCTGGCTCTAAGGCAGAAATGTATTATCCTGGTAGCTCAAACACCTAATTTTGGATCTATAATGATGGTATTGTTCGACTGTGTTGTCACATTCAGGTTGTCCTACCTGTTCACTGTAAGAAGCACAACACAAGTTTGCTGTCTTGCTATGGCAAAGGGAATGTGCAATATCTTTAATTCTACCCTTGTTCTCTGCACATGAAATGGACACCATATTCATCTCCTCCTTAAACCCTAAAAAAGGTAGAATTGTGTTTAGCGGTGCAAACCATGCACTCAAGTGTTTCTCCCTTAATTCTGGAAAGCTGGTACTTTGGCATGCCTCTCTGCTAAAGGCAGCTGTTTATAATTACAGTGAAACCACTCACCTGCTTCTGTGCTGTATTATTCCTGTTGCTGTAGATACTGAGACTGACTGAGAGGCACTGTAGACCTACTTTGATTATCAAGAAATGGTAGCTCTTTTGGGGAAAGCAGTAAAAAACTTCAGTCTGGGATTCTTCAGATTTGTGGTAAGTGCTTCAAGTGGATTTGGGGTTTTTTTATTATTTTTTTTCATCACTGACCATCTCTTTCTCATGGGGCTGTGTTTTCTGCTCAACAAGATGTTACTCTGGAGGGTTTTTTAATGCGTAATGTGTCCTGTCTAAACTAAACAACTAAAAGTGTACGTGGAAGACCTTTTAAAGGAGAAGAAAGGCAAGTAAAGAAGCCTAAGACTACTGAACTCTTCCAGTAGGAAGAGGAGCTGAGAGGGCAGAAAGAACATTTCTCAGAATAGGATATACTTAACACTAACTCTGTATCTCTTTCTTGGAGGGATACTACGTTTCAGTGTCTGGACTGGGTATGTGGTGGAAGAACCCCTAATATTGTTGTTTGAAAGGCATCCTAGTACGTGCCTGATAACTCCAGGATTCTTTTTGTGCTAGTGGTTCATCTACAAAACTCTCAAGTGTTTCCATATGAACAGGTAGAGAGGCACTTTTGTTGCCTGCAGCACATAGATACATTAGACTTGTTCTGCAAAAGATCCCCTGCAGTTCCCAGCAAAGTGTTGAGTGAAGAGCTGTCTCAGTGAGCTACTACAGCCTGGCAGAGATTGCTGAAGCTGATAATCTGTTCTGCTTGGGGTTTGGGGAGTGTGAAATGAAGAAGAAACTGTTTTTTAAGTGTCATGTAGAAATGCTCTCGCTCTCTTTTTTTTTTTTTTTTTTTTTTAATGAGTTTGTATGTTTTATTAAATCAAATTATTTTTTATATAACCTAAATAATGTGACGTGGTAATATTTCTGCATTTGGCAGTGTTATTTCTCTAAGTCACCGGGGCATTCTTTTCTACCTCAGCATGCTGTGCTTATAAAGGCACTCATAGATCATCTGCAAGATCTTAGTAGCAGAATCTACATTTTTCCAATGAGTGTGAGACTGGCACTCCAGGCTGTATAATCCTTTCAAAGTCCTCCAATTTACGAGAAAGCAGACAAAAAGAATGGTAAGAAGTCTGTGTGCCAACTGCTGGATTCAATGGGTAGACTGTTTGGTAGATGAATAATTGGTTGGATGGTCACATGCAGAGAGTATCAGTCTGTTCCAGCTGTATCAGTCTGAACCCAGCTGTTCAATGTCCAGATGGAGACCATTGTTGATTTGTGTCTGGGAGGGAGGTCTGTGTTACCTCTCAGAGGTCTGTGTTGGGATCACTACTGATTAATATCTTAATTAATGACAGTGGTATCCAGGGTACCCTCTGCAAGCTTTCAGATGACACCAAGCTGAGTTGTGTGATTGGCACACCTGAGGGACAGAATGCCATTCAGAGGGACCTAGACAAGCTCAGGAAGTGAGCCCATGTGAACCTCTTGAGGCTCAAGGCTGCCAGGTGCAAAGTCCTGCACATGGCTCTGGGCAATCCCTGGTACCAGTAGAGGCTAGGGGATGAAGAGATTGACAGCAGCCCTGTGGAAAAGGACTTGGGCTTAGTGGTGGATGAAAAGCTGTACATGAGCTGGAAACATGTGCACTTGAAGCCCAGAAAGCCAACTTTAACTTGGGGCGCATCAAAAGAAGGGTGACAAGCAGGTCAAGGAAGATGATTCTGCCCCTCTATTCTGCTGTTGTGAGACCCCCACCTGTGTCCAGTTCAGCACAAGAAAGATATGGACCTCTTGGACTGAGTCCAGAGGAGGGCTGCAAAGATGATCAGGGGGCTGGAGAACCTCTCTTGTGAAGGAAGGCTGAGAGAGTTGGGGTTGTTCAGCCTAGAAAAGTGAAGGCTCTGGAGAGACCTTATTGCACCTCTTTGTTACTTAAAGAGGGCTAATAATAAAGATGGGGACAGACTTTTCAGCAGGGCCTGTTGCAATAGGACAAATGGCTTTAAACTAGAAGAGGGAAGATTTAGACTAAATATAAGAAAGAAATTGTTTACAATGGTGGAACACTGGAATATGTTGCTCAGAGAGGTATTAGATGCTCCATCCCTAGAAGCATTCAAGGTCAGATTGGATGAGACTCTGAGAAACATGATTGGGTTGAATATGTACCTGGTCATTGCAGGGGGAGTGGACTAGATGGCCTTTAAGGTCTCTTTCATCTCAAACCAGTCTATGACTTGGAGGGGGGAAATGTTTCCACAACGATGAACACAGTCATTGTAGGACTGAGGAGGGAGCCAGTGTACCTGGAAGGAAGCTTTTTGGTAGCAAGGTTTGTGGAAGCAGAAATTTTGGGCAGGAAGCACCAAGGACAGGCTGTAACAAGCAATTCAAGAACCAGCTGTGACTTCAGTTGGTGCTTTCACCCACCCAGACTCAGGAGTTTCTCACTCAGACATGCTGATTGCAGCCTCTCAGAAAAAAAAAAAAAAAAAAATTCCAAAATGACTAGTGACTTTAGCTGTTTCTAAACAACCAGCTTAACTTTCATAACTGGGCTGAATCTTCCAGAATTCCTGAGTGTTCAGCCTCTGAAAACTAGGATTCAATTTTTAGTGTATCAGTTTGGCTTATCGTTTTGTGGCTTTTTTTTTTTTTCCTTTTTCCAAAAAAGGGAAAGGTTTTGAAACCTCAGCCTGTAATCTTAGTAACTGCTGAACCATCCTCTATGTGATGAGCGGAGATAAATTATTAGGGACTCATTTAAGGACTTACAGCACTTTAACTGCTCTCTGACTGACACATGGCATTTGCCTTGAAGTGTCTGATGCAGAGGTTTTTCACAAACCAGGTGTCACATTCCTGTCTGCTGAGAGGGCCCACACCTTCCCTAGCCTTCCTCTTATAGCTGACATACCTGTAGAAACATTTCTTATTACCTTTGATGTCCCTGGACAAATTCAATTCTTCCTGTGCTTTGACTTTCCTAACCTGATCTGTGGCTTCTTTGAAAACTTCTCTCTGTTCCTCCCATATTACCTGTCCCTGACCTCTGTAGGCCTTGTTTTTACATTTAACTTTGTCCAGGAGCTCCTTACTCACCCATGAGGACCTCCTGGCATTCCTGCTTACTTTTTTCTTTGTTGGGACACATTATTTCTGGGCACAGAGAAGGTGACCCTTGAATATGGACCAGTTTTCCTGGGTTCCTCTCCAATCCAGAGCTTTTACCCATAGTACCCTACCAACCAGATCCTTGAAGAGGCCAAAGTCTGGTCTCTTGAAATTGAAATCTTTGCACCTTCTCTTCTGCCCTAAGGATCCTGAATTCTACCATCTCATGAGTGTTGCAGCCAAGTCTCCTGTTAAGTTTTACATCATCCATCAGCTGGTCCCTGTGGTGAGAACAAGGTCCAGCATAGCACCTTTTCTTGTTAGTTCCTCTACCACTGGGAGAAGGAAGTTGTCATCAATGCATTCCAGGAACTTTATGGATTGATAGTGCTTTTCTGAGTTATCCAGCAGATACCTGGATTATTTAAATCCCCTGTGAGAACCAGGGCTTGTGAGAGCCAAGCTGTCTATAGAGAGCATCATCTGCTTCGTCATACTAGCGAGATGGCCTGTAGGAGATCCCTACTGTGGTACCTTCAGCCCCTGCTTTCCTTTTAACCTTGATCCATAAGGTCTCAGTCAGCTCCTCATCTGTGCCCAGCTAGAGCTCTATGGACTCCGACTGATCACTGGTACAGAGGGTGACATCCCTTCCTCTTCTGCCCTGCCTGTCCTTCCTAAACAGCTTGTACCAAATCATCCCCATGGTCCAGTCATAGGAGTCATCCCACCATGTCTCAGTGATAACAAGTACCATCAAAGGCCTGCGGGCATGCACGTATCTGCAACTCCTCTTGTTTATTCCCCATACTTCATGCATTCACATAGAAGCATTTCAGATGGGCCTCCATTGAACAGACATACTGGCAGGGATTACAATCTGCAGTTCAGATGCTTTTCTGCTGGCCTGTGATCCTCCTCCAGGCCCAAGGCATCTGTTACTGGCTCTGTCCTCAAAGTGGTGGCTGTGGGATGAATGGAGGATCCCTGGTCCCACTCGTTTAAAGCCCTCCTGACTAAATTGCCAAAGACTCTCTCCCCTTTCTCTGACAGATGAATTCTATCAGCCCCCAGCAGAGCAGGTTTAACAAAGTGGTCTAAGTAACTGAAGCCCTGACTATGGCACTGCTCCTTTAACCTTTCATTGAGTTTTCCCAATTTCATCTGCCCTTTCCAGCCCCTTCCCTTACACTGGTAGGATTGATAAGAACACTGTCTGTGCCCCCGAGTCCTTCACCACCACTCCCAATGCTATGTTATCTTTGATTATAGCTTTCAGGTTGATCCATCTGTATTACTAGTCCTCACTTCTAGTGGTGCTGTTAATATGAAGTGAAGTTCAGAACTGGAAGTACTTGTTTAGGGTGACTTAAATCATTATATAAATAAATAATTCAGGGCCTCACCTGTTACTTGTTAAACATCCCTTTTCTATAATATTCATCCTGGTCTTCCTTTTCTTTCCTCCAACCAGTGCCTGCTTGTGCTCACTCATACTAAGAGCTATGTTCAAGTATTGTATTTTAATATTTCTTCTCTGGGGAAAAAAATCAATTACGAGGAAAAGTATAACAGCAAGGAACAGACCTGACTGTATTTCAGACCAACAACGTTCATGATAAGAATCTGATGACCTGGGTTTTAATATAGCTTAAGAACGTAAGCATAAGGGCAAAAATGATAGATTAGTTTAATTTTAATGTGTCCTGCTAGAGCTAGTCTTATCGAGAGTGCTTAGGCAGGATGAAAGCACCTTATGAAGGATGCATACTACAATATCCAAGTGTGTAAATCTTCATATTAATAACTTCCATAATGCAGTGGCAACACATACATGCAAATATTTGGTTAGAATTTTAAATTGTTGCATTAAAACTAGCTTCTGTGAGCAGAATTCCTGAAATCCTAAAACCTCTAAAACAGGGTGGATGGACACATTGAAGAACATGTGCTAGAATAGCTGTTACTCTATGGGTTTTGTGAATCATTTGGGACCTATAAATCCATCTGTAGTCATTGTCCTGCAACTTGGATGTGGATCTGCTAAACTGCTGCTCTTGTAGCTATGAATGTTTATATTTGAGCAATTGAGATCCTGCTGCTAAAGCAAGCATTAAGTGTGTGGGATGTTCAAGTTCAGCCCTTGCTTAGATGTGGCCAAGGACATCAAGCTGCTGTGGGTTTTTTTGCTTCTACAGCTTTGCTGTAAAAATCCATCTGAAGAGTGAGGAACCTTTAAGAGCCCCTCATGATCCTTTCTATGGTATTTTCCTCTTACCTGGAAGTCTGATCCAAAGGAAACATCACCTTCATCCTCCTCATACTCCAGCAAATCTATATTTTCTGTTGATGGAAGAATTCAGGTGGCATCAAGCATGTCTTTGGTGCTACATCAAAAGTAGCAGCATGACAATATATGCTTAAGGTAAACTTGAACATGGTATGTTGCAACTGAGATGGGTAAGACACAGATTTTAATAATCTGAATCCTCTCCTGCCTTCATTTTTCCAGAAATATAGATTTTTTTTAATATATGAGGCCTTTGGAAGATGTAAATTCATGTTATTTTGGGAATGTTGTTCTTTCAGAGACTAGAGAAGAAGGCACAAGGGTTTTCCTATGCAGATTTAGGATGTGTAAACATCCATTTTATATGATTCTCACTTCTACAGTAAGCCTCAAAGGATATAGTACAATGCTCTGGTTTCCCTGTCCTCAAACAAAGCTGCCAAATCTCTGGAAATTCTAAATGTAATAGCTATGCAGGCAGTCACCAATTTGATGGCTGGTCCATGTAGTTGCAGTGAAGCTTCTGCCCTCAGAAATCTTGTGGCCTTTGAGGCTGAAACCTCCATGTAACACTCACCACGGAGGATATTTTGTTAGCCCATCTGGAAAGAAGCCACATACTATTTTCACTGGATCATTGGTAGGAGGAAGCTAAACCCCGAAGCTCTGACTTGGCATAACTCTTTCAGCTGACAGATAGGAATGCTGCACTGACAACTTAATGGTTGTAAATGACACTTCAGTGTTGAGGGAGGCAAAATTTATATTTCACCTCAACAATTTTCTGCTGTTTCCTTGCGAATGACACCAACATTATCTTCTGGAGATGGGAAAAGTGTTAACATTACCACAATGAATTGGGGATTGTCTGCTTTCTGTACATTCTGCATCACATCCCCGTGTTTCACTTTGTGTGGCAGGTGTTTAATTTTTTTTTTCCCAAAATAAAACCTAGGTTGGGTCAATCTAAATTACTGGGATTCTGATTCTGTGGATCCTATTCACATTTGGCATTAAGAACAAAATAAAAAATAAAAAATCAATCTTCACACAAAGGCACTTGTTGCTGGATGCTGTCTTTGTTTTGCACTTTCTAGCTGTGTGGAAAGAATTAGTAAGGCAGATCACAAGCTGATGTTTGTAGTTGTTCAAGGGCTTTTTTCCTTTACTTAACCAAAAAGGAGTGTTAAATCTCTGTTAACTTCTTAGTATTAAAACATCACTTAAAAGTATTTTCTCATTAATCTGCAGCAAACTATATAACGTAATATTTTCACCATGACTATGGTGAAAATCACATGACTATGGTGAAAATGGCCATGAAACTTGTCATCATTGTCTCAGGTATATGCAGTGTTGTAATAATGGATGTTATCATCTTAAAGGACTTTTTATTCCTATTTAATTTTTGTGCATGAATTATTATAGCAATTGTGGTTATCAGTATATTACTATTTTTTTGAGAGTGATGCACACTGGAGCTGAGGCCTTCTGTATCCTGTGACCTAAATGTCATTCTGCCAGCTTAACTATTGTCTAACTGCCTCATTTTTAAGAAAGAATGACCTTCCTAAAAGGTGATGAAGTGACAGTGCTGAAGAATGGAGCCCTATTAATCTTAGGAGCTAACTTTACCCATAAGCAAGAGATAGCAAAGGTACAGCAAGCTTGCCTAGCATTACAACAGCTGAATATGCAAATGTATCATTGGCAAAATATGCAGAAGACAAATATCAGCTGGACAGCAGGTTTGGCTGTGTGTTTAGACAAAAATGTTTTTTGTGAAGTCTAAACACATAAAGCAATTACTACACCAACAGCAGACGGACTTAACTGGAGGAAAAAGGTTTTGAGTATTATTCCACTGTATAAATACATCTGGTCCTGTAATCTTTTCTCTTTTCTAGCTCCTGAAAGGCTTTTAATTCAGTGCTTTTTGGCAGGTAGAGAACTGTATCTCCTTTTCAGGTCTTTCTGGCTTTGATGCTGCCATCATGGCAGGAATACTGCTTTTCTGAGGGGCCATGCTAGACGGTATCTCCAGTTTGAGGTCTGTGTTGTATGGGGAGAAAATGCATGGTGTAGGCATCATCAGTCCTGGGATGTGAGTACTCAGTGGGGAAACTGAGGGTGTTAAGAGAAATTGTACTTTACCATGAAAATCACTGTTTACTGGAAAACACAGATGTCAGCAAAGTTCACATGTTATTGCTCTCTCATCCAGTTTCTTCCTGGTATTTAAATGTTTATTACATTGAAGTCTTCTAGAGTCTGGTGCTTCATGCTATTTTTTTTCTACCCCCTGATTCAGCTCACATAGCTGCTCTGTTAAATGCCTGTTCAGTTTCTAGCTGAACAATAGAGGTTTAGAAGGATGGAAATCAACCTTGACAGGAAAATGTTTGTCTTTGATATCTAGCACAGAGAAAATATCCAAACTGGGTGGAGAAAATAAGTGCTGAAATAAAACAACTGAAAAAAAAGCTCCCACACAGTTGGCTTATACAGGACATGTTGACTGAAGTAGAAATTTGAGAAAAAATGTTTTTTTTCCTTCCTCTGGTTTTTGCATCTGCATGACCTAGGGAGAAACAGATGTTTGATGATAGAGCTTGAAGTTTCTATAGTCAAAGAAGTTCTAATGTTTTAGAGTAACTGGAGGGAAAATGGGTTGTGCTTGCCATGGACTTGCACCCAGGCAAGCTTAGACTATGCTGGTGTTACCTAGGACATGAGATGCCTCTGAAGAATCCTCTTCCAAGAACCCTTCACTGCTGACATTTTATACATATAATATAACTATTTTTATACAGATCTTCATTTGTATCAGCTTCTATGCAACATCATGTGGTCTTTTGTACCTCCCATTCCCACTGCTCCCCCTCCCCCCTCCATATTAAAATAAGAATTATCATACTGGTTGGAAAGCTTGGACCATTCAGTAATGTTGGAATTGCTGTAAGAGAAGTTCTCATATTTAGCCTTGTCCTTCCTCCCTCCATGATCCTTTGTATAAACAATTTATTGCACTTCTGGTTGAAACAGCAGGAATCAATGTCACTGCCCTGGTAAACTCTTTTAGGATTTTAAAAAATATTTCTTTAAGTTCTTCACAGAAAGAAGAGAAATGTTGTTTGCATTTTCTCCTCCTTATCCTTGCCCCCAAGGTACACCAATAGCAGTGCAATCAAAGCACCTATTTGGAGTGCAGTAAACAAAAAGTCATTTAAAACAAGCAGGCCACCTAGATTTTGGTGGGAAATCAACCTCTGTTGCTTCCTTTTGTCATGTCTCTCCTCAGGTAGCTTTTATTCCAGATAGAAAACCTTAATGTTTTGTCTTAGCAACAGACTCATAGAACCACAGAATATCTCCAGTTGGAAGGGACCCATAAGGATCATTAAGTCCAACTCCTTGCTTCTTTCAGAACTACCTAAAACTAAACTATATGACTAAGATCATATGCTCCTTGAATTATGAGAGGCTTGGTGGTATAACCAATTCCCTGGGGAGCCTGTTCCAGTGACCAGCCACTTAAAGTACTTAATGTACATTCTATTCCTGTCTCCACAACATTTATAAAAATATTAAAGAGCACATTTATAAAAATATTTAAAAAGTTTTAAAATTGAGCCACTGGTGACTGGCTGCCAATTACAGTAACTCTTTGAGGAGGACCTGTCGGCTAATTTTTCACTTCAGCATATTATGGACTTGTCTAGATACATGCTGGACACTTTCCTGAGAAAGATGCTATTCATGATGGTATGCATGATGGTATTCAAAACTTTGCTCAGATTTAGAAAAGCCCACATCTACTCGCTTCCCTTGGTCAACTAGATGAGTGATGGTGTCATAAAAGGAAATTAAGCTGGTCAAGCATGCCTTTCCATCATTAACCCATCCTGGCAATGACCAATGAAGTTAATTTTTTTTTTATAAAGGGAACACAGTGTTCCATTGAATAAGTTCTGTTTGAGGATCTTAGAACTGGTGCTTTAACCTGAGCATTTAATTTTGCATAATAGGTGCAAAGTCACATAAAATGTACCTTTAAGGAGCGCTGAGAAAGGTGCTTATCACAGGTATTTATCTTTGAGGTCTCTTTGCTTTCTTTTCCTTCCCTGTTTGGATGTTTTGCTACTTGATAAATAAATAGAAAGAAATATTTAATTCTGATTTGCTAGTGGGTGCAAGAAAACATCTGATGTGGATGCTCAGAAATTCTGTAGAACTCCTGAAATCAGAGGTCAAGTATTTTTTGTTTGTTTGAGTAGTGTAGACACTATTGTCCAGTAATAAGGAAAAAAATTTTCCTATCAAAAGAGCACTTACACAGGGAACACTGGTCTGTTTTTTTCTAATGTTCATTAGTCAAATATCTTAGATACCTTAATTCTTCATTTTTATTCATGTAAGCATATATACCTTTCTATCTCTTCCATCTTCTATTAAGTCTCTCATCACTAAAAATACTTCGTTTCAAAGTCATAGTTATTGTAACATGAGTTTACAAACCTGTGTTCTATAGGCACACCCTAGAGTATCATAACCTCAGCTGAGATTTTTGTGGCTCAGAGTGGCCTGAAGCATGATGTTTCATTATGGCCAAACCTGAAAGTTATTGTTTACTTTAAGACCTTTGCTACTGGGGGAGTGACAGAATTTATTTAAAATTAGTCTCTCACAGTATATTCACCCAAAACTGTTTAGCCATTAGTATACATACATTGAAGATATAACAATTGCCATCACTCGTGCAAAATATTCCATAAAGACACGTCAATGACTCGATTTCTGTGGCCTTGTTTTAGGGACTCACTCTTCATGTGTGCTCACTGAAATCAAATAGAATAATGTTAAAAAGATTTATATATTTTTGACAGCGCTTTGGTTAAGGTAGGCAAGAACTTGGAACTTTTCCAGACAGTCATCAGTCAATGGCCTAATAAAATTGATTTAAGGGTACAGAGACTAGGAGAACGTTGTTACTACACCGTGTCATAATAACACAAAGATCTCCCTCTTGGACACACAACTTCTCAAGTTTGGGGGTTTTTTGTTTGTTTGTTGTTGTTTGTTTGTCATTATTTGGTTCATTTTGGGTTGGTTTTGATTTTGGTTTTTTTTTTTCAGGGAAGTCCTAGACAAATTGTCTATTTTAATTTGTATTGAGTACGTCTCTGAGATCCTTCTAATGTATTGATCCCTAGCTCCAGTCTTATGTTGAGCATTGACTTTCACATTCATCTGGAGGGAAGAAAACAAACAACAATAGCAAACAAAAAACCCACAAAGAAACAAACAAAAAAAAACCAACAAAACAAAACAAAACATTAAAAAACTAACAAAACAGAACAACTGAAATGATCCTTCTATCAAGGTCATCTAATAAGCATCTTTAGACTGTTACTTCAAAAGTGTACAGACTACCTGCTCTCTTAGCTGTAGGATCAGACCCAAGAGCTACCTGAGCATCTGTAGCATGAAATTCATGTAATATAGGTTTTCTACTCTAAACTAACCAATTTTTCTTCTTGCTAATGAGAAAGCACATGGCATTTTTCTCTTTCAGTTTCAAACAAAGCATTCTTGTGCACTGTTTTTTCCCAGTGTTCTATTCCTAAAGACTTCTGATTCATACTTGCAGAGTGCCTGGGTAAATCGTGCTTTTTTGGAATGCAAACTTTTTAAAGAACTATACTAATGTTCATTTGTAAGTTGCAAAGATAATGTAATATCCAGAATTATTAGATTTTTTAAACATACAAGCTCAAAAAAAAAATAATTGGAGCATGTCCATTAGGCCTTTGATGTTTGTGCTACAAAGCCTGTTCTTGGTGTAACAAAATAATTGTAACTTAGTCATGCTTTTAATCCAGGCACTCTTCATCCTGTTGAGTGAGGGACTTTAACAGGAAAAGGGTTGATCTATTCAGTGCTCAGCTGAGCCATTTAATGAATGTCCTCAAAAGTTTGTCAATATTGATTTCTTGCGCTAAAAGCCCTATACAAAAAATGGAGAGCTAAAAAAAAACCAAAATCAAAACCCACTATAGAGCATGCAGTTTATTTTTTGCTGCAAGTGTCTAGGGAAGGTCTAAAATATCAGTCAAGTGCAATAGCTGTTTTAGGTAGAAGGTAGAAGAATAAATCAGGATGGTTTTTGTTTAAACACCTTTTACCCCATTCATAACAGCCTGAATTATAAAAGCTTCTGTCCTAAATAATCATCACTGTGAAGTGAACTGGACTGGGGAGAACCTGCAAGCAATCATATGGTTTAAGCAGCTCTTGACAGCAGATGCAAAGTGTGCAGAGTTCAAGTCCTGTCACATGAAAATATCCTTTCTCTGCCCTCCAATTCTTTGTTTACCCGCTCTTTACAATTTTCTTCTGCAAAAGACACCAGTTGCAAAGCTCTTCCTGTGTTCTTTGTATGCCCTTGGGGGCAGAGCTCATTTTCTTCAGTTACCAGTCACTTCTCCAGATACATCATCCCATATGTATAAACTTAGAAAAAAATCTAAGTTGCAAAAACTGACTCTCACAGGAAAGGGGGGCAAAAGGTGTTGTTCTCTTCTTTTGACTACAGAGTCTGCACTCTGAGCTCGTAGAGGTAGATATCGGAGGTCATCTTGTTCACCAGCCTCAGTCCCAGACCCACATACACACTAACTTAGGAAGAAACAGAATTAAAGTCATCTCAGTGGTACAGTAAAAGTTAAAATATCCACCACTTTGTAAATTTTAACTTTAGTCTGTCACTTTAGAGAGAAACAAAGCCGGTTCTGCTGGTGAGGCAGCTGATACCTCTAGAATGGAGACAAATCTTGTGGTGACTGATACATCTCAGTCATCATGTGTGATTATGCTTTTACCATTGCAAATGAATGCTGTTTTCAGTTTCTTTTATGTATTCCCACAAATGGCAGTGTTTGTAAAAATAGAAGTAATAGCCAAATTCTAGTTTGATTTACTGTATGTTCTGGTGTCTGTGAACATGTGTGAAAGTTGGTGAGCTTGAGTTTCCATGTGAAATACACTGTTTTTTCTTGTGTAGAATTACAACTTAGGGAATCTTTAATTTCTGCAACAGAAACTGAAAATAAGTCATCTGAATTCTCCATTATTATACTGTATGTGCCTCTCAATATTGGTAAAATTGAAGTGCATCAGTTAAATACAGCAGACAAAATAATATGCACATCAATCAGTGACTGGAAACAGTGTCCAAAATGTTATTTATTGGAAGTTTTCATCAAATATTCATTATTCTAATGATAGACATGTTACACAGAGAGACACTTTAGAGAAAAATTATATAGAAGAAGACTAGAAAAAAATGCCATTGGTGGGGAAATGTGGTTTAATTTAAAAATCATATAATTGTTATGGAAAGAGCCATATAAATCAAATGTTTCAATGCTGACAAGATTTTTATCAGGCATTCTAGTTCTCTATAGTCTTCCAAATGAACATGTATAATAAAGTCAATTTCCAAGCTGTTGCAGTAAGAATAATGATGGAACTTTTCCTTTTTCTTTCATTATTGGGAAATTTTTGTCCTATTTATTTGAACAATGTTGGTATAAATAGGGAAAAGTGTACAAGCATGAAGAAACCATCCACTGTGCCTGTGAACTCACATAAAGTACATTGCCTTCATCATAGCCACTGTTCTTACAAAGTCAGTACAAAAGTTCAGTCCAAATTCTTTTACTCCCTGTTATAAAAATGACCAATGACCGAGACTCAATGTTCTCTTTAGTAGCTCGGTTTAATTAATAAAATTACAGTAAGCAAGGCAGCACTGGGTGCGGAGGACGAGCAGAATCCCAATCCCTCACGCACACCTATCAAAGCTCTGACATTATCTTATATTGAGTACAATTCTATACATATTCATTTCATTATAATATTCATAATAGGTGGAGTCTGGGTGGAATCTAGGAAGAGTCTTCTTTTTGGGGAGATGTATTGGGGTCTTCAGGGGGTCTTTGGAGGAAGTAAGAAGTCTTCATCAGGCTTAAACTTTTACCTTTCTTGGTTCTGCTGACTCCTCTGCTGACTCCACTATGTTGTTGCAAGATGATATCAGACTTTGACCATAACCATTGTCTCTTATCTGTTTGTTGTGACATCTTTGTGGGTTTTTGTGTGTAGGTGTTTGCATTCTTTTGGTGCCTAGTTAGTCTTCGGCTAACAGGAGTTAGTAGTATTAGGGGTTTACTCTATTTTTTACTGATATTTAGTTCTTACTCATTTAATTCTTTTCCTGAATTTTACTTGGTTAGGAATACAAAATCTTCAACATACATTACAGGAATACAAATTCATCAACGTATATCACACTCCCTAATCCAATGAATCAACTGAGTGGGAGAGTTTCTGAACTTTTATTATTATTATTATTATTAATATTATTTCCAATACTGTCAAAAAGAGGTAACAAACATTTTTTGTGGAAAATAGCCAAAGAAAATAGAGAAAAAAACCCATCTCCCAACATCCCTTCAAACCCCTACCTTTCCATCTCATATCATGCTCATCATATGAGCATGCACACGTATGCTCACACTACACATGGACTCTGTCTTTCACCCCTGTTTCTCAGTAAATTCTGTGTGCTAATGGGTAATTGTGCATGTGGCTAGCTCTCATGTTCAATTCTTTATAAATAAAGATGTATGTACACTGCAGCTGCAAAATCTTCACACATCAATAAGGTTTTTAGAAGGAGGCTGTATTTTAGAAAAAACTTTTTCTCAGTAGAGTTAAGGACCAGCATCTGTAAGTTTTGAAAAGGAAGACAGTAGCTATGGAAGATTGAGGAACTGCTTAAAGATTGAGTTAACTGTAAAGGAAGGAAGCCTGAGGACTTCATTATCATCAGCAGCAGTTTCTAATAATAGAGTCACTCAATTTTACAGAGCAACTAGACAATAAAGTGTACTGCTCTATTTTTTTTACTAGAAATCTCATTCTAGAGACCTACAGCCTTCCCTGCAGTCAGCATTTTCCAATAAGCCTCACAAAACAAAGTAAGTAGCACTGCTGGGCAGAAGATGGAGAAGAAGAGGAACCTATGGCAAATAGGGTTTGCTTCAGTGTGACAACCAAATCTTCCTGGAGATGAACTTTTAAATAGAGGTCTTGTGTGCCAGTTCCCTAAGATTAAAAATGGACCAAGAGGAAATGACTTCCAAGAGAACAAGCCAGCCACTTTGGACAGGCTGGACACCAGCCATTCACCCAGCTGCCTGTAGTTCCAGCCAATTGCAGTTGTGCATGCGGGTAGGGGAGCCCTGTATCCCCCACAGAGCAGCAAGCATATGGGCCTTTCCACAGCTGACTCACACAGTGGAGGAGGACAAACATGGCAGCAAAACACTGGGGTGTGCTTTGCTTAATTTTGGTGGACAGAAGAACTTTAAATGCCAAGTAAACATGCTTAAAGTCTATATGGAAAAAAACGAGATTTTTCGCAGGAATGTGGGTAATCCTCCTTAGCCCAGTAGTATAGAAACATATTTTGCAAGAGGCTGTCTTATTGTATTGCATGTATGTTTCAGAATGGCTTCTATTCCTGTCCTCTCAGTAAGCTGTAAACCACGTAAGTACCTGTGGCAATCTGTGCAGGACTATGAGGAAAATGTAGCTTTCATTTTTCTTCTACTCCTACTTTTCCTGAAGCTGTTCACACCTGAGGAAACAAAAGCCCAGTGATAGTTTTGATGCTGGTAAAAAAGAAAAGTTTATTGTTATGGACAGAGAAGGAAGAAGAGCTTTAGAATCCTGACACAGAGACTATGGTGTGTAGCTATTCTTGCACAGGTTGTAAACAGATTTGCTCACAGTTGATCAGTTGTTTGAAATTAGTCTGAAATTTTTCCTGTCTCTTTTGCAGTCTGGAGAGAAAAAGTACTGAAAGATCTAGGAAGCTATGATTTATACACTTGTACATGCAGGAAGATGATAGGCTATATAAAGGGTAAGAGTATTACAGTTACCTGCTCCTCTTCCACGGGAAGCAGATTGAACAGGTGATGTAATTCCAAAATGCTGCATTATGGAAGTTTTTTGAGACAACCATTGCAGCTTGATTAGAGGTCTGTTGAAAATACGTGTTGCCCTTTAAAGAAAATAAGTAGTGTTTATTTGTCTTGTTATAAGAAGAGCTAGTTCCAGGTGGGGTAAGCCCCTTCTTTCATCTCATTTCAATTTGTTATATTATTTAACTTTTAATACTAAGAGTTCTTTGGAAATACTTAGTCACGTCTATTGATCACTGAAACATGTCAGAATATGTTACTTATTCTTATAACAGTAATGCCAAACAACAGAGGTGACTTAATAGTGTTTAAATATAGTTCTTCCAGAGAGGAAGAAAGACAGTAACTGAATTTTCATTGGTTTATATTACAGCTAGTTCAGGTAGAAACTTGAACATTTGGGTTGATCCTTCTTGGTTTTTATGGCGTCACAACCCCTTACCATATACTTGTAGAGTATAAGTACTGGGTGGGTTAGTTTTCTAAACCTGTTCTTTTTCTTTTGTGTTCTCTAAATCGCATCTGTATGGAAAAAATGCAAGTACCAGAGGATTTTTCTTTCCCTTTTTTGTCAACAAACTACTTGAAAGCTGATCTTGTAAAGCCGACATCTTGAGCAAACATTCAACTGATCCCTGATTCCTCAAGATGTGAGCACAGAAGGGTTAATAAGGCAGTAGATGTACAATAACCAGATTGAGAGCCACAAATACAATCTCACTCAAATTACACTCTTATTATAAATGTATTTTTATAATATACAAGTTCTGCATTAGCATATGGCATCTGCATAGTTTTTTAAAATACTTCCTTTCTGCCTCCAAAGCAGAGAAATAAGAAAACAGCTGCTTGTAATAATCTGGAGTTATATTATTATCATTTTACTCAGTCAAGTAAGCTCTTCATTTTAAAGTGGAATTAGGGTGTTATCCATATAGATTTTACTCAATATAAAGGAGTTGGAACATATATGAATCCATATATGCGTGACTAATGAGCTAGTCTTTACCTGTACTCTAGAAATTACATTTGATGAAAGAACCAAATCTCACTTTACACAGTTTCCCCCTATCTCTGCACAGTAGTCTCAAACATTTAAAACCAGGCTCCTCTAGCACTCTTGGTGTGGTTGGTGGAAATAAGGAGCCACTGTGGCAGCCAGCATTTTCCATGGGTGGTAGTCCTCCTGTTGATCACATTAAGTATAGGATTAGCCATAATTTTCCATAAGCAGAGTACACAGCTGAAGGCTGGATGGGAAATGGCTTTGGGGCAGTCTTGGCATGGCCACAGAGACAGGAGCTTATGAGGCTGCTGAACTCAATGTTTCCACCCCAGCATGTGGAGTAGGAGGAATAAGGCAGAGCAGGGAGTCTGAGGAGTAGCTGAAAGGTAGCATAGTGCAATGGAGCCAAGGGCTTGAATTTTACATCTACAAGAGCTGCTAGGGCTGAGGGCAAAGTCAGACTGAAGCCTTGTCTTTAGTGCTAAAAAAAAACCAAAAAAAAAACCAAAAAAAAAAAAACCAAAAAAACCCCAAAACAAAAACAGAGAGGAAATAGTGTGTACTTTTCCCAAGATAACAAGTTTATATTATCTATCCAACCCTAAAATCCCGTGCAAACAAGACCTCTATACTTTGTGCAACAAGTTCAATGCAAAATTATAGATCCTTTCCTTGTGGGCTCATTTTGCATAGATTATTTCAAAGAAAAAAACCTGCCATTATGTTATTTTAACTGGAATTTTTACTGCCAGATATAGCTTAAACAACAACTGTAGCGTAATAATAACATCAATTAAAATAATACCTTTTTCTTTGTGCTTTACTCTGCTGTTTTCTGTTCTTCTGCTTTGTACTGTTTTTTCTATCTATGGCTGCTAGTAAAAGCTTCCTGAACTTCTTCCAGTGGAACAAATAATGAAATGTTTTCATTATTCCTTGCTGGCCTGTTTTTCAATCCTCCCTCCAAAAAAATATGTGAATAGTGACCTGCCCAGCAGGTAGTGTCTTTATTATTTTTGTGAACAAATACGTGAGATGTACTGCTTCCTAGTATAGTGGTAAAAAAAGTCATAAATGTAGAAGCATTATAGCTGTAGACAAAAAAGATTTAAAAATTGCATGTATACACTGCAGCCTCCTCAGTACAGTGGACAGTTATCTCTGTAGGGCCTTCTCTAAAACTTCATCCATTCTGAATTTTTACTTTCTCAAGCCATTGAATCTCCACCATTTCCTCCAGTAGGTAATTCCTATTTTAACAGATCCTGCACCTCTTGCTACTTAAATGCAGCCTTTTTGACTGCATCTCAATAGCATTAATTTATGTTCTCTTCCCATCTTAATAATTTCCATTTGCTTCCTACTGCTGTAAACCCAGAAACACAGAGGTTAAGGAGCTATGAGCTCATTGTAGCATCTTAGTTAATTTGAATTGTGTCCAGTTCTCAAATCTTATCTTCTAATTATTGGTGGATGGCTTTAGAACCAGAAGCTCTGATTTTCAGGCATACCTGGCACAGGATGGCCTAGGTCTGGGAAAGTTAGCACTTTTGAAAAACTCATGCTATAAGTTTCAGTGACATGCCCTGAATCCAAAACCACATTAGAAAATTTGGATCAGAACTACTCTAAGCATATTCATGTTTATTCATGTTGAGAAATAGATACTAAAATCCCCTGCATTATCCTGGCTGCTTCCTTTTGAATTCAAGGCCTTGAATTCAAAATGCTGTTATGGGAGTATATGTCAATTCTATCCTTAATTAACCCATTAAGCCTCATTCTGCCATCGATGGATTATATAAAACCAAGAGCAAACTTGCCCTGCTGACAAGAGAGAACCCTGCTGCTATTACTCCACACATATCCTGATTTGGTGTTTCCACAGCCACCATTCTCCTTTGGAAGATGATGAGCACAGCCTATGGTTGTGACTTCGGGGTGGACCCTAAAGTAGTGAAAACTGTCATAAAGTCCACTGGTTGCAGTTAAGCTACAGCTCTGTTTATAGGCTATTAACCTTTTTGAATGGAAACTTTGGCCACAAATGTATGAGTTGAAAAATGATATCAACAGTCCTGTGAAATCCAAACCTTAAATAAAACTCCATCTTCCCAGTCTCTTACAGGGAGCAGCGTAATTCTAATTGAATGTCTCTGAAGAACTAAGAAAAACTGTTTAAGGTTGCAAATGTCTAAATGCCTTTTAATTGTGCTTTCTGTTCCTCTGTGAAAATTCAAGCTGAACAAAAGCTTTGTGAGAAAGCGCAAGCAATTGATCACTTTAAACACATTATAAATAAATTCAGGATCCAAAGATCTCATTTTATTGCGTCCCTCCCTCTACAAATGTTTGTGTTTGATATGTCAAGGCTGCACCTACACTGTATAGGGAGAGAGTTTTGAGGTAAAACAGGTGTTCTGGGAAAGCAAAACAAAAGTTGTTTATCTCTTAGACTGGGACCATTTGTGACATCCTGCTGTTATGAGAAACATTCTTCACACCAGGACTTCTCAGAAGATTATCTATCGAAGGGGAAAGAGGTTCCCACAGAGCCAAAAAGTCAAAACATCCATCAAGAACCAAAAAACCCACCTTTCTAAGGCCTATTGGGCTACATTTTTGGGGAACTTCATGATGGTGAGAGTGAGGTGGGAAAGGAGGAGAGGGGATTTAGATGAGTAGTTTTTAAATAGAAAAGCATATTTCTTGTAAGCATACATGTAGAATACAGTATGTCTCTCATGGTAATGCTTACCTTTCACATAACAAAAGAACCCTGCTGCTTGCAGCCAGGAATTTGCAAAACTAAACATTATGGGCAAGTGCTGGAGCAGCACTGTGTAGACAGCCTGCTGCCAGAATTGGTGCTCAGAGAGCTCTTGAAAGTGTGGCACCATCTTTCCGTGCATCCCCATGTGCCTGTTCTACTTTGCAATGGCCAGGTATTACAAATCTACTTGTGGGTGCATAACCTCAGTCATAGCTTTGTATAAGATTTCATGGCTCTTTGTAAGCATGTTTCATCAGGAAAGAGAGATTCCAGCACCATAACAGGCATTTGGCTTACTTCTCCAGTTTTCCAGTTGTGCTGCTCTTCTAAAGAGGCTGTTGGTAGGGCTATATCTACTATTCAGATACTCATTTTACAATTCAGGTACATTTTTATGGTCATGCAAAAGAATGAATGAAGATTGAAATCCATTTTGTTGGTTACCCCCTCTGTGAGCATACACGATCTGAAATATTTTGTTTTCCATAACAAAAAGGTCATGAATTTCATCTCTGTAAGCAAGATGTACTATACTGAAAGGGCTAATAAGGCCCAAGGGCTTGCTGCTCAGCATGGAGTTCAGCCATCTGAGAAGGTTTACAACACTGAGCTTAAGATACAAACTCTACATCCTGTACTGTAGTGCAACAGCTTCAATACCCCTCACTTTCATTCTTCTGAAGACTGCTTTTTGTTGCAAATGTGCTCTAATAGCTATTAGGAGAAGCTGGTCCCATTTTCTTCCTGCAAGAGTAGGCAATGTGTATGACAACACCTTGAAGAGAGGGAATAGCTGCGATTCTTTCTTACTTCCACATTATTCTCCCCTGTAAAGAAGGCATTTGCCTAAGAGCACAGTTTTTTCCACAGAGGTTCCACAGCTGATAACTCTCAGCTGTATGCTAAGAAAAAAAAGTGATTTCTGCAAACAGTGCAGTAATAACTAACTGTTATCTCTGTGTGGTTACAGAGAAGATTATTAGTGCCAGGATGCACCAGTGATCTTCATTAAATGTGCCCATTACATGAGCTTCCTTTGCTTTGTATTAGGTGTTCAAGAAACAGAAATGGGATTACCCAAAAGGGATATAATGTTGGAATGGCTGTAAACTTTTTTCTCACCTTGCAACTTCCTTGGAATGGTTGGTTTGCCAAAGACTTTTACAGCCTCAGTGCTCCACTACATTTTCCTCTGCAGCACTGCACATTTCCATCCTGTTCTATACTTGCGATCTTACTGCTCTTACTGCTATATAGTTGTATTGTCTTCTTGTAGCAGTGCTGTGTTGACCCTGGGAATCTTGCCAAAGTCCTGAGTGAGCTGAATGGACTTTGTAATATGACTCTGAATCTCAATATTGTTAATATTCATGCAGATGCTGGCTTGGTCTTGGGCAGAGCAGAGAGGTGCCCACCATCTGCTTTGTGGAATGATGTTTGCTCAGTGATGCTGACTCTTGCCTGTGAGACTCAGCTGTTTCATGGTGCCAGAAGTAAAGCTGATGCTTATGCTGTTCTTCTGTTTAAAGAAATGATCATTAACAATACTTAAGACCCATAGTGCTCTATTGTAAGCCTTGATAGGTCTAGAGGTAATTTTCACTTCCTATTAATGTCAGGTATAAACCTGATGAATTCATTAGCTGGATTTATGCAGTTTGTTGCTGATGACAAGAAAAATATTAATGCATTAGATAACACCTTTTTTCAAGGGTAGGGAACAGGCTGAGCTTTTGATTTGCTTATTTGAACTTCCAAGCAACTGCATATATATAAAATTTGCCTGTGAGTGTCTTAATGAATATTAACATCATTTGCTGTGTGTTTGGATTGACTTTGTGAAAATCAAAGAAGGCTTTGTTCCAAGTTTTGGCGGGAGCTGCCTCTTAGAAGAAACATGAGAATATTTGGGTCCCAGTTCTGTTACCTCGAGGTATTCAAGAGCACTGAAAGCCAAGTGTCATGTGGTGGGCAGATGGATCTCCAGCAGCACAGGCTGGGAACAGTCTGGTTATGGAGCAGATTTGCACTTGGAGAGCCCAGGGCTGCAGAGCACCATGGCAGCCCCAGTGGCTAATGAGACAGCCCTAACAAGCAGAAAACTTTCTACTGCAGGTCCAGCAAACTAGGTACTTGTAAGGCCATTGCTGGAGCTCAGTGCCCAGGCTTGGGCCCTTAGATGGGTTTGTCTGGTTTTATCTTGTTGAAGATAAAACCACCGGGGAATTGAATTTCAGTGTTCTGCTGCCGGAATGGACATCATAGAGAAAACTGATCCATACTTGTCTCAGAGGGACACTGCAAAATAACAGGAAGAAATGCTTGATACTTCAACCACACAAAATGAGGAGGGGCAGAAAAAATCCTGCCGAAGCTGGGCAAGTATATAACCAGGTGTCCAGTGAGGTCATAGGATCTTCATCCTTGGAGATCTTCATAACTCAGCTGCCAAAGGCCACGGGGAACCCAATCTAGGTTCTGAAGCTAGCCCTGCTTTGATCAGAGGGTTATACTAGAGGCTTCGAGGTGTCCCAGCTTCAGTTTTTCTATGATTTTGTGAGAGTCCAGTTTAAGCAAGTTCTTGGCATCCTTAAGTCTCCATTTTCTGGACTCGCACAGAATAACGTACATGACATTGGGATGAGACCCCTGAATGATGTTAGAATTCCATCTCTCTCACTAGCAGCAGTACCAGTGCACCAGCAACAGTATACTGAAAAATAGTAAGAGCAATCTCAAGCCACAGTAGTTAAGGGTTTATAAAAAAAGACCTTGCCTTTCAACTGCAACTTTTCTTCTTGAAATGCTTGTTCTCTGAGCCTGACTTTGAATTTATAGTTCCTAAGTCAATTAGTCAGTTTTTTGAGTTGTCCTCATTGTGCACGTCCAGTGTGAAATATAAAGGACAACAGCTTGAAAAGAAATTTGCTGATTTGTATTAGCTTGAGGCCTTTTTTTCTGTGAACCTAATGCTGTTAGAAGGGCAAGGAAACAAGCAGTTGAAACCAAAGGTCATTTCATGTGGCCTAATCACAGGATTATATTGGGAGAACATGCATTTAGTATGAATATCAAATTGAAATTGGAGAACTTTGCATCTGCAAAATTCCAAACTTTCCATCTGAACAAATGCATTTTTGTATGTGGGATTTCGAAATCATAAACATCTGACTAGTAAAGGATTGCTCAGAATTCAGAAGTATGGAAAATGAAGAGACTGGCTTATAAATATATAAATAATATATAAATATACATGCATAGCTGGTCAATAAAAAAATTCTAGAGTGATATTTAATTTGAAGGATTTAGAGATGGCAGGAAAATTTCAGGAAATTATTTCTAACCCATTTTGGAAAAGAAAATATTTTAATTTTTTTCTAATTAAAAGTATATTTTTCTCTGAGAAAGTGATAGTTTTTCCCCCACATTATTTTTTAAATACATTTTTAGATAATTTTCAGTCACATAATATCTTCAATCTCTCTAAAGAATACAAATCTTGTGTCATTTGATAAAGCACTAATACAACAACCTATTGAAATAAAATGTTTATTTACCTATTGCATGTGACAACAGAATTCACTTGGGTAAAATTTCAGTGCAATTTATCCCCAGAGCTTCCGTAAATATTGCTGCAGCTGTGTACTTTAGGCCATTGAATAGAAAAGAGAGACGTTAGTTATGTCTTTTAACGTGGCCAAGACACACATTTACTAGATCACAGTCATCAAATAATGTACATCTCTTAAGAGAAGAAAAAAAAAAAAAAAAAAAAAAAAAGTTTTTCTACCAGAAAAATGCATTATGCACCAGATATTTTCTTTCTCAAAGACCTTGTCATCCTTTATACCAGCTGTCATACTGTCAGTTCTAAGATGTTATTAATGTGCAAGAAAATGGGGAAATAAGTAGCAGAAAGAAATCCTGCACCCAGGTAATGGTTTCAGGAGTCTTTTTTGACCACAGGTACAGTGAGTGAGGAGTTCAGGAAGAGGTGAATACTAATATAACTACTTATGCTTGTTTACAACCGGAATATGTTAAAACAGGACTGATCTGATCTATTTTTTAGGAGCTATCTGACTCAAAACCACAGATTTGATATAGCAGTATCTTTGGCCATTTCTATAGCCATTTCATTTGAGAAGGTAATATTCCAAAATGTTCCTGCCTCTTGGAGCTCTTTCTTTGCCTGCTTCTGTTTCCTTTAGTCATGTCCAGAAAAGACAATGTTGTCTCGAAGTCAGAGGAAGAGATTAAACCACTTGGTACTCTGATCAGTGTTCAGTGTCTTTAGAATATACAATACCTGTACATTTAATAAACTTCTGACTTTGTCATAGTATAATTCCAGTTTTTAACTTCTGCCTAATTTTGTTTATATATCCCTTATTATAGCAATCTAAAATTTCTATTTAAGTTAAACAGTCTGACTAATTACCTTTGTTTGTTTCCTCCCATTCATTTCAAAGGAAAACCAAGAAAAAATAGTTGATTCTTCTTCATGTCTGTGATACAGCCTTTGTGTTTAAAGAAAACAGTTTCTGTATCCTTGATTGGAAATTGGTAGCTAAATCTTCACCAGAGAAGATACGGTTTGGCTGATGGGCGCTTGTAGGTATTCATCATGCAGTGTTACCTGCTGAAGGGAAGGAGTTATGAAGATGAAATACTTTTCAAAGCATGCTTTCTAGAAACATTTATGGCATTGGAACTTGTATTCATGTTCTAGCAAGGCTATAAACTTTTTAAGCTTGATTCTCCTGTCATTTATGTCACTGCAGCACTGCTAAAATCTTGAGGGAAAACAGATGCACACTGGTATGAATAAGAATAGAATCAGCTCCCATATCTGTTCTCAAAACCTCTTGCCACTGTATATCTGAAAGCTTTCTCAATGAAAAAGGCCTCATCTCTATTTTTATGTGTCTTGCCCACTTAAAGCTCAAACTTTGTTGTTCAGCAACTCTCCATGCATAATGCAATGAGGCACTCAGCTGGACTGGAAACTCTGAGCGTGAAAGGTGGTATTCAATTCTCCTAACTTTTGGCCATCTAAAAAGTTAGATGACAAGTCATTGAGGCTTCCTCTGTGATGAAAAAATCAAATGGTTTCCATACAAGGAACTACTTAGTACCTTAGGATTCTTCAGCCTGTAAAATAGGACAGATGGTTTGGCCTATGACAGATGATTGATGTGAGAGTAAATGTCTATAAAATCACAGAATGGTCGAGTACAGTTGATTGCTCAGTATCTCCCAACACATAACCTAAGGGGCATCAAATGAAAACGTCCAAGTGGCTGCCTGAAAGCAAACACAAGAAAGTGGTTCTTCTAAACAAGTGAGTTTAGATGGACAATTCTTTACCACAGTAGTCATAGAAGCTAAAAGTTGGCATTGGTTCAAGAAGAGGATAAGCTTATGGGAGAAATTTTACATATGTATAAAACTACATTTCTTTCAGGTAATTTGTAGCTGCAAATTGTTGAAGGATGAAATGATATTTCAGAGTAGCACATATAGGTTTTCTGTGCTTATACTCTAAGCTTTTTCTTTTGGCCAGTATAGCAAATACAGTGGGCTGGGTGCATCATTGGTCTGATGTTTTATGCCGGTGCTTATATTCTTGACAGGACTGTGGCCTGTTGCTACCAGTCAGAAGGGTATGTTTTAGTAGTCTTGTTACGAAGACAGTGAATGAGAGATGTCATACCCTTTTTCTCATCAGGTAAAGTAGATGGAGTGTGAGAAAATATGCAATTGAATTTTTCTCTCCAATCCCACTTAAAGATACTTAACCTATTTACATATAAAAAAGAGGTATTTATATGCATGCTTGTATGATACGTAAAGAACAGAAATCTATTTTTAAAAGGGCATGTAGTGATAGGGCAAGGAGTAGTGGTTTTAAGATGAAAGAGGGCAGATTTAGTTTACATAGTGGGAAGAAATTCTTTACTATAAGGGTGGTGAGACACTGGCACAGGTTGCCCACGGAAACTGTTAATGCCTCATCACCATAAGTGTTTAAGGACAGCTTGGACCGGGCTTTGAGCAACTTGGTCTAGTGGGAGGTGTCCCTTTCAATCCAGACTATTCTATGATTTTATGATATTTTTCAGGATTCGATAAGTCTGATGGTAAGAGCTTGGTATAAGTGCAATTCAGATCACAAGAGGTATGTCTTTTTTGAGGCGGTAACTTAACCATTAAATAACTAACCTATTAACACATTGGATCTTCTATTATTTAATTTTAAAATCAAGACCAGACATTTTTGAAAAAAGATGCAATGTTACTTAACTGGAGGTTAAATATTTGATTTAGGGTTTTTTCATGGAGACTTCCTTATTTTGCAACAGATTTTTAAACCACTAAGAAGTAAAATGAGTTCCAGTTCTCAGGAAGGAAATAAAAGCATAAGACCAAGCCATGCATCCAAGTTTGCTCTGGGCAGGAGACTAGCTCTCCTGACAGGTAACTTGGTGCTTTGATGGCTAGACTAAGTATTCTCTTCTGAAGAGTTTCACAATTCTATAACTATCTGTGCAATGAAGACTTGGCCAAAAAATTTACACACAGCTTCTCATAGAGCAGAAAAAAAGATAATGCTCTCAGTGCAGATGCACAAATTTACACCAAGGAGCCTATTTACAATACCTGCCAAGAATAGTGTGGAGAAAAGGGAAGCATGCTCCTAAATCTTGTAATTGTTTCCCGTTCTAATTTGTAAGAAGAGGATGCATGCAAGTAATCTAGCACTGAGCTGAGACAGCATTATCTCAGATTTTGTTAGCTAATCTCCCATCTGTAAAACATGCTTTGTTTGGATTATCTACAGAGCGCACATTTCTCAGTGAATTTTTTTTCCTTGGGTAATGGGAATATAGTAAAAGAAATTAATTTGCAAACATACAGTCACTGCCAGATGAATGGATTGCATCTTGGCTCTTGAGATGTAATGATGTTGGTATCTGGACTGCTGGCGTGTGCAGGAGTCTGCTGGCCAGAAATCTTTCTATAGTGTTCTCACAAAATGTATGTGACAATTTTTAAGTCTGGAGATGCCATAGGAAACTCCTGCCAGCAACTTCAGAGTTTAACTAGTATGACTTAGAGAAGAAAGGGAGAAAAATTACACAATAGCATGTCTCTGTTAATGTAGCTACAGACAGTAGTATACATGTGACTGTCAGCAATGATTTGCCCTCTTTTTACATTTCAAAACTTTCCATAGTCCTGCTGTGGAAATGCACAGTAGAGGTGGTTATGACCCAATTGCTAGTATTCAACAGTGTTGGCTCCAGCATGCTTTTATTCATGTTTATCCTATAGGCAAATTGGAAACTACATTTTCCTCACAGTCTGTGGCTGAGTGAAGTTTCTAGACATTTTGCTACCCAAAGGAATGAGCAAAAAGCCATCTCAGGATCCTAGATTCATACAGCTCTGACTTGTCCACAACATCAAATATAAAACTGAAGTGAGATGGAAAAGAGAAAAAAAGGACAGTCCATGACACTTGCAGCAAGTAGAGAAGTAATAAAAAGAACCAGGTTGAAAAATATCTTAGGAAAAGGAAAGTTTGGATACATTTATGAATAGAAAATTGACTTTAAAGAGATGACTTCCTGAAGATGCTGGCTCTTGGTTTTCAAGCGCTAGCTGTTCTTTTTACTGACATATCTTTTTGGTCATTGCTGTGTTGGTGGAGGGCAGGAGATTGGGGCATTCATTTATATTTTTAGCTCTGTGGAAGTGGTATTTCTGATGCAAAATGAACAGCATGAAGATTGGCTTCTGTCAGAAGTCTCCTGTTCTTGTTTAGGACTTGGCTTTTAATGGAGGTATGACTGAGAGAAGCTTGTTTCAGAGTAAGGGCCTGGTTACAGACTTGAGGGCAGGATTCCTCTTGCCCGGCTGAAGTGCCTTAAAAAATGCATCAAGTATAATAAGCTAGTTATCCAAACTCCCTTTGTGTTTGCTTTAGAGAGAAAGACATATCCAAAAGGCATTTCTCCCTACCCGAAGATAAATGTCTCAGGGAGATGACTGATTTCCAGAAAGTGCCTATATCTTTCCTCTGGCGAAAAGAGGAGGCCTGACAAATAGATTAAGTTAAATGTCTACTTACTAGATGGTGAAGGCTAGGTGAAACAAATCCCATCATTACTCAGAAGCATAGAGCATTACTCAGTTTACGGCTACCTGTTTGTTTTGGTTTTTTCTGTTGGTTTAGACAGCAGCAGAAATATCCTTAGGAAAGTGTGAAGACTTCTGAAATAGACAGGACTTTAATTTTTTGCTTCTTTATCTTTTACACAAGAGAAAAAATAAAGATCTTGGTTGTCCTTTTCTCATCTGAGTGGGATGCTGAAGTGATGGACACCATGGAGAAGTCATGTGTGGGCTTTGTGTTGAGATGCAGAGGCACCATAAACAACTGTCAAGTAAGATTCCATTACAATAGTGAAATTAGAAAACTCCAAATTACACATAGAGAAATTACAAAAATAGGGAAATTGCAAGAAAGAAAAATCTTGAAGCAGGGGGACCAGCTGGAGATACTAGGGAATGAAGGAAAAAAAAAAAAAAAAAAAAAAAAAAAAAAAAAAAAAAAAAAAAAAAAAAGTTGGTGAAATAGATTCATCAGAGTCCAAAGATGGCTAAGAATTAACAGAGCTTGGATATAGCCTAAGTTAAATATTTTGGCTTTGTATAGGTATACATATGTAAATATGTCTCTTTCTATACTTTTCTGAAGGTAAAGAACAAACATTAATTTTAAAGGTTAAAGAAAAATTATCTTACAGGAAAATATTTTATTCTGTTTGGTAGGATAAAATGACCTTACAGTCTGGGCTGGGGTCAATTTTTCAGCTTGGAATAATCAATAAACTTCTATAAGTCATTCCTGAGCCTTCCCCTTTCTTTTTTTCACAATTCTTTAGTCTCATATCAGTACTCAAAAAGAAAGAATAACATCTCATGTCCTTGAGAGATTTAAGGCCTTACATTTAGCTATATATAAAGAAAAAAATATATTCCAGGAGACCCAATTACAATATCTTTATCCCTGCAATACAATTAAAGCATGACTCCATTTATGCAGTGTAGAAGGGACCTAAATTCTGCCTTCAACCATGCTAAAGCCTCTTTATTCAAGGTTATAGCATGGTTTGGGAATATGATTGTGGGGTTTTACACAGTAGAAAGGATTGTCCTTTAACCGTATTCAGGTCATGTTTGGAGCTACCCACACAACAGAGTCTGTGACCTTCATGGGAGCACAGTGGTAGGGTAGAGATCCTCTTTGACAAAACTGTTGTGTAATGTCATAGTTTAATTGCAAGGGTCACTTCATTTGCCAATAAACTTGAAGGCCGGTGGGAAGCCAGAGATGATGCTCTGCATGTGAGGCGACAATGAGTGTAGCTTCTTGAACAGGGTCTTAAAAGTCTTGCAGTGTAATGTGAGTGATGAGGTTCAGGGACAAGCAAAAAGTTTGTAAATGTGTATCTAATTAACTGGTAGACATAAAAGAAAAATTTGCACAGCCTGAGCTCCTCTATAGAGGAAATTGATGTGGATTAGACAGCGAGGAGAGAACTGAAGTCTTCTATCTAGTAAGAGGCAGACCTGTGCAAATATGTTTTTTATGTTTTTATGACCTGTGCAAATATGCAAAACAGTACATATCTTTTAATTCTAAAATCTTCAATGAAACTATAACAGATGGGTGGTTTTTAATTGTTCAGTAGAGTAAAAAATATTTTTCAAGTATGGAAGAAAATGGAGAAACATTTGTCTGATTCTTTTTGAACAAATCATTTCATATTTTAGAAAGCGCTTTTTTTTTCATATTTTCCTCCAGCTCCATTAGAAAACTTCCAAATGTGTTTGAATGGTGTAATACACAATAGTGAGAGTAATGTCTTGCCTCAAAATAAAAACTTTCATTTCAACTGGATACTTTTGAGCTCTTCTCTTTGCCAAAAATGAATGTAAACTGTAAAATTCTTAACCGTATGCTTAAGCAAGTTATCTACAGTCAATAAGCATTATTTCAATAAACATAAAATGTTTTTATACATTTGTATAAACATAAAATTTGTGAACTACAATTAATTACAGTAGCCATAGGTCTCACTTGAAGTATTCCCAGCCTCTGTAGCTGTCTGATTGCAAACTTAATGCTATGGGAAGTTTCATCTGTTTCCATTTCTGACGAAGGTAGGCCCTACATACCAGTTACTTTCCTATAACACAAATGTCACAGAAAATTAATTTGTTTACTTGAAACTGTGACCTCTCTAGCTTGCTAGATTTCTTAGGACTTTCCCAGCACAAGCAGCCAAATGTTCAGGGGGATCATAAGGTCCCTTAGAATTCTCTGAGTCCTACCCTCTTGGTGCTGGAATATACAGCCATGGTACATCAAAGGTGCATGCACAAAAATATCATTTCATTTCACAGTGATGAAAACGCTAATGTTCTTCAAGCCCTTCCATACACAACCTATATCCTACCGTGACTTAATTCTTAAGCAAAGAGTAAACAAAACTAAATGTACAATGCTACATCACTCAGATCATCTTAATTGTATCTGACAACCTGCCAAAAGATAAGAAAGATGGACAGGACAACAGCCTGAAAAATTGCACAATAACTAGTGCTGATCTGCCAAAAAATGTGTTCAGCCCTTCTGGCAAAAGGTTTAGATTAGCACAAAAGTGATGCTGTTGTGCTTTCCATGAACTGTCTCCAGAGAGTTGGTGGGATTTGCATGTGATGAGAAATAGCCTCAGATTATCCTGCCAGAGAGGAAGAAGGAATAGAATACTTGGCTGAAGCAATGAAAATTAATATGGTCTCTGCAAAAATTAATCACTCCTGCCTCTTCATTCTGTCGCCTAACATGAGGAATAAAGTACATTTTACTGAACTGCAGTGCTGCAAAAACAGGAGGCGAAACAGAGTTGAATAGTATTTTGCTGCACATCAGTCACCAAATATAATGATCAGGAGAGCTTGCCATATTAAATATTGTAGTTGAGTAACTTCATTGATTTTATAGTAAATATTTATACCAGTGCAAGCGGAATTTGTATAAGCAGTAACCCTGAGTGCCAAGCTCAACAAAGATCAAGGTCCACTGGACAGCAAAGCTCTCATCCTGTTTGGTCTTACCCGTGTGAAGTCAGTAGCCCTTGGTTATGGTATTCACACCCTGCTCTGCCTCAGGTCTCCCCATGCTCTGCACTCACTGTCAGCTACAAAGAAAACCCATAAGGTTGTCCTCATGGTCACAAGAATCTCTTTTCCCCTTCCCTAGCTTCCACCTTCCCATGCTAAAACATGGAGAAGAGACTTGCACAGTGGCAAGATTTTACCACAGTGGATGCATATAATGCTGCTTCCAGGAAGGAGAATGCGAAGCAGAGCTGTCTTCTGTCAAAGGTGAACACAACAGTTCTGTAAAATATTTCTTAAGGATCACCTTTCCTCAGAAAGATAGAGTGAGTCCTACATGCTAACTGCTAAATCAGATCTTTAAAAAGAAAAAGAAAAACAAACAAACAAAAAACCCACCATAAACGAAGAAAACACCAAAATCTACCAAAAAAACCCCCAACCAAAAATAAATCTTACTAAAGCTATTTCTTTCTTCTCTAGAATGAGAAAGAAGGAGGAAGGGGTTAAGGGTTGATTTTTTTTCCCCCCTTTTTTTAAGCACTAGGAACAACAAGGAATTAGAGCTATTTACAATGTTAAATAAGCTTGCAGCTGTATATAGTAGAAACTGGTAATAGACAAGAGACTATAAAGGGTTATGAGCTGGGGAAGATGGTGGGGGAATTGAATCTGGAGTATTGTGAGTGGAGAGAGATGTTTTGGGACCCCTGATGGAAACACTGGGATAAAGAAGGGGAATTGCAGTGGAAAGGAGAGAGATGGAAAGATAATGAGAATTTGGGAAGCAGGAAGATAGTTAAGCCTACTCAGGGCAGAAAGAAGTAGAACGGAAAGTGAGAAGAGGAAATAATATTGAAGAGTTCTCACTGATGCATGGCAGGGAGAGCACATAAGAAACCAAAATGATAAAAATAAGGGAACCAGATGATTGCATGTAATTCTGATACAGATGAATGGCAGCTATAAATCATTTTGCTTGCACATGCATGCATGTGTGTTAAATAAACTAAGGCAATCCCTGTCTTTGGAAGTTCTTTTTAATGGTCAAGGTGTCTTTTTTTAGGGCTATAGATAGTGATAAGGAAAACTATATAGAATAGACACTTAATGACGGACTCCATCTTTTTACCTCTCCCTGTTATTCATCATCTTTCATTTCTGGTGATAGTATTGGTGGATTTACACAACCATTTGAACTTTACGTGTGTGTAAGTGCAAACCACTTCATACTACATAGGGATTACTTGCTCTGACAGTCTCCAGGGAGAATTTCTTCCCTCCTCCTATCCCCAGTATGCAAATTAGATCACTGTGAGCTATCCACAGATGGTGTGCAATTGAGGTAGACTGCTTATGGACAAAGAGTTCCCGTTCGGAAGTGTCACCAACTTTGAGCTCCCTTGCAGAACATAAGGAGTTCAGAGAAAAAAAGTAGCATCCAAATTCAGGTCATCTTTCATTTTGGTTCTACCAAGAAATAAAAAATAAACAGAAACTGACAAAAGCAATCCTGGTTTGCTCAATCTGTATTTATTGGGTTCTGAAAATAGATGGAGAATTAAGAGCTCTCCCATAGACTGTCAGCAGGCAAATTTGGTTCACCTCAAATTTTTCCCTTTTAATTTCTATAAAAATAAAACTTTTAAAAGCCTGCAAAAATTCACAAAGATATTTTAGCAACTTTCATTTATCTCTCAAATCTGAAAAAATTCTTTCTAAGTACTAACTGGATATTGCTGAGTGCTACAACCAACTTGAAATAGAAAAGAAACAACTACTGTGTTCTGGTAAAGGCTGTGATGAAGATTCAGAATCTTCATAGGAAGTCAGTGATATTTTTGGCTATATGATTAACTCTGCTCTTCAGAGTTCCTACATGGAAATGCACACTATCATTGCATAAGAAGTCTAGTTGAGATGCCTCTGCTCCAGTACTGAGCTGTGTCTTCCACTGTGTTCAGACACTGTCCCAACTTGATAGCACTGTTCCCTTACCTTACTTTAGTCTTACTATTTTATATATATATATATGTTTATATATTTCTGGTTTATATACTTTCCTTTATTTAGAACATTTGATCATGTAGTTTATTCATAAGTAATCAAATCTTTCTAACAGAAGAAATCTGAACTGGTGTGCCAAACCCTCACACAGTTACACCCCAATGCAAATTAATTCACAGGCATAAAATTACGCTAAATGAATGTTAGTGTTGCAAAGTCACACAGAACTGAGAAGGTACCAAAACTTACATTGCCCTCAACTTTTTTTAGGCTTGTGAATTAACTGCTATATATAGTGACATTCTGTCACAAGATTATCACCAAGCGGAGTTTCAACATGACTCATGCTATACATACAGGTTGCAGTGTGCCTTGGAAATGAGCTGGAACTTCATAGTGGAACTTCTTTTCTCCCAGCATCCTTGCTCATTTGCTGTGGGTAGTCAGATGTATGAGCTGAATGAAATGGAGGTGGGGTGAAAATAAATATGAGGCGGTCTTGTGATTAAGGAAACTGAAGAGCATATAGAGATCTTAGTGTAGTCCCATTTCTGCCCAGAGTCCTAGGATGATACTCGGCAAATCCCAGATGTATTTCTCTTGCTTGATATGCTTCTCATTTTTTGAGATGGTGGTGTTTTAAATTTTGGTCCTGGAATCTTCTCAGTAGCTCCTATCTGGCTAAGTAGGAATTAGCTGGCACAACTCTGCATGCTTCTTGCTTTGATCTTCTTGAAACTCATTCTCCCATTTGTGAAATACTGCTCTGTACACACAGAAATGCTGAGAATTATTATTTATGAAACATTAAAAAAAAATCTATAGCAAAGCAGACATAGGAAAATGCCTAAAGAATTCATTGTTCAATTAACGTTTGGGTCTTACTAAGTACAAGTTGCTCATTCATGGTTTTAAAAGTGCAGCATCTGCAGAATCAGTGTTCTGTATGCAAAAATATCTACTTTTCAATTGTTTCCTGGGGAAAATCTAAACAATATATCCCTTCAGCTTTAAACTGTATAATGTAGTATGCTGTCTTAAAGGAACTGTAATTTGGGGCTACATATGGTCCCATGCTAATATATTAGGCAGCTTCCAGGAATGTTCCCAGACATTAAAATGCTATTATTTGTATCATAGAATTGTAAAAATATTTCTTGGTATGTCTTTGGCCTGAGCCAATTAACACTTTTCCCAAACAAGTACAAGGGCCAGGGGCCATCCTTAAAAGGCAGTCAGTGTGGCTATACTGTTTTGAAGGATAAGAGAGATTAACAGCATGTCTGAATGCCATTCTGTGTTTGTTGGTCTCAATAACAGTCACTAGCCTTGGCCCAGCTGGTTTACAAGTTTAAATCATAGAACCATAGAATGGTTTGAGTTGGAACAGACCTTAAAGATCACCTAGGTCCAAACCCCCTGCCATGGCCAGGGACATCTACTAGATCAGGTTGCTCAAAGGCCCATCCAACCTGGCCTTGAACCCTTCAAGGGAGGGGGCAGCCACAGCTTCCCTGGGAAACCTGTGCCAGTGTCTCACCACCCTCATAGTAAAGAATTTCTCCCTAATATCTAATCTAAATCTCTTCTCTTCAAGTTATAAACCATTGCCACTTCTCTTCCACTGCACAATGGTGCAAAAAGCACTGACCCAGCTTTCTTGTGGGCCCAATTAAGTGTGGGAAACTTGCTATAAGGTCACCTCGGAGTATCCTCTTCTCCAAGCTGAACAACCCCAACTTCTTCAGCATGTCTTCATAGGGGAGGTGCTCCAGCCCCCTGATCATTTTTGAGGCTCTCCTCTGGACATGCTCAAGGACCTCTATGTCCTTCTTATTCTGGAGACTCCAGAACTGAACACAATGCTCCAGGTGAGGTCTCACAAGAGCAGAGTAGAGGGGGTGTGAGCCAGGGGTCCAGGCTGGATTGCCTATGCAAAAGTATTGTCCATTTTCCCTACTATCAGAGCAGTTTGCTGTGTTATAAGATCCACTGGAATATGTATATATAGAATATACCATGGAAAATACCACTAATTCAGGGGCTGTGGAGACTGAATATGACTTTCATGGCATAGCAAAACACCACAGGGTAAAACATTTTAATGTAGGCAATTTTTTTCTGAGGGGTGAGGAAACAGGGAAGAAGACTAATTTGTATAAACAGGTCCCACTGAAACATTTTGCTGCAGGGACATTGCAATTGTTTATGATCTGAAAATATTTGAAACTTCTGATTTACAAAAAATTATTATGTTTAAATATATTTAAATGATATAGGATGGAAAATATTTTTGAAATATCAGCATTTCCTCTGTTCTTACTCTTTTAAAGACATTCTACACCTAAGAGTGTAGGAATCAGGCTATATCCAATGTGACTGGGACGCCGTAAAGAGTTTCCATCACAATTTTGTTTCACTCTATGGTTGCAAGGTAAACATCATTCAGGAGTAAGCAAGGTATATGGAGCTACCTGTCTCCACACAGGCTGCCCAGGGAGGCAGCTGAGGACTCATCCTTGAAGATATCCAAGGCTTGAGGAAGCTCTGAGCAACCTAATCTACTTGAGGTTGTCCCTGCTGACTGCAGGGGGGTTGGACTAGGTGACCTTTAGAGGTCACTTCCAACCCAAATCATTCTATGATTGGTTGGAAGGGCACAGAGATGATCTGCACGCAGCCCATGGATTAGTGTGTGTAAAACAAATTTTACCCACTTGAAAAAAAAGCTAGGTTTGTAAAATCTATTAAGAGGGTTGCCTGTGGAACCACAGCTGAAAGAGGAAGCTTTTAGTGCCATTTTTCTTAGGAAGGCCTTTTCTTCTCTCTGCCTTTTCTAAAAGGCAGAGAACTCCACCCACTAGGGCAAAGTAATGCCCCAGGTTGGGAAAAGAACAGCACAGGGAGTGCCCCTGGCTCCTACAGCAGCTGTCCTTTCAAGTCTGTCTTCCCTTCATATCTTCATTTGGGCAGGATTTTTTTTATAGTTGCCACCCATTCCTCAAGCTCACAAACCTCTTCACCCATGTTTTGTATTGGTCCTCACTGTTCTAACTGATGGTGACTATCCTTAGCAGTTGTCCTCCCACTTGTCTTCTTCAGCACTGTCCTCTCAGAGTGCCCATTATGTCTGTTGATCCTCATGATCCCCTCCTCCATTGCTAAGTTCATTTTTTGCAGCAGACTTTTCCCTGCAAACTGAAGCAGTTTTGGAACAAGCTTTTGTGAGCTCTCATCAATCTCTCCTGCCCTTTATGGTACCTGATACCATAATGGCAAGATGATGCTGGGCTGCAGCTGGGCATGACTCATGTTCAAAGACTTTCCCACCAAAGGCAAAATCTCCAGCTGCAGACAGCTTCTGTCCTGCCAGGTAACTGGACTTGCCAGGCATGTCCCTGGCTCATAGTACTGTCTCACAGGTGGAGAGGCCTGAACTTAATATTATCTCCATACTCGAGGAAATGCAAAGTGCTACTGTCTCAGGCCTGAGTTATAAAAATAAACTTCTACATTAACCTCAAAAAGAAACTCTGCTCAGCGTTATCCCACTGTGACTATATGGTGCTATCAGCCAAGCAGCCTGGGCTGAAATAACAATTGGTAGCTCTCCATTAATAATTTGCTATAGAACATTATCATTCATTAAAATGATCCCTTTTGTCCACAGAGAAATAGAAAATGTCTTCTCCCTGGAGTTCCTCAGTTGTTAACTAACATAAGGGATTTCGTGCCTTTGCCATGACCAGCCTGAGCTTTTCTCAAAGATCTGAGCCACAGTTGAAAGTTTCCAGATCTGCATGGTGTGAAGTCCTTGGTTTTAGAACAATGAAAAGTTCAACACATTATCAGGGCAGTTGATACAGTCTATGGTATTTACCTATGACAAAGAGAATGAGCATTCTTATGAATGAGTGTAGGATTATTGGTATCAGCAACATATGCTGGTTTCTGAATATTACAGTATTAGTAGGTGTGCTGTCTATATACTGGGATTTTCATCAGTAAGGCTGTTGAAAGCAAAGACACCTTCTTAATTTCCTAACTGGTATGCTTAGACAGGTTTTCAGGTATCAAAGCTTTCTTGTGTCACTCCTTTTTCATCTTCATATAATGAAATACACAGGAAGAAATATGGTGTGCTAAAAAGCCACCAGCCACCACCCAAATGGAGGTCACTTGGCCATACACTCAAATCAAGAAGCTCCACAAGGAAGTAAAGTTTGTTACCACCCCTTATTTCAGCTCAGCTGTGAGCAGGGGCTTGGAGATTACCTTTCATCACAGGGCTGCCTGCTGTTTTTCCTGCAGAACCTTGCTCATCCAAATCAGACAAGGAAGATCCCCCCTGGGCCAGAAGCTGGTGCTCTTATTTCTGGCATACTAAAGCTGTTTTCAGCGTTTCATTTTTCCACTTTGCATTATTTTAAAGTAATGCTCTTGATTACCTGCCTCTTTTTGCACAGCACTGTCACTCCAGGTTTTAGGAACAGCAAGTCCCCTGCCCCTGGAAGCTATTTAGAAAGTAACATTAAGTCTAATTTACTGTTTATGTCCAAGATCCTGGAAAACTGCACTTTGGCTGCAGTCAGACCTCAGTGGGAATGCCAGTTTTAGTCCATGTCAGAGAGGGCTTTGGAAACCTTTCCCAGTCCCAAAACTGCTTCACCAGTTGTTTCTTCCCTGCTGGAAAGCTGTGACCATCTCTCACCTGTAACTTTTTTGGACTCCTCTGTACCTCTTGACATAGGAGTGGGCAACTTTGCTTTGATCCTTTGATGCCTCATGCAGATCTGGTGCTGCTCATGAAGGGTTTTGAATTTCAGCCTTCTCAGTTATGCTTTTGTCTGAGGGGTTGTGCATTTAGGAACGTCGTTGTTATCGTTATTGCAGCTCCTTGGGATGAACATCTATTCTTGGCCTCCATGCTGTTTAATGGCTTTAAATATGCTGCTTTGGGGTGTTGTTTTCAGTTGCTGCACTTTCTTCTGTCAGTGCTAGGTAGATACAGCTCAGTTAGTCTGTCTCTTACTGATAGTGCAACCTTAGTGAGAGACTGTGGTCTGGGAAGTCTCTCAGGGGAGACCTTGCAGAGGTCACACACAAATTACAGTTGAGCATCAACAAAGCCCAAATTGCCATTCTGAGTTCCCATAAATACTCATCATGATCATGTATTATCACCCACTCTACCCTGTCAAAGGATGTGAATGTATTTTCAAGCACTTATCAATTAAGCTTCAAAATATCTCATTGAGGTACAGCAAATTAGGTGATAAAGGGATCAATTTACCTAGCACTGATATGCACCTACTTCAGAAATTAAGTAACACATCACAGCTACTCAACAATGCACATATAAATGCTGGAATGATGAGCTACAGCCACAAATGAGGAAATTAACTCCTGCACTGCAGCACTGTCTGGTTCATTTGGCAGCATCCTCAGGCACGACTTTTTATAAGTAAACTCTCCAGGGGAGAAAGGACCTCTAGACCTCACGAATAGATGGAAAACCCATATCCAGGTATGTGAAATGTGCAGAAAAAAAGCCTCAGAATGGGCAGGAATGTGATATATATGGGAGAAACAGGTTTATTTCTGCAAGTCTTTTCTCTCATGGGTGATTAGAGCCCAGATCTACCCATCAATTGGTTGCTTAGTGAGATGCTGATTTTGGTTTTGTTTGTTGGTTTTTTTTTGGAGGTGAGGTGTTAGAGGTTGGACATAGTGATCTTAGATGTCTTTTCTGACTGTGTGACACTTCTGTGATTCTGTGGTATACTTGTATGCATACTATAATAACAGACGTACATACGTATTTCAAGCATAAGCCTATGAATGATTTGTTACATATTTTTCTCTATAATGGAGCAATTTACATATTGTACTCTGAGTGAAGTACTCAAGTGTTTGAATTTGGTATTGTTGATCCATTTTCTTGAGGTTCCAGAAATCAAAGGAAAATGTGGGAAGTAAGAGACAAATTATTTTGTTCATGGAGCAGGAAGCAAAAACTTGATGGTTTTAAACTTCCAGTTGTCATCAGGGTCAGCAGTGGCAATTACTCCTACTTCAGAAAATGTCAACATTTAAGTCTGGCAGCCAGAGCTAATAGGATCTTTTCTTTTGCTACAGTAACAATGGATTCTAGGGTTTCAGCTTCCTATTGTTTGCAAAAAAAAATTATGCAGCAGCACACCTTCCATGGGAGCTTCAAGAGAAGCTAGATGTGGGAAGTGGTCTTCTCAGGATTTTCAATCTGTCTGCAGAAAGCCATACATTTATGATTGAGCACAGAAGGGCCATTCAGCAACTGTAAACTCAAGAAAGCCAGGTGTCCCAACAAACTGTTTTGCTAAGTTGGCAAAAAATCAGGCAGATTTCTGACAGAAATCCTTTCTGTGGTTCATTGGAAGTTCATTAAATGGTATTTCTGAGAGATATTTCTCTTTTAAAGAATTGACAATTTCTGATGCAAGCATGTCTTGTTGGAAAATTCCCAGCTGCTTTCCTATATTCTTCTTGACAACTATGATAATATGACAATTTCCTCTTTGAGAGCTCTGATCATCTTTGCATCAGGGTAAATCAGGAGTGATATTATTGAAGTAATTGGTTTTATATTGAAAGAAAATTGCTATAGAGGGAAACTGGGTCTCTACTCTCTCTTCAGTGAGATGAGTATCTTCAAGATATTCTTTCTATCGTGTAAAATGGTCTTTATAAAAGGATATTTTAGAGATTAGATTTCATGTTCTGTGATCTTGTTGTCTGATTACAACAATTCTTCTTTGATTTTCTACTAACTGATCATCAGGTTATTGTTTATGCACAATGCAACTGCTATCATATATTTTTGTCTTGCTCTTTGCCAGCATACTGATTTATGGCTGCATCTTGGTGACAATGCTGCCACAAATGTTATTTTAATTGCTTGTGTGGTTAGGCACCTTCCTAAGCATCTTCCTAACTTGACTGCATTTATCCTAATACCCTCAACACCAGGAAAAGAAGCTCTATTATTTCTATTTCTCAGGTGGGAGAAAAGAACTCTATTCTCTCTTCGGTGATCCATCACCACTGATGCTGATAGCAATCACACTATTGACTGCTGAGCAGTGAAGAGCTCTTGCTTGTCACTGTCAAGGCTCCTTTGTTTTGTATTACTGAAGTGTTCAGTGAAGCAGAGACTGGCTCCTCAGCCCAGAGATTATGCTGTGCACGTGAGGTATGGAAAGGCAAAGGTGTTAAGCTTCTATACTGTGAGAAATTCAGATGGAGGCACCTGGAGCAGAGGACTAGAGCTCCATAACCTAATGACCTGGGCATTCATCTTGGAGGTCAGTGGCTTCAGACCCATCTCCTGCTTTGAACCAGAGAGAACAGTGATTTATTCTGCCTCCTAATTATATTTGTTAGCCACTAAGTTATTAGCTGGTTTTCAAAAACAACATTACATTCTGCATTTGCAAGAAGTCCTACACTTGGTCTGAAAAATCAGTCCTCACAACACTTCAAAAAATAACTTTTAAAAAGTAATTATACAAATATAACATTAAAAAAAAATACATTTACAGCTTTTTTTTTCCCCCCCTCAAAATGGACATATCCAGAGGGTGTAAGATCTGAAAAATCCTCTCCCAAAAACAAAGTTAACACCCAGTTGTCAGTTCCTGTTATATTTTCTTCCAGGGGGTGAAGTTTTTTAATTTCTTCCTGCTGTGGATTAAGTTTTTTATACCAAACACCAGTGTCCAGTAGATAGGCCTCTGACTGTTTGGTCACAATGCAGAACAACGTGCTGGAGAAACTGATAGAGATGTAACAAATTTATTTGAAAGCCTCCTAGTTCTCTTGCAGGGTTTAGGTCCAATATAGTGCATTATAAAAGAGCACAGTAGAAGAAACATCTTGCTGTTGTCCTGTGAGAAAAATCTACTCAGAAAGGACACGTGTAATAAGGTTCCTAAAATTTATTCAGCTTTAGGTCCTTGTATTCCAACTTAAGATTTCTTATTGACTGATGCCAAATCCTAGAGACAAGATTTCCTTTCTCCCTTCATTTTTCACTCTGAAAAGCTGATAATCTGGTGCTTTACAGAAACTTATCTGAGTGCCTAACCTTGGATAGATTTTGTGGTCCACTGTCAATTCCTCTGAGCGCTATACCTGCTATGCATGAATGCTGTAATTTTACAGTATGACCTGCAGAAAGGAACAGAGGCAACTGGAACCTATTAGACCATGAACTTAATTTTCTGAGGACCTGCAGCTCCTGTTGAAGTTGTGCATGTTGGCAGTTTCTGAAAATGAGACTCCCTCCCCCACCTTTTTATAAGAAATTTTGACAAAAGTCTCTGGGGCTGAAGTATTGTTGCAGGAGGGCTGATAGATAACAAACCCTATCAACCCTGCCTTGTTCTTCTAATCACATTTTACTGTGTGTTTTGGTATTGTTTTTAATCTCATCTGTTCTCCCTTTTCTCACTCTGCCTGTATTTTTAGCTTTATGACTGAAAGATGGGAAATGCATACACATACATCACTTGCAAAAACGTGAAGTGTGCTTCCACCATTATATTTTTAATTATGTACAGTTCATACTACTATTTTTTTTCCAGAAGTGCTTTACTGTAGAGCATTGCCCTGTTTTCACACATGGAAACCAAAGTTTATTTGTCATAGACACACAGATGCTTGGAAAGCAGATTTTTTCTTTTAATAAAGAACAGATGCACCCAATTTGTCTAAGTGCTGCTCAGGACATAGACAGTATGAGTCCTGACAAGTTGGAGGATTACATTCTGTGGATTAGAAAGTTCCGTAGCTGAAACTGATATAGCTGCAATCAATTTAATGATGATAATTATCATTAGATGTCAATCAGGACATGGGTTCTCACTCTCCTTCTGTAAACCCTGGGAAAATCTTCCTTATATTAACCAAACTTAATGGTATAAAAAAGTATATCTTTTGTATACAAAACGTTTGATTTTTTATACACACTCAGTTGAGGTAACAGTTCCACCTATATGCAAGTATTAAAAAAATACAACACTTTCAAATAGCAGGGCTGTACTTACAGGCAGCTGCAGTAATAGATTCCATACCTTCACAATATTATAAAGAAATAAATCTGTGAAAAACTGGTTTATTACAAAATAATGAGATCTGTGAAATCTAGATGGCTTCTTGGTCATATGATGCATTTATGAGTGCATCAGATCAGCACCAGTGCTGGAGCTCCAGGGCAGCTGAGTGGAGTTTTTTGCAATGCCTTCAAGAAAGGTGTTTCTTCAGCTGCAGCTGAAGCTGGTTTTGCTTTCCTCATCAGTCAGCCTGTGGCAAGCCATCCAAAATAACAACTACTGCAAATATCTGCATCATTGACACTCTCTGTGGACACCTATAATCAAACCCATGACTTTAGGCAGAACAGCAAATGACTTTAGCGGTTTAATATAAATGCTTTGAATCTATACCCTGCTGGGCTGTTTGGTCCTGCCTCTGTGCCCTGAGTCCAGTGAGTGCTCACAGCCACCATGCTGTGACAAAATGATCTTCACTAGCAGCCTTTACTCAAGAGCCACCATGCAGTTGGAATAAAAAGGTCACTCTGAAGTGAAAGGGTCAGGCTAAATGCACATATGAATTACTTAATCTTCCTGAACAACAGGCTTAACCCAACAGGATGTTTCCTCAGATGTGTCTTCTTTGGTGCCACTAAAAACCAAGATGTTAATCTGTCTCTCAAAAAAAAACCCAAACAAACAAACCCAAAACAGCTGTTGATCTTCTTCTCAGCTGCATAAATAGTTCTTACAGATGTTGAGCTGCAAAAGATAAAATTCTGAGTGGCAGTCAGCACAACTTGAGTGGAAAATATAGAGAGAACCAAGGGTCATTCTGGAAAAGTTGCAGAGCAGTTTGCTAGAGCATGAAGAAAAAAAAAAAAATCTATGGTCTATGTTTTCATATTCACTGCTGAACATATACAGAGACATTAAAAGATCTGATGACTGCAATCTGCTCTAACCTTTTATCTGTGAGGAGTGATCTAATAACTCACTCTTGGCTGTACCTCTTATGAGTTATCACTTTGCTCACTCGTGAGGATGAATGTAAATGTCTTTACAGCTCTCAGCCATCATGCATTCTGTAATTCTCTTGGTGCGTGAATGAATAAGCTACGTTAATAAATTGATAATAAAATTTGGCTGCCCTTAAGTTACAATAGGGGATATATTTTTCTTTTCCTCTCTTTTTATTAGTAAATGAGAATTTGTAGCTGCATGAGTGTTAGTCATGAGCTTCTAAGTGCCTACCCGCATCCTGTCTGCACACTGATGCAAATGAACTGATAGAAAATTATATATTGTAGATTATAACTTTTTTTTTTTTTTTTTTTGAGAAAAGTAGAAGCCTATATTTTATACAGGAAAGGAAACTAAATCTTGATCTTTCTTCTGCAGCAAGTAGACAGCAGAAGCTTTTTCCTGTGAAAAATAAAACTGTTAGACCACTAAATAGGGGATTTAATATGGTGACAATACTCTACAAAAGTGGTCCTTACAGCACTTAATGAATTATTTGATATAACATTAGCACATTAGCACACTCATAGTTTGCCTGGGATCATTAAATAAGTATGTTATTAGCTATCGATAATAACCAGTCTTACAAGCATTATTTGATAATATATACCTTGTGTACATCTCATACTCAACTAAGCATAAAGGCAAGACTCAGACGAAAACACATTGCATGATTCTATGAGGTTTTCACACTTCATAAATTGAGTTTTTACACTATAGGGATTCTGTGCGTACCATAATTAGGAAATACTATCATTCTTTTTATGTTTAAAATGTGTCTCTGTTCCAGGAGTTTGAAACAAAGGTTTATTTTCTAAATATATTGGTGGTGAAGAAGCAGTCCTTTCACCCACACTAGCACTTTTCCACTGTCCTCCTCCATCCAAAATACTTCACTGAAATAGTAAAGATGTAACTGGTTTTTACTTTTAGCTAGAAAGCCCTCTCAGAGAAAAACTCACTTTTCCACTGTCATGGTTCAGGCCCAACAGGGGCCACTGCTCACTCACCCCCTGCCCCCACTGTGGGACAGGGAGGAGAAAATCCACCTAAAGGCTGGTGAATCAGGGCAAGGATAGGGAGGTTTTCACGCCCCAGTTATGGCACAGGCAAAACAGACTCAACCTGGGGAGAAAAAAAAGTAACTTGATCTATCAGAGGAGGAGCATGAGAAAACACAACCAGATCTTAAAATACCTTTCCCCCTTACCTCTCCCTTCTTCTTTGACCAAAATCGGTTCATTGCTGCCTCCCCCTCAGGGCACAGGGCAGGAGCAGGGGGGCTTTAGGGTCAGTCCCCCACATGGTGTTTCTGCTGCTCTTTCCTTCTCAGGGGGAGGACTCCTCACACTTTTCCCCCACTCTACTGTGGGTCCATCTCATGGGAATCCTTCAGGAACCCCTGGGACATGAGTCCCTACCACAGGTGCAGTCCCCCAGACAAAGGCTGCTCCAGCCTGGGCTGCGAACAGAATCATGTTTTACTTTTGGAATAGCCACCTCCTGGCATGGGGTCCTCCATGGCTGCAGATCCACATCTGCCCATCCATGATCCTTCACAGGCTACAAACCCATGTCTGCACCAACATACTTCCACAGGGACAGCTCCACTGTGCTCCTCCATGGGCATCAGGGGCACAGCTGCCGTCTCACCATGGGCTGTGCAGAAATCTCTGCTCAGGCACCTTCTACCCCTCCTTCCTCAATGACATGGGTATTTCTTCTCCTAAATTGCTCTCACCTCTTCCTCTCCTTTGCCTTGCAGGTCTTTTTTTTGCAATTTTGCTTTCCCCTTTTTGAATATGTTACTCATAGAGGGGTATTCAGCTTCCCATATCTGCTTGGCCTTGGCCAGAGGTGGGGAAGAAAGTGGGGCTGTGGGACCTTCCAGCAGCTTCTCACAGGAACCATTCACTATCAAAGCCCAGCTGCACTAATCCAAAACATCTGCATCAAGCATGTTCTCTTTGTGTAGAAATTCATTCCTCTTCAAGTCCATCTCTCAAAGAGGTAAAACAAGGTAACATTCAAGCAGCTCTTTGCATTCCGGGTGCAGAGAGGGTGATGGATGCTGAGGCAGAAGGCTCGGGGCAGAGAGAGGTTGCCAGGCACTGGGAAGCTCCAGCAGTGTTCAGGTGGCTTCTACAGCTTCTTGTCATAGCTGGAGCCTGTCCAGATCCTCTCCCCAGCTTCACCCCCTGGCTGCTTTTGTTGGGCTGGAGAAAGCCCCTCTCACCATTGGGGAAGCCTCTTCTCTGCACACCTAGGGAGGCAGAGCTGAAGTATAGGGTCTTTTTGAGGGACCTTGTTTTATTCCTGCCTTTTTGAGGTGGGAACCCCTGTTTTTCAAGCTGCTTATCCTGAATGAAGCTTGGGCGGTTCACTTCTGCACACCTAGGGAGGCAGAGCTGAAGTAGAGGGTCTTTCTGAGAGACTTTGTTTTATTCCGGCCTTTTTTGAGGTGGAGGCCCCTGTTTTGCAAACTGCTTATCCTGGATGAAGCCTGGGTGGTTCACCTCTGCAGTTTTTCCCCAAGGCCACATTACTGCATAGCTTTCCCATGGGGTTTACTTGCACAGCTTGTTCCAGTTTCAGAGACATTCTGCTGAAGGTACTGGTGCATAAAATTGGAGTGCCAGGAGGACTGGTAACATCTCTAGGATGAGAATGGAATTTTTAAGTGCAATCAGAATGATTCTTTCACTTAACTTCCTGCAATATCTCTGCTCAACTTTTGCTAAAGTATCAGGCCATGAAGCTTGAAACAGTCTAGCAACAAAGACAAATCATAATAGTTACAGTTACTGAAGCCTTAATATTGCCACAGGTGTAGGAAATAAAATGAGATTACCATATAATTTTTGTATTTACAGTCTAAACTTGCAAAGCATAATGTAACTTAAATGCATATGCTTTGAAACCATCCCCATTCAATGTACTGGCAAAACTTTGATGTCAGTGGTATAAGATGAGGTCCCATGTTTTGATACTGCTGCAGCACTAGCATGACTTTAGGACTGTTAAAAATTACATGTAAGAATTGTAGGGTAACTTGTCAAGAGAAAAGAGAGCTCCTTGCATTCCCAGCGTGCTGTACAAATTGCCTGCTCAGCCCACTCCACAGCCAGACTGTGTGTCATACCTGCACGGCTTCTGCCAACACTGCCTTCTTTCTTTTACAGTTTCCTCCCCACAGCCAAATATGTCTGGAGTTGAAGATAGTTGTCTGTCATTTTTCTTCTAAAAGTTCTTTGATGCACAGGTGCAGTAGCACTGCTCCATGTGTTAGACTTTCTGAACAATCAGGGAGAGGTTGAACAAAAAGTAACCCCATGGAAGAAATGTGTCTACTAATAAGACAATAAGTGAATAAAGTGGAGACTCTTTCTTATGGTGTCAAATCTCATGATCAGGTTCCTCAGCATCTAATAAGGCATTGGTGCCACTTGAAGATGTCTCTTCAGTGGAAGGAGCCATTTTTCAATCATATGTTTCTGCCTTGTTGAATTCCAGTGTTGAATAAAAGGTGAAGTTATCTTGCAACTTTTCCCTCTGTGGGGATGCTAATAAGATCATTCTTGTCTCAGTCACCTCTTACGATATGACTTGTGGGAGCTCAATATATTTGAGATCCGTTTTGGCTTGATTTGACCAAACAGTGATTTCAGAAAGTACTGGAGAGCATGCATAAATGCATAACCTCTGTTTCCATGCGGAAGCAAGTGAAGCTTGCAATAACAAGCTCTTACAATAACAAGATTATCATTTACCAAAACAAAAGTTTATATATATATATATGTATATATTTATAAAGTATAAATGCAGAGCATGATGAACAAAATGGAACCAATGGAACAAAACCTTTCTCTTCTTCTTACAGAACTGCTCAGCCAATTAAAGTTTTAGAGCTGGTGAAAAAGTTTCTACTGGCATGTTTTTGTTCTCTTTCTAAGTTGTTCCATCATAAAATATCTAGTTTATTCTTTTCTTTTTTCTTTTTTCCTTTTTTAAGGAAAAAGTGAAGGTTATATCAATAACATATTAACCAGTTCATACTAGGTTTTGAAACTCCCCCAAACACTAAGACTTATTTCAGTGGCCAAGAGATGAAGGGGAGAGAGATTTTTAGTGTGAAAAATTTTTTAAATTAGTATTTTTAATTAAAAAGTAAAATATTTGAGAGAAAAATAAAAACATTTTCACAAATATGCAAGGTAACTTCCATCCAATTCTAGGTTTAATATTGATTCAAACAGGAGCAAAGTCTAAGTCTAAGCACATTTTCGAGTGGCCCTAAAAGCAATTTAGTATTTTCTAGAATGGTCATATCAACAAGGCTGATATGTTGAGTGGAATAAGATGTTTACAGACCACAGTTTTCAGGATTGTAGTGGGCAATATCCTGCATGGAGGGATTGGGGGTGTGAAAGAGGTCAGTGTTGATTTTTATGGTGACTCTTTCGAACTTGCTAATAGCAAGCAGCTTTTGCATGCCTTGCTGTGTACTCAGCACTAAGTGGAGAAGTCTTCATCAGAACAGGACTGAGGGTTTGATAGAGCCCATACTGTTGTACCAGGTGCTTCAATCATACAAATCACTGTTGTCTGTCGCACTGTGCAACCATGCTGGAAGTTGCACAGTTAATGAACTAAATGTTTAGCTGTGATCTCCTCCTTGACCAGTCACTGTATTTTATTTTTAGTACACTGTGCTGTGCTAGCAACAGTATTTATATTAAGTTAATTTGGGTTTGAGTGTTTTTCACTTATACTTGTGCAGTCTGGCTAACACTTCACAAGCTGCTCTCTGATTAATTTTCTCAAATATATCCTATCATCAATGTATACCAAGTTCTCATAAAGTACTGACATACATTTGTCAGCAGATTCAAGTATTTTCTGTGCACATAAGTAAAATCTGAGGTCATATTCACATTTCATAATAGAAGTGTAAAAAATGCTTGTAAATATGGAAACCTCAATCATATACCACTTATTAGAAAGAAGAAATAGGTGATATATGTGATGACCTTCCGTATCTAGACTGCAGACAAAGTAAATTTCCCAGCATATAAAAGAAATAAGGTCAAGTAATAACCTGAATACACTTCTCCAAAAACCAAACACCACTGCTAGTATGCCAGGGCAGAGTATAAAACAAAGCAGAGAAAGTAATTATAAGTATAGTTATCCTTGTTTATAAAAAATACCATACACTGAACTAGTATACCATAGAAGCTCCTGCACAACTTGTGGTCAGCATGTTGTCCTCCTGTGTTGAATAGACTTATATCTGTATAAATGTCAAAGATTCAGCAGTGGTGCAGTCTCCTTCATTGTCCTGGAACACAATTAATGACAGTCATAGTTTACATTAGTAAAATACTACCCAGGTATGTTTCTGAGCATTTGAAAATAATGATCTGTGCTCTTGAATAGTTAGGACATCAGTTGATTTTTGTACCATATCCAGACCTCACAATCCCCATCCAAGCTTTGTGAATTTACCAGATGCTATTCCTAATAGATAATTTGTGTTCATTACATCTTAGAGACTAAGACAATTTAGTAGCATAAATCTGTGACATGTTGTGTAGCCTTGGCACATTCAATGTGTAGGCACAGTCCTGGGCATGATTAATTTACTAGTAGACACAGTCATAGATGCCTGCTCTGTGTGATGTGGAGCTCAGGTTCTGTATTCATACAACAACAGTAACTCAGAAATAAATAACTTCTCTTCTTTGGCTGAAAAAAGCAAGTCAGTACCATGTTACTTGGAAAGAAGTGCAGATAAAAAAAAAAAAAAAAAAAAAAAAAAAAAAACCACAAAAAAAAAAACCAAAAAACCAAAACCCTAACCCTGTTAAGATATAGAAAAAATCATGCCACTTGCCATATCAGTCTTTATTCCTATCACCATAATAGTAGAAAAGGACTTCTGTGATTTAGAAAGAAGGAAAATGTGCAGCTCTTTGCAAAACATATTTGTATGTTAGTTAATCTCTTTCATCAGCCTTTGCTCCTGAAAAAAGAAAAAAGAGAGAGAGAGTGAAAGAGCCTGACTGGAAATTTTGAGCTATTTATGCCATTCGAGCTCCAGATAACTCTTCCTCCCACCCACTCCCTCATTGCTTCCATACTGCTTTCTCTTTCACCATACTTTGTCCATACCTCTGCTGTCCACAGAAGACACCCTCCAAGATCTCCCTTCTGTTTCCTTCTGCACTGGCTGTGGCTTCTTTGCTGCTTTCACAACAGCACATCTTGAGTGGCTGTTAAGAGAGCTATTACATCCTCACTGAAGACTGATTGTTCAAATTCGGAAGGGACCAACTGTGAATCGAGTCACTGTAGCAGTGCTGGGGTTGCACAGCTCAACCTCCTGCTGTTGCAGTGACAACAAAGAGCTTTTCAGGGTCCATTATATTTTTCTGTGAGCATATAAAGCCAGCTTCCAAATTACTTCATCTCACCAGATTTTCACCTCTCTTTTCTTCTACTTGTTCTCCCATTTCTTTCTTTCAAGGCTTTTTTAAATAAATACATAACATTCTTTTTAGCATTTTTTAAGAGTTTTTTAGCACTCAGACAAAATATCCACATTCAAAGTTTCTTTTCTTGACATAGCTGCAAGAAATATTTCAGCTCCTGAAATGTGGAGAGGCAGTGTCCTAGCATCCAAGAAGGAATCCCATGTAGATGGGAATTTGGTTAATCTCTGCACTGAACTACTGAGCTACAGTTCTCTCTGCTCTGTTCCATTTCCCCACCATAATGACTATGGGTAACCTCTGACTAAATGTAGCATAGGAGATGTAGTCAAGACAGAGAGACCAGCACCCTCAAGAGAACAACAGGACTGCAAGATTTAGAATTACAGTTTAAAAAAACCGCTCTGACAACTCCAAGAAGCAGTGTTGAGTTGTTACCTCATGCAAAAGATGGGTTCCTTGAAATACTTAAATGAAAGAAAACTTGCAGAGTTCCTCTCCCCAATTTTAGTCTCTTTTTTGACTTTTTGTTGTAATTCAGCAAAGAAACAGTATCCAATCATTGCAATGGCCTGCAGGAAGGGCTGGTATTTCAGACTGGTACTATCCTACCTGGTGCTAGAGGAGCTGCAGCTTGGGCAATGAGTAGCCCAGAATGCTAGATATAACCAAGTCTTTTCCTGCCTAACTGACTGTCTGAAAGTGATAATTCAGTGGTTTCAGTTAAGTACTTCATGTTATTTTATATTTGCTGTCAAGAGGATTTAAAGGAAGGTTGAAGATGTATTCTGCATATGCATTACCTTCAGTAAATGCATGTGGCATGTGTTAGTAGTAACGTTCAGGACTGTTGTCACATTCCAGCTTGCTTCAGTGAGTGTTGTCAGAGTTGTGTGAATGTTAGCAGAGAAGTTGTTGAGCCAAGAATTTACTTCTAGAACTTATTGTTTTTCTTTTCATTTGTGGTTTATCATTTTTGAAAGAGGAGTATTTGCTTTCTCTCTCTCTCTCTCTCTCTCTCTCTTTTTTTTTTTTTTTTTTTTTTTTTTTTTTGGTTGTTTTTGTTTTTTTGTTTAGATTTTGGAAGCTTCCTCCTTATTGGATTTTGATGAGACCAAACTTTCTTCAGAGCCCGTAAATTGCTTGTCAAGGTAGTGTTTTATTCAATAACAGGCAAATGCACAAATCCAGTCTTGTTTCGTTGTGCATGTGTATAAAGCTCCTTTTTTCAAGCATCTCTAATAATCCAGAAACACCATCCAGGATGGTTTATCAGTAAAACTGATTAAATAACCTATGTAAGTACACTTCAAGTATTAAAAACTAAGTCACATTCAATCAAAGCCTCTTAAAGAACGTTACCTCACTCACTTTAGTACAATGCAAAGCAGTTACATACATGTCAAGGAATAAAATGTGGTGTTTTGTATTTTTTTTCAGTTGAGCCACATAAACAGTGTTGTAGCTCACCAGCTCACAGTGAAGGATCTAGAGTGGTATTGATAAGTTGATGAGTTTTCAACAGACCCTCAGATATTCTCTGGAGTTCACTAGGTGAATTACTAAGATTGAAATACTCCCAGCACTTCTGAGCTAAATACACTGAAAATGCAATGTATTTAGATGCAGTGCAATGGTTTATATCTTATGTATTAATACACCATTGAAATGGAAACAGGAGGGAAAAGACAGTGGTGATAACACCCCATAGGATACACTTTTAAGTTTCCATTTGAGAGAAGTCATTTGGCTTTTTGAAAAGGTTCTGTCTGAGCTGCATCTTGGTGAAATGCCTGATAGTTTAACAGTTTGTATGGAGTTACGGTGATGATTAGTTGGCATAAAGTTTGGCAGTGTTTTGTCCTCTGGGAGTTATCTCTGGAAGTTCATGAGGAAGGTACCAATGGGAATGCCTTAAGCACAAAAAGGAATTGTCAAAAAGAGGGTTTAAGTGCTATGATGTAGGAGATAAGAGACATAGGAAAAAAACACAGTAACAAATGCTGGCTGTGTTGCACACAGCATTGCTAACAATTACAGGAACTGAAAGGCATTAATTAATTAGGTATTGAATTCTTCCAGTTTCTGTCAAGGAAAACCATTGATTTTTGCTCCATTCCTTACTGACAGTAACTTTGTAGAGAAGATAAGAAAAGGCTACTGCATTGGCCTTCTTTCTGCCCCTGTTCTTGCAAGCAATTTTAGCCAAATAAATGTGGGATATATTTGCCTACCATCATAGCCAGGCCTGGGCTGATTGAACACCTTGGGGTGAGGTGGGGAGGGAATCTCACATCCCCAAGTCTGGGCAAGAGGGCAATAGTGAGATGATGTAGCACAACTGAGCATCAGTGACAGAGCTTCCTGGAGGGGAAAATTAAGCATTGGTCTGAGAAGGAGCTATAATTTTAAGAGCCTGTTCTACCAGGTCTAACTTACTACCCTAACACAGATCTGCACACAGCAGGCACGGTGCTCATTCTGCACTTTTTCTAGGATAGATGTTCAGTTTTGAAATTAAGATATTGAAATCTTGCACTGTTTCTTCATTGAATAGGGAAAGCATGATTTTGCACTGAACTAACTATCCCAGATAAAATCTTACAAAGCACAATGCAAAAGAGTGGAGATATCTACAGAGACATCACTGCTATCTACATGTGATGAGAAGTAAAATATTTAGTGTTGAGTTACTACTTTGAGAATGAAAGGGTGAATTATTAACATTATAACAATAATAAAAGGTAGGGCAAATTACAAAAAAAAAAAACAAAACAAAAACAAACACAAAAAAAACAGAAAGGGGAAAACGTGTGTTGTTCTTGAGGTCACATTAGATCTAAACTTTCTGATATTTTCAAAAGCAAATTCAACTCTAACTAAAAACATGCATTAATGAGATTTTTATCTAGATCTGTTGTAAAGATCTGTTTTTCACCCTTTGAAATCTGGCATTCCAGTCTTATACCACATATTAAGTTGCAATGGTTTTTGTTTATTTTTCTTGAGATCTAAATTCTCCTAGGGAAACTGGTTTAGCATCATATAAAATATGTCTCATGTTGGGCTACATTATGATGCTCTGCTTCATGACATTAAGAGTTCATATGCACATAGGTAACCAAGAAAAAACAAAAAAATCATAAAATAATGAGTGGTTAGAATCCCACTCAAGTTGGCCCCCTCATCTATCCTTGCATAGATGCCACCAAAATTTGCAGTATATTCCAGAAAAACTCATATGAAATTTTATTCTCAAGTCCAGTTTTTTTAGCTAGATAATTAAGAGACTGAAAATGTTGTTTCTATAGATCTGAGGACATCAGAGACAGTTCAGTTCCCAAGATATTTCTCACCAGTTTCAATATGTACGTTTTAATAACTGAATCAATGTGTTGGACGAAGAACATCAAGGTTTTAAAATATTGCTGTATTACTTTGCAATGCTTTTGCTTTTCTGACATCACTGTTAAGATGATATTGTGCACTGATTTGGCGAAGAACAAATATTCGGGACAGAAAGAAGGCCAAATATTTTGGGGCCTTTACCCCTGTTCTTTGTTTTTTTATGTAAGGAATAAGAAAAGTTCACTCATAGTTTATATATATATAGAGAGAGATACTTCATATTGTTTATTAAGTCTTGTAAAGGGTTCTGGTACTTGGATTTTTTCTGTTTTTACAAAAGTATACTTATCTATAGTTAAGCTTAAGCCACAAAGGATTTTCTTATTGAATTTTCTTTTGAGTTGATTGATTTCTGTATTGACTCTAGGAAATGGAAACCAATCAGTAGAATCTACCATAAAATAAATATGGGCTCTACAGTAATGTAATTTACTACAATGAGAGAAACTAGCATTCAAATTGACACTAGCTTCTTCTCCATATGCACATGCATTTTTTTCTTCAGGATCATAGCTGCATCCTGTTGGAGATGGGCAAATAAACAGGTGATTCACCTGCCACTGCAATGGGGTGGATGGGAGGGAATCTGTACCTAATTAAGACACTTGGCACATAATTTTGCCCTAGAAAATATTAGCTTATAATGTGTTAGAAAAGCTAAAGCCTCCCTCTGCTCTTTCACATGGAATAAACATGAGAATAACCTGCAGGTGAGTGGATTTCTGTGCCAAACTGAAATAAGCCTTGGCTCTGCTCCTGTTGCTATTATTCACTCCTCCAGATGACCAGTGATACTGATGTTGTTGTTCATCTGTGCTGAGCAGCAGTAGTACTGGGTGTCAGATGCACTACAAGTCATAAAATTGCAAAGCGATGCTGGTGATGTTCCAAGTGATTTTTACCTACTGTATAATTTCATAAAACAATAAACACAAATCTCCTGCATTCATCCTATACCACAGTTAATTTGCAGAGCATCAGGTGAAAAATCACTGCAAGTTGCACACCTAATAACAATGGTCAGACAGAATTGCTAATAAATCAGGCTTAGACACTCTAAGACATTCTATCTAGATTATTTATTTTTTCATTACAGGGCTTGATTTTGCAATTTATTATTCCTTTTATTATTTACATTCTACTGATACCCACGTTTCACTCGCTTATGGCCCAAACTCAGCAGAAGACACATCTGCCTGCCCCAGGGATCCTACTCCACCTATCATGACCCAGTCCATATTTTGTTCAGTAGCAAATCCTGCACAGGGATGGAAGCCCCAGCCTCTTCCCACCAGCACCTGGCACAGTGTCACAACCCACAGGGTAGGTGCACCAGCACTGTCATCTCTCACAAAGTGATCACAGCTCCCCAGAGGTGGGGGCCAAACCAAATATCGCATCCCACAGAATGGGTATAGGTAGAGTTCCCCAGAGTGGGAGTCAGCCTAGGGAGATTCAGATTGGAACTCTTTGCTTTCTAAACTCCTTCAGAGAGAAGCTTTGGTGAGGCTGGACCCAATCCTCCTCCTCTGTTTAATTTCTTTTAACAACCCATTCAGTGAGATTAAGTTTGTGAATTCTCTCTCTTACTCAGGAGTAAGGTTATTACCAAGGAGGTTTGTACAAAAACACAACTTGACTTAAAAGTGAGTAAGATTATAGAGCATGTCAGATTACAACTACCAGAATTATAAATGATTGTACTTTCAAAGCAAGGGGTTACAGTTGAGTAAAACTTACTGAAATTGTCAAAACAACAGGTTACAACTAACAAAATTTAACAAAGTTGGAAACTATGTTACCCTCATATGCTGAGATAAGGTTAGAAACAGAGACATAGAGAGAGAGAGATTGAGATAAAGAAGGGATAGGAAAGATACCACCAGCCTTGGATCCAGCAATGATCTTGGTAGGAAACTGTGGTCCTTGGGTGGCGGGTGTGCATCCAGCATTTCAAGTGTGCCTCTTTTATGCCACTTGATCCCACCTTTTGGAGGGAACTTTGGCATATCTTGTAAAGCCAGATGGTCGCTTGGACCCCTCCAGATGGGATGGCACAGAAATAACCCTTATTTCTGAACGTGTCCTCTTCAGTGGTGAAGGTGTTACAAGGTGTTACTCTGCCTCTGCAGGGTGCAGCTTGCCTGCCCCTGTCCCTTATGGAATAAGGACAGTGTCCTGCCTGTCAGGGTGGCATCAGACAGAGCTCCCCTTGCAAGGACAGTGTTCAGCTGGTCAGGATGGGCACTGAAGGAGGGGCTGCTCCTGAGAGAATAGGGCCCTGTTTATCTGGGTGGTTACCCAAGTGAGGGTCTCTCCTTGAGGGAAGACTATCCAGGTGGTTTATCGAATGAGGCCTCTGCCCAAGCACAATGTCCGTTGTGTCAGGGTGGCTGTTTTGAGACAAATATTCTTGTCAGGATTCTACACATGGGGACCACACCCAGGTGCAGAGATCTGAAGGAGCAGGTCCAAGCGTTGAGTTGTGTTTGGAGACAAGTGAGGCTTCTGCTGGTGGGACAGGAGTTGTACTCCAAAGGATGCTTCTCTAATAAACATCTCCTGGCAGAGTGTCAGTGGCTGGGATCAAATAGGCATTTTCCAGCTGAGAAAATCACGGCAAGATGAGGAGTGAAATGCCACTCGTTTCCATATCTCTGAATTCATAATGTGTGGAATAAAACATTAACATGTAACATTTGACTGTTGGAAAAGATGAAAAGAGGCTGTTTTCAAATTCCCCAAATGACATGAGTTCTGCAATTAGAAATAAAGGAACTTCAAAGTCTCCAAAAATGCTACAATAAGTGTCGTAATGCCTTCAGGGGAGAAAAACAATAAAGCTGTCATGAGATGCGGATCTTGCTTTGCCTTCCATTTTGTTTCTGGGCTGAGCAGTCATCCGTACAGCAAATAAGTGAATATACAGTTATGGCTTGCCTCAGTTTTGGATGTTGCAGAGACTTTCTTTTTCTCTTTCTCTCTCTACCACTACTGGAAATAAAATCAGCAAAGCTTCCTTAAATAACAGCCTGAGGTTCCGAAAGTTGGAACAGACTGTGGAGGGCATAATCTATGAAATGTCTTTGGAGATTCACTCCCCCACCCCAGATCTGACAGTCAAAATCACTGATTTTCCAAATGTGCTTAAGCTCATGTATTTTTCTGGTCTTTCTGTGCAGACGAAATGAATGGAAATAACTGAGTTGTGGGGAAAGGCTTTCATTTTGGTGCACCAAGAGGCTTGTAATAAGAACATTAGCACACTTATTAAAATGTCTTGTTTGTTCATGCCTTGAGTTTCAGGCAAGAGTATTGCATTTTCATTTTTTTTTAAAAGAAACCTAAATAAAAAGCTAATAGCCAATTTCTGAGCATGGCTGACTAGATAGGAATTTGCTAATATTAATAGAGTCTCATTAGTGAAATGTTATCATGCTCTGGTCAATAGAGAAGACATTTGGCCACAGATAACAGTCAGTTTAGAAACAGAACCAGCTCCAGTGGCTGAGGTTGTGGTTTCCACTGCACTGCCAGCAATTGCTGCTGAGAAGCCTGCCTTCACCAATCCTGAGGGTAACACTGGAGCCACTGAAGCAGCATATGAGCCACTTTGCCATACCCACCTTCCTACCAGTGCTGGGGTTGTAGCAATGTTGGGGTTGTAGCAGTGCTGGGGTTGTAGCAGTGCTGGGGTTGTAGCAGTGTTGGGGTTGTAGCAGTGCTGGGGATGTCTTGCCTCCCCCCGGCTTCTGGCTGTCACTTAGGCACCCAGAGATTGTGGCCTTACCAGACCCATCTGGAGCCTCTTTTGCACCCTTTCCTAGGAAGAGGAAAGACTGAAGGAACCTTTCTTCTGGTTTGGTCCTCATCCTTGTGTCACAGCACTGCTTGCAGTGAGGTCCTGCCTTAGGATGCCACCCACGTGCAGACCTACCAGTGAACAACAGATTGCAGTGTTCTCATTTGGAGGTTGTTTTCTACAGCCTTTCCCTTTGTAGATTAATTGTGTGCCTGGAATGTCTCCACAGCCACTGCGTGAGATAAAACAAGTTAAAACTCAGTGCCAGCCTGGCTCATAGGTAAGCAGAGGGTCTGACTGCTTCTTAATGGGTTTTCACAAGGACTCTAGATGTAATGCTGAGCTCGAAGGGACCATGGCACTGTGACCCGGGTGATGCATCGCAGCCTTGCAACAGGCAGGAACTAATAATTGGGTACATCCTCCCTGTGATAGCTGCAAAGATTCGAACCTTGAACTCACAGCAACTTTTCCACAGTTAGCAGAGACTCCATAAAACCTGAGCCAAAGTCCCCAACACCTATTTTATTTTGAACAGAAGCCTGAAATATGAATGATGAAATGTTCCAGATTAAGCAACCATAAATACAGGGACGACGTGAACACTAGAATTAATAGCAGGACCTCATAGAAGTGTGGCTACCTTGTAAAATAACAATAACAGGAAAAACTCCTCCATAAACATACATTTCTAATTAAACCATCTAGAAAATAAAGAAGAAAGGCAGCCTGGGTTGCCAGAGCCATAGAAAGACATTTTGGCACTTGAACCTCCTCCTTCTAGCTGGGCTGCTTCCTGGGGCTTTGAGATGCTCCTTGGCAGAGGGAGGAAGGCAGACACTCTCAGAGTTTGGGGCACATGTGCCCCATTTCATGTCCCCTCTACACAACACTACTGTAGTTCTGCCCACCTGTGCCATAGCCAGACTCGAAGGAAAGGACCTTGTCGTCTTGTTAGGACATTATTTAAGTACCTACACAAAGTTTGCAAATAGTTTCTACATAGACTGGAAACTGATGGTTTTGTGTACAAGAAATTAAACAATAGTTTTATGTTTTGCATGGCCTCTAAGCACTTCCATAATTAAAATAAATACATAGACATTTTTACTATAAAGCTTGAAAGTCTGCAAAGTGAAAATATAACTGCACACATTTGGAAATATATCACTTTATGTCAAAGTACAAATTAAAGCATCTATGCAAAGAGCAAAGACTATCAGAAATTCTGTGCAATGACGTCCAGATAGAGCTGAACAGCAGTTTAAATTATATTATTTATGGGAAGTTTTTCTCCTAGCATCAAGAAAATAAATGCAAACCCATCAAGAAAACTAAAAATACTTTGGGTTTGCATCTAGTAAATCATGGCAGAGGTGAAATATTATAACAATTTCTCATTTCAAATGGTCTACTTTGTTGGGGACAATGTAATATTGCCCGAGTTGTTTATGCTAGACATCTTTTTTGAACACTGAGAAAGCAAAGGTCACGTTACCTTTGACTTACCTTACAGTCTGATGAGGAACTTGTTCAAAATGGGCCCCCATTATCTAGTGGCTTTATTCAGTATTGGGGGAAAAAAAAAAAAATAAAAAAGAAGGAAAACTTCTCTAAGTTCTACAAAGAGCAGGGTGAAGAATTTCCCCAAAATAGTCACCAATATCTGCATAAAACCTTTTCAGATGTTTATTACCCTTTTGTATGGGGATTGTGATGCTTCTGTGCACTGTGCATTTCTGTGTAACACTTCATTTAATATGTCTTAAGTGCCTCAGCTGCCATTATTCAGCAGGCTTCATTTACCTCAGTGGAGCAAAGCCAGTTTACATCAAAAGAGGATCTGGCACGCAATTCTCAGCGTTATTTAAGAAATACCTAGCCCCAGTAGAAGCAGAAAACTTCCCTAAGCATGTACCACCACATAAGTATTTAGGTAACTGTTGGTATAAAACATTAATTTAAAAAAAAAACAAAACACAAAGCAATAACTAAAAAATCCAACAGATATACAGGCATGTATATACACACATTTTTTAAAAAATGAAATATCTAATACATACCTTGGCATACAGAAACATGAAACACCAAACCGAGAGGTTAGTGTAACTTTACCCTTTGATACTAGGTGCATGATGGACATTGAGCTGAAAACACAAAATATTCCAGATGTAAGTAATTTGTGTTCTTCTCCACACCAACTTGTGCTGTCGGGGAACTAGCTTCTACCATTTGATACGTGGAGCTTTATTGGAGCTCTTTTTCCTCTTTCTATTACTGGGTTGTGAAAACTAGCAAGGAAAAAAAAAGTGCTGATGTTTGTGATGATAACTTATTAAAAAAAAAAAAAAAAGGAAGCAAAGGAAGCATATTAACATTTCAAACACATAAAACAAAGCCACAAAAATCTCTGCGTAAATCCACAGCTGGTGTTAAGCAGCAGAGTGTCACTGAGGTGCATGATGTCTTATTCAAGTTCAAAAAGAAATTAATTCAGTGAGACTCTGTAATTTGATGTCATGTAGGTCAGACTGGATGTACACTGTGGTACCTTGTGGTTTTATATATAGATTGTAGCAAGTGACCAAGCTTATGTCCTTCCTTTAAGTAGCATTATGTATTCCCACCACTGAAACAGATTCCTGGGTTAAACGGACCATTGATCTGACCCAGTAAGATACTCCTTGTATTTTTGTAATCTTACCTATAAATCTCCACTAGCCTATAGCAGGATACATTCTAGCCTGTGCTTATGTTATGAAATATTTATCAATCTCTCTACCTTGACTGTATCCTTCCTCTTGTATTCCACTTCTTCCTTTGCCTGTATACTTATTTTTTCTATTCTCCAGTTAAGTCATACATTCCCCAAGGAAGGGCATATCTTTCATGTGTTCCCTGCAGTATGACTAATATACTTTTGAGAAATATAAGAAAAGAGGGTAATAAATATATTGCATTCTCCGGGGCCACCTATTTTACTTCCTTTATTGCAGAATGCCCTAATTCTGAGTCAAGAAAGCCACTGGTAAAATGCACATGTCAGAAGAAGTCACCACAGAGAACATAACCATCATAGTTCTGGTAGGGGATGGTTTAGTATATTGATGCATGTAGCTCCAACAGGTTGGGGCTTCAAAATTTTCTTTCCTCTCTAGGAGGCAAATTCAGACAATGCTTGCCTCTAGCTGATGGAAAACATGATAATCATCAGGTTTTGTCTATATTAAAGTTAATGTGGCTTTCTAGTGATCCAGGCGTACTTGGCAGACAGTCTACATGCACTAGCTAGGTGGAGACCACTGACAGAAAACACCCAAAACACTGCAAGTGGATCTCTGTCAATGGCATTAACAGTACTCACACACCATTAACAGAGGGTGAAGGTGTTTCAAACGAGAAGGAACAGCGCACTTAATTAACAAGGTGGGAGTTACATTTGGTGATTTGTGTAAGCCCTAGATTGTCTGGAGTAGAGAAAAAATGACAATCCGTATTTAAAAAAAAAATTTGAACGCTCCTATAAAGCTTCTCCTGCAAATGTCCCAAAACCTGTCTTGCTTGCACAGGCAAGGCTGTGTCAGCTCCGTGCTGGTGCTGTGACTGGCACCACAGGAGCCTGGCAGAGCCGCCCCAGCAGGGCACTGCACAAGGACACTGAAACGAGGGGCACGGTGTGAGTGTGCCAGGTAATGTGGGCCAAAATACTGAGCTGAAAAAGTGGAGCTGGCGGGGAGAGCACTGACTGTTGTGTCAGCAGGGGATGACATTTCACTGCTGCTCCTATTCCGGTGTTGCTGTATCTGGGACATAACGCATCCACAAGCACAGTCATTCCCTGCACATCTGCCATACAGGCAATACAACAGCCACAGTTTGCCAGTCTTTCTCTTACCTGTGACTTGCAAGCTCTGATGATTATCTCAAATTAGGGTTTTGGCTTAGGAACTTCCTTATTCAGCATGCTGAGTTACAGAAACTAAAGAGTTTCAGCAGGTAAACTCCAGTGGGGTGGTGGGAAAGATTACCCCTCCACTTCCCACCCTCCTCCCATGACATGCTTCCAGCCAGGCAGAGGAATCAGCAGCAGGCTTCACATCAGAGCCTAATGTAACAGCTCAAAAGACCAAGGTTTTGTTAAAGAGGTTTGGACTGAAAAGGCAGTTCGTGAAGGGGAGCAGCTAGCACAGCAGGATGCATCCGATGCAGCAGAAAGACAGGAGCCTCTAGCAGAAAGAATGCATAATAACCCTGCACACCACTCCAGCTCAGTTTGCTGGAGTTTACCTGTTGGAATCCCAAACACCGTTTGCTTTCTGCAGTGCCTAATATTTGCTGAACAAAGTCAACTATTTGCAGTAGAGTTCTACAAGCCAGAACTTCCCCTGAAGTTTAAAAAAACTGATAATCCAATATAAGATAACATGAAATTAGGGAAATACAGTCTTGTGCTTCAGGGCATGTGCCAACTTAAAGCCAAAAAAAAAAAAAAAAAAAAAAAAGGTAGGTAGAAAGCAAGATGGGCTGTGTGCATGTTAATAGATGGGCTGTGTGCATGTTAATCCTTAAATGTCACACACCTTCCCCTGAAACACCTCATACTGGGTGTTTTCTGAGACAGGAGGAGACATAAGAAGTCTGGTTTGATAAGTACTTTTCCTCTAATTTTTAGACTAGTCCTATGATATTAGGCTAGATCTTTTTGCTGTTTATTGACTTCCTATAGGTTATATAGAATCAAGTGAAAATTGCACTATACTCAGATAAAAATTCAGCATAATAAATGATCATGTAAGCAGTTTCAAGAAAGAACCATGAAGTGATGTGCTGATAAACTACTGTGTATTTGAGTGCTCAGGCAGTGAAAACATTTGGTTCTCACAGCTATTCCAGTCCTAATCTTTGTCCCTAGGTAAATAGAATATGCCCAAAAAGTTTTTGTAAAAAATCATTTTAATTCTCATTGTTCATGAACACCCAAATTCCTTTTTTTGCACAAAAGTAGCATAAAGATGGATCAACAAAGTTCTTCTAAATAAGTATGTATGGTGATCTTTTTATGTCACTTTTCCTAGTAATTTGAAAAGCTCCTGCCATGCAATACAGAACTGGATTTCTCCTACAGTTTCTCTTGTAATAATGCACATGAGCTGTGTACATCTACATATGTATATAATTTAAACAATATTCCTTGAATATAATATGCTTTTGCCCCTTAGTGATACAACACATAAGAAAGAGCTCCACCATTCAAACACAGCTAAAAGGCTATTGAGTACATATTACCTGTCTTGATTTCTATGGAATACTCATTTCAGACAAAATAAGAGGAATCTATTTCTTTTTCACTAAAGTAGCTTCTAAAATTATGTGGGCTTTTTTCACAATCTATTCTTTCTCCATCTACCCCTATTTCTGTTCACCTGTTGAACATGACAGTAAAGTAACCAGCCATCTGAGCAAGTGTCCAAAAACTGTGACATTATACATGTACTGCAGAAAAAGATCTCTTCAAAAGAATATAAATCTACATCATATTTTTGCAGACACCTAAGAGCTGGAAGAAATAACCAGCTATAAACCAAGTCATCTGAAGACTCACATAACTACCTCAGCAACACACTGGACCTAAATTTTGTCACTAGAGTTGAACTCAACACCATGCTTAGATGGTCATGTCACTTCCAGATGGAAAAAGCTCACTTCTGATGTGCATGGAGAAAACATGCAATAGTGTAAATTTACCCTCTGTCTGAACACTGATGAAATTAATGATCTATGATTACCTTTGATGATAGGAGTATGGATCTTAATTTTGCCTTTCAAGTCACTGATTTAAAAGGAAAGAAAAAATATATAGTATTGTAATTCCCAATCAGCCCCTGCAGGAAATTATTGCCCACATAGAACATTTCCATGCACTAACAGCTGATCTGGCATTTGCCACATAAGCAGGCAATCTCCACTAGCAGAAACTGTAGTGGTTGTGCAAGGGCAGCTGGAAGTGTCACAGGGAAGGGGGGGAATTGGTAGCAGTCAAGCTGTAACAAAGAATGGGGTTTTTACGTCAGAAACAACATACTTGCTTTAGGAAGGTTCTGCCATCTTCCTTCTTCTTAACCCTCTCACCAGATTGCTGTTAGGCTAAACATTAGCTGTTCATTATCTGAATTATTATCTGAGGGATAGAGTAAGATGTACAAGGACCTTTCCCTACAAGGGAACAGATTAGGCCCCGTTTAATCCATAAGGAAATGGTTATGGACCTGCTTCATAAGCTAGACAAACTTAAGTCAATGGGGACAGATGGTTTACACCCTAGAGTGCTAAGAGATTTGGCAGACGTGCTTGCCAAGCCTCTTTCCATCATCTTTCAGAAGTCCTAGTTAACTGGGAATGTCCCATTGGACTGGAGACTGGCAAATGTGACACACATCTTCAAGAAGTGAGAGGATCTCAGTAACTACAGACCTGTCAGTCTCACCTCAGTGCCAGGGAAGGTCATGGAATGGATAATCTCAGGAGCCATTATATATCAGCTAAAGGTCAGCTAGGCATTCAGGCACAGTCACCAGGGGTTCATGGAAAGCAGACTGTGCTTGACAAACCTGATCTTGCTCTATGGCAAGGTGACCTGCTTAGTAGATGAGGGAAAGGCTGTTGATGTAGTCTACCTGGACTTCAGTAAAGCCTTCAGCCCTGACCCCCATAAAATCCTCATGGAAAAGCTGGTTTCCCATTGTTTGGATGGGCATTTACTCTGGTGGGTTAAACACTGGCTGCATGGCCAGGCCCAAAGAGTTGTGGTCATTGGAGTTAAATCCAGTTGGTGGCCTGTCAGGAGTGGTGTCCCCCAGGGCTCAGTGCTGAAGCCACTTCTCTTTAACATCTTTATTGATGATCTTGATGAGGGGATTGAATGTACCCTCAGTAAGTTCACAGGTGACACCAAGTTAGGTTGTGAGGTGGTACTCAATGATCCTGAAGGTCTTTTCCAGACTGAGCAATTCTAGGTTTCTGTGATTCCATGACTGTGAGAAAGATCATCAAGCCTTTAATTTAAAAATGTAATAAACCAGCTACCAAGTCCTCAATTCAAGTTAAGCTTGTAGAAGGCCCTGGAATTTTAAATGTAGTCAAGTGCTTTTCTTCTGAAGTGTTACCCAACTAAGGAAAAAAGAAAAAAGTAAAAAAGAAAAAGTCCAAAATTAGTTCTCCAGACTCTGTTTTCCTCATATAGGAGGAAACAAGACTATCCAAAACAGTGTTAGCCCAATTTCTGCTGAACTTCATAACTTTAATAAGCAATTTTCCTTTAAAATCAATACAAACCCAATGTAGCAGTATGAGGAGTATAGTATCACAATATAATATCAAAGCTGAAATACTACCATCTGCAGTCTTCCTTCAAAGGTCAAGTTTATGAAAGTTTTTACTTCCACTCTCCTTTTACCTCCACATTTCTCAGTTCTGTTTTGAGAGACTTGGAGAAAATATTTCACAAGAAAGACCTAACATCTAGTTCCCGATTAGATTATTTTTGTTTCCAAATAAAAAGTTTTAGCTAATAAAATCTATTCTCACACCTGCCAAGAACTGCATTGCATTATTCATTTGGAAAAGAAAAAAAAAATGAATTACTCAATGACTACATGAAATAGAAGCCTGTTTAGTCCAGTGGCAGAATGACTGTCTCCTGGAGATTGAACTCAGTGAAGCAGTTTTTCTATGTTGAAGAAATTTTTGTATTCTTCACTTTCTACAAAATGTCAAAAAGACAACAGCCATAGCTAAAATATTCGATAAAATTTCTAAAGTAAAATTAAATTGTTTGGTTTAATGCTGTGATTTTTCTAGGTTGGTTTTGAACTTCTTTAAACTGAGGACATTTTGAACCAAAAAGTAGAATCACTTAGGCAGTGTTGAAACAAATATAACATTAAATGGCCAGGTCAGTCTTTCATTCACTTAGTTGCTTTGGCTCTGAAAAATTGCAAGTGAGTTGATAAACACAGTTGATAAACTGAAAAGCCCCAGTACTGAAAGGCTCTGGATGTGTTAACCAATATAGAAATTAGTCTAAAGTTCCAGTTCAGATACTGATTGACCTGTTCATAGTTGCTGAGGAACTCAAAACTTATTTTAACATACTTGGTTACATTAAAATCCTAATGCTGGGATATCACTCTGGTATTGAAAACAAAAATCCAACACAGAGAAGTTTTCTAATTCCTCTGTCTGATGTGTTCCACTGTGGATTTGACATTTTTTATCCCATAGAATGGTTAGTCTACCCTAACCATTAAAGGAGCCTTAAAGTTCATCAAGATCCAAACACCCTGCATGGGCAGGGACACCTCCCACTACACCAGGTTTCTCAAAGCTTCATGTAACCTGGCCTTGAACTCTTCCAGGGAGGGGCATTAACAACCTCTCTAGGACATCTATTCCAGTGTCTTACTACCCTCATGGTGAAATTTTTTTTCCTAGTGTCTAATCTAAATCTACCCTCTTTCAGTTAAAAACCATTCACCCTTGTCCTGTCACCATCCTCTTGGGTGAAAAGCACCAGCCCAGCTTTCCTGCAGGCTCCTTCATCCTTACTGGCCATACTTCTTTTGGTGAAGCCTAGGATGCAGTTGGCCTGCTGGGCTATGAGCATACACTGGTGGCTCATGTCAAGCTTTTTATCTACTACAACCCCTGAGTCCCTTTCCTCAGGGCAGCTCTCTATCCATTCTCCCAGCCTGTAGTTGTGCCTGGGGCTGAGCCAACCCAGGTGCAGGACCTTGCACTTGGCCATATTGAACTTCATTAGACTGGCACGGGACAGCTTCTCCAGCCTGTCAAGGTGCCTCTGGATGGTCTGCCTTCCCTCTAAGGTGCCAGCCACACCACACAGCTTGGTATTGGCAGCAAACCTGCTGAGGATACACTCTATCCCACTGCCCATGTCTACAACAAAGATGTTAAACAGCACTGGTCCCAACACTGACGCCTGAGGAACACCACTCATCATCACTCTCCTCCACCTGGATACTGAACCATTGACCACAATCCTCTGGGTGAAGCCATACAACCAATTACTTATCCACCAAGTGCTCCATCTGTCAAATCTGTCTTGTCAGTTTGGAGACCAGAATGTCTTGTGGGACAGGGTCAAATGCCTTGCAAAAACGCAGGTAGATGATATCAATTGTTCTGTCACTATCCAGCACCTCTGTAGCCTTGTCATAGAAGGCCATAAGATTGGTCAGGCATGATTTGCCTTTACTGAAGTCATATTGGCTGTCAACAATCCCCTTCTTATTTTCTGTGTGCCCCAGCAGATTTTCTAGGACATTATGTCCGTTCCATGATCTTGCCAGGCACAGAGGTGAGACTGACCAGCCTGTAGTTTCCCAGGTCTTCTTTTTCCCCTTTGCTAAAAATAGGGGCTATGTTACCTTTTTCTCCCATCAGTGGGAGCCTCACCAGACCACCATGACCTCTCGAGTATGATAGACGGAGTCTTAGCAACTGCATCTACCAGCTCCCTCAGGACCAGTGTGTGGACCCCATTAGGTCCCACAGACTTGTGAACTTTCAGGTACTTTGGATCATCATGAGCCTGTTGTTCTCCTGGAGTGGGGAGTTAACTCATTCTCACAGTCCCTGCTTTCATCTGCTGTGGCAGTGAGCCTGGAGCACTTGTCAGAGAAGACTGATACAAAGGAGTCATTGAGAACCTCAGCCTTCTCAATATGCTGTGAAGCTAGGTCTCCTGTTTCCTTTAAGAGAGGGCCTGCATTTTCCTTGGTTCTCCTTTTATCCCCAACATTCCTGTAGAAGCTTTTTTTATTTCACTTTACATCCCTTGTGAGATTTAATTCTAACTGGGATTTGGCTGTCCTAACCTGATCCCTCGCTGCTCAGACAACTTCTCTGCAATCCTCCCAGGGTACCTGCCCTGGCTTCCACCCTCTGTGTGCTTCCTTCTTAAGCATCCTTCCTTGCTCATCCACGCTGTCCTTCTGCGTCTCAGTTGTGATGCATTGCTCTTGGGCCTGGAGCAGGTGATCCTTAAATATCAGCCAGCTTTCATGAGCCCATCTTACCCTCCCATGTCATGAGCAGATCCATGAAGAGACTGAAATCTGCCCTCCTAAAGTCAAGGACATTAAGCTTACTGTGAGCCCTCCTAGCTGACCTAAGGATCTCAAACTCTACCTTTCGTGATCGACCACAGACAAGGATGCCCTCGAGCTTAGCATCCCGCACCAGCCCTTCCTTGTTGGTGAGAACAAGATCCAGCACAGCACCTCTGTATAATATTATTCTTGTAGTAGTCCTTTCCCCATTTAACTACTCAATATTTCCCCTGTTTATTTTGCTCCTTCCACATCTTTAAATTACAGTTTGGGGGCTGTCCTACAAAAAAGCATTTTAGTAGCTGGTTTCTGTCAGAGTAATATTTATCCTATTGGTTTCAGCTGAAGAATCTGGCTTTTATTGCCACAGATAGAGAAAATATTTACCTAGAATTTGGATTGTCTACTGCTCAGAACAGAAATGTTGTGGGTTTTTTGTTTTGTTTTGTTTTCTTTCTTATTCTCCAACATTCTCAGGGCATTTCTGAACATTGAAACATTTTATTCCTTGTACTTCCAATAGCCAAAAATTTGAAGTGTGTGTGTATAATTAATAGTGTCAGAAACAGAGAAAGACATATGGTTGGTTTTTTATTCCAATGGAAATCAAAGCTTTAATATTTCACTTCAGAAAGAAGATGTCAGACCAAAGGGATGCCCTCTGCTTGTTGCCTTGATAGTCAGGAGACATGAATAATATTATTGATGTGCAAACACAAAGAGCTGGAGGCTTATAATTCTGCTCTGTGTGATTAAAGACCTGCAGGAGGTACTTGGTGCCAATAGGCACAGGATGTTTATGATATAAGGGAGCAGAAATGACAGCTGACCTTTCCTGGAGTCATAAATGAGCCTGCAACAATTTTGGGGCTCAAATACCTTGCAAGTGCCTCTTTTGTCTTCCAGCTCCACAAGATTCCATTTGTTTGGATCCCTTGCTTCTTGTGACCATGCCGTAGGCAGGGAGTACATTTTAATCACTGAAATTTTTAACCTCCCATGATAAACCTTACCTGTTCGTTCCACCAACAATCCTTCCAATGAAGAGGATGTTCTTCCTCTACTCCCATCTTTCCTTACATAACAGAGGTATGTAAGTGAGCATGCTTAGGGCAAGCTAAGTGCTACCATTGGTCTCCCTGCTCCCAGAATGCTCATGAACTTCAAAAGAGCCTGGAAGTTGCCAATATGGAAGCCTTGGATATTTGCATTTTGCTTGGGTGAGTTTTTCCTTCACTCCTCAGCACTGCCACCAAAATAGCCCTGCTGGCATTGAGCAGAGCTCTGCATGTGAATCACTCAGATGGTTCCTGAGCTGGTAGCAGCAGCCTGTTCTTACCTGGGATCCACTGGGTCTTCAATCACACAATCATTAAAAGTTACTTCCACAAGATCAGAACAAGAGAAGCCCCAAATGAATTTTTTGGCTGCAATTTGCAACGTATAAATATATTGGTCCACTCTCTGAGCTCAAGGAAAGTTGACTAGCACTCATATTCTGTGCAAAAAATAATTGACAAGTAGTTATTTCATTACATACAGACGCTGTGATATAGGTGATGAGAGGACACAAAACCAGAGTCTCTTTATTTTTCCCTTTGACACTGTTTTCATTTGTCCTTGCTTCTTTTTCTCTTTGCAAATTGCACAAGATGGTAATAGTAATGCTCATTGGTAAGGTATTTCAAGGATTAACAGAGCTGAGTATTGACCACAGTTAATACAGGGGCAGGCCAGGATATGTCAACTATGATATAGAGAAGTAATTGTGCCACATCAACTTTAACTCCCCTGGTTTTAGTCTGCATTATGCTCCTCGCCTCAGCAATGTAGTGCAATGACTTTGGAGTGATTCAGTCTCTATTTCATATAATTGCTCAGTGCATAAACAATTGTATCAAATCAGAAATTCAGGTATAGCTGCCCTCCTCGAGTAATTTTAACCTTTTTCTTTCACAAATATATTAAAACATTAGTAAAACTACCCTCGTTCCTATACCCTTAAGCATCTTTGTTTTCCTCTTTATTTTCTTGCTGTGGCAAGGTTGACATAAAAAAATCTTCCACTTATGAAGCTCAATCTCAAGTGCTTCATGGGTTATCTTGATAAAGCTGATGGGTCACTGTTTTGGTCATATCACTTGATCTGAGAAGTGAAAGCCTCGTAAATCTTTGGTGGCATAATCACTGTCTTACAGCATGTGATGGATTCAGGTTGGACCCCACTTAACTGCCTTTGAACTTCATTATTGGCAACTGTGGAGGAAGATAATGGATTTATTTTTTAAAATAAAGTAAAATTACCCAAATTAAAACTTTCAAATTCTATTCCTGCTAGACTGCAAAAGCAGCAACATTCCCTGAGATGAATAGCAGAAGACAGTGTAACAAATTAATACAAATGAAGTCATTCCTGAGTGACTCCATCTGCTTTGGAAATGAGGCTCGGACTTTCCAAAATATGGCTATGATCCAGATAATTAGGCCTGACTCCAAATGAAGCCACACAGGTAACTTATAGCTTCATTAACTCTCCTAGGGAAGGCAGGCATCCAAAAACTAACCTTAATAGAGCAGCATATGATCCATTGACAATCTGTTTGATATTAAAATATGAACTTTGTTTTTACTATGTTACATGAGTATTAGGCCAATAACATACACAGAACGCAATGTTAGGGATTGGAATTGTCCTTGTATCTTGCATTATACACCAGTCACTACATCTGGAGAACGGGCATCATAAGTTTTTGTTTACAAATTTTAATGAAAATACATTAATAATCTACAAAACCTAAGCAAGGCACATAAGGTGTCTGCAAGTGTCTTTCCTCTGTAATCAACAGGAGGATTATTAGGTAATAACAAATGTTATTTATCTTCATAATGGCTAAATGACAGCCTGCTTAAAAATAACAAATGACTACTCTTCATCGACTATTACAGGGTGAATATGACCTTCACGTACTTTAAGCAAACAAGTCCTCTTTTCAAAGACTTCCCTGGTTCTTTAATTGATAATGATGAGATGCTTTATCTCTGCTGAGAAAAACAAAAGTTCTAGTTATACCATTTATTTTAGGCTTGGAGGCATTTTATATAGCCCCCTCTGTCAGAAAAGATGCTAAGATATAATACTGTTTTTTCATCATAATAAATTAATGCATAATTAAAGTGGCTAGCGAGGTGCATAATGAATTCCAGTGAGATGTTTCCTTGTAATGTTTATCAGTGTGGTGTGTGTTTTTTGTTTTGGGGCTTTTTTTTTGTTCATGTGGTGCTGTTCTAATGTAACAGAACTAGAGAAAATTGGGGTGAAATAAACCTGAAGAACTTCTCCCATACAGCTGTCCATCCCGAGACAAGAACTGCAATCCTTTGCAGGAGTCTTTCTTACTGCTTCTTGAAAACCTCCAGTGCTGACAATCCCTCCCTCAGGAAAATCAGTTCCAATCCAATCCTTACTGCTAGAAATATTTTCATAACATCTAACTTGAATATCCTTTCTTGCTATTTAAGCTTAAGTGTCTTTCCCCTGGAGCTTCCAGACTGAAGCTTTTCTATGGATTTAATCTTACCTTCTAACCAAGCCTGAAAGCAGTAAGATGCACAACAGCTTACATACATCAGCAGTCAGGCTGGTGAGGATGGAAACCTAAACAAGTGCTGCTTAGTACAGTAAAAACAGTAATTCTTCCAAGCATATTTTTCATACAAAGACTTTATTTGGCATTAATGTAGTTTTGTCAATCTAGGCTGCTCTGATCCCTGCAAACAATGGTTTATAGATGTTCTGGCCTTTTGTAAAACATTAAAACAATGAGAAGGGTATTTGTGCCTCCTGCTCAAGTAATGCATGGTAGTTATACCTTATAGTAAGGTAAAGTAGGGCTCCTTTCAGTGCACACTTTCTATAGACAAAGCAAAAAACAGAGTAAGTATCATGCTGGCTTCTGCAACTTGAACTATGTTGCTGCATTTGCTGACTCACAGCCACATTTGACTCATTTGCCGTACAACTTAACACCCACAGAATTTGAGATGAGACAGAATTAACAGCTTTCTCCTGCCTCTTGTTTCTCTCACTGTACAATGGGTGTTATAAACAAAATGTCAATTGCCAGATACACTCAAAGGAGAGAAAAAGTTATATTAACGTTGGTGGAGATCATTTAAGTCTTAAACAACATTTGGAGTGAAGAGTACTGTGCATTAAGAAGAAACCTTTTAATCATACTCCATAAAAAGCAATCCAATATTGAATCCAGTGCAATATTGCCTTTGCTTAATCTTGTATTAATTAGAGCAGAGCACAACGCTCTGTTTTAATTTTTGTTGTTCATTTTAAGTTAAAACAGTGATCCAAATCTTCTCCATCTGGTTTGTTCTAGTACCTGGCTTTTCCTGCAAATCATTGTCCAATTATTTATCACTGACTTTTCTTTATTCAGGCACAAAATGCAGGCATTGATTTTTTTTTTTTCATAACATGCCTATTTAATTATCTCCATAAATCACCTAATAATTTAATAAATACTATCACAAATAAAAGTAAATGGCATCTTTTTATTTTCCTAGGCTACAAGTATGTCAAAATGCAAACCTGTGTTAGAGATATACACATTCACACACACCTCTGAATAAGTTGTTTCTTATATATTTCCATAATTTTTTTCTGATCATCTTCCCTTTTGATAGATATGAAGAAAATTAACTGAAGACCATTCATTAGATGCTATTAGTAACTTTCTTATTATCTGGTTCAAGCTAAGTAGGCATGACAAAGGCAGGCAGATGGTTCGATGTTCTCAGACAACACATGGTCAAAAGCTAACTACTATTTGCTGTTAAAGGAACATAACAGTTGTGCCTTCAGACTTACAGAGATGAATTATTAAAGTTATCAGCATTGCCTCCTACAATAACAACACTTTCCTTGTTGAGGAAAATTTGAGAAAGTCAGGAGACTGAGGAAGAGCAAGGTGAAAGGGAGTATTATCTTAAAAGATTTTCCCTTCGGGGCTTTCTTCTTCCAACTCATTCTCCTCAGGAATATTTGCCATCAAACTTCTTGTTTTCTATATTCCTTGCTCGTGTCATGATTTTATGCCCATTAGGTTTTTATGTGAAATTACAGCATTATCAATGTGGTTTTAATGTGAAAGCTCTGCCTTTCTTGGTAGAATAGCAAATTACAGAGTGGCAGGCAAAACTGAACTGTTTTCCTAACCTTTCTCCAAAACAGGATTTCAGTCATTTGTTAAATTAGCTGATAAGACCATAAACTATTATTAAGGCTAGAAAAGGCAAATAGAAAATGGCAACGCCATGGATGGCCAAAATGCAAGGAGTTCCTGGTCTGTGTATGTGAGCACAGGCAAGAAATTTTCTTTGTGACTCTTTCCAACAGGACGCAGACATCTATAGATGGTGGCTGCATGACCTTGCTGCAGCTGCAGGCAGAGCAGTGATGCACCCAATGCACTTGGGCAGAGGAGTAAGGGAAGCTTAGGGAGGGAAGGGGGCCTGGGCTTCACCCAGCACCTCTCCAGGGAGGAGATGTGCAGGGCTGGGAGAGCACTCAGTTGTGTGCATTAATGCTGAAATACAGCAGGTGGAGTTAGGAAGAAGGACCACTCTCTCTGTCTTGTTGTGACTCCAGTTTATTCCAGTTTGTTTCTGTTTTGGACAGAGCTGGTGACACACTTGAACTCTCAACAGACAAATAATTTGGTTGACTGATATTCCCCTCCAGTTTTCTGCCCCACGTTTGGGTTGCTTTTTTTGTTTGGTTGGTTGGTTGGTTGGGTTTTTTCTGGTGCTCTCTGGCCAGCTAGGTAGGAAGTAGTTTTCTCTCCAGAAAGGGCTGCATTTCTGGTAAAGGAGACAGTGTCTGTTGTAATTTGAAATCAATGATGCACTAGGATGTGAGGAAATGGCACTACATAAATCAGTCAGCTATCGATATTATACTTGTTGCTTAATAGCATAATTTTAAAAGAAAGTTGTCTGCAGACATTTACCTTTAGTACCTAGGTAATTGTTTAAAACAGGTTTTTCTAGTGCAGTTGAGCACTCTTTGGCACTTTTTGTAAGGCTTATAGAGGTAAGCAGGGAGGTATTTGTTCATTGATTTTAGGAGCTGGGATTCATCCAAGATTTCGTATTTGAGAACAGTGTTTTTGAATACTATCAGGCAGAAGGGTGCAAATTATTTCTGTATCTAGATGGCAAATGATGTTTCGACCTAGTGAGAAAGAAAATGAGTCTAAGTACAACCAAGTCACAAGAATTTGAGCAGTTTGATGAGTACCTTCTATATGAAAAGCAATATGCATACCATTATAATGCAAATATTATAATGAATTGCATTTCTTAACACAATTACTTAAATGAGCATAGAAAGCTGATGAAAAGATTCCTATCCTAATTGAACCAAATCTTGTTGATTATAGGAGTTCTTGATTCAGTCCTTTGGGAGCATTTCTGAAATGAGCCCTCCAGAAATATGTCTGTCTATTGCTTATCTTCAGCTAACATCCACAAAAGTCATAGATTCTATCCCCAGAGATACCTGGCATTTTTAAAAAAAGAAAAATCACAGAAACACAGAATCATTTTGTTTGGAAAAGACTTATAAGATCATCAAGTCCAATCACAAACCTAGCATTGCCAAGCCCACCACTAAACCATGTCCCTAAACACCACATCTACACATCTCTTAAGTACCTCCAAGAATGGTGACTCCACCACTTTCCTGGGCAGTCTGTTCCAGTGCATGACAACCCTTTCAGTGAAGAAATCTTTCCTAATATCCAATGTAAATCTCCCCTGGCACAAGTTGAGGCCATTTACTTGGGAGAAGACACCCACCTTGCTACAACCTCCTTTCAGGTAGTTGTAAAGAGCAATAATATCTCTTCCAATCCTCCTTTTCTCCAGGCCAAACAACCCTAGTTCCCTCAGCTCCTTTTTATAAGACTTACTCACCAGACTCTTCACCAGATTTCTTGCCCTTCTTTGGACAAGCTCCAGCAACTTGTAGTGAGGAGCCTAAAAATGAACACAGTGTTCAAGGCACAGCCTCACCAGTGCCAAGTACAGGGGGATAATTACTCCCCTAGTCCTGCTGGCCCCACTATTTCTGATACAAGCCAGGATACTCTTGGCCTTCTTGGACACCTGAGCATGCTGCTGGCTCATCTTCTACTGCCTGAACCAGCACATCCAGGTCCTTCTCTGCCAAAAAGCATTCCAGACAATCTTCCCCAAGCTTGTATCATTGCATGGGGTTGTTGAGCTCAAAGTGCAGGACCCAGCACTTTGCCTTGTTGAACTTCACACAAATGGCCTTGATCCATCGATCCAGCCTGTCCAGATCCCTCTTCAGAATCTTCCTACCCTCAAGCAGATCAACACTCCCTTCTGTCATCTGCAAACTTACTGAGCGTACACTAGATAACTTCATCCAGAGAACTGATAATATTAAAGTGAACTGGCCCCAACACTGAGCCCTGGGAAACATTATTTCTGACTAGCCAACAACTGAATTTAACTCCATTCACCACAACTCTTTGGGCCCAGCCATCCAGTCAGTGTTTTACCCAGTGAAGTATAAACCAGTCTAAGCCACAAGCAGTCAGTTTCTCCAACAGGATGCTGTGGGAAACTGTATCAAAGACTTTACTAAAGTCTAGGTAGACAACATTCACAGTCTTTCCCTCATCCATTGAGTGGGTCACCTTGTCAAAGAAGGAGATCAGATAAGGTTTAAAAGTGAAGATTTGAATAAAACATTCAGGCATTATTAAAGGGTTCTATCCAGGCTTTCTAAAAACATTTTTAATTGTATTTCATTTCACTTCCTTTGTCTTCAAAATTGTATTTTGGAAAATTATAATTTAGGACAAAAATGTCTTCACTCAGAATTCTTAAAGGAGTAAAGTTTCAAATTTCATGGGTCTTTTTTTAATGTGTGTTCTTATCTTTTGACCCATTATTTACTTTAGGTGAATTCACACTTACCTCAGGAGATGACATAAAGGAGACTAAAAATGATTTTTTTGTTGTTGCTATTGTTCAAAAGGTTCATCTTTCAAATTAAAACTTCTTCATTTAGGAGATTTTCTCCCATTCTTTTCTCACTGATTCCTGCCCTCCCCAACCTACCCACCCTTTGTAATCTAAATCAGAGCCCCAGAAATAAATGTGGGGCTTTAACCAGAACATAGAAGGTTCGTGGCTTTTTTTCCTGGATTTTTTTTTTAATCCATTTCTTTAAAGCGGTGTTTTTAAATGCAGATAATTTTGATATTTATGCTTGTAATATCACCTTAAAAAAAAGTGTTGATGCAAGCTGACAGTCTCTGCAGGAGGCAGAGACCAATGGTGATGGGTAGGCAGGTGAAAAAGCAATGAGGGAGAAGAAGGAAAGCAGACAACTCTTCTGCCTGCCTCTATACTACAGAAAACATGTTGTAAACTTTTGCAAAGGTTCAGATCAATCCACACAAATGAGACATGGAGTGAACTGATCTTTACTTACTTTGACCAACTTGTTTAAAACAAGATAGTAGACACTGGTATTAATAGAGTAATTTCACCTGCCGCAGTAATTTATCTTTGCACTGAATATAACAGTGAAGTCACTTAAACTCTGAATGCTCCTGACTTTAGTTTAAGTTCCAAGACTTCTGTATACACCATTTACACAAAAAATACACCCCTATAATGGACATGACATCAGTATCATGGTTAAAAATAGTCCAACTGTCTCATTTTACACATGATTGAATAGACACCTAAGTGGGCTGAGATTTGGTATGAAAACCATCATCTCAGAGGTCGAGGGTTCAAATGTATTCCAAATCAATACTACCTGAGAGTTATTACCTTTGGGTGGCCTATGTAAAATGAATGGTGGTTCTAGCCCAATTTCTAGTTGACAAATGTCTGTGTCATCAAAAAAATCCCACCATTTCATTTGGAATTCTTCACATAAACCTCAACATAGAAGCCAAAGACAGACTGGACACAAAGGCGGAATTAATCTCTATGAAAGGACTATAGTTGGTCTTTCCAAAACAGAGATAAAACAGATTATTCAGTCAGTTCAAAGAATATTGAAGTGTTAGTGCTTGCAGTTACCCCCTACCCGTGAACAAAGAGAGGGCAGAATTTTCATCTTTTTGCAAGCCTCTAATTCACTTTAGCAGGAGGCTTATTTGTGCTACTGAACTGAGATTGTGTCAGTGTCTCCATTATAAAGCCCACCAAGTAATAAAAATTTAATCTGGGTTAAATGTTGGCAGAGACATTCTCAGCTCTGAAGTATCTCTAAAACCACATTAAAAAAATATGTATTGGGCCACTTATAAGTTAAAATACTCAAGGCTAAATAATAATAATAAAAAAGTCCTTTCATCCAAGTGTAGAATGCAAAGAGGAAATGGACTGTCAAATATTATATGGTTTTAAAAATGAGGGGGGAAAAAAAGGTTTCCATCAAATGAGAAAGCTTTGACAAGTCTTTCTGATTAAGTCTGAGGATACTTGAGATGTTCTTCTTGCTTGAACTGTTGGGAATATGCTATCAGCAGGTCCTGGAGACAGACCACAGAGAGCTTTAAAAAATGTGAGTGATAACATTTTGAAATCATTGCAGAACTTTACTGCCACGAAGGAAAAATATGTAGATTTGGCTTACTCCCAATGGGAAGATGAGCTGCATAGTTCTGTGCAGCTTGAAGGCATTAAATTTGCCTAGTGGGAAGACCAGTTAAAAGAGAATTACAGCAGTTTAAGCATGAAAAATAAGAGTATGCTGCACATCAGCACTCTCAGTTCTCAAGAAGATATTGTGAACCTTAACTCATGCTGCATGTCTCAACTGAAAAAGAAAGATAACCAGTGATTTTAAAGGGAAAAAAAAAGAAAAGAAAAAAAAAAGTCTTTTTTATTCATACACAATAAAAACACAATATTTTTCTACACTCAGGTGTCCCCCTCATCCTTCAAGATACAGGAAACTGAAAAGGAGTAGAGCTTGATGTGACCAGCATCTTGCCCACAGTTTAGGTGCTACCTAGATCAAATGGACGTGAGCCACAAAATAGTTTTGAGATATATGACCCAGGAAAAAAATATCTCATCAGTACCATTAGACAGTCCAGAAGCTCCTCATTTGTCCCCATTAAAAATGCTTTTATTTTGTGTACTTTTAAGGGGGGGGGGCGGGGGGAAGCTTATGCCACACATTTCAGAGAGCAGTGACACACTCATAGGAAATATATTGGATTAGTCAATATTTTTTTCCAATTCTAAATTGCATCGAGCTATAATCTGGGAATATGGGATGTTGATAGAAGATTTAGTACAGAAATACCAATATTCTACACACAGTTTCCAGAGATTGTGTAATCTTAAATAACAACTGATATCCCAAAGTAAAAGATTTAAGTGAATTTAAGTCTGTAGTGGATTGAATAATCCTTAGATGAGCTCCCTAAACCATCAGTAAAACGAAGGGTACTTCATCCTGATTTTGGTCCTAGCTCAAGCGCCCCTGGCAGAGGCCTCTTTCTTGGTGATTGAACAGTGCAATGCATACAGTTGTGTTGGTGCCCAGCCTGTAAGAGCTGGGGGTCTGGCCAACCACTTAAAGAAGGGCTGGTGTGGAAGGGAAGAACGATGTCTCTCAGCTCCCTCAGCAACCAAAGGGTTTACAAGAACAGCTTCCTCAGCATCACATAATTAAGCCCTGTGTGCGGACTTAAGAGTGCGTTGAATTACACCTCTGTACAATATATACCTGTACAATGGGTATATCTGTTTCATACGTAGGGGAAAGCATTTGGAAATTTTTGGACTGGGGTGGCAGCATCAGCCCCGGGTAGGGGTTCCGGCCTGGCCCCTGTGAGGAGCGTTGGGGAACGCGTTGGGGAACACATTGGGTTCCAGGCGGCTCCAAGTGCCCCAGCGCAGGGCAGAGCTGAGCCCCTCGGGGAAAGCCTGGGTCAGAAAGGGCAAAACGCTGCCCAGCAGCCAGGGCTGAGGGAAAGAGGGGGAGAAACAGCCCTGCGAGCCCCGAGGCTCCGGAGAGCAGGAGGAGGGCAGGAGGGGCTCCGGGCGCCCCAGCAGAGATGCCCCTGCGGCCCCGGGAGAGACCCCGGTGGGGCGGGGGTTTCCCTGCAGCCCCTGGGAAGGCCCCGGGATGGAGCAGGGAAAAGGCTGAGGGGCAGGAAGGAGAGGCAGAGAGGAGAGGCTGGGGGATGACCACAGCCACCTTCTCCACCCTGCTGTGCCACTCAAGGGGCTGAGGCAGAGGAGTTGGGAGCAAAGGATTGAAGCCGAGTCTGGGAAAAGGGGGAGGGTGCTTTAGTTGTGTCTCAACACAACTTAATGGGCAACAAATTAAATTTTCCCAGGTAGAGTCTGTTTTGCCAGTGACAGTAGCTGGTAAGGAACTCCCTGCCTGTACCTCAACCCACCAGTTTTCCATTTTCTCACCTATTGGGGAGGAGGTGTCAGAGAGCATCTGGGTGCGTGTCTGGCAGGCAGCCGAGGTCAACCCACCACAGTCTCACAGCAATGAGTTGCCAGGGCCCCACTGCGTACTTTGTTGACTTTAATACCACTGAAGAAAAAGCTGCTTATTTTCTCAAATTACCTATGAGAATTTGATTATGGTAAAACACTCAGCGTTTATGAGCCTGAGAGGCATCAGTTGCACAACATAAACAGCTCCCCGAAAAGAGCTCCTTTGAAAGTTGCCAAATGACATGGGAGAAAACAGGCATGCTCCTGGCTGGCACTGTCACAGAGGCACTGCTCTGTGGAGGTACTTTTCTCAACACAGACTGAGAGGTGTCTGGTGAAACATCTTGTGTGTCCACAAGAAGACAGCTACAAATAAAGCAGTGCTTCTTACCTGGCTGGCTGTAGAGTCCAGTGTGCATCTATTCAGCAAGAAGAATATGCTTCTCTAGCAAGGCGAGAATTCTACCAGGAAGTATTTGTTATTGATTTGCTATTTTATTTTTAGAAAATACAAGGATTTACCATCATTCGCTGTTCTGTTGCTGCAGTGTCCTAATATGCACACAGCTAGTGGGATGTATCTCTGTCCTCTCCAGTTGTTATTCTATATTGTGATGGTGCAATGAGGTTCCATATGCCATATTCCTGCTCTTGAGACATCAGGGATGAAAGCAGAATTATTGTGTTGTTGAGTCTTAAAATTTATCTTCACTCTAGGAAAACTTTTTTTTTTTTTTTTTCAAAATATAGGTCTGATATGTTGCCTAGTTTAACTGAAGGCAGCAATATGCTTGCTATGATAACACACCAACACACCCTGCATACTTTGTGCTTACTGTGATTTGTAACCTTCTCATTGGGAAAGACCTGGCTGCTCACAAGAAACTGAAAAAACACCTCTTATCTCCTAACTGTAAGAAATTCGATTACTTCATGAAGTTTATTTTATAAAGGGTTTATGTAACAAGATGTTTTACTGTGTCAGTCAGGGTTAACTTGTTTCCAGTTACGTTTGTTCAGTTGAACTAAAATTCAACTAAAAAAACACACTCAAAAATCTGGATTGCTCATAGGCCCAGCTGCATCTCACTTCTCTGAGATACCTCCAGAAGGAACCCTGTCTCATCACATTCATTATCTCCTCCTGCAGCAAATGAAGCAGGGAGAATGAGGTAGAGGCAATTCCAGAGAGCAGCTCCCATCTTCCCCTCCTTCCCCCTTTGCTATAAAAGGTGTGGAGAGACAAAGTTCTTCCTGAAGGTGTTTCAGCTAAGCAGGATGAATGCAGGATTCCAGAGCCAATCAGGAATCACAAACTCTTGCTGATATAATGAGCAGCATAAATAGCAAAGTCTGGAGCAGATCATCCTGAAGTGGTTTTAGCACTAGGTGAGCCCTGAGAGCTCCATTGTTCCAAAAGTAAAGGGCTATCAAAATGTATGTTGCGCTGAGGGGAAGATGAGGACAAAACAGAAACGGGAGTCCTGAAATTGCCTGCAACTGTGGAAAACAAGGTGAAAGTGAGGCAGCTTTTGCCTCTCTTTGCAAACAGCATCCACAGGTGCATTAAAAAGGGAGACAATCAGAAGGTAACTAGTTTTGACAGTGGCTAGTCCGTAGGCAGAACATTTTGCTCTGCTGAAAACAAGAATTCCTGGGCTGTTAGGAACAGATGCCAGCATCTCTTGTGTATTACATATATGCAAAGTGACAGTAAAGGCAAAACAACCCCCCGACTGATGTGAGTTGGGGGCCCCAGGGCCACCGCTACTTCACGAAAAGAAACAGCACCTACCCATGTCAGTAAATGCTGTCTGTGAATTGCCATGGTATCACCAGAGATAGTGGTTATCTGCAGTTGCCTGAAACTGCCATTCCAGGCAGGAATGTCACCTTCTCAGAGAGGGGAAACATTGGGGCTGCCTGAGGTCAGCCAGCTCCCTCTTAGCGTTCCACAGCCAGGCAGTGAGCCCAGCAGGCTGAGACAGAGGAGACTTCCAGGACGTAGATGTCAGAGCCATATCATAAGGTTTACTGCCTCCCAAGGCAAGCAACTTTGAGGTTAGAGAGAAAGTCCATGAGCCTGTGCAACATTACAGTACACTGACTGAGCCCCTGGTGCAGGTGTGAGTCTGGCTGCAATTGTGTAGAGTGGGGTTTTAAAAGTATTGCTGTGTTGTAAGGCTAGAAAAGCTGGGGAGTGTGCTCAGTATGTGCAGTGTGGTGAGGATCAGATGAAGTCATGCAGAGTTTTTTCATCCTGGCCATAAACCCAGGAGTCAGCACTCTCGGAAGTCTTGCACTCTGAATGTCTAATGTGCATCACACCCTGCTAGCAGGTTCCAGACCAGTGTGCCTCCTCCACCTCTGCAAGGCAGAGAGCAAGCATGGTAATCAGCACTAATATGTTAGGGGCCCTGATGAGTGCAGTAATGAAGAGAAAAGAAGATCTGCATATAAACATATATATCAGGAGATTCCAGAATGCTCTTTGGAGTCTGAAATGAAAAAGTGTGTAAACATACATCACCATCAGATTTTAAAGATCCTGTAGATCTTTAAAGATTTTAAAGAATCTTTATCAAAAGGGACACAAGTTACTTTGACTGAGAAGATACAAAGGCACTTGCAAATGACAAAGGACAAGGAACAGGACTTCAGTAAAGCAGGTACTATATAGCAAGGCATACAATTTTGGACATTGTCTTTCACCTATTTTCTTCAAACTTGGCCTTAAGTCACTCGATTATAAAAGAATTTGGGTTGGAAGAGGCTGTTAAAGGTCATCTAGTCCAACCTCCCTGCAGTGAGGAGGGACATCTTCACATAGGTGAGGTTTCTCAGAGCCCCATTCAATGGGAGCTGACCTTGAATGTTTCCAGGGATGGAGCACCTACCACTTCTCTGGGCAACCTGTTCCAGTGTTTCACCACTGTCACTGTGAAAAATTTCTTTCTGATATCTAGTCTAAATCTACCTCGTTTCAGTTTAAAACCATTACCCCTTGTCCTGTTGCTACAGGTCCTACTAAAATATCTGTTACAATCTTTCTTACAGGCCCCCTTTAAGTACTGAAAGGCTGTATTAAGGTCTCCCTGGAGCCTTCTCCAGGGTGAACAACGACAACTCTTTCATCCTGTCTTTATAAGAAAGGATGTTTCATCTCTCTGAACATTGTTGTGGTCCTCCTCTGGACTCCCTCCAACAGGTCCATGGCTTTCTTGTGCTGAGGACTCCAGAGCTGGACACAGTACTCCATGTGAGGTCCTACCAGAGCAGTGTAGAGGAGTCATTTCCCTTGACTTGCTGGTCACAACAATAATTAATAATTCATAATAATTATTAATAATTGATAACTAATAAATAATATAAATTCAAACATCTCCTGGGGGGCAGGGGACCCCATGCAACAAAAAGAGAATTAAGGCGGGGCATGGAGGAAATGACAGGAGTGGGGGAACACACATGAGGATAGCAGTGGCAAAGCTTGATCACAGCAAAGAGGTTGGGGACACTGTGACTTAAGTCCTTTTCTGCAGGCTAGCTCTCAATCCCTTGCTTTTTCAGCCTATAGTGATAATGGTGACTGTCTGAACCTAGGCAGAGGAACTTTGCACTTGGCCTTTTTGGATATCATGAGTTTCGCATGGGCACACTTCCTGAGCTTGTCCAGGTTGCTCTAGATGGCATCCTGTCTTTCAGGTGTGTCAACTGCACCACTCAATTTAGTGTCATCTGATGCATGATGCATACTGGTGCACTTCATCCCCCTGTGTCATTAATGAAGATATTAAACAGTACTGGTTGAAATACAGACCCCTAAGGGACACCACTTGTCACTGATCTCCATCCGGACAGGAACTGTGAAGAAAAACCTGAGAAATCTGTTCTAGGTTCTCAAAAGTAAGCACCAGTAGTTTTGCCTGCTTGTTTGTTTATTTGTTTGTTTTCTGTTGGTTTATTTAACATAATTCACCGGCTGATTTTACAAATAAGTTTGCAGCCCTGAGGTTCAGTGCTGAAAAGGTCAAGATTAAAACCGTCATCCCTGTGAAGTGGGTTAGTAATGAGGAAGAGATGTAACAAAAGTGCAAATTTAGTGGAACAACGAACTGAGAATATGACATTTTCAGTGAGTAGAAAATCAGCTTAACACTGTGAGATTCAGATAGGAAGGGAATAACTGAAAGTTTTGTCATTTAAATTAAAAAGTATGGGTTTGAGCCACCAGCAATACTGGCAGCTTGGTGGTCTGTAAGAAGTCTCTCCTTTTCAGTATATCCAGGTAACTGCAGCTAGTATAGCTGCATTCTTTTTAACATAAAATACTGGTCAGATATTGTTCTATTACACCTGAAGTAACTATACTGACACTCTAGAGCTAACCTGGGTTTAGCTCCAGCACAGCTGATAGCAGCGTGTTGCATGTGGTTGTGTTTTGACCTGTTGGTGGGAATGGCAGGAGCATCTGCAATGGGTGGTTTTCTGGCTGCACAAGGTCCCAAAAGAGGATGTTAAGACAACTGGTGGTCTGCTCTCTGCAGTGATTTTACATAGAGTAATAATGTCATCAATGCTGCTGGAAGGGAGAATGCTCTGATGCTGGTGTTGTGGGGGATATTATGCAGGTTCACTCTCTCTTATCCTCATCAAGACTACATTCAGCTTCACAATATCTCACTTCTGGAATATGATAGTGTCCAGCAGTGGTTTATGTGATGCAGCCACTAACTGGTTTTTTTTTTAGGTCTCTTTAATTTTATTTTTCTCTTTCACTGGAGTGTAAGGAAACTTGTATTTTGCTTTTTATTTTGTGTCTGTGTGTCTATGTCTTTATATTACATGGGTTAAAGAAGTCTGCCTCTCCAGAAAGAACCTGAGGTGTAACTTTGTGTGCTTACGTTAATCTGACATGATGTACTTGATGCAGTTTAGATGCTACAGGAACTTATTGCTTGGTTTATGATCCAAAGGCTGCTGAAGTCAATATAAAGGGCTCCACTGTCTCTGAACCAGGTCCGTGTGTTGCAGTTTACCCTTCGGGATAAATGGACAAGAGAATCTAGAGGGGAGAGATTCTCTGCAGACATTTCAGTAGAAATGCAAATCATAGAACACGTAGCCTCTTCTGGACCCTGAATAGATGGACCCTAGAAGACCTATATGTCATAGTGTACAGTGCAGTGAAAACATCATCTTACTGAAAAACCACAGCCAAAAAAGTAAACACACAACATTAAAAAAAAAAAAAGCATAGAATCAAAACAAACTGCATTAAGAAATGTCAGGAGAATAAACCTGAAAGCACTTCACAGATTTAGATATTGGTAGGATGCCTTCAGCCTCAGTATTATCTCTGGTCCTGGTGATCTCCACTTCAGAAATTATCTGACCAAGTATATAAATTACAATTTCGCTACAATAGGAACATGCCTTTTTACAACTATTAAAGTTTATTTATGCCTGAGACTCCAGAAGCCTCAGTTATCCTCTGTTGATGAGGTTTTACACCACTCAACAGCAAGGCTCTAGCAACAAAAATAGATGGAAATGGTAATTTTGCCTTGATTTTTACAATATCATCCCCATGCACTGAGCTTTAAATCTCATATGTACTCAGAATATTGCTTGAACGGCTGCTTCTGCTTCAGGGAGTGACTAAGAGCATTTTTATTTTTTCCTCTTCTTGTGCTACATTTTTTTAAGGCTTATTTCCTGTGGGCTATCAGCCAAATTCAAAAATTTTTGCAAGCTGAAATATTTCAGGCAGGTCTCCCCCATTCAAAAGTGTACATTAGTATTAGACAGAAGGTTACAGCCTGTACTTACAGCCTATAAAGCTGATGTTATCAAGTGTTAAGTCAAGATTTCTCTCTTCTTCCTGAAACACCCTGTCTAGATCTTTCCTCTTTGAGATAAGGTGTGATGTACAATTGTGTTCTGCTTTGTATCACATGGGCCCCATTTCCCCTCTGACCACATCATCTTTCCTTCCAGAAGGTGCCAGAGCTGAGTGCAGACACAGCCACTTGAGACCTGTAATAAATTTCGTATGGGACCACGTCAATTGTTTTCAGCATTAAAAGTAATCACTGAGGCCTTGTGGTATGAATTTTCCAACTTCATGATTTCTTTTGATACCTTATGTGGAAAAGCAATTGGTCTCTGAGGTTCTTCTACATAAGAGTTTTGGTTCAGATGAGGAATGAGGTTTTTTAGGCAGATTTCTCGGTTGTCACCCTTATTTCACTATTTTTCATATTTGTATTGAAAACACAGTAACTTCTCTGGATGAAAATCAAACAAAGAATACACTCCGGGTGCACGCTGATATTCTCCAAACACAAACAGGCATTCAGTTCACACGATCATACTAGACCTAGTCCACAGTAAACCTTTCCAAAATGTGCACTGTGTTCGTGTCAGATCCTCTGTGTCAGCCATTTCTCTCTACAGATTCACTCCCACCATGCAGCACTATTTGCTAATGTAGCCCTAGCCTAAGAGGATATTCATGCAAAACTATTCCAGGTCACTTTAAACTGTGTCAGACAAGTGCCATGTACTTGGCAGTTGAAGGGCAAAAGAATGTATTACAAGAAATGCTCCAGAGTTATGTAAATTCTGGCATTTAATTTTCTGTTACTTTATTTCAAAACAATCTGTATGTGGACAATATAAACAGTTGTAGCAATGTTTGTGAATACTGATAATAATATGAAAACCTTGCATCTTGAAACACAGTAAAAACTCTAATAGATTCTCCTGTTTTCTATGAGCAACTGTTAGACTTATAGGACCTTTAAAATTGGAAGCTATATTTATAGGTGATAAAGGTACTCCTAGTTATGTGATCCTCAGGATGTCAGGTATAAACATGATGTGGAGGGTAGTGATGTCTTTGCTCATATGTCAAGTTGGGCAAGCGAAGGAACATGTGGAAAAAACATTCCTCACCTTATTTACTCACACTTGAACAGAAAATTCAGGAATGAAGGAATTTTTTACTTATTTCTATTTAGATATTAGAGAATTCATTATAGAAAGTGTCTCCTCCATACCATCTTCCTTCTGAGTTGCCACTGAAGATATCGTGGTACCCACCATAACTACAAACAAAAGCAAAATTGGCTGAGGAATCAAGTTAAACTGAGAGCAAGAAGAACACTTTTATTCTCTGGTGTTCCTGGCAGGGTGGCTGTTTCCCATGGAAAGCCTGCACAGCTGGGAACACTGCTCAGTGTAAGACAACCAAAGACAGCTCTTCAGTCAAGTATAACTTAAGTTGTCCACCACATGAGACACAATGCAAACTGCAGAGGATGACAATGAATTCTTATGATGCTCCTTCTGCCTATTCTTGCACCAAAACAGAAATCATCAGAGATCTTAACTGCAGGAGCTTCAAAGCAAAACTAGATAATATTTCCCAAGGGACAAGGAACATTTACTGCATGGGAATTGGAATAAAATAAATTACCCTTGCCTTTTGCATATTCACACCAGTGCATAAAAAAGGGACAAGTAAAGTTACTCTGGGATTGACATTCACTGATTGTTAAGGAAGGTATAATAATACTGAATTTTTTTCTGCCTTTTGCATGTCCCCGCTCTTTACACTTTCCTCTGTCTTGTACACCCATAGGGAAATATTTTCTGATAAGGGCACTTGGAAAACCTCTTAAATCTGGTAGGTTTAAGGAGGAAAAAGAAAGAAAAACCTCAAAAACAACCCCAATACCAAGTAAAGCTATTTGTATAAGTTCTTGGAAAGTATGTTTTTCATAGGTATGCGAAAGAGAAAGGAATATTTTGCAATGCCTATTGAGGATCAGATTCTACAAATTGTCATCTTCCTGCAAACTGATCTCTACAAAATTAGGTTATGTGAATACCTGAATAATCTGAGGCATGAAAAAACACGAGGAGTGAATAAGCACCATTGCTTCTAAGTGGTTTTCGTGCATTTCAACAGAAACATGGTTTTGATGTCTCTACCAGATCTGTTAGCAACTGCAGGAGTGTAAATGTGTGAAAGACATTTTTACCTAGTGAGTTCTGGCACCTTTCGTCAAAACAGACCTCAAACACTCATGTGCCAGCTAAAACAGTTGTTTGGATATCAGTGGAGCTGAAGTGAAAGTTTGAACATTGTACAGCATGAAAGAGGAACTAGAGAATTAAGTGCATAAATACTCTAGGCCCATGTAAGCCTCTCAATGTCCCTCAGTTCAAGGAAATATAAAGAGAAATAGCCAAGCTTCTGGCAGCCTCCATTTCCTGTCTTCCTCTCTACTAACCTCCAGTGGGGCTAAATGCTGTTAAGCAGAGAAGGCCAAAATACTAAAGAGAGTCGGCATGTCCATTACTAGCCAGTGTGCTGTTATGGCTACATTGGAGCCCAGGCAAAAATCTACAGTGCACTTTGGTGAATTTCTTTTTTTGCCTTCAAGGACTGCTTGTCTGTAGTCTCCTTCCTTTCTCTTCTGCATTATCAGCACCTATCCTGCAGGCTGGCAGGCAAATGTGATGCCAGGAAAAAAATACTGAAGTTCCTGGAAACTGTCTAGCACCCAGTTCTTTAGGCAGGAAGAGTTTCAGGCAATAAACCTAGTAGGGAAAAAAAGAAAAAAAAAAAAAAAAAGAAAAAAAAAGCCAAGTTATTTATTCTGATTTGGCAAAATGTAAAATATTTCTCAAATTATATTAAGTAAAATAAAAACTTGTGGTGTACTTATGTCATGTAGCAGCCCAAACACTCAGAATAAATGATAATATATCAGCTAGTGCATCCATTTGACAGTCTGTAGTCCTTAATCTTCAGGTCTTTTTCTCTGATTGCCCCTTCTCTGATTTTCACTACCTCCTTCTGAGTCCTAGTACCAGGAATTATCTGCAGTAATTTTGTTTCAATTACTGCCAGTTATCCATAATCTGCATTTCTGATATGCTTCATATAAAATCATTGTCAGACTGGTACATTAAGTTTATGTTCCTTTAATTTAAAAAAACAACAGAAAGAAGATTCTTATTTGCATATTCATAAATTATGCAGGTTTGTCCGTGACTGCCAAAGCAATTTAAAAGAAAAAACAGCATAATATATACCTCCAGTCTGTGATGGGTACCACTGAATTCACCGAAACTGAATAAATCTTGGGTTGCTATCTAAATTGTCAGCTAAGCTTGGATGACCAGCTAGTGCCAGTGGTTACAAAACAGAAGTACCCCCTCCATACATTGCATCCATTGCATCCCAGAGTCTTGAGAGAATTTGTGGATGTAGTCGCCAAGACACTCTCCATGATATTTGAAGAGTCATGGCAGTCAGGTGAAGTCCCTGGTGACTGGAAGAAGGGACACATTACAGCCATTTTTTAAAAAGTTTCGTAAGGAGGACCCTGGGAACTACAGATCTGTCAACCTCACCTCTGTGCCTGGGAAGATGATGGAGCAGATTCTACTAGAAAGTATGATAAGGCACTTGAAGGACAGGAAGGTGATCCAAGACAGCCATCATGGCTTCACTAAGGGCAAATTCTACCTGACAAACTTAGAGGCTTTCTACAATAGGGTAACTAAATACATCAGTGGACAACGGGTAACCTATCAATGTGGTCTATCTGGGCTTCTGCAGGCCTTTGACATGGGTCCCCCACAATATCCTACTCAGCAAGTTGGAGAGATAAAGATTTGATGGGTGGACTGTTCAGTGGATAAGGAATTGGCTGGATGGTGGCATCCAGGGGGTAAGATGTCAACAGCTCAAAGTCCACATGGAGACCAATGACAAGTGATGTCCCTCAGGGATCCATACTGAGACCTGTACTGTTTAATATTTTTATAAGCAATATAGTCATCGGGATCAAGTGCACCATCAGCAAGTTTGTAGATGTCACCAAGCTGAGTGGTGCTGTCGATACGCCAGGGGGACAGGATGTCATCCAGAAGGACTTGGACAAACTGGAGAGGTGGGCCCAGGTGAACCTCATGAAGGTGAACCTGGGTAGGTACAATCTGCACTATCAGTACAGGCTTGGAGATGACATTTTAGAAAGTATCCCTGCAGAAAAAGACTTAGGGGTGCTGGTGGATGAAAAGCTGGACAGGAGCCAACAGTGTGTGCTTGCAGCCCAGAAGGCCAATTGTATCCTGGGCTGCATCAAAAGAAGCATGGCCAGCAGATTGAGAGAGGTGACTCTGCCACTTTGCTCTGTTATGATCTCACCTGGAGTACTGAATCCATCTCTGGAGCCCTCAATACAGGAAGAACATGGATCTGATCAAGCAGGTCCAAAGGAGGGCTATGAAAACCATCAGGGAGCTGGAACACCTCTCTTACGAAGACAGGCTGAGGGAGCTGGGGCTGTTCAGCCTGGAGAAAAGAAGGGTCTTGGGGAGACCTGTGTACCTAAAGAGAGTATCTGAAGAGGACCTACAGGAAGGCTGGAGATGGACTGTTTGCAAGGGCTTGTAGCAATAGGACAAGGGGCAACGGTTTTATATTAGAGAAGAGTAGATTTATATTGGATAGTAGGAAGGAAATGTGAGTAGGAAATGAGAGGAGTAGGAAATTAGAACATGCTGCCCAAGGAGGCAGTTGAGGCCTCTTCTCTGGAGATACTCAAGGTGAGGCTTGACGAGGCTCTAAGCAACTTAATCTACTTGAGGATGTCCCTGCTTACTGCAGGGGAGTTGGACTAGATGGCTTTTAGACGTCCCTTCCCATCCAAATTATTCTACAATTCTGTATCAGCTCCAGCAGCCACAATAGACACCTTTCTACTGCCTCTGCTCTCTGAGGACTGCCTGGAAATATTCCAGAATCTCTTTGGGAAGTAAATGTTTTGTATTATAGAGATGATGGCAAGGTTTACATGACATAAACTGGGACCTTCCTTACTCTAGGTTACTTCCTTACTCTAGGTTTACTTACAAGAGTTGTAATGAAAAATCTCTAGTTATCTAAACACAAGTCCAAAACCCTAAAAGCAATAGTGGAGATCTACATATTGGAGTAAGGACACAGGCACAGATTTACTCTTCCAAATCTGAGTTGTAAGCATACCATAGCACCCAGTTATGTCTCCCCTTCTCCCGTTAAAAGGTATATTGAGATACAAATATACCTCACATCCCTTCCAACATTGCTGATGGAAAACTGTTGAGTTCACATGTCCATAGCTTAGAACTATTGACTGGAAAAAACTATTGTCATGGAAATTTATAACAAGATTTCTGGATATGTGACCAGGCATAAAAAGATGATGACACCAATTAGACACTCCCAGCTTGCAGCAGACATCCAGATCTCAGTTGCATTAGCTAGATGTGTGTCCTGCTCTCTGCGGGAGGCTGTTGCATTTGTAGGATGGAAGACAGGGAGTACAATGTGCACAGTGCTCAGCCATCACAGGTCACACTCCTACGTTATTAGCAGGAGCCAAAGAGGTAAGCAGGTTTGTATTAACATGCTGGAGTGTGACATGGGACAGCTGAGATATGGGCATATTTTTGCTGCCCCCTGTAGTTTGCTGTCCTAGACAGCCACCTGCACTGTTCCTTTGGTGGAAATGTCCCTGACAGAAAACAAGTGGAGAAAAAAGACTCTGGAAAATAAATTGTTAGCAATTCTGAACTATAAGCCTAGTTGGGTTTTTTTTGTGTGTGTGTGGAGGAGGCAAGAGTAGGGAGTATATCCTTCTGCTCTGAAGCAATTTATAAATAGTATTCTTTCTTAGAAATATATATGGCATAGAATAAAAGGAGTTACATTTGACATCACAGCTTCTGTCTCTGTATATATATGTCTACTGCCTACTTTTACTGGTTGTTTTCTACACCACAGCTATTACTACTAACATATAACCTTGCCACTTTGATAGTGTGTCCAAGGCAACCCTGTACGTGTAATATGGAGCCACCTGAGGGATGTGTAGGAAGTCCAGTGAAACTGCACAATTGCAAAGCTGCTGCACATGTAAAGATAAATTCTGCACTGCTGGAGCAACACAGCTTCCCCCCAGCCCCCCACTGTGAACCCATTCTAGAGCTACATGCAATGACAGGGAAATACGAATATAAAGGTTGTGAAAACAAAAATGAAGGTGCTGTGGGACCTATGTTGTCTGAAAAAATGTAACAGCTCCCAGGTTTAAAATGAAGTGGATTGACACAGTCTTGTAAAAAACTGCCATCCGGGAGAGAGAGAAATATATTAGGATGCTTGTAGGTCATTGTTAATTAAAAAAGCATCTGATTACCATTAACATAAATTGTCACTGAAGGAAATGGTTTTCATTGCAGGAGACAAACTGGCTGAGTTAGCTGAAATTGTCTGAAGTACATGTACCATGTGGTGGAACCACTGGAGAAACTGAAACAAATTATAAATTTGCTTGTAGGTAACTAACTCAGAAAAGAGTTACACTGATGTTGAACTTCAGTGTTTTGTTGAATTGTAATAGTGCCAATATTGGTAAGAGCTAAAGCTCTAGGAGCAGCACATTTGCTATAGCTGAAAACAACATAGATATATTTCCAAAAGCTAAAAAAAGAAAAGAGTAATATAAAAAGTCAGAAACTTTTGATATTTAAAAGTATACCTCAGTAAAATAAAATCTTAGCACCTAGATTAACTTGTATTCCTCCACTTGCCAGACAGTTCTGTTCCAAACAATATTATAGTTTGATTTAGTAATTCTTTCCTACAGATAATTCCACCTAGTTAGAATTTGAGTTGGAGGTATTTGGTCTTCATCTTGCTCCAGAATTCATTCTGCTTTGCTCTTGGATTGCCAGTGGCTATACCAAAAATAGCCCTGTGACTGACACAGCTTCCAAAGCACTTGGAAAATTATATCTGTTTGAAAGCCCACACTCTGGAGAACTTCAGAAATGAAAATGTCTTTCAGTTTTTTCCTTACTGTGTGGAAGACAGAAACTTGAAAAATCATCTGAGCAAAGTAAAGACACTAAATGAAGAAAAAAAAAATAAAAAAAAAAAAAGTTGTAAATGCTACTCAAATCTTACATTTAATTACTGTGATACACTCCAATCTTTACAATACTGTACAGTTGGAAATCTGTCTCAATATAAACCTTTTGCATACCATTGGATTTTCTCTTCCTATGTCTATAGGGAATCTAACAGTTGTAGTTTTGGGGTTGTTTTAACTTATGTAATGTTATTGTATACTATGAGTTTTCTTATAGTTTCTTAATTTTATCTAGTGTGACTGTTGCTATGCGACTTAGCAACTAGTAGGCAGGTGACATTTGCCATCAGAGTACATAGCAGTAGAAAGTAGCACAGCAAAAATTGTAGTTTACAAGAACTTGTCTCAAAGAATGCAATTCAGTGATCTCACAAAGTCCATTCATTTTCCGTGTCATCAAAAAATGAAAAGAGCTCTGAAATGTATACAGAGATGAATGAGATAAGCACTAAAATAATATCTGTTATTTGTATCATTTTGGGTGGCAGATTTGTAGAAATCAACACTGTTCCCTTGACTTTGCTGCAGCTAAAATTATTAGTATGAGACACAGAGTTGTCCCATCTCACATAAATGTATTTCTTAGGGTACCACATCCCTTTTCTAAAGCAGTGTATTTGGAGACCAGTTCCTGTGGAAAGTGCTATATCATTAAACTTTAATTGAACCATTTACATTATGATAAATTAATAGTTGGTAGAGCTTAGTAAAGAGTGATGTCTCTTCTCCAGATATTTTAAAAATAAATGTGTTATTTATAAGTCATTGGGTATTTTTAAATCTTTTATCTTCTAATTTTCTCCCTTGGTGGTCTTTCATTTTCAAACAAACAAAAATCTTACCTTCAAATGTGCAGTGCTGTTTCCAACTGTGAACTATTTCAGCATTTCTGAAACCATTTGAAAATGTCCAGACCCATCTCCTCTTTATTGTTGCTAAAAATGTCTGCTGAATTTCAAAGCAGGTTTAGCTCTCTGGAAACTCTTTCTTTTTTATGATTTTCAGCTAGGATCTGTCCATGCTGCCAATAACGTGCTTCCTGAAAATGTTCTCTTTGCTTCTCTTAGATTTACCTCTTGCAGGTACTCTTCCTCCATAGAAATTGACTGCGGTCTTCCTTCTTCTCTCCAGCTCTTGGACCCAAAGGTGCTGCTGAGAACTCATCATTGTTTGTTTACCTTAAAATACATTTTTAAGGAGTCTGTGGAAGGGAGGTGGTCAGACCTGGAAACTGAAGTGTGTGTCATTTCCAGCAAACAGACCCCAGATGGAATTTTGGCCTAAGGAAATACTGTCTTTGACAGAACAGACCCTGCTCTGGGTACAGTCCGAAATACACAATACTAAAAAAAACAGCCAAGATGTAGGTTTGTTGACTAAAAGTTACTGTTTTGAACCCTTTGGACATGAAGCGCATGCTTGTCATTAAAATTATAATTTCATAGGAAAAAAAAAAACCAACATGTTCTGAGTGGTTAATACTCTACTATCTGACCACTGTAACTTGTCTTTAAATGAACTTTTCTTCAAACAGTTCTCTATATTCACCAAAGAACTCATCTTCTTGCAAGGTATGCTAAAATTATAAAAGTAATCTTGTGCCTTGATCCCTGAGTTAAAGAAGAAAATCTGTTTTGCTTTTGTTGCAGATAGTCAATGATACTAAAATATGAGTGTATAAAAAAGGCTCAGTTGTGTGCAAATTCTTTGGGGAAAATGTTTGTTGACATCAACAAGATTTTTTCCTTGAGTAAAGTCCACAGGATTTGGTCTGATAGGTGTCTTGAGGTTTTCTGCCTGAATTGTGCTGTGATGACAGCAACAGTGACAGCAGTAGCAGATCAGACTCTTTTGGCTTTTAAAGACTGGAAACCCTGCTCACACATGGGCATAGTGGAAAGCCCACTTCTTACACTGGGCAGGTACATTTACATATGCAAAGCAAAGTTTCAGTTCCTTTAAGCATGTAAATTAGCCTCTTATGTGTCTGCTTGTGAACATGCCTCAGAATTAGGCAACGTGCCCTGAACACAGATTTTTACTATATTTCAGAGAAAGTAATGTCTTCAAAGAAAAACAAGGAAGAGACTTTTTGTTGACTTTGCTCTTATTCTATCTGTTCTATGAAAACTGACAACATATTTCATTTATGAAAAGCTACATTTACCAGCTTAGCAATCAAGTTAGAGGCACCTCAACGGTAACATACTGCCTTTGTCATTTTTCATACATTTCTATATTTTATGTACTTCACTGATACAGAGCTTTTCTTGGAGATTTTTCTTTTGAATCACTAAATAGTTGAACAGACTGTCACTAGAAAATGCTTTGGAACTTTTATGAGCATACTTTTATCGTAAATATTCATTTACAGTGGAGCTATTTCAGTACCAGAGCTTAAGAATCAGAGCCATGAAGATTCTTAGCTACAGTAATCTAGAATTTGTGGAGTTTATTTAGTAAAATGCTTGGTAGCATATGGCAAAGTCAGAATTAATAAACATGTAAGTATGTTGATTTGCAGTATTATTTTAACATGTTTGCCTCTTCTGTGTGTCCCTTAAACCTTTGCAAATGTTAAGCTTTGTCCCTGTCTTTTAGAAAAAATATAATTATGGTTCAAAATTAGTTTTTTCTCACTCTTTATGTTGTAATCTCAATGCATTTTATATAATATGCAAATAACTATTTTCCTGCTTAACTTGTCCCCCTCTTTGAAGACAGGAGTAGTGTGCCAAAAGACCATAAAGGTTGCTGTGGTTAAATACATTTCCCCAGCCCTGTATGCACAGCTCTGGTCTGTCTTTGGGCTCTACATATGCAGACTAAGACTGTGCTTTGACATGGTGTTTCAAACCATAGCCTAAATTCTGTTTTAGTGAGACACATGGTTCTGTTCCTGGGGCAGCTCGACCCTGCAGACCTGCTCACTGCAACAGGACTCAACAGCTCTGCCTCCCTCTGTGCCATAACCCATCTCTGAGCTAGCAGGGATGAATGAGCCCATCCACTTTCCCATTCCAAAGGGTGAGGCCCAAGGCAATAACTGGGGCCTTTGGCTTTCGTCACTGCCAGCTTCCCCTTTTCTTTAAGCTACAGATGGTGACTGAAATTTATAGCTTAAATTGGGCTGAGACTGATGAGATTTACAGTGATATATAGAAGAAATGCCGAGTTGGAGAAAAGGGATGAAAAATTGAGATGATAAAGTTGTATTGGTAGCTTGTTGAGGTAATTGAAATGCCTTGTTATGTTGCATTGTGATGGGTTCAAATAAAATATAGGCGCAATTTGTCTAGATCATGCCAGTAGCACGCTGCAAAATAGATTCCTCTCTTCTAGTGTTAAGGACATGTTCAATTTTTGCCTGTCAGTGGGGATTGCGGAGGGGTGAGATGAAACTAAAACTTCTCCCTATTGATGTAGTTGACAGTTTGGCATTGTTCCTGGTACACTGCTTACAGCTGGTGGGTGAGAGCTCTTCAAACCACCCAGAGGGCTTTCTGCAGAGAAGTCCAACATGCTCGTTTTTGTCCCCTAGCAATCTCTTAGGCTGTCTTCCCTGCTCAGAGAAAATTGATCAGCTCTGGTGCAGAGCTTTGCCCTCAGAGCCATCACTGAGGCTTCAGGGGCACTGAGCTGTGTCTGCACTCTTCACCAAAGTGTTTCCACACGATGTGGCCATTTGCTCTCAGTTAGACAGGACTTGCAGGTGACTCTGTTCAAAAGATCCCTGAGCTCTTTGGCTCTGGACCTCAACAGCTCCAAAGTCCAGAAGCAACACACATGAAGAACAGGGGAAAAGCACAGTTAATGAGATCCCTACCTAGAGGTTACTATGTAGATGTCAAGAGGAAAAAGATGATATGTGTCTCCAAAAATCAGGTGAATTTCTGAAGCTCAAGCCAATTACCAACTGAAAACCCTAGATCTTACCTGAGTCCCAACAAGAGACTGAGGACCCTATAACCTATAGGTAATAGGTAACCAGTGTTACCTATTTAGTCCTGAAGTCTTGTCCTGGTTACACTGGGATAAAATTATACAAACAATTTTCTGCTCAGGGAAGCTGAAATTTCTGAGAAGATTGTGGCACCTGGGTCTCTGAGAACAAAGTAGATAAGACACTATGTTTTAGTTTGTGGCCAGCCATCCTGTGTGGGTTTCCATAGTGATCAAGGTCTTTAGCAGTTTTAAGCAAGCCAGGTGCTTGGGTTAGGAGACATTAAACCCAAGGCAGCTGATCCAAGCTGGCCAACAGAAGTATTCCTTACCATAAATTGGGAATTTTACTGGGGATGGGGATCTTCCTCAGTGGTTGTCTTTCTGGAGGGTCTTGTCCATCCTTCTTTCTCCAAAGCCTTCTCTCCCATTTGCTGTGACTGTCACACTATTGCTGGAGCTGTGGTGTGTTTGCTGGAGCTTGCAGTGTTTGACATCTGATATTCACTTCTGGGAGCACACAGCTTGTGACCACTGTATGGGTTGAGTATAACTCTCTATTTCATACAAGTATTGGGATTAATAGTAGTTCTTTATTATTAAAATCTGTATTATATGAAATCTGTTTTCACTTCAACCCATGGGTCTCCTCTCTTTTGCCATTCCCCTTCTCAGGTGGAGAGGGTTCATCATGTGATAGAACAACTGCCTAAATGTAGACAAGTCCACTTAGAAAACATAGACTCCAAACCATTCCCTGCAGCAGCAGGGATCTCAAGGAAGAGGCAAACAAACACTGTTATATCTTTCTGTTACCTGTAAGACACAGAAGTGATGGGGTATACCTACTCCAAGTCCAAGGAATGCATCTGTTTTCTAGGAAACTACTCCTAGTATAGCTTAATGCCCTGTGACTGAAAACTGCTTTCCATAAACTTCCACAACACCTGTAGGCTGCAATTTTATTATTTCAGGTGGTCAGGAGAAGATTTTGTCTAAGTATATTCCCAATATAGTAGTGAAAATATGTTAGGCTATTAATAATGCAAAGGTGTATCTGAGTTCCCAAGTAGGTTATTTTATAATTACATAAGTAGCAGCATTGTAACAGTCACTGTGATCTAAGGCTGAAACAGAAGATAAGTTTGTGAGGAGAAATAACATCTTTTTTGAAAAGTATCTAGGGGAAAAGAGTACCAACTTGACTACCTAGGTGAAAAAAACAGACCATTTTTTGCTCTGGGAAGGGTTTGTGTGCCTGATCCATCTTTCCATTTTAATCAGTTGGTCTAATAAAAAATATTACCTGTGTCTACAAACCTTGCCTTGCAAATATATGTGACTTGAATCAATAAATAGATCTTTGCACAATAGATAATCATATCATAATTCACTGCCAGAGAGTTTGTCAGTGCTGACATGTAGGCTGCATACAAGATCTCTTTAAATATAACCATATTACATGTATTTTGAAAAATCCTTTATGCTTGAAAAAAAAAATGTAATTTTATTCATATGAATGGAATGTGTAATGTGCTTGTGCAATGGAATTCATCTTTCTCTGTCACTGTAGTATCTTTCTTTCTCCATAATGCCCTTCATTCTTTGCTTTGTACTAAGGATATGTATAGACTCTGCAGAATCACTGTAGTGAGCTGTAAATGATGTATTCAAAGAAAAATTGCTGCCCAGTTCCCACATACAGACCAAGAACAGTGCTGGGCTCTCAGAGTTATGCTGCATTTTGTATTGTGACATTCAGTGCAATCAAGAAAAGCAGTCCAAGTACGGACATCGCTGGCTTAAATTCTGACAATAGAAGCCTTTTCCTTTTAATATTCATATAGAAACCTGAAGTGTTTTCCCTTCTTCACCTTATTACTTTCCCATTAGCCCTTGTCATCATGTGTAGGGAGAAGGAGTCCTTCTTTACTTACAGTTCTCTCACTGCAGACAAGTGTGTAGCTAGCAATTTGACAATTGCTTGTAAACTGTGTACTACCCATGGGCTGTCCGTAGTATGCACATCATACCTTGGGGTAGATCCCCCAGAGCAAACAATTCACTCCTTTTGCCTGACTGGTACAGTTAAGAGATTCACAGGTGGCTGGAAGAACAGAAAAGCTCCTCGGCAGTGTTCCATAAGATATGTTGCTGGAAAAAAATTGTTAAAAGTAAATTGAATCATAATAATTTAGTTGTGTGTATCTCACATTTGGAAATCTCTCATGCCTTATGGTAAAAGGAAGCACACTCAATAGGTGCAGTCAGGGAGAGGCCAGGACAAGGCCAATCTGCTATGGCAATCCCTTCACATCTTGCCATGGTTTAGGCCCAGACGGTACCAACTGGGCCTCCGTTCACTCATTCCCTGCCCTCACTATGGGACAGGGAGCAGAAAATCCATCTAAAGGCTCATGATTAGAGACACCAATAGGAAGGTTTTCACTCCCCAGTTATGGCACAGGCAAAACAGACAGACTCAGCCTGGGGAGAAAAAAAAAATTAATCTGTCAGAACAGGAGAATGAGAAAACACCACCAGATCATAAAATACTTTCCCCACACCTCTCCCTTCTTCTCAGGCCCAAAGTGCTTCATCCCTGCCTCCCCATGAGTGGCACAGGGGGATGGGGATTTGGTGTTTAAGATCAGTTCCCCACATGGTGTTTCTGCCACTCTTTCCTCCTCAGGACGAGGACTCCTCACACTCTTCCCCCATTCCAAAGAGGGGTCCCTCTCCCAGGAGAGTCCTTCAGGTACCCCTGGGCCATGAGTCCCTCCCACAGGTGCAGTCCCTCAGGCACAGACTGCTCCCGCCTGGGCTGCACACAGAGTCACGGCTGCTGTGGGAGCAGTCACCTCCTCTGGCACCAGGTCTTACATGGATGCAGAGACATATCTCCCCCCATAGTCATCCACAGCTGCAGATTCACATCTGCCCCACTGTGATCCTTCATGGGCAGTAAATCCACATATGACCCACCGTGTTCCTGCACAGAATGCTCCCCCATGCTGCAGGGGGACAGCAGCCACCTCACTACAAGCTGCAGGGAAATATTTGCTAAGGTACCTTCTACACCCCTTTACTCATTAGCCTTGGTATCTCTGCTCCACCATCGCTCTCTACTCCTTTCCCATTTTGAAGCTATTTTTATTTTTATTTTTGCAGTTCTGTTTTCCCCTTTTTGGATATATTACTCACAGTGGCGTATTCATCTTCCTGTATCTGCTTGTCCTTGGCCAGAGGCAGGACCAGAATTGGAGCCAGGGAAGCCTCCAGCAGCTTTTCACAGGAGCCACCTCTGTGGCTTCTTCACTGCCACAACTGTGCCACAATAACCCAAAGCACAGCTCTCTCTGAGACTTTCAGCCATTCAAGTCTCATGGTGCCCTCTATCTGGGATGAAATTTTCAGATGTGGTTAGGACTCTCTGAATGTTGTTGTTGCTTTCTTGAAAAAAAATCAGATTTCAAACAAAACTAATAAAGTCCAGAGCTTTAAAGCTGACTCCTGCTCTTGGGATTCCCTGGCACTGCTGTGGAGCTTTACAGTCTCAGTGTGAAGGAAAAGTAATGCCTCTGTCAGCAGGAGAAAAGGCAGTGTTTTCCTCAGTGGTTTCAGACAAATGGTGATAGCAAATTACTCTCCTGAAGATGCTGATGGAGTACACCAGGGTGACGGTCTTTTTGCAAAAGGCAGAAATGAAAGTCCACATTCAATTCATTGCCTTTCCTAGGGACTGCTGTTAAGAAAGAAGACACTGAATCCTGCATCCCTTCAAAGATGGGACAAAAATCATAAGCTGAGAATTAGGTTTAAGAATAGCTATAATACACTAAGTGTTTTAAAGAGCAAGACGTAGTACAAAACAAGCCTGTGATGCCAAATGGCCAGTAGGCTTTAATATATGTTTGAGTAAGGGTTTTTTAGCTAAGGTAGAAGGAAAGACAACTAAGAAGAAACCCTTGTTGGATTGTTCTTCCCCTACTCTGTAATTGGCAATGATGAGGCTGCACCTGAAGTACAGTGTTCAGTTTGGGACCCCTCACTAGAGAGGGGATATTGAGCTACTGCATGTCCAAAGAAGGGCAACGAAGCTGATGAAAAGTTTGGAGCAGCTAAGGGAGCTGGGGTTGTTTAGCCTAGAGAAAACGAGGCTGAGGGGAGACCTTATCACTCCCTACAACTACCTGAAAGGAGATTGTAACAAGGTAGGGATTGATCTGTTCAATGAAGTTAACAAGTGATAGGACAAGAGGTAATGGCCTCAAGGGGAGATTTAGATTGAATGTTAGGAAGACTTTCTTCACTGAAAGGGTTACTAGTAACTGGAACAGGCTGTCCAGGGCAGTGGTGGAGTCACCAATCCTGGAAGTATTTAAGAGTCATATAGACATAGTAGTTAGGGATATGTTTTCGTTAAGGACTTATCAGTATTAGGTTAATGATTGGACTCAATGACCTTGAAGGTCTTTTCCAATCAAATTCCGCGATACGATACTTAAGCAACATAGATGATAACTCACTGTATTACGTGACTCAGTAATACAAAATAAGGAAAGAAGATCAAAGATGCTCAGTTACAAAAAAGGAGACCTTTAAAAAGTTTGCCTGACAGTGGTAAGCCCAGCTAGCCCCCTGAAAAGAGTGAAAATTGAGGCCCAGTCCTGATCTAGACCTCAGGACTGATCACTAGTTACTTGGAAGAAAGAGACAGTGACGCCAAGAAGAAAGGCATGTGACTGAGAAGGTATCTTCTTCGAGCCTGCTGAATGACAGGTTCCAAGGTACATCCATAGGTTTTTGGTTCTGCTGTGCTCTTATCATTTTAAGGTCTTCACTGGATTTCATGTGAATGCATATCTTTTAAACAGACTGTAACATTCAGGAGTTTCATCATTGTAGCACATGATATTGTGGCCTTTCTTGGACACAAGTGGATCTGGTATTCTTGCCTGTGGACATGACAACTTGAAAGCTATCTGGTTACTGGTTTAGTAAAATTTACAAAGGTGGATGTGATTTTATGACCGTACTTATTCCTTTCACCATTCTCTTTGTATATATGCATTGTCTTTATGTTTCACTTCTTCAGCAACTTGTGGATTTGGTTTATTGCTTTGGAAACTTCTAGCTTTTGGGTGATGGCCTCATTTTATCATTTGGAATATGGAATTCTTTGTAGCAAATATTCACCTTTTCCTTTTCTCAAATAGACTCTGTAGCACCCTTAAGAACTGTTGCATTTCCAAAAGCCACGATTTATTGCACAATAAAACCAAAAGTGTTTATGATCATGATCAACTGCAAAAGCAAATTAATGGTTAAAGGAGAACCCAGTATTTGAAAATTCCATGAAGGTGCTACAAAATCCACATCAGATTAATTTCTCCACACTTCGTGGTACAAATACCTGGTTCTAGTATTTGTAAAGAATGGGTGTTTCATGTTAGCCACAAAGTGATTCCACAATGTAGCCCTCATCTACAAAATACATTTTTTTTTCCAGACTAATCTTGAACAGAGATGAATAAAGTGAGGCAGAGGTATAAGAAAGAAACATAAAGTTGCTATATGACATGCAATGACAACACAAAAATGCAATATAGTTGTTTTTCATCTTTCTCCTCTCTTGTTCCTTCACCTTTGTCATTTGGGTAACTTGTAATTCATCCCTTATTTCACTGCAAGACAGAAAACTGTATGAACACATAAGCAATATCCATATATAATGCTGCTTTTTCCAGGTTTTCCTTGTAGGACAACTGTGCAAATAGTTTGCAGCATACAAAATTTTCTTGTTCAAACAGAGATAGCAAAATGTTTCTTTCATCCCTCAGAAAGCCTTTCAATTTTAAAATTACTCAGCATGTTGAATTCTTTAGTATTTTTTACTCTGTTTTGCACGGTTTTAGCATTATATATAGTATAGTATAGTGGCAAGGAGAACATCAAGTACTGGAGAGAAAAGATTCAGTCCTTTCATGTAAAGACATTTAAACAGAGAATCATGGAACATAAAATATCTTGGGTTGGAAGGAACTTTTAAGATCCCCTAGTTTCAACTCCCATGCCATGGGCAGGGACACCTCCCACCTGATCAGGTTGCTCAAAGCCCCACAAAACCTGGCCTTGATCATGTCCAGGGAGGGGGCATTCACAGCTTCCCTGGGCAGCCATTACCACCCTCACAGTAAATAATTTCTTCCTAATGTCTAATCTAAATCTCCCCTCTTCCAGTTTAGAACTGTTACTCCTTGCTTCATTGATCCATAGCCTCGTAAAAAACTCCTCCCCAGCTTTCCTGTAAGCCCCTCTCAGGTACTTGAAGGCCACTACCAGGTGTCCCTGGAGCCTTCAGTTCTACAGGATGAACAATTCCATCTTTCTCAGCCTGTCCTCATAGGAGAGGTGCTCCAGCCCCCTGGCCATCGTCATGGTCCTCCTCTGGACTTGTTCCAAGAGCTCCATGTCCTTCCTGAAATACGGGAGCAACACGTCACAACTGTGCTTAATGAAATAATCAGTATTCAGGAAGTGATTTTTATGGTTCATGTAAAGCTTGAGAGTTAAGGTCAGATTCTTTAATATAAAATTGTAATTTTATTTTTTGTTTTTGAGGAAGGAGTTGAGCTAGATCTTCACCAACCTCTTCTGCACAAAGTATATGCATTCCGCATGTGAATGTTTGAAACGTTCTCTCGTATTTTCCCCACAAAAATCTGGTGGCTAATACCATGTAATGTTGCGACAGGTTTGTTGATAAACACGTTCTTTGCAATGTACTCTCAACTCCGATTTCAGAGGGACATGAGAGGTCTTTTCAGATTGCATGATTCAGCCCTATACTGTGAGGGAGCCTGAGACACTGACTGAATGTATAAGTTCCTCCTATTTTACTGTACATCACAAAAGACCCTTAGAAAAGATAAGTCAGAGGCACATTACTGAAATATATCCCTAAGAAAGAAGAAAACACATGAGACAGAAATTAGAGTATGCAACCACATCTGCTTCAGGGAACACAATATTTGGATAACCCTTTGGATGTATATGTGAAACTGAAGAACTTATGTATTAAATATGTGGATTTTTTCCAGTGCTTGCTTTCTATAATATAGAATTAGCTTGGGTTTTCTGTGTTATATATCAGTGCTGCATTATGTAGTATATAATAATCTGAAATTACAACCTTGAACAATAGTATCTGCATTTTATTTTCATGATGCTGTGCTACATGCAATAATCAAAGAACCCCCACTGCAGCTGCCGCTCCATTACCACTGACATAAGTATTTTATTCTAATCTCCTTTTCCTTACTGCAGTCCAGTTTGGGGAAAACAAACAAACAAACAAACAAGCAAAACATCTCACAGACAAGAGTCAAACTGAGTTTTGAACTTTTCAAGTGGTTTCTGTTTAGCCTTTTAAATTATAATCAGACATAATTCTAAGTAAACAATATTGAAGTAGAGAAATAGAGAGGTAGAAGATGCATGCACTGCAAGATGTAAATATTGTGACCAAAATTCTATTCTAGAAAAAATTACACATTCATTCAGTAACCACCTCAATTCTAGCAAGCAGCTGTTGCTCTTATAATCATATTCCTAGCAGTGATGGGTTATTGATAACATTCCAGGATGTTGTTAGAAGTATTGTGTCCTAATATTGGGGAAAAGTGGTATGGAGAGATATCATTATCAGAAGCCCATGGAGTCTCTGACACACTGACCAGTGATGCTGACAAGAGCCAATTCTGCCTCTTTGGACTGTTCAACCAAAAATGTTCAATCAGTCTGAGACTGCTGCAACCAACAATGAACGTGCAATAGAGGAAACTGGGAGAACATCATACGGCTTCCCAAGACATCCAAGTATTTATTTATCATAGCTTTAATTCATCATTTGTTTGGGACACTTTGCTAGTCTACAAACTTCGAACACCTCCTCTCCAGACATGTGACTGCATTTTCTCTTCTGTAATGCTGAAATGACTATGTTATGACCAATATGAAAAAATGTAGGGCAGAAAACTAACCACTGTGACCTTAGCTCTGCAAATAATCTTAAGTGCCAATCTGGAGAAGAAAAAAAAAAAAAAAAATCTTGACTATAATCTGAATCTTCATCTCATCTAATTGTTGAGGGACTGAAAGCATCCCAAAGAATTGATAATGAGGTTTAGAGTCTCCCACTGACAGTCACTGGCTTGGTCACAGACTGCTGGGACACAGCTCTGCTTCAAGCTTAGTTGTGTTGCTTGAGATTTATCAATTTAACAGAGGTAAGGAATGAGTAACACACTGGCAGCAAAAAGAAGTTATTGCTACCTGTTGCAGAGGTAACAACCATCTCATACCCAAGCAGACACGTTTCTCTGTCTCTTTCACACGTACATGTCATCAAAGTTGGTACAAGTTTGCTTCCTTCCCACACTCTGAAGAAGAATGACAGCGAGCACAGGGACAGACTTAATACCTTCCCTCCCAGTTACTTGAGGTCGAGGTTGAGGAAAATTGGTTGGCAGAAAGGATGCCTTGTCCTAACACTGCCCTTGCCGCTGTCTTTCTGTGGGCGGGAAGTATTTCGGCAAGTCTGGCAGCTTTTACGAACACTAAACTCATCTTTAAAAGCGGGTGTAAAACCCCTTTATTATTTGGTTGTTTTTCCAAAGTCTTGCACAAACCCTCTAGGAAACTATACAGTTTACCCTCATAAAAGTAGCTCTGACATTAGTCTCACGATGTTTATTAATTAAAATCGAGCCTTCTCAAGAATTTCAGCTTTCCCCTCCGTACCCTTTTAGTTAAATAAAGCAGCGCTTCGTCTCTCCAGCTTTGCTTTTGCTCTATCCCAGCCACCCGCTGCCTCGCAGCCTGTGCCGTGCGGTTTCCAGCCCTCCCGAGAGGCCAAGAGCCGCGGGGAGAGGCGACTCGGGGCCGCTTGTCCCACCGAGGCGGAGCTGCCTGGGGCCCGGAGGCAGCATCTGGGGAGGGGGTTTCCCCGGCAAGGGGGACTTGGGGCGGCGGAGGAGGGCTCAGCTCCCCAGCACCAATCGCCTCCCGCAGGTCCCCGCGGTAGCGTTCAACCCGCCGCGGTATTCAGGGGTAGCGACGGCCACTTCCAGCGAGGGCAGCTCCGGGGCTCCCTCCGCCTCCTCCTCCTCCTCCTCCTCCTCCTCCTTCTCCTCGTCGTCCGCCCGCCGCGCAGCCCCGCGCAGCTCCCCCCGCCCCCCAGAGCCCCGAGCCAGCGGCAGCGCTGCGCGGAGGCGCCCGGCGCAAGGAGCGACGGGGGGGGCGCGGAGATGTGAGGGGTTCAGCCGGCGGAGGAGGGAAGTCCCATCGCCAGGACGACAGCCGGGAGGGAGCTCCTCTGCATAGCAAGGTAACCCGTCCTATCCTTCGGGGACCAGTGATGCTTTTTTCCTTTTTCCTCCCCTCCTGCCTCCCCCCCCCCCCGCATTTTATTTTATCTTGTCTTTTTCTTTGTTTTTTATTGCTTTTTTTTCATTTTCCTCTTTCCTTATTTCCTTTAATTATTTTCTTTTTTTCCTGCTTTTATTTTTCTCGGCGCCCCCCCCCCCCCCCCCCTTGGGTTTTAGTTTTTCATGGGGTTTTTTGTTTCTGTGGGTTTTTTGTTTGTTGTTTGGTTTTTGTGGGGTTTTTTGGTAGTTGTTTGCTCCCCCTTTTTTTTTTCTTTTTTTTTTTTCTTTTTTTTGGGGGGTTTTTTGTTTTCTCTTTTTCTGTTGTTGTTGGGTTTTCTTTTTTCTTTTTTTTTTTTTCTTTTTTTTTTCTTTTTTTTTTTTTTTTTCCCGGACCCATAGCTGCCCAGCCGCAGAGGGTGAGGAGGAGGAGGAGGTGGGAGACGACGCAAGCCCACACCGGGTCGCTCTGGAGTTTGCCAGGGACAATCCTCCCCCTCTGCAGGTGCACTGCCAGGGCGAGCAGGGCAGGGCAGGGAAGGGAAGGAAAGGGACGGCAGGGCAGGACGAGGAGAGTCCCGGCAGGGCATCTCACCCTCGGGACCCGGGAGCAAGTGGGAAAGCCGGATCCGAGGCAGAAGGAGCCTCCCGGGGCACGGAGTTGGCTCCCTCCAACTTTCCCAGGGAGGAGACGCCGGGCAGGGGGGGGGGGGGGTTGGGGGAGCAGCCGCGGAGTCTTAATGCAGGAGGAGGAAAAGCTCTGGAAAAAGGTGGGAAAAGGGTGTGTGTGGGGGAGTGAGCTGGAAAGTATAGACTCACACACACCCCTTGACTCTCGCGTCGCCTTCCGAGGAGGAAGCTGTCTCCCTCCTTCTCCCCCGCCATCCCCCCCCTCCCCCCCCCCCCATCTTCTGGGGGGTCCGGGGGCTCCGGGACTCGGCGAGCGCTGCGGGAGAGGCGCGGAGGGAGTGTGGGGGGCACAGAAATGGTAAAAGATACGGAAGGAAGAGACCCAGTGGCTGGGACATAAATCAGGCGGAATATATGGGGAGTTGATGAGAATAGGTCTTTTCACCCTTAAAAAAAAAAATTAAAAAAAATAGGCACTTTGGAAGAGAAAAAGGAGGCTGATTATTGGCATCCAGCTCTGAAACCCAGGCAGCTGATGCCGAGGGGAGCCAAAGGGAGCAGTTCTTCTTGGTTTAAAAACAGCAAGACAGTCTCTGCCAAAGATTGCTGTAAACACTGAATAAAGATTTCATTGTGGCTTGGTGTGACTGGAATAATTAGGCAGTTAATTGTTCATTCTGATCTTAAAGTGCAGTAATCAGTAGTGCACAGTAGGAAGAATATGGGTAAATGGAGGAAAAATAGCAATAGGAAAACCTATCACTTTTTCCTGTTCCATAGGGGGTTTTGTTTGTTTTTTGGAGTTTTTGGGTTTTTTTAGGTTTTTGTCAGGTTTGGTTTTTTTTTTGGTTTTTTTTTTGTTAGGCTAGGAGCACGTGGGTCCCAGTCTATTTAGATAGAGAACACCTTTGTGAAGCTGGGATGTAATAGTGCTTTTGCTGCCACTGTGTCAACATCATTTCTGGCTGGACAAAATCAAATTATGAGACTTAAAGAAATCCTATTTTATGGAAATTAAATCTGAAGATGCCTGGAGAATGAACATCTTAACTAGATTGACTAATACCAATTAATGCGTTTTACTTATGTGTGCATTTTATTGCCAACTCAGCAGGGATGAAAGCTAATGGTGCCAGCTTTTGTGCTGCTCTAAGACATTTTTCAGACAGGCACACAAGGTTTTAATGGTAAACAGTCCTGAGTTTTTAACACTGTGATTGTGTCCCCCATCAACTCGAGTTCCTTGCCTTGGTGACTCTTTCGTAGTAATCTAATGAAATGATCTCTTGTTACACTGCGTTAGCTGTTCTCTGTGACACAGCAGGAAAATACAACCTGTGTCTATTTGAACTGGAGGTGGTTATAACTTGTCAAGTACCATGCGTTTGCAAGCAATAGAATATGACTTACTGATATTAACTGGAAGATAGCACCGTAGGCAAAAATGTTTTTCTTCCTATATAGCATGTTTTTCCATGTGTATACATTTGTGATAAAGAAGCATAATAGCGGATTAGTTATCAGAAAAGATGGAAGAATATTAGTGTTTAAAAGAAAGAAAACTTACAAAGAAGTCCATAGACATTTAAGGAAAGTAAAAGAGTTTATCAAAATTTCATTGTAAAGGAAACAGACTCCCTTGACTTTAGTGTAGTTATATGAAAGAGTCATTTGACTTAGAGACATACATAGCCTGCCCATCCGTCCTACCATCATAAACAAATAAATAAATGCACTGGAACTGGGAAAGGTTTAAAAATAAATTCAGTCAAGTATAATTTTCTGTCACTGCATATGCAGGAAGCTAGGACCTACCCCCTACTGAAAAAAAAAAAAATATCAAAATGAGAGCTTTCACTAAAGACTGAAAAGGAAACATTTATGTTTGTTATATTTTGTTGAAGTTGAGTTAGTTGAAAGTTTTGACCTGCACTTTGTGAGATTGTTTAGGAAGGAGGGGTGGAGAAAACACAAGGCATGTTGTCTATCTAACAGTATAGAACCAATACAAAACACTGCAGTCTTCACTCCAGTCACAGAATTTAGAAGAGCAAGGACAGAACGGTGACTCTAGAGTTTTGTCCAAAGTGACGGCAAAACACCCTCCTAACAACTGGGTATGTAAAGGCCAACATTAAGATCTACTTTATGAGCATTTTTATTAAGCTGTTGAATGTGCTTTGTCCCACCAGTTATGCTTAGTATTCTGCCTATGAAGATTTTTCCTGACTTTACGGCAAGCTGTATGGAATGATGTCTTCAAGGCATTTTATTTACTGGTACAGTCTAGCGGGTGATTTTGCTAACTTTAATTGCACCCACACAGTCCGAGAAAACTGAGGATGTTCTACTCTTCCTACAGAAATCCAAACAGTGTAGTGATCAAGTGATCATGCAAGAGACACTGCTCAAGTTTTTGCTTGCAATCTTCTGACAGAGAATGTTTCTAAAAATATGCATAGTGTACCTCTTACACAAATGCTATGTTAAACTCTAGAATAATTTCAAGACAAGTAACAAGATTTTGAGAGAAGTGCAAAGTGTTTTCCCCTCCATGAAACAAAAAATTTACCAGATAGCTCCTCACTTATATAGTAAAATGCATTGAAACCATGCTTTGGCTATCACAGTATTGGAAGTCTTTCTTTCATCATTGTAACACAACTGGTAAAATTCAAGGAAAAAAATTACTGTCATTCTATAGTTAAATCCTGAATACTGTGTTATACCTAAAAATTGTTTGAAATGCAGGTTACATCTTCATAATAAAATTGCATTGTCACAGACATAATTGTTATTCATAACAAGTAGTCTCACACACAGATTCCATCCTTGTAAGTATTGAGTCTCAGTTAGGCCAATTATGACTAAATTACTGCATGTTCTCTGCTGTATCAACTAATTAAAGGGTAATTAATAAAATGATAATTTCATTCCATGGCAATGTCTACATCTGGTTGTCATAGCAGGGATTGTTTGACATATGGTAGAATGGTCAGACACTACATTGTATGAATGCAACATTTGCACAGACCACCTGGCAAGCAAGAGGAATTTTAACCCTTAAGACATTAATTTCAGGAATCTGTGTCAATGTGCTAGTAGATTGGTTTGCTCCACTGTGTATTCTTACACATTTATGAAAATTTAGTTCTCTAAGTTAATTTAAGTAACTCTCTTGGGTTTGGGGAAGAGTGGGAAGAGGACGTGGGATATTAGATTGAAAATGAAAGATAAAATAATACTGACTTGTCACTGTTGGAAATAAAATAGGTGGGTCTAAAGTAATTTTTGAGAGGGGACTCTCCATTGGTTCTTGTATTACTGGGAGCTTCCCTTTTAAAGAAAACGAGTTTGGAATTAGCATGAAGACAAAATTATCTTTTTTTCCTAGATACAATTCTATGCCAGGATTAAGACTGGATTGTGGTCTCAACAGCATGGAGAAATCTGCATTGCAGCCTTCCTCCACTGTACCTTGTATCTTGATGTAACAAAACTTAGCTTCTGAAAGATGGCAACCATAACATTCACAGAAATTAAACAATCTCCTGTCAGTCCAGCAGGTTATATGGATAAAAAGTTTCACTGTAGATACCTGATGTACAAGGAAATATATGCACTTACTCTGTAATATCAGTGGTTGAAATTTTCAGGGTGGCCCATACGTCTTATTTTATATATAGCTTAAGGGAGTATATCTTAAGCCCCAACAGTGCCTTGAAAAATTTCAACCATTGCTGTTTCAAAGTATGTGAAAGAGTGTATTTTTTTCCTTTAAAAGAATAAACTGTAAGTAATACTACTTTAATATGGGTTAAGTGACAGTTTCTTATACATACTGGGTGAGACTGAATGCCTCATAAAACTAAGAACTAGAAATTATGTAAAAGCTGTAATGTTTTCCTTCACTTTAGGGGAAATAAATAAATAAAGCATAAAAAGGGGAAAACAGCTAGTGTTTTTTCACAAACAGAGCAAAGTAAAAGGATGCAGTAAACTGCAGGAAGGCATGAAAGTCTGTCTTTTCCCATGCAAACGATCCTCAATGAACAGTTCCCCCAGTGAGCAGTCAAGGATGCTCATCACCTCGCATGGTCAGGTGCAGAGTGTGGCCAGTGATGCTTATAAAGCACTATTTGTCTGTCTCTCAGAGAGCCTGACTCCTGCTTCTTGAGAATTTCCAAGCGCATGGATCCATCTCATTTTCATTCTATTCATGCAACTCATTAACACCTGGAAAATCTTTTATAGCATTTAACTGCATCAGATGTACTGTCCGGCACATGTTTTCTTAATAGGGCTTTCAGTGTGGTATTGTGAAAGAGCCCTTATGTCACAGCTGGGAACATGAATCTGTCATGTCAGTACTGTACCTTGTTTTAGACAGTAACAGTGTATGAGTGTGTTTTATGGAGGAGCCGAACATGCCCCTATACTGCCTTAGAAGGAAAGAATGTGAAGCTTGTTCTCCTGAATAATAATTCAGGCTGGTGCTAGTAGAGTACTTTGTACCATTTAAACACTGCTGCCTCTAAGGCATTACACTCAAGGAGAGGGAAGTTTGAGGCAAGCAAAGCACGTCTTAGTATTTTAGTGGTGTAATGCTGCTAGTTAATGATATGTCATCATTTACATTTCATTGGGAAAAATTGCCAGAGGTTCCTAATTCAGCAGAAACAACTTAACTAGAAGTTGATATAAAAGTCCTTACCTTGGGAATATTTGTTTTAAAAACAAATTTGATTTAAATATCTTTGGCAATACAAGAAGAAGGGGAAGAGAAATAAATGTTTCTTAATTCCATATGCTTTTTGCACCCATTAGATTACTGTAAAACACAGTTCTAAATAGATTGCACTGTAGCTCTGTAGTCGGAATGCCTTGGGTAATTAAAAAAGTATAGAACTGTGAAAACTGCAATGCGTGTCTAAGACCTACTTTTTTCACAAGAATTTATAACATAGTTACATGCATTTTATCTGTCAAACACTTAAAATTCTCCAGCTACACTACCGAGCACATCATGATGGTATTCCAAAAAATATAGTCCACCTTTGAAATGTGTTTGCAGACTTTAGAAACGATAGCTGTTTTGAAGGACTCGTCTCGGTTCCTAATTTAAAGAATGAATGGATGAAAAGAGCATTTCATGAAGTCACAGGAGATTCCAATTTTTAAACTATTTGTTTTACTTTGAAAACCAGAAGTATAGTTCAGATGCTAAGAAATAAGTTAAAGGGATTTCAGACACTCTAGGTGAAGGTATGCTGTAAAATACATTCTGTAAGTTTAAAAATTTTGTCTCTGTTGGTTTTGTAGTAGCTCTTCAAAAGCCTGAACATGCAGGCATTGACACCTTAAAACTTAACCAGTCCAAGCTTCAGCTCTAATCAGTGAAACGTGGAGTTGTTCAGTTTATAGGACTGCTTTGTGAATTTCTCTCGTTTTTCTCCTTTTCTGTTTCTCTTGGGGATGCTCGTTTTTTCTAATAGTGGCAGCACTGGGGTGCTCTTGTGGGCCATTGCCTTCATCTCTATGCTGTCACCTAAGAGGAAAGGAATCGAGCTGGTTAGAGCTGCTGTGGTATCCCTCGGGAGGTGTGGATTTGTTTCGGAGTAGGGCCTTTCTGTAATATTATTTCACTTTTTTTTTTATGCAATGAAGCCATTCGTGCTTCTCACCTTCTGTGCAGATGGAGCAAGCCCAGTGAGTGCTCACCAAACTGCAGGATTTGCCCTGCTGAACTCTGCAGCACTCAGCAAAGTAGCCCAAGAGGTGCTAGCAGTTTTCAAGTTGAGAGCACACCAGGTCTCAATTGTTCTACCCGATTCCTTTTAGCCTACCACAGAAGCAAATCAAAGGTAAAAAATGAGTCTATGTAATTAACCTTTTTACATGCCTAGGTATTGGGAGACACAGTTCAGAGCCATTGCAATATGTAACTTAGATACAGTGAAGCAATATAAGGATTGAGTGAAAGGCTTAACTATAAATTTCCTTGCTTGTATGAATTTAATTTAGAACTGCAATCGTGATGCGACATAAATTAAAATAGCACTAGTTGGAAAATCTCCTAAGAATAATATAGGTACCTCATTAGATTATTATATATGGAGTGCCTTCTGTGTGCTTAGCCCATTGCTGAAATTAGTCTGTTTTTTAGGTTTAAGATACCTTTGGAAGAGAAGTGCTTTAAGAGATGAAGTTCTGCTGACTCCCAGTGAGAACTAGGAGGCAGATTCTTGCAAAGGACTGTTTCGTAAATGAAAAGAAGCATTTTCTTGTAAAAAAAATAGTTAGGTTTTGCCCCAAGCATCTTCCAATCCACACATGAGCATTAACCATTGAAGTACATACTATGTTCTGCTTGACTTGAAGGTGTAATGTGTTAAGGCTTCACAGCACAAATATGTTTTTAAGGAACACAGTGAAAAACTAAGGAAATTATCTTGCCTCCTGAAGGACATGTGAAGGGCAGATGAATCCTCCCCAGAAAGTCTGGAAAGTGTGTATCAGCAGTGTATGTCTGTTTTTTAGATGGATGCTCAGTTTCTTTCTGTGTCAGAGAAGGGCTGCATGCATGAACCAACAACAGTATCTCCAGAGAAGAACCACTGCACTTGTCTTGTTTGGTTTGTGCTTCCCATATGGATTTACTGCAGTCTTATGGCTCCTTCAGAATGTGATATGGAAATAGGCAGGAACAATGCAAGCACTTAGGAATGCCTGCTTCTCATGTACATCTCTCTCTAAGGGAAGGGGGGGTTAACACAGGCTGGTAAATTTATCCTAATAGCAATCCTAAACATCCTCTTTTTCTGGGCACCCCATGGAACCCCATGGGAGAACCTTTTAAATGACCCTGCTCTGGCAGGGGGGTTGGACTCAATGAGCTTTCAGGGTCCCTTCCAACCCCTCACATTCTGTGTTTCTGTGACTAGTGCACTTCTTCATAATGACAGGGGGAAAGGCTGCCAGGCCTATTGGAAAGGCAGCAGTCAACTACTGATTGCCCTGCACACTTTATATCTCTGTGGCCCTCCTGAGGAGAAAAGGGCCAGGAGGGGCAGACACATTGCCTTGGCAGGGTGAGCTCCATGCTAAGCACTTGTGGTGGAGGAGGCTCATAGGCAGTGCTGTGAGGAAGAGCAGGGAATCAGCCTTCAAGCAGATGACAAGAGAGGATCTTTCAAACCCATGTTCAAGAGGACAGAGAGCACGTTGTGAGAGAACAATTATAGTAGCAACAAAACCTTGTGGAGACTGAACTGAGGAAGAAGCTTCAGGAGGGCATGAAAACAGAGGATTTGTATGGTGAGGAAGAAATGGCAAATATCTTCATAAATAACTAACAGAGACCAAAAAAAAAAAAAAAAAAGACAAATCTGATCAGTGGCAGGCATAGAATTTTGCTCTGGCTTGGAGAGGGACTAGCACAACCAGAAGAGACGTAACTGTTTCATAGGCTCATAAATAAACATGGCAGAAAGCTGAGCAGTCTGTAGGAACAGATAGACAGGAATAACAGTATATGGATCCTACACAAAGTCCCTAAGGTGAGTACAGGATATTGGAGGAGTTTTGGAGAGTATCAGGTTCCTACATTTGTGTGTGGAGTTTCAGGGTGTAGCTCATCAATATGGCAAGAGATCTGTGAACAATATATCACAGATATTACAGCTATATTAGAAATGGAACCATTATATAGAAATGCTGGACTGAACCATGACCAAACTATTCCTATGTAATCTAGACTTTACAAAGGTTAATCCTCACTCAGGTGAGTTCAGGGGCATTTCTGAGGGTGTGGTGGAACTGTGCTGTGTTAAATACACTGCAGTTGAGTTTCAGCTGTACTAGGTGAGCTAATTGTGCTGACTTGTATGCACAGTGCATCTCAAAATCAATTCTAGGACTAAGGAATGGGATATTAGATTCAAATGGGTTAGATGTAATGGGGAAAAAATAGAGCAACTCAACAAGGAGTTTCCTTGCCTGTTTGACCCATACAGCTCATCATGTGCCCTCTTGCTTGCTACAAAAAGGATCTCCCACTAAGACTCATTTGTGTTATGATGACTGGTATATACCTGACTATTATTGAGGCAATTAATGAACCATGGCTGACAGTAGTGAGAACCATTACAACTAGTAACTGTTCCATACTATTTGCTAATCCCATTAATTTGTTTCTGACCTTAGCAATATTGCAGTATCTCTGTAATCCCTTACTGTGTTTTGTAGGTGTTTATTCATATATAAGGATGTATAGCAGGTAGATGATTACTATCTAATATGAATTCCTAGCCTCTAAAAATGCATTTTGATTAAAATCTGGTGCCACTTGAATCCTGTTGCAAATCAACTGTTTGATTACAGGGTCCTTGTTTTGTTCAAATATCAATAATTATAATACCAAAAATAACTTACAGAGTGTTCTATTTGCCTTCTTCTTCATGTGTCAGTAAAACATCAGTAAAATTGCTGTAGATAACCATTTGAAATAGGTTTTTATGCAGTTCCTTCTGTTTCTTTTCTAAGTTATAGATGCTCCAATGTTAATACTATTGCAGTGGACAAAAAGTGATTGTCCTAGGAGTGCATGGCTTACTGTAGTATCAGCACACTTAAGTTCCCATTATTTTTAATGATTGCTGAACATCCAATTCTGCATGTAATTACAGACACCTACCAAATTGTCCTCAGTGAGTGAAAACTGAGTTTATTCTGAGATAGACGACCTTCTCTTCTCCAGGAACTTATAAAGTTATTTATTGAAGAAGCAATTACCAAATGTCATAACATGCATAACTTACTAGCTGTATGTATCTGATCTATCAGCCATTACATCCATTAAAAAATGTTTTTAAGTCCATTGGTCTTTCTTTAACCTCTTTAGGAACTATCAAGAGTGAACTGAAAAACTTCTGATTTAAAATATCCTTGTATACTTGTTGGATGATTGCTTTATTGGAAGAATCCCCTGTGTTGCAGGGCTCCAGGAGAGTTAGAAGAAAGTCTGTTTCCTGCATTAATGATCAGTGTCAGCTCTGGCAAAAGATATATCTTTGGGATTGTATGCACATGGGCTATTCAGATATGTGTCTGAAATAACTACTTCCATGAACTTCTTTCTATGTTAATTTACTCATCAGGGTATCATTTTACAGTGTCAGTCTGTTACCTGAAGAACATTTACATGACTTAGTGAAGTAGAATACAAATTAGAGCAATATTTTATGCAAAGATCTTTCTTTTCTGATTTGCTTTACTGCATAGATGGAGACCACAACTCCACTGCCCATAATAATTTTAGTAACAACCATGGAGTTCTCCTTTAATGCTAGCAATTTCCATAAGGGTAAGAGACAGGGTAATGTAATGCTGCATAAACTAGATGTCCAGCTTTAGAAGAATCTGTTATCAATGCAAAAAGGTAGAAAGTGGGGCTTTTCTTGAAAGTTCAATGCTAGATGAAGGTATCAGCAAACTTCTAAGGAGGATACGTCTGAAAGTTCAGGCCATATTGACCAATAAACAATTTATGGAGAGAACACAAACAAACCGTTAGAATATTTTAAGACTGTTGCTTCTGACAAGTATACTTTATTTATGACTTTGCAGTGCAATCTTCTCCAGTAATTTTTACAAGTAAAAAAAGAGAGAAAGGGGAAAGAGGCAGCATTCTCAGTACTTTCTCCTCTTGTCCTCTGCCATGTGTGGGGTACGGTCCACACAGGTAAGAAAACCTCAATATTCCTGTCTCAAAAAACCCTGGAACTACAGAAATCAGAGATGTGACATGTTAAGTGCTTAAGGACAAAGGAAGGAAATAATGTTGCTGCTTTATCTGAACCTTGTACAATGTCAGTGCCAATAAATGAGAGCTGTAAGCAAAGCCAGGTGAGGCTGGGTGGAAAAGGAGGCAGATAAGGGGTGGGAGAAGGGTCCAGCCTTCACACAACTAATGCCACTGTTAGGCATCCTGTTGGCCAAGCCAATCCAGACATCAGAGCAAGCCAAATCTGAGAAATTTTTCCCTAAAAAACGTTGCCATTCCTATGTTCTAGTTAAAAAAAAGAAAAAAAAAAAATTAAAAAAATTTTAAAAATGCATTTTTTTTGCTTGAAGAATATATCTAGGAAATCAAAATATTGCTGAAGAAATTCTGACCAGTGGACTGAAAACATAATGCAGAGCAAAGGTAGGACAAGCTCAGAGAACAGCCTGGGCTAGTAAGGAGCAAGGTGAGGGAGAAGATGCACCGGAGTCAGCCCCCTGGCTCCCAATCCCACACCTCCTATTTGCCATCCCGATTCACCAGACACCTACAAGGCCTCTTTTCAACCAGAGTTGAAAAACCAGAGTTTCTGAGCCACAGGTTGCAAGCCCTGGGGTTGGAAAGACAGCAGTGCTCTTTGTCTTTGACACTCACCAGTAATGCCAAGTGAGCAAATTGTTGAGGTGTGCGAGTGCAAACCCTGCTGTAACAAGTGTCCCGTTTGACATCTTGACATCTTGGGATGAGGCTGTCACTCCCCATAGCTGAGGAGGGCTCCCTTTCTGGGGAGACCCTCTGACATCTGTGCACTTCTTCCTAGGGGAGTTCTTCCAGCTCACAGCTGTATAAACACTGGTGTGGAAAACCTGCTGTAAAACTAAACACTTCAGGAAGGCCTTAAAAATATCTTTCAGCTCTAAAGGTACTCTGACATGGTCATTAACTAGACAAACCTGTTCCTCTAACAAACTGAGCTTGATAAATGGTTCCCTATTAATATCCTAATTTTGCTGGATCTGATGATCAGCTTTCAGAGTTCAGAGGCAAAAAAAGACTGCTTGAAAGATGTCTCTTACAAGAAGCTAATTGCATTCAGGGTTTTCAGAAATATTAGGTCAGTTCCTGTTCAAAAGTTGTGTGTCTGTTCTTTTTTAGTGGCAACAAAATTAATTCTTCTGGGCTTGGGGAAAAAAAAAAAAAAAGAGTACTTTGATTTTAACCAGTAAATGTACTGTCAAGTCTTAGTTCAAATAGCATTTTAAGTTTTAATACATTCCACAAAGGAAGAGATCTCATTTCAAAGATGAAGGCCAGTGTAAGATAATTCCAACAAATCTGGTTGTGTTTTAGGCAGTATGTTTATACGACGTTTATAAAAAACTACTCTTTTAACACTAATATTTCAGCAGAAATATCACAGTTGAATTATCTTCTGGACACTTACATAAAAATACCATTTACACCAGTGCAGCAATGAAAACAATGATTTAAGTGGGGAGAGAACATTTCCCATAGGCCGTATTCTAGTTTTAATTACATCCTTTCTGTTTTAAAGATTTAGGATTTACTATCTGAGGATAGCCTGGTGTCTGGGAAAGTGACCCATGTCAGTATTTCAAAGAAAGATGTAAAAAGTCTTTACAACATGGCATGTCTTTGTGTTATCCTGCTCTTTAATACAGCAGCACAAGCTCACTGGATTTCCTGGTGTTATCCTGGTGAGATTAGAATGAAGTTTCATTCAAAGAGGATCTGGGTTTGTTCATAATAAGCAACTGCTTTTTGATCGCTTGATGGCCTCTGCTTTTATTTTAATTAACTTATTGTTGTTCTACAATGATGTTTCCTCCTTTGGCTTGGCCATTCTATTTATCATGGTAGACCTTGTACAGATTCCTGATGAAGTCTCTACCTTATTAAGAGTTTTATAGAGAAGTGTTTATTTGCAGAGTGATTCTTGATTCCCATGTGTAAAATAATTTTTAAAACCAACATTACTATGAAAGGACCGATGAAAAGGGTTGCTTATAAATAGTACTTCTAAAACTTGCGGTTGTGAAGAAAGATTAATCTAAAATGTTTTTCAAAGTCCTTCTTTATCTACACATCACACTGCGTCTCTAGCTTGATACCAGTGTTCTTAACTGGAATTCTGCCTTGATAGTCCCACTCAAAGGATTCAAAAGACAAGCTGTAATAAAAAACTAGTTTTGATCACAAAAGCGTCAAATTAAGTATTTTCCTTTCGAAAAGAGCCTTCATTACATTTGAAAATATTCATGGGGAAAAACAGACCTTTTGGAAAAATGCTCCATAGAGGGAAATCAGGCTGACACATGTATTTTCTGTTTGGGATGAGACTCTGCAGTGGTGTGAAGCGTGAGAACAGCAGCACCATAAGACTGGCATCCTCAAAACGTGACTGGGGAGAAATATCCATAGGGTAGACAGAGCCAAGTGGGCCAAGAATATCATCTCTCAGCTGGGGCCATTTAAGCAGAGTCAAGCAGCAATGTCACCACATCCCTCCCACCCCCAACACTAATCATTTTATTTCTGAAACTTCATTTCTAAAACTCATCTTGTAACATAGAAATTACCGTTTTTGCCTTTTTAAACTGATTTTTAAAGCCTTATGCAGAGACAAATGGCATTATCTTGACTTTTTAGCCTGACTCAGGAGAAACGGCAAATACCATAACTTCTTGCAAGATAGAAATTTTGTTTTTCAGTCTGATATAAAAATAGTATGATCATAGTTTATATTCTGCCTTACATCTCTTGTAAAAGGAAATGTAATAAGTACTTCTACATTTCTCTTAAAATGATCCTTAGCTAATCTAGACATCATAGTTGTAGGAAGGTTGCAGCCAGCTATGTATGTGTGTGTGTGTGTGTTGCACACAGGTGTGCAAGACCAGAAAAATCCTGGTCATCTGAACCCATACTCCAAAGTTGCCTTCATGCAGAAGAATATCTTCAATATTACATCTCTACAAACTCAGCATCCTATAAAAGTGAGCTCTGGGAAATGTGTCAAAAGTATAATGGAAATTTTAGGGGTTTAGGAATCAGCCCTTTCCAGTGAGTTGAGCCCTTCCAATGGAGTGAGGAGCAGGAAATTCCAAAAATTCCTTAAGGAAAGCAAAAGTGACAGTCTTCTAATGCAGTGCAAAATGTCCTGCCTTATGCTTTTTATCCGCTGAAGATTCACCCAGTGTGTGTGTTATTTTTTCTCTGCTGATGATATAAATTAGTCCTACACTGCAGTTATGCCATATACCCATCTCATTTTCATAGTCTTCTGTCTCCCTGCCTTATTAGAAAGTGAGCCTAAAGTGGGTTTGCTATTACACTTGTTTTTAGCCTGAGATCATGCACAGTAGTGAACTGTAGAAGTACTCTTTTGTGCAACCTGCAGAAAGACAAAGACACAAACCGAGAAAAGTGACATTTGCTTTCCTGTGTGCATTTCTTTCCTGATCTGTACTGAAAGCATGGGCTGTGCTTTAAATATTTGCTGAACACACTTGCTTCTCTAGCAGTGTATTTGCCTACTTACCCATTTCAAAACTCACAATAATACTCTCTTTTCTGTGCTTCCATAGTGATTGTTTGAAGATGACCTCTAGATGGTTGTTTTCTAGAAGAAAAAAAAAAAACAAAACAAAACAAAAAAAGAAAAGAGAGACAATGATTGATAGAGTAGGTTTTAATATTTAATTGTCCCAGCATGCAACATACCAAAGCACTGGGATGCTTAGAAGTGTTCTGGTACATAGGCAAGTGCTCAAAGTGGTCTTGAACCACTTCCACACATGAAAGAGATGTGAGTCTAGTGCATTATCATCTCCTGATCCCTGTGATTGTGAATTATGCACCTTTCCAGCAGACAGCAGGAAACTGAACCTTCTGCGACATCGGGCTGAGACCTTGGCAGTAGCTCCCTCAGAAACTAATGACCATCACAAACCCCACCACCTTCTCCTTCACAAGCAAGGTGCTTCTTTTTCTTTCCTCCTAACATATGGCAGTGTATAGATTTAAAACCACAAAAACAAAGCCCTGCCAAAACTAAACACTACACTGCACATCCAGTTTTCCCTTGGGAGCAGGATAAGAGGGAGGATGAAGCACACATGGCAGATGTTGGTCATTTAATGCTCTACAGGAAGGCAGTCAGATGCTACAGTGATGTATGAGCCCGTGGGGAGCAGAGCAAAACAACTTCCATGCCCCCCTTCTCAGCAGCCTGAGAAAAAGGGCCAATGTATAGGTAGAGGCAATCAACCTAAAAAGATGACCAGGTGCAAGTGCCAACACTAAGCAGCCTTAGTCTTTCCACAAGATAAAATCCTTGCTTTAGAGGATTTCAGTGAGAAAGAGCCTTCTGCTGGTTTTGGGGTTGGTTTTTTTTTTTGGCCATGGGTCCCAATCCTGTGTGCGTGTGGGTGGACGCGGGTGCATGTGTGACAGCATCACCCAAGACTAACCCAGGCAGTGTAACTTCACAAGTTCAAAGCTTGGATTCCTCTTCATTGCTTTTTTAGGGGCTGCCTCTGATCTTTGCCTTTCATCCCTGGATTTATTTGGAAGCATTTCTCCCTCACTTCTTCACATGGCAGGTTGCATGCAGATTCGTTTTTCGGGTACTCAGTGACCATCCGCAATTGCTTTGTACATAGTTTCCATCTGCACGGGCTGTACTGACACCGAGACTTGAAGGAATAACTGGATAAGGAGGCCTCTCTCTCCAGCTGTCGTGTCTAGTTGTGGCAGCAAACTGGTGTTTCATTGTAAAAGATGTTAATTTCAATCTGAGCTGTAGCTGTGTTGAGAGGAGCATAAAAGGAATTCTTGATTATCTATATCAGTACCGTTTGTCCCCAGGGACAGGCTCTGAATCTTCAGATCACATATGGCAAGAGTGCTGTGATAAAATATGCATCAATAAAACTTTGCAATTTATGATAATAAAGGAGTGGAAAGTTTTATACACTGTGATAATTATTCCTGACTGGTATTTTTTCCTTCCTTTTGTTCTTCTGTATGCCTTTGTTTTAAAGCCTTTTCTGTGCGTTGTAGTAACAGTTGCATCATTGACATTACAGGTTCACAAACTGGGGGGCTCACCTTGTTTCTAGGTCCTCTGAATTTCTTCAGGCATCAGTTTGCTCCTGAAGCATCAAGGATTTGATGTTTTGGGATGGCTTCGAAATACTGTGGTTTGCCATTCTTCTTCCTCTTCTGTGAATCACCCAGTGTGATTTTGGAGTAGCTTCCAAAAAGGATCAAAATACATTCCTGTGATCTTTTTTTGAATTTCTCATTAATATAATCAATGAGAGATGCATACTTTTGCATGAAGACAGCATTTATCCCATCTTGCATTGTTTAAAATGTATTTAATTTAAGTAGAGGTTTTATTCTTTTGAAGTAGGAAAAATAATGATATGTTTACAGTCCCAGGAAATAAGCAGTGGAGTATTAAATACAACCAATAGATTATCTGTGCCCTTATTTATTTTTTTCCTCAGCTCATTAGATCTTTGGTGGCCATAATATGAGAGACCCTGTCTTCTGCTTCAGCACACTTGATAGCATTTAATCATATAGCTTGAAACGTATGGCCTAACAGTACAAGCTGCTTGCATTCTTGGGTTCTGTCTGACTTCAAAAGGACTTACATATGTCATGTTTACAGTCAGCTCTCCTTTACTGAACACTCTCACTGACATGTTTTCACTGCATCTAGCGCAGTGGGATCTCAGGCTTTACTGGGACATCTAAACCCTGCTGTAACACAAATAGTCATTAGTACCTTCTGTCTTGTGTTTTCCTTTTTTTTTTCCCTCAGGTCTGTACTTCAGTTGGCCTAACAGAAATAAACCAGCTGCTTTTATCCTTTCCCAAGCCTATTTCTCCACAATTAAGGCCAAGCTGGGAAGCTACTTATGGGAAAGAGTTTAGCCATCAAGCTGCCTCATGAATGTTTTCTTTATTCATGCTCACTTGACTAAATTGTGTGCTCCTGTCCAACAGTAGCAAAGTACTTATCCTGAAGCACATGTTTATTTCCTATCAACTTCAACAGTACTTAATCACCTGCCTGAGGTTCAGCATGTGCTGATGGGCTCTGCGTGTTTGGTGCCCAAGGCCCCCCTGAGGAAATCCTACCTGTTCAGTCCAGCAACTTCAGCCTTTCCCCAGTTTTCTGCAGTTGCTTGAATTTCATCGAAGGCAATGACATTTACATCATTTGTGTAAGTGCATAAGTGGACATGGACATCTTTAAAATTCTGCTGAATGTGGGCCTACTTGATTAAAAAGGACTCAAACACTTAACAGAAAGAACAGATCAATTTATAATTGGAAGGCTATTTGCAAGTATTTTCCTTTTTTGTACAAATGCAGTTGAAAAGACAAAATGCAATACTATTAGTTCCACTTTATGGAGTGATGAGAGATTTAGGTTACAAAAGATACTAATTTCCAATTATTGAGATGTAAGGAAAGGTGGATGGTAAGGCCAGGAATGGAAAGGATCTTGTGTGTTTTCTTGTCTCTGCATTTGTGTAAATTAATAGGAAATTACAGACTGTTAGAAGGTTGATTGAATTTTGTTTCTTAGCCTCACTGTTTTTCATTAAGGTGATCCTAAAAGCAGGTGGCTTTCAATTAGTTTTGTTGACAGTGCTGGCTAATGTTGTAACGATCCTTGGGAGAGGGAAAGAAAAGAGATTTATTGCAGTAGGGATAAGCTAGGCCAGGCAAAAAGACAGGGTACATAACCACTAATTAACTCATGTATTCATTAAAGCAAAAACGAAAATAAAACCTAAGAAGAGGAGGAAGGAAAAACAACATGCAACCTGAAAGAGGATTGTAAAGCATTTCTGCACTGCAGATCAGACCCTTGAGCTTTTGTTACATTGTGCATATCATATTAGATGGTATATATGAGCCAATTGCATATAAATCACATTCTCCCAATCTTGCAAGTCCTTCTCACACAGCATATTTAATTTAACATTGTAATATTTATTTTCTAAAGTTGTAAGTAGGCCAAAACATACACAGCAAAACGAGCATTCTGCCACAGCACAGCTCCTGACCTACACTCCAGTAGAAAATTAACCCCAATTCATCTTCGTTGTGACCTTGTGCCAAATAGCTATTTCAGATGCTCTGTTCCTGCCCTTCACTGACTTTGTAAACTGAAGCTGTAGCCATTTAGCCTAGTTCAGTTTGGGTTTTTAATTACATGTATTCCATTCACTTGTTTCCACTTAAAACCATTGTGATGCGCTTGGGTGACTTGTAAGCAAGCTTTGCTTGGTCTTAGTATCCTTTAGGGACAGTCGTAAACCAGAATGTGTGTATGGCTGTTGAAACTATTTCAAAAAGGAACCGCTATCTCAGATTTGAACTAGAAGGCTTTGTTTTCTGACACAAAGGGTCAAAGTCTTCACAGTTACTTCCATGTGTCGCTTCCCTCATTCCCATCAGGATTATTTTAAATTCACATTATGGATGAGCATTTGTGTGCACATGCACAGTTCACTGGGAAACAGAGTCCCTGTATTGTTCAAAGCTCTTCTAGAAGTGATTTGTTTCAGGCATTTGTCTCACAACTGCTTGCACATCTCTAAGACCCACAAGATTTCAATCTGCTAACAAAGTCTGCTTTCAGATACTGTGTTGAGAAACCAGAGAAGCTTCAAGTGTTTTGGTTTTTTTTTGACTTTTTCATTCTTGATAAGAATTAGTAAAAACTGATAAAGAAGGTGTGTGTTTTTCACCTATTATTTGAGTGATTAATACTATGTTTTGCATGGCATCACAATACAGCTGGTTCTTCTGCTCCTCCCAAGATTAACAGAGATTGTATCTGATTGGTGTAATGTTTTCTACATTTGTAGAACTGGGCATATTTTGACTGCAATGAGGATGCGAAGTGAGAAGGCTGCAGAAAGGACACTGAGATAAGGCAGTCTGAGTTGTCTCCCTGAACTCCTGCCAGACACAGATGAAAATGCTTCATGACAAAGTCTATCAAATTGCATTTATCTTGTGAATGCAAATTATTCCTACGAAGTTACAGTACGAGAAGAAAAAGTGAAATTTATTTAAATTAAAATTTTGAAAAAAACCTAAACCCCTGGATTTATCAAATTCAGGTGACTTCTGGCTTTGACATTACAGGCAAGAAAGTAAGCTTATCTGTCATTTCTTACCTCTGGTACAGCTCTGCTTATGAAGAAAAATTGGACCATATGGGAGCATATGGAAAAAACAGAAGGTTAATATTTGCGGGAAAGTACCTCCTACAGGTGGCATTATAATTAACCTTGTGGGTCTTGAGCACACATGCCAGTCAAGCGTGTCACGTCCTGGCGTGGGGTAGGAGCACCATTCCCATACCAGCACCACCAGGAGCTGCCTGGCTGCCCCAGGGGGTCCGTGTTGGTCCCAGGCAGGGGGTGAGACTGCAGCAGTGCCCCCGGGGTCACCCTTCGCTCCCCACATCGACCAGAGGTCGAGGTAGGGGGTGGCCAATTGCATGGGGATGTGAGGCTCCACAAAGCTCAGTCTATTCTGACAGCACTGTGCTCTCCTCCTAACCCCGTTGGGCTAGAAGTTGGGAAAGTTGCTTTCTCACACCCTGTAGTTTCCCACTCCCCCTTGGCCTGGCACCATCCTGGTGCCCGGTGTCTCACCAGCTGGGAGAGGAGTGGGAAGCTGTGCTGCAGTCTGCTCTCCTCACTTCTTCTTGTTGCCCAGGCTGTTATTAAAGGGATGGTAGGACCTGGCTTGTTTCAAGGGTTTGACACCCTCCTTCCCTTATTTGAGGCAGGAGCTGGATGTCTCTGCAAAAGCCATAACCCTGTGGCCACCTCTTCTCCAGCCCCATGGGCTGCTGAAGCCATGCTCACTGTGCCCTGAACACCTTAGTGTAGGGAAGGCAAATACAAATGAGAAGTAGACATATACACAGAGGATCATACATCTGAGACATGTGTTGGGGGAATATATGGTGCATCAGGCTGCGAGCTAAAGGGGAAAGACTAAGAAAGGCAGGATCAAGACCGGGGAAACAGCTGCACCCATGTTTTGCCCCATATATTTGACCAAGAACAACTGGGGAAGGTACAGAAATGTGAATAGCAGGGTAAGTAAATTGAAAATAACGATGCAGCACAATCAAAAGGTACTCACCTTTGAAAAGGCCTGAAGCTTTTGCACAGCTTTAATAAAAGCAATTTGCAGGAGTGCAGTGTTTTAAATAAAATGATGCTCACAGAGTCACAAGCTATGATTTATTTTTAAGCATCCTCATGCAGTGTAGTTTATTAAATTTCAACCTGGGCTCTTAACTGTACAGTTAATGTAGATAACTCATTTGATTATCATTCAATCAGGCTGTTTTGTGACTGACTGAAACATCCCCATATTGTTACTACAAATATTTCAGTTAGCTTGTTTGAAGAAACCGTAACATTCCTTTTTTCCTTTTTTTTTTTTCTTGCTTGTTGTGTTTTATTTTTGTCCTCATTACCTTTCTTCTGTCAAGGACTCGTGCCAAAGTATATAGTGTGGGATTACTAATGTCTGCCCTAGTCCTTTAGTGTGTTTTTTTTGAGTACACAGTCTGTATTCATTCTTAGATATGCATGCATCTTCTAGTATCATTAGGTGATTTCTTTCCTTTTTCTTCATGCAAAACATAAAGGAGAAGGAAAAGCATGGACATCTTGCGTAATACATTGCAGTTATTAATGACTATACGTGCATCATTTAAAAAAAAACAAACTAAAAGAGATATACTAATTCTAAAAAGCTGTCTGGCTACAGTATAGGATGAAATTAATTACTACATTAGATTCTATTACAGTTCTTCGTTGCAAAATTACGTACTAAGTATATTTGTTTCGAATTAGAGTAGAATACAAGTACCTAAATATAGGAGATGTTCTCACCCTATTTGTGTCTTGTGACAAGAGGTTTGTTTTTAGTAGCACCCATTAGGTGTACTCTACTGCAAAACTTCCACTGAATTCTTGAGATGGAGCTAATTTTATGTGGTGTCACCTCACCAGGTACTGTGGCCAATCTGCAGACTATACATTACAGAAGATACCTAGTCTAACCTCTTCCTGGAAGGTGCTTACTACACCTGCACTAGCAAAGGGACCTCTGTAAAAAGAGGCAGCAATAGTTGTTGGGTCAGATAGATGATAAAGTTGGTCAAGATTTTGGACCCACAACTTTGATTCAGTTATATCAGCCTATCTAATGAAGGATATAAATTCAGCTCACAAAACTTGATGAGTGACACCAGTACTACTCTCTCTTACTATACAGTGCACTCTTCTGACGAGTTCCTGCAACAACACTGAAATTCTTCTGGGGACCTGGTACAGATATATCAGGGTTAGGGTGGCAAAATAGCAAAAAAAAAAAACCAAAACAAACTAGTTCTGTGGTCCTCTTTCCCTTCCAAGAGCAATTGCACACTTAGATTCTAGAGTGCACAAAACAACTTTTTTCCAGGATATAAATTCCACCTTGAACTTCTAATCATAGCTTAGCATGGTTTGTTGATTTCATCTGTGAAAAAGGTCTCTAAAATTGTGTTCAGCCTTGCTTCAAGCCTTCAGGAGCATTTCTTCCCAATTTATGGCAAGCATTGCAGTGGATGCTAGTAAAACCAATGATTTCATGAAAGTGACTGGTAAACTACAAGGAAAAGAAAGTCCTTTCTCATCTAGCTAAATGAGATAGATACCGTAACTTGTATATTGTATCAGCACAGGTAACCTTCTGCAGTTCAGATCAATGAGCAATCTTTGCTGCAGGGTAACAGTGGGAGTCTGTAGCAACTGCATGTCTTCTTCTCGGTGCCTTTTGCCTTGCCCCTGCTCTGGACTGTGAGTGTCTTGAAAAAGGTTATGGGGAAAAACTGTGATAATAGAAGTGCAAAGATGTCTCTTCTGACAGCAGGCTTCAGTCATTGCTGTTACCAGTTTTCAACATGAAATATTTGATTATGAAGGTAGAATTGAAAATTATCAAACATATCACAAACATCAGGTCTGAATACAACTCCACTGTGTTTAATGAGAATTTTAGCTCTGAATTCTACTGAAATATTAGGCTTACTAGTACATATAGACAAAGTAGACAATATCACTTGACCCTGGAGGAAAATGAGCTACCCTACATACCACACTATTATTTATTATTAAGTGCCATCTCTCAAGCATAGTAGGATGACACTCCACAGAAATGTGCAGGAAGACCCAACCCCTGTAGCAGAGGACTTCAAACTCTAAAGCATCAGGTCTAGGTCCATGTAGAAAGCTTTCTCAAAGAATTAGGAGCTTTTTTTCCTTCATATTTAGCCTGTCTAAAAAATATTTATAGATCCTCTTGTCAGGTTCTGTATGCCACATAGTGGACGAGATGCACTCTTTTGCCAGAAAGAATATGTGTGTCTCATATAGAGTAGAAAAATATGTAATATTTTTTTCTCCACATTTTTAATACTATTGTATACTATTTATACTAGTTTATACTGTTGACAGTAAGTTTTATTTAAAGTGCCATTAAATTATTGTGCATTATATTATTTTGTTTTTAATAAAGATTTTAAATAACACTGCTCTTGAGTTGCTGCAGAGGGCACAATCTTATTCTTGTATTTTCACTTAGTTTTCTACTGCAATTCAGTAGGACTGCTGTAATTAAATTCACATAGTATTCATACTGTTGTGGGTGCTGGAGGAACAAATGAGAAAAAGTAAGGTTAATGTTCCTGTGACTTGAGAACCTAAGTATATGCTATGTTCAGAAAAGATAAACTGGGAAGAGAAGAGTTAAGGCAGCAGTATGTCATGGTAATGGTATTGTAATATTGCTAATGTAGTTCTTGATAACATAATGGCTTTTCTCTTGAAGGCAGACACCTGAGAATAAATAGATTGCAGTTATTTGCCCATTAACCTCAGTGTTATTAGATGCCAATGAGCAATTGGAATTGAGCCTTCAGGAGTTATCTGACTGTAAACTAGAGGATACCTTAGGAAGGAATTTCCTGTACAGGTCACAGAAACTACTCTGGGGGCCGAGGGTATGTGCAGTCCCAAGGTAGCAGAGAAATATTTGCAGGTGCAGAAAATGGGAAGCTACATTGGAAATCAGAACAGTTTAGAATCTCTAAAGCAAAACATGTCTCACTATCCCAACATACCTTGAGTGTTGGTACATTTGTCTGTGTTGTTAACTGAAACAAAATGTTTGATGTTGGGGTTGAATGGAACCCCTTACATTACAGGCAGAATAAAAAAAAAAAAAAACCTAATTAAAAAAAAAATTAGAAGATGTGGCTACTTGTCCTGATAGCTAAAATTAGCCTTTATGCACTCTGCTTGTTACTGCAGGATTAATGGGCATGCACATATCTTGCTAGGCTACTTTGAACTAAATTGAAAGACAGATGTTTTATTAATCTAATTCTGGTTACAGTACTTTGAACGAAGTTGTAAAGGAAATACTAAAATATTTTTGCTGAGATTATAATAATTTCCTTAAGTAACATTAGTAAAGCAATAGATAATTGAGACAAATCACCATAGAATATTTTAGGCAGTAGAGATCAAGCTTACAAAAATACTGAATTAAGTCACTAGGGACTCCAAAGGTAAGATAAATTCCTGACTTTTAGATGCTGAGGTCTGTCCCATAGGGAGATATGAGACCCCATCAGGGATTTCTTTGATATAACTTCCAAGTGAAAAGTAAGCAGAGAAACAGTTAGTAGCATGAATTTTAACAAGTTGCTCCACGAGCTATGTGCTTAAAGAAGCCTGGAAACCTATATATTTGTTTTTCCACACCTATAGATGCTGGTATCTCCTCTGGAGTAGCCTTATTTTCTCTGTTCTGGCTCCTGTAGTCTGAGGATGGGGACTACTGTCATGTCACCATGACAGCATCTCAGGTTTGCCTCTCAGTGTCCCATAAGTATCCACACAGAACTCCAGACACGAGGCCCCAGGGATCTGCTCCGTGACAAGGTCCAAGTTACCCACGTTAGTTGTCCAAACACATCTTCAGGCTACCCAGCATGGGGCATGCCCAAAACCACAATTAAAGGGGCAGAGTTTGCTATAGGTTTTCTCTCTGTGAGGAATTAATTTAGATCTTTCTTCTCTTTATTGCAATTTTATAACATGTGGAGGGTCCTATGATTTCTGGTTCTGACAGCTCTGAATTGAGCCAGCAGAAACTGGCTGAAATAGATGATACTGTAATAAACCAGAAGATTTCAAACTAATTATGGGCAGCCTGGATGGACAGGCATAGATAGAGAGCTCTGTTTTAAGGCATGAGCCATGAGCACATGAGGTCCCAGGGTCCCAGCTGTGAGAGGCCCTGGAGACTCATCAGTCAGGGCTGGGATTGTTCTTTAGAATAGAGATGACCCCATGTTATGCAATCCTAGAGCTCAGATGGTAAAACCTCTTGAAGGACAGGTATTTTCTGTGTCTTTCTGGCAACAAGATGCTCAGCACCCTGGGCTGCTGCACATCCAGAAAATGCCTGCTGTTTGCTTTCAGATAAGTTGGACATGGGCTGTAAATCTGATATACTGGACTGCATCTGTGGGAAGGCTATACCTCTTGTGGGCAACATGCTTGTCCAGACCCTACTCCATAGGCAGTCGGGAGTCATTCTCCTCATGTAATGTGTATTTATCCAGAAATGCTGAGGTCCCCTGTTCACACTGTCCTTCAGCATTTAAATGGTGGCTCTGCCGCAGACAGAGGGATGGCAAAATTATGTATTTCTTTATGAGACTTGAAATGGTGCAGTCACTGAAAGGTGTTCTATTACCAAAAGGACAAGAGAGTAGAAAGACATCAGGAAGGCAGGAATAACTTGCCTAAGCTGCAGATGAATATTCCTCTTCCTCGTTTTAAAATGTAGTGAATTTGGGACTGGACAGTGTAAAAATGTGAAGCAGTAAAAGTGAGACAGAAGCCTGACCCTGTTTTTCAACAGTACCCCATCCTCTGGCACTGTCTCTGTTCAGTTAAGGACATGCTTAAGAAAAGATGCACGTTTCTGCCTTGGTGAATTTAATGGTGCTGAAGTCCATCCCACTGCTGGACAGCAGAAAGTCTTAACTTTCAGAAGGTCCCTAAGTACTTGCTGTAATCAGCTTCTGAAGTAGAAAATCATCTCAAGTACAAAGGCATCTGCCTAGAAATGAACAGGTACTGAACTGCTCATTTCATTATAGATATTTAGGAGGTTTAATTGTTATACTGTCACTAGGACAATATACTTATTTTAAAGTTTATTAATAGTTCTTGGATAACAATATAATTAATGTTTACCTGCAATTAAAATCTGTGTTGATTAAGGTTGCACTATACATTGTTGCTTCTGTAAGAGCTTTGGTAATGAAATGTGTGCATGGACAAAACTTAAATAATCCAATGTTCCAAGCACCAGCAAAATAGTAAACAGGAAAGCAAAACTTCTCTAATGAGCTCATTCAATTATGAAATACTTTGGAGGAGGTGCAGCAAGAAGAGAAGATACTCTAACCTATGTGGCAATAAGTTTTTTGTCCTGGAGATCGAACTCAAAGTCCCTGACATGGATTTAATGTTTATTTAAATAGCAATTGATTTTGTGTTGTAGAAATGATGCAACCCATATAATGCCCATAATCCAAAATCAACATAAAATTTTTCAGACTTCTCACCCTAGCCTGTACCTTTTAGCAACCATCTTTTCCCTTTTTTTAAGGATCTTGCCTTATCCCTCAAGTGGACAACCAAGTTCTGTCTCTAGAAAACATAGGGCCAAGTCATTAACTTATTGGAGTTAATGACTGAATGTGCTGTTGCTCCAGTGGGAGGAGGCTCACAATAAGCTGGTGAACAAAGCTTTTCCATTTATGCACTAAAGTCAAAGAATAGGGTATTCAGCCAATCAAATTACCTGTCCAAACATAGGAAACAAAATAGAAAAAGAAGACCATGGGTCAGATTTGAATCTGTGGTACACTGCTGATGTGTAATCAGTAATGCTCAAGGTAATCAGTAATGCTACCTCATATTTAAATTTGACTCTGTTTCCACTTAGAGCATTAGTCCAAGTCTTAGAATCTGTAATCACCAACCTGCAATTAACTCCCTGTGTTTATACCCTTTTGATTACTCATAACACCCCATATTATTAATGCAAAGAGTTACCATAAAATATTTCATCATTAGTTCTGGCTGATCAACTTTTTGTTTTTTCTCTTTCCTACTGGAAAAAAAATCATTAGCCAGTAATAATACAATTAAGAATGTTTTAAATCTGTTCCATTAGCTTGCTTGGTCTAACAAGTCATGTGTTCCTCAGTCTCCTTTAAGATTTATCAGAGGAGCTTCTTCTGCACCAGTGCTTCTTCAAGGACTGCTGTGTGAGCTGACTGTCCTGCCCTGGTGACTGCTACGTAGGTATCAGTGGGGGCAGTGCCATGTAAGGCCTTGACCTTTACTGGGGATGAGCAGGATAGCAGGAGGGTGCTTGCTTTTGAATTGCAGCCAACACTATTAGGCAACCCCAACCTGAGCTACATCCTCCCCTCACAATGCTTCCATCTGGCACTATCAGGCAGTAACACTTTGCAATATACCCACAGTGTTACAGACCCAGTGTGTGATGGGCAGGAGCAGAGAGTTGGAAAGACCAAGGATTGTCCTTCTCCTTCCTCTTCCTTATGGATGGGCTGCCAGGGCAGAGAGGTGGATTTTGCTGGAGATGGATGCAGTTCTGCTGGTGGCGTGGCCATTAAGAATTAAACTAGGGCTTTTCTAGAGCAAGATTGTAAATTCACAGTAAGATGGTAGTGTCAAATCATCCTATTGCAGCACCTGTATTTGCAGAGTACAGACTCCACACAGCAAACTTCAACTTGGTTAGTTTTGACTGAATTGCTTCCCTTCCCTCTCTCCTTCTCTTTTTGCCTTGTATTTTCCTTTTATTTCCCCTGTAAGACAAAACCAAGCGTTCAGTACATCTATATGGGTAACTGTTTTAAAGATTGCTAGAAAACATTTTTTACGCCTAATGGCCAGGAGTTCAAATGCAGACTACAAAAAGTTCAGAATACTGTGGTAGCCTTTGTGTGATGTGTTCTGTCATCAGTTTTTTTCATTAGTGAAGAGTTGGCCAGTGAAGCCTACTGGTCAAGCTACCTTCTCAGTCACTGAGAAGGTGAAGAGTGCTGGCCGAACAACATGAATAAGTGTAACCATCTTCTGTAGAGTCATGGGAAACATCAGTCTCTAGGATAGAACCCAAGATCTACTTGCCAATTTCTCAGTGATCCTAGCCAATTCTGTCTTCTCATCAGAAGGAAAACGTGAAAACAAAATGGATGGTTCATTCTCTGTGATTATGAGTGTGATGTGCAAGAGGACAAAAGCAGAAATGGGATTTGCTTGGTACTTCCTCATACCCCATTTGGTATTTTCTCTGGAGATCATTCAATAATTCTTCAGCAATCCTGGAACAGCAGGCATGGACTAGAAAGTATTTTCTTCATATGTAGGCAAAATCAATGTGTTGGTGGTCTTCTAAGCTCCCAGGGTTTAAAAAAGACATTGTCTTTTAGGCATTATTTGAATACCAACAAAAATAGCTTTTGTTTTCCAGGAACTGAAGCTCTATTACTTCTCAAACAGCCTTCTGCCTCTTGCCTCCACGGTTTCTAAGTAGGGCAAAAATTTAGCTCCATTAATGTCTAGGAAAACCTAGGAAAATTTGTTCTGAGCCTGTGCAATACCTTGAAAACTTAGGGGCAAGTTTTGTTCTCATTAAACTCATATAAAGCCAGGTCGCTTTACATTTGTGGTTGTTGGTATATTTCTTTGTTTGGTTCCTTCAGTTCTCTCATTAATTAAGTCAGACATCTCTTGCTGGGAAAACGGAGGGCTGAAATGTCAGCCCCAGCTTCCCTTACACCTCCCCAAGACAACATATCCGTTTGATAGAAGGCATCATAGGTGGGAGATTTAAGAATCAATTGTGTGAAGGAAATGAAATAGGCTAAGGCTTTATTTCTGAGAAAAATTGCCCCAAAGTGCAATCTTTCTCCATCACAGCAGTGGCTAGACATTGATAGTGGCAATGATGTATTAGGATGAGAATTCTGTAACTGGAGGCTTGCTGCAGCCAGGCTAAAGATGTAGTTACTTAAGCAGTTGCCAGTGAAGAGAGAACCAGATGTAAGAAGTAACATTTCCAGCCAAGGCAACTTAGCTCTTGTGGTCCCTGAACAAGAGAATACAGGCTTTGCCTCAGTGCTGTTGACATCTGGTGCAGGGAGGCAGAGACAAATGGAAGAGTTAAATCCTTGACTGGGCATAACACAGTAGATGGCCAGAACCTCTGGGTGTAGTGGGACAGTGAGCATTAACAGTCTGGATTTTCTGTAAAAACACCTTTGCTTTTTAATTCCAGAAATAGTTCTTAACACTGAAGTGTCCTGCTGGGCCTCATGGTAAACTTTATTGCTGAAGATCAGCTAATTTTGAGGGAAATTAACCTGTCAATCATTGCGTGGGCACTACTTACCCATTATGTGCTTTACTGTTTCCTGCCTTAATTTTTTTCACTTTAAGCTTATTTAATTTTGGGTTGAGGCTTGATCTTTTCCATGTCCTTCTCTGACTCTTTTCTTTTTGTTTCAGGCCTAACTGGTTTGTTCTTTTAATGTTTTCTTTAACACTTCACTCCAGAGGGCAGGTTTTCCAGACACTCTGGGGTGCAGTTCAGACTGGGGGTGGTGATTTCACAGTATTTGCCACTGTCTGCTTTCTCTCTGTTCCTCTCCACTGTCTCCCTGTTCCTCTCCATCCCAGACCAGGCTCAGTGCCTAACATTTTCTTTTGCCATCCTATAGAAGCTGATCTCAGCTTCCCTGGGGTTAGGGCTCAGAGACAGGATCCTCCAACTGCTGGACACAGGGGAGGAGATTGGCTTTTCCCTAGGAAGTCTTGATACTGCACAATGCTCCCTGAAAGCAGCCTCTCCATCACAGCCATGCTTATTTGTCAGCAAAGGCAAAGCTTCCTTGTTTGGAGGGTGGAAAAGGGCAAAAGGATTATGAGACCCGTTAACTCTAATAACTGAAAATTAACATCTGCTTTAAATCTTCTCTTTATTTTAGTCTTTTTCCATAGCAATGCTAATTGCTTGGTTTTCTTTCCGTCACTCCTGCAGAGACTCCTCTCCCATTTTGTCTCTGTGGGATCTGCTCCTTGCTGTTGCAGCTTTTTCATCTTGGCTTTGAGCCCAGATTCTCCACAGAAGACTGGAAATACTATTTTTTTTCTTATTACTTTAACTTTCTTTAACCTGCTTGTTGTTTTTTGTGTGTAGTTTTTGTTTGGGTTTTTTTTTTTTCTTCTTGTTCCCTTTCTGATTTAGAGCTTTTTTTTCTGCATCTTTTCACTCTTTTGTCATCATTTGCACTTGCAGCAGTCAGGAAGCAGCTGGTAGCTTAGGCTGAGGTGCAACTTCTCTTCTTCCCTGCATAATTTAAGTAGTTTGGAGACCATCTCAACCATGCTACATACAGAAGATATGAGCTTGTTGAAATAGTGCAGCTTTGCTACTTATAAGGACTCTGTTAATAATAACCTGAAGATGAGCCAGAAAAGAAACAGATTTCAGGGCAAGACTATCTATGGCTCTGCACTTCTGTACAGTACCTAATATCAGAAATGAAACAGAATACTTCTTCTGTGCAATAACTGTAGAAATTTAAACAGATGCCCAAAGTGAACAGCACTGGAAAGGCAAGTGACATCCTCTTTATTACTGTGAGGAGCTGCACCTGGTTGCAGTTCTTCTTACCCTCTGCGCTTTCACATTTCTCCCAGGCACCTTGAATGGCCCATCTTTGTCAGTGAATGTGCTACCACTGCCTTCAGTATTTGCCACATCCTTCTCTAAATTTTCCTGTCAGGTGAGCAGAGATAGTCTAACTAATTTCCATGCTGCAGTGAGCATCAGAAGGGAAAATGTATTCTTAGTGCCAAAAGAGTTAGCTTCTCAATTGTGCCTCTGATTTAGGGGAAAAGGCTGCCTACTTCTTTTTTTTTTATTATTTTATTCTTCCCCTATCTCTTCCCCCCCTTTTAGGAGTGCCCTTTATTGCAAGAGTGACTTGTAGCAGCAATGTAATTCCTCCATCAAACTCCCTCTGCTCATTTCAGGAGTCTGTTGATGCTGTTCTATTCTTGTCATGTCAGATTCAGTAATCCAGTTTACATTCATGATTAGATTAGGAAAGACATGAAATACCTGCATTTGCAAAATTACTGTGGATATTTACCAGTTGGCAGCTCATCCTCTTGCTTCCTTGCCATCTCACTGCTGGAAGCCCTTAATCCACTACTCAGATGTATAAGTTGATGCCTTGCTGTGAATCAAGAAACTGTCTTTCTGCATTGTTAATTTCTTTGGCGTGATCTCACCTCATGTTGTCTTCATAGACACGTGCCATAGCATAACTTGATGAGATGTAACCTGTGCTCTGGTAGGCAGCAGGGAGTCAGTACACTGATGATGCCTCCCAGCAGCCTGCCTTCAGAGAGCCTTGCAGAAGACGGGAAAAAAGAAAAAAAAAAAAAAAAAAAAAAAAAGAGAGAAAAAGGCAAGTTGGTTCACCTATCCTGTTGGAAAAACACATAAAACCAACACTACACGATGAGATGTGTGTCATGAAGAGCCTGGTGCTCTGTGGAAAATAATCGACAGGGATCACTTTTGCTTGGTTCACCACCTTTAGTGTGACCTGCAGGGCAGAGAGCAAGTAGAGAGCACAGGGCAACTTCTCAGCCTACAGCTTCTTGGGTCCTATTTCCAGAGTAGTGAGTGTCAACTGAATGCTGAAGACAGATTTGGAGTCTCAGGAGCCCCCTAAAGTCAGCAAACTCCACCTGGGTTTGAATCTTGGTTTGAGTCTTTTCCCTTTTTCTGTAAATGAGGTTCCCAGTGTGTCAGTCCTCTGTTGAAACCAAACCACAAGCCGTTTTTGTTATGAAAATGCGGATTGTTTTTCACTTTCCAGCCCTTCTGTAGGAACTGCTGCAATAGAAATGAGAGTCCTTGGCCATGAAACTCCACTTTATACCAGGAGTTAATTCCTGCAGTTTAATTTCTTGCTCCCATTTTTCCCACACATAATCTCTTCTTCCTCCACCCCTAAAACTCTCTTAGCTCAAAATTCAGATCTCCTCCATTGCTAGACAAGCATCCAAAAGCAAGAGCAAGAAATGAAGGCACTCCACACATCTAGACCTCAATTTTGTTTGCAGTCAGCGAAGGATGAATTATGGGCCATGCAGCATTTACCAGGGGCTGCTGAGGTGTTTGTTCTTCAGCACCAGCCAGGGACATTTATTTCTAAGGCAGTAAGTCCCCTTGTGAGAAAACACTGCTGGTAACCCTTTTATGTTTAATCTGCTGGGATGCTCATCTCAGCCCCGTGATGTACTGTGACAGTATCATCTCTGAGTTACAAACCTGTATGCTGTTCTGCCAAGGAAATGTTTTTCCAAATATGCTGAGAGCTGCCAATGAGCTGTTTGTGCAGCTTAGTAAATACTAGGTAATTTTCTTCTTAGAAAAGTGGAAGGATAGTAGGAGAAAACAATAAAGAAGAATAATCTACAATTCCCCTCAGATTACCTAGAATCATCCCTTAGGAAGAACATCAGGGCATGCATCAGAGGACACTCTTTCCTCTCCTGCCTGCAAAGCTGTTCACATGCCACCGCTGCCCAGGGGCATTTTCACCCTTTACCCCAACCTCTGCAGCATCCTTCTCTGCTCACTCTCTCCCTTCATCCTGCGGGCACGTAGAGCTCTCCCCACATGCGGGCTGCACTTCTCCAAGGGATGGGCTGGTAGTTTCTGACTACCAGAAGCTGCCTCTCCTACACCTTGCCCCTGCTACCACCCCTGGACCGGCTGTCTGGAGAGATGGGCTTCCAGCCTGCCAGGGGCTGCAGAGGCACAGGAACCACAGCAGGCAGCCTGCCACATCATTTCAGGGCCAGCCTCAGGAAAGGAGATCAGCCTGTCCTGTAGGCAGGCTTTTCCCAGCTGAGGATTTATCTGGCCAGATCAGGGCACTTGGCCGGTATTTCCCCGGGCAAAAGCCTCAGTGCTTCGAGCCAGGAAGATGGACATCAAAATGTCAGCAGCTGCGTCACCTCCCTGGTGCACACCGGCACGGAGGCAAAAAAAAGCTGTTTTCCTCCCCACAGTCAGGCTTGCCAGGGGATGAGAGAGGGGTGGGAGCTGGTATAAGATGTGGAGATGAGGGCTGCAGCACTCAGGCCCCCACCAGTCCCCTGCTGTCTCAAAGGGTACAGGGTTAGCCCCAGTTTGGGTGGGGCAGGGTGCTGATGGGGTGAGCCCAGGCACTCCTGGATGTCCTGTGCTTGACTGCCAGGCTTCAGCTCCCTTGGCTGAAGTGCATGTGTTCTCTCCCCCAGTGCTTCTCCCCACCAGGAGACACCACTTGCCTCTGAGTTTCCCAAAGTACTCCGGGTCCATCTATCCTTGTGAAAGGTACCACCTTCCTATTGCCAGGTTAACCAGAACAGAAAGGTTCAGACAGATGAGTCCAACCCGAGCTGTGGCTGAGCAGAGAGGGTGAGGAATTGATGAAGTTTAAGCAAAACCAAAAATAAAAGCCTCTCCATTTTCATATAACTGTTGACATACGAAAGCTTAGCGACAGTTTATTTAAAGTAACTGTGCTACCTATTAAATTGCAAAAGACCAAGTCCTTTGGTATTCATGAAGAAGAATTCATGAATTCCATAACAGTTAACTTTAAAAGCGCAGCAATATGCTGAATACTGATTACTGAGCTGTATAGGAAAAGGAAAAAAAAATATCAGAGCAATATTTTATTCTTTTATTTTCGTCCCAAGTTGATTTCATTACTTTGGAGGGTTCAGTGCTAACAGCTGTAACCCTGTACTTCTCTCATGAATTGCGGTTTTCTGGCTCCAAAGCCCCCTTCTCTCTGCCATTTGCCCACAACTCCACAAAAGAGCACACTTGGTTACGGAGAAAGGCTTGAAAAAGCTAAGGGTAGGAAAAAAGCAAGGCAGGAGGGAGAGAGAGGCATGAAGTTAAGAGTTAAAGTCTGCATTTGTGGTGTATCAGTGGTGCTCAGGATTATTCACGCTCCTGCTCTGCAACTTGAAACAGGGTGGTAAAAAACAAGACGTTCAAACCCGATCTTGATGATTTCTCGGGAGGTGCTGTATCAATGTGATAACCATCACCAGCAAGAATAAAGCAAACAGCAGGAAAAAAAGTCACCAGCCTGGTCTTTGGTGAATTCACTCTGAGTCTTATGTGTCAGGAACCATTGTACTTATCATCTGAAATCCGACTCCCAGCCTTACCCTGGCTCTCCATCAGCCCTGGGACTGCAGTGAGCAAACTTCTTCTGAAGGACTGTCGGTTTGTAGCCAGCACAGGCAAAGCATCTCTGTCAGGAACAGTAATGCGTGTTGACAAGTGCACATTAATTTTAGATTATTCATCCTGACAAGACTGTTGATTTGGAGGTTTGCTGCAACTGTTGGTTTAAACAGGCGCAGAAGGAAGCTAGAGGCATGAACAAAACCCAAAAGGGAACTTCTGGGAGGGGAGCTAATATCCTGATGAGAAGTCTTCCTAAATTTGTCTAGAGCTCAGCTTTGAGTTTGGAAAGCTGAAGTGAAATAGAGATATATTTCAAGGTCTAGCAGCACAGAAGAGGTAACCATGGCAATTTAACCTATTCGGGCTGAGATAGGAAGAAGTGGGATTGAGTTCCTTCAGTCCTTTTATGCAGAAAATGCTTCATCTATGATAAAGGATAAAGGAAGGGTTGTCAGATCATGAATAAAGGAAATTAAATAAATCTATACCGCAGGAGGCTGTCCAGTGCTCTAGAGCTGCTGGGGAGGTGTCCAGCTCAGCCAGTCCTCACAGCTAGACCTAGCAAAAATGCTGTGTTAGCTTCTTACCCCCAACAAAGTTAAAGATAAATCCTCCCTGACTTGAAAGAAGAAAGGATTTCGCTTTACATCACCAAGGTGAGCTCAGTGAGGGACTGTTCTCACAGAAGCCTGTGGAAGGACACAGCTCACTGGCATGTGGTTCAGAAGGGCCTTCGTCTCAGAGGGAAACAGCAGAGTACATTGGGGGGGTTCCTCCAGCACTTGCAATGTAACTCCCTCATGGCCCTGCACTCGGGGCCGTGGAGCACCTCAGTGAGTTGCTACCATGTCAAGTGATGCAAATGCATTCATAAGACTTTGGGAACAATTACATGGATCATCCATCCATTTTCATGGATCAGGGGTCATTTAGAAAGAAAAAAAAAAAAAAAGCCTAACAATCAGTTGATAAAATCATTTGGCTCCTATTCACACTCCTAAATGTTTATGTTGTTACCTTGAAACCAGCAAACTCCTTGAAACCAGCAAACTGAGTAAACTCCAGTCACATTTCCAGGGACTTACAACATGTCACAGAGTAGAATTGTCTGCTGTCCTCATGGGCAAGAGGAGAATCAATGGAAGAAAAGGAATGAGAGATAATGTTTATTCAGGTTCCTTTATTAGTTTTTTGAATGATTCAGGAAAATATCAAAAATACAGGTGGGTGTGATATCATCAGTGTACCTTGCTCTTACAGTGATGAGAAATTTCACAGCTGTGAGGCAGGAGGCTGTTTCTGTACCTTCTACCATGAGGCTTTTGTCTGGTCTACATTTTCAATGCCCATTGCACAACTACAGGCAACACTTCTTCAACATTATCTTTTGATAACTGCACCTTAATGGTATTCAAATTCACATAGTCAGACAATAGTTTTTGTCATGCATAAACTTTTCTATTATTAAAGTTCCAGAAACAATAACTTCTTTGAGATTTCCATAAGGATGTAAAATGGACATCATCTTTAAAACTTCAACAGCAACCAGATTCCATTCCAGAGGTCTAAGTGTTTGACCTCCTTGTTAAGGAACAGTTAGTACTGTTAGCATGTGCAATATTGTTTATTTTGGTGATTAGGTACCTGGGTGTTCCCAATGTACCATACTTTGAACCCAGGTTTCATTTTTTCTTCCAAAAGAACCTTCTTGTGGTAGGGATGGCAGGGAGAGGCATTGAGATGGTATATGGGCTTTGCTACAGAGGTTGGTAAATAACAGTGCTGTGAAAATGCCAGCCAGGTCTCAAGAAACTGAGCAATGGTTAAGCAGTAGTCATCTTCCTCTAGCTGTGGAATTAGTATTGGAGGCAGAACATAAACTGGTTGGGAAAACTTGATGTAAAGCCAGCTTGTTGGAAAGGTCATGAAGGAAGGCTTATAGGTGGCTGCTGGGAAACACTGGTGGCTCATAGTCACCTGCAGCTGAATGCTCTGTAAGGACAAAGGATGTCTCCAGACACACAGAGCAACACACAGAGCAAGGTGGGTGCAGTTTTCCCAGCAGAGGATGAGCAGCACAAGTGAGTAATTGACTAAATAGCATGAAATCTGGCAATATTCAGTCATCTGAATTCAGGTGAAAAATGTGGGCTGAGTTACTGAACCTGCTGCTGCTGCTGGAAGCAGCAGCACTGAGCTGTAAAGCCATAATGTGCTTTCCCTCATGCCAACCTTACCAGCCATTTTCATCTGGATGGATCTAAAGCAGAGGGCCCTAATTTAGCCTGATTTTTTAACCTAAGGAAATTGCCTATGGCAGCATGTGATTTGGTTTTTTTTCAGTTTTGGTTTATCTGACATTTTTCCCCGAGCACATTTGCCTCACTGCTTTAACTTTCTTTTCCTTTTGCATGCAGAACTTTGTACTGTCCTGTTGCTTCCCTTTCCTTCCCCTTTCCTTCCCCTCTGCTCCAGTGTGTATCCTGCACCTGCAAATATAGGCATGGGATGACCAGTCCATGCTGAGGTTTATTTTCTACTTGGAAAACGGGGTGGATGAGGTGTGCAATTCCCCCTCAGACTGCAGCAGACTGTGGAGAGAATTATAGGACATGACTGATTAAACAAAGAAAACCTTGTTTTGAGTCCCAGTCAATGACAGTTAATTGCAAAAGGTTATAACTTGTGAGGTCAGGGGCATTACAGGGTAGAGGGATGAGGTTGTGGGCTCTTCCTTTGCTCCTGAGAAGAGCTAAAGGGAAAAAAATCAAAAAAAACCCAGAGTAGAGCTGCAAGTGGAAGATGGTTATGTAGGACAGACTTTGAAATCAGATGAAGACCACATCTGTGCTCTCAAATGCCTTATTATTTTACATAACAATGATACAGGATTTTTCTTTTTCCTTTAGGCATAGCTCTTTCACTAAGATTGAATTACAAACTCCAGGATTTTCTAATATTTGAGTGTGTTGTAATTATAGTGGTCCCCCTTAATATTTTTTCCCTACCACAGCTATTTCTCTCATCAGCTTAGTATTTAAACTGGATTCATTTTTAATGCCTTAATATGCAAACACATTTATGTCAAAATTGATTCAATATTTAAACTTGTTGAGTTTCAAACACATTTTATGCTTCAGCTGCTTCAGCTTGTAGATTATTTCAAACGAGGAATTGATTCCAAAATTAAGCAGGTTTAAATGTTCAGTCAATTTATTTTAAACTGCGTGTGTGTTTTAGAGACCTGTATTGAGAATTTTTTTTTTTTTACTGACGCTTTTGCCTTCACAGTGTGTCAGCAGTTTCAAAGCAAGTCTCTGCATGTGCGGCTGTTCATAACTTACCCAAAGTTTAACCAAGTCTATTGTATGGCTTAGAAAATGGCAAATGGTTACCCTGTGCTGCCCAGACCAGCTAACCTCAGAAATGTATTTCTATCTGGCTTCAGAAAAGTGTGTTGAAAATTAAGGTGAAAATTCTTTCTATCTGGTAGTCTGTATATTTAAATATACAAAACATATACTTTTATATATATATATTTAAATATACATATATTTATATTGAAATATACAAATTTCAAAATATGCCATTTCCTATTGTTACTGTGAATCCACGATATGTTTGTAGAACAGCTGGGACAGACAGAAATGGGATGTGGTAGTGTGTTAGCTAAAAGGAAGAGGATCTGCAATTGTCACTGATGCCCACTGAGAGGATGCCAGCAGTGTCAGTCACTTATCTTCTGACTCCTGGTGAGAAAACCTGCAGACTCTGGGCCCTGAAGAAGGGTATTGGGTACATCAGGGAGCAGCATCTTTAGTCTGCATCCTTGTCCTCTTACTCCACTGTGTAAAACAGAAAAATGTTATTTGTAGTGGAAGTTAAAAGCAGGTTTCCAGCCTCTCAGGTGAGCATCCTAACCGCAAAGCTATAAATTACCTCTCATTTATCTTTTGTACTTACAGATGCTTAATTATTTATGCAAAGTTGCATAAAATAAACATGAGAAATTGGAAGCAATGCATAACCAAATTTCTTACAACCCTCTAGCTTTGGAAGTCCAGTCTGAAATCTCATATTTCCCTGTTTTCAAAGCACAGTTTTGAAGCCTGTTGTCCTACTTCTTCAAGTACATCTAGAATGCCCCAGAGTTTATTATTAGAGCTTTAATTTCTATTGATTGCTTATTCTTTTTCTTTTTTTTTTTCTTTTCTCTTTCAAAAATGCTCAAGTGACACTGAAATGTCTCTTCAGTGAAAGTGAAGAGAACTTGAGAGGAAAGAGAGAAGTGGGATGTTTTGATTGATTTTTGCAGAAAAATAAATGTGACTTGAAGTAGCTCTCTTTTTGTTTTGTTTTGCTTGTTGATCATAAAGCCTCTCAGGAATACTTAATGTTTTGTAGCTGCTTTTTTCTATAATAGCAGATGAACAGGATCTTCACTTTTTCAGCTGGCATGAATTTCTTTGTAATCTTGTAAAAGAGAAAAAATACTGAATGGTTGCAAAGACCTTTGCAATTTGACGCACAGGTAATACGTTTTTATGGTAGGTGGGGAAGGACTTTTTGTTTTGTTGTCTGCTTTGTATCAATGACCACAGGTGCTCTCCTTCTGTTGTTACTGTTCTGGTATTTTTAATGAGTATTTAAAAAAAAAAAGTTAAAGTATTGTCAGACAACTGCTTGCAATGCTGTTAATGCTTTTTCAGTAAGACCTCATAGCAGTTAATTCAGGTCCTTCAGAGAGTGCTAATTTTGTACACATTTTTAAAACATTGCTATCCAGAGCTAAAAAAGATCAGGTAAATTACTTTTCAAGCTGTTTCTAATGTGTGAGAGCAAAAATTAGAGTGTTGGCTATTTTTCAAGAGTCCTATAATTTCAAAATAGTTTTGTTCTTCAAAATTAAATGTTGTGTAACATCAGTTAATTATGCTGATGAGGTTTTTTTTTTCCTGTTCTCTTCAATTTACAGTTTCTGAGTTGTGAACATTGAATGTTGGCTAGAACACACATATCACTGCTTTTATTTCAGAACCATTTAATATTATCACCACAATGGCTTCAGATTAAGAACTGATAGGTTGTAAATACTTGCCAACATAAACTGCCTGGAAAAACAAGAAGTTGATTTCACATCTGCATAACTTTCTAGATTTGCTTAAACTTAGGTTTGCAATAGCAGTCACATTTTATTTAAAGTCATAATTTAACAATACCATAGGTAGCAGAAGATGATTTTGTGAGTTACCAAGAAAAAAAAAGGGTTTCAGAAGATACTATAGACAGCAACACACAGGCACTCACACACTCCTAGTGAATTAGTAATTTACTGTGTCTGTTTACATATTTCTGTGTATCTGTTGGTAATTTATGGTCATCTCAGGTACTCGTGAAAGGGTTTTTCCCATGAGGGACAGCAGCAGTAAGCCAATAAAAATATTCATTGGATTAAGGGGATTCAGTGGACTAAGGGTTGGACTCGATGATCTCAGAGGTCCTTTCTAGCCTAGATGATTCTGTGATGCAGGTTCTCAGTCTGGGAGGAGAATAAGAAATGCATCTAGTCAGGATCTGGGCAGATGATAAAAGCAACCTGAGGCTGCATCTATCCTAGTTCATTAACCTTTCCCAGGACTGCTCTCTGTCACTGAAAGCAGAAAGCATGAAACAGCCCATGAGACTGGGGAGCATTCTGACAAGCTTGAAAGACAGATGACTACCATCCACTGCCCTGGCATCATTATTTCATTTGCTAAGATTAAAGGTAGCCTAACAGTTGACATTCAGAGATAATTTTCTCACAGCACACCCAAAACTCCAGTGGTAGCACATGATACTATGCGGACTTACCTGCTTGGTTCCAGAAGTGATAGCTCCCTTCCCAGTGGATGCAGCAGTGCCAACTCAGGATGCAGCTGAGCAGTGATCAAAGTCCCTGCACTGCACCATCCCGCATCCCAGCTTCCCTGGGCATCACATGCAGGAGCAGCCCAGTTTATCCAGGGTGCCAAGGTGGCCTTATTTCTGCTTTTTGGTTCCCCATGATAGAAGCTGATGGGGAGTCAGCTCAATAGTATCAAAGGCAGGCCTCTCAGGTACATCCATTAAAGGGAGGAGCAGAGTATAGTCCAGGAATGAGTGCTTGGGCTGGACTTCTAAAGATGGGACCTCTGTCCCTCTGGCAGAACGAGCAGTCCTTGGAATTTCTACCTGGGACCTGGAGAGGAGGAGCAGCCTTAGTGTCATGCCCAAAATCTGCTTTGCTGGAGAGAAGGGTGGTGATACACAGTCCACCGGTGAGAAAACATAATTAAGATGGGAAATTTATCTGGGTGTGAGCACTGTGAGAAAGAAAACTTGCTAACAAATCACTGTCTGATTTTATGCAAAGTGCCCTCTGTACATACAACCTGGCACAAGGGGAAGAACAGATGAATTCTGTGTTGGGTTCAGTAGGTTAACAGGTCTAGAGGCTTAATGGTGTTAACATGACCTTGTCACAGCAGAACATTAGACAATTAAATACATTCATGGTTTTGACAGAAATCTCAGTCTAATACCATCGTAAACAACTAGCTTAAAAATCTATCATACTTTATTAAAGATGCAGAATAAGAAAAATTTTAATGTATCCAGCATATAAACATAGAAGTAACATTTTTTTACTGGTATGCCATGTTTCCCTAGATTTTTCTTACCTGTGAGAGAGCATTTGGCAGCCATTGGGCTTAAATTGGAGATAATTAAAGAAAAGTCATGCTAAAGTTCTTGTCAAGTTTTAAAACAAAACAAAACAAAAAAGTTCTTGTTAAAGAAAAGTCAAAAAGTCATCTGAGCTGGGATAGAGCTGTTTTGTCACATTTTTGTTCCCTGAAGACAACAAAAAAGTACAAAATGTGCACCAAAGAAGGAGCAAAAACCATCAAGGACAGAAAATTTGGCTTTGGTCTCTGCAACTGTCTTACTCAAAATAGTGCCTCTTCAAGAGTATGACAGGAACCACATAGACTCTTTTTGGCTTTCAAGAGCTGGTGTCTTTGGACTGGCACTGAGCTGACTTGCTGGTAGCTCCTTTTTGATAGCATGCTCAATGTAGAAACAAAATCTGCCACCTTAGCCAAGCACATCAGATTCACACAAAAAGACACAAGCACATAAAAAGGCACACAAATGTATGTAAGAACAGCCAAATCACACAAAAAGAAAAAAGAAAAAAAAAAAAAAAAGGTAAAAAAAGTATGCAAAAAGAATGAACAGGGATGGAGATAGAAAAAACATAAAATGAAGAGAGCAAGAGAACTAAGAATTCATTCATTACACAATAAATCTTTGCCAGAAGTTGTCTTGAGGAAAAAAAGAGCTGTTGATGTCCTCTAGATCCCACCGATGCTTCCTTGATCCAATTTCAACAGGGAAAGAAAGGTCCTACAGTGTTAGGTTGCATCCTGTGATCAGAGAAGGTGTCCCCGTCATGCATACTACTGTCTGCTTACATGCATTATATTAGTTATAGCTCCTTACTATCAGCTTTCCAAATATATCCCTCCTAAATGAAATGGTAGGTGGAGTAGCATACCCACACTTTCTTTTCTTAACTTGTTTTCCGGCATACTGTTTTTATACCATTGATTTCTGGTCTGGTTTTCCTGTGCCTCTTGCTCAGACTTCAGCTGAATTCCTGGTCTTATCATAGAATCATAAAATGGTTTGGATTGAAAGGGACCTTACAGATCACCTAGTTCCAAGCTCCCTACAAGGACAGGGACACCTCCCACTATATCAGGTTGCTCAAAGCCCCATCCAACCTGGCCTTGAACACTTTGAGGAGAGGGCAGCCACAGCTTCCCTGTGCAACCTTTCCCTCACAGGAAAGAATTTTTTCCTAATGTCTAACCTAAATCTCCCCTTTTCAAGTTTTAAACCATTGCCCCTTGACCTCCTGCTACACGTTGGATATCTCATCATTATCCATGACTTCTGCTGGCTTTTATGGTCAGTTTTATGCAACAGGATGAATTAGATTAATGTTACTTTAGAAAACATAGTTTCCTATTCACAGCTTCTCAATTACTGTATAAAAGACTATAAAGTGAAGAAAAATGGCCCTATTGTATCTGAATATTCAGAAGTTGCAGTCCAACATGCACACAGTCATAATGGGTCTATGGAGGTTTAGAAGGACCATCCAGTGATACATGAATCTATTCTAAACTGTAGTTTGAGACATGAATGACCAAGTAAATAAAACTTACACTTGTATACTTTCAGTACTCAAAGGTTGGGAGCTCTTGAGTCCATGTACTGTCTTTAATGATTATCTTCATTGATGTAATATTAAAAAAGCAGATGAGCAGCACAACTATGTCCATATTTCTCAAAGAAAGCTACCATGACCTAGAAGATGTCAAAGAATTAGACTGAGATGAGCATGGGCAATGTTAAAAGCCGTCTGTCCTAACTTGCAGTATTTATTTGTGAAATGGACAATGTATTAGATAATATGGGCTGCTATTTCATTAACTACACATTTTGAAAAGAGATTTTTTTTTCCTTTGTCTTTTAAATAGCTTTTGTAAGAATAAAGAATATCATTACATCAAAGGAAATATTCATGTAACCCAAAAGATCTGACATAAGCCCTCAAATGCCAGGCAAACCATAGACGATATTAGAATTCTGTGTCTACCCCTACTCATAATGCAAATCAGTATCAGTAAAAAGTTCCAACAAAATGTCATCTTTTATGCTGTAATTCTGTGACAAAAGGACCTGAAGGCAGACAGTGTGAGTACACCCAGCTGATCACTTTTCACAACAGTAACATTGTCATTGAAATGCTTTCTGAATGCCATGATTTGTTGCCTCTTAGAGCAGAGTTTGATACCTCTTGGAGACACATCCGTGCACTAAGAAGGCTTGAGATTCACTTTCCCCCTAAAGATGGCCTTGGGATGTTCTGCCCTGTGGGAACCTTCCACACCCCGCTGACATAATCAAATGTTCCTGCCACTATTACTTCTGCTGATGGGGGCACTTTCGTACTTCTTATGTTGCCAATCTGCTTGTGTAGTGAGCATACGGAGGTGATGTTGAGTTTGGGATGTAGTCATGCCTTCTCAGCCTCTGTCTGACTGTGTTAGGAGTCAAGACTGTACTTACACTAGCAATTTGCTTGGGAGCTGAACTGCAGTATTAAAGCAAATGTGCAAATTATCACCATGCACCACATACTGGTTGAAAAATACACACAGTTCTTAAAAAGGCAGAGCAAGGGCAAGAAATGCAAGGCTCCTATTCACATATAGTGGGCAAGCAGAACAGAGCATACAGTGCTGGGAATGCTGTTCCTTATTTCTTTGTGTTTATTTAGATTAACATATTCTAAATTACCTTGAATTCAGTTTTTTGCTCTTTTAGGATGGAAGAACACATACCACTTGTAATGGAAATTCTAATAAGCTAATAATAAGTTATCAGGATTTTTTTCAAACCATCAGCTTTTATTGGCTTGAGAGTTAAGTAATGAAGAAGGATCAATATAGACAAAGAAATCAAAATGTCTTGCATGCACTGTTTCCTAAGTTCAGTACAAACTCTCAGAACTGTCTGTAATTCCTCTACTGTAGCCAGATATATTGAAAGTTGTGGAAAATCAGCCATGCAGAAAATGTTCTGAAACCAAACATGAACATAAAATTTCACATCCCTCCCCCTGCCCTCCCCCCAAAAAACCCACAAAATACCAAAAACAGTCATGCATTGGCTTCTCTTGCTTCAGTCAGGAAAAAAAAAAATCGCATATCCTGTTTAGTACAGCAGAGATGATTCAGGGACCAGTGATGAAAATTACTGCAGACAAGAAGAATTCTATATGGAGAGACAGTGGAAATCTTGCAGGTGTTTAGTCTGAAGATTAAACAAATAACATGGAGTATGATAGATGTGAACCAAATAAAAAATACACAGAGGAGGCCACTTGGGACCTCCTAACTACCTTTTTTGTATAACATAACTAACTGCTCAGATCAGATATATTTTACCCTAATCCCTAGTTAAATATGATATTCATTGCCACTAGCTGTCACTGAGGCCAAGAGTCTAGTAAAAAGTATTAAAAGGTTAGAAATGTAAATGTACATTGAGACTGTCTATTGTTACCCTGGGCCAGCTTAAAATATAGCAGATCACAGAGCCATCTTTTTCTAGGAAGAAGCTAAACATTATGTTTTTGAAGTCCTGTTTGTTCCACTCTTTCATATTACAGACTTTTTGCATGTCCCCTGAAACCTCTATTACCAGACACTTTCAGAGGTGGGAGCCTGGAAGAGAGGTGCCAGTGCTCTGTGGTGGCTTAGCAGCATCAGTACATCTCTATAATGGAAATAAAAAAGGGCTGCAGGGCCAAGAGGCCACCCCTGCCCAAACACAGGGTCAGTTAGACCTCAAGTTTAGTCTGATTTTAAAGATGTTTGTGAATAGAGTTCAATATATGATGAGCCTTGTCTTTACACAGTCCCCCTGAGGTCTGGCCCCATCCTTCCTCCCTAGCAGGGAGGCCTCTTGTCTGGCCATGGTGAGCTCTGAGACCCACCAGCTCAGAGTGGGTGCCTTTCTTCTGCACAACATGCTTTCATCTGTTTGATGACTGTTGTGATGCAGTTCCTTTGGTTCTTTCTTCTTCAGGCTAATTAACTGCAGGCTTTGCTCTGAAGTCTGTTTTCCAGACCTCTACTCTGCCTCGGGGTTTTTCCTCTACCCCCTTTCCAGCTAAGTAACACACCAGTTGGTACTGGGATGCAGCCCCATGTGAAACTACCTCAGTGCTGAGTGTAATGCAAAAAGCTGTTTCAGGTGTCTTGCTTTTTCCCTATTCCTACAGCCCACTGTGGTATTTCCTTTTCTTTTACCTGCAGGACATTTTTGGGTCTTGTTCAGTGTGTGATCCATTACAGCCCCTGAGCTTTTTCCCTAGAACTGCAAGCTGCAAATTATTTTCCCCTGGACATGCGTAGCTGATTAACCCAAAAAAAGATTAAACAAAAGAAAAAATTACTTTTTCCGTCTCAAATTACATCCAGTGCAAAGTAAGAAATGGGGTACCCATATTGAATGACTAACTTTTGTAACATACACATGTGCAGGATAATAAAAAGACAATAATGGATCAGTTACAGAGCTTGTGTTTGTTTGTTTGCTAAGTGTAATTTACCTTTCATTATTTATTATAATAGCAAATCATCTACCTGCAACATTTTGTGCCAGTCTGAATTCTCTATGATTGAGAATCTCATGACAACATTTAGTAGTACTGAAAAATTTGATCATGTGTGGATTTTCAAAACAGAAACCTTATTGCAGTTTTCAGAGAAGTCATCAATAGTCTTAGGGAAATATATGAACTGACTAGTTAACTTCCCTCAGAAGCTGATGATTATTGATCTTCTAAGAAAGATGAGCTAAAGAAATGTATCAAATCAAGCGAGTGTTTTGACCCAAATATGAGCAAAGGTTTTTGTCACTAATATTACAGTGATTTTTGGAAAAAAATTGGAAATTCTCAGGTATATTAATCTTATGACAAATGTTGAGATTAAAAGAAATACTCAAAACTTAGTTAACAGACTGTCAGAATAATAATTTGGTAATTACTGTTTCAATATCTTGAAACAAAGTCTTCAGAAGTTACACCATCCATGTATTTTTTCTAATTTCCAAATTTTATTATTTCTGCTGATTCTGTAGAAAGAAGTTTTCAAATATCTATAAAGAAAAACTACCTGAATTGCACATATGCTTTCTAAATGACACAATTTTTTGCTAGCCTTGAAGAGCATGAGACTTTCTTAGGTAGATATGCTGGCAAAATTTCTGTTATAGCCACCACTGTATTCTCATTAAACTGCCTACACAGGAAATTTTTGTTTTCCTATGTGGAAGTGATAAGCAAATTATTCATAATCAGCTATTACAGAAGCTTTTATACTGACATTCTGGTAGAAGGATGAGGGTTCATACAGCCTTTTCTAGCTTCTGAGGGTTAAAGCTCTCCAGCTCCAATGAAGAGACAAGCCCAAAGATAACCCACATACCCACTGACTTCCATTGATAATCAGCCTGATAATCAGTACTTAGCTACTGGGACCCCTTCAAAACTCCCAGTTATGCATCTTGCCTCCACACCTTTGTTTCTCAGTCAGCTTTGATCATTTTCTGGCTCTAATCTGGGAGGAAGATCAGGAGTTCCTGCTTTCCACCTCCTGTTTCCCACCATGGGTACAGAGGAAGCAGCTGGAGTTGGGCAGCTATTCCCTTGCAAATTAAAAACAGAAAACAAACCTCTCTTGGGCTGGACTAATTTATTCTTCGCAGAATAAGAAAAGTGTAATAATAATAAGTGGAGAGCCAAAGTGGAGTCGGATCCCTTTCTGGGTCAGCCAGCCACTCATTGATCTGCTCTTACACCAGCACAGATTATGTGCCCTTCCTCAGCATAGGCAGATGGCTACATTTCTGTTTAGGTTTTAAACTTGGGGAAATTTTTTATTGAGTCTTAAAATCTGAGCAAGTTCTTGTCAGGGTATGTTGCTGCTACTGTTCATAGCTAGGGATAGTCCTGGAGGTCTGACTAGAGAGAGATGTGCTTCTCTTTTCTCCTTTATTCTCAGTTTCAGCTAATCTAGTGGCATTGATCTGCTGCTGTTAATAAAAGCAATTGTTTACCTCACTTATCTGCAGACCCCTACTATCCTTGCAAACACAGCAGTGTTGTTTGCTTTATTTTCTGTGAAAGCCTTTTACTCCCACTCAGGTACAAACAAAGGCTATTAACATGCTGCAGCTATCTGATCACAATCAGGGCCTTGCAACTTGATTTTACTTAATGGATCTTTAAGCACAGAAAGGTATTATTACTTATTCAAACTGAGTCAAGTCTCTTGTTTTGAACATAAAGCTTCTTTCTAATTCTGCAGTTCCTTTTTTGTTTATTTAAAGTTTAAAAGGAGAAAAACAAAACAAAACCAATCTAACCTTTACTTTCCTTTGTATTTAAAGCAATACAACTTGCAAAACAGAAATTTATGCAAAACCAGTCTTTTCAGATTACTTAGTCAGAAATTAGGCCTCCACTTGAAGAAAATGTCTGTGAGTTGTTAGGCTTGACAAGACTTGGAAAGAAATTCATCCTGGCTGGTAAAGAGACAGATGCCCCTCTAGGCAAAAAAAGATTGGCGTGTGCCAGCACTGAAATATCAGCTCTGGGTAAATAGCACAGAGGTCTGTGTTTTCCACCTCTCTGGTCTCCTGTTATGCAAGCTGTTGACAAGCTTGGGGTGTATTTATCTTCACAGTCTCCTTACAAATATGGATGATACCCTGACCTAGGCTTTCTCCCTTCATATAAGTAGCAAATGATAGCCATAAGCAACTTGAAGAGAAGGTGCATTATTTTCCAAAGGTCTCCATGACTATGTTTTGGTCTTCAGGCTGTGTGTGATCCTCTGAATGCATGCAAATGGAAGAGAATGGACTCCAGCTGCTTACAAAGTGCTTTCCTTGGTTAGTCCCAGAAAGTATCATGGGAAAAACTAGACAATGCATTGTAAACCACAGTTTCCTTAAAATCCTTCCTGACCTTGCAGATGAGAAAAGAGCTAGTGAACATTTGGAGTGAAGATCCAAGGTTATCTTTCCAAGAATCTGATCGTGCTCTGTCAGGGATTCCTCTTACACTGGGAGAAAAGCATCTAAAAAGACACTCAGTAGCCCAAGGGTTGGGGGAGGAGGGGGATATTTTTCCATTTGTTTGTAACTTTACTCTGAAAAATCACCACATAAAAAGATCGTCATCTTGCTTAGGGGGTCTAACAAAATTCCAAGTTTCTTCTGTTGATCTTCCCTTTATTTTGCCCTGCAGACTGGATGCAGATAGGCAGACAGAACCCGAGGTTTCTATTCTTTCACAAGCCTCATCCTCAGAAGTGTTTACAGAGAGCTAATTAGTCGCAACTTGCCTAATTGCAGCGAGGCCAATAGAACCGCACGAGGTTGAACAGCGGCACAGTTTGGGCAATTAGCCACTCAGGCTTGGTAGCCGTGTGTGACAGGCACTGCCTCTCTACACCTACACAGGATCTGCAAGGTCTGCAGTCAGGAAACAAATATGCATTTTACTCTCCAGCTGAAATGTATTTTATGCAGCAAATCAGCACGGAATAATAGACACCCAGGATGTGATTTTTGCTGTAGCAGAAGTTCCTAGGATAACGCTGTGTTTTAACACTTCCAGTTACACGGTGAGACATAGAGGTCTTGGAGGTCTTCACATGTAGATGCCTGTTTACTTTTTTTTTTTTTATGAAGTTAATAATGGAATTATATCTACCATAGTATAGGTAGGCTTAATATTTAATTCATTGGGTCCCAAAGGAAATCTGCAAGTTCTACACAAAGCTGTGAAAATCTGCCTTTTCCATGCAGCCACCCTATTGTCAGGCCCACCACAACACCTCTTCACAGCTAACATCTCTTAATTAGAGGAAAACAATATTAGACCTCACCTGTGATGTGGCTGCTGAGCTGTTTAAAACTCCTCACTCCAGCAATTCAGAATAGTGCTAAAAAACCTGCAATCCCTGGTAACTGAGACCAGAACTATGGGCAGACCTGTAAAGCAAAAACAACATGGGACTGGCAGTAGTAATTATGAGATCTTCTGTTTTCCCAAAATCTGAACTACTGAGTGTCCAGTGGTGACACAGGCACTGCAGGATGCAAGAGGCACTGCAGAATACAAGAGGGAAATTAAAAACAGCATTTGAACAAGAACAAAATAGATCTGTTTTGACCAGAGAGAGACACCACTTCAAGCTTAAACTGAGGAGCTGAAACAGCACTTGGCATCCCTTGTTCTCACAGTACTATGAGTGCCAGAATGGTCCCTGTCATCTCCTCATTCCATGGGATAGACATGGCTGATCCTGCACCTTCATCCTCCTTGGGGCATTCAGCTGGGTCCTGGAGGGGTCAGTGAGTACCGCAGGTACCTGGAGGGCTTTATGTTTCTGTACTTGCACACCTGCCAAAACCTTTAGCAGGATGCTGGGAAAAAGGAGGGCTGCTAAAAAGATGCACATCAATAAGAGCAAAACATACGAGGGGCAAAACATACGAGGAGAAGAGGAGATATAGTGGCAAACGTGTCATGGGGTGGCTACTCTAGACCTGTTACTCATTTTGTCAGTGCCTCCTTGCATATGCAGTCTACTTTAGCTCATTTGTAGCTCAGTCCCTCCACAGATACACCATAACTAAACCTGTTGAAGGCTGAACCACTATGTAAGACTTAAGAAAAAAATGAATGTGTGCTCCCTATTGCTACTTTGCTTAAGAAAAAATCACCTACAATAACTTCAGTCTTGTGACAGTCATTCCTTCTTCATCTGGCTCCTTTGCGTTTTTTTCTCACCCACTTCTGTTCCCCTTTCTGCTTCTTTTATGTGGTATTTTTGGTAGAAAGGCCATGAAAAGGAAAGGCAATAAACACAGTGTGTTCAACCATTGCCAAAAGCTGGAGTCACTTCACAGAGAAAGAGGGATCTAGGGTTTATTGTGTAATCTTGAACATGTGAAAACTGAAATGGCCATTGTAGGGCTCAGATCACAAGATGCATTGCTACAGCCTGTTAGGGGTCCCTGTCCCATCAGTCGGAATAAATCTTTATCATGTTATTCTAAATTTAAAAAAACAAAAAAAAACCAAAACAAAAAAAAAAAACACAAAAACCCCACCAAAACCCCAACACAAAGAATAAAAAAAAACCCCACCAAACAGAATGTCATGACTTAATAACCTGGTGTTCTGGATTGGGAGAAAATTGCTTTCACTGTTCAGGACGAATCTATGATTGTCTTAAATAAGCTTAACAGATGCTGCTGTAAATCGTATGCCTCAGTTTCCTTGCTAAAGAATACAAGTAAGTCAAGACAAAGCTGGTTGTGATTCACACATAATGAAATGAAAATAGTATCATTATCATTAAGCAGCAAATAAAGCTATCGATTCCCTGCATTATGCTATCAGGTTTAATTCAATTTTTTTTCTCTCCTTTCAGCCCTTAATTATGCAGTTCATGCTGAATGCTCACTTTCACGCACAGAAGGGAAAGATGCCTTGCCATCTTACCTTAGCATCAAAACACAAGCCTTCTGAGCCTTCCTGTGTCATTGTTGGACTTAATTACAGACAGACATTCATAGCTTATGAGAAAGGCAGGTATTTCAGTCCTGAGACTGTTTGGGGGTGGTGAGACCATGGATGTTGGCACTGTTAGGCTGTGGCTGGGCTCTTTCTGCCCATCCCTAGCTGAATGCACCCAACAGCACATTGCATTTAGCTAGCAAAATTAAACCAGGCTGCTAACAAATGGTCTAAAGAGCTGGCATGAAGGGGAGGAGGGCAAAAAAATGCTGCATCAGTCAAAACTTGAAAGAAAAATCCTGAATGACCTTGGTCAAAGGGGAAGTGGTGACCAGAGGGTGAAGGATGGAAAAGTGGGTGAGGGAGAGGGGCAACTCGTCTTTGTCCTTAGCATCAGTAGCAGGTACAAAGAGCATTGAAAGGGAGCACATCAACACTGGGAGCCCTTCATTATAGGGCGTGCTGTGCCCCAAATGTACTGTTGGTGTGGGTTGGGCTGCTGGTAGCATACAATGGCAGGGACATATTGTACCATTTGCAGCAAACAGAGCAATCTGAATAGCAGAAAGAGAGGGGGAGTTTTTGTTGGTTTTTTGTAAACAACAGCCATACAGATCAGCTGAATAGCATATTCACTGGATATTGTACAAGCAGCACTTTTCCCTGCTTGTGGCCGGTTTGCAGTACATGTATTCACGCTGAGGGCTACCTTATTCTGAGAGCTATTCATGAAGTACTTTCTTAATATGCATCAATGACAAATTTGGTCCTGGTTGAGTAGCTGTGTTAGGAACGGTCTAGACTGATGCTTTTTTTTCCACTTCTGACTTTCTGATGAATATGGCCCATGACTTATAGACCAGTTTTGTTCTCTTGCCTCAGACCTTCCAAACTGATTTCCTTCATCTTCAGCCATTGCAACACTGACTTCCATGGGGCTGCTCACTGGTTTCGCTCCCGCTTGCTGCCAGGCAGGGAGTCAGAGCACACTGCGGACAGTGAGAGCTGATTAATTTAAAAGTGACATGTCTGAGTGACGTTTCTCTTCTGCCCAGATTCACAAGAATTTCCAAGACAATTGTGAAAGCATGTGAATCCCCTTCAGAAGAACAGGTGAATCATTTTTTTTGCTTCTCCAGCTGAGCATATAGTCAAAGATGGAGATTAGAATAAATCCTCTGGCATAAATTCAAGCAAACCATACCTGCCAACATCTTAATTAAAACCAGAAGGTATTAGATCAAGTGAATTTTTTAAAATATTGACTGTGGGAAAAAAATGTCAGGAAAGAACCTCCTGGTGTTAATTTCCTTATGGAGTCTTAGACCCACACATTCTTCTGGGAATGAGAGATCTTCTCACATTCTTGCAACAGCTGTCTAGACCATGGAAAAAACTGCCTTTCCTCCTTCTACCATACCTCTTTGTTTCTCTCAAGAATGAGACAATTGACATATTATGAAAGGTAATATTGAAGTACTGTTCTCTCTCAGGGTGTTTTTTAAGAGTATTTCACTTCTTGGGAAACCTGTGATAATCTAATTGCTACTGAGGTTTATTTTTTGTGGTGCCCTACACCACTTTATGAAAGGACCTTCAAAGCAATGGATCCATCTTCACTTGCAGAAGAACTTAGAGAATAGTCTGATAATATGTAGCCATGGACAAACTGCAGAGAAAAATTAAGGTTGATTGAGACTCCTTCATTCTTCTGAGGATGCCACCCCTGAATCTCACAAAACTAAGTTTCAGTCTCAGCTTTGTAATGATCTGTGGTTACTTTTCCCTGAAAAGATTAATATTGATATTTGTTATCAGTTGCCATCACTGCTGTTTCAAGCTTCACAGACAGACTAAAACAATGTGGCATAAAATGCTTCACAATTCCATTTCATATCCTGTACAGGTTTGTGTGATCATTGTGAAGCCTACTTCCAGTCTCTAAATATATTTTTTATTCTGTCTATCATGCTGCAAATGCAAAACAGAATAAATACTTACTTGGGATCTGTCCTTTGAATGAAGGAGGTTTAGATCTATGCAGGCTTAATTTTCCTGCAGGATGATGATAATGAAAAGAGTTTGATGAAATTAATACAAGTGGGTCCATCACCTCAGTGATGCAAAAGCACATGAATGTAATTAAGCACTTATTCCTCTCCTATATGGGCAGGATATTCCTTACTCTGTAGATATTTCCTTGAACATCTGTGAAAAAAAAGAAAGAAACCATAATAAAAAAACCCACCTTAAATTTTCAAACTGCTTTACAGATTTAAGGTCTCTCATTTGGGTTGTTATACAGTCTTCTTTTCCCCAATTTTTATCTCTTCTTTCCTTCCCCATTTTGTTTTTTAGTATAAGCTGAATTAAATAAAAGCAATCATTTGCAAGCTTATAGATGCAGGTGGTAAAGCCAGCAACATCAAATGGGAATTTCCCTAAGTGGGCTTGTTTGCAGCTTTTTTACTGCTGTCTGCAGCTGTTTCAGGTAATCTTTTCCCATTGACTGCCTGGGAACAGTTGAAGGGGAGAGAGATGGTCCTGTGAGAGGTGGAGCACCCCAAATTCTCTTTTCCACTGGAGGACCCATCACCCACCATGGCTATGGAGGGTGTTTGGCTGCTTGTGAGGCAGAGCCTCCAGGCAATAGCACTGGAAGCAGAAAATTGGTTTGGGTGGTTTTTTGGCGTAGTTTTTTTTTTTTCCCATCTGATTCTCCAACTCAGTGAATCATTAATATGGTTTAGAATGGAAATGAAAATGCCACAAAAGAGCATCTCATTGCAGGATGTCTGTAAAGATATATAAAAGGATCTTTTCATGGGTAATTATTCAAAGCACTTCATATAACTGTCACCATTAAAAGGTCACTAACTTTTAGCACACAAGGATTGCTGAAGATGCAGTGTTGGTGCCATCTTCTAAAAGTAGGGAAAGTATTCTAGTGTCACTCATGGTCATCCAGGATACTGCCTGGTTTTATCTTCTCTTAACTTAACTCATCTTTATTATGCAGAGAGGATCAAGGTGACCACTGTGACTGGCAGCGTGCAACCTCATAACAAATAGCAGTTCTTTCCCCAAAGAACTTTCACTCACAAAGTGATAGACAGACTACACCTCAGGCACATCTTTGTATTACTGGTAATAATTACAATTACAACCTACAATGTTCTTGCTATATTTCATTTCAGATTTTAATTGCATACTATAATTCTCATTCCAAATTACGATTGCTGTGCATATTTTAAACTGTCTGTAAATACACATAACAAAGATAAGACTCATTACACAGCCACACAAGAAGCATATATGTGTCACATTAAAGAAGCAAATATACTTGTAGAAGAGTTTACTTTCAACCCAAATGCCTGCAAATACAAAGTTTCAGTGAAAAATAAGTCCTTTGGGTATATCACACATAATTCCTTTTTTTGTACACTGTAACATCTTCCCTGTCACATAGGGTTGAAATTGGCTAAATAGATTCCAGCTTTATTAAATGAGGGCTGACAGGCAGAAAGAAACCACTATTCACCCATTTCTTTGGGAAATCCAGCTACAAATCCTTTATTCTCAAGGCTGATGATACAAGTGGTATGTGATGTGCAGCTATATTTTGAGGCTGCAAGAAATGGTAGGCTAGAAAGGTGCAGTCCAACACAGGTTGCTTGCCTGCTGTCTGAGAAAGACCTGGGTATCCCTAAGCACTTTGAACATCTGCAGAGCCTCAGAAGGTTGTATATGGGCACAGTAGGTGCCAGCAAACATTGCATGCCATCCTTATAGACAGACATCAGTGCCTCACTTGCACTGTAAGTCAAGTGAGCTCCAAAGTCACAAAAGGCAAGGAGAACATTTATGTCTGTACTGAAGGTTTGTACATGGTGAAGGTTTGGGAGTCTGGAGAAAGGGGAAGGAAGGAATGAAGGAATGAAGGAAGGAATGAAGGAAGGAAGGAAGGAAGGAAGATTGTTTCAAATTCATTGTTTCAAATGAAAATTACTCCTTCAAATATATATTATACTATGGGAAAATTATGTTTTTCAATCACATTACCTGGAAATTAAAATACCTTAAGATTCATGCTAACTTTTTCACAACCAAATTGTCTGCTAGTGTACCACCCTAAGCATGTCACAGCCTGAAACATGGTCAGTGAATGTATGTGCAGATGCTTTATTTGGGAGCTGCTAATACTAAGGGGCCTTAAATGAGTGCACAATTATTAATCCAAACACCTAATTGCACACAGATTCTGGTATGTTATTCCAGCGCTTGTTCTCAAGTTTCAGTAGCACTGTAGATAGGTTTTCTTCATACTGCAGTGTGTTTCAATAGATAATACAGAAATCAGTACAGTCTTTCCTGTTAGTGATTAATTTCTTATTGGGAACACTTGTTGAATGACCCTTTCTCCTGTTCCCATAATGAGTGGCTGATTGGTTCCGATTTAGTGATGTGTAGTGTCTCATCTGGATGAAACTGGAGCTCACAAGTGGCAGGGAAGTGCCTTTTGAGAAGATAACATGGGCTGCACATTGCTTGTACTGCTGGAGAGTACAGGCAGGCTGTGTAATGATCAAACCCCATAAGATCTACATACCTACAGTTTTCCTGTGTAACAAAAATCCTGTCATCTGTTGACATAAAAGACATGAGATAACAGCTCTGCAACCCTACATGGTTCTTCAGTCTGGGCAGATGAGACTAAATAATTGAGCATGAGCTCCTCTGATTTTCTTCATGTTAATGCAGTGCCACATCCAAAACATGAAATGGTTTTGAACTTACTACCTTCATCTCTCACTTGCAGTGATCATTGTGTTTTCCAGTCACCGCTAATGAAAAGCCAGCTAGGTAAACGTTGGATTTATACAGGGTACTGCGGGTGAGGCCTCCCTGCTGGCTGACATCAGGTTCCTGCTCTGCCTTTTCTGTTGTGCATGTTTGGGAGAGTGACATTTCCTCATGGATGCAAAGAGGTTAGGGTAGCTAAAAATAAATACCTGTGCACATCTAGGCGTGCAGGCATACATATGCACACATGCACACATTCCCATCTAGCAGGGGGATTACATCCAACACCCTTTCTCACCACTTTGCATACAGCCTATAGTCCATTATTTCACTTCACCCTTGGGCTTTTTCAGGCTTTAAAGGAAAGAAAATTCCAGCATTAATATGCCTCCAGTGAGTGGAAAGCTCCTACCTGCTTCCCATTTCAAACTGGGAATGGGCTGTCACTTACTCTGTTGTGACTACCGCTGCAGAAGATTCCTTTTTACAACTCCATCTTATTTCCTTGTAATAGCTTCTATTGGTAGCATTTAGAAAAAGTGAAACAACAGCAGAATGCACACCATCACATTCATAACAACCTAATACCAGTGTTCTTTTATTGCTATCCCTATTTAGGATGACTGCAGTTTGTATTGAATTTACCTGGGATTCACAGCATCATTTCCAAGTTACTATCTGATTCTGAGTACTTTCTTTCTTTAAAGCTTTATTTGTTCATGCTTTTTCCTATAATTATACCATGATCACTCCTAAGTGCACAGTTTACATTGAACTGAGTCATTAAGTGTTACTGCTGGTAGCTGATTGTTTCACACAGTTGTGCAGAGATCTTTGTCTTGAGACCCAAAACAGCTTTATTGGGCAAAAATATATTTAGCTGCAGGAATTTCCAGTCACTATTTTTGTTGACGTCAGTAGTTAATCAGGCCGGACAGCCTACAGGGTAATTGTGAAACCAGTGTTAAGCAGTTCTGTGCTCAGTAGAAATCTCAGTATCCTTGCTGTGTGCATGGTGACAGGCTTTAGTGGCTGGCTTTGAATTATGCTCTACCTGATGCAAAGACTTTGTGGCACATTAAAAGCTACCAGCAAAGCATATTTTTGAACTCTTTGTTGCTTCCTTCTCTAAAATCATCCCTAGGTGAGGAAGCAATTTTATATTCACAAATCTGATCTTGATCCTACCTCTTTGGTGAAATTCACTGGAGTTTTCTGACAAGTTTAAATGAAAAACTACAGCTCTTTAACATGCTTATGGCTCAGTGGGGTACACTCTAGTTTGAAGAAAACATTAATATGTGTAATACTACTAGTGATGAATAATTAACATGCAGTTACAACATCTTTCATCTTTATGGATTTTATATGCGCAAGAATCATATAACTTTTTCTCAGATTACATCTGGAATAAAACAGAACAGCAGTTAAAGAGGACATATGCTTGCATTTAGTCCAGGGTCAGGACCAAAGGTGACTGCTGCAATAAGATGAAACAAACAGAGTGAACATAGTTAGGCAGAAAGTATTAGCAGGAACCAAGCACCTAGTGATGGAGCTTTGCACAGTGCCTTGCAATTGTAACTAACTGAACTGGAATTTGGAAAGGACACAGAAGACTTCACCACTGCCCTTGCTGAAATGGCTATTGCATCTTTGAATAGCCTCCCATAAGCAAGAGCTTATTTTAATGTCATGTTCCAAAGAAAGAACATGCTATCTGCAGAATTAGCAAGTATCTGTGGCAAGTGGGTGTTGCTTAGGGATTTCCCACTTGCAACATTTTCCAACCCTTCCCTCGCTTTTAAAAGCCCTAGGAATCATAATGCGGAGTGACATGAATGCTTAAAAGCTACTGCCAGATGCCTCTAGGAAGGGCTCTGTTTCTATTTGGGCCCCATAGGTTTGCTGAATCAGGAAAAAAACTTTTATGCATATGTGAAAAGCAAACCTGAGCAGCCGCAGTGGTATTTGGAGAACGTGGTGCTTTTAGCATAAGGTTAGCACAAAGGATGTCAGTTCTGCCTCAGCACATCAAACAGCAAAACAGGAGGTCCTCAACAGACGGGAGAGGGGATTAGGTTGTCCAATCAGGGGAAAGCCAAGCCTCCTTGGCCTGGTGTTCAAAAACAATTAATTTAGAGCTGCAGAGGGAAAAGAGATTTTGGATTCATTTGCAACCGAGACCAGACCTGAGCACTGATAAATTAAGTAGTTTTGTGGAGCAGCTGCCTGAGAGAAGCAGCATGATCATAGCAGCAGGAGAGCTCCCAGCCCTAGGCACCACTTGCTTTTGCACTGACAGCTGGGTTTCTCTGGCTGGTCAGGATACCCTGCTCTAAATCCAAGGAGAGGCTTCTTTGATGATGAATGTGCCACTGCCCCCAGTCTTTGAAGAGACACTATGCAAGGAATCATCTGGGTCATCAGTAATGAGGGAAAGGGGGTGAGGCAGGTGCTGGATTCTATCCCCCTTGTCCCCTCTGGTATGGCTGGTGATGCTGCCTGGTCACAGGGACATGCTGCATCTCCTCAAAGGACTGCCAAGGTGGAGAAAAGCCCCTGCTAAGGGAGCCCTCCAGTAGGACTGTCCACCTGCAAGGATGTGGAGTAGCAATGCAGCTACTGTACTTACCTTTGGGCCAAACCAATGGTGATGGCCCCCTCAGACCATCTGAATACCCCTTGACCAGATTAAGGTGAAACAACACCCAGGGTCTGTTTCTCTACAAACAAATTAGCAATTTTACTGCTTCAAGAGGTAAAGGTTATTTTGGAGCAATTCTTAGGGAAAACAAATCACCCACAAATGTGTGTGTATATAATAAAAGCACAAAAGTAGAAACTTCAAAGTTCAGCCTACGCAATCACAAAAGCTAATTATTTAGATCACAAAAACCACAATACGTGGATGTTAATGCTGTGTAACCTGGGAAAAACTTGTGGTTAGTTAATAATTTTAGGAAAAGGAAAAAGAAAGATAGAGAGAGCAGAAGGAAAGATAAGAGAAAGAGAGAGATAAGAGAAAATCACCGGTCTTGGATCCAGTGTTGGGCCAGCCAACAGAGGAGGTTTGGTGTCAGTGAAACTCCCAAAACCCACCAATGCAGCCCCTCATTTTATAGGCCTCTTTCTCTTAGTAAGCATGGTTGAGGCATATCAGATTGAACAACTGGAGCAGACCTCCATCCACTTTGTTGCCCAATACTGCAGACACTTATCTGTCTCCTTCTTCTCCATCAGTCCCTTTGGAAATATAAATGAGGATTTGTTTGGGGGAGGAGGTAGAAGGGGGGGTTTGCAAAAGTGACTTGGTTTCCTGCTCCCCCAAGAGGGTTCAAGGTTCTGGTGCAGGGGTTTCCTCCCTGGTTTGGGAAAGTTTTGTTTTCTGCTCAGATTGTGGTGGCAAGGCACTCCATGCTTTTTGAAGCAGACAGTTTGGTTCCCATTTAAAGTATCAGGCCAGGGAGATTCAGTGCCATGACAAGCATAGTCAGTCCTCTCACCCCAAAGCTCTGAGCAGAGGTCACTAGTGGGCAGGTAGATGGGTGCTAATTCCTTCCATGAACACTGCTTCTTCCTTGCCTTATATTATCAGTTTCATCAGAGGTCATCCCTAAAGTGCAGTTACTCTCTGATCTTCATGTATCTGCAAAAGTTTCTTTCCTGGTTTTGCATTTGTCTGCTTAGAAAAAGACAATTTTATTCCATATTCAGGTTTCTTCAGCATGGCGCTAATTGAAGCCAATGCCACTGATAACCTATTTTATAGACATGGAATCCCCTTTACAGATGCCTCCTCAGAGAGGTTTCCATACTATAAATTATAACTGGAATGCTTTCTTTTCAGGAATACAAGTTTTATGGACTTTGTTATGTTTTCACAATGGAAAAAGACGAGCTGTGCTCTGTTTGATCTGTAAAAATACCCCTCCCTAATGTGAGCATTTGTCTGTTGGACAGTGACAAGCCCATATCTGTCCCAATCAAAAAGAGTAGCTAGAAATGAGAATGTATGGGACTAAAGGAGTTTCCTAAAGAGTCTCTGTAGTGCATGTTTTTGAAAAAGTTGCATTCACAGGCTTATGACTAGGAAAAGACAATTCAGAATGGATTTGCCACTCCAGTTTTGCTACCTTTCGCAAATTTTAGACCTGAATATCACACTGCAAAATTTGCACTTTGCTAAGTTTTTTCTTAAGTACCTAATGGAAAATGATCCCATTGTGAATATTGCATAACTTCCTCCAGAGACATTGAAAAATTATATAAAATTATAGTATCTCTTCAGGTAATTAGTTTAGTTATGGGCTGTTTAAGAAATAAAATTGCTTATTTAAGACTTACAAGTTACAAAAGTCATTAAGATCAAAGACCCACTCTCAGTGTGACTTTAGATCTCACTGTAGTTTTTTTTTTCAATCCATCTGTTTTCTCCTCAATGTTTTAGCTTCTTTTGCTGTTTTGGGTTTTGTGGGGGATGTCAAAATGAACTCATCTGCATAAAAGACAAAAGCAAGATCCTCATGGTTTGTTGTGGTTAGTACTTTTCCCAGTTTCTACACCAAATATTTTATAACTTGAAATTGTTGTGGGCAGTATTGGGCTCCACAATATAAGAAGAATTATAACAATACTAGAATGTGTCTAAAGGAGGGCAACAAGAATTGTGAAACAATTAGAGGGCATGACTTACAAGGAACAGCTCAGGATACTGGGTATAGGTTTGTTCAATTTAAAGGAGACTGGGGAGTGACTTCATGGCAGTCTACAGTTCCTTGTGAGAGTCAACAGAGAGTGAGATGCTGATCTCCTCTCTGGTGTCTAGTGATAGGACGTGAGGGTGACCATATTGATATGTGTAGCATCCAGTTCTAGTAACCTGAGGTTGCATCCTCTGGTCTTCATAAGTGACTGTATCATAACTTTCTTCTTAGTTTTCTGAAATAGAGCAGGAACATGAGAGCTTGAAAGAGAGAGGAAAAGTTGACAGCACTAGGTACTGATGAAATTTTTTTCCAGTGTTAAGTTCTCACAGGCTGTGAGGCTGGGAGAACCTGACTGAGGCAGAGTGGTAGTTAAGAAGATATTTTACAGTGAATGATAGCTTTTTAGAGCTTGACTGACAACAATATGTTTAAAGGCATTTGACATATTCTTGTTTGATAGCAGTAATCATGTTGGTCAAGAGAATATCTTAATATTTCTCATCGGCATTCACCAGCCCCAAGAATTAAGGGTCCCTTTCAAATCTAATGGTTCACATTTCTGTCTGTCAGACACTGTCAAAGAATTCATTTCCTTTGCGTGGTTTCAAGTCTGTCTTTGCCTGGAGAAAGCACTTTGAACTCACTTTATCTCATCTGCAAAGGAAGATGACAGCTCTTTGCTATAGAAAATATGTCTGATAACTATGTTATCTCTTAAAACAGGCTGTTCAGAAACAGACTGCCATATACTCGCCACAGAGACAGGGCAGAACTTTCCCCATTGCTCTGTTAAGGGTTAAGAGTGCACTTCATGATTCTTGCCCATGGACTAAGGCACAAGGTATAGATGATAGGGGATGAGGAGGGGAAAGGAGCTGTATATATATAGAGGGAATATCTAAAATACATAGTGCACTTCAGTTTTTCAGAATGTCTGAAAACGTCTGTCCTTTTTATGCACTGCAGTCCACTCCACTTTTCTGGGCTTCCCAGACCACTCCAGTATGATCAGAAATACTCTTTCATTCATCTCTGCCTGTGACAATGGAACTAGATGGGCTGCTTTTAAACATCCCCGCTCATTTTTTATTCTTTGTCCGATCAGAAGGACCGGCCAAGTCCATGTAGCACAACATCATCTTGCTTCTCAAAGCAGTGTCCTACCGCTGCTGTCTAAAACATGACTTCACACAACCTGTATCCAATCTATTTCTACCCTGCATTGTCAACATTTCAAATTGGTCTTGTTCCTCCATTTTCAAGCTGAAAAGAGAGAGGAATAGATAAGCCCCAGTTTAATTTGTTCTGGCAATTATTGGAAGTCTACAGAGAGAGGAGCCCTTGCCTATTGGTGCAGAATGACATACAGCCATACGGGCCCAGACAATAGGAGACCCTGCTTTTCTGCATGTCTATTCAGGCATGTATAGACATATTAGATGAGATACGAGACCATTCACAACTTAATAGGGAAAAAAGAGAGGTGAGGACCTTAAAAGAAAGAGAGAGAGAGAAAGAGAGAGAGAAAGAGGGAAAGAGGGAAAGAGAGAGAGTGTGAGAGAGAGAGAAAGAGAGAAAGAAAGAGGGAAAGAGAGAAAGAAAGAGAAAGAAAGGAAGAAAGAGAGAAAAAAGAGAAAAAGTGTAAGAGAGAAAGAGAGAAAGAAAGAGAGAAAGAAAGAGAGAAAGAAAGAAAGAAAGAAAGAAAGAAAGAAAGAAAGAAAGAAAGAAAGAAAGAAAGAAAGAAAGAAAGAAAGAAAAACAAAAACAAACATCAAGGAAGAACTGGCATTGAAGGCTTGAAAACAAACTGCACTGGTAAACAGGATGGAAAGTCTTTTAACTATCTATTCCAATAGATAACTACACAGCTACTGTATGTGTTTTAGTGTCAGAATAATTCTGTTAATACAGATAAAGGTTACCATAAGATTGTTTTGGAAATGTGAATTGAAGATGAGTGTGGTTTGGGCACAAGCTAAGTGTCTTTCTTTTTTCCTCTTTCTTTCCATCTTTCCTCTCCCTCTATTTCTGCAATTCTGGATTCAACATTAATTCAACCCAAATCAAACTGTTAGGATAAAGAACCTCTGAGAAGCATTTTTAAATACAATCTTCTGCAAAATGAGTATGTAAGTTTATTTTTAAAAAATGAAGTTCTAGTCAAAAGGTGAAAGAAATATATTGCGTGATTATGGAGGAAGAAAGAGGTTATTTAAGAAACAGCTGAAATGGCAGTTCTTTTTAAATTGTCACGTGGATGCTTTTAAAATGCAATGACAATGGGAGCTATTCTTCAAGTCTTTTCCCTTATACGCTGCTCCTGAGACTAGGGAAAAAGTGTTTGTGGTGCAAATCACTTTAAATTCCAGGTAGATTTTTTTTTTCCCCTTCCTCTGGATTAATTTTCTCAATTTATCCCTGTAACAATACTTAATAGTAATTCTTATGGCCACCTAACTTGTCTACATTGAAAGCAGTTGACAGGAACAAATGTCAAAGTTTGGTCACTGACATCCGAGAAATGATTTCTCATTACATTAATAATATGTTACAGAGGAAGAGTTGCAATGTAAATTTTAAAAAAACCCAAACAAACCAGACTTACCCCATCCCCCAGCATTGTTTTTAAAGAAACTGTCAGGACTGATCCAAAGATCATTGCATTGATTGAAAACACTTTTGCTAGCTTTGCTGGATTTGGAGCTGATGCATTGTTTATAGGGATTATAACCTCTGCTGTTGTTTTCTGCAACAAAAAATTAATAATTTACAAAGCTAACAAAAATCAGCTTTCTTTTTGTTAATGGTGATTTCTCTGCAGGATGATTAGAGAATAATTTTTCTGGTTGACCAATGCTCTAATTAGACAAGTTAAAAAATAAAGTTTAAAAACAAAAAGATATGCCACCAGATAGTTAGAAAGTACATGTGTAATTCCAGGGAAATTAGTTCTTATTGCAATTAGTGGCCATTGTGTTTCAGCATTAATAGCCTGGGGCAAACATAATAAACCAGTTCCTAACTGTTGGTAATGACAGATTTGTCAGGGATTATTAGTTAATTAACAATAACTTGAAAGGGTGGTACAGCTGAGATGAGGCATTCATTTATATGGCATATCTAAACAATACTGAATCAAAATAACATGTAGCCTGCTAACATTTCTTTTGGTCTTTTGGTTTCATTTGTCTGCCTGTCTGCCTGCCTACATAAAGACATATTTTTGAATCCAAGCTGCTTTTTCTGTGGGTCCATGTAAGGCTAACTGGTTCCCCCTTGGATATCTGCACATTGTTTTCTCTTCTGGGTCTATGCAGATGATTATATTAATTAGAAATGCTAACTTGATGTGGAAGGTACCTCCCACACCCACTCTTTCCACCCACTCCACACCAGAATGGGGCAACTGTTTCCCCAGCACATGTATTATTCATTCCCAGCCACCTCAACATGAAATGTTTGCTATTGTTCCCACCATCCACTCATCTATTTTATGTTCTCCCAGCATCTTCTCTAGTGAATGGCATCTGTATACCTCCGCTCATGGATTACTGAATGTACTCACATACTGGCAAATCAGTTGAGAAAGAGACTTGATCATCAGAGTAAGAGTGTTGTGGATGGTTTGGGACAGTGTCTTCCCTTTTTTTTTTTTTTTTTTTTTTTCCGAAAAGTGGCCGCATACTATAATACAAATGAAAGCTTTTCTTTTGAGGGGGTTGTGTTAAAAAGAGGACAGAGCCGTTGACTCGCCTGTTGCACATATTGCCCCAGGAGAGCACAAGAGGAAGTGCTGTAAACTGAGCTGCTGTAGCAAATAACAGGAGAACAGAGAAGTGGAAACATAGTGGAAGGTATGTTGTGACAGTACATATTTTTTTTCTTTGGCATAAATTGTATCTCCTATTTTATTTTGTGCTGAATACAATGGGTTGCTCAAAACCAGGAAATATTTTTAAAGCATTGGGGTTTTTTGTGTCAGCAAGAAACAAATGAATATTCTCTCCTCTAAGATGTGGACAAGCTGTCTAAAGCAGTTATTCAGAAAGACTAGATAGTTGTCTGTTGCAGTCATTGGTATCCACATAAAATGATCAGGAATAATTATCTTACTTGTTCCTCAAAATCTGCTCAAGAAAGCTGTAAATTCAAACTTGTACATTGCTTAAGAGTGACAGTGACATGGATATGTTATTCTTAAGTGAGATGTGAAACTCTTCTAATTGAAAAGTTGATTTGTGAAATAGGCATTAGGTACATATATTTCTATCTGTGCTTTCAGAAAATTATTGTTCAGAGAGCTAATCAATGAATCTTGACTGTCTAGCTGGAAGCTTATATTTGGAAGTAGAGTAGAAAGGCACTTGTGCAGCGCCCAGACTTCCACAATGGATCAGGATTGATCACAGTGACAGAAAATGCCACTTTATTTCAGTGAATTTAAAAATTACTTTAGTTCACGCAACATCAAAGGTGTCCTCCTAAATAAAGATCTGGGCAGTGTTCTATCTTAGGGTGTATCTTATTATGTACAATATAATCAGATTGATATAGTATTGCATCAGAAAGAGCACATGTTGTTTTGAAGTGTGCCTTGTGGGAATACAAAACAAGGGATATATAACAATGTATTTGTTTCTTTGAAGAGAATGAGAAAGAAGAGTTACAGTGAATGAAGCTCATGCTAATTAATAATGTTGGACAGCTACTACAGCTTTTCTTGAAATACTGAATGATGTTAAACCAGAAATCAAAAGTTTTATTGTCCTTGACATACCGCTTTTCAGTTCAGTTTTATTTCATAACAAATGAATAGGAACTGCTCTGAAATTAATGGTGTGGGATGTTTATCATTAAAGGAAAGACTCCCACATTTTTTAGCAAATGCTGCAGAGAGTGGTGAATGATTGTTAAAACCCTCAGCAAATGGAGCAGTCTGGATCCTGTGCACTGGAAAGTATTTACTTTCCTCCTCCCACCTGACACAGAATGAGAAGCAGTGATTATTTTGCTGCTCCATCGAGGCCAAGCCTCCAGCTTCCCCACCAGCTGTTTTGCCTACATGGTGGGTTAGCATTTGCTACCACAGGGGGACTGTGAGACCTACCTGGGCAGGGTAGGGAGTGGGTAGGGACCCGCAGCCTTGGGGCTTTCCTCTGCCTGAAGTTTAGATGTACAAACTCCTTAGGGCGCCTGGCTTCTTCCCAGGGCAGCCATAAGGGGGTGTTTCATTTCCATTTCAAAATGCCTGGAGAAGGGTGAGATCCAGGCATGCACAGATTGCTCACAGCCATTTGTAGGCACCTCTCAAAGCTGGGGTCCCAGGTGCTGTCTCTGCCAGCTGGGGCAGGTGGGAGTTGTCAGCAAGCTGAGCAGGTCTAGTGGGCAAATGGCAGGAGAAGAGGAAGACCTGGTTCCAGCCTTGGCCAGAATGCCTTGGCTTTAGGTTATCTCTAAGCAGAAGCAGGACCACCCAGCCCACGGCATCTCTGTGTCACACCAGCAGCCTGCAATGCTTTCACTATATGACTTTTGTGATACACCACTTCGCTATTTAAATCCTCCTGAAAATGCAACTATTCAATTAGAAACTAGCATCAACTGACTTTATTAAAATCTGATTGTTTCTTCAGTGCATCTCAAACTGTGGACTTAGAGGTGGCTCATAAGCCCTGCCTTAGAGCTGGATGAGTACTCATGGATGTGAGCTGCAAGTGTGTTGGTTCTGCTTTTCCTGGTATTATTAAATGATGCATATTCATGAATATGTCATATCTTTTTGGGAAAATGGACACTGTTCTTTCCATATGTGTCATATTGTGTTCTATTATCACAGAATTGCAGAAAATTTAGGTTGGAAGAGACCTCCAAGATCATCCAGTCCAACCTTTGGACTTACATTGCTTTATTGTATATTGTATTACATTATATTATAATATTTTATTTTACTTGAATGAAATATTAAGAGACCCCATCCCCTTATATTATGAAAGTGGAGATCATTCTGACACTAAAAAGTAAGAAATTTAATTTGAGCTTTATTTTGCTTATTAGCATGTGATTGGCAGGAAAATATTTCTTGAAGGAAAGGCATTCTAGTGGCTGGAGAAGAGGGGATAGATTTTTGACAGGTAATACTATGAATTTATATTGCACTTCGATCCCAAGAAATGTCGCCGTAATAGTATCTGAATAAAATTTTAGTTTCTTCAGACGTATTTTGTGCTCGCAGTTATTCATTGTTGCTGATGAGACAGTTAATAGGCTAATGGGCACAAATGATATAATACAGGCATTTAGCTCTGCCATCTGAATGCCAAAGCTACATTTCTACCTACAAAGTATATAGTTAGGTGTTGTAATTCTTTTATATATTTTTTATGTGCCTCTGCAGAACTGCAGGTCATATCTTCATGACTCTGTTCATCTGAATATTCTTACTGGCGTCAATGGTAAGATGGAAATAAGCAAAGTAAGACTTGCCTTGTGAAAAATCTGTACAAATCTACATACTTGGCCATAAGCTCTTCTGGGAAAATCTGGTATTATGCACATAGAAACACTTCACATTCGAAAATGGCAAATCCAAGATCAAATGAAATAATGTAGAGAGCATTGCTGTACAGGCCAAAATTTTACAAGGTTTCACACGCCAAAATTGAGAGAATCAATGCCAGTAGATTTAGATAAACAGAAAAGTGAGTCTATAGAACATGAAAAAGAGCACTTACGGTACGTGTCAATCGATTTTTAAAAGGCAGAAATATCTGGGGCCTCTTTTATATCTTAACTGAATAATGCTAAGAGGAGTATCTTACTGTTCCCCATCATGCTGTACAGAAAACCATGATGGAGTCACCAGGGTTCCAACTTTGTTTTATTGAAAAATATGTTGTACTTAACAGGAAAGGTCAGTTAATTATCTTTGCTTGGATAAATGGAATGTGAACATACACTCTGAGGCAGGAATCAATAAGAAATGTGGGTAGGTAGTCCTTATCTTCTCATATAGGGATTTGAAAGGTAATGAGAAATAATGGTCTTTTAGAAAGCAGGGATTTTGCAGAGTTTGGCCTACTTAGAACTTTTGTATGCTAACTTAGACTTTATTAATGTATCAATTATCACATGCAGAAACAGAAGTTCCTTCTAAATCAGTAGAACATCCTTTGATGGTCTTTTTATGAAATAAGGTTACAGTTCAGGATGGCTAGAAAGATTACAAGGTAGTTTGCACCACAGAAGTACATATCTTCTGGGATCAAAGGTACAGCCTCTTGCTTCAAGGAACTCCATTTAAGCATGCAAGGCTCTGGATCTGATTTACCTGTCATAAAATTATTTTTGTTATAGAAGCAGGGACCAACCCATGGGAACAGCTGAAGTGCAGATGTAATGAATACTTTATTCCCAGTTAGCCCCACAGTATGGAAGCCACAGCCAAGCACCTTCTGATCATCTCTGGCCTGATGATCAAGAAAGGCATGAGATTTTTTCTTCATTTTTTTTCCTAATTATAATGAAAAGTACTGATCATTCTAGGGTTCATTTGGTGTGTTTACACAGATTAAAAATATTATCCATTCCAGACAAGGTTTCTCTCTACTTCCAAGTAAAACTGACTGATTTATTTGAGTACTTACACAGCAGAGGCAATTCACAGCACATACGGATTCAGGAGGTGAGGGAGAGGTGAAAAGACCCAAAGAAGTTATAGCGAAGACAAGACACAATGAGCACTCAAATCTTTTTTTTTTTACATTATAAGATGTGACCTTAGGGTCATAGAAATGTAGGAGTTTTCTGAATTTCTTCTGTCTTCTGTTTCTGATACAAGATCAGAGGTCACCTAAACAACTTTTGTTATACTAGTCTCAAGTCTTTTTAAAAGTTAAAAATTGATATTTCATAGTTTGTATCAGTCATTTGTTTCAGTGCTTCCTCCATCTTATCCTTAGAGTTTACATTTCCTTGTAACCTAAAATCCTCTTGCTTGAAATTAGGTTTGTCATCTTCACCTGTCCCTAGAAATTAAGAAAATTATATCACCAGTCCTCCTGTTATACCTCTTAGCATATATTATACTTTCTTTTTCAGTGTGCTTTTATGCCTTAACCCAAATCTCATTTTTCCAGACTCAGGAAATAAATTTTTTAACCTTTCCAGGAGTCCTGTTTTTCCAGACTTCTGCTCAAATTTCTCCCTCTCTTGCTGGCAGCAATTTGGAATTCTGTCCATGGCCCCTTTAAACTGTGAGGCGCTGCCTTTCTGTGCTGAGGGTGTCAGTAAGGGCGCTTCACATATGCGACGTGAGCAACTTGCCCAGCATCCTGTTCAGCCAGCACAGAGTGACATTTTCCTCCTTTGCAGTAACCCACGCATCAAAATGTTGGCTCCCATTCAGTTTGTGGTCAGCTCCTTTCCCACAGTGCTGACTCCTAGGCTGCTATTCACCTCTCCATGCCTGGAGACATTTAATTTTGTCGTTCCAAGGTTTGTGCTTTCCACTTGTCCTTCATGCACAGAATAATTCCAGCTCCATCCAGCTGCCTTAGTGTACCAGCTAAAACACCCCAATTGTGTCTCTGGAACTACATGCAAGACAATCACTTTGCCAAAGAAATTGTATAACTGCACATCCTTTATAATGGGGGGGGACATTAATATGATCTCTCATTTTTACTGTACTTACTAATTCCCAGGGAACAGATAGAAATACAGTAATCTTTGGGATCTCTATCTGTCTTTCACAATATTAATGGAATATGAATGCAGTTATATCACTGATTAAACTAATTTCCTTCAGAAATCAGACTCAAAACAGCTGCAGAAGATCCTCCCATGTGATGAGGGACAGCAACCAGATGGCTCACAGAAGATAATGGAAGGATGGGAATTTTGAACAATACTCCTCTTAAAAACGATGCTGTTACATCACCATTACATATTGAATAGTAAGACGAAGAGCTGGGTTTAAGAATCTCCTCTGGAAGAGTCACCTGTAAGAAATTTCCAAGCCAAGAGTTTGCTAGCAAGATGAAGCCTGAGAAATATTTTATATTCTAGTAAATGATAGTTCTTCTTAACCATTAAGTAACCATGGAAGAGGAATTGCATCATCTAGAAATGGGAGAGGGCTAGGAAAGCTGGGAACATGTCCCAGCAGTGGATCATGAAGAAGATGGAAAACAGATAATGGAGTCCTCTTCATTAGGGGTATTGTTAGTGCATGTCACGTTTATAGAGTATTGTTAGATAATACTTCCCCCATGAAGACTGCAACAATTGCATTTGAAGACCAAACTCTCGTCTAGAGGCTGGTATCCAAAGCATCTGAATTTGTTTTTCAGACTTTATGAACTTTATTCTTACTGTATTAGAACAGTTCTGGTTCAATTGAAGTCATCATATCTTTATTCCTACTTACGTTTTCCTTTCAGCTTGAAAGTGTCCTGTGAAGGCTGGGCACTCATATTCTGTATTGCTAGAAACGCTTTGAAGCTAGGTGATAAGAACAAGGTAGATTCTAACAGCTCAGATAGAGAAAGAATCTCAAGAAGTTCTGATTTTTTTTTCTGATTTGATTTCATAGACAGCACCTTGAAGTTAGCTTGAAAATGTTCGTCTTGTTGGTTAGCAGCATGCCTCAGACAAGGCCATTAGTGAGCTCAGGACAGGGTACAGATGCCAGTTTTGCACAGCTGAATCAAAGTCAGGCTCAAGAAATATAAATCAGCTATTTTGTAGGTTAAAGACAATCCTTTCTCTATGAATGAAGACACTATATTAACCAAAACAAAGCCACTATGTGCCGGTAAGTGCATGGAATTATTATGAGACATGGTCAAATATCTTTTTTTGGTTGGAAAAAGAAATTACCCATTCTTCTGCTTCCAAACAGCTGCTTTTGGAAGTGAGTTGTTTTGAGTCCATTTTTAATTTGTCAAAATGTTGTATGAAATACTAGGTTAACCAGGAACTTAGCCATAATGAAACTAGGAAGTCGTCTTCACCAGTGACAGCACATAGACCCTTACCTCTGATAATTTTTGATATAATGTTACCTCTGTCTCCTTCAAGCAGACACCTGCTTCTCATTTCTCTCTCCAGATGGGAGTTAAGACTTTTTCCATCTTTTGCATTTGTCATAATCACAAAATTACCTTGGTTGGAAAAGACCTTCAAGATCATTGAGTCCCACCGTTAACCTAACACTGATAAGTCCTTAACTAAAACATATCCCTAACTATTATGACTATATGTCTCTTAAAAACTTCCAGGAATGCTGACTCCACCACAGCCGTGGACAGCCTGTTCCAGTGCCTGATACCTTTACAAACAGAGAGTTATAAGGTCTCCCCTCAGCCTCCTTTTCACTAAGCTAAACAACCCCAGCTCCCTCAGCTGCTCCTTATAGAACTTGTGCTCCAAACCCTTCATCAGCTTTGTTTCCTTTCTTTGGTCATGCTCCAGTAGCTCAGTGTCATTTCTGTAGTGAGGGACCCAAAACTGAAGACAGTACTCAAGGCATAGCCTCACAAGTACCAAATACACAGGTAAGATCACCTCCCTGGTCCTGCTGGCCACACTATTCCTTATGCAGGCCAGGACGCTATTGGTCCTCTTGGCCACCTGGGCACACTGCTGGCTTGTGTTCAGCCAGCTATCAGTCATCACCCCTATATCCCTCTCTGCTGGGCAAGGCAACTGCTTAGGACCTGGACGAGGGGAGGGACATGGGCAAAAAGAAGCAAATGAGAAATAGAGGGAAGGAATTACTACTTTTTTTCTCAAAGAGGACTGCAACAGTTGTGAGTAGGTCCTGTTCAGGGCATAGGCATGCCTTAACCCTGCCTAGAGGAGCAGGCTGCATCCCTGAGCTTTATACCTGCTGGCCTCTTAGCTGGCAGAATTTAGGTGGCCACAGAAATATTCATCTCATCTCCTCATTGCCTTCTCAGAAATCCTGGCTCTGACAGGCATCAGGGCTTCACCCCACACCTGACCCATTCTTCTCCTGCTTCCTTTTTTGCAGCATAGGAAATTTCAGCCTTCTCCCCAGCCCCCTCTGTCATGGCAGGAAACTACAGATTTTGCCTATACTGCTTAGAAGCCTTGAGACTGATCTGAGCAAAGGCTCCTGGTACGGTTGCAAAGCAAGCAAGAAAGGTCACACAGTGGGGGAGAGAAGGGAGTTCATGTCTTTTTTAAGAAAGATGTGTTTCTGAGAGGGTTATCACAGTTTACATGAACATTAAATCACAATTTAGAGTCACTTGTATAGGGATTTTCTTAACAGCATGACAGAAGTAGTCAGAAGATTGTGAGAACTGAAAGGAATCTTTCCATAATAATGAAAGCTTAATTAGTATGATTTTTATATATATTATATATTCTTGCACATCCTTGATTGAACAGGGGTTGTTTTCTCTGGCATTTATTTGAATTTTCCAATGTATTTGTACTGCCTTACTTGGCCCCCGTTGAGGCCAACTTCAGCACAGTTAGTTAGGCCAGCATGGAGCTTTTGAAACCATCTTGCACTTCTGCCCTGCTCTTTGACAATAGCATTTACAGAACCTCACACTGAGTAAATGCTGGGGATCAGATCCTCCCCTGATGTAAGTTATCAGCATGGCTGCATTTGGAAATGTTTACTTGGTGATTATGTGTGTGTGTTTCATTCTTTTGATCTTTTTATACATCTATAACCATAGGGCTGGGATTGATATGATGGGGCTCCCTCTGTCATTCTGTGGGATTTTTTGCTCTGCAAGCACTACATAGCTTTGAAGGACTTCAGGTCTTGAGTAAAATGAGTTCACTGATGTGTCCCAGGAGAGACTGTTGACTAGTCCATGGATGTAACTTCATGGCAATGTATTGTATTCTGAGTTCATGTTTATGCACCATATGGCATGTTGTCAAGTTTCGTTGTATTCATGAAGGTCTCAATAAAATGAAACAAAAATAAAAATACATGTTCAGGCCCAGCCTGTTTTCAAGAGAACTGTAACAAATGCTTCTAGATTTTTCCTTTTAATTTAAACTTTCCCAGTAAGTACAACAATAGGTAATAATAACAGCCAGTCTGGTCTTGGCCAGAGATAAAACATATGAAGTTGAGGAAGCAGTACAAAAATATTTAGGAACAAAATCAAATAGCTTGTTTAGACGTATCTAACTAATGTACTGCAAGCATTGCGATTTCTAAAATGAGACAAAAATTGCATAAATTGGTTAAGAAATTTTAGATTCAAGCTTGCTGGAGGCTGGTGTTAGGCACCTATTGCAAGTGGTCTGCTTTGTGAAGAATACAGCCTACGCTTTCTTACAGGACTGATGTTTCTGTGGGTTTATGCAAAAGCATTTTATGACAAAGATGAGAGCAGCTAAGGGTATGGAAAACCCAAGAAGTGATTTGTGAAACCATAAAAGAATAATCCATTCGAGGGACTAAAAAAATTAGCAATCCTCACAGACCTACCTTGGGTTTAAAATATCACAAGAAATTCAAGAAACAAGGTAAACAGCTCACTTGAAGAATTCTTTTCACTCAAGTTTAATTTCTTCCTACTGTGTTCATTACTGAGTTGCTTGGTTTCTTTTGGCAAAATAGTGTGGAAAAACTCTTTAAATGTTACTAAACACAGAAATAATTTTCCATTACCATATTCCTAGTGCAGTGCATGTGCTCCTAAGAAAAATTTGCATATATATATATTAGAAATATCACATGTATTTATGTACTAAGAAAGTGGAGGAGGGAGTTTAAAATAATTGCCTTTCTTCCCTACTTCACAGTGCAATATTTCTCCTGCAAATTAATTGCTTCTGCTCGGGCTGTGTGTACTAAGGTCTGCAGTATTCTACATGAGTGCTGGGTTCACACAGCAAAAAATCTTTGGGAGGCCCAGGCATAAAAGATGTAAGCATGTAATTAATTTTATGAATGCAAATAGACCACTGACTTTCTAGGAGACTACTTGCTCAACACGACAAATACACTAAGGGTGTGTATAAACCTTTTCAAGTCTGAGCTTTTTGACTATAAGATCCTCGGTGTTTATGTAAATATGTATTGAGTGTAATACATTTCAATCCCAGTGGAGTTCTCTGGATGCCTATATGGTCATCCAAACTATTAATATTTTTATCCTTTCTGCTGTTCTCTGTGCTGTTCTCTTCAGAATTAACAAGATAAATGGGCCACTTGCAAGGAATGTTAGAATTCAGTTCTGGCAGATATTTCTTTTTTCCTTTTCATCTTTGCCCAGAATTAGATATTCAATTAAGAATAGTTTAATTTTAGTACAAATATATGATGGGAGGGGTCTTTAAAATTGGAGCATGAAGAGTAGCTTTCACATGGAATGTGCCTACTTTATTTTATAATATGGACTAAAAGATAAATTTGTATCTGCAATAGTGGAAAGTGCATTACTGGGACTCTTTTGTGTGGAATAATTAGGTAATTCCTTTGTACCATGCATGGACCACCAGTTGCACAGAGTTCAATCAGACTTTAACAGGTCTTTATGAAGCCAAACTTGTAACTATTGAGTGGCAAGAAAAGGGATTTTCAGCAATGTCGGCAGGGCAAGAACAAAGTAAGTAATCTCAACAACTGAGCTGGTAATCAAATATTCATCACAAAAGCAGGAGCAAGAAAGTCATTCACTTTGGGTCAGGAATCTAAACTGCACAGATGCAGCTAACCCTATTAAAATGCAATATTCAACTGTGGGTAATGAACTGGGTTGTGAAGCATTTAAATTGTTCTTGAAAAATAAAATACCCTCTACAGAAATCCCACAGAAAGGAAAACAAAATTTCCCTCCCTTTTCTGCCCTCAAATCCTTTGCACATCCCAATGCTGGGCCATGAAATATGTATCTATCATGTATTTCATATAAGAAGCAGATCCATCTTTGGAGCTTTATCAATTTCATCCAATTATCTTTGTCAATTCCATCTTTGCAGATGTCCTTAAGAAACCATTTTGGAGGGTTCCAAGAAGAAGCTTGCATTAAAAGAACATTAAAGATTCAGTTCTGCCTCACTCAATGATGCCAACAAGTGCCCTTCTATATCTCCCTGCAAGGATCTACTCAGTTTGAGTCAGAACAGACTCTGCCTCAAAGCCTGTGTATCAATCTGCAGCAAAAATCACTAAAGTCCACTTGAGGCTAGTGATCCCACCAAACAATCACCATCAAAGTATATGGCATCCTAATTAACAGTCATGTCTACAGTCCAAGTGACCCCATACTTACCTGCCATATTCAGCTAGTGTAGACTCAGTTGCTCATGATCTTAACTGTAGCTCAGCCCTCACTTGTGCTACTACACAATTCAAACCCTAAATATCCACAGGTGTCACCTGTAAGGCTGAGAAATACCTTGCTTAATCAGTAGGTCTTGCAGATCCAGAGTACACACTTGGGACTGATGAAGCTGTAGTAAAGGAACCCCAGAGAGATCAGCAATACCAAAGCCCAGAAGTAAACAAAGGTGGTTTTCACTTTTTTTTAATACCAGCTGAGGACCTGAAACAGAAAAAAAAATAATTCATTCTCCTTCAGTCTCAGAGACAGAGGAACCATTCTTCATTAAACATTGTTATTAATAGTATTAATTTGCCTTTAGGCAAGAAGCAAAATATGTCAAGTTTGAGCCTGCTTGCTCACAGTTTTCAAAAGTTTCTCACCAGAAACCTTGGTATTATATCACAAAATTTTGTGCCACATCACTACCGGTGCTTTCTCCATTCCTGCAAAAGTATATGATCACGTCACCATGGGCTGTCATTAAGTGGAGAAATTACTGATTGTCAAGGAAGGAACATTCTTTTACAAGACTTTACATTACTTAATAGCAAGTTTCCTGGTAGTTGCTATACTCCAAAATGAGATTGCATTAGGGATATGAAATGCTCTTAGGGATGTTGCTCCTGGGGGCTACTAAGTTGCACACTATTTTCAAGAAAGCTTCCTCATGGAACTGCACTTTGATGCTGAGTGACATTCAAATGACAAAAGCTATTATCTCAGAGAACCACAAGCATATATGTCCTCACTCTTGACCTTTATTTCACCTCTTCTACTTACTTTGCTTTCTGCTGATGTAATGCACATGTGTAGAAGCAGCATCCTGATGATCAGATTTCTTTGTCTATCATCTCATTACATGTATACTGGTAACTCTGCAAGTTTATTTAACCATGTCTTCATACTACCTTGCCTAAGTGCTGCTGATCTTTGTTGGCTGAACTTAACTGCAGGAGATATCTGGCACCATTGGTTTTGAATTTGTAGTTTGGGTGTTTACCTACACCCAGTTCTCATTGCCACTGGTATTGGTCCATCATGTTGTATCACCATCTTTGTCACAAAATTGTAACTGACCTGTACAGTAGATAGAATTTCTTAACTGACTTGTATAGTAGATGTAAAAACTCCAGGTGGGACCTTAGCAGTTTCCTGGCTCTGCTTTCCCTTCCAGTTGCTGGGTTCCCTCAAGTCATGTGTGGTGGGAGGCCCTTCTTCATATTTGCTCATGAGCAAAACACTTGTTGTTAGTAATGTCTCCTTGATTTGCTGAGAAAAACATGGTTGTTGACAATATAGATTCACAGAATGGTTTGTATTGGAAGAGATCTTTAAAAGTCATCTAGTATATCTCCCTTCTGATAATCAGGGATGTTTTCAATTAGATCAGGTTTTTCAGAGCCCCATCTAACCTGACTTTGAATGTTTCCAGAGATGGGGCCTTTACCATCCCTCTGGGCAACATGTTCCAGTGTTTCATTATTGTGAACAATTTTTTCCTCCTGTCTAGTCTAAATTACCATCTTGTTGTTTAAAACCTTTACCCCTTGTCCTGTCACAATAGGCTCTTCTAAAAAAGAGTATCTCCATCTTATAAAGCCTCCTTGATGAAATGAAAGGGCACACTAAGGTCTCCCCAGAGCCTTCTCTTCTCCAGGTTGAACAGCTGTTGGCTTTCTGGGCTGCAATTGTTGATGTCCAGAGCAAGGTAGATGCACTTTGTGTTAAGAGGACTTTGGTCTCCTTTCCCCAGTGCAAATGTACATTGGCTACTGGGAATTACGGACTCCTGGGACAGAGAGAGGTAAGCACTGTACACATAGCTCTTGGACTCCTTTGACTGTAGCTATCCAGCAAGTTGAGTCTCATCCCTGCCTGTCACAAACAGCTGCCAGCTTCTTCATGAAGTGACTTACACACAAAGATTACTGTGGTCCTTCTGTGTTTATGCTACTTAGATAAATCCTGATTTCTTTGGCTTTGCAGACAATAGGCCCTGACATATTACACAGGCAAGGTTGAAACAGCCATCAGTTTTATACATTGCTCTGCTTAGAAGCGATTTACCGTGTTCTGTGCTCACAGTTTGTCCTTTCTTTGTTGGATCTATTGAGCCTTAAGTTGTAAACTTTTCAGCATAAGGGACCTGTTTGCTACACTTCACAAGTGTATAGACTAGCAGCACTGTGTAGTCATATCGCTTTAGGGCTTTATACTTGGAAACATTATTCTGTGTAGAAATCAGTATAAGAAAGAGAGTTGTTTTGTCTTTACTTCCCCTGTGGTCATCTGTTGAAGTCTTAAGCTGTCGTTTTCAGATTTCAGACAACTTCTGGATTAAATTCTGCATTTCTGTTTCAGTAGATTTCTAATTGTATCCAGTGCTCCAGTTACGCCAGCTCAGATGCTGAGCAATTTTGAAAGACTCTCTTCTTCTCTATTGAAAACATTTCATTGTCTCAGTCCTCACTTCAAACTGGTACTGTCCAACTCTCTAAAATATTTTTTATGATTTTGAAATCTGTAAAGAATTCAAATTAGAACCATTTGACAGACATCTCCTTATACATTTTGTTTCCACAGGATAAAACAATTAAGCCTAAAGGCTTAAGTACAGAACAGCAGTAAAATGAAGTGTGAAATACTTGCTTAAGCCTCAGAGCCCCATATGCCATTCCTAATGAGTTTGTTTCTCCTAAAAAGAGAAAAAGAGTTCTTATAAAGAGCAGCAAAAATACTAGCCCACAAAGGTTGTGTGGAGTGTTTTGACAGAGCACCATGAATGCAGCACCGCATCACTAAATTCAGCAAAATTATGAAGGAAGGGTTGCTACAGTCTATAGCCTGGAGTGAGGTTACTGACTAAGCTGACTTCATGACAACAAAAGATCCTAGACTGATGAGAAAGTGTCCTGTCACAGAGGTCAGCATTCCTCTGCCTAACCAGGTCTTTCAGGCTTAAGGAGGAAAAATTGTGTTTACCTGACTTATCACACACATGTGACCATCAGCAATATGAAACATTTTCTGGCTTATAAAATGATTAACTGACCATTCAAATTCTAGAAATGTTGTTTGTAGCCATAATCAGCCCCTCAGAGGGGAGGTATCAGAGTGTGAGATCTGAATTCAAACAACAGAGAGGCTGAAAGAATAATTAAAAATAGAAATAACTTGAAACTGCTAGAAATTATATACAAGGTTTGCAATTGAGCAATAACATCTTTATTTATGTATCTGTGTGTACGTGCCCATGTGTGTAATGAACATGACATAGGTTCCAAACAGAAAGAGAAGGTTGCCAAAGTGTGTTGACCAGCTATTATAATTTTCCAGTGTGAACTTTTAAAAAATATTCTCTAAGGACTTCTGGTGGTAAAAATTTCTAAAAAGTATGCACTTAACTTGTGCCAATCAATATCATAAAGAAATACTGCAGCCAAATTAGCAAAGGAGATTTCTTGTACTTATTGACTAAAACCTGAAGATTCTTGTATCTAAGGCTCCGGTTCTGCTCTTCATATGGCAATAGTATCCTGAGTTTCAGAAGGTGTGCATCCTGATATTATGTTTTTATATAGAAGGTTAAAAATTTTATAGTATATTTTCCTATTCAGGAAACTCTTTACCTTGGGGGAAAAAAAGTCCTATGAATTTCCTTTAACTTTACAGGAGACTGACATCCTCACATCCAGGATCTCTCGGGCATTTGGAAGGACTACACACAGGACCTACTTTCTTCTCAAGGGACCTAAGATACAGTGTTTTGACTTTTAAGTCAGCCCTAGTTACGGATGTGGACCTCAGGTAGAATGAGCAATGCAAAGAACTTGCTTGGACTTGGTATCTCCTTGTATTTTTGGGGACTGATGGACCTTACTACAACTGTGCTGTCAGGAAGTGCCAGGCCCTTTGCTGAAGGGCAAGAAGACAACCTGTCAGACAAGTTCCATCAGCGTATGAAGCGGAGCTGGGTGTGGAACCAGTTCTTCGTTCTGGAGGAGTACACAGGAACTGACCCGCTCTATGTCGGGAAGGTAAGACCTGTACCAGAAGGATATCTGGCAGAGTGTATCTGTGGACCATGGTGAAACACAGAAAGTTTCCCTAAATGCCTTTACCTTCTTTCTGGCAGTGAATTTATCCACGTTAATTTCACTTCTGCTCCAAAGAGCTTTTGACTAGTGTCATCTTCATTTGGGAAAAATTTCTGTTTCAAGGGGCTGTCAATGTAATTGCCTACTTCAAAGAGATCTGCTGCACCAATCATCATCTGTAATTGAGGCAGTATTAGAAAATCTGCAGTGATCTTTCCAGGGACTCCTACAATGTCAAGGCAAAGCAAGGTTATATTGACATATTAGGATTAGGAAAGAAGGGAGAAGCTTGTGATCATGCTCCTGTCTGTGATCAAGTCAGCTGGAAGCTGAAACTCACAATCAAGTTAAATAGCCAGTTTCTCTTGAAAACTGACATTTCAATTTTTGTTTTCTGCAGCTCTCTAGGGTTAGATTGTCTTCTTGCTTACCACAGCTTGACCACAAGTTAATTCTGTGGACTATAGAGAAGTTGTTTCAGAAGGGAGAAGGGTAGAGGGACAGATCATTAAATCCAGCCAGGAAGGGTCCTTGTTTTGTATCCCTTATACCACAAAGATCCACGTAAGATAAATGTAAAATTGATCCATAAGTTCACCCAATCTACTTGCTAGTATTGTAGTATTTTGCATTCACTTTTCTTTAGCTCATTGAGGAACAAGCTGATGGTATTCAGACCAGTGATGTCTGCCATCACAATCTGCCTCACTGTAACCATTTTCTTTTTTTTTGTTTCCTGACTTTTTTTTAAGACTGTGAGTTTTTTAAAATATTGGCCACATTATTCAAAGGGTTATTATCATCACCAAGGTTGCTCCTACTCTGCACCAAGGTGACAAATCATTAAAAAGTGGGGAGAGGTAGCATTAGTGTGCTTAAATGTTTGAATGATCCAATTAAGATTTTACATGCCTAGAATATCATATACCACCATGTTGAGTACAGACTACATATAGGTAGATCTGAAAAATTAACACCTCAGAAGGGATATCATAAAACAATTTCTTCAGATTTCATTATTTTTTTTTACATGATCAAGGCTGCTTTCTTTCCAGGGTATCCATCTGCAGAAAGAAAAAAAAAATCACACATCTGCAGGCTCATTTTAGACTTGCATTTATCATTCTACAATGCCATAGAGCTAAACTGTGCCCTCAGACACACCAGTATAAATCAAAATGAATCTACGGGCTTCAAAAGACCTCCTCCTGATTTATCGCTGTGTGACTGACAGCAAGATGTGCTCTCTTTCCTCCCACAGCAATGGCATTACTAGTGGTTGCTGCCAGATGAGACCTAATTACTCTTCATTCATCTTTGCACCTAGCTTTTCAGCTCTTGATATCTCTATTGATTAAAGAAATTAATATTTGGTTTCATGCAATTCCCAGCTTTGGAACAAGGGCCAGACATACTACTTCACATACTGGGTTCCATCTGAAATGAATCCAGACTTGCATTGTGAGCTGAATTTCAGGTAAAACAAGTACTTGAAGAAGCTAATTCATCTTTGTTTTACACTTGATTGTGTCTTTAGGAGCAGAAAAACCTGGTGTGGTTGGCCAGCTCTCAAGCTTGCTACTTCTCAGCTCTATTGAAGAGGGGAAAGAACTCTTCATGGCCCATGTCCATCGCAAAAAAGCCCAAGCTGCCACGAATGAGCTCTCCCCAGGACCACTTATGCCACAGCTGTATTAGATAGGGGTGTGCAAGGGCTAATTAGCTCCCACCGTTAACAGGGCCAATTAGCCCCACACCCTGCTGAGCTGACATATCTGGGCGGTTCTGAAGGCTTCCTATCTCTGCACTGCTCCATCGAGACCAGACACCAGGGAACTCTGATGCCAGAATAGACCTCTGAGGTTCAAATGTTTTATCTTGTCCCATCCCTGAGCTGGGTGTAGAGCAGCCAGCCAAGCGATGGGATGAATGCAGTGGGGGCTGCTGTGAGGCTTTCCCTCCTCTCACACAGCCAAAGCCTCAGGCTCTCAGAAGAAGCCAGAGCCCACCGTGATTCACCCCCGTGCTCATGCTGCCTGGGTCTTAGGGATCCTTAGAAAAGGGGCCAGCAGGGAAGAGACTGTGAGCTGAATTAATTGTTCTGGCAGGCCAGAAATTTTGTAGACCAAGCCACCCCAGGCTGACTCAGAAATAGCTCTGTAAGGGCCGGCGCAGAGTTGAGCATGGATGCAGGAGGACTCTGCATCCACTGCTCCTGCTACCACCAGCCCCCCCAGCAAGCCCTGGGCCCTGTGCCTGGCCAGGCTGAGCTTCTTCTAACTGATACCACCCACAACAGCCTGAAAACATCCTGCTAGCCAGGCCTCGCTTTCATCCATCTGCTCTCTCCAAGACTGTCAGGAGAAAGATTGCATAGCATAGAACCAGCTGTATTTACTTTAATAAACTAAAAGCTTCCCACAAGAGAGGGGTGCTTCTGATGCTCTTATACAGCTGTTTCTGGATACATATATTGGTCTGGAGCAAGCCAAAAAGTGCCTTGACTTGAACCATAGGTCCAGGTTTGCCTAGTATGATTTTCAAGGTTGCTATGAAAATATGCTTTCCTATGTAACTGCAAGGCAAGATGCAAAATGTCTTCGGGACAGGGAAATGAAAAGAAACTCCCTGAGGTGAAGCCAGTACAATTTTTGCTTTTCTCCAGCATTCATGTTCTTAATTGAAAGTATTTTCGCTTCAGAGGGTTTCTGGTTCTGTCACAGAAAAGCATGAAGCTTTGACTTTTCCTAGGAGGTAGCTAATATTGGCCAATAGGATGAACTAAAGAAACCAAAGCCCCCACATTTTTTACATCAGGAATTTCGCACATTCACCCATCACTTAAACTGTGCTCAGGAACTGAACAGGGGACAGGCTTCACCACTTTGCAGTATCAGAGGCTCTCTACCCCTCTTTCAAAGGAAGGAGGCATTCAAACCACAGCAGCTTAATAAGTGAATAAAATACAGCCTTTCTAAAGACTATAACTGCAGATTAACCAAAATTCACTCACCCATCTTCACAAAAATCCCCTGTAGGTGCTGTCTCCCTGGAGGCAGAGAAGGGAGAGCACAAGGATGGAGACACACTTGAGTTGTCAGAGCTGCATGAGTCCTCCCCTGAGCTATCCTCAGCAGCACAACACTCATCCACATGCCCCATGTTGGGAAATGTGTAATTCAAAAGCAGATGTAGCCTCCTCAAACTTTTCTCCTATCCTCATGAAAAGAAGCAACTCAGGTTGTCACAGTTTCTCAGGACTTACCCGGCTTCTTTCCTCCTAGAGTCCATTCCTTAATATGGAAGAGAAAGTGCAAATTAATTCCTCCTACTTCTGTGTCAGCCACATGGCAGCACAATTTATTGTGCACCCATTAAACAGCCAACTTAAAACTGGATCAGCTTTCCAATACAGTGACTTCTACACACACCCCAAGCTGCAGCATTCTGACATTGGGTTTGGTGTGAGCAATGGTGTGAGCTTCAGTTCCTTCAGACACCAAATTCCTTCAATTTTATTGCTGTCTGACAGTACTAAGTCTTTTATGCTCTTCTTTTGTTTTGTATAGGTGTAGAGTAAAGGAGAAGCTTCAAAAGTGCTGCCAGCATTTCTTACTGCCTAGCCTTGGTTAAGACCCAATGTTTTTAACAAATCAGTTAGACAGAGATCCTCTTGTACTCCCAATTTCTTATTAGTGTGCCATGTTCATTCCTTGTTTGCTTCCTACACAACTGCATTTATTCCAAATAGGGCTTTGGACAGAAGATGTAATTTAACCTGTGAGTTTGATTCAGTATCTTCTTCTAAGTCCTTTGAATTTCCTGAACACCCTTTGTTATTTCAAAAGATGCTTTTTTCTTCTTCTTCTTTTCCTTTTTCTTCTCCTTTTTCTTTTTCTTTTTGTTTTTTTTTTCTTTTTTAATTTATTTTTCTTCACTTTTTTCATCTTTCTTTACCTTTTCCTTGACTTTGAATTTGACTTTGATTTCTTATTTCTTTTTGTCTCCTTTTTCTTATTTAATGAGGACTTGCTTATGTTCCAAAACACATTTTCTTCCATCAGGCCTCGCTCTAATTCCCCAACCAGGTCTAACATCTGTATCTGTCTCAGCAGCTGCATTCTCTCACTGACACACTGATGCACTAAAGCAAATGCCCAAGGTGTAACTTAGTGGTTCTGAATCAATTTGAAGAGCTAAAATAGCATCCTCCTTCTGGAAGCATCCTGTTCACTAGGTCCAACAGTGATAACCTCTGAGTTATGGGCGTTTAGGGTAAATAATGACAACCATTGTCTTTTTTTAAACTAATCACAAGACGGTGTTTCCTGAAGATACACCAGTTAGCAGCCCTGGCACCTGTCTGTGAATTAATATACATGGCAGTCATCTAAATGTAACTGTTTGCCACTGCCAAATTTTTCTGGGAATGTTCTTCCTCCATTTAGCTGATACATCACCTGAGAGCATTCCTTGAAGGACCAATGCTTCTTAGATGCAGTAGCTACTTCAGAGACCAGTGGCAAAGTGATGAAACGAAATATCAGCGATCTAACACAAGGTCACAGCCTGCACCTTCAGCTCTTGCAGCTGCTCTGCAGTGCTGCTGCCCTTAACACTTGGTGTCCCTGCAGTCATTAAGCCCCAAGGCTCCCAAGTCAGTGGCACCATGTGCCCTACAACATCCAAAGAGCTGATCCACTGGCATTAGAAATGCTTAGGTGAGATAAGCCAATTTGTCTACTGTCCTATAAAACTTTTTCCTTTGTACTAAGTCATTGTAGATATTTCAGAGTGTTTTTATGTTTTTAAGTAGATCAGTAATGAGATTTCTTTCTTCCTTTTTTTTTTCTTGAGTGAGTAGCCTGCAATTAAGCGCATCAAGTTTGAATTCTGCTTTTCCACACAAATTACTCATTTCTATTTGTATTCTTTCTTTAAATACTACTTATCCTTTGTTCATATATTCAGTTTATTATTTCAAGATTTTTCTCTCCAGTACAAATATTTAACTATGTTTGGCCCCATCCTCCACAATTATTCCCATCCTTTGAGCTCACCAAAACATTAAACACATACTTAATTCTGACCATATTTCCTGAGATAATAATCTCTTATATGGATTTTTTAATTTGCTTAACTGAATCCAGCCCACTTTGATCACTTCTAAAAAATTATTATTCATCTATTCTTTATTCATTTCTCAAAATGATAACTACAACTGAAAACAGTATTCACACAAGAACCATTTCTGAAAATCCCATTTTGATTGTTGTATCTCAAGTCTATTGTCTTCCTGGCTTTTGGGGCTGAACCTATAATATTTCTGGGCACTGGACTTTAGGCTTTATTCCTCAAAAGCATTTAAGCGTGAATATACTGTTAAGTATCCTCATAGTGTGAGAGAAATTAAGTACTTGATTTGTTTGTCTTTTGACAGTGATTCCAGTATTTCATGGGAATCAGGTGTTTAACAGAATGGCAGTCCCCAGGACGATTTGTTTCTCTATTTTTGATTATAATTACCACTGCACTTACTTCTGTTCTGTTGCATTCAGCTGTGCATGGCTGCTCAGAACTAATTATCAGTCACACAATAAATCCATTTGCTAATTCCCTAGAAAATCTGGGATGCTTCTCATCTCTATAGCCTGCCATGGACATAGTCAAAAGTTCCTATCTCACCTGTTGTTCAACAATAATTTTTTCCTGAAGATGTAAGGATCCAGCCTAACTTTTATTTTTTAAAATTTTAATGGAAAAAATTTTCAAAGGATTTTTGAATCATGACAGTGACTGAGTAGCTCTCCCATCCTTCTTTCCCCTTGGTCCCAAACAGACTTGCTTTATTCTGGCCCAAAATTATGCTCTCCCTGGAATTTCTGACTCCTCTTAAGGCATGTGAGCAAGCACAGTTTGTGGCTTTGCTGACCTAACCTTTGCCCAAGCCTGGCAGTGAGTCTTTCTTAATGGCCATTGAAATCAGGCCACATAATTATTGTACTAAGTCAGATTTCAAAAAGACACAGAGCCCGTTCCTGTTTGGGTGTCTCTCTTTTTTTCTGACAAAGATGTGGGTGCAGAAATGGGAAGAGAGGAAAGGGGTTTTAATTGCAACTCTATAATACTGAGTATTTGCCTCTTTCAGCCAAACAAGTTCACAGCTTGTGAGTCCCAAAAGTGAGACCAAAAGACGCAGGATGCTCATGGGCTTAGTGTTTCTCAGAGGGTGCTTGCCCAGCTTGTGATCTAATTGAATCCTATTCCTTCTCACAGCTCCACTCTGACATGGACAGGGGAGATGGTTCAATCAAATACATCCTCTCAGGAGAGGGAGCTGGCATTGTGTTTACCATCGATGACACAACAGGGGACATTCATGCCATTCAGCGACTGGACCGTGAAGAAAGGTCTCAGTACACCCTCAGAGCACAAGCTCTGGACAGGCGAACGGGCCGCCCGATGGAACCGGAGTCAGAGTTCATCATCAAAATCCAAGACATCAACGACAACGAACCCAAGTTCCTGGATGGGCCTTATGTGGCTTCTGTTCCAGAAATGTCACCTGTGGGTAAGGCAGATTTTGTGGACTCTCTTTCCTCTATAAGCAGATTGGAAGTGGTCACTAAAATATAAGTCGTTCCCCAAATCTTGGACTCAGTTTTTGCCCCTTATGCCAGATCTGCAAGTCAGGAGAGCTTCCCTCAAAGGGTCTGACTTTTGCAGAAGAGGAATAACAGGATACACATCACCATCAGCTGGGCCCCTTTGAAAGAAAACACGACAGGGGAATCAGGAGAGCTGAAAAACAAATGCAATTTGAACGTGCCATCCTCAGACAATTTGCATTAAAGCAGTGCCCCTTCTCCTCTGCCATCAAATGGTAGTAATAGTAATGACCATTAGACATCCATTACCATCCAGAAAACAATACAGTTTTAGGAAGTTATTCTACGTTGTACTGAGAGCTGAAATGCAGTCCAGAAGCTCTAGAGCTCATGGAGACATGATAACAATTATTAGCAGCTTTGCTCTTTCTAATCTTTTTAAGCCTGCACTAAACACAGTTCAGTGGATCCCAAAGTTCTCATCCCATTTGCTCTCCACTTTCAGTGAATGGGGTCATGTCAAAGACAGTCCTGTTATTGCAGCATAGAAGATAAACAGAAGCCTTCCTACATACACAAGTCAGGAGAAACCATTTCCATTTAACAAATACACTAGTCACAAAATACTGGTTTTCTGGACTTTTTTCTTTCTTTGGGAGATGCTTTGTGCTTTTTGTCTCCGTGATGTCATTGCAGAGATAATACCACATAAATCACATATCTTGAAGTTACAGATATTCTTCAACTTCTCATTCTTCAATAATATCCTGACATAAAGCTAGACAGGCATCTAATACAGAAGTTCCATTCAGAAATATTGTATCTTAATGGCAATGGCTAGCTTGAATTCTGATTTATTTTCCAGTGCATATTTAGTAACATTGGATTTTTTTCTAACATAAAACATTATGTAGAAGGCTAGATACATTCATAAAGGCATTGTCTGACATTTTAAGGAGTCAAAACTCACATATATTTCAAACAGTTCCGCCTTACCTTCTCTTTGTTCTTGATAAACTACATCACCTTCAAACCATTATTAGCTTCAGAGGAAACAGACCTTGAAAACCCATTGAAGGAAAAAAATATATTTGTACCTGTACAGGTTCCAAAAGGCACTTCAGCAGGGTATAATCTCTGGGCCATGCAATGTAAACTGCAATACCACTGAGAGATTATCTCAGAGATACAACCCTTCACACTCACTATTTCTGTACAGTTTCATACCTTAGTCAACATAAGCATCCATGGCCCCATGACAGCAGTTCATCATTTATGTCAGCATAGCCATAGGTCTTATTTGAGCCTTATTTGGCCTAATTTAAATGACATTTAAAATCAAGAAAAGGGAGGAAGAAGCAAGCAGTATAAAACTACCGGCTCTCTGCAAACCATAACGAAGTACCATTAGATCAGCAATTCTGTAACTGTGGTCCATAGAGTACTTACTATTTTAGATGCATGATGAATTTATGCCCATTTATTGCTTTATGCTAATGAGATACGAATATGAGCAATAAGTACAAGCACTATGAGCATCAAATTAAGAAGTTTGGTGTGGGAAAGCTCTTGTCAGGCATGTCAATTTATTTTGAACTGTGTACTTTTCATGCCAGGTCTTCATCCTGTAAAGTCTTACCTGATGGGGTTTTTTTGCCAGGTACTTCTGTTATCCAGGTGACAGCAACAGATGCTGATGACCCAACCTATGGGAACAGTGCAAGAGTAGTGTACAGTATTCTCCAAGGGCAACCATATTTCTCTGTGGACTCTCGGACAGGTATGTTATTTTATTAGGGAATGAGGCAGCGTGAAAACAGAAAGAAAAAGTTTCAAGCAGAAAGACAAGGCAGTGCATCATGACTGTGGTCAAAGAAACATATTTCTATGGCTTGGAGCCATGACAGAGCAGCACTGTGTGAGGGTTAATGCAAGGCTATGGATAATGAGCTCCAGAAGAAGGATGTGCTTTCTGCAGTGATATATTCATTCCAGTCACCATATCCTGCACCCTGGGAGCTGGGTCAGCTTGGTTCTGTAAATATTCTTGTTGGCTTCTATCATAGCAACAATGTCTTCGGGACATTTAATTAGTAAAAAGGCTTAGTGGGGGGAAAAAAAGCAAATGTATGAACCAACCAGGCCTGGATAGTGCATGCTAAAGGATGCAGTTATCTGGAGTAGTTTTACCTAAGGGTGTTCTTGTGAATAACCTTAGATTTATCTGTAGGACACTCCCTTTGTTTTGCTTGCTTTCTATCTCTCTTTTTCCATTTATATCCAAAAGAGGAATCTGACAGGTTTTGACAGTTTCTAAAGGGCGTCTGTAGTGCTAAGGTCAGAAACTCATGAGATGATAGTCACTGCTGGGCCCTTAGGGAAAAATAGAAAAAACACTGTATAATCTACTTCTGCAAGTTAGGGGTTTATGGAATAGGTGCCAGAACCAAACTTGTATGTGGCATGCTATTTCCTCATCTCATTACAAAATAAATAAAATAGTAATGTTCATTTTGTAATCAGGATATCAACCACAGACAAATAAGGGCATAGTCATACATTTCCTAAGTACTGAATGATTTCTAAGGAAGCAAAGCAGGGTCAGGTCCAGTACAGATTTAACTGCTAGAGTGCAACTTAGAAATAAGATAGACTCTTCAGTCTAAAATCGTGCTCTTTTGGTTGGAATTTAACCCATGGAAGTTGTTTTTCTCCATTTAGTAGCTTCATAGTCACTTAGACCTGCATCTCTGGACATGTCCAGAGCAGTGTCAGCCTTCACAGTGGACTGATTGCAGTTGTGAGCTAGAAACCATTTGCCAGTCACAGGCACAGGACTCTCTCTGGCTTCCCCAGTGCAAACCCACCTGCAGTATCATGTAATGCCCAAAATTCTACTGCAGCTCTTGTGTTCTTCTCAAAGGTGAAGCATAAACAATCACCAGCTCATTTATGTAGATGGATAGTGGTTAACACATTCAATAGTGGAAAACCCATTTCAATACAAACCCATTTCTTAACCTCCCAACAAAACCTCTTGGTTCCAGAATTCAGAATTGTGTTCTTGTTACTGTTCTGTCACTGGTCTCACAGGTACTGAATGAATAAGTGAAGGCACAGCTTCAAAGAAAAGCTGAGGCTCTCCTCATCCCTTGTTCTGGAATACTGTTAAAGCCCATCCATGACTTTATTCCCCTAGAAGGTAAAAAATGTTGATTAAAATCCCCTCAGGCAGAGTAAGCAAAGGAAGGTCCCTGAGTTTCCCATTCCCCAAGAAACCATCTGTTTGCTACCAAAAAAAAAAAAAAAAAAAGAACATCACCTCTGCTCTTTACTACTTTATTTTTGAGAATGAGCCTTACTCCATTTAGTAAAAGAAATGTTACCAGGATCTGAGCCCTTCCCATAACCCTAAGGAAGGTTTTAAGGTTCATAGAATCACAGAATCATAGAATTGGCTGGGTTGGAAGGGACCTCTGAGATCATCAAGTCCAACCCTTGATCCACTACCACTGTGGTTACTTATCACCAGCCTCATCATTTCCTTGCTGATCAGTTATGTGCAGCAGGATCAAAAGTTCCCTGCTTGCCATGGCTGCTCCTGTGACTGGTGTCTTTTATTAGATCGAGCTTGTTTTGTATTAAAAACAAGCCAGGACTGCAAAATTCCCTACAAAGTATTTGTATATCTAAAAAATTCTTGACAAAATGCTAAGCATTTTCATATCTTATTTATATTCATGGGACTTGAGGAGCTGCAGCACTTCATGGGAGTCACTCAACTTTGCAGGAGGAGATTCTTAAGAACTCCATGTAGCAAGATTAAAATAGCATACTGTGAACTGTTCAGTACTGGTCACTATTTCTTCCCTTCTACATATGGTGATAATTGCCAATGCAATATCTTTTTACTGCTTTTGTTATTAAACCCGTGCATTATCTTTCTGCTAAAAATAAAGCCTACACACAGATCACTCAAGTTAATAGCATCCTAATGTGCAAGTGCTGCATGTTGTGTCATGCATCTGGAGTGGTGCCTGGGCCTGACACATATTTGCCCCCACATAGAGTAATGGGTCTCACTGGAAGGACTGGAGCAAGTCCAGAGAAGGGAAACGAAGCTAATGAAGGGTCTGGAGAACAAGTCTTATGCGGAGTGGATGACAGAATGGGGGTTGTTCAGTCTGGAGAAAAGGAGTTTGAGGAGATACCTCACTGCTCACTGCAGCTACCTGAAAGGAGGTTGAAGGGAGAAGCAGGTTGGTCTCTTCTCCCAAGTAACAAGTGGTGGAGGAAATGGCCTCAAGTTGTGCCAGGGGAGGTTTAGATTGGATATTTGGAAAAATTTCTTGACTGAAAGGATTGTCAGGCACTAGAACAGGGCTGCCCAGGAGTCACCATCCCTCGAGGTGTTTGGAAAAAAAATGTAGATGTGGTGCTTAGGGACAAGGTTTACTGGTGGACTTGGTAGTGTGTTGGGTTAGCAGTGAGACTGATGATCTTAAAGGTGTTTTCCAACCGAAACAATTCTAGGATTTTACGCCTGGAAGCCTGACAGCTCTTGAAACATAAGCTGTGTGTTATGCCAACACACAGCTGCAGAGAGCCATGGGGAAAGGCAGGACCCAGTGGGGTCAGCCGGGTGCAAAGGAAAGGAGTGCGTTCACCGACAGACCTAACGCCCATGGGAAAAGGATGGGGAGCATCCCAGCCCCGAGGCAGACAACCCCCGTCTGGCTCTGGGGAGGCGAGGTCCGGTACCCGGTACCGGAGGCAGCGTCCGCTTCCCCGCAGCCTCGGTAAGAGAAGTGTTGCTGCCACCTGATGTCCTCTTGCAGCAGTAACACTGCTTCCAAGGAAGGGAAGGGTCGGGGGAGCACCTCCTGACGCAGGAGCAACCTGCCCGAACCAGAGGTATGCCCCCAAAATTCCTGGCCCTCAACGTGGGTCTCTTCTGGCAGGTTGCCTCCAGGGCTGCGTGTGTAGGGATACTCCAGAAAACTCTTCTTGATACGTCTTCTTACTAAGGACATCACTTTCACCTTTTGTGCAAAGGTATTTAGCCTGGGCAGGGCCTTAATTCAGCGAAGCACACTCTGATCCCAAGATGTTTTTGCATCTTCCTTGGAAGGCAACATTTGAATTTTGAACAGCCAGCCTGTCCCAGAGCTGATGCATTTTAACAGGGCTTCTTTAAAATTCTCACCTTCTGTTAACCTAAATTTAATTTAGGTTAGCTTTACTCTGCCAGGAAAGGTGCAAGTGAATGCAGACTCTGGTCTCATTCTTGACATATAATGCAGGAACCAGACCACCCCACCTTGTTTTTGCACTCTCTAACTGACATTTCTTTTGTTCCCAAAACCCCTCTTTCCCCCTTCAATCTCACAGGCTTAATTAGGACAGCTCTAATGAACATGGACAGAGAAGCAAAAGAATATTATGAAGTGATTATCCAGGCCAAGGACATGGGTGGACAGCTGGGAGGATTAGCTGGAACAACCACAGTCAACATCACCCTCTCTGATGTCAATGACAATCCACCCAGATTTCCACAGAGTGAGTACTCGCTGCACCAGGAGAGGCAAAAAGGGGTTAGTGAGTTGTACAGCTGCTGTTTGCTGTCATTACGGACGTTTTCAAACTTGGGACAGTGACAATTAGAGATGGACAGAGAAGGAACTCTCCTTCAGAAAATGGCAAAAAGGAGCATTCACCAGCTTGTCTTTCAGAAGAGGTTTCGGACCTCCAAAATAATTTTTTTAAGGGTGGGAAATTAATTTACAGGAAAAGCAAAGAAGATCTTTTGTGTTCCTAGATTGGCCATGGCCAGCGCTTTTGGCTGCTAATTGCTGCCCTGATTCACTTTTCATCCTATCTCCAAAAAGATGTCTGTCAAATCAGTGACATGTGGCAGTGCTGTAAGTTGAAAGATAATTCATTCATCACTCCAGCCAGGCCACTGCAGGGGAGCGTCTGGTAGCTGTGCTGCCAGTCTAGAGTGGGTTCTCATACAGGCTGCTCTCCAGGAAAGGTTTATCTAAACCTTGGCAATTTACAGTTAAACCCTAAGATACGTAACACTGTTAATGGGATGCAAAAATAGGCAACTCCACTCTTATTAGAATTGTTACTTTGTATTTACACAAGTGAATCTCAAATCAGGATTTGCAATATTTTGCTCTTTCCTTTTAAAAGCCTTTTACCGCAAATACAGCTTCTATATTACTGCTAAAATTGTGAAAGAAATTTGAGGGGTTGATTTTTAAAGAGACATAGTTCTGTTGGTGGTGTAGATCAGTCTCAAGCCATTTTGGCTTTGCCATTTTTCCCATCTAGCTGAGAAATAAAAACTACTGCAGCTCTTTTTGTTGCTATTCTTTTTCTCCATCTGTTTCTTCATGTTGCACCACTAAGCCAAGCACTCCATTAAGATCAGCAAGAAGCATCAATGTCCACTTTTCTTCTTCTGGCAGAGAGGTAGAGATACTTGTTGAATGCACCATTGCCAATCTAGTTTTGAAAGTGCCATGAATTGTAATTGCTTGATATCAAACTCTTGATTGAGAAAAATTAGAATAGATCAAGCTCCACCCTTGCTGTTTTCTGCCCTGTAAAGTTCAATAATGGGTTAATGAGTTAACAGAGGGAGTGTATTGAAGGTGTGAACATGAAGCATGATGGCAGAGAAGTATTTTGTATTTGTATTTTAAAATACAAATGTAAATGACAATACAGATTGTCATATAAATGATTTTCATTTTTAAAATATGTTTTTAAATTAGAAGCTTTCTCTTTCCCCAGGCTTACTGCTAAGCAAATTAGTAATGCACCAAATATGCTCAAGACAGGATCTGCAGGGAGAAGTAATATATTTTAATAGAGTAAGTGGTAAGTTTGGAAGAAACAGGAGTTTTAGAGCTCTCAAAGCCTTCTTCAGGTTTCAAAAGAAGCTTATACAGACCGTGGTGCTCAAAACTTGTGTGTTTATACCCGCTGTACAAGCTGAATTTACGAAAGATTCCTCTCCTGTTAATCCTATTTCATATCCTGCTTTATATCAGGCAACAGTACTGGTGTTAATTGCCCTATTTTTCTAATTGAAGCTCCCATTCCCAGGTATATTGCTGTTTTGAAAAGCACTCACTGAGCAAACTTGTTGACATGACAAACACCTAAAACTTTCCCAGGCGATTCAGTCGTCCTGTGTCTTTTCAAAGGAATTCACACCACTCTTGAGCACTGGGGAAGGTACCATGGATTCCCTGCAGGCTATGCATTAGTGTGGCCTGCCCTGATCTACTACTGCATGCCCCTGCAGTTTGCAGTTCCTTTTCACAACCTGCTTTTTGCTCCCCTTTCCTTCTCTACTGCTTGTGCCAGAGCATTACCAGATGAGTGTGCTGGAGTCCGCTCCCGTCAGCTCCACCGTGGGCCGTGTGGTTGCTAAAGACCTGGATGAAGGCATTAATGCAGAGATGAAATACAGCCTTGTGGATGGAGATGGACTGGATGTCTTCGACATTAACACTGATCCTAATTACCAAGTTGGCATCATAACTGTGAGAAAGGTAGTAAAATTTCCTTTTTGTGGTAATTCATATGGCTAACAGTGCTGGTTACATTGTATGTGTGCAGCATTCCCTTACGCTTGTATAAACTTGATTCCCATTACTTGAAAGTAGCCCCTTTCCTGCTATAAACCACAATTTCTTTAACATTCATTGCTAAAATATGAAAGCAGACTTCATTCCTAGGAGCAGTCTTTAAAAAGTGGGGACAGCATTAGCATAAACATGTTTTTTCCCACTGAAGGAATGTTCTGATTCACAATTCATCTATTTAAATATTCTCTGTAGCTTAATTATCCTACAATGCAAGAAATTAGATCAATATTTGCATTTGAACTGTACACATTTTTCACTCCAGTGTCCCACAAACAATAACAGAGCATGCCTTAGAATTATTTATAAACCAATAAAACCCAGGCAGTTGTTTTTTGTAATTGCTGCTTGAAGATCCATAAATGCTAATTAGGCTAGAAGAAGCTGTCTCAAAAATGGCAGCTGTGAAACTGCTGGTACTTTGTACCTCAGGCTGTGCAGAAAGGCACAGAGCATTTTGCTTAGGTTCCCTGCTATTGGATATTTATTCTACAATCTTACGTAAATGCTAGAAGTTCATCTCTGTTTCTAGGTTATGAAATTGTAACTGTGTTTCTGCCTATGTATATCTACTGTACTAATAAGGAAATATAGTCCTCATTTAAATAGCCTGTGACTAAATTATGCACTAAAATGGAACAATACATGGGAGAGATTTGACCCTGCAAGACTCTATGCCCTAAAGCCAACTATTTAGACATGTATTTATGGTTGCCTTTCTCCTACTCTTGTTTATGCACACGAGTCCCTGAAGTTAAACATATCTGCTGGAATGAAATAGGTGTTGAATGAAGACTCTAATGTAATTTTGCACTCATTTATTGGTGAAAGAAAATAGTTTATTCGGAGTAAATGTTTCAATAAGCTTAACTTGTGTTATTATGAATACAGGTTTACTAGATGTTCATGTATGTCAGGAAGAGGAGTTCTAAAAATTTATGGCACCAATCATACCAGATATGTACTGGCACAGGTACATACTGTTCAATACACTTACTGTACATAAATGTTTACGTAATTCTATTGCCTATAGCTTTCTCTAGAGCCTGTAGCTTTTTATAATGTTGAGATTATCAATAGCCAAACATTAGCAAAATTGTCCTTTGGATCCACTCAACTGAAAAAAAAAAATTTTAAAAAATCAATTGATGTTGATAGAAAAAGATATCAAAGTCAAAGGAGGGAGAACTTCTAAACCCACAATGAAATCAACGAAATCTTTGAAAGAAAGCATAACTTTCCTTTTGATTTTTCTAGACAAATTTCCCAAACAAAATAATTAACACTAATCCTGCTTCTATCATGGGCATCAAAAAGTTGGAATTTACAGTTACAAATAAGACCACCGCTTGTGGTCTTGTGGCTGCTAACTCAGCCACTAATCCTACAAAATGTTGAGCACCTCCTGAAAAGTTAACAGCTCCTTCAAAGTCCTGTGAGGCTGATACTCACCCCAGTGGTGACCTCCCCCTTCTCCTGCAGTGGGCAGGGTGCTGGGTGCCCCAGCCAGCACGGATCCCAAGTGCCCTGGGAGCCTTTCTGCCTTCCTGCCCAGTCACTTTATCACAGAAGCTCTTGCTAAATCCCACCTGCATGGTGCACCTCTCAATGTACCCAACAAACGAAGACAAGGACAAGGAGAGGTTTCCATGGGTGCCTCGCCTCTTGGCTGTGATTTCCAGCATTCTCAGTTCACAGGAGAAGGCGGCCTGGCAACCTGCTCGCCCTCTCCACTGGGCAAGTATTGGAAAGAAGCTTTAATGCACCTGTGGAAGACAAATCTAATGAGAGGTGCAGTGATGCAAAGACATTGGCACATGAGGGGATCATCAGCGAGAGCCACGGATGATGATGGAGTCCAAGGCAAACTGAGGTGATCTGTATCCAGAAGCATCTAAAATGTGCTGGCCCAGCACACTTGTTTCATTTTTCTCATTTTTCTAACTTGATCATCTTACGTGATTATGTCTTTTCCTAAGGTAGTTGGGTTTTATAGCTATTAAGTGTTTCTGTGATTTAACTGCTCTTTTTAAAACTCAGCTTTTTAGTGTACATTGCAATGTTCCTCACAGTTTTCTTCACATGAGAAACTATGAAATATAATGGCCTCTTTCTTTGCCTGAATCTAGGCAGCTTTGCACTGCACATTCTGTGCCAGATGGACAATAAGTGTTGCCTGGTCATGTGAATATATTTTATTGCTATTTTTACAATGCATAAATATGCAACGGGTAGACCATAATGACTGCAGTAATGGGTAATATGTTTGCAGACCTAGCTAAATCCTTGATGGCAACTGCTATGCCTGCAATAGTCACGGATTTACCAGGTGGAACTAAGGGCAGCAGAAACAAGTTTCAGATCATCTGTACCTGCTGCCACAGGTTGCACAGTTCATAGTGTATCATTGCACAACATCTCCAGTAATACTTGACGGCCATCTCCCCTCAGAACAAGCAAGCCAGTTCCTATTCCAGGCTTCATTCCTCACCCTCATGTACTAAATGCTGAATGGATCCTAGTTTTTATAATTTCAAGAATTCCAGTCTTTCATCAGGCCTCCATACTGGTGATTTTACTCTGAAAGTGTGAGCTTTTGTACATCACTGCAATGTTTCCACTTCTGAAGAAATAAGCTGCGGTGGCAGTAGACAAATCCTGAAGCCTTTTCTGTATCCAGAGGGTGTTTTGAGGCCCATATTATATTGCCTCTGCCATGCTTGAGTGTGTGAAACTGATGATGATGATGCTTATGATGATGATGATGTTGCTTAAACTGCTGATGATGTTGCCTCATGGATGCAGAATTGCCCAGTTGCACTATTGAGCAGAGCAGAAAAGAGGTGGGCTATAACCGGCCAAGGACTTCACTGCTACAGTGATAATCTTCACAGCTTTGCCTTCAAGTTGCTTTGGCATCCTCCTTCTCTATTTTTCTCCTCATCTCCTTGCCCTTGTCTAGTGGGTCAAGGTCTTTAAAAGAAGACAGTCTTTAAAAAAAAAGAGCTGAATAAGAGAAACAAAGGCATTGGATGGGAACAGCAGTGATCTGACTGGAATCTGAATGAGCTGAACCTGCACATGGCAGATCTACACAGGATATTCAAACCCCTATGTATGAATAAAGCCTCATGTTTTGAAAGCCATTCATGGAATAAAAAGCTGTATGTCCCACTGGGCGACCCTGAGATTTGAGCTATTTCTTTCCTTGAACAATTTGTCTTGCTCAGGATCTAAGGGAATCCTTTTGTGCTAGTTGTCAGCATTACAACTCTGCTGATTATACAAGTAAAACCGTTTTGGCCATTGCTTGCAACTTCTACCTGCAACTTGGGAAGTCTGACTGTATCCTCTGTAAGGTGTACTTCATCTGGTGAAAATTTTTTGTATGTTTTGAAATGATCCTTCCATGCTGCCATTCTGCTTTGCTATCTGCTTTTAGTAATCTCCTATCGAGACTGGTAAATTGTGCGTTATATATGGAATTCACCATTTAGTTCTAAGGAAGGTTTGGAGAGGCTATATTTTCTTCAAGGATCTGTGAAAAGAAGAGGGAAGAGAGATGAAAAAGTTACTTATTGAGAGGTTCAGTGTTGCTATTAATTATTTCTATATTCATGTTCACAAAATAAAGAGTTTTCTTTAGACAGGGAATCAAATTCATGAAACTACTAAGAGAGGAAGATGCCCCCCCTTTATACATTATCTTAGGGTTGGGAAAAAAAAAAAAAAAAGAGCCATTCCCACTCCCAAATAATACTTTAATACTTGAGTATTTCATAGAAAGTAGAAGGGTTCCTGCAGGAAGAGGTCATGGGTAGCTCATAGTGTTTGATTGATATCAAACTATTCTCTAGGCAGGGAGGAGGTTCAAATCCTTGCTCTAAGCACTCCTAGTCTGTGAACCTGCTTTTAAGACACTTACTGAGGAAGTGAAAAACCATACTTGTAGGGAGGATGGAGAACTGATATAAACTGGGGCAGAATCCCAGCAAAGAATCTTATCTGTTCCCTGCTTTCATTGGAGCCCTTTAGCAGCTTGGCAAAGTATTCTAGAGACAAGACTCCAATCTCCCTAGGAAGAAAATAGGATGCTAATTGGGACCTTTCACCTCATGTCTGAGCTTCCTTGTGCCTGCCACCAGGACCCATTTTTTTTGTATCTTCACCTTATTTCCAGGTGTTCCATACTGTCTTTGTCTATATTTTCCTCAGAGTGACATAAAATGCATCGTGTGATTCATGACACAATAGTGGTGTGGTTGCTTTTGTTTTCATTTCCTCAAGAAGGATGAAAGAATATGTATTCTATTCTGATCTGAGAATATTTCCCCTGGCTTTCTCCGTTCAACTGTCAAATTAAAAAAAAAAAAAAAAAAGGATTAAGAAAGTGCCATTTCTAATATTACTGTCACTCAGAGCTTTGTCTCCATCTGCAACTTATCTTTGTTACCCTTAATACCTTAACAATCATATTAAAGCTTTGTTTATATTTAAAAAGTAACATCATTTTATACTAGAGGTCATCTCTTTAATTCTGAAAATTAAAATTTTGTAGCCTAAATCATATGGCTCAGTGTGCCTTATTTTGGTTGGTTGTTTTTTTTTTTCTTCAGCCTTTAAGTTTTGAGAGCAAAAAAAGCTACACCTTGAAAGTAGAGGGTGCCAACTCCCACCTGGAAATGCGGTTCCTGAACCTGGGTCCATTCCGTGACACCACTACCGTCCACATCACAGTGGAGGATGTAGATGAACCTCCTGTATTTGAGCCCAGCTTCTATTTTGTGGAAGTGCCTGAGAACGTGGAGATTGGAACCACCATACAGATAATTTCTGCCAAGGACCCAGACGTGACCAACAACTCCATCAGGTCTGTCCTGTCTTTGTGTGTCCCCCCAGGAGCACTCTGATACATCCAGCTGGTGGGGCAGTGACGGGTCCAAAACAGCACGGGTGGGAAGCACAGTTTCTTTCTAGAACATGGTAGTAGTTTATGTGGGTTTAGTCAGACCAAATCTCACAAACCAAGCCACCCTGCTATGACTGCCAAAGCAATGCAGGAGCTCACCCTTGTCTTTTCTGCAGTATGGAGAACATCTGCATCTAGCATTGCAATGAACTGGTCTGGTATCTCCTGATAGTGTACATTAAAACAAACCCCAGACCCTTGTGCCTTTGCTGGCACAAAGCCTGACAGCATCGCTGTGAATCTGCTGCCCTACTGAGGGTAAGGTAATCAATTTTCTTCTCCTCTCTCCTCCTTCTGTTTCCAAGCCTGCTTTTGCCAACAGCTTAAATACACAGCTACTTTTGGAGTAGATTGAACGCACAGTAATAAATATTCATGAACCACTGAATTATATAGTGTCTGGTCAAAGCTGCAAAGCTAGATATTCCCATAAGGAGTTAAGCAAGGTAGGAGAGTATTTACAGCCATGGGAGCTTCCTAGCTGCAACTCAGCAAGGAGCCAAAGGAGCAGATTTGTGTGATTGCAGCGCTCTTTTCCATAGTGGCTGCCAAGTCAGCCCAGTATATCAGAGAAGGCTCTTTTTCTCTGAGGCCAGCCTACGTACTAATTTTCACCTGCAGAAGCTCCAAATGACTGCCAGTTAATAATCCTAGCAGGCTGGTTGGTTCTTTCATCTTAGAAACACCTTCGGTGACAGTCCAGCTTCTGAATTTTCTGTTTGCAGGAAAAGTCCTGGAAAATACAGAAGGGTGTTGAAACACTGAGTATTCGGAGTTTTTGAAGAAAGTGAAATCCATGTGAACAACTCTGTGGGCTTCATCTAAGAGATATAAGCAGACACAAAGCCTGTTCTTCTTAATGATACTGCTTTCTCTGTTGCTATTCTAATTTTTTTTCATCTCTGTTACCTTACATATACCTCTTTTCTGCCTACATTACAGTTTATCATACTTCTCATGACATTGTCTCAAATTCTTCAATAAAACTAAGTATTTTGCTGTCTGTATCACAATATCATTACCCTAGACTTTTTTTCTACCCACATTCTGTTATGGTGATTACTTTCTAGGAGTATCTAAACACTGCAGTGTTAACATGCTTTAAAAAGTGTAAGCATAATTCTGCAGACTATCATAGGGTGGATGTGTGCATTGTTATTTTTAATGAGGATTTTCTTAGCTTTCTTCAGAGTTTCCCAATGACTACCCTTGATCAAACAGCAATCTCTAAAGCACAGAATGCATCACCAAAGATGTATTTAAAAAGAACCCAAAGCAGTCACAAACATGCACAGACTCCTTTGTAAGCCTTTTCCCTCCACATATCCTTCCTCCTTTTTCCTCTTTTTCTCATTTTCCTACCTTCCTTCCCTCCCCCCCTCCCTCCCTCCTTCCCCTGTTTTCCTTACCTCCTTCCTCCCCCAAACTTTGTATGTACAAGCATAAACAATTAGGGTAGACGAAACAAGGGAAGGAAAAAGAAAAAATACCAGTTGCAATGCTATTTAAAATGCAAATGTTAGGAATTGGTTCTCCTTGCCTCCTATGTGGTCTCCTCTGTCCATGCCAACTCTGTGCAGTATTAGTCTGGCATTGCTCTGCATGCACTTTGCACATGGCAAGGCAAGATAAGGAAACCAAAATCCCAGATACATATTTTGTTAGACAAGATTACATCCATCCAAAATCAAAACTGTATTCTGACCCCTAATTTTGCCCTATTTTCAAGTATGCAAAAGCCAGGACGCACATCAGAAGGGCTCACTAAACACAGGGGAAGTCTCAAATCCTCATTTTTCCAGTGTTCAATATCTGGACTCCCACACTGTGAAATTCTGATTGTTGGAAATATTCCATGGCTGGTTTTGAGTGATTCAAGAAGATTACCTAAGGAGTACAGCAGAAACAAGTGTGAAGGAGCATGTTTCATTAACAGGAGAACGTACATGGAGAATCAAGACAAAGACTCCACCTGTGCCTCTTGACTCTGGTGATTAATACCACACTACTAATCACAAGGCCATATTCAACTTCATATACTTGTTGGCCTTAAACTGTCAGAGGGAAACTCTTTTTATAGCCCTCATACAAGAATAATTATTACAGCAAAATATAGCAACACTTGTACTTCCTAAATAAATAAAATCTCTCAGAAACATCTTTCTTTAAGAAGAGATGGGAAAGACTGAGAAGGAAAAGAAAGCAAAAGGAAGTAAACCTATAATACCACCCTCTTTGATATTTCTGGAAAAAATGTAAAATAATTTCCCAACATAGCTCACATCACTGTATAATAGATGCACATATTAAGATCAGGCTGGCATGCTTGTTCTGGTGAATGTATTTGTACTGAAAAGAAAAAAAAATCATAAGAACAAGCCCTGGTCATCATCCATTATGACTAATGCTTACAATTCCTATCAACCTCAAAGAAAGAACCCAGAAAAATGAGAATAAGTTTGGGATCTGTTCTAGGCTGTGGCATTTACATAGGCGTATGTGTGGCTTCTGCCAAAGGATCTCTTACCATGCTGACATAGCCAGCTAGGGAGGCAACTCATGCAAATTCCTTTTAAAAGCAAGGTGATCATTATGAGTGTCTAACACTCATAAAAGTCCCTCTGACTGAGTACAGCAGTGACGGCTGTCAATCAGCTGTCTCCCTGCCTGAGCTTTCTGGCCTACAGGTACCAACACACTCCTCTGCTCAAGGGGGTGAGAAGCTTGTTCCCAGCATAAACTGACATGATATTGGACAGGCAGGTTCAGTAATTAAGATGAATCAACTTCAGAGAGAGAGCTGTTTTTCTGGCTGCTGCTATGAGAAAGCCAGTCATCATCTCCCTTGCACTGATATGGCTCCATCAGTAGGAGGGTCCAGGATGCAGATGAAGTTTACTCCAGGAAGGAGAAGAGAATACAAAAGCACAACAAAAGGGAACAGTTGTTTCTTGTCAGCCTAGGTGCCCAGAGAATGAGCAGGAATGTAAAGCGATTTTCATCCTGTCTGACCTGTGCCCAAGTAAAGGGCACAATTATTTTTTCTTAGAAAAAGAAAACACACTCCTCACTGACAAGTTTTTCTCTGTAAAGTAGATGTTCCATGCTCATCTGTGCCTTTCTTTGAGGCTTCTTCCTATAAATCTTCCTGTCTTCTACCTTCATCCAAGTAGTACTCACTGTTAAATGCCATTAGCTACATGAACTTCCAGATTTCAAGCATCTCACTCTGTATCTATACAAATTAATGAAGCACTGTGTATAGGTGGCATTCTTAAGCATAGGTTGTGGATCTGCTGTGCAGATTCCCATTGCTGGGGTACTTCATTGGCTATAACACACAGTTTTTGCAAGGGTTGGATAATATTTTTCATATGTACTCTTGCAGATACTCGATTGACAGGAGCAGTGATCCGGGGCGGTTCTTTTATGTTGACATCACTTCAGGAGCACTGATGACTGCAAGACCTCTAGACCGGGAGGACATTTCTTGGCACAACATCACTGTGCTGGCCATGGAGCTGAGTAAGGAGAATGCAGACTGTACACAGATTAAAGACATACAGCAGACAAAGCAGGCTGAGACCTGAGTTCAGCAATTCACATGCTTTTATGCACTGAGTGGCAAGTCATATTAGCTGAATTACTCTTCTGTAATCAACAAATGAATATTGCATTTTACTTATTTGTTGTGCTCCTTTTCACAGGGTGGTGGGAGGAGTAGAGTCTGACAACTAATTGCAGAGTACTACTTTTTTGATTCATTCGTATTCCAGGGGTTTATTTAAAACTCTTCCTGATGTGTTTTTTCAAGAGGTATATACCTTCAGAAGAGCAAGCAGCTAAAGCAGATGACGGAAAGGCTGCACAGATGTCAGGGCTGCCAGTCCTACCTGGCAGGATTGTGTTGTGCAAGGACTGGTTGGCAGCAATGATCCTACACTGCTAGGTCACTAGTTGAAATCTGCTCTGGTTCAGCAGTAAGTTAATGTCATCACCATCTGCTTGCTGCTTAAATAATTTGGGACAAAGTGCTCTGAGATCTTCTAGTGTGCTGAAGGCATCTTGCTTTTGGGTTTACAGTGAGATAAAACTCATCTCACAATTCATCCTTGACAGGTATTTACCAAAGCTATGAGAAGGAAGAGATGCTGATCATTTCATAGTGTCAGTATGAGAAGTTTAGCTGAGTTTTAAATACTAACAGATGTGAGTTTCATAGAGGAGACTGGGATACATGAACAAATAAAATAAAATATTCACCCAGTCCTCACCTGAAATCTCTTCAATCCACATAGCTTTTGCTCAAGCTCTCAGTTCATCTGCTGGGGGGCAGCAGCTTTTTCAGAAGCTTGCTGCCAATAGCTGAGTCATTCCATCATGTCTGAGTGAGTTCCTTGCACATCCAGGCTGTACCAGAGATATGGGTCAGTTTGAGAGAAAAAAGTTTCAAGAAGTTCACTGAAAATGCAATAAACCAACTTGAAGTGAGCAGAGGGACTATTTCATGAGAGTCAGGGGGACTGCTACAGATGTGCAGGCTGTTCCAGCACATTATGCTTTCCTGTTCCTTTTTTAGTACTGGGAGGGGTTGGTGATTTGATAATATTTCACCTCCATCTATTTTGATGATAGTTTTCTTTTCAGCCACCACTGGACATTGCAATTCCATGTAAATCCACATACACAGCTGTGGGTACAGCTAAGTCTGTAAAATCTGTCCCTGTATAAGCACTCGAGGGTGAGAGCACTATGAGGGCACATCTTGCTTTGACTCATCCTCCAGGAGTCCTCTGACAGTTTTGCTCGGTACATGTGCAGCACAATATTTTAATTTAGTGAATAGTTTAAAAAATGTCATAGTTGTGCATTCCTGACTAAAGATGCTAGTTTCAAAAGTTAGAGCAATACCACTAAGAGCATAAATGTAGACATCCATATGCCACAATGACAGGTATGTTAGCAAGATAGGTATAGATATGTGGGAAACTGAAGGATTAAATTATAAATTAGGGGGAAACAATATAGGTTTATAGGTATATATAAATGATACATTGTGACATATGGGTAGAGTACATACAATTTTTTAAAAAAAATTGGAGTTTTAAAAGTTCTGTTGTTTATCTGAACATATTGGGGTTTTGCTATGAAGGCAGACATACTTGGAGATAAATGCACAAAGTGGTATAACTAAAAAGAAGATGAGAATACTAATATTAAAGAATCTTCTGCATTTTTGCACCTTTTCTGTCCTCTTAATAATGATTTTTTTTATCCTGCTTAGAGTTCCATTTTATGATTTAAATAGGGAAAAAATATATTCTGGGGCAGAAAAAAAGAGGAAGAAAAAAATTATTCTGTGGCCACTTAGTTTGGGAACTGTGAAGAGATGTGAAATGATGTCTGGATTTACTAGCAAAGGGAGCTAACGAACCAGTGGGACAGAAATATCACAAATGATGTCATGCAGAATGTAAAATTTTCATTGCAATTTGAAGCTTCAGTGAAAGCTTTTCTGTACAATTTCATGTGTTATTACATTTTAAACCCCCTTGTACAAAGCATTAAAGACTTGATACTATTTTTGAGTTCAAGAAACATAAATTCTGAGCAAAAACATATCTGAACTGCAGAATTAACACCTTCAACAAGCTCTAAATAACAAGCACATCCTTAAGAGTCCCTTCCTATTCATGCCACCAGCACTGAGACTCAATAAAGAGTACTGCACAGTCAAAGAGCAATTTAAAAAGCCCTGTGAGGTATTTTCTAAAATTCATGTTATACAAATAGTGCTATTGGACTGAGCCAGGATGAAGCCTTTCAAGGAATTTGTTTGAAATAACTGTGGTGAGCCAGGGTAGACAAAGCAGCATTTGCAACTTTGTTCTGAGTCACACAACCCACAACTGACCACAGTGCCAAATGGGAAAACATGATTTAACACAAGTCAGTAGTGAAAAAGCTTCTTTACCTCTTGAGCAGAGTAAGGAGCAGCCCTTTCTTCTACATTGCCTCTCCTTATGTTGTTCCCTCTCCTTCCAGACAACCCGTCGCAGGTGGGCAGCGTCTCCGTGACAGTGAAAGTCCTGGATGTGAATGACAATGCACCAGAGTTTGCAAGGTTTTATGAAGCTTTTGTGTGTGAAAATGCCAAAGCAGGACAGGTGAGAAATGGCAGCAGGCAGGCAGCTGCTCTGTCCTGTAGCAGCAACAAGGAGAGTAGAAGTGTTAGGAGAAATGCTGTGGAGTCAGTCCTGCCCACACGTAAAAGTAAGACAAGGCTAACCTTGTGAGACCCTATTTATAAGAGATTTAGGTACCCCTGGACTTACAGGAGCTGGACATATCCTATTACATCAGCTCCACATGGGTGACAAACTGAATCTGTTCTGCTGGAAACTGGAGATAGATGATAGCTTTAGAGAACATCAGACTTCCAGCACCGCACACATTAAACCAGCACCTCCAAGCAAGCAGTGATGCTTCTTTGCTCCTCTTCCTTCTAAAACCTCATCAAAGCCCTCGAACAAGGTCTGCCTGTGTCCAAACAGACATGAGTTCCCCCTCACTCGAGATGGTGCGAGCTCTACTGCTGATCGCTTGTGGGGAGGTGACCTGGAGCTTCACAGCTATTTCACACCATTAATTTATGGACCTGATTAATAATATAGGGGATAGAAATCATTGTCTAGTCTTCTTCCTGGTTTTGAAGGATGAGTAGTCTAATTAATAAGCTTTTCACAAAATGCACACTAATTTGTACATCTTCTTCCAGTGGAGAAAGCCGAATTCTGTTTGCACATTTTGAAAATTTCTGAAATAATATTTGAAGTGTTGAATAAGACTTTATGTATCTGTCATTTGAATTATTTTTTAATTAAAAAATAACTTCTGACTGTAAAAACCCAGATGGAGACTTAAGTCTTTGTCTAAAAAGATGTCAGAATGTTGATTCAGAAAGAGCTATAGCTCACTGTGCTTCAAGCTTTTAGACCTACATTACCAAACCTCTATAAGGGAGGTGATAAATTTCTTTCTGGATTTAGTATTGTCTTAGTTGATTCCCATGGTGTTATTTAATGCATATGTGGAGTGTCTGCACAGTTTCCTTTCCTTTCCTTTCCTTTCCTTTCCTTTCCTTTCCTTTCCTTTCCTTTCCTTTCCTTTCCTTTCCTTTCCTTTCCTTTCCTTTCCTTTCCTTTCCTTTCCTTTCCTTTCCTTTCCTTTCCTTTCCTTTCCTTTCCTTTCCTTTCCTTTCCTTTCCTTTCCTTTCCTTTCCTTTCCTTTCCTTTCCTTTCCTTTCCTTCCCTTCCCTTTCCTTTCCTTTCCCTTTCCTTTCCCTTTCCTTTCCTTTTTCCTTTCCTTTTTCCTTTCCTTTCCTTTCCTTTCCTTTCCTTTCCTTTCCTTTCCTTTCCTTTCCTTTCCTTTCCTTTCCTTTCCTTTCCTTTCCTTTCCTTTCCTTTCCTTTCCTTTCCTTTCCTTTCCTTTCCTTTCCTTTCCTTTCCTTTCCTTTCCTTTCCTTTCCTTTCCTTTCCTTTCCTTTCCTTTCCTTTCCTTTCCTTTCCTTTCCTTTCCTTTCCTTTCCTTTCTTGCCCTGCCCTGCCCTGCCCTGCCCTGCCCTGCCCTGCCCTGCCCTTTCTTTTTTTTTCCCTATCAGGGGAAGAGTTTAATTGATTTGAAATTAGGAGTTATAAGATAATCAATCTGAAGTCTTTTTCTATAGGCAAAATGAAGCAGACAATAAGTACGGGTTTTCTTACAAACTCTGTAATGCACAATGCATCTCCTGAACATTCTGGACACTCAGAAGAAAAAGTGTGTGTTATTTGAACCAAACTATTTCCTCCGTTGTTTAAAAGTGAATTGATGAGCACAGAAAAATAAAAGAAGCCTGCAAGCTTATGAGTCTCTTCTTGATTCATCTATCATACCTCAGCAGGACAGTTTTATTCAAATGCTCGAGTTACTTATACTAATTATGTTACGCTATGTTATGTTATGTTATATTTGATTCTCACCTGTTTTTGCTTTGTTCTTGTATTCTGCAGCTGATCCAGACAGTGAGTGCCATCGACAGGGATGACCCACAGGATGGTCAGCACTTCTACTACAGCCTGGCTCCAGAGGCAGCCAACAACCCCAACTTTACTCTAAGGGACAATCAAGGTAATCATAGTGGACACAGACAGTTAGCTACTCTAATTTCTAATGCCTGAGTTGGACTTGAGAGGCTGCAACTTACAGTGTGTGATAAGACTGCCATTTCAAATAACACTAAGTGACACCTGCTCCTTAAAGGCAATGATAAAATGACATACTTCTTAATACTCTTGAAGGTTATATTTCCTTCTCTAAAAATATTCTCTAGCAATAGGACTCATCTTCTCCTTTGAGGAAATGTGCCAGTGTTTTGTGCATATTCAGGTCTTGTGGTCAGGCTGCAGGCATCTCAGATCACTGGAGTGGAAATTGCATTCATTCAAAAGGAGATGCTTAAAGGTAGGATAGCAAATGGAACTAGGAGACAAATCTGAAGGGAATTACATTGCTCTTTTTTTGTACTCTTCATGTTTTCTCTCAGGCACAGAAAGGGAAGGTTCTTGTATGGTTCTAGTCTTTTCCCCCAAGCACTTTTTTCTTCCTCTTTGCACATCCTCATTTCCCTAGAAAAGAGAGGGAGGTAGGGAGGAGATGCAGAGCCTTAGGGAGGTAACTTGGTGTACAGCTAAAAGTCTGTGTAAGATGTGCTAAGTAGAAATTGAAACATCACTCATGGTAAAGTGCTGGCATCTTATGTCCATGAATACCCAGCTATGCCTCTGCAGGAAAAAGCATCGTATAGGCTGATAGAGAAGTCCCTGCTTTTATTAACCAAACATGTTAAAGGAAAAAATTTGCAGAGTGTAGAGCCCTCTTTCACAGCATGCTATTGCTTTTTCATCCCAAAAGCAATTTTTTTTCTGTGGTGTCCCTGAAGCCTCCACACACAATTTCTTGCATTTTTATCTCTGTCTCTCTCATCCTCTCCCTCTTTTTTATTTTTTAGTAAATATTGCCAAAATAAATGAACAAATAAAAAACAACTATTGCTAAAACATTTGGCAAACTAAGCTCATTTCATCCTCAAGGCATTGTTCTAAAAATGGAAACCTTAGAAAATTTCCAGCATCAGATGCACTTTTCTGTCTAAAGCCATACGTGCAATAATTTGTAGTGACAGCAGTGACTGGCTGTGCCTCCAACTCTGTAAAATACCAGTTTTTTGAGAGAGAGATATATATAACAAGAAGCTTAGGGTACTGTTGGACACAAATTTGAAATAAAAATATTAAGTATCAATCCATTGACTATTTGAAATATTAAGGAAACATTAAGGATTAATTTACTGCTTCACCAATTTGGAGTGCAGTAGTCATTTCAGTAACTATATTTTCATATAATAACTATATTTTCGTATTCAGTAACTAGATTTTCATCTAGGGATCACTAAGGACTATATAAATTATATGACAGTCACAGAGGTAGTAGCTGTGCTGTATGTCACAGGGTGGTAAGACAAGAAACAGGACTCACCTTGCTAGTCACAACCTGTGCATGTAAAGATGAAACAACAAAACATTTCCAGCTGTGGCAAGGCACTGTTAAGATAAGCACTTGCGCTGATAACTTGGTTGTCCTATGCAGCAGTAAGAGAAAGTGCAAGCCATGCAGCCTTCCTAGCAACAATTAAAACCTTGATTTATACCGAGAAACAGATCACAGTTTGCATTCTGATGTGCTGCTTTACATACTTCTTTGGTCCTTGTCATTTTAGTCTCCGAGAACTTCTCCAGTCCATTCATTTTCCACATACCTCTGGCAGAGAGAGAAATCTTACTGTTCTCTACTTTAGAGACAGGGATCCAGGGCAAGGAAAAAATAAGCTACTTACATACCTGCTTTCCTTTGAGTTCAGTAAAATCAGTGGGATATAGATATGCAAGTATCTGCAAAGATTGGAGCCTATATGACACCCTAGTACCATACAGGGTATATGTGATGAAGCAGGGAATGGAGCTGGGGTCTCTCATCTCTTTGGTTACTAATGAATGGCACTGGCAAGCCCTCTTCCCCCTCTTCTAGATTAAGGTGAGATTATGCTGGGAAGAAGTTGGCAAAAGAGGTTAATTTGTAACTATGTGATGAACAATGAAATAAGATTGAATCATAACATAAGGTTACTACACTTCCAGATTAAACTTTGAGCTGATCTTCTATTGACCCTTAACTGCTGCTCTCTTGGTACCAGGAAATGATGAAGAGAATATTGAGTTTAATGGGTGCAGGCATCAGTGTCATACAACTACCAGGTCCATCATTGGAAGCTCTGGCAGTCCTCCCCATTGCGTTTAAAATCATCCCAGGAAAATTTTTAGCTATGTCTTCCTTCCCTAAAACTGTGGCCTAACTCACACTTCAGCAGAGCACAAGAGCAGTGAGCTGAAAATCTGAAATTAAAATGTGACCCCTTCCTCAAGCCAGTGGTGTCTATAATGAATTTCTGTGCTTTCTCCCAGTCCTGGTGAAGTATTTCTTTTTATTAATCCTAACTGTTCATAATCATTAGTGAGTTTTAACCAGCAGAAGTTCTGGGCTAATCATCCCCAGCTCTTGTACAGATGCATAAGGAAAGAAACCAAGCCTCTCCTGTGAGAAGAGCCATGCTTAGCATGGGTGTCAGGGTTTGGACCTACACAGTGGTTAATTCCACTGATCTCTCCAGGGGGGTACACGACTTTCAGGGGCATAAGTGCAGCAAGGAGATGCTCCATAGCTCACCTTCACAGCCACATGAAGACATTAGCCTGCATGCCCATTAGAAGTACAGATTTCACCTCCTGCTGATCACACAGTTATGGGACCCTCCATACTGCAATCTTCAGTATCTCCACTCAGCACTGTTAAGTGCTACCACAAAGCCCTTTGCAAACCAAAGGCACTGTGATGGAACCTGTGATACAAAAATATTGTGAATTCTTACCATGCTTGATTTTTGGTTTGATTTGTTTTTTTGTAAATATAGTGGGACTTTAGTGTCCTCACAAGTCCTCTTCTCTTGATGGTGGGATTTTAGCAGATATCAATTTTGGAAGACAATTGTGTATTCCAGTTTCTGTGATGCTGCATCACATTCCTGCATGTCCTTCACACTGAAGTAGTACATCAAATCCCATTGGCTTTTGATGAGTCACAAAACAAGCTTTGGAACCAATGTACTGCAGTTGCAGAGTAGCAGGTAGAGCAATTCTTTAGGGATTATTTGGATGTCTGCCTAGTGCAAAGCAAAACAAAACAAAAGAGTCCAAATGTAATACTAAAAGTCCCCAAGACAATTTTATCAACAAGAACATTTAAGATTTGGGTGACATGGTCCACACATCACAGCAAAAATATATAGATCTGTGTAAATTTAGATTAGATGTTAGGAAGGAGTTCTTTAGTATGAGAGTGGTGAGACAGTGGAACTGGCTGCCCAGAGAAGATGTGGATGCCCCCTCCATGGAAGTGTTCAAGGTCAGGTTGGATGGAGCTTTGAGCAACTTGATCTAGTGGGAGGTGTCTGTGCCCATGTCAGGGGGATTGAAACCAGATGACCTTTAAGGTCCCTTCCAACCCAAACCATTCTGTGATTCTGTTTGCTGTTACCTGAATAGGATTTGTGACTTCTGTTGTCAGTCAGTTCAAACAGAGCAAGTTTTTCACCTTGGAAAGAGAAATGCAACCAAATTATTACACCATTATCTTGACTTGGGCTTTTCCATAAATACAGGCACTTTGCTACTTTCTGGCCTTTGGATTATGGGTTTTGTTTTTGGTCTTGGTTTGGGGTTTTTTTTGCTATAGGCACAGTGAAGAGAAGATGTGGTATTAATAGCTGGGGAGCACATGGTAAAAGACACATAAATGACTCATGGGAGGGAAAGCACTTGTGTGTGCCCCAGGAGAGAAGAAGTGGAGGTTTGCAGGAGGTAAGGGCTCCTGTCCACAGCACACCTCTCCCCCAGGAGCCATGGGAGCTGCAGGGTGCTGCAGTCTGCTGGGTTTTGGGACACACATTCCTCAAAATTATCTATGTGGGTCCATGCTTGCTGCCTATACATAGAAATGCATGGTGTATCAAAGGGTGGTGAAATATGGAAGCCCTGACACATACTCAATTTTAACCAACTCTGGGAATTTCATCTTGCACCTGCTGGTTTTACCTTAAAGCACCAGCTCTTGAAATCACACGAGGCAGTCCAATTTCACTGTAAGTTCACATACAAATATGCATGGGCACTTCAGAATTTTATGCTTTCAGAGTAAAAGCTTGAAATGTCATCAATGTGCAAGAAATAGAAGACCCTGACATTCCTTTTAAAAACATGTCACAAATTCAAACTAACCTCATGAGAATGAAGCTCAACATCTCAATGCTTATGTGTAACAGTGCTGTCTATTGCCATAAGATTTGCAGCACAAAGTACAGAACCTGGCAAATAACTTAAGCAGGCAAGCCTGGTGAGTATAGCTTGAATTTGCATATATTCCATCACTAGATGTATATAACACTCCTGATTTCACTCCTAAAAGCCATCAAATCATTTCTGATGTTCAGACACCAGCAGATAATACCACTGATTTACCTGCATGCAACCTGAGCCAATCCACTGAAGAAAATCACCCAAGGTTTAAATTTTAGCAGTGAATTGACAATGAAATTATAAAGAAATTGGATAATCCCTTTCTGATATTTTGGGTTTTTTTCAGAGTCTGCTTGTGATCAGGTTTCTTGCTATTTGCAGGCAGCAGCTTCACTGCACCAATCCACCTGGGAAAAAGCTGATTTGCCTCCTGCATTTCCAAGCATAACAAATGTACACTGGTAACAACCTGGAGATGCAGATGACCAGCCTGTGGCTTCTTTCGAACCAGGGGAACAGGAAACAAAGTAGTAGAAGTATGAAGCTTAGCTCCCCAAAAATCCCACATCATCCAAAACTGCACAGGTTCAGGGCTTGTACGTCTGCCAAAGAGAAAGAGTACCTATGTACCATTTATCTTAGCTGGACCAAGATTTGCAGACATGAGAAGGGACAGTTTTCCTACAGATTCCTTTTGACTCCCTGGTGGCTCAGATCACATTGGAGACATTCAGCTTTGCGCTTTTCAAAAGCGTCTTCAAACCAAAAATCTTGAAAAGTTAGCACTGACAAAATAATCACTGATCTCCAGAGATTTTGCCTTGGCACTTCTGAGGTCAGAACTGAGAAAAGCAAATTCCTGATTCCAGTTTCTTTCTGATTAGGTACACAGTCTGGGAATACAAGGGAGGGGGTAGATGGGACTATCAATGGCACAGAGAAATTCTGACATTTTAAAATACATGCTGAATATGAAGGGAAAAGGCCCAAAGTTAGGAATGTCCCTTTAAATCACCAACAGCAACTGGCTGCTAGGTCACTCTTACTATTTTGTTGCAGCAGCATCATTTGGATTCATTTTGATTCAACTTTTTATAAAAGCAGGCAGTCACACTAAATGAAGCACAATGGTCAAATCAAGGCATAATAATTCTGACAATGATGACATGAAGCACTGAGACTTTTTTCAGTGACTAAAGTGCCAATGAAATTGCATGTGTTTCACTGAAAATGTTTAGTTGCAAATTTTCAAGTCACTGCTGCTTTAGGATAGCAAGCTGGTTTTTTCCTTTGTCTTCTTGTTGCCTCAAGCAGATGGCCATGCCATATATCAAGAACCTTAACATGTCCACAAGGGTTGTACACTTGGATCTCCAATACAGTGTCAGTGCTTAAGAGAGAAGTCTAGAAAAGCTGCTGAGAATGAAAAAACAGAGACAACAAGTTGCCTTCAATTGTTCATTTCTGTCTTGCCTTCTGAAAGCTCTTTTAGCAACATCTGAAGGATGTGAGTTTGCTCTGGGCTCTTTATATCAGAAGGGGTAAATGCAACTCATAAGGTGGGTGAGAGTTACAGGTTTTGAGATATGGCCTAAGATACGGGAATAGAGGAGGCAGAGGCAAAATGCTGATAGGGACAAATTGATAGAAAACAAAGAAAAAAAGGCAGAAGACAAATAGATGTGGGTCTAGGGGTGATTTTTTCACCGTTTCTGCCGAATATATTTGCTCTGCATGTAAGCTCTTCTCTCTTGTTGATTTTCTACCCTAGATAACACAGCGTGGATTTTGACAAGGCGCTCTGGCTTCAGACAGCATGAGCAGAACACTTTTTACCTCCCCATCCTGATCAGTGACAATGGTCGCCCAGTACTGAGCAGCACGGGCACACTGACAGTACACGTGTGCAGCTGTGATGATGATGGAATGGTGATGTCCTGCAATGCAGAAGCCTACGTCCTCCCTGTCAGCCTGAGCAGGGGAGCACTCATTGCAATCCTTGCCTGCATCTTTGTCCTACTAGGTAAACCCTTGGTTTCTTCCTGGGAGAGGAAAAACTCTTCAGTTCTAGACAGGGGGTTGCTCATCTGCCAAAGGTGAAGGAGTAAAATGCACACACACATATCTATCTCTATCCCTATCCCTATCCCTATCTCTATCTATCATCTATCTATATCATCTATATCTATATCATCTATATCTATCATTTATATTTATCATCTATATCTATATCATCTATATCTATATCTAACTATATCTATATCTATTATATGTAGATGCCTACATACTTAAAAAGCCAAATCAAGAACCAGATAGTGTAGTCAGCTGCATAGGAATGGGAGCAAAATATGGCCTACAAATATTTCTGCCAGATACCCCAAGTGCTAGGGTGTCTGAATATGGTTCAGCTTTCGTGGCAGGTGTATGCCAGGAAGAAGTAGTGAGACCTATGGTTGGGACAAGTTACTTTCTCATCCTCAGTGGTTTCTGATTATATGCTTCCACAGCAAACTGGAGTGGTAAGTCCAGTTTCACCTCTTGTCTTTTGGCAGGAGACATCTCCACCTGCATCTGTTTTTCTTAAGACACTATATTTAAATGGTGCCTGTTGCTGTAAAGGGGATGAGCATCTTGCATGTGTCTCCACAAAAAAAAAAATCATCCTTTCCCAGGTCTGCTATGCTCCCTCTTAGCTGTTGCTTTCGTAAGAACTTCAGTTCCCACATTCAATGTCCTAAGTCATGAGGTACTATTTCAAAACATGTTTCCTGAAATTTCAGATGATCCAGTCTGAGGAGCAGTGGAGTAGGGTGCAGAAAAAATCCTTCAAGAGTGCCTCAATTCTAACTATTCAGAGGACCCTAGCTTCCTCAGTTCAAAAATTGAGCCCTGGAAATAGAGTCAGCAGCAGGTGATGGCACATTTTCAATAGTAAAGGTCACTTGTGCTTGTATGACCCCTTCTCCCTGTGCTAAGAAGCATCTACATCTTTCTAGTGCCAAGCAACTGATAGTCAGTCTTCCCAGCTCAAGGCAGTGCCTTGCAGATAAACAAAGAAATGCTTCAGAGCAGCCCAAGGAGCTAGGTCTGCACTTTGGTGTGTAGGCAGACACATCACCACAGTGCCTCAGCACCATGCGTCTATGTGCCACGCAGCACCCAGCCCAAGGGGCGTCCCCAAAGCAGGCTGCAAAACCCAGCTACACAGCAGGAAAAAAATTTCCCTATGGAGCACTGTGCCACTGCAGATGAATCATTACCGATACTTGATCTGGCTAGCTTAAAAGTAGCTCACCACTACAGTGCATTGCCAAGCACTGTGGGATAGACATGTCTATAGTGTCACTGAGAGCTAAGGATTAAGGCGAGAAGAGGGATGGGTTAGAAGGACTTGAAGTTACTAATTTTCAATGGGGCTGGGGGGGAGGTATTTCTGTACCTCTCCACTCAGAAACACTATAGCTCTTTAAATTCCAGAGGCTGGCTGGGCTCACTGAGGGGAAGCAGGGCAGCAGGCAGCCTTGTAAGGTCTGCCTTCTTGCTGACAGCCCCGTATCTCGGTTGCCTCCCGCAGTGCTGGTGCTCCTCATCCTCTCCATGCGGCGCCAGCGGAAGCAGCCGTACATCATCGACGAGGAGGAGAACATTCACGAGAACATCGTCAGGTACGACGACGAAGGCGGCGGGGAGGAGGACACGGAGGCCTTCGATATCGCCGCCATGTGGAACCCGCGGGAGGCCCAAATGGTGGTGAAAAACCGGCAGGACATGCTCCCTGAAATAGAGAGTCTCTCCCGATACGTGCCTCAGGCACGCGTCATGGACAACAACGTCCACAACTACGTGCTCGCCAAGCTGTACGAAGCTGACATGGACTTGTGGGCACCTCCCTTTGACTCCCTCCAGACGTACATGTTTGAAGGGAATGGCTCGGTGGCGGAGTCCCTCAGCTCCCTGCAGTCTGTGACGACAGACTCAGACCAGAGCTATGACTACCTGACAGACTGGGGGCCACGCTTCAAAAAGCTGGCTGAGATGTACGGTGCCACAGACAGCAGCGGGGCTCTGTGGTAACAGACGGGGAATAGCAAAGGGGTTTCCATGAGAAACGGTGTCCGGTTAGGTCCATTCTCATCAGATGCTTCCATGGACGTGGGTGAGGCCTCCTAAAAATTAGCAATACGGTGCTTGGATGAGAATGGGAAGAAGGGTGCGAATGAAGGTCTCTCTCTGGATCAGCTTTACTCAGTTAAATTAAATCATTTTTTTGAAGCAGAAGGAAGAAAGTTTTTTCACGGTTTTTACAGCAAAGTTGGAAAGCTCCCCTACTGGAATACAGTTACATTACTCTCTTTTTCTCTCCCTCCCTCTTTCTCTCCCTTGTATGTGGCAGCTTACTGAGCTCTGTCCATCTGGGCTCAAAGATCTGTGAACTCCAACTGTAACCTCCAACTCAATGAGAAACTGCCAGCATAGAAAAGTGGTTCTCCACCAGGTATTTTTCCAACATTAAAAAGAGGAAAAAATTGCTTTCAAACAAGAGGAGGGGGGGGAAAAATCCTTCACAGCAGAAAATCGAAACTGGAATCTCAGAGGGCTCTTTGTAAACTAAACCTCCTCTCTCTGTTGCTAACAGAGTCCTTTTTTAATCCTTAGGAACAAGGCTGAGTTGTTTTTTCCACCTGGCCGAGTGGGCTGGGGAAGAGGCTTTGAATTTCTGCTCTAGTTTAATCACTGATCTATGAGCGTTAACACTAATCCATCTCCTATCAAGTTTGTGTAAATTTATTCTCAGCTCTTTAAAACCATGACTCCGCTAAACTGCTCAGAACAAAACCAGAAAATCTGCCTCTTTTGCACTGTAGATGTCTCTTCCATGTGCCAAATGTGAAGATTAGATTCTACTGATGAAAGCCAAATAAATTTTAAAAAAGAAAAAGAAAAAGCTATATTTGGTTAATACATGGGTTAGATGGGCTTTCCTAATCTGTGTGAGGTCAATCCAAGGGATGTTTACATACTGTAGATAACCTACTTGAACAAATGCAGTATTATAGACCAATAAATGGATGTAAGAAAATTACATGTATAAGTTTTGTATATTTGTTAATTTTGGTAATAAATATGATGTACTGCATACAGTACAGTACCTTAGCACCTCTTTTAATAAAAGTTAAATGGAAGGGAAAGTCTGATGGCAATTTATTGACTACGTTGCACACAACAGTTAATGATTGTCTGTGGCTTTACATGCCTTGAGCATCAAGAAAAAGTGGTTCATCAACATTGTGTCAAGTAGACAAGCCTGCAGGCTCAAGGAGATCACCTGCTTCTGTTATTGGTGTTTACATAGACTTTGCTCTTAGCAGTGAATCAGCCCAAGGGTAGCCTCCCACATTAGTTACTTTCCTATTCCAACCACGATGAAAGTCTTGGCTGATTTTTTTGAAATATTAATGGTTGCAGCATCAAGAAGCTTGGAAACCACTTACACAGCCCTGACAGAATTTCATTTCTTCAGAGACATGACAGACATGCAAGATCCATTTATGGTCATGCTTAGTGTGCAACCAAAGTTCTGAGCCTGGATCTTACCTTGTTTGCGTGTATAAATGGGAAGGGAGAGGGAAATTGCACTACGAATTGCCACTTCATGGAACGTGGCAAAAGGCTTTGAAAACGGAACAGTCTGCAATAACATTTGGAGATTGTTTTTCTAGATAAGATCTCTTTCCATCTCAAATTGCCCAGAAAATAGATGTGCAGATGTATCCACCCAGTTACACACTTTTACCTGGTGCATCCTGTGCATTGCTGCAGATATGCACAAAACACTGCTGTCTCTATTTTGCCTAATCTTATGCTGTATCACTTTAAGACAGGAACCTTGTTTCCACAGACTCATACAAAGTTATGCACTCCTGGAGAGCCAGGAAGCCAGCAAGAAAAAAAGAGTTTGAGTGACTTCTCAAACATTTGCTCATCTGAAGAGATGAAAATCTGTGCCTTCATAAACATAGTAGGTCGTGGGTTCTGCTTATCCCCTGATCCTGCCTTACAGGATTGTAGAAAGAGCACTGAAAATTGTCATAACAATTTCGCTACTCATTCCATACTACTTAACTTCCTATATCATATTTGTTTTATAACACTAGATAAAGAACTGCAACGACCATGACCAAGGTACCGCACACAGAACTGATGTTGAGACTTCTGAGAGCTTCCTCACCTCCTGACAAAACAGGAATCACAACACATAGGGCAGGAACGCTGATAAACGGGACATCTATACCACTACTTCCTGTCTGAATTAACATCTGTTTCATATACGTTATGCAGGTGTCTCTTTACTTTTAAACCCCCCAACTGTTAAGGCACTGTAACCTTTCTAAGCAGTCATAGAATCATAGAATGTTAGGGGTTGGAACAGACCTCTAGAGATCATCTAGTTCAACCCCCCTGCCAAAGCAGGATCACCTAAGGGTGCTTCACACAGGAATGCATCCATGATTTAGAAAGTCACCAGAACAGGAAACTTCACAACCTGTCTGGGCAGCCTATTCCAGTGCTCTGTCACTGTCACAGTAAAGTTTCTCCTCATATTGAGGTGGAACTTCCTATGTTCTAGCTTAAACCCATTATTCTTTGTCCTATCACCGGACACCACTGAAAAGAGATTGGCCTCATTGTCTTGACACCCACCCCTCAGGTATTTGTAGATATTTAATAATATCCCCTCTCAGCCTTCTTTTCCTCAAGGCTAAACAGCCCTAGTTCTCTTGGTCTTTCTTCATAGGAAAGATGCTCACATTCCTTAAGCATCCTCATACCTCTCTGTTGGACTCTTTCCAGTAGATTCCTGTGTCCCTTAAACTGGGGAGCCCAGAACTAGATGCAGTATTCTGGTTGTGGCCTCACCAGGGCGGAGTAGAGAGGGAGAATGACCTCCCTCAACCTACTGGCCACAGTCTTCTCAGCCTAAGATTCCATTGGCCTTCTTGGCAGCAACGACACACAGCTGGCTCATGGATAATTTACTATCAGGACCCTCAGATCCTTCACTGAACTGCTTTCCAATAAGTCCACCCCTAACCTATACTGGTGCTTGGGGTTCTTCCTCCCCAGGTGCAGGACCCTACACTTTCTCTTACTGAACCTCATCAGGTTCTTCTCTGCCCAGCTCTCCAGCCTGTCAAAGTCACGCTGGATGGCAGCACAGCCCTCTGGAGTGTCAGCCACCCTTCCCAGCTTTGTATTATCAGCAAGCCTGCTGAGGATATACTCTGTCCCATCATCCAAGTCACTGATGAACACACTGAACAAGACTGGGCCAAGTATTGACCCCTGGGGTATACTGCTGGTTACAGGTCTCCAATTCAACCCTGCTTCATCGATCACCACCCTCTGACTTCTGTCACACAGTCAGTTCTCAAACCACATGACTGTCCACTCATCTATCCCAGTCTTCCACAGCATCGATATATTCAGCGTTGAATGCCTTCTCTGGGAAGTATAATCTCTTGTATTGCCATACAAGCCAGAAATGCACATAGATGACTTTGTCCTTCTCTAGAGCTACAGTTTGGTATTTTCAGACCATTATGGAATCTCCCTTTAGTCACAGCCAACAGCAACAAAAATTTCTTCATGTCCTGAAACCACAATGTTTTACTTCTCCCATTATAGGCAGAGTGGGAGGAAGGAGGGGTAGAAATGCAGTCTAGCAACATATTGCCTTTGACTTGAAAATGCTTGCTGCATTTACTGAGGGTTTTCCCAGGACAAACTGCTCCAAGGTTTGATTTTACTCCACAGAAAACCCTAGCAGTGCCTCTGCAAGACAGGCTGTGTAGCAGCTGAGATCAGCTTCTGGGGTTGTGTATGACCCAGTGGGGAAAGAGCAACAACACTTGTGTCAGGTGCTTGCACTTGCACCACAAGCAAGCCTTCAAAGAGAGTGGGCTCTGAACCCACCTTCCTAAGCTACACTTCACCATTAGGTTATCTGATTATCTTCAGGTGTGCCTCAGTTTATGAGCCTCCTCAATAGTCAGACAGCTTGATACTGTGACACTTCCCAGCTGGTGTTTACTAGGTACTTGACATCCTGGCTGTTTTATTTCCCTTTTTATGGAACAGGTGACAGTGTTTTTGCAGTCTGTGAAATCTCTATGCAAACAACCAACACTTGTATCTATCGGCCTCCCACAAACAAAACTGAAAAATGTTATGCTTTTACTGGTGAGATATACAAAGGATCCATTTACAGATAAATCAGGGCTCAGCAGGTTTGACCCAAGCGAAAGAGGGGAGAGGAATCTAAACCCAAAGGAAATGTATAGTGCCACAGGGTGGTAGTGAAATAAATGTGCAGATCATGCATGTCCTGAGTCTCCTGCCCTGGAGCTCCTCAAGGCCAGTCCTGGAAATGTGCATGAACAGTTGCAGCACTACATAAAACCTGACAGTGTTTTACAGCCAGGGAGCTCAGCCTGCCATGGTGGAGGGACTGGGATTCCTCACACCAGCAGACGTCTCAAGTGACAGTCTCAGTCCTACACCCTCACTCTACCCACTGCAAGGGTAGAGTGTAAAGGTAGAAACGTCAAAGGACCAGGACAAGAACCTATATGCCCTCACCAGTATCCCCAGCCCCTCTGTGCTCCAAGGCCTGTCTGACAACACAGAGCTTTCACCACTATTAATTTCTTTTGGTTCCTCTGATGACACTTTTTTTCCACAGCTGCAAGTTCCCAGGAAAAAAAAACCAAAAAAAACAAAAGGACTTACCATCCAGAAACAATCCCCTTGTCTCAGCTGTGGCTGAAAATATATGGTTTAGAGGAAACAGTAATAGAGGGTGCAAGTAATTTTACTAATTCCAGCCCCTTAAGAATTGAGAGTACAACCTAAGCAACCCTTCTAATGTGTCTCACTACCAGAGGTAGACAAAGATTCATGCCCCTTGTTTTGGCCATCTCTATGATGCTGTGACCCTCTGAAGGTGCTTGTCTCTCAGTCAATGGCCTGGTCTCTGGCGATCTACCTGTGCAGTTCAGAGCCTGGCCCTAGGCATGGCATTCTCAAGTCCTCTGCTTTACATTTGGTTTTATGAGCAACCATAGGCAAACACTATGGTCTCCGATGCTTTTCTTTTCCCTTCCTACCACCCATCTCTTTCTTATCAAAGTAGACTGCAGGACCTGCCATCTCTTATATTACATAGATTTTCACATCTGGTATCAGCTCTCTTTAAGCTCTCTCTCAAGAGCTCAGATCTCTTCAGAGCAAAATGAAGAATTCAAGAATGCATAAAAAGAGTTAACATTATTCCTCTGACACAAATTTTCTTGCAACGCTGCATTTCATTTGCTGCTGCATTGCCCATTTATCCAGCTTTAATAGGTCCCTCTTGCTTTTGTCATGTCTCCTCCAGCTTTTATTGCTCTTAATCATTTTATGCCACCGTTACGTGTGCTGCCTATGATCCCCTTTTAGACCATTCATTAAAACTAATAGTGACACAGATCCTTGGGGGACTCAAAAGTTTTATTTTGGTCACTTGGAAATATGGTTTACTAGCCCCTGCTGTTTTACTTGGTGCAACCATCATATAGCACAAACTAGAATCTGCTTCATCATCTGCTTCCTGAGCACGGCTCCCAGGAACCATCAAACTGAGGGACAGATGGGTCCCAGGGGACAGAGGTCTGTCCTGCATATGCAACACATCTTACCTGTCCTGGCCAAGATTAAGAGAAACGAGGCATGTAAAAGAAGCACAAATAATGCCTGACAGACTCCAGAAAAAAACTGACACAGACAAACTCAACTTTGAGTAGATTCAGTTGCTTTTGCCTTCGTGCTGTCAGGGCCTTATTACTAAGGTGCTGTCAGATGCGATTGCTTTGGTTTATGCTAGCTTAGCTATCAGATAGACCAAACCCTGGAGAGACTGCTGCTCCTCAGGAAGGAAGGTGGGTTCAATAACAGGTGAGGACGACAGAATGAGAGGAAACCCATACTGTTGCAAGCTAAATGTGTTATTCTTCTCCCTCCTCCTGTCAGCCTGGATGTGAGGCAGGACATTGCATTCTGTTCAAGAAATAGTCCTTTTTATGTATTCTCTTCATTTGCAGCTAGTACAAAGAAAGAATAGGTCTGCCCAAGACATCCTAATTTGTGCCTGCTGAGATCTGCAGTGCTCAAAGAGGAGGAGCTGCCATTCATTCAGTAGTGCTTTGTCTCTCAGGGCAACGCATATGCCATCCGAGAGCTCCAAGATAGCCACAGCCACAAAACAGATGTATCACCTAAAGGCATTTGTTCTCATGCATAGAGGTCAGTGATTTGCCTCTCATTTGGACTGTAATGCAGTAATAATCTGTATCAGTGCAGCCTCTTTAAACAGACAGAAGAAAATTAGCAGGGATAGCAATGAACCTGAGGCGGAGTAAGAGTTACAATCCAAGGAAAGCAACAAGGGCTGAGGAGTCTCATTGACAAACCAAAGCTTTAGGGACAAATTTTCAGTTTTGCTTTCCTCTATCAAACTTCTAAAGATCCTGCATGCAAGACATTTTACTATTGGCCTCAGAGGTGGCAAGCCAGGCCATCTGGATCACTGGCTCTGAGGAGAAGCAGCAGTGTAATGCTCATGCTGTACTTCCCAAGAGATTAGAGTGATATAGTGGAGGAGGCTGAGGAGAGACACTTTACAATTACTTTGAAAAATAACGTGATTTTTTTAAGAGCTGATGTAGAAGGCAGTACATTGTCTGAACACCAGTTTCAGACCGCATACTGCATTTGTTAAGTCCATTATTAAGGAATGGGCCTCTTGGGCAATAGGAATTTTCAAGCTAGCATCTTAGTATCTATAAGGCAAATCCCATGATGACTGATCTTGTAATCTTTTATGAAAGGTGCATGAGCTGCTGCCTTTAATATTAGAGGCAGAAGTGCTTGGAATGCCATAAAATAATAATAATAATGAGATTGTGTATCACAGTGGGGGGCAGAATTCTGTTTTGTGGGAAGTGTGAAAGTCCCCAGACTCATTATGGGACTCAGGAAGCTGAACCTCTAGTTGAAAGCTTATTATTTCCAGGCATTCATGCTGCCAAGTGAATATGGATAAGTTGGAGTACAATGTGATCCTCCTCAGCATCAGAGCCTGATGATAAATGTAGAACAGGAGATTTGCCTTTTCCACCAAGTCTAGAACAATAAAACTCTGGAAAATGTCATTTGAATGCTGTCTGGAGCACGTAGAGAGCCTGGAGCAGTGTGCTGTGTCCTGTTCCTTCCACCACAGCTTAATGCTCTTGCACTCGACCGACACAAGGGCTACTCCTCCCAGGTAGGAAAGACAAAGGAAGGAAAAGAGGGATCCTCTTAAAACCAGTGGTTAAGGGAGCCCATGGCAAAGAAACCTGTCCTCCCTTTTGCTCCCACTCTCCTTGCTGCCACTGTTATGGGTACAGCAAAATGTCCTTGCACCTCTTGATATCCCTGTACAATGGGAAGAGGGTTCACTACCTTGATCACTGACAAGCAGCAGAGCCACTCCTGGTCCCCAGTGGGTCTCTAAGTGCCCAGACTGTCTTAACCAGGCCCTCATTCAAATCAGTTATGAGGGAGAAGTCAGGGAACACAAGAATCCCCTTTTTCCCTCAGGTGTGGAGGTATTTGCCCCAGGGTAGCCTGGAATGTAGAACAGGAGAATTTTTACAATTTCATAACCTTCATGTTCCATACCTGTGAAATAACATGATTGCCATGAACTTACAGTAAAATTGTTACTTAGCTCAGAGGAGAAAAGCTGCTCTTCTTCCAAGAAGTAGTGCTAACACAAGGTGAGTTGTTTGGACTTGTGTGTTTCCTTTTGCATGGAATCTTTTTTGAGCAGTCAAAGGGTGACAACCACCACAGAATGAGCACAATTTTTTGAAAGACCTCAACCAACTATTCTGTAAGGTCACAGATCTCACTGGTGGGAGAGGTAGAAAGAAATAAAGAGGTACAGAGCAATCAAGTGACTTTTTAAAGGCAACAGAAACAGAGCCCCAGCCTGCATATGAGCTCTTCCAACCCTGATATATCCGTTTGGTTTAGAAAACTCTTGGCCTACTGTTCAAGGTCTTGCTTTTAAGACATCCACTAGAAGTAAGAAAAGCTCTGCACACCCAGCCTTTAGACTGTAAGTTCTTGTCCTGAGATGGCATTGGTTTGTACATCTCCGTTACATAAGACCCTCATATCTGGTACAGAATAGTCATAGGTTTTTTATAGACAAAACGGAGAAATTTTTTAAAATTATCAAGATTTCAGAAGAAATAATTTTAGAATTATAGCCTGTCTAAACAGGCTGTTGATCTAAGTAGACCTTCTCTTATGACTTCATAAATGATGCCTCTAGCACAGATGGCAGGTGAGCAATGGAATTTTGAGCTATAGCTCAGGTGCAAAATTTTTTTTTACTGATATTATAAACATGTATATGGGTCAAATGAGAAATACAGTCTCACAACAGAAAGCTATCTGTGATGCTAATCCAAGGAAACTTCATTTCATGATTCCTGTATTTCTGAAACTGTCAACTGCTACTCAGCCAGCTGTCCAGTCACTAAAGAAATCAAGTCAATGCTGCATTTACAACTCAAAACAGACAAGTTGGATAAAAATGCATGAAAGCTCTCATTATATCTTATCATTTAGAGTTAATTGTAAAATGTTTTGCTAAAGTGCTAGAGTAGGGAACAACCACAACATAAATTATGTGTAAATTTGATAAATGAGGATTGTACTAGCATTTTAGAAACATCAATCAGAGTGAGAGCTCTGAACTGACCAATTTCTGAGATATTGAGCCTCCTTCATCTTCCCTGAAAAATTTCAGCCACCTCACAGATCCTCTTGATAAATTAAAAGCACATTCAGAGATGTGGTGAACTGGTGGCTTTGCTTTGAATACAACTAAAAAAAACAAGCCTTTCCTTTAAGCATTTTCTGATGGGGATTAGTCTCAGGTCCTTGCCAGCCCTGAATTCACTTGCAGGTTGACACAAGAGAAATTATTGTTAGTAAGGAAAATGGCTTCATCCCACAGATAAGAGTCAGATTGTATAAACCAGTGCAGCAGCCACTCCAACAATGTGCCTGGGGAAAGACAAGCAATGTCTGGAAACCTTTGCTAATGAACTCAGTATCATATCTTAATTTTCAGGCTCATAGAAAGCGAGGCATCTCCCACCAAAACTTTGAATGGTCATCACCCCATATAAGCTGCACATTGCCAAATGTGCTGGCACAGCTCACCCCTAAGAAGCAACACCGAGGCACTAAAGGCTTGGGGTCTGGTCTGACTCTGATGGTGATGCTACATGTGAATATGATGAATTTTAAGGTTTCTCTGTGCTGTGGCTTCCCACCTGGCATATGACAGAGATAACCATCTTCGCTACCCACTTCCAAGTAGCATAACAATGTGAAGAGTTTTAGTATTCATTTAAGCAGACTTCTAAGCATTTTAGGGCCCCAGGCACATGCTCGATAAAGCTGCATATTTCTTTTCAAAAAGCACATATTCTTCTAGCTCTGGGAAATGAAGAAAATAAGGATGACTCACAAGTAGCAGATGTTGGTAGCATCTCTTAATGCACTACTGAGAGGCACTCAGAGATTGTAGTGATGCAGGCTCTCTTAAAGCCTACCTGGAATAGACTTGAGCAAAATGCTGTGGAAACCCAGATCATAATCCATTCCATTTGTCTCACCTTATCAGCTGTAGTCACAATATTTTGCTTCTTTGTCAGACCTTCTCTACAAAAACATCAAAGAGCACAGCAAATATGAATTACTGAAGCAGCACAGCATCCTTGATGTGTATGGTGACTCTGTTATCTGTAGCCCTTGGAGAGTATTACATGTTAATGCTATTGCTAAAGAAAATCCACTAAGTGCCTTGGTGCAGCCCAGCAGGATTTGTGACCAATAGTACAGCAGATCCCATTTTTCCAGAAAAATGTAGAACAGATCTTAAAATTATATGTCTAATCTCTTTCTCTAGACAATAGAGACACAGTTGGATTTTTCAGCAAGAAAACCCTAACACCTTAGACACTTCTCAGGAGTGGAAAAGCTGGCTCCTATAAGAGCATCTCTCTCCCCCCAGGCCATCATCTGCTGGCCACACAGGAGGTGTCCACATGGGCCAGAGGTGCCCAGGGGATTGCTGAGGGCACCAGGACTTCTGACTGCACATCTCCAACAGGGATGAAAAAGGGTTTCACTGAGACACTAGAGCAAGAGACACTGGTACAGGGTAAAATCTCAGAGGAACCCAAATGGCCAAGTTGGGTATCTGTAGTGCTTTACACGCTGCATCACAAGGGTGTACAGCCCAGAAGAACCCACAGGAAGGTGAGTGGGACCTGGCTTTGTGGGTGGGACCTGCTGTCAGCACCATCTGCCACTGCCTCTGCTGCTCAAACTGATGTGTGGTAAACACAAGTTGGCCAGCTTCGCTTTTAAACAAAAGACATTTGTACTGAAAACAAGATGCAAGAACACTGATTTTGTACCCAGTTGTAGCAAAGACTCCTTAGATGTGTAGCAAGTCATTTATTCTATTAGTAGCAGATCCCTGTCCACAAAACACAAATAATAGTCTCTTCCAGCTTAGCTACTCTGCCTGCATGGCCAGGGGAGCATCTCTCACTTTGTGTGTGGATAATGGTTACTGCAATGTATCAGAATTATAACAAGAAAAATTGTGCTATTTAGCTACTTTTGCTGTAGCATCCTCCCTGCCAGCCTCTCCCTGCAACTCATTGTCCTGTCTCTGCAAGTAAATACCATGATAGCATCTAAAAGCAAAACACATCTGTAATGAAATATCTGATCAGCTTGCAACCATTAAACAAACAGAACACCAGCTTTTTCCTTTTGTTTAAAATATCATTACTGGGAACAAGTCATCTCTCTCACTGCCTTTGCACTTCAGTGCGCACATTAGGCTTTTAAACCTGACCTAGTTTTGGCTGGAAAGTTTTTCAGAGAGAGCTAGAGACAGCATCACCACGCACATTATTTTCCCCACTAATCAATACATTACAAAAGCTGGAGCACCTCTGCTGAAAATGAGGCAAGGAGCTGTGGTAGGGTGAGCCTCTGATACAATTTCTTGCAAACCAATTGTACTAGTGCACCTGCTGGCCTCCTGCCTCCCCTCACCCTTTTTGCCTTCCCTGATGCTCCAGAGAGTGGACTCTGACCCTACAAAGCCTCCAACAGTATCAGCCTGAGAAGGGGAAAAGCTTTGTTTCTCCTGCAACAAGCAATTGGGGTTGGCGCACTGCAGCAGCATTCGTGGAGCTCGGTGACATTTTTAAGCCATTTGTACAAGCTGAGTTTGTAACTGGAGTCTTTCATGGCTGAAGCTCCTGCCTTCAGGACTCATTTGTTTGTTTTAACTGTGCTTAGGATTTCCCTTAGCGCTGAGCTGCATCAAGCAAGGCTGATAAGGGGGTTACGTGCAGAGGACAGGCCAGGCAGAGTCCACAGTGAATAGTAACTATTTTACACCCATAGCAGCCCTGGCAAAGGATAATTAATTTCTGAGGCTTGCAATGGAGTGGGTGGGCCCCATCTAGAAACACCGAGTTCAGAGAGGGTCAAAATCCATCTTGTCATGAACTGAGACCCCGCAGAGGCTGCACAAATCCCAAATTCTCATCAGGAGCAACCAGCTTCTACCTCTTGCTTCATGCCAGCCCGTGGGACCTATGCAGTGGGTCAGGCAAGGGACAAGGGCACATGACTGAGGTCTGTGAGTGGACTTATATTAAGGGGCAGCACAGCTCACATGAAAAGGGATAATGGAGTGTCTCAGGGCTGGGGACTGTGCAGGTCCAAAAGCATCCTGAAGTAGGGGGGGAGTTGGTGTGCGATCATGAGATCTGGGACACATTGGACAGAAAACACGGTTTTAAATGGCTGGGAATCAGAGAAGACGAGAGAGGCTGGAGGTAAAAGGCTGTGAGGATGTTGTTTATCCCTGTGAAGAGTACAGTCAGAACCTGAGGACAGAACAACTGTAATAGGAAAGCATTTATCCCACTTCATATCCCTTTAGCTGAAGAGGAAAAGAGGCAGACAGTGAAGTAATGACCATGTTAGGAAGACCTGAGGATGAACAGAAAGCAATGCTGCAGCAGGTTCTTCATGGTGGAATTTCTGAGGGGCTTACACAATCATTAAAAGCCATGGGCCAAGAGAAAAAGGGCCCCTTATTGTTAACACCTGTGCTTGCTAATTTGAATGTTTCCAGTAGCCCTTTTCTGGTAAGTATCCATTAATGAAGCTAAAGAGTGTACAACAGAAAAAAAAAAAAAAACCAAAAAATCTGTTAATTTCTATTTTTAATGTCATTATTACCAATTATGCAGATGAAGGGTTAAATCATACTGGAATTAGGAGGAGATGTGCTTCTGTATCCCTAGAGTTGCTGTTGTAGAAGGGGAACAGTTAGTTACAAGCATTCCAAAAATCACAAGCCAGCCATCCCTTTCTTTGCTTCATCAAAATATGTTTTTCTTTCAAGAAAGAAATGCACTTTTTTAAACATTCTTTCACTAACACTAGAGCTCCCAGACATGAAAACCTTGCCTCTCTAAGTGTTTGAAAAGCTGAGCATCTTTTTCAGAAGGCTGGTTTTTTTTAATGAAAACACAAAATTTCTTACATTTTTTGATGAAATCTCCAAAGCCAGCAACTGGAGTCAGGTTTTTATTATAAAAGAAGAGACTGTTTTTCTAAGTTTCTCATAGCTGAAGTTAATTCCTTGACACAAGGGATGACTACATGGAAGAAAAAATAAGACAATCCCAAGCTCATCACCTGCTGTGCAGTGCTGATGCATCCTGAGAGGTGATGGGTTTTAGGGGCACAGTGCCAAGAAACCCAGGCTGAGTTAGCATCACCTCCAGGAAGCTGCATGGCATCACACCCCACTGTGTGAACTGGACACGGAGAGAATTTGGCATCATTTGTTGGACCAATGTTATGAAGTCCAGCCTTCATGACAACATGTCCTGAGGCATAATGTAGTATGTGCCATAATGAGACACATTTTGTTTGGGACTCTTAATTCTTCTGCAAGTGAGCAAGGTCTCCAGGACACAGGACATAGGACAGATGTGAATAACATCCTGAAAGATGTATCAGGCACAAAGCACTCCAGCAGCTATAAAGATCTTTGTCACACATCATAGAGACTTGCATGGAACTACACAGGGTCTATGGACTTTATTGTCTGGCACCAGCTGCTTATTGGCAACCCACATCTGTGCTAGAGCTGCACAGAGGTGTTTATGGGATGCAGTTTGTTCTGATATTACCTATATTGTCCTTGCTTTCTTGTCAATGTCTGAAGACTGCAAAGCTTTTCTGCAAAATGTATTATCCTCCTCCCCATATCGATATACTACTTTGCTTCTTTGCTTGCTTTATTTCATGAGTTTACAGACTGCCTTTATAAAGCAGACACCAAATGCTCCAGCAATATAAGGAAGACAAAAAAAAAAAAAAAAAAAAGAAAGAACACGAAAGCCCTAGGGGAGGAAACAGATTTCAACTTCCAAGAGGCTAATATAAAAGGGAAAACAATTAGAGGAAAAAGTTTGAAACTTTCATTTTTTAAAAAAATTTCCTGTCTGCCTCTTTCCAGAAGCAGTGGTGGGATTGGATACACATTTGTAGGTAAACTGGGGAGGAACGAAAAAGAAAAAAGTCCTCAGGGAGTTTCCCAACACTCATGCCACAAATCTCTCCCCATCCATAGCTTCAGCAGGGAAGTGCCAGCTGAGTGCACCTTCTTTCCAGCCGGTCATGCCAGGACACACCAGTACACAGCAGCTGCACCATGGTGTGCAGTGATGGACAACCCTGTTAGCAATTAGAAATCCCAGTGCATGAACAAAGAACCAAATTGTGCCAGAAACTGTGGCCATAAAAATATCCAGAATTACACTACCAACCTAGCCACACAACTTCCAAATCAGGTTAAAGGGTCTGCAAGTCCTCCACAGGGTCTCTCCAAAAGCAGGGAAATTACACGGTGGCCCAAAGCTAGCATAGTCCTCACCCTTTCAGACAGTTTTATTGGGAAAAAGAGGGTTTCAGAACACTTCCACATTTCCACAGCTCCTGAAATCATTCCTCAGTGTCACAAATAAGTGGCAAAAATGGTCTAAAATACCACTAGGTGAAACCAAACTACCCAGACTGAGCAAATAGGTGGGTTCCAGTCAGCTCCAATAACTATACAGGTTTTTGCAACAGGCCCTTGGAGCATCTTTAAAGACAGTGTGATAACTTTTGCAAAGAGAAGGACCAAGACATGGAAAGTAAGTAAGGAGTCACTATGAAACAAAAGGGATCCTTTCTATTCCATTGCTTGGTGTAGAAGACATTCTCACATAAGGTGTTATCATACATGTAAATCTAAAAACACAGGGTATGAAGATGAAAATCAGTCCAGCTTTGCTCTAAAGAATAGGTTCATAAATGAATTAGAACATTTCTTAAATAATTTATGGCTGTTATAACCATTTTACAGATGAGTAATATATTTTAAAAGTCCATCAACAGAAAATTTAATAGATAGGCAATCAATCAGCCTGCATGATAACTAATTAACCATACATTAAAACAGCTCTCAGAGCCCTATTAACCCCTAATGTTCTGGTCATGTAAATGCCCTTAGCACAATCTCACATACAAGTAACAAAAGACAGCTTGACCTACCCAGTCCCTTGAAACTCTTAATCTCCTGCTGTTAACCTGCAGCTCAAGAGCAAGGAAGCATAACTAACCTGGCAGCCTGCCCCTGACAGTCAACAGGTTCCTGCTTGTCTGCAACAGCATCTCCCATCTCAGTATCTGGATTTTCACTACCAAACATTTTTGGCAGGACTCTCTATCATGCATACCATGACTCCTGGACACTGATGTACCTCCTTTGCTCACCTCTACCAAGGGCCTGTTAGGAGGCAAAAAAGCACTGAGGAAAAGCACTTCCCAGTGCTCTTGCTAGAAAACTTTCTACTCTATTTTCCACACACAGTAAGCAAAGCCCCATCTTCATCCAATATAATATCTATCAGAGGAAAGACAACACTCAGCACTCAGGACTACGTCCTTTAAGAGAACAATCTACCCTCTGCTACAAGTCCTACATTGAGCAATGGCTAATTCTGTATGTAGTTAGCCCACTTGTTTTGCCTGTCAAGGGAAGACATTGGTGCCAGTGTTTCCATAAAGAAAGCAGGCTTGCTCCTCATCCACATGAAATGTCTGCACTAAGTGCACACAGTGTAGCAGCCTGCAGCTGCCTTAGGTTGCACTGAGCTCATCCTCACTAAGGGTCACAGGCCCTCCAAAGGAACATGCTTACTAAAAAAATTTTCTAAATTCAGAAAATATTTGAAAACATAAGAAAAGACATCTTTGCAATTTTAAATGCATACATTCCCTTCCATCAAAATTAAAAAAAAAAAAATACTTACAATCCTTCCCTTGCAGAGGCCCGACGGTGATTGGATACTCCTGTCTCATAGGAAAAGTTCACCTGCTAATTAGCTGCAATCTGGCTGCATTAAAATTTCATTTTGCTTGGAGAACAGAAGGCTCTGGGGATATCATATAGTGGCCTCCCAGTACCTGTAGGGAGCCTACAAAAAAGATGGAGATAGACTTTTCACAAGGGCATGTAGTGACAGGGCAAGGTGTAATGGCTTTAAACTGGAACAGGGGAGATTTAGGTTAGATATTAAGAAAAAATTAATTCCTGTGAGGGTGGTGAGACACTGGCACAGCTTGCCTAGGGACTCTGTAGAAGCCCCCTCCCTGAAATGCTCAAGGCCAGGTTGGAAGGGGCCTGGAGTAACCTGATCTAGTGGGAGGTGACCCTGCCCCTGGAGGGGAGTTGGAACTTCCAACCAAAACCATTCTATGATTCTGTGATTTTCCTCAAAACAGTAACCCCTGCTTCATAGCACTGCAGGGCAAACACTGCAGTACTAAACTGTAGTGGTCCCAGGAGGTAAGCAGCTAACCTATGTATGCTACATACCACTGAGGTTTATAAGCAGCTTGTCACTTGTATATTCAAATGCAAACAGCAGAGGTGCCATTCACCACTCCAAAATCAACTTCCTCTGGGGTCTTATCATTGTATGGATCTGTCACTCAGAGAAAAAAAAAAAGAAAAAGAAAAAAAATCACAGTCACCATTATCTGCCTTTTCTGATGATCTGTACACACACACAAGGGGGGAACCAAACCCAAATTCTGTCACTCTAATATATCCATGCTTAAAATAAATCATCTAGTCGCTGCCACACTGGAGTGATGTCAGTATTATTTTTTACTGCACTAGATGTGCAGCTCAGCTTCCCTATCCAACTGTGTATTGCTGCCAGTCTGATTACTGAGATTCCGTAACCAGGGACTGTGCAGAAGTTTTCCAAAACCTAAGAAGGAAGGGTAAGACAGTCCCACAAAGAAGAGAGCTGATGACACACAGGTTTTAGAGTGGCTGGGTTACCTTCATGCAGGACATTTTATCTTCCAGCCAGCAGCCTGTAGGAAAAGAAAACACCAGTGTGTTGCACAAGGTGATAGATTATTCCAATGAGTGAGCAAGCTGTACAACCTGAAAGATAAATATGCAGTGTGAGTAGGAGCAGACCACAGCCAAGCTGCTGTTTCCTCAGTGTGGAAGCAGAGAACAAGCCAGAGCAGACACTTCAGTAGAAAATGGGGTCTACAAGATGTTTTTTGGGGGGTGTGTTTCTTTCTTATGTACATTGCAGGTTTACATATCTTCTGGTTTGGGGTAATCAGCCTGGAGAAAAGGAGGCTACAAGGTGACCTTATAGCAACCTTCCAATACCTGAAGGAAGCCTACGAGAAAGCTGGGGTAGGGCTTTTTACATGGGTGTGTAGTGAGAAGACATTGGGAAATGGTTTCAAACTTGAAGAGGGGAGATGTAAGATAGACATTAGGAAGAAATTCTCTAATTAGAGGGTGGTGAGACACTGGCACAGGGTGCTCAGGGAAGTTGCAGCTGCCCCCTCCCTGGAAATGTTCAAGGCCAGGTTGGATGGGGCTTGGAGCAACCTGGGCTGGTGGGAGGTGTCTCTGCCCATGGCAGCAGTGTTGGAACTAGATGATCTTTAAGTTCCCTTCCAACCCTGGCCATTTTATGATTCTCTGATCCTTGGAGAATGTTTCAGGACACAGAGCCTGTGGCTCCATCTCTGCAGCTTCAGGCACTGTTTGGATCTGGTGACATGGTGATGGTGGGAGCTCCTGCTCTCACTGAAATCAGCACACATGCTTGGATCTTAAATTTTAGATGCTAGACAAAGAACCTTTCATGGTATATCCCTGCTACTTTGTGCAGCAATTTTGCACAGAATTTATTTTAAAATCCTTTAACTGCCACTTCATTCAGAAAGATTGCACCAAGGTAACAAATAGCATGTGTGTGATATTCCTCATGTTAGTTTTTAGGGCAAGACCTGTAAACCAAAAACCTGGATTTTCAGCTGGCTCCAACTGCCAGAGCTCTCCTGTTTCAAGGGGAGCTACATCTCTTTGCCCATAGCTGGCTTTACACCAGACTCTATGCTGCCAGGTTGTAAGTACATCCAACAAAAAATGGAATTACAGACAGCCCTTCCTGTCACATGCAGTGATCCATTCACTTCTTCAGTTTGCAGTTTGGCACTTTTTGAGTTAAGTGGCTAACCATAGTGTGATTTAGCATAACTATAAGTTGCTGGAGGTAGCAGAAGCATAGCTGAACCTAAAGAGTCAACCAGTTTTCCCAGTGAAAGACTGCAGAGTTGACAAGCACAGCTTGGACAGTTTTAGGTCTTTCCAATCATAGTGTACAGGGATGATCTTGTGCTTTTTTTTTTTTGCTTTCACAACCAAAATTAAACTAGCTATGCAGCAAGCCCTCCAAAACCAAGGCATTTCTGTCCATTGATTTTGTAAAACCAGAGCCACGATGTTGTGCCTTGCTCTAACAAGCTCCTTTAATTCCTCTGTGTGAAAACTCTCTCACACAAATTCTCTGTTGCTTTCAGGCTTTATACACATCCTTTCTAATCCTCCATTCTTTTACTAGGCTTTTATTTTGAGCACGTTCCTTAGCACTAAGGCAGGCATACAATGCTGTTACTGCCATATCCTTAATTATTCCTCTTTTTTCTTTTTTACTCATATGCACTAATTGAGTCATGATCTCTTTGCAAATGTGACTTAACCTGCTGTTCTCCTGCTTGCTCAGGCACTGCAAATAAAAAAAATAATGGCACTGGTAATTAACTGAGACCTGGCATTATAACTTGCCTCTCAGACCATGACGGGTAAAAGTTCAGTTGAAAAGTACGGTGTATAAAAGCATATTAAGTGAACCAGAACTAAGCACCAATTAGACATACAAAGCATGATCAGAACTTCAGATACCAAACTGAAGAAATTGGCAAAACATAGATGATATTTAATTTTATTAAATAAATTTTTTAAAAAGTAATTATCAGTAGCTAGGTGGGGAGACAGAGAGCACACACACATATATTTCAGTTGCATGTGCCAGGAGGTATCATCAGTCAACAAAGGAATACTTTTTACTTAGGAGAAAATCGTTGAACGCTTATAATCAGATATTCTTATGATACCTTAGCTTTGCCAAGCAGGAGGGAAAGCAAGAGAAATCAAGAGATACAAGGTACATAGCTGTTGTTCAGTCTGAAGCAAGCCAAGGAGAAAAAGTCACTGCTTCCCTATCCACTAGTGCCCAACGGTGCTAAGCCTTTGTTGTCATATGGGACCCTGAGGTCACAAAGAAGATGCTCCTTACAGGGTAGGAGAGAGAAAAAGCTTGCGTGCTCAGAGGAGAAAAATACTTCCAACCAGGCAACACACTCGAGCAAGAATGCAAGAGGTGAGAAAAACTCTTCCAGCTTTCTTACTGGGGAAGCCAAACCCCCCGATAGTGAAGATGATGAACACTGTAACTCACCATGAACTGGAGAATAGGAACGGTATAAGCTCAGTATTTTCTGCCCTCACTCTTGATTTTCTCTGCTTTTCCCCTGAAACAATCTACCTCCTTTCTCCTTTCTCTTATGCTATTCATGGGCCAGTTAGAAACCCTTCATGCAGCCAGTTTCATACCTCTGAATCCCCATCAGTTATAATCACAGCTGTGGAGACTAGTGGATGAAGAGGCAGCCTCATATTTCAAAGTTTAATGAGTTCCATTCTTGTTAATATTACACTTCTATTAAAATTCATGGCCATTTTCCCCATTAATTTCATTTATAAATTAATTCCTTCTAATTTTCCAAAGCATTAACATGGCTTGTGACTTATGTAGGTCATCCCAAATGAGTGTCAGTAAAACTTTCATAATGCAACATCTTGTATTCTGTACATCTTCATCATGACCCTCCCCCGATTTATAATTGGGCTTCACAAGGTAGGGAGCAAGAAAAGGGGCAGTTTTCATAGTTTATGTTCAAAGAATGGTGAAAAATTAACATGGTCCAGATGACAAAAAGAGCTCTTGTATAGAGGGAATGCTATGCCTATGAACTAAGAGTTCTGCTTCACTTAGTAACAGAGAATAATATATGGGCAGAAAGAAGAAAAAGCCTGGATGTTAAACTGTCTTCTCTTTTCTTCTTTTTCTGCTCGAATACTGATCAGCATGCCAGAAGGCAATCATGTCCTGCAGGTATGTGGAATAAGAAACTAAGAATATTGAAAAGCATCTATCTGAGGCTGCTCACAGCGCAAGAACACTTGAAGTGAAACTACTGAAAGTTTTTGAATATTTTTTAACTACTAGGATATAGCAGAAGATACATCACGTACATAAAAATTATTCTGCCAGTACAGTGCATGCCTGCCAAGTACTATGAGGGAACTGTAGAAGCAATACAGTAAACAAAATAAAGAAGGCACTGAGTCCACAAGTGCCGAGAGGCAAGGTAGCAGTCCCTGAAAAGCTAAGCTTCTGTACCACCTCAGCAACTGAAAGATTTAAAGAGTCATTATTGCCCAAAGCTTCAATGGAAAAGAAAGACGGCGAACATAGCTCAGTGCTTGATATCAAAGCTACATTTGCAATGAAGCATTTTCTGGGAGGTGTCAGATTCCAGCCTCTGGCAGGTAGTGTCCCACCAGCAGGTACATCCTGCTGCAGCTGGCCAGCCGATGAACTGCAGACAACAAGAGAGATCTGCTTCAATGAAGCTTTTCCACAAGGATGCCAAATACAACTGGGTAATTTGCTGCCCAAGCATGGCAGCTTGTTAATTAGCAGTCTCTGAAGTGCCTTCCTGCCCTGGTAATGTGCCCAGATAAGAAGATCAGCACAATGACTTATTGGTGCAAGCAACCATTGCAAAACCATTTTGTTCTCTCCAAGCAGTCAATAATCCCTGACAATTCTCAAATGCCTACCTTACACAAAGCACAGTAAAGTGGGATGCACAGGACTATATTTCCTTTGGACTTACACTGATTCATGATCCCATTGTTGCAGTTTAACACACTACAGGGACTTTTCAAGCATTTAGAGTTAGTCCTGGATATGATTTTTGATGGTCCACATGAGTTAGTTGAAACAAATAAAGCAATGTGAAAAACACTGTTCTCCCACTCCAAGGTGTTTACAATGTGGTATCAGTGCCCTTGCTATTGGTATGCACATCCTACTTTACACATATTAAAAAGATCCCCATGGTCCTGCTCACAACTCACAGGGAGGAATTCATTTTTTAGCTGCACAAGTGAAAGCTGCAAACACTAGCTGGAAACTCAGAGCTTCTTATACGTTGCTTCCTCAGGAAAAAAAAAAAAAAGGTAGTTTGGTACATAAACCTACAAATTTCAGATCACCTACAAACTCCAGGCACATAGTTATTATCAGATTAACTCATCTGGCTGGAAGTTGCAGCCCTTAGAACACCCAAAGATATCAGTATTTTGTTCCAGAGAAAGCTAAATTGCATTAAAATCTCAGAGGATGTCGGAATAATTTGCAAAACTCTGAGCTCCAAAGAAACACACAGTATTGTAAAGTTAACATGAAGTAGGTTTTATAACTGATGTTTCCAAGGTCAGGTGGAAGTGTCAAACAAAAAGTGTGCTCACTGCTCCCTAGTGTAGCTGGAAAAACAAGAGAAATACAATCTCTGGCTCTGTTTTTAGTCTAGAAGAAGAAGCAGGATCAGTCCCCACAGCTCCTCCCAAGCATGTTCTGGAAGTGTCGTTCAGAGGAGTTTAAGCTGCCTGAACATGGTCAGGAAATACCATTTTAAAATGCCCTTAAGTAAGTGAGACAACCATGTGGGGCTGACACACAACTCGAGGCTGCAAATCCACATCCTTCTGGGGAAGCCACTGGACCACAGGAAGTGGAGGGCATCTGAAAGGGCACTATGAAACTGGGTCCCATTCCACACCTTTTAAACCTCCTTTCAAATGTAATTTACTCAGAGCATATTAGTCTGCTGCACATTTGCGTGATACACATCATGCATTCTCTGACTGTACCACTTAAATTATAACTGTTCATTCTGTCCTGATTTTGTACTACAGCAATTTTCAGTCCAGTGAAAAGATCTTTTGACTCTGTTGTGCAAGAATTAACAACTTCATCCACTGCTTTTCCAAGGAGAAAACTTAGAAGACTCATTCTTCCAGGTATACAGAGATCTTGAAGACACATGACATTATGACATTGCTAATTATCTATATGTTTTATCCCTTTAAGTTATCAGCTTGAATCCCACTCAGCTTCAAAGGATACCATGACTCAGACCTGAATTAATTTCTCACAATCAGGGCTATCTGCTGGAACAGACTGGAAGAAAAAGAATCCCAAACAAGTTTTTCCATAAGTAAATTGACACTTACTACCAACCCAAAAGGACTAGGCATGGAAAAGGACAGGGTGGCCCTGTGCTTCTCCATGCCACCTGACAGCCTGGTATTAGCAAGGGCAAGAAAGCACTGGTGTAAGAATTCATCATGAGCATCTGCCTGGATGCTCAAAAAAGTCACCGTGTCTACACATGCCTAACCCATAGGCATGGCAACCCTAAAGATGTTTCCCCTTTTCACCATTCCCCAATAAACTGTATTTGGTGGAAGAGCAATATGGTGACTTAGTTACGGTGTGCGTTCTCTACTTCATGTTATCCCTCATGTATCCCACCCTTTCCAGCATACTGCTGCTCTCAATAATTAATAAGAAATAACAACTGAGTGCTCAGCTGAGCAAAACTTTGCAAGTTGCTCATCAGACATGTTTTCTTTCATTTAGTGTCATCGATCCAATAGAAATACTTTTTCTCCAAAGAGACAGGACACGCACAGGAAAGGCAAGGCAGTGCTCAGGCTTCCTTGTCCTGCTTTCTCCCTGGGGGCAAGGCACAGCTCCTGCTGTGTGTTGGGGCGGGTACCACCTCGCCCTGGTTCAGGTCTGTGCTCTGCCGGCACTTGAGGGAAGCAGCCAAGCCGCGAACACAAGATCAGTGTTTTTTAAGCATAACTTGTGTCATCATTTCTGGTTTTATTTCCAAGGGAAATGGCTACGATGCATTGAGCATCGCACTCGGGCAGGGAGGATGGACAGTAATCTGAAATACTCAGGTGCAGCAACAGCTAAAGTGACCTTAATGGATGTATGGACACAGTCAGTTCTGAATCCCATTAGTTCAGCTGACTGCAGTAAAAAAGAAGAGGGCAGTGATACTGTATATTAACTTATTTACCTATCAGAAAGCATAAGAAGCCTGATTGTACACAGCGCGAAGGAGCACCATTTCTGAATGAAAGAGGAGTAGGAAGAGTTTCGTGATTATATTTAGGTTTAGGGTTTTTTAATTGCTGTGGCAATGCTATTTGTTGACAAAGCTCCTGAGAACCTCAGCTCACAAAGCTACCCATCGCTTTTGCTTTGACTCCTGTTCCAGCCTCCTTTCCATCTTAGCTCATCCTGTTCCAGCCTCCATTCCATCTACTCACATCTGTTGCATTATTATTGGTTTTGTTTTTAAAATGTTATCATTAAAGAAAGTGCATTCTTTCCTTGAATACTACTTTGACTTGATAGGAAAAAAAAATGAACTATTTATGACCAAGAGCATCTGCTGAGCATTTTGACAAATTATTAAAAGTTATTTAAATTCTTCATAACAAAAGCCTCATCCAGTTTCCATCTGGTTCCTCCTAATGTTTCATCTACACTACAGTTTCTTCAATGTTGGGAATCAATTTTTAAACACAAGTTTAATTTGGTTGATTGGTTCTTACAGTGTGTGCAAATAGCACTGCTCTAAATATCCATTTTTCTAATCATAAATGAAGGGACAGATTCACAGGGGAGACACTCCTGCACAGAAGCAATTAATAAAAGACAAATATTATGGTTGCTTTTATTGACTTCAATAACAGCTGGTAGGTGCTGTCTTCCTGATAACTAAGCAACTTGCTGAAAAAAAGATGGAAAGAATTAACTTCAGGAATTCACTTGGTAAGCTTTAACCAAGGGGATGTATCTAGAAGTCTTCTTCTGTTCCCAAAACTATGTCTGCTTTGAAGTCATAACTCCAGCCGGCTCTGCTCTGTAAAAAACTGTATTTAGCTATTCCAGATTCATTTTCTCCTCATGCAGAGGGAAAAATCAGTATTCTTTATTATTTCTTGCATTCCTACTCATATTGCTGCTGTGTCTGGCAAACTCCAGGTCTTGGGCTAGAACTCCAGTATGGAGGTGACCTTGACAGGAGATTCATAAAGTTTCAATTACAATCTAGTTCTAATGAGAATTAAGATATTACCAGCTACTGCAATTTTAAATCTTCAGAAATAAAATGATAATGCAGCTGAGGATACTGAATGCTGACAATAATTAGTGTTCTGGTGACTAATTAAAAAGACTTCAGAGTAGTAAAGACTCATTTAAGAGTTGGGTTTTTTTTTCTAAAAACAAAACAAAAAAACAAACAAAACAAAAAAAAAACCAAAACCAACTCTCTCACAACTTCTTTGTTTCCTAAGAGCACAGTGTTGTCTTATCGTTCTTTCTCTAGTGATGAGAGGACATGTCTGCTCAGCTGTAACTCACAGGAGGATTTTCACAGCTGATACAGAGCTGTAAAGTGCCTTATGCTTCACTTTCTTCCCTCCTCAGACAGTACCTCCTGGAGAGCAGGTGCGTGAGAATGTGAAATATAGGAAGGGGTATAGCTTCCTGCAGAAAAGGAACACAATAGGTGAAGAAAGCACACAAAGGGGATGAAAATTCACTAATGAGGAGCAGCTCTAGCAGTTATTCAGTGGGACCTAACCCAGTTACTTGCTGTCTCTTTTAGCTTGCATTGGTTGTATAAAGTTAATTCCTAAATTTGGAGTTTAACCATCTAAATGAGACTGGAAAGTTATTTCAGGTGAGTGACAAAAGAGAGGCACTCAGTGAAGGTGACAGTCATTAATGTTGCTTACTATATCCCCACAGTACTATGAGGAGTGTAGACTCCAGTTGACAAACCAGCAATGAAATGCAAAGATGTTGTAAAGCCATTTATCAAGGGCTACATATCACACCAATGCCTCATCCCAGAAGTGCAAAAGGGTCTGAACTCATGGTTTTCTTTTCACTCTGCTAGGAAGGATCTGCAGCTCACCTCAGTGGGAGATGATGGTACCAGAACCAGTATTAAGGTCAGTACATAAACGATTATTTAATGTGTATCCAACTGCACGCACAATCAGTGGAAAAAAAGAAACTCTGTGAGATGCTTCCCCCTGCGCTGAAATCAAGGAAAATGTTATTCTTCAACTCTCTGTATTAAGACAGCATGGGTGTATTCATCAGCCGCAGGGAACCTAGTCTGCATTTAGGAAATGGTATTTATAATGCAGTACTCAATGTCAGTTCCCAGGGGACAGTCTGTGCCAGCTCTGTTGCTCTAGTGGAAGTGAACAGCTGCTTTCTAAATTTCCCAAAGCCCTGGTGCAAAATAAATCCTTCTCTCTCTACTTAATTGTAAAGAGCAATGATGGCTGAGCAGGGAATATATGCAGGACAGGAGCAAAAGCAAGGAATGAACTGTTTTACATCACTTTGCTTTTGGATTAATTGTGAAGTCACCATTTGAACTACATAACTAAAAGTTACCATCACAGGTGAAACAGAGTGACTGCAGCGAGGTACAATCATTATTTCCCTCTTCCCTACCCTGAGCCATATTCACCCTTCCCTTTTCCACAAAATCTTTACCAAAATGAAGGGAAAGAAAAATTAATCTCTATTTAAACATGTTTCATCCAAGAGAAAGAAAGAAATTGAGAGCAAACAATATGTAGGTTTGCCTCAGTTCCTGTAAGCTAGCCTTCTCAAAACTAAGGTCAAGACTGACTTCTTGTTTCCATTTCACTATTTATTTTTAGCAGGTTTATACAGCTCTGTTGACTTAATATACTGCAGGCTGAAATCCAGCTAAAAGCAGGAGAGCCAGCTGTTAAATCTGAAGAGGTCACAAAACTAGTCTCAGGGTTACCTTACATTATTTTCACTTCTGGCCATGTGAGCCTTTAAAATTCAATCTTTTAGAAGCTGAGAAGTCTTTAGGTTCTTCAATTAAGAAAGCTGGAGGGGGCAGTTTGATCTTTTCATCCCCTTACTATTTATCCTATATGTTTTTAAGCTTTCCTTGGAGTCCTCTTTTTGAGCACATACCCATAGCATAAAGAGGTGTTGGTATCCAAGCTAAGACACACTGCAGAGGACAGCAAGAGCAAGAATTCTTTCTTGTGTTCTAAGGTATGGGGAGATGGGTTCTCATGTATTTCAATGTTTACACCACCTGTCTTACCTTCTCAATCACCATGGAATGCTTCAGCTCACACAAGCTTATGGTTATGGTGCTGCCCCTTACATTCAGACAGTTTTACTAATGGAGTTCAGCTCCATGATGCTGTGTTTCCAAATGCAATTACGGTTTAACGGAGTAATGCCTCATCTATCATTTCCTAATTAGAAAGAAGACAAAGTAAATGCAACATGTACACTTCTATAAATCCACTCTGCTCCCTCCTATATGTGACTGCATTTACACACATGCATGCAGATACACAGGATTCGCATTCACAAACTGTAGATTATATGCATTCACATATACATCAATTTAATGTCCTCTCTTCTTTAATCAATTATCCATGATAATCCTTTGTATTCCCCCAGGTACTTAGTCATCAAAGCCCCTTTAAACTTCTGCTTGAAGATCAAATGGCTCTTTAATCCATTTATTTACAGTTTACTGAGTTATAGAAAATTAATCAGGATCATAAGTTAGCTACTGCAGCAAGCCTCTTCTGAAGCCTGATATCATTACAAACAGTAATTCTCAGAGAGCCAACAGGATGGGGGAAGAAAGGAACAAATCTCCTGACGTCTGTTCTCCCATCAGCCACCGTCAATGACTGCCTCTCTCTGATCCTTGTTTGATCAAACTATGCTCCATCAAATCCATTTAAATGAATTAGCACTACTAAGGTAACAGAAGAGCTAATTAGTCTTAAACTTTGTAGTTTAGTTCTTCTTATAGTGTCTCCTGGTGTCTTGCTGGCTGGCTAGAGTTTTTCCTTCTGAAGTATGCTGGGCATAGTAATGTGTGAGAAAGTATGTGAACTACACAAGAAACTACATTTCCTTGAACTCTGGTAAAGTTTTTCCTAACTGTTCCATGTCTTCATCCAAATATTCCCTTCCTCACATACAATTCTGTACAATAGGTACAATATCAGTGAGTATTTAATGGCCAGCTTTCTGGATATTATCAATACTGATACACTTATAATTCTTTGACTAGATGAGATTCCATAAATTTAGGGGAAAACATTAATTATTATCACATTATTATTATTATGTGAGCCATGCATATCCACAACAATTCTATACAGCCATAGAGAAATTTGGCCAGCAAAATGGTGATACACTGTACCTGGAGTAATTTCTTACTAATTGTGCAAAACCCCATAATACTATAGTTCTGTTCACATACACATGCAAACACAGACACAGCAACCCCTGAAATGCTGTCATTGCTTTTAGAAATTGCAGGAACAGAGATGTAACAAAACATAGGTGCTAAGGAAGTGAACAGAAGTGCCATTGCCAAAGGGTTCTGCTGGAGATGTTGAAGCAGACCCAGCATTATCTCACAAAATAAAATTAACCGGTCTAGAAGGAGAACTGACTTCCTATTCTTCCTTTCCTCATAAATTCACACAACAAAGTGGCACAAATTACTGAGAGTTCACATTTGCTTCCCCTTCAAAATAGATACTACAGTGACAACATTACATTTTCCAAACATATATAATGCAACAAAATAGACATACCAAAACTTTTCTGATATTGTAGTCAATCCACATGAGGAGATAGCACATAAATCTTTTCTTCATCATGGAAGATTTAAATATGATGTCACCCCACTCAGAAACTATTCACATCAATCTTTTTTTTTTTTTTACTCCAAACAACATCACAAATGACATTTTAATTTCTAATTACTCCTTTGGGTAAGTGATAATGTCATCAGACTGTAAGACTGTCATAGGGCAACAGTCTCCTTCCTCCACATGACAACTGTTTACTTTTTATCTATTGCACAACAGAATCAAGGAGCTAGATCCTGTCTGAAAGACAATATGTGTCTGGCAGTACTACTGCTGAAAAGCCACAGCCTGGCTGCTTCTGAAAACAGTGTTTCTATGTTACATCGAATTCCTGGCCAGTCTGTCTGCTAAAATACACTTTTGTGTTGTGGGCTTTTTTTAATTGCACATTTTCATAAACAAGCTGTGTCCTGAAAGTTCCCGTGTCTTAAAAATTGTATTGATAAATAAATACTATTTAGGTAACTGACTGGTATTCATTTAGTGGAATTATTGAATAAAGACACTTGGACCAGATCAATAGCAGGATGTCAGAAAGAGAAAATTAAAATAGATCCTACTAATTTAATGTGACAATTTCTTCTGTCTCTTTGCCAAGAAAAATTGTACCAACTTGTATTCTTGTACAATTGCATATAAACATCTATTAGTAACTCCGGGCATTTAATTCCTTTTTCACATAAGTCAGTCTGCCACTAGAAAGATGCTATCAAAGCACGTAGCATCTGCATCAGAGAGCCTAATTCTGTCTTTCCTTGCACTAATGTAAATCTTCAGTAATACAATTAAATCCACATAAAAAGGTGTACAGGAGAAAAGAAAGTCAAGCCTTGTCAATATAACCTTCAGTATCTGAAGCCCTTTTTTCCTGAGTATAGTCCTACTTTATAATCACAGGATCACAGAATTGTCACAGTTGTAAGGACTTCTAAGATCACTGTGTCCAAATGTCAACATCTCTCCCACCCCAATATACTAAAAAAAGAAAAAAAAATTTTTTTTTAAGTATTTATCAATATCTGTGTCATCATGCCCACTAAAGCATAGAATCATAGAATTGGAAGGGACCCTGAAGCTCATCTAGGTCCAATCCCCCTGCCATGAGCAGGGACACCTCCCACTTTACCAGGTTGCTCAGATCCTCATCCAGCCTGGCCTTAAAAACTTCCAGGGATTGAGCTTCAACCACCTGCCTGGGCAACCTGTTCCTAAAGGATCCCAATACAGGGATCATAAAGCCATCCTTAACAGACAGGGTAAGTTTTCAACAGAGCATCAAACAACTCTGCTGTGTGTAGTTCATTCTCCCTTTTTCCTAAAGAGAGAGTTATATGTGCATTTCCTGGATAGGGGAGGGAAGGAAAACAATTCATCTCTTTCCAAAATACAGAGATACGATTCTCCATGCTCCTTGATGTAATGTGCTGCTGCACAGGAAAAAATCATTGAGGACACCTATAAGGATTTCGAAACAAATCATAGAACACATTTTCCAGCGGCCAAAAGATGGCAGTGTTTCAGAACATTATGCGTACCAATTCATGGGTTTGGCTAGTGTTACATGTTGACCTCATAATGCAAAAGAATCAGCTAAATTTCCCTCAGTCAGAGGGAAATAAGCAAAATGGTTTTACATCATCTCATTACAAGGTGACCTATAACACCATAGTAACCAACTGCAAAAGCTACTAATGTGCTCTGAATACTCAAGAATAGGAATTCAAAGCCATGTCCAAAGTTATATATATGCTGGTAGGATAGACATGCGTGTGAGAAAGAGAGACAGTAAAGAATAGGTTTCAGACAAAAGGCTATATTTTTTAAAGTTTTCTTCAGCAAGATCTAGAAAGGAGTTGTGCCAAGCTAAACTTCACATCAGAAAGACTGCAAGAGCTCATCCTGTTGCACGGTAACCAAACACAAGGAGGGAAAATCATGCATATGTCTGTGAAAGTGCTGCAGTTTGCTTTCAGTTGTGCAAAGCACCTGAGGATCTAGGAGCTGCACCTTTTTATTCTAGATCAACATCAATGTAACACAGACATGAGACATCATCATAAGTGTCACCATCCCTCGAGATACTTAAAAGATGCGTAGATACGGTGCTTAGGGACATGGTTTAGTTGTAGACTTGACAGCAGGCTGAGTTAACCTGATGATCTTAAAGGTCTTTTTCAATCAAAAAGATTTTATAATACTGTGAGTGCACTGTTGTTCTCCATCCCCTGGTAAGGAAAACTGCTTTTCCACCTTCAGCATACGTACTCCCACAACTCTGCATCCCTCAAATGACTGCAGAGAACTGCAGACTTATTAAGCCCATTACCATTGTCAGTCACAGTTATTTTTCAAAGGTCTGAGAACATACTTGTGTTTCAGCAACTGTGCTACCCCCAATCTCCTACAGATGTCCCAGGGATAGATTAGTGCAGGCCTACACAAAGGAACTACAGAAATCTTGCAGAGGCATTCCTCAACTTCCTGTGCAATTGCCTAATTCTCTTTCCTGCTTCAAAAGGAAGCAGAGCATCTGCTTTCCAGCTGCACTCATTTTATAGTTTTGTAAATTTCTAAGCTCCTACGTTCCACATCAGTTTTCAGTGGTACACCATTAAGATTTCCTTTGCTTTTATAAGGATGAATACTGTAGGCATCTTTTCTGGGTGCATTCCTGATGCACAGCTAAGCCTTCATAGAATCATAGAATCAGCTGGGTTGGAAGGGACCTCAGAGATCATCAAGTCCAACCCTTGATCCACTACCACTGGGGTTACCAGCCCATGGCACTGAGTGCCACATCCCTAGCAGTTCCTCTTGAATCTCTCACCACAGCCTCATGCCAGCCATTTAGCTGTCAGGTTTCTGTCTGTATTTTCTGCCATTTCAAAATTCTCACTATTCTACTTAATTATCTTATTCCTGCAGCCAACAGTTCATGTGAGGGTAGTACACAACACACTCCTCTCAAACGTGTTGATTGCTGTTTCCTGAAATGTCTGCAGTATCCCACATCCCACAAGGCTTCCTCACACAGTAGTCACTAGTTGGAATCCTCCTTGGATGTAACCTACCCAATGCACATTTTTTCTCTTAGTTTTTTAGAATAACTCTGTTCTGGAGATAAAATGTGCTTTTGTGGTGGAAAGAGCATTTTTCTGTAAGACCCAAGGTTATCTGTTACTGGCATAGGAAGACTTAATAGTAAGGAGGCAGGAAACTGGAGAAAGAGCAAAAAGATTTCATAGCTAAAGAAACAGAAAGCAAACCTGAAGAACAGTACCCAATCTCTGTCTCTGCTGCTGGATTTCCATTTGATGCTGCTGGCTTTAATCTTTAGGTCTCAGTCTGCAGTCAGTAAAAAATGGATAATATAATCCCCTCTACTTGAAAGATGTCCTCGTGCTCACAGAAAATGGTGTCCAGTCACATCACTGCAGGATATATGGTGTTGTCAAAATAAAAATAGGTTAAAATGAAAAAATAATAACTTTCTTTCTTCTGCAAAGAAACCACAGCCAGACCACTTTGGGCTTAAAGAGTTGCTGGGGCAAACAGTCAAAATATTGAACAAGCTTAGCAGGGGTTAAAATTCTGTTGGAGAACAAGAAAGTTATAAAGAAAGTTATCACCTTCTTCAATAAGGTGATCTATATTCCTGGGATGGCTGTGCTGTACTCATTAGTTCTGCAATAGTACAGTGTTAGAAGAGAGCCTTCTCTTCAACTCCGTTGCCTTGTTCTTAAAGAAATATAATGAGATCTGGATGTACCCATTCCCTCCCTTCATGGAAATCACCTTTGAGAGCCTGGAACCAGATAGATAAATACACAAAGCTACCACTTTGTAGTTGCCTAAGGGGTAAAAACTCTGTTAAAATATTAAATTAACTGGAAGAGCTCCGTTCTAACTACCCATGAACACCATCCAGAGAAGGATGGAAAATGCTGCTAGCCTCTCAGGTTCATATTTGCTGAACCTTAGTATCCTAGAAGAAAAGTTTTCATTATATTGATCATCATGAAAGAGCACTGAGAAGGGGAAGAGCCTTAGTAATGTAGCATCAGAGAATGATAAAAGGCTTGAAATGAAATTACTAGTACAGTGCAAAGGCACTGGGAACACATGCTGTCCCAGAAGACCTGGCTTCTTTTTGGAGTGCCCCACCTTGTATTGCTTCCTTCAGCCCATTATTTGAGGCCAGAGACTCTCCACTGGTCTCCCTAGAGCTCAGTCAACTTCCTTCCAGAGAGCAAAAATCCAAGAGACCTGCCACCTTCTCCCACCAGTTGAAGATCAGTGACAATGCTGATCAACAGAATCCAGATTTTAAATGCAAATATGATGTTACGAAAAATTTTTTACTCAAATAAAATTTTAGTCCATCTATTTTTTCCCATTCTTTCATTTAGCATTCTTCAGTATTAGCAAGGTTTCCAGTAATCCAGTTTGTCATTAGTCTTTATGCTGTTGGCACTGTAACCACCATCCTTATCTCAACACATAATACTTCTAGTACATGTTTTTGATGTTATCTCATTGAGGGGAAAAAAATGGTATTCCATAAAAGAACAAATCTCAGAAAATCAAAGGTGAGTCACTGACTTTAGATCAAGAATTTTGGATTAAATGTGAATTGTTCATATCCCAGTTATTTTATTCCTTGGATGATATTTTAAAATCTATAATATCACATAAGAACACTCACACAAGAAAGACAGGAAAATCCATTTTTGTGAGATGAACAGTGGTTAGTAATTGTGCTTTCACTCCTTCCTGGGAACCAATAACTAATTTTACTATAATAAATTCTCTCATTTTACATCTCCCTCTCTCAGTGTTTACATGACAAGAACATTTCTCATGTATCTGCCATGCCACAACACCTATAATCATATTCAACACAGTATTTATTGCAGACAGCACTTGACTGTGTAAAAATGTGAAGTCATATTACCTCATAAACACCATCTCATAAAATACTGGAAGACAGAATAAAATAATGCTGAATTCTTCAGCATTTTTTTCCTGCAACACCTTATCTGTAAAGCACATGGAAAGAGGCCATGGTGGAAGGCCATCATTTTCTGCATATTTTGAAAAGACAAAATAGGGTTTTCTGCTTATCCTACCCCCTCTCTCAGCTCACAAACTGCAGCTCCAGTGAGCTGGTATACTTGCCCACTACCACAATCAACGTCATCCTCTGCATTCCTCTTGTAACTAGGTCCCAGTACACCAACCTCCTTGATGGAAGAATATTCACCCACAAATTAGCTTCTGAGAAGATCCCCTCAAGGCATGATGGACACTAATGATCTCTCTCCTCTCTCACTCATATATATGTTCCTCCCAGCCCATCTGTGGCAGATACACCTGCCCTGACAAAAGACCGGGCAAGTGGACACCTCGGATGAAGGGCGAGGACACTCAGTCCCTCAGCCAAGAACTGACCACAAGTCCCCATCCAACTTGGGTATAAATGGAGCCACACTGAAGGACATTTTGGGTCCTTGGAGCAGCAGATCTGCCACAACAGATCATCTCCATAGCAGGGACACCTATCATGGAAACTCCTCAAGCTTGAGAAACCTCACTTTAAACAGGTGAGTGAGAATATTACCAGATCCTCTTGCCTCCCTAAAACCTAAAAGCTTTTAGGACTCTTGCAGTGGTGTTGCTTCCACTTGGTACTTTCCTATCTTGTAACTAAGTGTGGGCCAACTCCTGTGACATATATTAGCCCATGAACTATACAGACATCTGTCTGTGGAATAAATTGCTGTCAGTTGTATTTCCATCTCCAGCAGTTAGTGGGTTTGTTCTATGACACCCTTCCACTTATGACCCATAAACATACACTGTGAATATCCAGAGTTATAGAGAGAATCCTGAGAATGGACAATGCAGATCTGTGCCTCGATGCAGTGATAGAACCCATTGGGGCTGGCCAATGTCAGTCAGGTCTTCAACCAGGTCCTGCCTCCATGCATTTACACAGTCTGTCCACTTCATCTAGAAACTCTTACAGATTTTGCTTGCTCTCAGAAGAGAAGTGCAGAGTTTTCACCCATAGGCACTCTCATTTCTGATTCCAAGCCTCCACAAGTGTTTTCCAGGGCTACCCATGGTTAGTCAGATATTACAAAAAATTTCTCTCTTGAGAAAATTTATTAAAACATTCTCTCATTTTTACCTTCAGCATGACCTTTTCCCTTTTTTCTCATCTTTCACCTCTGTGCAACCTCCTTTCCATCTCCCCAGATCATGACACAACATTGGACAACTACACAAAGACACTGCCAGCATGGTGTCTCTCCAAGCAGCTGTTTTACAGGACTAGGTGTCTGCCCTCCAGATAGATGTGGGATCTCCATTAGCATCAGTGCAAACTCTGCTTCAAAGTGATGGTAGCCCATGGCTCACAATTCTCCACCAGCCCACGGAGGTTCTTTTACACCACAATTTTGCATAGGTGTTTGGGAATGTAGATGTATTTCACTCATTCGTCTTTTTTACTTTCTTCTTATTTTTTACTGTTACTCTATAGTCAAAGTACAGTTCTCTGATAAGTTTGAGCCTAAGATACCTCAGATATGCATTATCTAAGTGACTGCAAGACCACAAGAGTCAGAAGATTCCACTGAACCCTTGTAACTGCTGGCCTTTGGAAAACAATGAAGTCATTTCTGAATTTAATACCAAATATTTGATTGATGTGTCTAGGAAAAACACCTGTGACAGTCTGCAGACTATGTATCAGATTATGACATCAATATAGCATATAAATAGTAACCAGAATGTTTTCTTTGAGGATTTTCATTAAAAATTAGCTCTTTATAACTTTTTAATAGCCCATGGGCATGTACACTCTTAGAATACAGTTCTTATTCAACTAAATTCAGTAATACTCTCATTTCAACCTTCAGCAGCACTTAGACTCTGAGCTTAAAAACAAGAACAAACTCTGTCCAGAAAGCTAAATGGGGTCCTCCTGGGGTCATTGAACTAGAACTGTATTATCCCAGCAAACAGCCAGCTGTTGTGACAGTCATTGACTTTTAATGACTTTTTGCCATAGCAATCCCAGGGTGATTCAAGGCATAAAAAATATCCAGCAAATGCTGAAAAATAGGGAAGGTAGCACTTACTGTTAGGTAAATATTAAAAGAAGTGAACTATCAGAAGAACTGAAGGACACTGACTTAATCCATTAAATGTCAGGAAGCATTGTTTCAGGAAGATGAAGAGAACAATACATCCAGATAGGTATTGATTTCCATGGACCTACAGTTCTCCTGCTCTGTTTAGTAATGTATCTGTGCTTGGGAAATCCCTTTGCAAATCCTGTGTTCCCTATTTCAATTGCCATGAAGCTGCCAGAGGAGATAAATTGTAAACCAGGATGTATATAGTCTGTGATGTTTTACCACAGTCTTTGAGATGAAGAAAAGAAAGTAGAAAAAAAAAAAAAAATGTGCCCCCAAAAGAGCATTTGAGGGGTTCCACATCATGAAGGGGGGAGTGAATTCAGCTTATGGAAGATGTCTGTGATACAGAATTTGGACACCAGGTGCAAATAACACCAATAACACAATCTGGTCACTATCCACTAGGGAGGTTCAGCCAGACCATGACAAAATTCACAGGCAAAAGATCACAAAGAGAATCTTCTCTTTGATGACAGATGATTAAAGCACATACAGAAATTTCTAGCTGAATGATGTCTGATGTAGAAAATAGAGACAAGAGAGACAAAGAAATGGGCCCCAAGATTAGGAATCAAAGGGTATACAGTTCCTAAGGTTTGGGCACTGTGTCACTATTTTCATTTGACTCTAAGTATTAAATTTTGAAATCATTAGTCATCATCAAAGGTAAATGCATTTGTTCTTTTTTAAAAGAGAGAACAAATGCAGTAATTGTTTACAATGCAAATTTGAAACAAACATGAGAGGTTTTATAGGTACTTTACAGTTCCAATTAATGAGCTCCCAAGGGTTCACACCTTTTGAGTTGCAGACTCAAGAGAGAGCAAGTCTCTCCCACCCTGCAGAGAAGATCACATTTACAGTATTTTTGGTCTGAGTGTACTCTTAGCAATCTCTACTTACAAATGCTTTTATCAGTCATTCAGAAATAAATATAAACTAGTCACTGCATATAAAATTTGGTAAATGGCACAATGAAATGGAGTACCATGCCCTCCTGACAGAACAATCTATGCCTTACACTATTGTAAGGACAGAGGGGGAAAAAAATCTCATTGCCACAGCAAAAAAAGGATTCCAGACTCCCATGCTGCAATAAAAGCAGTTGATGAAATGCCTTAAAAAGGAAAAGGAAATGGCATTGCCTCTGTATTTCATGCACTTTATACTAATCCCAGACAAACATATGCAGGTTTTTGGCTGTTTATCTTGAAGGATGGTGAAAAATGGGTGTGAGAAATAGACCTATTAAAAAATCTGAGAGCTGTACAGGGATAAAGACAATGAGTGCGATGCCTTTAATAACAAATCAAGGAGCAATTGCAATGGTGAGAAACAAGCATCCTAAAGAGAATATGCTGGTAATCCCTTCAAAGGGAAGAGAAAGGTAGAATACTGATCAGTAACTGAAGACAAATTTAAACATGAAATCAGGTACAAGATTTTGGGTTTGCTTTCTTTTTTATAGTGATGGTAAATAACTATTTTCTTTTCTTACAAAGTTAGGAGGACTGAGTGACTGTTAGGACTATGCATGTTAGTTATATTCAAAGATCATCAAAAGGAGCAGCCAGGACCAGAACAATTTTTTTACAGAGGAGAGGTGGGTATAGGAATGAATTTCTGCAGTCTCATCCCACCTGGTAGATGTGGTTGGTACTCAGTAGCCTCATAAGTGCTCCCAGACATCCCAGACAATGGTCCTCCATGATATGGAGGTCAACCCCCATACCATGATCTTTCCTTAACAGATTTACAGGTCTTCTAAATTCACGCAGCAGAGAAGGTGCCTCCCAGGCAGCTCTCTGTTTATAGAGTAGCAATCAGAATCCTACAACATAGAAGATAAGAGCTGCAGTGGCAGATTGGGAACTTTTGATTGCTTTCATCTTCCACCAGCTGCTCTTCAGGAATAAAAACACCAAGTCAAATTGCATGAAATCTCTCATTCTAGCCTTTTCCTCTTAGCCTTATCAGTTCCTTTTGGAGCACTCCTTCTCTTAAATAACTTAAGATACTATATTACTTGCTTATACAAACAGGCAAATTTCTATTTGTCTGTCTTCATTACACTTTATTATGTCAGCAGAAACAACATATTTTGTAAGCTGTTGTAATAAATTGATGTGTCATGATAGGACATAATGTCAAAATATCTATTAATTTGTGTAATCTTTTAGGATGGGCAATGAAGGAAAGTTTAGAGCAGACACTTAGGAGTCAAGAAACAAAGAATAAATAAGAACATCCTTTCACCACCGTGTTTAATGCATCTCTCATGTTAAAATACTCAAAGAATGTAGAAACACAGCAGAACTTGAAGTGCATGATGTGGGCTGCAAGTATGTATCTGTACTGCTCAGGCAAATTCCTCAGCTGGCAATAATTTCAAATTATTATCATCTTTTTGAATGAAACATCAGAAAGAGCATCAGAAAGAACAGTGAAAGCATGGAGGGCTTGTAACACAGGTTCCTCACAGGATGACAGGAGACAGTCTCTCAGCTTCAATTCATAAATCTCTCCATAGCTCAGTTTCCTGATTTGCCATATTGTACAACAAGCATTCTTCAGCCCTCCCTTTAAGACAAATTTGAGGAGAAGGAGCAAGGAGACAGAAAAAGAGGGATAAATACTCCAGTCACTGAAGTATTCTTGCCTTCACCCATAAGCAAGTTTATTGAGCCCTGTTACTAGTAAACATCTCTGAAACCCTCTGGAAAAGGTATTTTCCTCATCTTCTAATGTTATTCAAAGCAGAGTTTCACAGTGCTGAAGGCAAAAGAAAACTGCAATGTTCTCTCCTGTATTGTAGCAGCACATGCACCAAAGCTAAATATCTTAGCTAGAAGGATGTTTTTCAGTCCACAGATACTACTGTGAAAGCACAAGTGAAATGTGCTGCTTGTGCTTGAGATTTCTACAAAATGACCCTGTAAAACTAAGCATGTGGAGGAAAGATTAAAACTTGCAAGCTGTCAGCCCATCTGACACAGAGAAGTTATATCTTGCCCAAAACATAATGATCTGTGTAGCCTCAAGTAGGCAAGCAAGGCACATCAGCCAGAATGCTTTGGAACAGCACGCTCTGTGTCAACCTCTCCACTCTTCCAGATGCCTCAGGAGGAAGGGAAACGAAGGAGGAGAGAGTTAGTTGCCCTTACGTTGAGAAAACAAAAATCCTTCCAGATCGGGGCAAGCAGAGCTGATGTCTTGAAACAGAAACAATTATCTGAATCACTCTCAAAGGAGAGCTATACATTTTAAGATAATGTTGAAGCTAATGCAGGCAACACATTGTCCTCAAGACCCAAGAAGAAAAGGAAAAATGCAGGAGACAGCAAAATGCTAAACCTCCCAGAACCCCTGCATCCAGACAGTCTTCACAAATGTGTGGACTAGCTTGATACTTTTTGCCTCAGAAATTATCTAAACTCACATTTTAAAAAAAAAAAAGAAAACACCAAAGCACAGCTTCATTTGGAAAAGTCACAAAGAATAGTGAATCTAACACTTGTTATGGCAACTTTCACAATAATTTCTAAGGCTCACTGCCATGCAATTTCCTTTTACTTCAAGATAAAACGTATCTAATTTCATCTTTGGATTTATTTGCACCTTTGTTAGCAAAGTTGTAATGCTCTCCTACCCTGAGATGAGCTATTTCCCATCAATAAATACCTATGCCAAGTGATAAAATCAATTCACGTTTAATTTTGACTAATGGAGAAGCTACTACTGCTATCAGTTACTCTCACATTTTACTGCAAAAATAATTGGTTTTTTAACAACCAGCAAAAACAAGGAATCCAACAAAAAAATGTTTAAGATCCAGTCAAAATAGGTATTTCCAGACAATGACAAGCATCAACACATTTTACTTAAGGTAAATTCAAACCATGTTGTCAAATCTAAGACAACTACCTCATATCATTTTTGTGTTATTGAACTATTTCAATATCTCTCTGAGATTTCTTGTTTGTTTTCAAGATAGCATCTAAAAAAATGCTGCTCTCAAGCAAAAACAATTCGCAGGCTTGTGTTGAAGTGTTAAGACAGTCTGAGTATCTCAAAATGTTGAAAAGTTTTTCCTTTTTCTTTTTTTTTACATTTTTAATTTTTCCCTTGCCCTGAGTTTTTCAAAACAATAAGGATGTAGAAAGATCACAACAGTGAATTTCTCAGCTTCCTCACTTTTCCTCTCTCTCCCTCAAATGTCATTTTACTGAAAATTATCTGCTGATGGGTGTCCTCATTCTCATTGTAGGTAGCTGATATTTTACCACAGTGTCTGATTGGAACATCATAAATAATATTGGCACGACCCACTAAGAAAGCCTAAAAAAACCAAAATATCAATTAGCTGGCTTATGAAGACAGCACTGGTCATTTTGGCACCGAATGTGGGAAAAACAGTTTGTGATCATGTAATCAAGGGATGGATCACAAAGCTCATGAGCACAAGGGGATTGAATTAAGCCTGAACAAGCAAATACCTTAAGCCTGTCATTTATAAACTCAACTGGCATTTCCTGAACACTTGACTTTGCATTCTGAATAGCAATTAATTTAGGATCTATGTGTAACTAATGATGACTAATATGACAGATCCATAATCATCTATCATGGTGGGAAAGACAGATGCTTAGATAGCTAGGTTTTTTACAGAACTTCATTTAAACAAGCAAAGCAGAGCTTGAGTCTGTGTAGAAGCTCACAGACCTTGGAGTTAGTACAGTTGGACAGCAGTCTGCATGTTCAAAACAATAGCACATACCTACCTACTACATTGCCAAAGACAAAAAGGAGTATAAGTTTCATCCCTTGCTGACACCTTACATTCCCCATTAACTTGTCTTGACTGATTGCCCCCTAAGAAAGACCACTGTGATTTTTCACAGCTTTATCACCTCCTTTAGGGTGTAGTGATTCTTTGTCCATTGGTTTAGATCCATCACACATGAGGTTAACACTAGTGGGAGAATAATTGTCTTTTGGTGTGAATGCTTTTATTTTTTGGTGTTTTCTTTTTTTCAGCTTTTTTTCCCCCCTATTTAAAAGGATCTGAATGTTGCTTTTCTGCTGTTTGGTCAATACTTTGCCCAAGACATTTTTCAAGCTGGCATCAGTTCCATTTGTTAACAACAGCATGAGAGAAAGGTAAGTCAAAAATAATGGCCTACCAATTACTGCTGCACAAGAAAGGGTATGGGCTCCAAACAGAACCTTAAAGTAGTAATGGGAAATTTGCCTTAACAGACTTCTTCTTGGACTGGAAGTAAAAGCTTCTGTGGCTAGAGGGATTTTCTTAAAGAAGATTATTTTCCAACTCTTCATGTTAACATAGTCAGATAGTCAAAAACAGGGGAAATGAGATGATGGTAATCTTTGGAATGTCCTAAGAGGTATGTTAACAAGTACTAAAGACACGCATAAAATATAACCTGGTATATTTCAGACATTAAGAACCTGGAATTACCATAAAGAACCATGGCAACAACAGGCAATTAATTCACACTCATTGAGATTACCATAGAAACTGGACCAACATACCAGAAATTATCTATAATTTCTCATTCCAAACACTTGAGCACAGTTATAATTTCCATAGTAATTACCTGCTTGTAATAACCACAGAAATATTATAAAATCTATATGAAACACTATGAAATCCAGGCCAAATATAGTTTTTAAAACATGGCCATTTTTGCCTATATTATATAATACACCACAGGGGAGTCAAAAAACTTGTTATCTTCTAACATGGTATGGCAGGAGACATTAATGCTATTTTGACAGGTGAAAAGAAAAATGCACTTACGACAATGACAAATCACAACAAAAACTGCATCATGCAGAACTCAAGCTCTGCGAAGCATCTCCTTGCTGTTGTATTTCCAAAAATCTCCCTTAGCTCAGGGCTGGGCAGCCATTTTGTTACTGAAGATTATTGTAGATTTTTTTCCACATCACTCACTGTCAAGGAAAGCTACAAAAAAAAGAGAGACCTCCAATCCTGAAAGACATTATATTCTTTCAAAACTTGTTGCTCTTGCAGGTACCTCAGCAACAAGGCTTTATATGCTGGGTAGGATTGTTCTTGATTGCTTATGCATTCTCACAGCTTTGTCAAATCCCTGCATGCTGAAAATTCCGCTGAAAATATTGTTGAACCTCCTGTAAGAAATGGCTACCTGATTATATCTGGTATAACTAGTCCCACATAAAACATACTTATGTACTATTTATATAGGGTTTTCAGTAATTTTAATTGAAGCGTTGTCAAGAAAACCACTAAAACATAATTCAAACTAATCAGTGCTACTAATAATGGTGGGAAATTACTGATTCAGTGGAGTGCTGACGGCATCAGAGAGGCCGGACTGGAGCAGAAGTAAATGCAGATTATTGACTCAAAGAGCTGTGACAAGGAAGAATAACCCAGAAGAATATGAATATTTATATATGAAGAACATATACCCGGAAGAATATGAATATTTAGAATGTTCTCCTCATTCTAAACTTAATCTCTGAGCACTTCTTCTTGCCACCACCATCAGTCCACAAGTCCATTACTTATTATGTATTACACATTACATACTTCAAAGCACATGGAAGTCAATGGCAACATTCCCATTAACTCAAATTGACCTTAAATCAATTCTTCAGAGCAGTTTCACACCAGTTGAGCTTCATAGCTTTTGACTGAGTTCCTCCTAATTTACCCTGGCAGTAGATTTCTGTCAGTGAACATGAGAAACCTTGTACATATTTTTTCACACAACAGCTAATAAAAAGACAATGATTTGTTGTCCACGGGAAAATCAAAAAGTAGTCACCTTGGGTTGTACATGTTCAAAACACATCATGAAAGACTCTTCTCTCTTAGAAATATGGCCATCTTGACAGGTAAAGATCAGAGTACACCAGTGCCAAGGTCTTGCTGGACAAGAAGTTAGTGAAAGTGGCTGAAATATTCAGAACTTAGAGCCCTGGTTTGAATAAATATTTACTTTCAACATAATTCCTCAGAATTACCACGTTACCAATCAGGAAGTTTAAGTCATAAAGTCTTCTATCCAATGTTTTCCTATGCCAATGGCACAATAACATTTAAAAGATCATTTAGTCCATTCCTTCCCCCCCCCCTTTTTTTTTTTATTTAGAAATTGAAAATTAGGAATTTCAACAAAGAAATGATGCAAAATATCTAATTCAAACTCTACTGAACAAAGTTTAGTTCTTATTTGCTTAGCAATCCCAGTAGACAAAAACCAACCACATTGTCTGATGCAATTAGACATCAGGTATCCTGAATTATAGATGAAGTACTGAATGACTTGGTGTGAGTCACTTAGCATGTCTCTGTCATTATAACAGACAATAGATGTTGCAAGGATAATGTAACATCATTTGTCATTGATTCTTGAAAAGCAGTAATTCTTGTCTGAAATTGCTGGAGAGTGATATGACACTTTTTCATTGTACTTAAATGAGGTTTGGTTTGGGGTTTCCTTCTTCTTTTCCCACATCATATTTTTCAGAAAACTCAATACTGTCAGGAAGGTACAAATTTCTTTGGGCTGCAAATGCACCACATAAAATATTTAAAGTGAAATCTGGGCTTAGTGACAGTCACAAACTTAATCTAGCTCTGCTTCTTAGCCTCTTACAACCACTTGAGCACATCACAGCCCATACGATAAACTGCTCACAAAAAAGCTGCGAAATGAGATAGATAACTGAAAATTCAAGGCCCTCACACATACCACCTACACAAAGTGTCAGCTGTGACTTCAGCTGTGCAACTCACAACACTTTCTGACAACTGCCAGCTCCATGGCACATCTCAGACACACCGAGCCCCTCAAGGGGACAGCCAGGAGGCCAGAACACTGCAATGCCCTGCAGAAAATGCCCAATGCACGTGAGACAGGCAGAGGTGCTGTGGCCACCTGGGCTTCCTCCTGACAAGGCAGCTTAGATTCACGGCCACCTTCTTAAACAACTAAAGTGCCTGTTCATTTTGTGAAGGGGACCTTGCCAGAAAGAAGTAAGGCTTATGAAACATTCACACACACATGAGATTAGAGGTGGTGTGGTTGTAAAGCAGCAGAAGAGCAGCTGCTCAATGTGGACAAATTATCATAGTCTAGTGAAATTTTTGACCCTCTGGCAAGGGTCAGACAAGGTGCTGCTGCCAAAATTTAAGATTCAAAGTTCAACGTGGCATAAATGCATGTGATTTTAGACACTAATGTTTCCCCTGAAACTATTATGTCAGATTAATAATGGCTTCAGTTCAATGCACTGATATCCTTAAGCACCTAAGCAGAGAACAACTCCCATGTTTTATGTTAACATATACAAGTTGAATTAGTGTTTTGCTGACTCAATGGCAGGTCGTGCATGAAGCTGATGCTTAAGAAGGCCTGATGTCATCTCCAGAAGAGGGCAGTGCTGGCTTAAACTAGCAGGACACTGGCCTTCTGAAAGTCTTGGCTTGTGAAGGGCAGTAAATTTCTTAAAATAAAACTCCCAGTTAGAATATTGCAAAGATGTATAAAAACTACCACAGCTAGTAGAGCAGTTCTGAGTTAGACACCAAGTTTTGAAACATTTATTAAAACTGTTCATATTTTGTCTTGAGATTTAGGCAGAAGCAGACCCTGTCTCTCACAACCTTTCTGCCTTCAGGAAACTCTAGACAGGTTAGATGAATTGCTGTTTCTAGGAAAAAGAAAGTGATTGATAGCAGGTGTCATCTCCCATTTGATCTTGTAGAGCTTAATCTGCTGGCTCCTTTTATCAGAGGCATATAAAAGGCCTTTCATGCTCAGACTGATCCAGATATTTCTCCCCCAGAAGCCTAGAGAAACTTGTGGGAATGAGTTTTTGTTCAAGATCCTTCTCTTACTTGGCAAAGTAGCATGTAAAACCAGCAAAGAAACCACATGCATGTAAAATTGACATTACTTGGAGAACTGAGGCCCTGGGGTTAAGAACTGTGAGAGGACTGCTCACTTTCAAGCAACAGAAAGAGAAATGAGTTGTGATGGTACAAAAGTACCCTCTATAAAAGGGTAAATAGCAGAATTAAAGGTCAGTCTGTTCTTAGCAGATCCTCTGACTTTCCTGACAACTGCCTGTCCGTGTTAAACACAAGCAATTGGATTGCAATGAACTGTATGTACTATGGATGCTCTGGGAAGAAGCAGCCAGGAGGGAGGTGTTCAGACAGGAGCAAAGCTGGAATGGTGGGTTCACTCCGTGGATTGCCCAGGCTGATGTTGATATCCATGGCTGCAAACAATTCCTGAGTAACACATGATCCTTTGGGTAAAGTAAACAGAAAACACCTTAAGAGAATGGAGTGATTCAGGCCCCAGCCAGAACTGAACCTCCTGGGAAGTGGGAAGAAAGATAAGAGGCTACTGCCAATAATTTAAACAGAGCTTCGTTATGTATGGATGAGAACTGGGTGCCAGTGAAGCAGAGGGCAACCAGAAGATAGCTTTGTCTCTGACAAGCTCCATTCCTGACAGGCTTCGACTCTGATCATTTGACATTTTAAAGAGCTTTTAGTTATTTCAGGTATGAGAAGTTATAAAATGCAATTATAGGAGCTGGAGGAGGCCTGCACACCAGATAAAAACCTGGCAGAGATGCTTTCAAGCAAGAGGCAGGGAAACAGAAAGTTTTGTGCAGAATTTAGTGCAAAGAACAGGAGCAGTTTTCAGGTTGTGCTTGTGCCTCAGGACCAAGCACATGAAAACAAACTTCTGGAGGAGCTGTGAAAACACAGGAACTCAACCCAAAGCAAAGTTGAGCTCAGGATATGTGAACAATGCCTTCATGCTGTGAACATGATAGAAATAACAAGATACTACTCAAAATAAATCTGAAAAGAAAAAAGGCTACACAAAGCTCAATGTCAGAGCACTGCAGGAGCCAATGGCTCCCTGGGGCTGGGCACCAAGAACACCATGGGGTGGGTGATGGAAGGACCTGGCAGCCCAGAGCTGTCCCACTGCCCCAGCCAGGAGCAGGACAGCCAGGGGGCACCAGGGCAGCCCCAACCCCTTGCATCAGGCACTTCCCTGGGGAAGAGATGAGGGAAGGATGGGACAGGAAGTGATCCTGCAGGTGGGGGGGGGGGGTCAGGCCCTGAAGGGAACTGGGGTCAGACACAGCAAGGCCTGATAGCATCCTCTGAGCCCTCACACTCAGTGAGAACGTGCAAAATTTGAGAAGATGAAAAGTCCTGCACAACATGTGATGTTACAACCCTCAGAGTTAACAAAAAAAGCATAACCAAAGAAAAGCCAGAACGCTGTGGAGAAGGGGAGAAGGGAGATGGTGGTGTGAAAGGTGGGAGAAGAATGACCATAAACATTGGAACATAGGACTGCTAGCTTGGACAAAAGGGCTACTGCAACCCAGTGAAATGCTCTGCACAAAGCAATTGCAGGGTAACAGGATGTTAACAGCAGTCACAACAGCTCTTCCTTTAGAAAGAAAAGACATATTTACTAGTTTCAAATTTTGAAACATGCACAAAAAATGGAGTGTCAGAAAAACAGCATAATCTATTATGTTTAAACCATGAAGGTGATTAATTAGGTAAGAGAAAACAGTAGCCTGCCACTAAGATGGTGGTAGTGTGTGGAGAATAAATGTTCTCTTCTAGCTCTCATATCAATAAGAAAGAAAGAAAAGTCTTATGTTGCTATTACTACACGTTCCATTTCCAACTTAAAAAATAGGCAGGATTAACAGAAAGTGAGCCCTTACCCAGCACCAGGTTTCTTGAACCTGGTGTTTTCATACCCCTCTCCAGCTGACCTCAACAGGGGCAACAGCTATTAGCAATTTGTAGCCCACCATTAAGTGACTGAGCCCTAAGCCAATAAACAAAACCTTAATTCTTTTTTTTTTTCCTCCCAGCTGCACTGCTGTCTGACTTCTAGGAGGTTTTGAGGTTTGCCCCTATAATTAAATATAAACCACCAGGTACCTCAAAGGCTTTTCCGTGTCCAGCATCATTGCCTCTGCAAAGCTTTACAATATTTAGTATTTCTGTATAACTCCTCAAAAGAAGATCTAGATATTCCTCCACTTTCTCAAATTAACAATGTTCAGAAGCAGGCCTGTGACTACCATTTGCATTTTCCTCTGATGGAAAGAGGATCTTTCACTTCCACAGACTATGGATCAATCTCATATACAAAAACTATGGGATTTAGAAAGGGACACTAAAGAGACTTACTGTCTTCAGTCTGCGACAGAGAAAACAATAGCATTGCCCCCACCCATATTCCCCTAGCAACACTTACTAGTTTTGCAATTACACTTGCCTTTAAAATTATTTTTCCTCCTTCACTGTTGTGGGAAAACTCCACATAAGCAACAAGGGAATCATTTGACAGTTCATCGGGGAATGAGTGAAATTATTCCATGCAAAAGTGCTTTGAAATACACAAAGGAATGCAATGAAAGAATTGCAATCTCTTGGATAATCTGTAACATTAATAGGCACAGTCATGCAAACACAATTGTGCTTTTTTTAAAATCTAGCACTATGCATCAGGCTTCTGAGGTGCTAAATTACCTCCTTAATCCACATACAAAACACTGTTTTCATTAAAATGATCTATTTACCTTTTTTTGTTCTCTCATATTCCTTCTTTACTTAACGACTAGGCATTCCACATGTTCCTCATAGAGACAAACTGAGATAACGATTGAAATCTCTGCACATGCAACACAGCTGGTGAGTTATTTCTTCAGTTTTATTCAATTCAGGACAGAGTTGTGTGGTTTTTTTTAATATCTGGGATTCTTTAATGAGAATATTGCAGTAGTAGCATCATACTGTAAGGGTGAAATTCATCTGGATTTTGAGTGATTCTGAAGGCAGGACACTGCTACAAAGCTGCATCCAAAAGCAGCTTTTCTAAATTAGCTGTTGGAAAACCTTGCTCATGCTTCATCTGGACTTCCAGCTTTCAAGAATTGGAGAGAGGTGGACATATGTGCTGTGGATTTACAAATGAACCAGTCTAAATCCATTTATTCTGCTACTAAAGGCAGTAAGAAAGCAACCAGCGGTAATGCAGTAGTCGCAAGCAGACAGGCTTTATCATTTCAAATTGGAGGCTGACTGACAGAGGAAATACATTGCTGGATAATTCACAAGGGCATGATTAATGCAAGACTTTCAGTAGATTTATCATGTGACAAACCCTGATGGGAAAAAGCAGTGGGTGGGATGATTTCATTTTAGCAACAGTCGGACATAAAAATCCCAGCCAGAGCACACAGCCTTGTGTAGCAAGCAGCCAGCTATTAGGTACCAGTCTGTGATGATCTGACTCGCTTGTGTAATGACAATTAAGTTGGTGTGCTGACTGACTGATGATGATCAAATGCCACAGTTCAGGTGCTACTCTGGTTTACATCCACCACTTCAAGAGTGTGGCTTAATGCAAGACGCTGGTGGTACTTAGAGATTAGCAGCTGGGGGTTATAGAAAGGCAGCAGAACCTCCACAGTCCATAGCTGGACTGCTTTAGTCACAGAGCCTACATTCAGACCAGACAGAATCACACACAGAAGCAGCCAGGTTGGAGAAGACCTCTGAGATCATCAAGTCCAACCCTTGATCCACTACCACTGTGGTTACCAGCCCATGGCACTGTGTGCCACATCAGTCTCTTCTTAAAAACCTCCAAGGATGGAGAGTCCATCACTTCCCTGGGCAGCGCATTCCAGTGCCTGATCACTCTCTCTGTAAATAATTTTTTCCTAACATGTAACCTAAACCTCCCCTGGCAGAGTTTAAGTCCATTCCCTCTTGTCTTACTGATAGTTGCCTGTCAGAAAAGACCAACCATCCCCTCGCTCCAGCCTCCTCCCACTTAAAACACGGGGAAAACAGGCAAGGAAAACACAAGTGAAGCTGCCCAGACAAGGCTTCGCCCCCTCCGCCGTCCCGGAGGACGAAGAGGCCGATACCGGCCAGCCGCGGCAGGGCCCCTCACTCAGCTCAGGAGCCTTCACTGACACGGCTTCAGGCAGCCGAGACCCCCCCACCGCACCGGGGGAAGCAGACCCTCCTCTCTCCCTCCGCACACACCTGGAAATCTGGGCCGTGCGGGCTCCGCCGCCAGAGCGCTGCGAGAAACCCCCCCAACGCCTGAGGGGAAGGGAAGGGGGCGCAACGGTCGCCAACCGCCCCTCCAGCGGCCCGGGACCGGAGACGGAGTGGAGGGAGGGGGGAGGCGAGGAGGCAGGGAGAGGCACCGAGCCGAAGGAGGCACGGAGGGGTGAAACACGGGGAGAAACACGGGCGGACACAGGAAGGTGCCAGGGGAGGCCCTGGCAGCTCGGCCCTAGCAGCGCAGACAGGGATATTAGAAAGAATATCCAACCTAAACTTCCCCTGGCACAACTTAAGACCATGCCCTCTTGTCTTGTTGAAAGTTGCCTGGGAAAGGAGACCGACTCCCCCCTGGCTCCAGCCTCCTTTCAGGGAGTTGTAGAGAGCGATGAGGTCTCCCCTGAGCCTCCTCTCCTCCAGGCTGAACACCCCCAGCTCCCTCAGCCTCTCCTCATAGGACTTGTGCTCGAGTCCCTTCACCAGCC